>CM021161.1:3096733-4586881 GCA_006506795.2 Hericium erinaceus
AAAATGTGAGTCATATTCTGACGTTTGCGTAAATGATAAGTTAAAGTACTCACCTATGGCTGATGTGGCTTCAAACAAACTCAGTGTCACTATGTGTATGGGCAGGAAGGGAAGCTCGATGCACCTTCATCTAAGATAAGCAGCTTGCTACCGCGGACAAGAGCTCGGGCAAGGGCAAGGATCTGTCGTTGACCCACGCTAAGGTTTCCTCCTCCACTCGAGACCTTGCTGTCGAGTGTGATGCGTGCTTCGTCAGTCTCGCTTTGCAGGGAGAACAGACCAGCAGCGCGAAGAGCTGCATTCAAGACTGCGTCGTCGTGCTGGCCGAATGGATCTAGATTGTCTCGCAGCGTTCCGCTGAGCAGCTCAGGCTATGACGAAGATCAGCAAGAAACAAAACAAGTAAATGTCGGTGAACTTACGACTTGTGGAATGATCGTAATGCTTGTGCGGAGAGCATCTAAGTTGATAGAGCTAGTGGGAATGTCATTGAGGTAAACCTCTCCTTCGGTCGGAATGCACCGCAGAAGTGACAAGGTTAAGGAGCTCTGGAGGTTGGTGAATAAGGCGTTACCGAAATGAAGCAAATGAATGCCACCTTTCCACTACCGGTGCGACCGACTGTAATTGTTCATTAGTGCGCGGGACTATCGTCAGCAAGCCGAGTCTTACCTATGCCTACACGCTCTCCAGAGTTGATTTGGAACGAGATATCATGGAGGACTTTCGGACCAGTCTAGACAGGACAGTCGGCATGAAGAAGATCATATCAAACGAAGGCACGTACGGCTGAGTAGCGGGCAGAAAGATTTTCCACTTTGAGATCACCAGAAGCAGGCCAGTACGCCGGCGGCACTCCCTCCTTGGTGGGCTTGGCCTCTTGCTCAATGATGACGTATGCTTGAATACGTTCCAGGCTTTAAAGTTCGATCGAGCTCAGTGCCCTAGTTGCTTAGCCATAATGAATGTACTGTACCTGTTGCCTGTTGGTATGAAGATTGATCAGTTATGAAACAGCACGCGCGAATCGTTAGCCGTTACTTACCGCTAACTTCAAACTCGTTGAGAATTCTGACCCAGTACAAAATCAGGCCGCTGAAGCCAACTGGAGAATACGACATGAGACCAGTCGGATAGACAGTAAACAATCGCGTTGCGCACCAGCCATGGTGATGGAGAATCCAGTGTCGGAGGGAAGCGCGGTAGCGCGTCCTGGTCCATAGATCAGGTAGGCCGCCAATGCCGCAGCGAACATTCCACCAAGAGCATCGATGCGTATGCAAATCCATCTGAAAAGTAATGAAGAGAGACATAGACATCCATAGCGATAGGATTACCTGTTCAGATTGTAAAAGGTCCTTGCAGCTCGGGTATAGCGGTCAATTCGGTTGTAGGCCTCTTGCTGGAAAGCCTTCTGTGCTCCATAGGCACGAATAGATGCTGTGAAAATCATGAGTAAAACATTATTATCAAAAACTGAACACGTACTGAGACCATTGATAGCGGCTCCAAAGTGACCGAGGACTGGAGCCTTGGCGTTGCTCATCTCTCGCTTTACTGACAATTGCGCTTTGATATAGATCTGGCCAAACCAGCCGCCGAGCAGCAGGATGAGAATACCCGGAAGCACGAAGATGGGTGTGAAGACTAAGACTGCAAAGAATTTCATCATCATGGTTGCCGACAACTCTACCAACCACCGGAACCACTGAGGTATAGTTCCATCGACTGATGACAAAATAAAATCAATAGGACTGATAGGCTATGAAATACGTGACAGAGAGCGTACCCGCGCGGACATCTTGGGTGCAACGAGTGATGACTCGCGAGGTTGGCGTGGTATCCAGCCACCTATTTGACAATAAGAAATCTCCTGCTTCGCTGAAATCCCAGACTCACCGAAGAGTGGTACCCAGTATCGACTCGATAAGCTTGCGGTGAACGCTTTTCGATGCCCGTAGTTGACCAAAGAGATAGTTTACGAATGCTCCGAAATATAGAACGGTACTGGCTAGGACCAGGAGACAGTACACAGTCAGGTAGCTACAACGGTAGTCAGTGGAGGAATTTCTCATTTTTTTTAAATTTGAGCAAAGAATACTCACAAGGAGATACGGACAGCCGACGCAGGTCGCAAGTCATACTGTTCAGCCCAATAACCGAGGAACCATATCTGAAGGACGTTCAAAATATCGACGAGGGCGACACCGCCAAGGAAGACTATCCAGAAAAGAGTGACGTGGGAGCCGCCCATACTGGTGAAGTACATTTTCACTGTACGGAAGTTAGCCTAGCCTCGACACGCAAATCGGTAAACGCCTTACTTGCTGGCCAACTAACATGGCCCACGGCAATTTCCTCTGCGACAGTGAGTTTGCCATCGGCTTTCTTCCCTTCAGTTGGTTGCTCTCCATCGACTTCTTCCTCGGCCTTGGCCTCCTCTTCTTTCTCTTCTGCAACCTCAGCCGACAATTTTGTGTCGTGCGCAAGAGCGTCCAAGACGGACCCCCGGCAGGAGACCTTTCCGTCCAAACTGACGGACACGACATGATCGGCAATAGGTGCAGCCATTCCTACGTTGTGGGTCTGGAAACTAAGTCAAGGAAAGTTCAGAAGATGAAGAACTACTGCATTACCACTAGCAGAAGAGTCCTTCCACGAACAATATTGCCTTTGAAGCACTTTTCGACAATCCAACGAGCTGTGTGAACATCAAGCGCAGCCAAGACCTATCCGAAATGCATGTCATGAGGAACTCGTCAAAGAGAAAAGTAAAGTTACCCACATCATCCAACAGAATGATTTCCGCAGAGGAGTAGATTGCGCGAGCAAGAGTAACCCGGGCCTGAGCGACAATAAGTCACGCATCTTATTGAACTGAGGTTATGCATACCTTCTGACCACCGCTGCAAATGACAGATACGTCAGATATATGGGCTTTCAGTATGCATGAGCACCCGTACCTCAATGTCAAGCCCTTTTCGCCAACTTCCGTTTGATCTCCAGCTTCGAACAGTGTGAGATCCCTCGCCAGACCACATTGGTATATTACTGTGACAGATATATGTGAGAAGAAAGGATGGAAATCTGCGAAATATACCTTCATTGTACCGCGCTTCGTCATAAGGCGCGCCGAAAAGGATGTTATCCTAGGCAGTGTCAGGGCGCCCTAGGAAGGTGCACAAGTATCGCTCACTCTAATCGTCTCATTCTGCACCCACGACTCCTGTGCTGCGTATGCGATACCACCCTCACGAGGAAGGCTGAACCATGAGCTGGGGCCGGAGGGAACAAAATGCATCTCGCCTGAACGTCCATGAGTGGTCGGTTCGATGACAATAGAAATGATAATAGAACCAACTCACCAAGTAGAGCCATGAGAAGAGACGTCTTCCCGGATCCAGTAGGTCCAACAATAAGGTTAACAACACCGCGCTGAAAGAGGACCTCCCCCTCAGCTTGAAGTCGGAAGAATCTTTTGGAAGGGGTGACACTACCGCTGGCCAGCTCTTGGTTTGACCAGGTGAATATAGCGTCGTTGAACCCAATTGCATTCGGCACCGATGGAGAAGCGCCGAGGGAGATTGCCGCAGATTCGCCTTTCTCCACTGCGGCCCAGGAGTCCAGGAGCTCCGTCTACGAAGGTGTCAGAATCGCGTATAAAGGCCCGTCCCTGGTGAAATCCACATACGCTGCGAAGGAACTCATGAACACGATCCAATGAGACTTTGGCTGATAGCAGTCCACAGATGTCAGTACAAGGCATCGGCATCATGACTACAGCACGAACCCTGTATCATGTTAGTAAGGCCGTAAAAGATACTGCCGAGTTGATCACGAAGGATATCGAAGACTACAAGAATGATATCAGTTTTGCCAGAGAAAATGAGATGGCAGTCTGAATACGAACCAGCCATAGAGGAGAAAACAGCCGACGCTAAGTAAGAATTTGGTATCAACTACCGCAAGATTAAAATCGAGGTCAAAAAATGCACGTTTGAGTTCCTTCTTCATGATGACGGTCTAATGGCACAGCTGAGTTGAAATATTGCTCGAGCACTAGATGTACTTACGTATGTTGCGAAGGTCACCACCATCGTAGCCACGGGTATGATGTAGCTGACGTGCTGGATGAGGTTGATAGTATCCAGATAGCACACAAATACTCACTTGATGGTATTGTTCAGCAGGTCGAGAATTTGACGCCGCCTGATCCACTTAAGTTCGTCCGCCCGTTTGTCCGCGATCCGGTCGTTTGTCCTAGGCTCCCAGCCGAACAACTTAATCATACGCAAGACGTTCATGGCTAAAGATGGGTTAGCAGTCAGCATGTTTTGCGATTACAGATTACGGCCTTGCGTACTTTCTGTGACAGTCTGAACTCGAGAATCGGTCTACGAATAGAGACTGGTGAGCTGGATCGTAAAATCTTTCTGGAAAGACTTACTTGTTTCATCGTTTCTACTTGAGCTGTTTGGATCAAGCGCGCAACGTAACCGGGCACAGGGAACAGCACGAGCATCATTGCCATTCCGACGAACGCACTATCGACCACGATCAGCATCCCTGCATTCAAGTGCAAGCGAGACAGACCTCCAGCCCAAGATGCTGTTCAGGAACCAGATGCATATCGCGATCTGCAAAGGGATGTACAAAACTGAAGACACAATCTACTATCAGCGAAGAAGCGCGACAGAATGTGAGAATCACTGACTGAGCAGCAAAAAGTCCCGTCCATCGGTGATGTTGGAGACATCGGTGGAGACCAGGTTGTTAATCTTCCCAACCAGGTTATCTGCCTTTTTAGAGCCGTCTTTGTTGAACTTCTCGTCCTCAGCTGCTTCTGCGGGGCTTTCTCCGGCCTTCGCCGGTTGCTTTCCCTTCGCAGAAGATGAAACCCCTGTGCTGATGGTATCGGGGCGCAGGGTCCCCTCGCTTGACTCACTATCCTGGGGCGAGTGACCCTCTTCAACTGAAGCCGTATCGGGTGTCACGACCGCGGTGGTGTTGCCGCTCTTGGAGCCGGAGTCATCGGCCTCGGCTTTCATGCGGACGCGTAGAGAGTGTTCGAATACGAGCTGCGTGATGATGCCTTCTAAGCGAACCATGGTGCCGGTCTGTGACATATGATGGGCACGACGTATGGCTTGAAGCTGTTAGCGACTTACTGCGACGAAGATGTACCATTGCAAGGCAAAGGAGCCGAGCATCGGCGCCCAGAACAAAGCAGAAATCCACACCCATGGACGGATGGTGGCGTCTTTTCCACCCGACTCCAGATATCTGACATGGCAGTGTCACTATAATTATCTCCATATACGAGAGAAGTACGCACTGAAGTAATCTATTGATCCCAAGCGGGCTGAGGAAGCCGGTGACGACCTTCGAAAACCTGATAAGGCGTGTCTAAGATGGGACAGCTCAACAACACATACCTTTACAACCAGCATAAGCATCAACACAACGTATTCCCTCTCTGCATGGCTTTGACTAAATGGTACGTTCAACATATACGGATTATGGGGGCTTACGGAAGGTTTTGAGGAGACCCCAGAAGAGGTGACGCTTAGAGCCGCCGGAAAAGGTATCCAAATGCTGGACTTTGCCATCAGAACACTGTCCTCAAAATTATATGCGTTAAATTACTCACAGGGAAGCTGCGTTTGACCAGGTTTTTGGCGTAGTCATAGTCAGCAAGCGGAGGTAGCTTTTCCTGAGGCAGATGGGGAAGCCGATTCGCCAGGAGGATGATGGGGTCTAGGAAACCATAGGTCACCATTGAGAGGATAGAAGCAGTTTGCTCAGGGTTAGGCTCCGCTGCAGGCTCCTACATTGTCGACCCGGTTATGTACCAAACTATGCCAAACGCGTGAGTCGACGAACCTTGGGATCAAGTGGTACATATTGCCGGGGGATCGTGAGCGGTATGACGACAGACGCAACTCCGAGCACCGCAACCTTCGCCCACAATAAGGCATCATCATCTTGATCTGCTGGAACTTTGGTGAACGTAAGCAACGGGAAGATGTCGCGATACACATAGACACTGAAGGTGACGAGTAATGTGGAAGTGAGGTGTCTGGCAGCACGTCGACTGGCTGTCGAACGCAAGGTGATGGACAAAATGCCCAGTACTGACGCGTATACCTATGACACGTCAGAAAGCGACCTGAAGAAGTCGTGCGCTTGGCTTACATATACTAGACACAGTGCCAACTCCAGCCACCTCGACCCAGAGATGGAGGCTCTTCCATCTTCGAGGAGAGTCGCCAGAGACAAACCAAACAATACGAATGCACAATTTGCTTGTAAAGCCCTGAAACCAAAGATTGCTCTGCCGCCAAGTCCCTTGACATGCGCCTTGAAACCACATAGTGATACAGCTTGACCATCGCTCTGGTCACGCTCTCCAATTCCATGCTCATCGCCAGAGGTGCATCGCCACTTAGATATCACTATTTGAAGTACTAGGGCGATGGCAGATACGCCTGCGGCGTATGCGGGGACCATCAATGAATGTGCCCAAATGCTTCTCGCCGCCGTCAACATATCAACATACTTATCACAGAGAAGAGAGTGAAAGCCCGTACCGCTCGCTGCCATTGCCAGTGCCCAACCGCTCATCGCTCAGAACAACCTGGAAGTCGGCCATGATACCACCAAAGCGTGGTGACACGTCGAGCAGCGTTGTGTCTGCAGATCGTACAGGTCAGTTATATCTGACGAGAACGCTGACAAAATGTGAGATCGAAAACGAGGACAGGTTGGTACGACTACAGGACACCCTGAGAAGTCCGAACATATAAAGATGTCACATACAGGCGCGCGGCGACTCCCTTGGCTGTGACTCGAAAGATGGGAGGTGGAAGTGGAAGTGGAATGGCGCAAAAGAAGATCGAGATTTGTACAGAGTACGCGTCGTGTCTACGCGTCGGGCGCTATGAAACGTTTCCCACATTGGCTTCAATTTAGCCCATAAGCGGTGCGCCTACGACAGATAACAAGCAGATGATGCTCCTCACGGACCCGTCAGGAACATCTGAGCTTATCTGTTGACTCGATGTCTTCATTTACTCAGCTTCCTCGCACGTAGCTATAAGTTGATGGCCGCACTGATATCGACTCCTCAGCATGCTTCGTCAAGCAAAAGACCATGGTGATGCTGTACTCGGTCTGAAGGTGTGGGGAAGCCTGGAGCAAAAATGAAGAACATTTTCATCGAGGGCAATTAGGAAGTGCGATTCGAACGCGGAAGCTTTTCTTTCGCGCGCGGCGACAGATCGCCCGATTTGGGTTCAATTCACGTGGTAGTGCAGTTCCACAGTGGCAAGCGTAGGCACTGAGAGGACCCCTGAGAGGCCCCGGGAAGCTCCACCAGAGGTTTCCCCACCAAAATGCCCAAATATCGGCCAGAATTATGTTAACTTTTGGCGGTCAAAGATGTTATCTCGGGGCAGAGTAGTCACTTTGTCACGATTTGTCACGATTTGTGACTACTTGTCACGGGCTTTCTCCCCGTCAGATCCACCCGCAATTGCTGCTCCCGAAGCTGTTTTTAAACACGTAGGGACTACATAAAGTATATAGAACAATTAAAATGACCTATTTCTGTGTTTTAATGAGCTTTGCCTTTGCTGGGAGCTTCAATTTAAGTGCAGAAGTAAGCACTTTGTTCACATTTGGCCGAGTGAGTGCTTTCCAGCGAGATCCCGCCAATGGTGCGAGGTTCCATGTCAGGTTACCTTGTGCTTGTAATACACCCTGTCTTCCGAGGTGATAGAGGATGTCGCTTGCCTTCGCATGTGTGTGCAAGACTGCACGGCGGTCTCGGCAAGTAAAAGCAGGAATGACATCTAGTAAGTCATTCTCGCTTTCATCTTCAATGTCCATGTCTTCATCTAAGAAGCGGCCTTGCTCCTGAGATGATAAATTAACTCAGTACATATATATGAACACAAGACCAATTTGACTTACCAACGTGACGGGCAGATACACACGCAAAGAAAGGTAGGCGAGACCGGCGACCGTGTCAGTGAAGTCGATAGAACCGTACCGATTGCTGGCACCCTTCTTGTAGATATCAAGCACCTGTCCTACATAGAATCTACCGCCTCCATCGAAAATGTTCCGCATCACGATAAGCGAGCCCCTTGTCAGTAAATTCTTGACATTGACGTTCTTCTCCGATAGGTTTGGTACGATATCTGTAATAAACGGCACGCGATAAGTAGTCTTGTATCAGTTGAATAGAATAATTCAGCAAAGGAATAGAACGTACGTGTAGACAACACAAGGAGGACGCGCTTTGTTATGGTCTCCTTCCAGCGCCGCTCCCTGTCTGTTTTGGGCTTGCGCAGGTCAGGGTCGATGTCTTGCGCGATGCGAACACGATGCGATGCCTCGCGGATCGACATCTGGACTTCAGCATTCTCAACGGATCGGGCAAACTTTGGGTCCAACATGACCGTTCGCTGCGAGCGTACTTCAGTTGCACGTTGATGTGCTTGGCGAGTGTCTAGGATACGTTGAATGGAAAGGCTGCCATCTTCATTGAGTAGTGACCGAGAATGGATATGTGGTTCTGAGCGAGCAAGGCTGTGAAATATTGTTGCAGAGTCTGGTAGGTCAAGTCTTCGTAAGTTGGATGCCAGGATGTCTTCGCTCTCGCTGTGCATCGCTTCATGAGCAATGTCGAGCGCTGAGTCACGAGCAGCATCTGCAGAGGCTGATGCGATACTTTCTGAGAGCTCGACGGCATCATTATCATAGATGTCCAGATGTTCCATCGCATCTGCAAGTTCATCTTCGGTCCCTTCACCAACGTCGTCATAGTCCTCGGGCTCTGAGGCTTCAGCCATGTCCTGCTGCATATCTTGTCTTGCGTTAGTCGTTGCGCGCGGTGGACCACTGAGGGGAGCGAGTTTGAATGGCAGGGCAGGTACCGACATCCCAAGAAGGTCCTTCGAAATTCGAGATGCCTCAGCATGTCCGATTTCGACCAGTTTGTCGACTTCAGCTGTTGTGATCCGCACGCAGGCTTGAGCAAGCTCATCAGCAGTGAGTGGCGAGTTGTCAAAATCAAAGAGATAGCCTGCGCGAGATGTACGCTCGGTCTTCTCCTTGAACTTGCTCGAAAGCAGAATGCGCTGGCGCAGCATGACGTGTTTGACAAGCGATAGAAATTGCGTGTAAGTGAAGTTTGGAAGGAATGTTCGGGCGAGACCAAAGAAGTGCTCGACGAACTCAGTTCCAAGCAACCAAGGGCAGAATGGGGTATCTGGGTAATGAGTAGCATATATGAGAACGACAGCGATCAGGGAATCACAGAGCCGATTGAAGATATTGAAGCTTGCAGGTGATATGAATGATCGGGTGGTGGAATAGAGATCGGGGTATTTCATGGAGAAGGTGACAATATGGCTGCGCCAGATGTGTAAAAAAAACCGGGCGCGCAGAGCTGCAAGGAGCCGCGATTCTACGTCGAGTTTTCGGTTGAGCCATGCATCAAACAGCTCACCTGATCAATAAATGTCAGATAAATATCACTGTCGAGGAGTAGGAGGACATACCGAGGATGAATAGATATGCAAAGAGCCCAGACATATCCTCGTGTACATGCCGCTGCTCACCCTCTTCATACGTTGCGGCAGCCAAAGCTTGGTAGTGGAAAAGGCGGCGTGCTGCACCGTCATCTTGCTTATCAACGTCCTTCACATCGGCTTGAACAAGACCCGCTACGCCCGTCTCATAAAGATCGACAAGCGACCGGTTTACAAGGTGGCCCGACCCTTCACTACCTGTATGGGTACCGTGCTGCGGCTGATTTCGGGCAGTCTTGACTGCATGTGAGGGATCCGTGATTGAAACGAGCGCACCAGTCTTGTCAAAGACGACAGCCTGAACGCGTATGCCGAAGGCTCTATGTTCGTAGACGAGTGGTGGCAGGCCTGTCTTCTCGGAGTCCATGAGGCTCTGAGCAGCCAGTTCTGATGCTGCGCCATCAGCCGCAAATGAAATAATCTTGAGATCGAGTTGCGCAGCCATCTCAAGGATGAGCAGATGCTGCTTATGAATGTCGGCGGCATTGTCATTTCCGGTGGTTGGAAGGAGAGCAACAACGGATGGAGAGACCTGCGGTATCGGAATCTAGGCGTAGACTAAGCACGAAGTCTATGCAGTCATGACAATCGACTGACCTTTGCCAGAATAGCTCGTACTTGCGTCGCTATTGCCTTTTTGCTCTTGGCCTGGTCAATGATGATCTCAATATCATCTGAGTTGTTAACGACGCAGTCATCTAGTGGGAGTGTTGACCCCAGGACATGACCGCCGAAAGCATTTGAATACGATAGTCTTGGCCGAACTTTCGTACAGTCGCCTGCAAATGCGACTGGTCCATGATATTTGACCGCATCACAAAACCGTTTGACACGAGCCACATTCTCGAAGATGAGGCTGGGGTTCTGTAAAGCATCCTCTGAATTGGCAACGAGGGTTCTGAGTACAGTAGATGGGGTTAGGAAACATTTCTTCCAGAGTAATAAGGGACAATGCACATACCGAAGGTGGTGAGCAGATGGGCCGCCAATCTGAGTAGTCACGATGTCGTATTGGCGGGCTGACTGGCCACCATAAGAACGAAGTAGTGTCATAAAATTGAGGTAATTTTGCGGGTAGCGTTGGCCATATTTAAGAGTCCCGTTGGGATCTTCCAGTCGTCGAATGCGATCCGCGAGAACATCGCAAACCTGGGTGAATGTCTCGAAATTCTTCAGTTTACCATCCACAGCATACTTGTACAAACGCAGAAAGCACCCAGTATTTTGATCGTGCTCGAGATGATTAAAGATGTCAGACATAAGGGGATCTTTGAGTAATGCTTGTAGAGCTCGGTCTTCGACGCTGCGAAGAGTTGTGGGTGCATATTTGTCCCGGCGAACTTGCTTCTCTCTTTGTTCCTCTTCGGGTAACTTCGACTCGGCAACTTTCTATTGCCATGGCTCGAGTCAGTCCAACCGCTTTCATGCTCATGCTCAATATCTGCTTACCCGTCGAACCGCATCTCTCAACGAGGCATCACCTGCTATTGCCAAACAAGCATCGCAAATGTGACTCGTGTCGTGAGTCAAACGGCGGCATCCTGTGGAGCGGACGGTGCGGCGCTCGTATTCGACTTCCCACCGTGCAAAAGCTATCAAGTGAGCATCCATGTTTGCCTTCTCATCCCGTGTCCAATACACTTGCTTCAGATGAGTGTTTCCGTTATCTGGTATCTCTGGCCTGTTAATTACTTCGGCAGGCTCAACATCCTCCTCTGAGGAATCATCTCCACCATCAACACGTTGATTGTTATCCTTTGGTAATCTCGATCTCTTCATCGGGGGAAATGGCTTATATGGGAATATTTGCCTTGCAGCTCGAGCCCGCAGTAGAGCAGAGACGCCGCCAAGGCTACGGGTGTGTGTCCTCAAGACGTATTCCTCATATTGCAGGCCAGTAAGAGCAACGCAAGGCCTCGCATCACGGGCAACTAGCGCATGATCAGCTGAACTCGGTTCTAGTGACCGGTCAGTGAAGTGATCAAATAATGTCGGGTCCTAAGGAGGATTCAGCGGGGATTTAGCGAAGGTGAGCATCTTGACTCAACTGCTTTGACCGTCTTAAATATATATCTGGTCTTTCGCTTTAATGGCGCTAGCTTGACTGAAGGTGCCGAAGCATCTGCCGTCTTGTTCATATTATTGGACGAGTCGCGCTGGAAGAATGAGGTGATTGAACGGTCCGTTTCGGACTACAAATCACTATATCAGCTAACCACGTTCGACCTCGTTGACATGGCGGAGACTTACCCCGAGGAACTTTGGCACTTTAACTGCCGTAAGTCTCTTCTTCTTCTCTCCGGTTATGCCTGCGCACGTTGACTTATGTTTTGTCCAATTGCATAGGTCATAGTCCTGGATCTTGCTTAGCTTGACCCACGTCTTACAGGCCAGACACTTTATGCGATCCTTCTCCACCGTATGCGTGTGCTCGTCCCTTTCGAGCACTTCTCGCTTCTGTTCAGGCGATTGCCTTTTACTGCGCCGCTTTTTGGTGTGCTTCGCCTTCTCCGTCATCTCGCCCTCGTCGCCTGTATTGTACTGATCGCTTTCTGTGTTCACCAGAGCAATCTTTCGTTTAGCTCTAGTCAAAGTCAAGGTATATGAGCTATCGAGGTGAGAACAATTCCCATTTATAGAAGACGTACGGTGTGCGACGCCGCGATGGAGCCGCGGCGGAAGGGCTGATCAGATCACCTGTCGGACAAGCTGAAATGCGTAGCGTGCCATTAATGCTGTCGCATTCATTGGTACTGCCATGGCTTCGAGCTGCAAGTTCTCCCGTGACGTCCCCGACACATTCAATGTCGCCATCCTGAGCCTCGCAACCACCTTCGCCTCTGCTAATGTCATCTCCGCCAGGGCCCGCGCCATTGCTAATGTCACGTATAATTCTATTTGTCATGTTCAGCAGCGAACTGGATGACGGCAATCAGAGAAGACGTACGGTGCGTTTAAGATCATCTGCATAGCATCGGCTCTGATGCTGACCAGACGCGAACTTGTACAGCTATCGAACGAGGCATCTTCTGCGATGACCTGCATTGCCATCATGGCAAATAGTCCGCAAGACCACGAGTCGTACTGTCTATCACAGAGCTCCGGTGGGTAGTAGAGTTCATTGCTCCATAATTCCCAGTTCATCGGAGCCTCGCCTAACAGCTTATAGACCGCATTTGCAATGTCGACAACTATCTTTCGACAAGTTCAGTATTCAAGCTGAGAGCAACAGGGCCAGAGATGAAGGCTCACCGGCTTTGCCCAATGCATAGAGTCGAGCTCCGGTAAGCTATCGAACAGTCCAACACATCGTGTCTTGAAGTTGATTACTGACAAGACCCAGTGCGGCGGGCTACCTCCGCAAAGCGGAATGCACCACCGGTCGCGAGACAATGCCTCAATGCACGAGTTATTCGGACACTGTAGGTGTTCAAGTACAACCCGAATGAATACTGCTATGCCACTCACTGCTGCTGCAATATTCTCTTCCAGAGTTCCACAACCCCCCGTATTAATCACTAGTCCACGAGCGAGCGGGCCGATCCACGAGGTAAATATGAAGAAACTTGCATCGGGTTCTTGCCTCTCTTGTAGCAGTGCTCCGAAGATGTCGATTGGACAATTGGTCAGTCTCAGATGATTTTGCTCATGGGTTACTAGTGGGGCAATGTCTCTGTGATTAAACTGGATATTTCGTACTTGTCGCACATGGTGATCTGTTGCTAGATTGATGAGTTCCAGACGACTCAAAGACATGTCTTCTTTGATAGTTGATGTGTGGACAGGAACGGCGAAGATGGTTCTGCAACTTGGTCACCATGCGTTGCCATGGCCCCGCATTTGGCTCTTTTTTGAAAAAATTTCACCCATATGTAACGTAAATATGTTAACGGCCGACGGTCATCGGTCAACATTGGACTCATATATGTTAAATTTCGGGCAACATCTCGTCAAATTTCTCCCAGGAATATGTTAACTTCCGGGGAAACCTCTGGTGGAGCTTCCCGGGGCCTCCCCTGAGTATCGGTTCAGAGGCCGTTTCAGCCTGGCGCATTTGGTGTCCTCGGCCAAAATTTGTCCGGATAAACAACGGCCTCGAGGTCACCGAGGCCAATTTTGTCCGGATTGCCGAAACGGCCTCAGAAAATCGCGAAAAATCATAAAAATCGCGAAATCCCTTATAAAGAGTCTCTATAAGACTATGAACCCCTCGCAGGTAGATCCATTGTACTATATGGGCAATATGCGGTTGGGAATCGAGGCGCGGAGGCACGGAAGAGGAGCGGGAGGACGGGCTAAAATGGGAATGGGCACCCGGGCATGATTGATATGCCCCAGGGCTATGGCATCTTTATCGGTTTCTGCCCTACTGTAACTCTGCCCGCTGCTGATTCTCTCGTCGTCGACTCATATCAGTCGGACTCGGGCGAGACCACCGTGCAGCATCTATTCCATAGGCGCGGATCCCTACGATGAGTGAGATGCAAGCTCGCATATGCGCATGCATGTCAGGCTGCTGGAGGTTGACCTGGGCAAGAAGCCGCAGGGACATCAGTAATGCAGAGTCGTACGAATACTGTAGGCAGCGTTGTGACAGGTTGTGAGCTTCAGCGGCGGCATCCGTCCACGCCCTGCCCTCCATTATTACCTCGTTTGGGTTGCGCGCCGATCTCCACATCACCCCGCTTTCCAGGCTCATGCTCGACGGGTTGGATGCGGGCAGGCTGGATGCTGGCGGATGGAATGCAAGTGGGCCCTGATAGATGCCTTGTCCGGACAATGAAACGACCTCCACCAGGCGTGGGTTGGGGTGTCCGGATCCCTGAACTGGCCTCCGGACGCAAAACCCCCCATTTGTCCGGATTTTGAACCGGCCGTACCGGCCAAATCCTCATTTTCTGTCCGGATTATGAAACGACCTCAGTACTGATACTCAGGGGTCCTGCACTGAGCGTCTGGCGTCACTTGCGTCCTCGCCGCTCCATACAATCCGCAGGCTTGTGTCCAAAGCACCCCTTCGCCAGTTGAACAGTCCTGGATCTTCGCTTCCACGATGGCGGAAACTCCATCTACCTCGCGAGCCTCTCTAGATGTCCCGTCCAGCGGCCCTATACCCCAGTTTGATTTTAATCTCAAAATCCTTACAGACTCATACCTCAGTTTCTTTTCGGAAAGGTGCGTCCGATCATTACTCTTTGGTCTGACACCGTCATGTATCCTGTCTACTACTTTCCAGGAAACGGGTCGAGGAGGTCTAGTGAGTGACTGCTTCATTGAAGTCTTGTTGAGAAATCTAATCTGACATCATAGCATCGACTCTCTCACCAAGCTTTACAAGAAAGTAAAGGCGATAGACTCGTATCTTGATGATAGGTCTGAGCTGAGCTCAACGCGTAAAGCGTGGAATGAAGTGAGGGACAATGTGGAACGAGGTGCGTTTTGCCTGGGCATGGCCAGGATATGCTGCTCATTAGGGGCCCGCAGAGACACAAGCACGGCAGGCCTTCCTGAACACATTGTCTGTGGACGTATTGAATCCTCTCTCAGCTTTTCGGGTGCGTTCTGATTCATCGAGCGTATCATGTTACTGACATCAAAGCTCAGGAGTCGCAAGACCGCACTCGGAAACGAATAAAGGAAGATCTGAAAGACTCGTCCACAGCGCACAATGAATTTGCAGAGGGCCAGTTGCCCAAGTTGAAGCGAACATATCTCAGGAAGTGTCAGGAATACGAGGTGCGTCGTCAAGACTTACATGTTACGGACATCTTGTCGATCTTTTCGGGATCGCAGGATTACAAGGCAATGGCCACAGCGACCTCCCCAACCGCGCAGCCTGCAGCCTCTTTCCAGGAATCGTTTGCTTCACCAAGAGACTTGAAACAGCAAATCCCATTGACGAAGTCCATCACCGGGCCACAGCCGCTCAGACCTCTCGAACGACGAGCTTCCGTGGGCGCACCGGCCAACCGCAATCGTTCTCCGTCCGGTTCAGGCGCTCTTTCTGACCTTGCACACCAAGGTGCGATAACATCAATGCTTATTGCCATACGTAGTTAATCATGTCACACAGGAAAGCGTCAGTTGAATCAGCTGATGACATTCCTGGACAAAGGCGGCAATGCTTCTGGAGGAAGCCGGAGTACAGAGAATTCTGTCAGGGCTGTACGGACTAAGCGCGAAGCTGAGGATGCAGGTCGGTAATTTACAGTGCACAATAATCGATGACTGATTTTCTGCACTAGACAAGGAATACCGTAAAGCAGTCCATTGGAACGAAACACTCCGATTGCGGAGAGCGAAAATTCTGGAAGCGGCATACCATGTGAGTGCTTTAGATTATGCCGACCTTGGGAGTTTGACATGACTCTTTTTAAGAGCTTGGAGCGATTCTTGTTAGAGGGCGCCGAGCTCGTCAAATCGGTATTGGTCAAGTACACCGACAACTCGATGTGCGCCATTCTCTCTCACATATCTGATTGTTGAAAAGACTCACTGATTTCCAGAGCGACATGCACGACTCTGACTGGGCTGGCAACTCATGCTCGATCTATGGTGGAGCTTATCTCCCCACAGAACGACACGAGCATACTATCCGCCAACATCCCCCGCTCTCTGGCCAACTCGATCCCCAAGCCTATCTTATACTACAATTACCAGGTCGGTGAATGTAGAGATCTAGTCTACGGCGTGAGCATGGTAGACTATGCCACTGCGCGTGGAGTCCCGGAAGGCGAAATTCCGAAGATTATGCGGTTGTGCATTCAGGACATTGACGCCAGAGGTCTAGATTTCGAGGGTATCTATAGAGTAAGCACAAGTCTCATTGATAGATACGTGTCGCACGTTAACCTTGAATTAGGTATCCGGCCGGCATGCTGTAGTTCAGGATGTAGGTTTCCATATACATGTCTTTCCGACCACGTTATAAGCAAATTCTCTCCAGCTTCAACTACAGATCGAACGGAACGAGAACAAGTTCTCATTCAACCCAGTAACCGATGATGTCTGTTCGGTAGCCTCTCTACTGAAGGTGTGTCCTCACAAGGTTAATTCAAATGGAAATTCTAATGACCAGCTCAGCTCTACCTGAGGGAACTTCCTGAGCCAGTGTTCCGCTTCCCACTGGAGGAGAGGGTAAAGCACACCAAGGAATTGGGTATGTTTACTCTTTTTGAATGAATGCTAAATAATCACACTTCCTAATAGCAGGTCATGCATCCGAGAACTTCAAGCAGCTGCGCTCTAAGATCCGGCGCCTACCTCCGATACACAGAGCTTCGCTGAAAGCATTGTTAGAGCATCTGTCGCGCGTTGCAGCTCATTCGGATAAGAACAAGATGGACGCGAAGAACTTGGCTATCGTCTTTGGCACCGTCATTTTTGGTGAAGATGAGATACCGACAGAGGGCATGGACCTTCTCAATATCCAGTCCACCAAGGTACACTAGCTTTTTTCTGGTTTCTTCTATGCGATACGGATTGACGAAATGAATGCAGGACTCGCTGATGGAAGACCTGATCAACAATGCTAATATTCTTTTCGATGATCGTGCGCCTCCTCCTTCGCCACCTCTACCGCCCGCACCAGCTGGCGAGCCTGTGCCGGTATACAACTACGGCTCCGCGCACACCCGCATTACCAACGTTCCTTTCCCTTCTGAACAGGGACATCCACAACAGTCGTCAGAGAAGGATTTTGCCCCGCCGCTACCGCCCCGTCCTCTTCAAAGCATCCACCCTGCCTCCCGCACGTACAACAACGGCAACGGCGGCAGTAACGGCGGCACTAATACAACGATGCAGCCCCCTAAGGACCCCGGCGATTTTTCGCAGCCTGGTCCGGGCCTTCGACGCACATCACGGCGGGTTTCACCCTCGAAGTTAAGCACGAGAGGCGTTGCCCGTGCAAATAGCATGCATTCCGTGCCTTCCACCCCAACGTCGCCGCGCTCGCCGACGTCAGTCTCAGCATTCACAGATTCCGTATCTGACCGGGCCAGCAGCACGACGCCCCCAGACAGCTCTTTGGAACATTCGTAAGCTTTTCTCTGGTAACATTTTTTTCATCTTGTTGGGCGTTTGATAGCACTATTACGCTGTAATTCTTCATTCACGTCACCTTATTATTCGGAGATACCAGACGGTTGTCTGTACGGTTGACGAACTGTTTTTCATTTTTGTTTCTATGCAGCTATGTGTTGTACAGACTTTTTAATCATAACATGATAGCATGATGCGAATAACAGTGCAGTATGCAAGAATCAATGCGAAGATACCGTAAATAAACTAGAAGATGGGATATCTGAAAATACGAGGGTATATGTCGTAGACCAAGTTAGTCCGCGTAATAACTTTGCAGCGCCTCCTCGTTGTCCATTTCTTCGTCGAAATCGTCATCGTAATGACGCCCTTCGGTCAGCTCTCTATGCCATTGTATCACGCGAGGATGGGCGACAACCCTGTGAGAGGAACGTCAGCGCAGCCATGACGAGCTCGAGCAGTCACATACTTTGCTGGATCGAAGCAAAGGACTTCAAGTGTCTCCATGCTGGTCGCACGCGAGAGCGCGACGTAAGCTATAGAAAGGCGTTAGAAAGCGTGCTACTCCCGGTCTCACAATGACTCACCTTGGCCCTTCTCGAAGATGCGCCGAAGATTGACTTTGACTCGCTGCAGCGTCTGTCCTTGTGACTTGTGTATGCTGAGTGCCCACGCAAGGATGAGCGGTACCTACGAACGGCTATCGTCAGACAGGTTGAACTCTGAAATCACAATGTCTGCCTGCCTGGAATCGGGTGGCTTCCGTCTCGCCTTGCCCATTGTCCACAGTGAACTCCTTCGGGTCGCAGAGAATGCCGCGTTCATAGCCTGGAAACTCTACGAGAGGCCAAACGATGTCCTGCTTCCGAGCGGCGGCTGCGGCTGCGGCTGCGGCCGAGGGCTTTGCTTCTTCCCCTTCTATTTGAGCTATTTGCACCCCACGATTCTCGGCATCGTGGTGATTCACGAATGCTACGACCTTGCCAACTGAACCGTTGACCAATGAACCTTGTACAAGATTCTAATGAGGGGCGTATTAGCATTCATTCACGCAGAAGACTGCTGTGAACTTACCTTGATTAACATCACTTGCGCTCCAACCTGTCGCAGATACTCATGTCTTAAAGACGAAGCACCTCAGAATCGTGATGGTGAACTTACCTTGAGGGTGATGTCCTTCTGCGCTATCAGATGGCCCAACAACTTCTCCATCTTTTCACGACCAATTCGTTGACCATTTGAATCTATGCCTGGGTAGTCCTGAGACGTGTAGTTGTGGGCACGCTCGTTGATTCTGTTCAGACGAGTCATGTTTGCATGATCGACTTCCGCCCGGGTCGGAAAGCTAAAAATTATAGGTCAGATTGATCGAAGATGATCGTGCCTAACGAGCCTCTCACAGTTCCGTGGGCTCTATGCCATCGTCGTACACGAGTGGTCGAGACAAATTTCTGAATTTCTGAATTGCGTCGGGAGTTATTTGGCCAAACCGCATCGAATTCAGCATGTCGACGAAGACTGAGCGCGAGACATAGAATATGAGTTCTGCAAGACGTTGGCAATATTTCGATCCTACTTTTTTCTTTCTGACGGAAAACTCGCGTGAGAGTGATTGGTTTTCCTATGCAACGCTGCCAGGCTTCCGACTCAAAGGCAAATGCCATAATCGTACTGTCTCCTCTGCGATCCGGGACTGGAGGTAATTGACAAAAATCCCCAGAGAGAATAAGCTGCAAGTGATTTAGAAAACATTTCTCTACTGTGGTCAGACACGTACCTGCATGTTGCCGAACGGACGGCCGTCATTCCTGACTTTACGTGCAATGTACTCCTATACGGTCATGAGCATCTGAACTTCTATGCATATGCTTTACCCACCAGCTTTTGGAACAAAGCACCGTCGATCATTGAAACTTGGCGTAAGATGTCAACAATGTCGAAGCCGCGAGGCTGAACGCAGACTTACTTTCATCAATAATGAGTGTTTTGGTGTAGCGCCATCGTTCACGAAGATCCCTCTTACCCAGTACCATGCCAGCGAGCTTTTCAGCGCCTTCTTTCCCGAGGCCAATGCCAGCCCAGGAGTGAAGGGTGGTTCCGCCGATGTTCACGGACGCTATACCAGTTGAAGCAGTGATGGCGAAACGATGACCTTGCGCCTTCTTCAACATTGTTATGATCTCACGCAGCAGGGCTGACTTCCCAGTTCCTTGGATACAAGATGATAAACGATGATTCAAGTGCAAGTAACGATCATCACTAACCGGCTGAACCAGTGAAAAACACGCTCCCGCCCGACTTCACCAATTGTAATATGTGTAATTGTTCTGGTGACAAGACGACAGGTGGTCTCTGCACTTCGATAGGTGGCTGTGATGCTGGGGACGTGCTCGGACCGGGTGTCGCGCATTCACTCGGGGTTTGAGTCTCATGAGAAAGTACAGCAGGTTGAGCAGAGTCGGCGGAGTTGGTACCATTCTGACCTTGAGGTCGAGAGTCCGTTGTGCCGCTAATCATATTGTAGGGTCCAAGCCAATCTTCCGCGGCTCTCAGGGACGTGAAGCTCTTGTGAATGGATCCTGGATGTCTCGCGGTCTGCCGAAGGAGTCGAAACAATCCACCTATGAGAGGTATAAAAGTTGACGTACATTTTCTTTGCACTAGGACCACTGCTTCAGTGGTTGTCGCGCATGCCATTCGTGATCTGAGACTTACCTCATCCCATGAGTTGTATATCTGGGGTCCCTCTCGTCCTACCTTGACAGCATAATACTTGCGGCTCGCTTTCGGCATAGGCTGCATACACGATTGGTTCCAGGTTCTCGCGCGGTTGAAATCAAAGTAGCATAAACGCGTTCAGCAAAATGAAGAGCACTTCTTCTGAAAGAATATGAGAACTAAGGAGGGAAAAGAGCAAAGCAGGCGACTCACATTGTTAGAGCGTCAATTGAAGCAGCCAGTAGTCTCCCGTCCCGTTCGAGATGTGGACGCGCGTGACTAAGCAAGCCAAGACTGACGAAATTCAAAGCATTCGAGCAAGTCGACAATGTCATGGCTGGTCTTCAGAATCCACCGAAATTTCCTTTCGACCAGCCACAACCGACGATACTATACGACTGGCGAAAGGTCTTTCCGCATACCCAGCTCAAGTATATCAGGACAATCGATGATGCAGAGCGTGAGCTGAATCACATTATCGGCCTACGCCCGCACGCCGTAGTTGGGTTCGACCTTGAATGGCGCCCATCGTTTGCGAAGGGTAGGAAGGAAAATCCGGTGGCTCTTGTCCAACTTGCTTTCGAAGAGGTGATATTGCTGATTCAGGTCAGCGCCATGCGAGGTATCTCCAGGTCCTGCCGGTGCAGATATCATGCAAGCGAATATTCTTGCCTTTACAGGTTCCTTCCCGCAGATACTTCATACATTTCTTGAGAGCTCCAATGCAATCAAGGTCGGCATCGCAATACAGAGTAATGGTACATATCGATCCTGTCTATCTAGATTTAATTGTGGCTTTCATTAGATGATTGCAAGAAGCTCTTCAAAGATTTCGGAGTTTCAGTGCGCGGCTGCGTTGATCTGTCACTTCTGGCGCGTTCAGTGGATTCTCGGTGGAAGGGCAGCTACAAAGCCTCGGTAGGATTGGCCCGCCTGTGCTCCATATATCTGGACAAGTTGATGCCGAAGGGACGCGTCAGAAGTAGCAATTGGGAAGCTTTTCTCACTGAGCACCAACAGAATTGTGAGCGTCCTTCCCCTGGTTCATTTTCATACCTTCATGTGTCACCTTGAAGATGCAGCAAATGACTGCCAGTCAAGCTTAATTGTTTACTACAAGTTGCTAGCCAGGACGATGATCACGTATCCCGAGCCAGTCGACGAATTCTGGACCTTTGACTCAGTCCATGGAGTTAATCGTGACCCGCATGGGCGTCCTTGGTTCCCATTCAATCCATATTACGACCCAGGCCCTCCACCGATGCCAAAGGTGATTGAACCGGCTGCGGTAGGCGAGGACAGCTCCAGATCATCAAGCCCAACAGCTGTCGAATGGCACAGTATTTAAGCTTGTAGCATACGAAGCTGAGTGACTTTAAACGGTACGTTTGCATTGCCATCAGCTATTCCCGTTAATTGATTGGAGAGAGGGATGTAAATTGCAGGATCATTGACTCTTGAGTGCCTTAGGTGATTTTCTTCTGTCTTTATTAGCCCCAAACTCCGATACCTCAGCGATGTCCGCGGTCGTTAGCAGATATCTCGTAGCAGCGCTTTCCATGATAGAGACAATCATGCAAACCACGTTACGACAGCCATCAGCGCAATTGTAGAGAGATACCGGTCCTACACAGCTCGATTGATCTTTATCATGCGCTCTTGCTCCGCTCAATCGAATATATTCATTCACTCGGATTACATCCTGGCATCTTGCATCCTATACCACATTTCACTCAGTACATTTACGTGCATGCTACATAAATGTTCAGGCGGGCCCTTGCATGTTGCGTGCGGTTGGGCGTCTGTAAGTCTGATGATCCCGAGCGCCCGAAGACCTCCGAGGCCGCGATAGCCGTTCTTCCGCGAATAAGCGCGCCTTTCTGGTGGCATCTGTACGATCATAAGTATAAATTCGCTTTGCAACAGCAACCAGTGCCTCATGCATCTTTAACGACAAGACGAATCGACAGAGGGACGCGATATCGGCAGCAAGATGTTACCTATGGGCCGCAGGAAGAACGGCGTTCACCCATTTCATGCCATTCCTATCGCGTTGTGGACGTTAGGGTTTGCCTTCCGGGGATGCGCGAAACAGCCTTCTTTTCTCGAGCAGGTGAGTCGCAACCAGTCTTCTCTCCGATCCAATAGCTGAGCATTCGTCAGAGTTTTTTCTTCGACTGGAACACGCCTGGAACTGGCACTCCAATACCTGTCACAGGTGAGTCAACAATCGCGACTTTTGTGAGAAATCTGAGTCGAATACAGCTCGCAAATGCAGGACAATGTGATACCTTACATATCACCTGGGAGAGGGGCACAGCAACCGGGTATGTTGGGTCATTCTCGTTGTGATCCGTACTGACTTCGAATGCCCGGTTCTCATCAGCCCAAATCCTACAGCACCGTATTTTTTGCAGGTCTATACATCGTACGCCATTTGCTTGACTCCCCAGCGATGGATGCATGTTAAGATCTTCTCCAGCACGTTCATCGTACCGTTCGTGATTGAGGCAGGGTCGGGGACGACCTTCGTGCGTGCTTCTTGAAATAGCCTGACGTCAGATGCTGATGGAACACAGGATTGGCCTGTTCCGTTCATTCCTGGTACCCAGGTGAACTATTCTGATTACGGTCTTTACTACTATCATGTTGACGAGCAATGTCTTCTAGTATCAAATGTGCATGGTAGGCTTGCCTCTTCTCGCCCGGCCCTTCATCTTCACATCAATCATACACTATAGTTCGACAAGAACGGCGTCACTGGCGGCTGCCAGGGAATGTATACCGTGATACCATCGTCAACTACATCCTGTACTAATCTTACATATCCCGCCGGAGCACTTGATGTACAAGGCACTGTCGACAGCGGTCCGCTGTCGCAATATGGCTGGATAGATCAAGTGCGCTTTTTCATCTGTCAGGTATCCTTGACACCTCTGACAACAATCTAGTGTACAGATATCTCTGTCTTACCCCAAAATGGGACGCCTCCATATACCTTGACGGTCGCACCCGCCCTTCATCCACCTTTGAATATCACATCCAGTACCAATGATCCGATGAATTGGACGGTTTCGTTGGTTCGTCCCACTCACTATGTTTTGTATACATGTTCTAATGTCTCGCTCCAGTCTTGGGGTTTCCCGTTCTTCATATCTGTCGCTGATTCTCAAGGCAATTCGTGGTCGCAAGGGCCTCTCCACAGCGGTGAAAACGGGCCTACCAAATGCTTGGATCTAGACGCCAGGTATCGCATGACCTTTGGACCTCCATCTTTACATTGCTGATTTCTCGCGTAGTGGTGAAGACAGCAAGAAATCAACATCAGCACCCATTGTCGGCTCCGCAATAGGCGGCGCTGTCGGCGGCAGTCTACTCGGCATCCTGGGAGCGTTCCTGTACTTCCGCCGCCGACGATTTTCCAGATACCGACAATCGCAGCAAGACTCGTACCTGTCCGAGCCTCCGCTGGGCCACTACGACCCAGGCACCGCCCTCAGCCTCGACGCACAACCGCTGGCCGCCAGTCACGCGCGCCTCGAGCCTTCCGCGAGCAGCCGCAGCACCGACGCGTACACCATCGAGCCCTTCACGATGCCTCCACACGTGGACAGCCTCTCGCGCGCGGCGACGCTGGAGGCGCCGATATCTCCCTATGCGCCCGTAACGCAACACACGCCGACGACACCTTCTGTGGGCCCGACCTCGCTGACCTCATCATCGGAGCCAGCGCAGACCCCCGGTGCGCGCGAGGGCCCGCAGGTCTATGTCGTGCACCACGACGGCGGGCGGCCGCCCGTGACGGTCTACACCGAGCACGGTGCGTTGGTGACAGAGCTGCCGCCGCAGTACGTGGACAACAGGCAGGAGCGGCCACCCTTGCAGCAGCAGCGGCAGCCAGGGACGGTGCCGCGGAAGGCGCGGCGGGGACAGAGCGACTCAGAGGGACGTTCGCGGTCGCAGCTACCTTGAGGACCATGGATGTTTTTGTGATGTATACCCATCTCGCTGCGGTCTTTTGGTCTTTCAGGGGACGCTCTTTGACATACCCATTTCGCCCTGGCCTTCTTTGGAGGACTAATTGGTTTTCGCTTGACTTGGTTTTCTTGTAGGACAGACGCTCGCCGTATCTATCGTTTGCGGATCTAGTCGCTGTCATGCTACTTTCACTGGTTGACCTGGCGTCGCTCAGTTCATCGTAATAATTGTGATTATACCAAGGTTATACAGCACGAAATGATACACGTAGATACCTCAACTCACGCCAATCGGACATGGTCTCCACCCATCGGCTGCGGACAGCAGTCGCCATCCCTCTGGCAACACATCGATGTCCATATCCTCAGATACGGATGCCGTTGGAGGCGTGTGTGCAGTTGTCGTACTGCCATTGATATCCTCGGTTGGGCTTGCCGTGCGAAGAGAAAGCAATGTCCTGAGCCGGTCGTCCATGACATCGATATTGCTCTCATCCCATTGCTGCTCATGGTGTCAATTAAAAACTTCCTTCTGATCGATACACAAAAGATAAGGCTCACCGACGACGGAACACTCGACTCGTTGATGATGACGTTGCCGACCGCGGCGAAGTGTGCGTCAGATGCACATAAGGCCTTGAACAACGCATGCGCCCTGAGAAGCAATGGATGAGACGAGTAGTCATCGCACACGAAAATTAACTTACGCAGGCATTGATTTTGCGGTTTCCGCGATACGCGGCCCCAGCCCATTTGCGAGCAAAAGAAAGGCGTCATCCCTGTATGAATAGTCGCCAGGCGCGCCATCCTTCGCCTCCGTGCGGCTCATGAACCACATCGCCCAGCTCACGAGGCACAGGTCATATGATGCATCTCTCTGCGATGCGGGTGTACCTTGTACATCGTAGGAGTCGGGCTCGGCGACGAGGTAAGAAATGACGCGGTTGACGAGAATTGAGGGCAGTGCCCGGTGATGCGAGATAAGATGGTCGAAAAGGGTCGACCACAGCGCGAGAGACGACTGCGGTGGAAGAAACGACCCTTTCACTGGCGCACGTTTCCTGCAAATGCAGCGTCAGTAGAAGACTGCCTTAAACCTATGAGACACGCACTTTTTCGACACAGGCACTAGGACCCCCTTCTCCAGCAGCGCATCGCAGAGCCGCTCCAGCGCCCACCGCTCCTTCCGATCGCCCTCATCGAGCACATCGTCATACGCCCCGCTGAGCGCCCATTCCGCCTCGCCCTCGCTCGCAGCGACGCTCGCAGAGACAGTCGCCTCCGCAACCCAGCGCTCGACATCGCGCACGAGCCTCGCGATGTCGGCGCGATACTGCGTAATTAGCGATGCGTCGCGCGTCGTCAGCTTCAGCAGGGACTTGTACTGCTTCAGCGCGGGAACGAGTGGACGGAGCGCGAGCGGCGGCGCGGCGTCCACGGACGGGTTGAGCGTCGGGAGGAAGTAATGGCGCAGCAGCCAGGTCATCGACTGCGTGGGTCAGCTAAGGAACGTGTCTGAGAGATGGAAGAGCGCGCACCTCGCTTGCGGCCTCGCGCAGCAGCTCGAGGCTCGGGAGATCTTCGTGAGTCGCGGCGTGGCGGAGCTCGACCAGCCATGCGGGAAGCCCGAGCTGTGCGGCGATGGAGAAGATGGATCTGGCGTACGCGCCGACCTGCAGGGGATCCACTAGGCCGTTGACGAGGCGGATGACGGCCGCCGCGTAGCTCTGGCGCAACGACAGCGTGGTGGAGGCCGCGGGCTGCTGGGCGTTATCTTGCAGGCGGGCGACCAGGAGCGCGAGGAGCGACTCGAGGGCGTGGGGGAGGGTGGTTATGGCTTTCCATGCTGAGAGCTTTGGGGGATGAGATGTCTGGATGTGTGCGATAGTACGAGATGCTCACTCGATGTACGGCGAGAATTTTTGCGTCCCAGTCGCTTTCGTCGCTGTAGACCCAGGAACAAAGCTGGTCGAGCTCAGCCAGGGATGCCCATGGGGTGCGACGGGGAAGCCTCATCTGTGAGAGGGCTGAAAGATGTTTTGCACCTCGAGGGTAGAGGTGAAGTTTGCGTTGGACATGGTCGTCTTCCAAGATGGCTCTATTCAATACCTCCGGAAGTGCGACTCTCGATCATGCATCTCATAAACTCGAACCACAGACAACGAACGACCAAAACTAGTCGTATTGCCAGTCAAATGGCGTATCTAATTACTACATATTAATAAAGGGGGGATGTCCGAACCGCATAGTCAAGCACTCTCCATTCTGCCGACCCGAAGGAAACGACGGACGCAAAAGCTGGAGAGCGCTCCGGCTTAATTGGGCTCTATTTAGTTCATCTCCCCGTACCGAGCATACCCCAAGCTACACAGCAAGCAGAGAGTTGCTTCACGATGAACGCGAAGCCGTGGTGAGGGTGTTGAGAAAAATCAATTGGCGCCGACAACGTCGAGGTTATGGGCGGCGGCCTACGGGCCGGGCTGGGCCGCGTCTAGGCGCTCTCCAAGAGAGCGAGACGCGGAAGCTTGGTGGTGATGTCCATATGGTGTTCCGTCATAGTCTCCCACAGGAGAGATGAGGCAGAGGTCAGAGATCGACTCTGATGTATATCGTACGCCGTGAATTTACCCTTTGGGTCGCCCCCTCCGTCGCCCGTATATAAACCAGCATGCTTTCACGCCTCCGGGCCATTTCTACGCACCTCCGAGGCGCAACATCCACAGGAGCACGAACCATGACCAGCCATACCATCTACAACCCCAATGTCGCCTGCTGCACCATCCCGCCCGTGCAGTCGGACTACGAGCCCAAGGGATCCATTAAGCCCTGGGCGGGCTTTAAGAGCGTATACATGACCGGCGACCAAGACAGTACGACCGCCCTCATCTGCGTCTTCGACATCTTCGGGTACGTCGTTTCACCCCTCTAGCACGCCCTAACACACGGCTTGACGCCGGGCACCGGGCAGCTTCAAGCCGCAGACGCAGCAGGGCGCGGACCTCCTCGCGGCCGCACTGGACGCGCGCGTCGTCATGCCCGACTTCTTCGAGCCGCACGCGCCGTGGCCCGATAGCAGGTTCCCGCCCAAGACCCCCGCGGACCGGCACGCGCTGCAGGAGTTCTTCGGCGGGCCCGCCAATCCGCAGAAGAACGTCGAGAAGCTGCATGCCGTCGGCGCCGCGCTCCGCAAGGAGGGCGCACAGCGCGTCGGCGCGTACGGCCTGTGCTGGGGTAATGTCTCTTTCTCCTTATAATTGTGTGCTTTACTGAACGGTGGCAGGCGGGAAGGTGACAATTTTGGAGGGGCACAAGGCGGACACGCCGTTGAATGCCGTCGGCGTAATCCATCCCGCGTGCGTGCCCCTTTCAATTCCACACCGTGTGTGCTCTAACTCCGTGCAGTATGCTGAAAGCCGAAGATACGCTTTCGCTCAATATACCGCTCGCCATATATGTCTCTCCCGACGAACCCGCTGACGAAGTACGCATCCTGAGCACCCCTGTGTCCTATTTGACGCGAGTCTTTTTGTTCCGATTTAGTACACCAAGATCGTGAAGATCATGAATGCGAAGCCCACCGCAGATAAGTTCGACTATGCGCTCTACTCCGATATGTATGTGCTGTACTGTAGGCCCAGCTGGTGTATCGAAGGGCTCACAGCTCCACTTTCCAGGTTCCACGGTTGGGCGGGCGCCCGCGCGGACCTCAACGATCCAGAGAACAAGAAACAGTATGTAGGCTTTATCCATAAAATAGAGCAACTTTGATCAACATGTCCGTTTAGGTTCGAAGATGTCTACGGTCGCCTCGCGAAGTACTTCAAAACAGCATTCGAGTGAGCGAGCACAGGGAAGCATGCATATAAGTACAACATCCAAGCATCTGTAAACTACATAATTGTACATATAGTCAGTGGAGAGAGAAATGGTAGTAAATTGTAACATCAACGCAAAGCATCCGTTGTACAATTGACGGAGAGTACACATGTAAATTCTTCCAAGTCTTGGAAGAATCTTAGTGGACGATTGCCAGTAGTCATTCAGGCCATGCCTCCTTGGGCGTTTTCTCGCTGGTCTTGAAGAGCCAGAAAGGGCCTATCAGGAGGGTGCATTGATGAGTCTGCCTCACCGAAGGAACGAAAAATTACTTGCCCGCAGGGTCGCCTATGAGAGAGACGTGTCAGAACGAACCAAAGAGGGCTTCGAAAAAGCCGACTTGCCATGTTCATGGAAAGCCCCCGTCCACGTCCCCACAACCCCGGCAGCGCTGCACACCCCGCCAAGCTGCACACCTTCTGAGCTGTGCCCGAACAAAACAAGACCGGATCGTCAGCCGCCGCGCAGACTACGCAGGCAAGAACACCGAACCTCCACTGTTCGCGATTGTCATACAGCGAAACCTGCACAAAGCGTCAGCACGCACCAACATGCCGTCGGCCCCGGGGTTCCTTACGAAGCTCCAGCGGATGTTCCCGTCCGGCATGACCGCGACCGTGCCGTGCACCGCGCGGTCGAGCTGCTCCTCCGTGTTGAAGCCGCGCATCGTGCCGCCGAGCGTGATCGGCGGGCGCGCCGGGTCCGGGAGCGTCGCGAGGACTTTGGGGTCGTCCTCGATGGAGACGACGTGCAGCTTCATGCGGAGGAGGCGCGAGGCCTCTTCGTATTCGTCGTCGAAGAAACTGGGAAGGCAGCCGTAGGCCTGCGCAGACCGCGACGTGGGTCATGTTGATGGCAGAAGAGAACGGGAACTCACGTTAAATCCTGTAGAATGTGTCAGCTACTTGGCTGTAAGACATGGCGATGTCAAAATATTGACGCACTTATCAGATCGCTGAGAAGCGGCAAACATATCAGCAGAGCACCCGAGATAGAAAGTGAGAATGTTACCGATAATCTACGAAGGAGACGACGCGCATCCAGTGGCCGGTGACGCCCGCCCAGTCATTCGCGGGACGGTCCAGCGTGTCCGGAGCAGAATACGCCCTCGAGGCCTCCAGCCCAATATGCGGCGCCTGCGGCTGAAACTCCCTTGGCCAATGCGAGCCAAAATCGCGCAGGTTCATCGTGATCGTCGTCACGATCGCGCTGACGTGCATCCAGTCGACGCGCTGCGCGCCCTCGCAGAACGGGCCCCACCCGCGCGCCTCGTCGTAGTTCCGCAGGTCGTACACGTACGTGCGGCTCGAGCGCCGCAGGACCTTGAGCCGGTCGGACGCGCCGGGGCCCGTGCCCGGCTCGAGCGTGAGCGCGAAGTGCGCGCGCAGCTGCGCGACCTTGTCCAGCTCGGTGAAGATCGGCTCGAGCGTGAAGATCTGCGAGTCCTGCGCGACGCGCAGCAGCCACTGCAGGCTTGCGGACGGCATGGATTCTTGCCCGGCGCGTATGGGCAGGGCGCTCTGTAGGACGGAGAGCAGGACGTCGAAGAGCTCGTGTCGGTCGCCGCCCTCGTGCGCGAGGGTCTCCGCGTGCACGCGCCGCTGCAGCTCGCCGCGCCAGTCGCAGGCGCTGTCGGCGGGGGCCTCGAGGGCGGCGCGCAGGTCGTCAAAGGGGTAGCTGAGGAAGAGTGTCCGCCAGAGGTAGTGGTCGGCGGACTTGTAGACGAGTGTGTGCGCGCGGCGGCAGGCCTGGGAAAACGCGGCGACGTCGCGGGGGTGGCAGTAGGTGAGCGTGTGCTCGGCAACCTCGGAGGGTATGGTGAAGATGGGTGGTATGGCGGTCATGGTGGGTGATGATAAAGATTAGAGTATTTATATAGCGCTTGTGCGGCGCGGGGGTGGGTCCGGTCAATGACTGTACGGCTGCAGATAGCGCCGTATGATACAGACTGCAGGATGTCCTCGCTTCTCTAGAAAATATGTCAGAAATTTGAAGACTGACACGTCTGTGGAAGCAGATGCCTGGCGATATCCAGTGCAAGGATATGTGTATCCGGGCGTTGATCTACAGTAGCCTCGATATCGCCTCGACCTTGACAATCGTGGGGTGATCAATCCCGAGAAAATACCTGCTAAACACAGAATAAATCTGCAAACCCAAGTTAGCAGAAATCAGCGAAGATGAGGATTGCGGAGGACAAGATGTGCGCAGGCCATGAGAACATGTCGGAGGTGCCTTGGGAAGTGGGTTCGAGTTGCCGACACGCGATCGCGAGCCGAGGCCCGAGTGGAATTGAAATGCTTCCGCGCTGATCTCGTCGCCTGCATTAGCGCCCGCTCCCCTCTGCTGTGGAGAGCACGCGTTCGCTGCTGTTACGCACATCCACCACTATGCGGCATCCCGCTACCCTTCTCCTCCTCGCAGGCTCTGCCTCCGCCGCCTTCCAGCTCCCCTTCCTCACCAACCTCTGGCCTAGCGTCCCCAAGCTCGAGCTTGACGACCCCTCTCCGAGCAACAGCATCGCCATAGTCGGCGCGGGCGCTGCGGGCTCGTCCGCCGCGTTCTGGATCGCCAAGGCAAAGGAGCGCTTCGGACTCGACGTCGAGGTCGACATCTACGACAAGAATAGCTATGTCGGCGGCAGTGAGTGCTGCGTTTGCTGTTTGGTACTGTGCGGCTGATGGGCGCGCACAGGAAGCACGACTGTGCACCCCTACGACGATCTGTCGTACGAGCCCGTTGAGCTCGGGGCTTCGATATTTGTGAAGATCAACAAGAACCTGTGGAGGGCGACCGAGGAGTTCAATCTCTCCCGCTACGACTTTGAGCACGATGAGGGCGAGACAGGGTTCTGGGACGGCGAGGAGTTCATCTTCACAGTGCGTTCTCATCGCGTCTCTGCTATCCCCCTTCTGAAAATGTGTACCCTATAGCAAGGCGGCACGCGCGGAATCTTCGGTTCTGTGCTCGACAATCTCAAAATCATCTGGCGATATGGCTACTTCGCGCCGCTGAAGGCCTATAAGATGTACGTTCACCCCTGTCGACCACGCTCCGCTGCTTACCCTATCCACAGCGTCAAAGGCATGACCGACAAGTTTGTTTCCCTCTACACCCCTGACACGCCGAAATGGGAGAACATCACCGAACTCGTACACACTCTCGACTGGGATCCGCTCGTCTCGCAGACCGGCGGCGAGTACTTCACGGCCAACGGCGTGTCCAAGAAGTTCACGTACGAGCTCATCGAGGCCGCGACCCTCGTGAACTACGCCCAGGTTCGTCTCACCCCTTCCTGCACTGCGCCGTTACTGACTCCACACAGGACATGGACAGCATCCACGCGCTCGAAGCCGCGTGCTCGCTCGCCGCAGCGGGCGCGTCGAGCGTCAAAGGCGGCAATTGGCAGATCTTCCAGCAGTTCGTGAATCGCTCCGGCGCGAACGTCTTCCTCGATACGGAGGTCAACTCCATCTCGCGCAAGTCCGCTACGGACGCCAGGTGGACGCTCCGCAGCGACAAGGGCCAGACGGACTACCTCGGCGTCATCCTCGCTGCGCCGTACCACACCGCGGACGTCTCGCTCCCCGCGGATCTGCTCGACGCGGTCCCGCCGCAGCCGTACATCCACTTGCACGTCACGCTGCTCACGACCACCGCGCCCACGCCGAACGCGAGTTACTTTGGCCTCACGCACGGCGCGAAGGCGCCGACGACGGTGCTGACGACGCTCGAGGGCATGCGCAATGGGAAGCGTGCGCCGGAGTTCAACTCGCTGAATTACCTCGGGAAGCTGGAGAAGGTCCCGTCGACGGAAGCGGAGGGCGAGCCTGTGGTGGCCGCGGAGCCGGGGGTGGAGGCGGTCGTAGGCGCGGCGCTGGAGGAGGAGGAGCAGGAGGTCGAGAAGATCTTGGAGATTGTGGAAGAGCCGGCGTCGGCGCCAGAGCTGGCGAAGGACGAGTGGGTCGTGAAGATCTTCTCGCTCGCGCCGCTGTCGGATGAGTGGCTCTCAAACATGTTTGAGGGCCAGGTCGGCTGGGTCCTGCGTCAGGAGGTGCGTTTGCTTAGCATGTGTAATGTGCGGTGTTGACAGTGAGTGTAGTGGGACGCGTATCCCGTCCTCCCACCCACAAGCACCTTCCCGCCCATCAAGCTCGACCGCGGGCTGTTCTACGTGAACGCTTTCGAGCCGTACGTACTTCGCACGCGTGTCTCCGTGTCCTTGCTGATGGTTGCGCAGGTTCATTTCGACGATGGAGACGGAGACGATCGCGTCACGCAACATCGTCGAATGGCTCCTGAAAGAGGAGTTCGATGCCGGGCTCTGTCCGCCCGCGGCCGAGAACATCACTGCGAGCAAGGGGGATACGAAGGACTTCGTGTATGGGTGGGACTGCTGAGTGCCCGTTAGGATAAGGATATGGCTATCTATCTACGATATGGATCTCATGATAATGCGGAGGGGCATAAGCGTCCTGTCAAAGGATGGGCGACACTAGACGTCGATGATAACAGGGACGATGACGAGGGTATTGGCCGTGTCCATCGGTTCTATATCTGTTCGCCACAAGTAACGCTTCAATGTACGAATCTGAATGATACCCCCCATGACAGAGGGCTGTATTGTGTATTGCTACGACGTTCTATTGCAAGGTATTCCTGTTAACTTCTGCTCCGCGCTCCACCCACCGCATTATCCTAGTCTATAGTCCAGGCCCCTGTGACTGCGATGCAGTCTCCCTTTTCCACAACAAACGAAGGACAACAACAAATGACAGACCATACACACACATCCACGCCATCAGCTCGCCCTCGGCTTCTCCTGCAGCTCGGGTATCGGCGAAAGCTCGCACGCTTCGTGTTCGGCTGTTCCGTTGGCCTTGCCATTACCATTGGACGCGTCCAGCGAGTGGCGGGTGAGGCCCGTCTCGGGCGGCCCGCCGTGCCGGTCGCCCGCCGCGACGGGGTGCACGGTTGACGTTCCGACGTGGGTGACGAGGCTCTTCGCGTTGTCGCCCTCGAATGTCCAGTCCGCAAAGTCGCGGCGCACCTCGATGTAGTCCGACGCGAACTCGCCGATCTTGTGCCGTCTCACTATCAGAGTCCGCCAAGGAGGGGAGGAAGGAAGAGCGCACCTGGACGGCATCCATGCCGAGCGATTCGGCGGTCTCGTCCTCGCGCAGGCCGAGCGTGAGGTCGATGCCCTTCGCGATGAGCGCGGTCATCACGAATGTGTACCCGCAGACGGCGCAGATGTAGGCCACCTGGATGTAGAGCTGCTTCCAGTTGTGGTCGAGCCACCCGCCGCGCGGGGTGGTGCTCACGCCGTCGAGCGAGATGATGTTCGCCTTGGCGAAGAACGCGTTGAACAGCAGGCCGATGATGCCGCCGATCGCGTGCTCTGCGAAGAGGTCGAGCGCGTCGTCGATGCGGATTACAAATTTCACTGCAGAGGGGTTAGGGATACCGAGCGGAGGGAGGGAAGTGGAGGCGTGCCTTTGGTCGCAAAGTTGCAGATCGCACCGGTAACGAGCCCGAGGACGACCGACGCCCAGGTTGGGATGTTTCCCGACGACGGCGTCGCAGCGACGAGCCCCGCGATCGTGCCCGAGCAGAACCCGACCATGCTCCATTTGCGCTCGTAGCGGTAGTCGAGCACGCACCACGCGATGCCCGCGAGCGCCGCCGCGAGCATCGAGTTCCACGCGGCGAGCACCGCGCGCAGGTTCGCGCCGAACGCGCTGCCCGCGTTGAACCCGATCCAGCCGAACCACAGGATGAAGGTCCCGAGGCCGACCATCGAGACGTTGTGCGGGCGGAAGTTGAGTAGCTCTTTCTCTGTGCGCGGGCCGAGGACCCAGGAGAAGGCGAGCCCGCCGACGCCGCTCCCGATTTCGACGGGGCCGCCACCTGCGAGGCGATGAGGAGTGGATGGACGGGGAGAGGGAGAGACGCACCGGCGTAGTCGAGCACGCCCCATTTGAAGCCCCAGCCGTTCACGGCCCAGGCCCAACATGCGAGCGGGCAGTACACGAGCGTCATCCAAATGAATGTGAACACCATGGCGGGGAATAAGCGCCCTCTGTCGGCCAATCCGCCCATCAGAATGGCGATGGTGACACAGGCGAACTCCATTTGGTAGAAGCTGTAAAGCAGCTCTGGGATGAGCGGCGAACCGGGAGACGGCTCAGCGAGGACGTTTTTGAGGCCGAAGTTCCTGAGGTTGCCGATGTAGCCGTTGGTGGCGGACATGGAGAAGGCCAGGGAGTAGCCCCAGAAGAACCATTGGAAGATGACGACGGCATTACCGGCAGCGACGGCGAGAAAGAGAGTGAGCGCTGATTTACGTCGTGATAGGCCTGAATAGAGGAAACCTAGGGCACGAGAGGGGTGAGCGTTGCTTATGTAGGAAGCTGACAAGTGCCGTACCAACGCCTGGGATCATGAAAAGGACCAGTGTCCCGGCGAGAAGAATGAAGGCCACATCGCCACGGTCGAATCTAGCGCAGGTGGTCAGAAATGAAAGATAGAGAAGAGCATGGTCATTGGCTCACTGCGACTGATCAGTAACGTCCCCTGTCCATACGCAGCGTCAATAGGGTTATCTTATCGAAGCCAAGAATACGCACGGGCGGAAATAGACCTCGAGATCGCCATTGCGCTTCCAGCTCTGTCCGCTGCTTCCTCCACGCCTGTTTGTTGTGTGCTGTGAAAAGAGCGACGAAACTGCGGTTTTTGAAGACTGCTCCATGGTCGATGCGGGGTGAGCGGCTGTTATCTCGCCCGAAACCTGCGATAAAAGCGCTCAAGGTGATTGGTCCGATATGCAGTCCTCTGTCCGCCTGCCTTTTCAATCCACTCTTCCGCTTCGCGCCCTCCTGCCGGAATGCCCCGTCGGACAAAGCCGCGAGCGTTTGGCGAGCGTGTTGACGATACCAGCGAGTCACCAGCGCTGCCTAAGCTGCAGGCCTCGACGACGCTCGTTCCATGTCCCGACGGCCTATGATGGCTCTTACGCACCAGGCCAGACACGACGCGCCGCGTCCGCCCGAGATCGAAGCAAAGTTAACGCGCTGACACGATCACGTGTTCGCTTTTGGGAAATACGAAATGGACTGATTTCGCGTGGTAGCCAATCAGGGGACGGTGGCTGCTGAGAGTGGGATGCAGAAAACATCGCAAGACCTTTCCCTAACAAACCCATCACGTCCATTGCCCCCCCTACGACGACGGACAGCCATGGCCCGCTTGTTTAGAGACCATTCCGCCTCCGCGTCCATGCCCTCCTCCACCTCTTCGTCCCCGGCCTACACCATCCCCATTCCGTCCCTCCTTGCCTCCGCATCCGGTGCGGCGTCATGGCTTTACACGACTGGCGCGATCCTCGTCACTCTCCTCGTCCTCGAGCAGTGGGTCTATAGGTCAAAGAAGCGACACCTGCCTGGCGATGCGTGGACCATCCCTATTATTGGAAAATTCGCCGATTCATTGAAGCCGACGATGGAGGGTTACATGAAGCAATGGAATTCGGGCGCACTCAGTGCTATCAGCGTGTTCAATATGTTAATATCTTGCTGCCTGACATATGCAAGCTCCTGATTATTTGGAACCTTGCACAGTTTCATTGTTATGGCATCATCAAACCAGTATGCCCGCAAAATTATGAACTCCCCGAATCACGCCGAGCCCTGCCTTGTCCACTCTGCAAAGCAAGTCCTTCTTCCGGATAACTGGTAGGTATCTTGCCCTGCACGACGCGGTCCTGCATTCATGCTGATCGCGTTGCTAGGGTGTTCTTGACAGGCAAGGAGCACGTGGACTACCGCCGCGGTCTCAACCCATTGTTCACACGGAAGGCCCTTGGGTATGTCCTCTGAACATGTGATGTACAAGATCGTTACTCAGTCATCATGTAGCATCTACATGGGCGTCATGGACGCGATCACTCGCGAGCACCTTAACCGATGGATCAAGGCCGGTGCCGATGGTAAACCGCAAGCCATCATGTACCCGACCCGCGAGCTCAACATGGTGACTTCTCTGCGCGTCTTTTGCGGCACCCATATCCCCGATGAGGCAACGAAGGAGATCAGTGACAAGTACTGGTTGATCACACTGGCTCTTGAGCTCGTCAACTTCCCACTCGCGATTCCCGGCACGAAGGTCTACCGCGCGATCCAGGCCCGCAAGATCGCACTCGCTTGGCTCGAGCTCGCTGCGCACAAGAGCAAGATCGCGATGGCGGAGGGCAGAGAGCCGGAGTGCATGCTCGACGAGTGGGTTCAGATCCTCGCGGCCCCCGCATGGAAGGGCCGTCGCGACTACAGCGATCACGAAATGGCGATGGTTATCTTCTCGTTCCTGTTTGCCAGCCAGGATGCCATGAGTAGCGGTTTGATCTACGGCTTCCAGCACTTGGCCGATTACCCCGACATCCTCGCGAAGGTCCGGGAGGAGCAGTACCGTGTCCGCGGAAACGACATCGACAAGCCGATGACCCTCGAGATGCTCGACGAGATGCCGTACCTCAAGGCCGTCGTGAAGGAGAGCCTGCGGGTCAAGCCTCCCGTGACTATGGTCAGTCTTTCGTCGTTTCCCGGTTTGCTCCGCTCATATGTGATCCAGGTTCCGTACAAGACCACTAAGGCATTCCCCATCGCGGACGACTACACCGTCCCATCAGGCTCTATGGTCATCCCCTCGTTCTACAACTCGCTACACGACCCCGAAGTGTACCCAGACCACGACACGCTCGTGCCCGAGCGCTGGCTCGACCCGAAGAGCTCCGCGAACGCGAATCCGAAGAACTATATGGTCTTTGGCAGCGGCCCGCATCATTGCATCGCTATCGAGTACGCGACGATGAACATCGCCGTTGCGCTCGCAACCGCGAGCGTCATCATGGACTTCGAGCACGTCATAACGCCCCAGAGCTACAAAGTCCGGTGCGTATCCGCCGCTCACTTACCATGATGGTCGTATTGATATATCCCGTTCGCAGAATCATCGCGACGCTGTTCCCTCAGGATGGTTGCATGCTGAAGATGAGCCCGCGCCCACGGCCATGATGTACGTCTAAATTTATCCGTCCCGGCATGGACGGCACCCCCCTGCGCATATACACTTGTACATGAGTGCATTTATCATACCTTATCCGTAATGGCACAGAGATCCTCTACCCACATTCGTTCGTTTTCCGTACGGACTACTCCTCCGATAGACTAGGAATTGGTGCGACACGTTGAGATATACCCCGCCTAGTGACCCACTTGAATTGGGAACGTAAAGTCAGCTTTTATCTGCCGCCTGTTTTTTGATATGAACGGCGACGCCACGTCTGATTTATCTGCTGTAATCAGTTCATGTAACCTTACTAACTCCATTGTGCAGGTTTGCTTCGACGATTGGCGTCGTGTCTGACTGCGAGTGTGGCCGCGATGACAGCAACATAGCAACCCAACAATCGGTCTACTTCGGAATCCAACTGGCAGTCCCTCTCGGGTCTGGTGCGTTTGGTGTATGCAGGACTAATGGGCATTTGCAGCGAAAGCTATTGGTCTGAATCGTTATTCTGCCGGGCAGTCTGAGATATGTTCTAGTCTGAACCCCGTAGGCATGTTGAAGGTAAGGCTTTCCTACTGCCCTCCCAGAGACGATTTTCTATACCGACCGCCGCGTCGCAAGACCTCGACAACCCTCAAGATGTTTCTGAGCAGCGTAGCACGATCAGCCTTCTTTTCAGCCAACTTCAAGGTGAGTACGCTGCGTTATGCCTCTCAGCGACACCCACGTCGAATGACTTGCCGCCTAGTCTTCCTTCAACCAGCCATCACACCTCCAAGCCGGAACACCGACGCTCGTTACCATCGGACATGATCTCGGCGACACCGGACTTCCAGCGTTCGCCGCCCAACTCGACGACGCCTTCCAACTTCACAGCCCACATTCAGCCGCCGCGACGCTCTTCAGCCCCACGCCCTCGCCCGCGCCCTTCAACCCGCCCACCGGCTCCACCTCGCTTCTCACCACCGACACACACGTTCCTGCCGCCGCCTCGTCCTCCGTGACGCTCGTCAACCCGCCGCTCACCGCGGACGACTTCATGCCCGTACGCCTCGTGGGCGAGGGCGGCTTCGGGCGCGTGTACCACGTCGTGGACCGCATGACGGGCCGCTCGTTCGCGCTCAAGGTGATCCCGAAGGAGCGCCTGCGTCACCGCTCGCAAAAGCTCGTTATGAGCGAGCAGCGCGTGTTGCGCGCCGTCGTCGGCGACGCCGCGTTCCTGCAGCTGCACGCGAGCTGGCACGACACCGCGAACTTCTTCTTCCTTACCGTGCGCCCCTTCGCCGCATTCATATCCTGGTCATGCTGACGTGAAGTAGGACTTCCTGCCATGCGGGACGCTGCGTAGCGAGCTGAAGCGCGAGAAGCGCTTCTACCCCGCGATCGCGCGGCACTATGCCGCGGAGCTGCTGCTCGCGCTCGAGAAGCTGCACCGCGCCGGCATCGTGCACCGCGACGTCAAGCCGGACAACGTGCTGCTCGACGCGGACGGCCATCTCGTGCTCGCGGACTTTGGGCTCGCGTGCGTCCTGTGCAGCGGCCCGCCGTCGCTCGAGCGCGCGGGTGGCGGCGAGCGCACGCCGGGCGCGGACGAGGTGACGCGTAGTCCGTGCGGGACGATGCGGTATATGGCGCCCGAGGCGCTCACGGCGCGGCCGTATAGTTATGGGGTCGATGTGTGGGCCGTGGGCGTCGTGCTGTATATGATGCTTTGCGGACGGGTAAGTGTGGCTGCGATTCTTTGTGGTGAAAAGTTTGTTGACGAAACGTGCGGCAGGTTCCTTTCGGAGCGGATGTCGCGAGGAAGGATTACAAGCAGGCGCTGCTGACTGGGATGCTTTCATTCGACGATGCCGAGGTTGATAGCGTCGCCCAGGACCTCCTCAGGAAGGTGCGTACGCAGGGACCTATCGTCGATTCGCCCTCATGCTTGGTCTCTTTAGCTCCTGCAGAAGGACCCAGCGTTGCGCATAGGCATCGCCGAAGTCAAAAAGCATGCCTTTTTCTCTACAATGTGAGCATCTACAATTCGCCTCGTCGCGTCGACTCACCATGCGCAAAGTGACTGGGACGCCCTCGCGCGAAAAGAGCTCCTCGTCCCGCACATCCCAACGCCGAAGACCCCCACCATGAGCCGCGTGCCCCCAACACTCCGCGCCGCGCCCTTCTACACGCCCGACGACGACCTCTACCCCGAGTTCGCATTCGTCGCGCCCTCCTTCCGCGACGGCAACCTCGAGCTCTTCGGCAAGTGCGCGGCGCCCGGCGACGCGTACCCCAAGAAGATGACGCGCTGGGCGCCGCGCGCGGACCTCACGAGCAGCTCGATCAGCTGGGGCGAGGCGCGCCGGCGCGTGCGCACGTTCTTTGCGCGCTTGTTCCGCCGCCGCGGGCACAAAGACACGGTGCCCGCGCACGCGTCCGAGCCGACGCTCGCGGGCCCGGCGGCGGGCGATTCGTGGGTGTCCGTGCAGCTGAGCTCGGCGAAAAACTCGGTGCCGGCGGATGCGGGGAAGGCGGGCGGCGCGGAGGGCTCGCACAGGGGTTTGGAGCGGGTGTGGTGGTTCGCGTCGCATTCGCGGCAGGGCGGGCTCGACGGGCCGCTCGTCGGGGAGAGCACACTGGGGTGGGAGGGAGCTGTCGCTGGGCTCTAGTTGCTCTGTATGTCTGCTTCTATAAATGGATTGGCTCATGTCTTGCTTCAACCAGTCGTAGCGTCGTCGGCTTTGTGTTCCTGGTGCATTGTAACAGGTGTCTGACGGGTTTCCAAAGCCGTCATGGCGTGTTTGATGATTCCTGCTTCTGTATTCAGTGCATGGGGCTTACTTGGTCTGTCCTGTTCGAGGTAGCCATGGGGCTTCTAGCGGCCTCCCGTCCAACAAGCGCTCATCATGCATCATGAATGTTCAAACCTTCATCGAGTCCCCGTTAAGGATGCGCGAATGTAGAACACAATGAACACAGCGGGGAATGTTGCAACCAAGATCGTCTCGAGGGCGCCGCACCCACGCTCTACGACCTGTCGTGCTCTCTGCGATGGAGAGAGCTTCTGAAGGGCTGTCAAGAGGTTGCGTGCAGATATAGCACTCGGAGCCATCCTTCAAACTTCGTGCCGCATGATCCCCATTAAGACATTTTCCGAATCCCGGCATGGAAAGCAAAGCTCTGAGATTTTGTGGCGTCGTGGGCGAGCAGAAATATCCGGCGGCTTCGTGGCTTCTATACATCGAACGTGGAGCTAGACGGTATCACTGCGGATGCGAGCTGTCTATAAGTGCAAGCGCGATAGCTTGACGTGCAGTATACCCTTCTGGTCAACCCAGCGAGCGATGTCGCAGTATGGCCCCGACGAGCCAGCGGCTACGATTGACATTGAGCGGAACTTCCTCGCGGGCGACTTCATCTGCGGGGTAGGTTACGGTGAGCTCCGCGCTTTGCGTTGAATCACCCAGTTGATATGGAGTGACCGTACCGCAGGGATACAAGTCGTGTTGTACACGTCCTGCGCGCTTTATCTCTGGGGGCAGCGAAAAACGCGGAAAAACGCCCTGCTCATCCTCGCGTACATCACGGTCCTGCTGTCTGTAGAAACGATCTTTGAAATCGTGCAGGCCCGCACCGTGCAGTTGGTCTATATCGACAATCGCAAGTATCCAGGCGGACCCTGGCAGTTCTTCCTCGCATCGCAGACATTGGCGGTTAACGTGATCTTCTATGCCACGCTGTTCGTGCTCACGTTCCTTTCCGATCTATTAGTGGTGAGATCGTCGAGCTGCGTGACGAAGAATGACTGGTACTGACTTTCGAGTTAGCTTTGGCGATGCTGGGTCATCTGGTCAGCGTCTAGTACGACAGCTGCTTATCTAGTGACTCTCCTGCCTGCGATTATGCTGGTTGCGTCATTTGGTACGTCCTAAGATTTGTTATTCATCTTACCATCTAACGAGCCGTCCATAGTCATGGGCACCTTGTGGACGCTGCAGTCCAGCCAACCGGGCCTATCCCTCTACAGCCGACTGCCCATGGCGTTTGGAACCTCATACTATGCAATCTCGTTGGGCGTGAACATCATACTCACGCTGCTCATTATGTTCAGGCTGTTCGTCTACCGCCGCAACCTCCTCAGAATAATGTCACGCGACCACGCGCAAGATTATGTTTCTCTCGCGACGATCATCGTCGAGTCGGCCGCGTTGTACTCACTCTTTGCCATTCTGTTTATTATCACGTATGCCGTGAACGACCCTACGAACCAAATATTTCTGGGCATCGCGACGTCAGCGCAGGTCAGAATCAATACCGGTATGAGTTTGGGGAACGTGCTGACCATTGGTTCGCTGCACAGCAAATTGCAGGCTATCTGATCATATACCGCCTGGCAGAGGGTCGGGCGTGGAAGAAAGAGACACTCGGAAAGACGATGACATCTATCGGCTTCCAGGGAGGTCATACGCAAGGTACTTATCGTATCACGTCTTGCACAAGTACCGCGGTCTTATTGATGGCGTGTCAGCTGCGACGGCGACGTCGGGAACAATCATCCCGCAGTAATGAGGACAAGATTGATGTGGGCCTGCCAGGCCGAGGCGAGGACGACATGGAGAAGGGACCACAGACTCCTTGATGGTGCATATGGATATACATGCTGTAGAAATTGTCGTTGACGTCAGTGTACATACATACCTATTCTCTGTAGAGATCGTAGTGGTATGTTCCAAGACATGTTTCACCGCGAGTCGGATAGCCGGAGGCGTGCCGAACGAGTTACCATCAGAGGAACCGGAGGACCGAAGTCAGGGATATTCTCTCGAACGGCCTGACTTGGGCCTGAGACCTGAGGCAGGACATTGACAGCGCCCGAGTACAGCTGACCCTTGTAAAGGGACTTCCAAATTACTCTATCTCATATGCGCCTTCGAATGCGATAAGTCCCTAGAGGGCGAGTTTATCGCCTCCCCCACCATCAACATGACCAACAACGAGCGGATACACATTAACGGCGATCTCCACGCCCTCCTCGATGAACACAACATTCAACTCTCCCACTCTTACGACTCGCAGGGCTCCTTCCCCAGTGCGCCGCGCAAACCAGTTATCCTGGCCGGGAACGCGCTCCAACTCGAACTCGACGATTCCGAGCCCGACGTCCCCTACGCCCACGAACCCGTCCTCGTCGAGCCCTACCTCTCCGACTCCGCCGAGACAAGCCCCACGCGCGCCGCCAACCACGCTCCCGCCGCCCCGCCCTCCGACCACACTGTGAACCCCGCGCCCACCCCAGCGGTCCCGCGCCCCCTCGCACGCGTGCGCTTCCGCTCGCGTGTGCGTATCACGAGCGGCCTGCGGCACCACCGCGCGTCGTCGGCGGACTCGTCGGGTTCGGGTTCGCCCTCGTCGAGCATCTCCGCGCCGCTGCGCGCGCACGCGGACGACGCGCACCCGCGCGGGCCCCTCGGGCAGCGGCTGTCGCTCCTTGCCGCGAACGCGTGGCAGAAGCGCCGGCTCGCGACTGCTGTAGCGCAGAATGAAGTCGCGCATGCGCACCAGCCGCCCGCGATTGCCCAGCCCGATGAGCGCACGCCGCTCGTACAGCGGAGCCGGCAGATGTTCGGGACGTCGACGGAGGAACTTGATGAGACGATGTCGGAGGAGGATGAGGAGGCTTATCTAGCCGAGATTAGGAACGAAGAGGAGAACATTGCTTTCGGGAGGTGGCCATGGCGGGTGTTCAACAGACATGTGAGTTTCCTCGATGCCTGCCCTTTCGAAGGCTGCTGATCATTTCAATTGACACGTCAGTGGTGGGCCTGGCAGATGGAGAGCTCATCGTGCTGCACTTGTTCAGACGAGTATGACGCAGAGGAGTAACGAGGTAATGATTCAGCCGCACACACCGATTGGCATCGCTTTTGCTATAATTCTGTACGGTAGCTTGACATCTATATCCGTGTTTGTATTGTCTAACACTATATCATACCGCCCCCATACCTTCCCTGCTCACATTTATAGTTCGCCGCTCCTATACCCATCATGCACTGCGCTTTTCAGGCAGCACCATCGTTGGTGGGAGTGTTTTGATTGGGGGGAGAAGCGACGCAGCCGCCTTGCGCGAGTGCTGAATGAGCAGCTCATCCATAACCACCAGCGCCGCCATCGACTCGACGATGGGAACCGCCCGCGGAACCACGCACGGATCATGGCGTCCGCGTGCCGCGAGGGAGCCGTGCTGCCCATCATACTGCGCCGTCTCCTGCGGTTGCGAAATCGTGGCCGGGGACTTGAATCCAATCCTGTATCCAGCGCCGCATCAGCACCCCGCACCCTGCCCATAGCAAGCAGGCGGCACGCACCGGAAGTAGATGTCCTCGCCATTCGTGATCCCGCCCTGCACGCCGCCGCTCCAGTTCGTCGCGGTCCCGAGCGAGCCGTCCGCGCGCCGTACGAACGCGTCGTTGTGCCTGCTGCCGGGGACCTCCGTGCCGCGGAAGCCGGAGCCGATCTCGAACGCCTTCGTCGCGGGGATCGAGAGCATCGCGTGCGCGAGCTTCGCCTCGAACTTGTTGAAGACGGGCTCGCCAAGCCCCGCAGGCACGTTGCGGATGACGCAGGTGACGGTGCCGCCGATTGAGTCGTTTGCTTCCTTCGCGCGGATGATGCGCTGTGGTGCGGGTCAGTCGGCCGGTGTTTATGATGAGGACGAGGAACGGACCTGGATCATGCGCTCGGAGGTCTCGGCATGCGGGCAGCGCGTCGGGTATTTGTCGACCTCCTCGCGCGATACGGTCGAGAGGAGCTTCACGAAGTCGGGCGAGAGTGGATCCACGTCGTCATCATCCCCGCCCGCAGGAGCGAGCGATGGGAGGCGGACTTTGCCCACGGAGGACACGAATGCGACAATCTCGACGCCGTGCGCGAGGCGCAGGTACTTTTCTGCGATCGCACCGGCCGCGACACGCCCTGATCCGCGTTCCTGCCGTCAGCTTCGCGCATACGACAGCCGTGGGATGCATACCGATGGTTTCACGCGCGCTACTGCGTCCGCCACCGCTGCTCGCCTTGACGCCGTATTTCAGGAGGTAGGTGTAGTCCGCGTGGCTCGGGCGTGGATAGAGATCCGTCTCGGAATAGTCGTGCGGGCGCTGATCCTCGTTCTTCACGAACAGGCCGATGGGTGTGCCGAGCGTCACGCCGTGCTCGATGCCAGACTGCAGTTGCACGAGATCCTTCTCATCACGCTTCGAGATCAAGAAGCATGAGCGTGGGGACGGCAGTGAGGCCCGAACGCGACTGACTGACCGGCGTGGTAAGGTTGCTTTGGCCGGGTCTGCGACGGCTCAACTGTGTCTGCAGGTCTGCTGCTGACAGCTCGAGACCCTAGACGCGCGGGTTAGATGTTGGTCGTGGGAGGGGGATGCTACTCACGGGTGGGCAGCCATCAATGATTGCACCCACGGATGCGCAGTGGCTCTCGCCGTAGGTGGTTACACGGAAAAGCGTACCGAAGGTCGACATGATGGGATGGGGGAGATAAGTTCCTGTTGGCTCGCCGACGTGTACCGTTTTATGTTACGGCGTCAGAAATTTGACTATTACCAAGGATCCGTTTGAGATGCGCGTCTGTCAAGGGAGTATTGACGAACAACGGATGAAAGGGACTTACCGGAGGTGTTGAGCTGAACAAAGTCGAAAAGTTGCTCAAGCTCGCGATGAAGATCGAGTCAGGCCCGCGTGCAGGATCTGGACATGAGATCTGCAGTGCTCAATCACCGCGTCGAGGCCGTGGGAACGACGCGTCTAATGACCATGGCTCCTCCAACCACCGCGACTGCCCCGCCAAACAGCGCCGCGCCGCCCTCCACTTCTCGCCAGCGCGGCCAGGCGCGTAGAAGACCCAACGATGATGCTGCGTATGCCGGGCCTTCGAATGCAGGCGCGAAAAGGCACGCAGGAGACGCCGCGGACGGGGACGGACGCGTCAAGAGGAAGCGTGTGGAGCCTCCTCTGCCACCAGTCAGCATCGCGCGCACTGCACGGCCGGGTGGGGGTGACGGGGAGATCAAGGCTCCACTGGTAAGTATCACCATCTGTTTGTGTTCGCGCCGGCATACGAGGCTCCGTATATTACCGTGTTACGCCCCTTGAGGCACCTACCCATTTCAATGCGCTCATCATGCTCTGATAGATGGACTTTTCTGCCCTGCCTCAGGAGGCCCTCCACCGGTATCTTGTTCAACATGATCTAGTACCGCATGTGTATCCATCACCTCTTACGCCATACGATCCGCCACCCCCACCAACGTTGCTCAATCCGCACCGCAGTACTTCCCGCGGGCTAAGTCCGGCGTTCGTGACACCAGCAAACCGACCGCGAAGACAGTCGCGGGAACAAAGCAGGCGACGCAGCTCGCGACTGGTAGAAGAAGAACCCCGTGGGCGTACGCCCATCCTCGCAGATGTGGAGGAGGTGCATGAGGTGCTGGCTGCGATCGCGCAGAGACACTTCGACGAGACTGTCGTCAAGGAGTTTGATACGCTGGCATCGTTCGTCTGTGCATTGAAGGCGAAAGGTAGGTGACTGCAGCTATTTTCTCTCATGGTGCTGATGCTGGGCCGCGGTGTATCCCCGCTCGATGTCATCTTAGAACGCGTTCCCGGGTAACTGAGGTTTTCGTACTCCGCGCCGCCGGCAGCCCCGGCCAGCCAATGGCAGCGCTGCGTTGACGCGAAAGTAATTGGGCGCCAGATTGTCTGTATGCATTACTACGGCAACGTGTGAACCCAGCATCAGCGTTGTTCCTCCCGTTTGTACGATACCTTTGCCTTTACGCGACGCTATATTCTTGGACTTGCCTGTCGTTTAATCCTCGGTTGCTTAGGACGATCGGATAGAGCTACGGGCCGGATAGAGCTACGGGCCTTATGTGGCCTCAGTAAGTATAGGTGCCTATCACAGAACATCAGAGGGCTGGCAGGCAGCAGGCAGCAGAATCCATCAATGATCAATAAAGGTCAGCTTGTACTGTAACCAAGCAGTAAGCAGCGGTATATATTTGGAACATACCCTGTCGTAAAAGACCCCAAAGACATAGAGAAGTTGTAGGATGCCGCCTTCCCGGCCAATCGGAGCCCGATATGCCCCATCTCCCTGACAACCCCATCCGACCAGGCCGTCGAAACCATGTGTGCGCTCCAACAGAAGTGTCACTTATATAAACGCTACAAATGCCTCTTTCCACATCCTCCACCTTCTCCTCCTCACCTTCTGTTTTCTTTCGCGGTCTTTTGCAGCAGTGCTGCCCATCTCTCTTTTTTGTGAGTGTTTATCCCTATCATCGTCGTGGGTCCACACCATGTACGAACTAAGATCATTGTTCGTTTGTCTAGTTGTCCGGACTCCCGCCGTCGTCTCGTTCTTTCCGACTTCTGTGAAGCCCAGCTGCCCGCCTTTTCTGTTCAGTGTCAAAAATGAAGTTCTCTTCCGCCCTCACTTCCCTCATCTTCCTCCTCCCCCTGCTTGCCGGGCAAGCCTCAGCAGGCGTTACCGGCCGGGCCGCCGCGCAGAAGAACGCCGGTGGCAAGGGTGGTAACAACAACGGTAACAACGGCAACAATAACGGTAACAACAACAACAACGGGGCTGCTGCCGCGTCCTCTGCTGCCGCCGCATCCTCCGCGGCCGCGACCGCATCTGCGGCGGGTGCTCAGGGCACTGCTGCTGCTGCCGCTGCCGGTGGTAACGCTCAGACTTCCACGAGTCCGTTTATTCTTCCGACTGATTTTCCGGGGCTGATCCATTTTTATTGTTCCAGCGCTCGATCCTGCCGTCGTCGCGCAGGGCTTCGCCCAGGATGGTCAGGCGGTGCAGGAGGCAGGCCAGGTCGCCTCGCTCACGTCCACGAACAACTTTATCAACTTCTGTTTGACCGTCCCCGACAAGCCGATCACCAACGGCCAGCAGATTAAGACCGGCTCCTGCAACCCCGCGCCGATGGGCATTATCGCGTCGACGAACAACATCCCCTCGTCCAAGTTCACGAACCCGAAGAACATGGACAACTTAGCCGCGAACCAGAAGTTCACGATTTCGATGGCCGTCAGCAACATACAGACGGGCAACTTCGTCAATGCGAACTCGAATTACTACTCCGCGCCGCAGCAGGTGAACGCGCAGGGCAACATCATCGGCCACACGCACGTCGTCATCGAGCAGCTCGACTCGCTCACGCAGACCACGCCCACGAATCCCCAGAACTTCGCGTTCTTCAAGGGCGTCAACGCGCCCGCCGTTAACGGCGTCGTTACCGCTGATGTCGACAACGGTCTCCCCGCGGGCAGTTACCGTCTTGCGTCTATCAACACCGCCGCTAACCATCAACCTGTTCTCGTCGCTGTCGCGCAGCACGGAAGTATGGATGACATGGTCTACGTACGTTTTTCATTATTCTCATTTGTTGGCTGGGCCTTACCTTTAACTTGTAGTTCACTGTTGGTGGTGCCGGTGCTGCTGCCGCGAACGCGACCGCTGGTACCGGCGCTGCGGCTGCTGGTGCTGCCTCTGCTTCTGCTGCTGCGACGTCCGCTGCTGCGAGCTCTACCGCCGCAGCCGGTACTACCGGCAAGGGCAATAACGGTGCTAAGGGCAATAATGGTGCTGCTGCTGCGGGTGCGGGTGCAGGCGCCGCCAAGGGTGGTGCGGGTGCGGGTGCTGCCAACGGTGCTGCCGCTGGTGCTGCCAAGGGTGGTGCTGCTGGAGCAGGTGCGGGTGCAGGGAACAAGGGTGCTAAGGGCCGGGCTCTTGGCAGCAGGTTCCGCCGCAGCCGTCTCGCGCGCGAGTACTAGACGGTTGTAGCCTCCACGGACGGCGGACGCTCTTGGGTCGCTATGTGGAGTACATGCTGAATGCCTTCGTTCTTGTAATATAGCTGCACGCTTTCGCGTCCGGCTGCATACCCTAGTGTTACTGTGATGCTCTTCATACTTACGCGCTGTTCAGTTTTCCTTGGCTTTGTAGAATCGATTCCTGGCGGGTTCGGATCTAATTTGGGATGTTGTGTGAGAGTGAAGCTGGAACTGTCTGTGAAAACATGACCTTTTCGTTTGGCAACGGCGCTCCGTCTGCGAGTGTCATGGCAGGTGCTGAAGTCAGGAACCAGTAAGAGTGGCTGACTGTGGTCGTAAAGGGTCGTAAGCGCATCAAAAAAGCGATCACGCGCATCCGGGGCGCTGGAGACATGTAAGGTCTCAGCCGCGCCGAAGGCTGGACAGATCTCCGAGGATTTGGTATCAGCGCTCCAGCGTTGCTACACCAATCCTGACCGTTGCACTGCGACCTGCGACCGTACTATACCCTTCTCTCCTATCTTGAAGGACGGCTTGTTGACGTGCACGGGCAATCCGGGCGATTGACGCGTTCACGACTACGACGTAAGACACTCCTTCACGGACGGAAGGCCATTGGTCTTGGCCATTTTCTCCCAAGTGCCTTGTGGGTGCGTTACATAGCTCTTGATCTCTTGGCTTTCATTTCTGACTTACCTGCAGGCGGCTGCTGTACCCTGCATTCTCGGAGCTATATAAGTATACCACATTCGCTGACCGACCAACCGCTGGACCTGTTGGTGCGGCCTCCCTCGTTTCTTCAAGTTCGCAGCAGCCGGATCCTTCATGTCTTCCTTCGATCGAATATGCGCGCTGGTCGTTCTCTTTGTATCATTTCTGGCACTTGTCACTGGTGAGCAATTTGCTTGTCGGATCGTCTGATATCCAATGCCCGACATACATTGACATCGCCGCCTACAGCATCTAGCGCACCCCCGAGACCAATCAAACGCCTCGCCCACCCATCTACGCTCGCCATCGAGATCCTTCCCCGCCAACCCACCGCCCGAACGACACACAATGCACGCTCGTTCCCCTTAGACTCCACCACGCTGCACCACTCTGACTCCTTCCGCCTCACGCTCTCCGTCTTCGGCGAGACCTTCCACCTCCACCTTCGCCCGAACGACGAGCTCATCCACCCCTCCGCGCGCATCTCGTACTACACCACCGACGCCTCTGGCCGCAGCGTGCGCACGCATACCGAGCCTCTACTCCGCTCGAGCGTGCGCGCCTACTGGGGCGAGGTCGTCCCCGCCGCGGCGAGCGCCGCGCGCATGCGCGAGGACACCGCGCGCGTGTACCCGCCGGGCGCGGGGCTCGGCTGGGCGCGCATCACCGTGCACGAGCAGGGCGACGAGGCGCGCGGCGTGCCGCCCGTGTTTGAGGGCGCGTTCTCCGTCAATGGCGTCGTGCACCACGTCGCGACGCGCGAGAACTTCCTGCGCAACCGCCATGAGCTCGATCCGCAGGCGGAGGACGACCGCGACTCTGGGCTGGTCATCTGGCGCGAGACGGATGTTATGAATGCGCATGAGGAGGCAGCGCATCTGGGCCATGCAGGCGCCGGGCGGATGGGGGCGAAGACGTGTGGGCATGATTCCCATCCGTGGAATACGGATCCTGCATTCAATCCAGTGTTGCGGAAGCCGCCGCCTACATCGCCGTGGCGGAACTCTTTGGGTTTCCTGGACCCGTTTGCGTCGGACATTCTCTACAGACGAGATGATGTCGCCGGTGGCGGGATGGGCTCAAAGTAAGATATCCTCCTTGTTCGTACGGTGCATTGTGCTGACTGGTCGAAGCTTTGCGAATACCATTGGTCAAGGCGGGGGCTGCCCAAGTAGTCAGAAAGTGGTATGCAAATGTTTTTTCAACATCTTTGCCTGAACACTACGTTTATCATTGATATTTCAGATTTACATGGGTGTCGCCGCAGACTGCGAATACGTCCAGCATTATGGGTCACAATCTAATGCTACAACCCAAATATTGACTGTTTGGAATACAGCTAGTGCACTTTATAAGGTGTGATCCGCTGTTACAGTTTGATGCCGACATCTATCTGACGTTTAACCCTCTAGAGTACTTTCAACGTAAGCCTTGGGATAGTTGAACTACAAGTGCAGAATTCGACGTAAGATTCTATATTCTTCCAACCCTCACCTCACCGACACCTTGGTGCAGGTGTCCTTCCCAAACCGACCCAGCTGTTCCTTGGAACATCGCGTGCGGCAACACCAATGACTCAACGACCGACCTCAACGCCCGTCTATCGCTTTTCTCACAATGGCGCGGAAACAAGGGTGACGACGGTGCAGGGCTGTGGCATCTTATGAGTGGCTGCCCGACCGGCTCTGAGGTTGGTGTCGCGTGGCTTGGAGTGCTTTGCCAGCAACAGTCGACCGGTCAGGCCGGTCAGTTCGTCTCAGGGACCGCCGTGTCGACTTCGGGACGCGTAGAATGGCAGGTCGTGTCGCATGAAATTGGCCATAACTTCGGTGCTATCGTGAGTGCAGCAGATGATTTTATCCCAAGACACGGCTGACCGTGGTTTGGTTCCATCCAGCATGATGTACGTGACTACAGGCAAAGAAAACGTGCATGCGAAGCTGATCTCTTGCAGTGTGTCAGCGGCTGTAATACAACCAGCGGATGTTGTCCGCTGTCAACATCTTCTTGCGATTCTAGCTCGCAATTCATCATGAGCCCGGTGGCCGAGGACGGCGAAATGCATTTCTCGCCATGCACGCTCGGTAACATCTGTACGTAGAAACAACACCATACTTACCGCGCGCCGTTCCTCACTTCTATTAAGGCTCCCTCATCCAAGGCCAATCCTCCGCCGGCCACCTCAACACGACCTGCCTCGTCGACCCCGACCCGAACCGGCAGACCATCGCGCTCCAGATGTGCGGCAACGGCATCGTCGAGAGCGGCGAGGACTGCGACCCCGGCGTCGGCAGCAACTCGACGTGCTGCGACGCGTCGACGTGCAAGTTCCGCGCGGGCGCCGTCTGCGACCCCACGAGCAGCGGGTGCTGCAGCGCGCAGTGTCAGTTCGCGCCGGCGTCGCAGGTCTGCCGGCCTGCGAAGGATGAGCAGTGTGATACGCCCGAGAGCTGTACCGGTTCGAGCGCGGAGTGTCCCGCGGACGTGTTTGCGCCGAATGGGAAGAGCTGTGGCGGGGATGGCCTGGCGTGCGCGGGCGGGCTGTGTACGTCGCTTGACCGTAAGTTGCACAGTGCATTAGGGAAGAGTCACAGGCTGACTGGTGTTCAGAGCAATGTCAGCAGCAAGGGGCGTCGATGAACTTGCAGAAGGCATGCCCGAGTCCAAATGACAAGTCGTGCAAAGTGTCGTGCCAAGATCCAACCAATTCACAGCGTTGTGTTGTGCTCGACTCTATGCTCGTGGATGGTTCTCCTTGTGGTGAGTAGTTACTGGATTCCATTATCGTTCTTCGCACGATTGACGAATCGCTCAGGCTTGGGAGGGACATGCGAAAACGGGAGTTGCCAAGCTGGGAGCTTGTTAGATACGGTGAAAGTCAGTTTAATTTTCGTTATAAGCTCGACGCCCTGTTCATTTTTTGTTGCTCAGTCATGGTATACCCGAAACCTGCAAATCGCAATTCCGGTGACGGTTATTGCCGGTATCATCGCTATCATTCTGCTCTGGACTTTGTTCATCTGCAAGTCTTCAACGTCTCTAATGCAGATACGAAAACATACTGACTGCCGCCAACAGGTATTCGGCGTTGCTGTCGTCGGGGAGGTGGCGGAGGATACAAGACAGCCTACGTACCTCCGCCGCCTGGCGCTCAGCGGATTGCAAGTATGCCGCCTGGGGCCCCACTCTTTGCACCGCCCCCACCGCGACCACCCATGATGGCCACAGGCGCACCCTCAGCTCTCCAGCCCGGTATGCGGTGAGTGACGATACTCGAATGTGGTATTCAGTCAGCTTACAGCAGATATAGGTCTAGCGGGATGCCTTCGAGTGATGGAAGGGCCCCGCCGCGGTCAAACTGGGTGGACGCGACACAATGGAACGGACCTAACAGATGATCATAGCTCGTCGCACCTATCTATCATGTCATCTGTCATTGCTCTATCTTGTAGGCACTTAACGGACTATTGCGAACAATTTAATGTGTACAACGATATATTGGAGATATCGCGTGATAGTAAAAGCGAGACAAACAGCCACGTAAGAGCTTAGCGAGCAGGGCCTGGTCTGTGTCAAATGGACGCGCAAGCCGTGGATCTTGACAGCTGCCAGCTAGATTTAGAGCCCCCCTGTGTCCTCCTTCGGCCGCTTCTCGAGGATGCCATCCACGATGCCGAACGCGAGCGCATCCTGAGCTGAAAATGCAAGTTAGCTAACCTGTCTTGTGCGCCGGCCGCCTTATGGCAGTGACCAACCTGTCATGAAGTAGTCCCTCTCTAGCGCCGTTTCTAGGGAGTACGTAGTACGTCAGTTATAAAGTTACGGGGAAGAAGTGGGTGTTCTGACCAAATCGTTGTATGCCCTGCTCCTCGGTCTCGTCACTCAGCGCGCAATGGCGCTGGTAGATGCCAGTCAGAAGTTTACGTATCCGGAGGATCTCCTTCGCGTGGATCGCAATATCTGAGGCTTGTCCGGATGCCCCGCCGGATGGCTCTGGAAAGACAAAAAGGTGATAAATGGACGAAAGGAATAAGGCACGCGACGACGGAGGGGCTTACGGTGGATCATGATGCTGGCATTTGGCAGAACATGCCGTCTGCCTTTCTCTCCTGTAATCAAGAATGAAGTGATGTGCTACATCTGACACACAAACTTGACTTACCTGCAGCGAGGAGCAGTGATCCCATGGAGCATGCTTGCCCTACGCAGTAAGTGTGTATTGGCGACGAGACATACTAAGCCAAGTGTGTGTTAGCTCGTTCTCAATGCGAGATGCCGCATTGTCCAACCTGCATCTACAGTAGTTAGTATATGAAGTGTCAAGACAGCGAGAAAGGAATCACTGTGTCGTAAATGGCCAGACCGGCAGTTACGCTGCCTCCGGGTGAGTTGATGTAAAGATGTATCGGCTTTGACGTTTCCTCCGCCTCAAGGAAAAGAAGTTGTGCGACAATGAGAGCCGAGTCTGTATCGCGGATCTACGTTCATAAGGACGTGGTCAATTGAAGAGCCGAAGAGCAGAAACTCACTGGGCCGTAAAGCATGATGACCCGTTCCCGCAAGAGACGCGAGAAGATATCATAGGAACGTTCTCCTCTTCCCTGAATTATTGTTTAATATTCAATAAGCTAATTATCCATGCATATGCAACGTACAGTCTGCTCGACGACTATTGGCACCAGGCCGTTCCCCTGGGGCTCCGACCAATCCGAGGCTAATGGGTGAGATTCCGATGCGACGCATGCATTTCTTTGGAAAGCTATTGGGTGAAATTGACGAGCTTGGGAGAGAACTGGTCTCCTTAATGCTGCCAGTGAGCGTAGCGAGCGAGTAACATTCATGGTCGGAAACAGTGAGCGCGTCTGATGCACGAGTGGGTCAAGGCGAGAGAGCTGGGAAGTCACACATGTGACAGACGCGTCCACGACCTTGCTTTCGTGCCACGCATCGCGTCGGCGAAGTCTTTTTCTTCCTTCCAAGCGATAGCTCGGAATCCGGATGCAGCTTGACGCCAACAAACAGCGTGTTTGATACCAGGTATCTCGCTTTGATTTGAGCTCTTTGCGTTCAATAAAGCCGATGAATTTGTGGTTCACGTCAGATACCTCTTCCCGACCCCACGCGCGCCCACAATGAACCGTTCTGAACGATCTAGAGAGGCCCCCATGGATTTCCAGTTTACATCGCGACCTAGTTTCTCTAGTCGACCCGTCTGGGCTGAGAATCCTAGTACACCGGTGAAACGTATGTGCTGTCGCTACTTAACAGATGTTGCGGAGCTAACTCTCGAATGGCAGGCTCGCACAGTGACATGAACCCCCCAACGCCGTCTTTTCCTGGGCCATCTTCGTCTTTTCCAACCTTCGGAACTAATCAAAATGTGCCATTTCTGTTCAATTCGCCTCCGCCACAAACACCACATACCCCTGCCTGGGCACCGTCCCCGACCAAGATCATGCCACATGAGGAATTACCGGATGTCGACATGGGAGAAGTGAGCCCGCCCAAGCCGGAAGAGAATGAGAAGGCGTCTGATCGCGGACGTAACGTGGCTATGGGTGCAATGCGACGGGTCTTCAAATCCAGACAGAAGTCTCCGGAGAAGCGTCTTACGAGGGTCACAAGACGGGGAGGCGATGATGAGGATGACGAGAATACCAGTGGCAGTGAGAACGACAGCGACGATGGCCGATTGAGTCCTCGGAAGTCGCGGGTGCAGAACAACACGTCTCACCATTATACTCTGAACGTTCCTTCGCCGAGCGCGCCCCCCACGGATACACCATATGTCCTCTTGGGGTGAGTTCTACTCAAGCTCTTGATCCCCGTGCGCCTTCTCATGTGACGCAGGTACCTGCAATTCTTTTTTAACCTTTCTCTGGTCCTTGTCTTCTTGTACCTGCTGCTTCAGTTCATTCTCACGGTACAACGGGATGTAGAGCAACGAATCTCGGAACATTCTATGGGTGAGCGCTGATCATCTATGCATTGTCCTGCAGTTACCCAGACTATTTTTATAGACATTGTGCAGGAGATCTCCAACTGCGCAACACAGTTCAAGGTGAACCTATGCGGCTCTAACCCGGTTCCTGCCATGCTTCGTCAGTGCGGTGCCTGGGAGACATGCATGAACCGGGATCCTACCATCGTAGGCCGCGCTCGGGTGGGAGCGGAACTCATTGCGGAAGTCGTGAATGGATTTGTGGAACCCATAAGCTGGAAGACATTGGTACACCTCAGTTTCTGTACCTTCTCACCCGTGATTCTCACGCCTCTCCATAGGCTTTCACGCTGACGTCCCTCGCGTTCCTGACCGTATTCATTAACGCGCTTCTGTCGCTATATCGCTCGCGACACCAACCTGCTCCAATGGCACCTTCTCATCATCATCAACCTTCGTTTTCCCTGCCACCTCCAACACCCTTCCCGCCGCAATACCTCCAGGCACCTGACTGGGGCCGGTCGTGGAACGGTGTGGGAGATGAAGACCTCCAGACGCCCAGTCGAAGAAGGCGGCTGGAGAGCGGGGAAGCCAAAGTCATGTAGAGAACCTCATCGCCGCATTTGTAACGGAAGGTCTATGGAGGTATTCTTATATGTCTAGTCCATGCTACTTATCATATGCTTCATTGGCCCCCTTTCTCGAACGCAATTCTTGAGTTTTTCATGTGCCGGTCTCCGGCCCCCAAGCTTCCCAAACTGCTTCGTGCGATTCGAGCCTGTTTGGGACCGGTTCCCCGTCGGAGTAACCGGGTAAATGGTATGCTCTGTAAGTGCCCTCGGTTTTATTGTGTCTTCTAGGCTCGTGACATTCGGTATTCGAATCGAATAGATGATTACCATTAGGGAGATCTCCTAGGACGCGCTCATCGTGTCATGGAAACCTTATACCCATGATCACGTACGTCATGGCCGTCTCTGGTAACCCTCTGTGCGCAGTATGCACTGTCGACAGTATTTGACGTTTTGATTCGGCGGCACCTGTCACACTTCCGCATGGTTCTGTTTGTCGCCGGCTTTATAGGCGCTGCCTCCGTTGATTGTCAGCGCTCAGCCCTGCGTCTGTCGGAGGTTGTTGCAACATAAATGGATCTCTGGGCTGGCGTCTCCCGCGGAACACGGCTTTGACAAACTAAGGCGATTGTGGGTGATCGTGCTATGCCTGGACTGGTCTGTGCATACGTCTAACTGGATCAGTACTGCCTCTTTGGTACGTTTCCACGCAGGTGTCTTGTATTCTTACGGAGTTTAGATTTCTGATGTTATGTCACATAGTGCTACTCGTAGGCTGTACATTCGAAGTCATTCGTGGCCTGATTTCGACATAGAATCTGGGATCTCCCCCACGTCCCTTGGCGACAGGAGCTACCATTCCACGCCACCAGATAACGCTGCCATTTAACTGTGCTATTCTGCCCCGGATCATCAATACACGGCCGGGATCTATGCCGCAAGGAATCACTGCGCAGAAAGGAACATTGCGTACGGCCTGTCAACAGAATTTCGGAGGGAAGCAACTCAAATTTGGGTTTGCTTCGACCTGCTTCGACACTCCCAGCCGTTCAATGCTACCGGGTCGGGTGTGTTATCGATGCCCTTCCGTTCCGGTGCATGGGACTTCCGCCTCCTGCGGGTCCTAGGCCTTCCATTCTTCTTCTGGCGTCTTTATCTAATCTAGGTTGTCCCGCAGATGTGGGGCGAGTTACCTATGCCTGTCCACCCCCATTCATGCATCTACACGTGCACGATCCCACCGATCTGCTGCACGCAAGGGTCCCACGCACCGCGCGATGATCAGCTTGCATTTGCGCTCCAGATGCGCGCCAACGTGTAATATATACGGGTTAGTCAAATCCTGCCGCACGCCCAGAAACTTCCATCGCAAGATGCACGCCCATCACGATTGGTGCCGCTGCTTCCCGCGTCGCCGGCCGGGAGGAAGCCCGTTTCTTCTTCGAGCGTGCGTCCGGTGCCTGCCAGGTGCACCCACATGCGATCTGCTTAGGCCCGACTCGCAGCTGCGCTTCGCGGACCCATTGGCCCTGATCCAATTGATAGATGCCATCACGGGCCCCGGAACTGGCTGAGCTCACCCTAACCATGGCGTCTTGCTCTCACTCGCTGTCAAGATCCCCCGCCCGATAATGCGTCCGACAAGTGCCCGTAGCGTCGACAAACCGGCCAGGACCCACGATAGGGCGTGATGGATGCGACCGGCGCATGTGCGGCACCCCCCACGCACGAGTGCCACGCACGCAATTGCATATGCCCCGCTTGAGCACTTCGCCCGCGTCTCATAGGGCGAAGCGAAGCATCTCAGCACGCGGCATGCACCCACGCCGACGAATTACGCGTGGGCACCCTGCAGATCGCTGATCGTGCGAAATTAGGTGCGTTGGCCATCCGGGATTCTGCCAGGGCGTTCTGTGCCCGCTCGCGACGGCTGGGACGTGCCGGCGCGGGCGCGCGCCCCTTTCGGCAGCTCCATGGCCTTTCCATGCTTACACGCTGTATCCTACGAATGGACGCGCGAGATAGGGTGAAAGAGCCCGGGCAGCAGGCAGGTCGAATCCCAGTTCGCTGGCCTGGGGCATGAGGCCCGGAGATCCGCGATGCCTTCGAAGTCGCTGGATAAGTATAGCTCAGCATGAGCCCTCGGAGACAGGCTGTTATGAGATATGTACAGCATCTGGATGTGGTAACGTGCCACGGTGGCCCTGCGCGAGATGCCCTTGGACAGAATAGCTTGATTGTTCGTGATCTGTCAGAAGATTTAGCGATCTGTATAGAAAGACCGCACAGAACCATTGTACTGCTGTTGCAGAGATGTATATAGCAGTAATGGGCGATTGACGCTCCGTTGTTGTTCTTTTATGTTGGCAAAACCACGATATGAGGTTTCAATGATTGATTCCGGGTACGGAATACAAGAATGATATATCAACAGGCCTAGGACGACAGTTCCTTGAATGACTGTGGGGTAAAAGATACGATCACGAAGAGTGAAGGAGACGGTACAACGCAACTGATAGGACAGGGCGAACGAGAACGGACCTCGTCCTGAACCAAAAGAACCCATCCCGAGACTTCCACAGACACGGCGTGTGATCACCCAGATCCTACATCACGACAGCCGGAGAGGTGACGAAAGCGATATCATTTCCCCCCACCCCCAGTAGCAGCTTTCTCAGCTTCTTCCTTTTTCTGCACGAGAAGTTTCGAATCAGTTCATACCGTGACGACGGATTCACCTACCTTTTGCTTAGCTCGCAGATTCTCAGCATCTCTATTATAGAGGTCAGGAGCACGTACAAGCATCACAAACAGATGCATGACTCACTGCTCTTTGCGCTTCTGCAGTGACGCGGCACTCTCTTTCGGTTTACCCTTCGCAGCGGCCGCCTTCTTCTGCGCCTTCTGACGGTCCTGTTCTCGTTGGTTTCCTCCTGGTTGATATTGCAAACGGTCAGCAAATCATCAAAAAAAGCGAGGAGAATCACTGACGAGTCATCTCGCGGTATGTTTCGTGTATAACTTGTGTTTTTCTAAAAAGGACTCAGCCTGGCCACGTCTTTTATTGATCACGTGCATAAGGCCACGTGGCCGTCACAAAGACGTTGTTCTCAGTTTGTTCTAGGACATTCTTTACCGGGCGGCGGCAGTACGACATTACACGCTGTACATGGGAATGTCATGTTCTGACAGGTGGCAGGCTTCTGGGGATTCATTGCATGCTTGCAGCGACAGACAAGGATCTCCTTCTCAGGCCCGTTTCTCGGAATTGATCATTTCTGCATATGGCCATGCTGTCGTCTCGGATCTCCGATGCCCGGCCACCATTCTCGGGTGCGTCGCCATCAGACTAGGGTTAGGTGCCCCGTTGCGAGATTCTTCCGCCAGCGTTTGATGACACACCGCAGTCCCGATCCGCAAGCTTCCCAAGTTCGAAGCCTCCTATTGTCGCTGTCAGGTGCGGCCAACATGCTTTTCTGGCGCGCGCTGCCACCGATGTATTGCTAGCGGTGTGGGGCCTGAACGAAAGGATCTCCCCCATCGGAAGCTTGATGGCTGTTGTAGGCGCACTGCACCCTCCAGCGCGCTCGATGGATGCTCGATTCGTCGGGCGCCCGTCCCGTCAGGAGCTTGTGTTGCCGATGTATCGCACTGATCGTCGTTATTTGGCAAGTCCGTTCGGGCCGCTTAGCCCTCAATTCCATTGCAAAGAAGCCTGAGCATGAAGCACTGCTTCGGGATGCTCATCTCCTTATATAACGAGGCCGTGTTCATGCTCCAGCGGCCTGCACGAGAATCCTTGCGCGAGGCAGAGGTGGAGGATTGAGGGTCTGGATCTGCAGATCTCAGATGATATAGCATAAAAATTAGCGTGTGATTCCGGAGATCGATATATGTGTTGACTGAGACTGCGAACCGTGTCTCTCCGAGAAGGAACCCCGATGGCCCAGGCCCGCCTCACTGCCAAATTGAGAAGCCCAAGGCAACGCTTCTCCGTAGCTTGCCGGCGGGGAGATAACGCAGCGGCTTCGATGTTCGGCCCAGACGCGCCGCCTTGGCCTATTGACACCATTGACGCTCCCACTCATGGAAAGTCATTCCGCGCCTCAAGGGCTGATCACGGCAATAGAGCTGACCATTCTGGCGGTGCGACAGCTGATGGGTGATGCAGCGCTGGCCGCTGACATCGTTGGAGGAATGGCGGTGACACGAGCACTGGGTGTCAACCTCACGACGTGATGCAATTTGAACAGAAAACGGGTGTGTCCGTGATCTGAGATTGACGGAAGCGGATTGCACTGCTGTGGAATCGCGACCTCGGAAATACCGATGCTGCGGCAGTGAGGGCCTGCCCTGGGCCGGGAACGGCGCGCAGTCGTAGACGCGGGCGGCTATAGATTCGGCGGAGGCAGCTACGGCTGTACTGAATTGACCTGTTTTGATCGAAAGGGGACTGCACGATAGCAGTCGATGTCATCTTATATAACTGTCCCGGAACACGATGATCGACGACGTGTCAACTACTTCAGAACGGGGACAATCTATCACAACATAATTGCGCAGAGATGATCAGTGGCGCAGCCGTACAAGGGCAAGGGAAAGCAAAACACAAGGTGAAGACGAGTCAAAGAAAAAGTGCCTGTTGCTCCGAGCACATGACCGATAGCAGGGAAGACTGTCAAAGCGAGCCATCGAAGAACGTAACCAAGGTCGGCCTGGATCTGACGGACCGACAAACGCAGACAAAGCTGTCACAGGAGGCACAAAGGTCGGCCGACGCCAGACTGCCGGGTCGTCGGACGCGGGGATGTTTACCAGCTGGGACACGTGTCACACGTGTCATTTGAGGAAAGGGATCCACAACGACGCCCGACTGCCGGCTGGCCGGTCAAGTACTAAATTAGGGCGGGGAAGGGTTCGACGTCACCACAAGATCCAAATCCAGTCCGATCAGCCGTGCCTGCGTGCCGGGGCGGAAGTAGATTGCGCGGTTGGCGGCCACAGTTTGGAGCCACCAAGGATGCGATGCGAGACAGGGCGGTTGTGAGGCATGGGACGAGCAGCGAAACGGCGTGCAAGGGCAGAAAGAGGGGACGTGTGTGCATTAAGCTCTTAAGCTTATGACTAATGGGGGGAGCGCTGGATCTTGATTTGCCTGCGAAGATGCCGATGCGAATGAAATGGGCCGGCAGGAGGCACGCGGGCGTTGGAGACGAGAGAAGGCCGCGAAATTTTAGAATAGATGAGCATCTGATGACATGCAGGCTTCCGTGTACGAGATGCATCTTGTCTTGACCGATCGCCTGTGATCGTGCGAGGGTTGCCTGCGCCCTGATCTAGTCCCGCGTTTATATATCCCGTCTCTCCGTCCACACCGCCTTTCGCCTCTCCTCTCTCCCCCTTCCCCCGCACGTGCCCAACCATGTCCCTCCGCCACACACCCCGCCAGGCAGAGCGCGACGTCCGTCTTCACGAGCCACACGCTGTCCACCCCCATCCACCCCACCCCCTTGCCCCGCCACCACCTCCCCTTCTCAATGGCAATGGCGTCGTCCCCGGAACTCCCAGCATCGCCAATGGCGCTGCCCACCACATTTCGCCCAAGGTCGCGTCCGGCGCCGCCCCCACGAACGGCGCGGTGCCCCCTTCGATCCAGAAACTGAACGACGCAAACGAGCAGACTTGGCTGGTCATAGGTCCGTTCATCACCAATTGCATTTGCCCATCAGACTCATCTCCGGACAGGCAGTGTTGCTGAGCAGATGGGTGATCTCGAACACGCACTCTCGGCGTATGAGAACGCCCTCCGCCACAACCCAATGTCCATCGCTGGACTCACACAGGTCGCTGGCATCGCTCGGATCAAAGAAAACTACCCGCTGGTGAGATGACTGCTCTTTTCCTCCATGCGGAGCCGCCAAGAACCTCCCGCGGCAATGCCCGGGCCAGTGCGGCCGCGGACTCCCAATCCGGTATCGGCAGCGTGCTGACTAAGCTTTGTTTGTAGGCCGTGGAATACTTCCAGCGCGTCCTTAGTCTCCAACAAGACAACGGCGAGATTTGGAGTGCCCTCGGTGCGTGATCTTGACATGCGGTCTTCTACTCCGACTCATATGTCATCGCCTAGGTCATTGCTACCTTATGCAAGATGACCTGCAAAAGGCCTACTCCGCCTATCAACACGCGCTTTATTCGCTGCCCAATCCCAAGGCACGTTTATTGTCCTTTCACGATAATCTCGTTATCTTACGTCGCAGTCCAGGAGAACCCGAAGCTCTGGTATGGGATCGGGATCTTGTACGACCGCTATGGATCGTTGGATAACGCGGAAGAGGCGTTTTCTTCCGTCCTCAAGATGGACAAAGGTGACTTGCTTTCCAGTATCGCGTGATCTTCATTGTTTATCCTTTTTTCTTTAGACTTCGATAAGTCAAACGAAGTCCTTTTCCGTCTAGGCATCATCTACAAGCAACAAACGAAGTATGATGAAAGCCTCCGATGCTTCGACCGGATACTGCGGAATCCGCCGTCTCCACTCGCGAATGCCGATATATGGTTCCAAATTGGTCATGTGTATGAGCAGCAAGGAGATGTACGAATTTTCTGCATTGCTTCGTGGCTGAGCGCTGATGTCCGAATTTAGCATCTGCGCGCTCGCGAAGCTTATGAGCGTGTCGTGAGCGAGAATCCCGTTCACGCCAAGGTTTTGCAGCAGCTGGGATGGTTGTACCACCAAGATGGCCCATCGTTCCAGGATCAGGATCTTGCGATCCAATACTTGACGAAGAGTTTGGAAGCTGGTGAGTAATTTCTGTAAGTTCAATGAATTTATCTTATCTCATCTCGTCCTCTAGACCCGTCGGACGCGCAGAGTTGGTATCTGCTGGGCCGTGCATATATGGCAGGGCAGAAGTACAACAAGGCTTACGAAGCGTACCAACAAGCCGTGTATCGCGACGGGCGCAACCCAACATTCTGGTGCTCCATCGGAGTCTTGTACTTCCAGATCAACCAGTTTCGGGACGCTCTCGACGCGTATTCTCGTGCCATTCGGATAAACCCTTATATTCCAGAGGTCTGGTTTGACCTCGGCAGCTTATACGAGAGCTGCAATAACCAAATTTCTGACGCTATCGATGCCTACGCTCGCGCGGCCGAGCTCGATCCTGGGAATGGTGCCATCACACAACGCCTCCAGCTTCTCAAGCATTCTCAGGCGACGGGCGCGCAACTACCTGCCGCTCCAGCGCCTCAGGACGTTCATCCGACTGCATATGCCAGTGCTGTCGTTGCCCCGCCAGGGCTGGGTCCACCACTTATGATGCATCCTACTGCGAATGGCCGCCCGGTCTTCCGCGCCGACTCGAGAGGGCCGCCTGAGCCCTCCTTGCCGCTTCCACCACCGTCCCAAGGAGGACCCGCCCGTTCTTCGCCGGCTCCGTTCCGAGGTGGGCCTCCGCCGCCCGTCATTCTGGATGAGAGCCGTCATGGTGTGTCTCATACACCATTGGCCCCCATGGATGTGGATCACATACCTCCGCATGCGCGGGAATCTAATGTGTACCCACCCCCTCGCGAGTCTGTCCCCGGGCGAAACATGAACCTTTTACTGCATCATACGACACCTCAAGGCCGCGAGCCCGAGCCAGTCCGCGCGGCTCCTCCCCATGCTCATGACCCTTTCTATCCCCGCAATTCTCGTGCCCCATCTATTCCAGCTTCTCCTCCCCCACATGCCGCGCGTCCACGATCTCCAGGCGCTTCGCCATACCAGACCTTTCATCCGGGCAGAGCTACCGTCGGGCCGGCTCAAAGCCACCCCCATCCCCAGTCACCGCGTTACAGCCGCGAGGCAAGCGCTGCAGCCGCCGCGGAGCGTGAACAAGCTTGGGAGCGTCGAGAGCGTGAGCGTGAACGCGAGCGACTTGGCTGGGGCAGGCCGAGCGGGGAGTTCTCGTCTCATCCTCCCCCGCAGCCACCGTACTATGCCAGTCGTGGTCCTTCACCCCCACCGCCTGCACATCGGGCGCACAGCCCTCCGCGTATCGCTCGTGACCAATCACCCCCTCGCACGTCGCCAATGACTGCTCATGTACAGAGCGCTCCTCGTGGGTATTGGGATATTCATGGTGGGCCGTCTGCGCCACCGATGCAACCGCCTTCTCCAAGAGTTCGCCCCGAACCCATGCAGGTTGATCGTGAAGTGTCACTGGATCGCAGGGCACCGCCTCGTGGTTATGCCGAGTCGCCTGAGGCTTCACGACAGGCAGGTCACGGTGCCCCGCCGCCACCGTCATTCGCTGGTGGTAGTATGCGCGGTTCCGAGAGCCCGCACATGTCCCAGCGGGGAGCGCCTGGTGCAGAGCAGAAACGGCGACGAGGAGCGAAGGATAAAGAAGAGCCCGCCGGTCCTGGTCTCCCGGGTCCGGAGCCGCCCAAGAAGGAGCGGAAACGGCGCACGCAGACGAAGCGTCCCAAGGACGACCGAGGTCGCACCGAGACGCCTAAGCCGTTCCTCCAGGACCGTCTGCCACCTCAGCAGCCGCCTCCTTTCAAGGTCGCCTACCCTGCAAAGCCCAATGAGTCTCCAGAACCGGTAAGCTCGAATGGTTCTGGCTCTCAGAACAGGTCGGTTCAGCCCTCCCCCACCAGCGCGACAGCTCTGCCGCCTGCCAGAGTCGTCGATGAGGACTATGATGAGGGTGTGGCGGAGACGCTCATTGGCTTGTCTACTTATCGCGCGGCGCCTGAGCAAATCGCTCAGTACTCTGGAAATACTAGTGGTCCGGCCCTCCCCCCTCCTCAACGCCTCACACAGCCTTCTCCCTCGCCATCATTAGCTTCCCATCGGGGCTCCATCTCATCGACCAGGTCGCGCAACAGCCCGCCCCATTCATCTGGAGGACTTGTCAATGCCATGAAGCGGCCGCTCAGTCCTGTACCGGATGAAAGTGAGAATAAGAGGTCGAAGATGGAGGCTCCTAAGCGGAGGGCGTCGTCGCCCATGCCGTCGTCCCGCCCATCTCCTATTCCCTTCCGCACGCAGCCGTCTTCGCACTCGCACTCGCCTGAGACAAGGCAGATGGACAAGCCGAAGCATCCTTCGTATCCATCAAGCCCGCAGCTTCCGGCGGTCCTCCCCCCCGTTCCCCGCCCGGTCGGTGCTGGCTTGTCGCATAATTTAGCGTCGGTCGCCCTTCCGCCAATCGCGACGCTATCGCCAACGTCTACCGCCCCGTCCCCAGCGCGGGAGACCGAGAGACTGTCGACGGAGAATGGACAATCGCGTTCAAACTCGCCGATCGCGCCGACAACCTCGCGTGGCAAGCTGTCGGAGGTCATGAACCATCCGACCGGGTCGCCGACGGCGAAGATGACTTCTGGACCCGCTGCGCCTCCACCTCCTGGCGAGAAGCCTGAGCATGCGTCATAACGGCGCCCATTCATTTGTAGAATGTTTTTATGTTCACTGTCGTCCCCTTTTGTGTATGTAGTTTAAACCTTCCGTCGCACGATACTTCCAAATCTTGTCGCATACATACATATATCAATGGTGTCGTTTGCTCGCATGTCTTATAGCAGAATCCGATTTTTTATGCTGCCTCAGATAAATTGCGCAAAGTGAACAGACGCGGTTTGGTAAGCAAGCGACGCTAAGGGAGCAAGTCGAGGCTTTGTGTCGTTAGGCCGCGCTTCGAACGCGCCGCATCCTGCGAGACGTCTGTGCCTTCTCCTCGTTCTCGTCCGCATCCTTCCCTTTTCTCCTCCCGCCGGGCTAGATGAAGCCATCATGACCACCACTTTCGATCACATCCATGTTCTCCCCGCCATCCCAGGCTCCGAGCCCACGTCCCCTACGTCCCCCACATCTCTCACCCGCGCCGACCGTCCACCGTCGCCCGCGCACCCACTTGCAGAACAGGACATCGGGGAGCCGCCTGTGCGCCTGCTCGGCATCAACTACGCGCCCGACGGCGACAGGGGGCGCACGTCCGAGGACGCAGACGTGGACGCAGACGGTGACCTGGGCGACCTGACCGTCGTCGCGCAGGACTCGCTCTCGGCAGACGCGCACCCGCTGCGCCTCGATCTGAGCAGCACGCCGTCGCCGTCCCCGCCGCCGTGGGAGGTGCTCGGCCCGTCGCTTGCGCCTGGGGAAGAGGGCTGGCACAAGCCCGAGGCGTCGTTCGCGAAGAAGCAGTGCGCCGTTCCTTTCCTTGCGCCGTGCGCGTGCTGACCTCGGCATGCGTGCAGGACTCGCAGGCTGAAGCCTGTCTCGTCGTACTATTTTGGGCCGCCGCCGCCCGACGCGGCGTACGGGACTGACCCGATCGGCCGCATTGGCGTGCACCACCCACGTGAGATCGTGCGGGTCGAGCGGGACTACTCCGGCGGGGACATCATCCAGTTCGCGGATACCTACCCCTTGGAGCTCGAAGGCCGGGTGCGTGCCGTCTGCTGACCAGGCTGACTGATGGTCGGGCTTGACTAAATAATGCATGGTGCAGATTACACATACACAGTTTCTGGAGACTATTAATGCCATCAACGAGGTGCTCATTGAGGCGCACAGTTTGCGCTGGTCGGCGCTCGATACTTTCTTAGACATCTTCACCCTGCATGTGTCGTCGTTGGTTATGAGCTCGCATTATGATAGGGTATGTATTTTCTATTCTCAGTTTGGGTGTAATGCTGATGGGACTGGGTAGGAGATGAGACGACTACAGCGGATCTTTGGCGAGCTGAATAGAGAGCTGTACAATCCAATGGGATTGAACCTCCTCTGGCCGCGCAAGGTCGCTTTCCTGTTTGTGAGCGCCCTTACGCCCTTTCAGTGGATGTTTGCTCATGCCGTTGAATGCACAGCTTGAGATTGAGTATTATGTGCGTGGTGTTGTTTGCGGAGCCCCTGTCGAAGCTAACGCTGTCGTGCCAGTGACCATTCCCTCATGCATTTCTCGTCTTCGACCGCCTGACTCCTCCGCGCCGCATCGCCCTATATCCTATTCGTATCAGTACTTCCGCACTCCTTTCACCGAGCTTAATACGTTTCCTAGTGTCTACCAGCATCATGGTTCCTAGTATCATACATATCTCCATCCTCCGTCCACGACCCGCTCGCGACATTCATTCTCTTGCTCTTGCTTTGTCTTTGCAGCACAGATTCGGCGATACCCCAATGCAGTCTTTCGGCCGGCTCTTTAGACTGAGCACGGCCGTCTGGATGTATACCTCGGAACGTCGTTCTGGCGTGGCATAGAAGCCAGATCGTCCGTATATGGGCGCCGGTGCATGGTGAGGAATGCGGCCATGCGTTGGAGATACGCAAGCCTTCGCTTGTTGATCGGTGATGCATGTGGTCAGCTGCAGTCTCGGAGATAGGTCCAACAGGATCCAACCTTCATCATTCCTTCGCGCGATACGTGAACGTATTGATCATCTTACAAGTCGTACGTTCTTACAAGTCGTACGCTCCTGACATCCTGTGTTTCTGGCAGTGCATGTTCACGATTGCATGATGGTGAGTGGTCAACACCTTAGACCGAGCAAACCCCTTGCAGGCGTGCTACATTTGATCACCGGCCTGCATCGTTGAATTCCATTCTTCTTTCAACGTGTTACTCCTTGATGCATTCGCTTGCCTTGGATTCTAGATGCCTTCATCAATAGCTTCAAGGAAGCTCGAGTGGCGACTGCTGCGGAATCGAGAGTGCCTGAAGTGTGCACTTGCGGTAAGCATCGGTCTCGGTCTCCGACTGACCGACCCGGCGGAAGCATACAGTGCTTAAGAGTTGCTGTTGTAGGAGTAATGGCGCCCTCTCTTCAATGTCTCTTGATTCTCATCGACGGTGTTGGCTTGGCATTGGTATGAACGGTGCTGGTCCATTGCAGGCTTCAGCAATTTGTATCCGTTGAAACGACGGAACGAGGTGGATAGTGGAATGGGTTTTGCATTTGGGACATGGTCTCGGCTGGCTGGAGTCACCTACGTGCGGCCCCGCGGGGAATGGCTACAAGCGTCGGTGTGTACGCGTCCCCCTTGCCGACCGCGGCTGCTTCGAGAAGTGTCATGGACCACGGGGACGCGCTAGACGCCACCGAGGCTGATTGGTAAGATTGGCGCCCAATAGCCCGCCTTTGCCGCTCCCCGAAATGTGACATTTCCTCCGTTTCGCTTGACTAAAGGCTTGCAGACGCAGTTGTGCAGCATGAAACGCGCTGAGAAGCAAGATATGAAAGCTGACAGAGGTTTCGTAGAGATTTGAGCCGGGCGAGGCGCGCGCTGTGCGGGATCAGTAGCGTTAATGACGATCCCGGGTAGCCGGATAAGGTTAAGGAACCGCGGACCACGGTCGCGAGGTCTCGGGAAATGTGGCTGACGTAAGGTCAGGGAGGAGCTGAGTTTTGTTACGACGTCGGAACATTAGACCGCCTTGCTCTCTGCCACTCCCTCGCTCATCCCAACATCCTCAAGTCTGTTTGTTGACCGTCCCTGCTCTTCTTGCATCATATCCTTTCCTGACTCGTTATATCTTATTCCTTATCTCAGTCCTCTGTAGCGGCTCTTGATCACCCCTGTCTCCCAATGGAAGGTTTCGACTCGGCCCCGCTCTGGGACTTCTCCCAGCCCGCCTCACTCGCCAATCTCGCCGACGACGACTTTCTCGCCCTCTTGCAGAAGCAATTTACCTCCGATATCGGCACTACTCCAGTAGATCCGCTGCCAATCACCCACGACGGCGTCGACCCTTCCAAGCTTACTAACTACCCCATTCCCGCTCCCCCGCCGCCCCTCAGCGAAGATAGCAGCCCCAGCCCGCCCAGTGTCAATGGTGAGAGCTCGCGGAGGCAGTCAGCAGTTTATTCTGGTCCTGGTTCGAACGAGGGCGATGAGCCTTTGAAGCGCAAGGCGAGCGAGGAGGACTTTGAGGAAGGGCCTAGCCACAAGGCTCCGCATCTTGGTTCGTTGCCATCAATTAGTTGAGTAATTTCGTCGTAACGATGTCCCCTTGTGTAGCTGGCAAGAAGAATCCCTCTCGCCGCAAGGGTGTCTCTCAGGTTAGTTTCTTTCAGGTAAGGATCATTGCGCTGTGGCCGAATCTGATGCTTTTGGGCACGATAGGATGAGTCTCGTCTGCTCAAGCGAAAAGAACAAAACCGTGCAGCTCAACGTGCTTTCAGAGAACGCAAGGAGAAGCATGTCAAGGACGTAAGTTGCAGCGCTTGCCAACCTTCCTTGATCTTGTCTGATAGAAGCCGCTTCAGTTGGAGGACAAGGTTGCTTCCCTCGAGGCTAGGAATGAACTAACGCAGACCGAAAACGAGCACCTTCGCGAGCTGCTGCAACGACTTCAAGACGAGAATATGACGTTGAAGCAGTCCCAGTTCACATTCTCCGTTCCAAGACAGGTGGCTGCCGCCCAAGAACTGCAGAAGAACGTAGCCACGACCACTTTCAGCCTCTCACCTCCATCTTCCAAGGGCACGCCGGTGTCGTCGTCACTCGACACGCCTTCGAATTTCCCGTCTGACATCGACTTCGGCTCACTAACGCCGTTCGATTCGGCCACTATGAATATGGTCGAGGACATCCCCGGCATTCCAGATACCACCACTTCGTATGACTTCGGCTATGGACAGTATGTCCCGTCGAAGACTCCATACAAGACCATCGCAAGCAACCCAATGTTCATGTCCTTCGCCGATCCCATGTTGACCGACGTCACCGTCGCTAACCATCTCAATAAGAGCCCCATCCAACTGCCACCTTCGAATGGAAACGGCTTTGATATTGGCGCCTTCAACACATGGACCACGACCACACAGACACAGCCGCAGTCACCACGGCCAGAGTCGACGCCTAGCCACAATGGCTCCTTCGACGAGATGTTCGGGGGCAATCTTTTCGAGCCACAGGGCCCTGTGGATTTCGACGTGCTACTGAAGTCCCGTAGTTCGTCATCGCTCAGCCCTGTGCTCCATGGTAATGCGAGCCGCGCTATGACGTCGTCTTCCTCTCCATCGACATCCACGAATAATACCAGCCCACCTGCGCAATCCCCTGAGGGGACCACACACTCGACGGAGAAGTGTCCGAAGACCAAAGCTGAGTTTGCGCGGCACGTCGCCTCCCAGGGCGACTCGATGTTTGCACCACAGCCTTCAGCAGCAGCTGATCCTCCCGCGAAAGAATCACCGAATATCAGAAAGACGCTGGAGGGAGAGCATGGGCCGAACGGGCCGATGATCGTCTGCAAAGGCGCGACTTTCCCGCTCACGGAGAAGAGCGAGAAGAACATTGAGGTTCTCAGCGCCTGGAGGAGTATCACATCACACCCGCAGTTCAAGGCCAGCGTATGTTACTTTCCTATGATGTCGTTACATCCGGTATTAACTGTCCTAGCAGAACATTGATATCAACGAGCTGTGCGCCGAATTTACGGACAAGGCGCGCTGCGATGGGACAAAGGTCGTTCTGGATCCGAGAGGAATCAGCCAGATATTAGAGAAATTAGGCGGGAAGAAGCAGCCTTGATGTGGGATTGCTCTCTCGTGCACGCGTCCAACCGCGTGTCGCGGATAGCGTATCCGTCCCCGTCTTTTCATCTCGTCGGTCCTGGACTTCTGTTCGGTCTGCGTGTGGACACTGGTCCAGCCGGTCGGTCGCTTTCGTACTTATATGTTGTATTTTTGGCACCCCCTCCTCTCACGTTCGCAGGTTTCGTCGCCCGTCTACATTGTAAAGTAATGGCACCCGTTTCCCAAACCCTGCTCGGAATGAATTCGCTAGACAGATGCAGAGTACCGGTTCGCTCAGTTCAAACTTTCGTCGTTGTGTCGATATGGCCATCACATATATTACCAGCTACCCGCTTTCGTTGAAACTTGTACCCATGCTGCAGTAACGGCTCTGCCTTACTGACGACGCTATGTTTTCGTTTTCCGATGGTGTAACCAGTTGGGTTTCCACAACGTATGAATCTGCAATCTATATCTAATGGGATATCTTTCTGTGGTTACATGCAAAACAGTACATGCTTTGCAGTTCACAGGGCGGTCCCGCAAGACTGCCTTAATAGCATGGCACGGGACAAGAAAGCGGTCCTATAGCAAATTATGTCCAAATCTACGTATGACGAGATGATTACATGCAACCTCCACCCGGGAACACAAAATCAGCAGACAAAGAGGGCGGCTAGTCGGTATCGGGCTGGTACGGCTCGACGAGCATCCGGCTGAACTCCTTCAGCTTCGCGGGCCCGCGCACCTCCTCTGTAAGCAGCGGCAGTTGCACGATGTGAAAGAACTCGTCGTAGAGCTCGTGTGCCTCGTTCAGGTACTTCTGCTGCATCTTATGCCGCACGCGGCAGTGCTCGCAGTTCGAGTCTGCCATTTCGGTTAGGTGGATGCAGGGAAGAGGAAGGGGAAGGGCGCACCTTTCTTCGGGAAGAGCAGCTGGTTCACGACGATGTTGTGCGTGTCGATCTCGTATGTGGTCAGCTCTTGTACGAGCCGCTCCGTCTCGTACAGCGACAGGAACTCGGCTATGCACACGCAGATGAACGTCGTCTTTTCCTGTGGGTCGGTCAGTGTCTGGACTGGTAAGAAGGCAAGGCGGCACGTACAGGGTCTTTGAACTGCGTGTTCACTTCCGTGATGACGGCGCGCATGGATTCGAGTTTGGAGAACATGTCCTCTGTGGCATCGGCTTGGCCACCCATAAGATTGGACATCTGCACGGCGGCACCCGTTAGGTTAATTCCATTAATTCCATCTTAGGGAGCGGTTCCGCCCCCGAGATGAACGAGCGCAGTGCACGTACCTGGCTGATCATGGGCCCAATGCGGCCGCTGAGTGACGCGAGCTTTCCCAGCGCCTTCTCGAGCACAGTCGGGAAGGACAGGAAGCGCAGCGTGTGCCCCGTTGGCGCTGTATCGAAGACGATGACCGAGAACTCCATGGACTTCACGTGTCTGGGGCGAGGGGCATCAGTGCTGGTGCCAGTGAGCAGACGAGGAGGCGAACTTCATGATCTCGGCAAAGCTCATGGCTTCGTCCACACCGGGGATGGCAAAGGCGAGATCCTGCATCATCGTGCCCATCATCCCATTCGAGTCGGCTGTATAGGAGTATGAATTCAGATGACTCGGAGCCGAGTAGAATGGGGCGTGTTAATCACATTGTTCGACCATTTCTTGGATGGCACTCGTTGGGTCGATCTCCATTGCCGAGAGGTTGTCGAAGCCATTGACCTTCGTTGCCTCTTTCGAGAACTTCTGCCCGAACGCATCGGACAGATTGTGCGCAGGATCCGTAGACTATGGGGCGCGGTTATGAATTGCAAAATGCCGCGAATAAATGGGTGCTTACGATCAGCAGCACGGACTCCCGGACTTGTGCAAGCTGGATGGCGAGGGAACATGAAGTCGTGGTCTTGCCTAACGTAGACACCGTCACGCTTGTTTCTCGAATGAGGGGAGCCGTCCATGTACGCACCAACGCCGCCCTTCCCACCTGTTCACGATCGCGTGCGTGAGCTAAGGAGAGTGTACGAAATGGACAGCAAGTGACGTACCGCAAAAGATCCATTTGAGCGATTTCTGGTCCAGAACATTCTGCAATGTGGGATCGAGCGTCTCTTCGTGATCAGCCATGGCCACGGTAGATGTTTACTATGTGTGTTGATGGGTGTGGAGAGTTGTCGAGGGATGTATGAATGAGGGTGCTTGGTGAGGAGGCGTGGATGTGCTGTTTATGGCTTGCCTGATCCGGACGCGTTTACGCGTCTCCGCATCTCTCGCTCGATGTAAGTAGCCGGTGCACCTACTTTCTCCTGCATTCTCCCAGCTTCTACACCGCTCTCGTCGATGGGTGATACCAATAGAACGCAGTTCTTATTTCGAGGTATGTACCCGTGTATCGAGACCGAAAGGAAACATATGAATGATCGTGGAAATCTTCAGCGCTCCAACTCGCTAATGAGCAGAGGAGCATATACGGTTTGAGATACAATGATTTCAATCGGTATCGGTACGTTAGTTCTATCCTGTTAGGCGTATCGCCATATTAAAGGCGGCCTGCTGCTTGCATGCAGGAAGCATTGTGCAAATAGGACTCATCGCCTACGGTCCTCGCTGAAAATGACACATGGCAAGGGCCGCGACTTCAAAAAGTTGCCTGTGATCTCACAGGACAAACTTCAGGATGGGCAGTACGTTGTCCATTTCATCTCGGACAGTAATCGGTGCTGATGTCCTCAAGCCTGCAACTGCTGCTGTTCGAGGCGGAGCGCGCGTGGGCTTACTCGCAGGAGCTCCTCGCGCTGGCGTCCAAACCCGAGAATGCGGGTAACGCAACGGGGTTTCGACACAATGCCATTGGTAGATTCCGCCGGGCTGTTCACTGGTCCACCCAGCTTCTCTCCCAGTGTCAGAGCCTGTTCGCCGGCTCTCGTCTCAGTGCCGAGGATCTCATAGAGATCACCGTTTACACGTTGATTCTGAACGGCCGCTTCCTGCGGTATCGCGAGGAGTTCGATGACAGCCTGATCCAGCTGTGCGTCGCCAGGAACCTGCTGGACGAACTCGCTGGCGCGGCCACCACGAGCAGGGATCAGGCGCTGGCGACCTATTTCGCGGACGACATTGGCCCGGAGATCAGATATTGCGCTCACGAGCTCGGGCATGCGAACGCTTACGACATCGACGGCATTGTTGCGGAGCTATCCGCTCAGCACAGGCAGCAAATCGTCGACGGCTACGGTCAGCTGGTGAACAAGATCCGGACGGAAGGCGAGGGTGCTGCCCAAGGTCTGGCCAAGAAGAAGCTCCAGCCTATAGTGTGGGAGGGCGAACCAGTCCCTATCCGTAACCCCGAGCTCGTAGATGTGCTGTTGAAGGTCCAGGACGGAGAGGCGAAGCTTAAGCGGGAAAATGAAGAGGTTTCGCAGACCAACGTGGGTGCAGAGCAGAAGAAGGGGAGGAAGGCACGCAAAGGGAACAAATCCAAACGGGGCGTTGCAGCGTATGACAGCATCCTGCTCGCTCTGAGTGATGCTGAAGACGTGGCGAGGAAGCTTGTCGAGGCACAACAGGTAAATCTAAATTTTGTCCCGACGTGTCGTCTGATGGAATTAATCCTATAATTCTCCAGGCCAGCGGTTCTTCATCGGGCGTGGCAGGAATCAGAGACATCCACTTTGTGCACGCATTCATCGTGTATCAGCTTCTTTCACGTCGTATCCAACGGGACCTGCTCCTCGTTTCGACCCTCCTTTCCTCCCACCGTGCGCAAGCCGCTCGTCCGGAGCATGCTCCGAAGGGCAAAGCCGTATCTTCGAAGTCACAGAAGGAACAGGTTGATTCTCGCTTGTTTCCGGCCCTTGTCAAGCTTCTCGACACCACATTGCAGAGTTTGAACCAGATGCGGATGCTGGCTATTGTTGACGACAGCCCAGATCTTGCATCCGCTGTCGATGCACGAATAGCATTCACAAACGCCCGCCGGTGAGTCCGCCGATCCATTGATGCACGTAATTATTCCTCATCATTGTGGACATGCCTTGTCAGATGCTTGTACCTTTCTAGGTGCTATGCGCCCGTGAAAAAATTCGCCGAGGCCTTGACGCTCATTCAACACGCATATATCCACCTGCGCGAGACTCGATCCATCTTGTCAACCATCGAGACCGATCCGATCGCAACTGGAGACCCAGCTTTCTACCCTCTCGCCTCAGACGAGCTTGCCGAGCTCGAAACTGAACTGAGCGCAGATGCCCTCTCCCTCAAGAACGATTGGTTCGCGTACAACGGAGGGTCTGTCACGCAAGACAGCAAAACGTACACGAAACCGCTTTTCTTCGACATCGCCCTCAATTACGTGCAGCTCGATATGGACCGCTTGCTGGAGCGGGCAGGCAAGTCCAAGCCTGTCGTCGTTGCGCCTATACCCGTGCGTGCGGAGCCTGTTTTAGAGAAGAAGCCTACGTCGAGGGCCAAGCTGGAGGAGATTCAACGGGCACCCACGCCCGAACCCCAGGCTCCCGGGCGCGGTGGATTGAGCAGTCTGCTTGGCGGTTGGTGGGGACGCCAGTAATGTCACACTTGTATTTGTCCGCCGTATCTGCGTTTATGAAGTGGATTATTGGTTTATTCATCTCAACCGTCTTTTAACCAGATAGGGCACGTTCTACGGGTGGTTTTCATTGGCTGATATCACTTAGATCTTGCTATCGTTTCCTATGAAAGGTAAAGGGCACGTTTATTCAATCCCGAGGATGTCGATCTCCGAGCCCCAGATTTCTATCGGGATGTACTGAAATGCCGGTCATAGGTCCGGCAAATCGGCGGACGGAGTCAGTGTACTTTCTCGCAATGCTTGTGCCATGCATCCGAAGCCATGGTACGTGCTGCAAGTCTCGAGGCTAATGCGGCCACGAGGAACCTGGTCTTGTGGGATCTATTTTCATCACGATAGCGATCGTGATGAGTCGCGTGCGAGTGCTTGAGCTCTAGCAACGACTCGACCGCCAGGATCCATCAGGCCTAGACGCGACACGTCAGGTGCAAGTGAAGGATCCCGGGGGGACAGCACAGGCTCCCTCGACGGCCGCCAGATTGTCACCAGCGAAGGATGTCGCAGAGAGGAACTCGCCGTAAACTCTCACATACTCGCGATGGGTCCCACTGGCGAGAGAAAGTCGGCTTGGATGCACCCGCTGATACTGGGATGAGCTCGGAAGATCGTTGTAATATCGGGCGAGCCTGCAGAGCTTGCTGCCCAAACAATGGATAGGCACTTAAGCTTTAGGAAGGCCTGCCTACAGTTCCGTTTCTGTTCGACGATGTCAGGCTACGCAACGATCGTTTTACGCGTCATCGTCGTGACTTCCGACTCCTTTTGATAATAATACTAGTGGTAACGGTATCTCTCCAACGATCCGCTTTAGCAGGTCGATGATCACAACTATCCAGCTTCTCAATGCAAAGTTGTATCACATATGTGTTGCAAAGATACCGAGATGTGGCTGATGGTATATACAGAGGGTATTCCGCATACTGTACTACTAATTACCTCCAGGCAGAAGATGACTACAGGTCCGTCTCCGGCAGTGAAGGCAAGGGCGGCTTTGCAAGGGATCCCGTGTTCAGCAGAAGACTTCTGTCGGAGCTTTTCTTTGCTTTCTTTGAGGAACTATTCTGGCTACCACCCGTGCTCGTCTTCCTCTTCGTGCCTTGGTTCAGTGTCGCCATTGTGTCGAACGCCTTGTCATCAAGATGCCAACCACCTTCGGCAAGACGAGTTGTGAATACGGTCTGGAGGAATTCGTATGAAGCGATTCTGCTCTTCGCTGCTTCGCGCTGCTCCTGTGTTGGTGAAAGAGGTGTTCCGGGCTGGGCGTAAATGATCATGAAAATTCCTCGTATGTCGCTGATGAGCTGTGCCAACGGTGCGGGTAAGACGCGTGCAAGGTCGGCGCCGAAAAGTTTGGTGTTGCCAAAAAAGGCTCTCTTGCCATCTCCTCCAAAGACATGCCCGTCCGTGTCAACGTCTGACCAATCAAAGAGATGATGCAGGATGTCTTCCAGGCCTTTCAAGCCCAAGCTAGCTGCCCGGTACCGCAAGGAATGGTAGAGGAGGACGTGGAAGAACGATTCCAGGTCATCGGACAGCTCGTGTAGCTTGCCACGTTGCTCGAGAATTGCTATCGAGATGAATCGCCAAGTACCCTAGCAATGTAACCGCGTTAGCTCAGTATCTAACCAATGATAAGCAACGTACTGTGCGCCAATTTCTACGGGCCTCCGCGGGAGCCTTCACCCTTTTGCACAGGTCCCAGTCAATCAAAACACCTTTACCGTCTTCCGTGATCATGATGTTTCCACCGCTTACGTCGCGATGTAACACCTCTGCGAGATAATATGCCTCAGCGTGACCTAACCATGCAAAATTAGGATAATCAGGCATATCAAAAGCGAGGAGGGACATGCCTTTCATCGCGTCGTTGACGACGGTGCAGAGCTCTTTGGAACTCTTGAAATCTTGGAGCTTACGAGCGATGATGTCTAGAGCCAAACGGCAATGCTGGTGTTTCAGAATCTCATGCTTCCCACAGCACCATGGCTCGTTGACATAGTCCCCAGTAACCGTGCTTTGTCCGACAACATCACCACCCCACAACATAGTAGGGACGTTGTCGATCCCGAGCTTGTTAAGATCACGATATATGGCAACCTCTTGCTCCATTTCCGCCATATCGATTCGCCAGGAGTCTTTGAGCCATACAAGCTTCTCTGTCGACATGTCGAACGCTTTCCAACCGCGGGTAGTTCGGCCAGTGGCAGCCAGAGTCCAGTCCGTAGCGGAAGAGATGAGGAGATGATGATCCTGATCGTCTTCGTTGTCGTGAACAACGATCTTGTGCATGTTTCCGCGAGGCAAGATGTTCTTCGCCAATTCGATCTCTTCGGGTAGAGCATTGCTAACGGTGAGGTCACGGCCGCGGGCCTTGGCATCCATGTGATTGAACCGCCACAGAAACTCGACGAGGTTGTCTGCATTCTGAGTATAGTTGAACTTCTCGGTCACGATGGCGCCAGCACGATCCCAGCGAATCAAGCGAGCCTCATCCATGATAATCAAGACAGAAAAGCAGCATGTGCGGAATTGGGCGGCTTGGTGCGACGCGGCGTAGGCAATCATCTGGCCTCTGATTTGGCGCGCATAGTCTGCATCCACCTCGAAGACGTGCTCTCTTCTGGCCTCCGGCGATAAATCCGGAGAAGGATCTTGAAAAGCGTCTTTGGGCTTCACTTCAAACCCAATCTCCATGATACTCCAATCCGCGTTCCCCAGAAACGAAGTTCGCTCTGAATCGGAGTGGTCAAGAGACGGAAGGGCGATGGCGGAAGTAGGGGAGGATTCGGGAGACGACGGATGACGATGTCCTGACATGTCTACTTTTGTCCGGTAGAAAAGTTCTGTATCGGGCCTATCGGTCGAATTGACAATCTGTACCGTCGGGCAGAGCTTGGCCCGCTCGACCGCGCGGATCTGGCACGAATGATGAGCGTATGATACTCCAAGGATAACAAATGACTTACAAAACGGTCTTCAAACTTCCCCGGACCATCCAAAATGTCCTTGAAAACATTGCTAGAGGCAGGAAAAGGCTTTGGCGCTGATGGAACGAAGTCTTTGAGGAACCGCGCGAGGGGCATAGGTCCGATAAATTGTGACGCCATGTCTTTGGCAAATTCTCGGTAACGGTCGCTTCTTTTGGGGATTGGCCCTATGTAAGAGAGAGGATCGTTGACGTTACTGCGTTTCTTGACTGGGGTACCATTATATGAGATGGGTGTGGCGGACATTTCAACGATGAGAAATGGGGTGTCAGGAATGAACAGGATAACTTACTAGTGCGACACAGGTCCTGAGTTTATAAGGGCGCGAGGACAATGGCGTGGATTTTGTGGATGTGGACTTTGTGAATGTGGCCGTTGCCGTTGCGGAAAGGTAACTGTTTATTGACAAGAGGCAAAATGAATTTCAACATGCGTGCAGCGTGGCTTCTATTGTTATATTTGGCGGACCGACTTACTTGGACTCCGCGCGCTCAAGACTTGTGAGCCGACCCTACACGTGGCCTCCAGCCTGCCGCTTCAAATGAAATACCGTAGAGCTAGGCAGAGCATGCACCATGAACAATGGACGATGAAGCAGCGATGATCAACAACTCACCAACGGTGCGCAACCTCGAGGCTGGCTTTGATTGTGGTCGAACTTGACTAGAATCCTCCTGGATTTCCCCGGATTCTCTTACCAAAAGAATTTCTACCACCCTGCGCTAGCTAACGTGGAACTTATTCGCATAGATGACTACCGCCCTTGGCAAAGAACTCCATGCCACTTCGGATAATGGAGTGAGCGCTTAAGCATCCATTGTGTCGGGCCCGCCCTGTTCAACGAGAGAATTAAACTCCGATTTACCAAATCGAACTTCAAAAGTCGGCTGGTTCCGACGCTCAAGCTAATCCTCAGCTTGCGCAGTGACATTGCAGCACAAGCTCTTGAAAATTATTGAAACAAGCATTGCATTAGAGTATAGCATCGCGTGTCTATGCTAAGTAGTACTGCTGTAAGAGTCGGTTGCGCGGCAGAGGATTATCTTAATTTGTTCAGGTCTTCCTTGAAGTTCCATACCTCCGCTCAGAAATTTAGCTACTACTATGAGCAGAATCTGAAGACTCTTGACACGAAATATTCACGGTGCCAGCGAATGAATATACTGTGCGTGATGGTCCGTTTGTTGGCAATGGGAAATGGTGATGCATCTACAGTATCATACCCCCGCCCGATCATGACCATGCTGCTCAAATGGCAAATAAATGCATAGCTTCGGCTGTCTAGGTCATTGCCAGCGTAGCATTGGCCGTCATTGCTATGTCGATAAGAGAGGAATGATGAAAATCGAAGCGTGCCAAATTGAACACTCGAAATCCGGCCTAGCTAATACGATGCCCATAGGAATAGTATTTTATAGGTGTAGTAGAAATACAGCAGGATATATGATGACATCAGTTCGACGTGCTCGATAGATGAGAGGACGATAGAACAATGCGTTCAAAAGGGCATGGTGCTGTGGCGTAAGGATATCACCTTTATATTAGGCTCTTTCGGTCTCGTCATCCTTAGTGACTGATCACATCCTCCATGTCCTCTTGTTTCTCCGGAGTAGCTGTGGAAGCACATCAACCGCAGGATCATCATGCAACCAGCCATCCATATTGAGGTGTGTCTTGAACAAAGCTAAGAGATATGCAGGCGAGCGAAGTCTCTCCCGTGCTTCTTCCCTTGCTTCCGGTGATGGACCAGCGCGGCGTGCCTTGGGCCAGTAGAACACGTTGAAAATATCCCGCAATTTTTCGATGAGTCCTGCCAGTGGCGTCGGAAGAATTACAGCAATGTCTTCTGCATCGAAAAAGTTCATTCGGAAAAAATGAGACTTGCCAACTCCTCCGTGGAAATACCCTTCCTCGTCCTGGAAAGACCCGTCGAAGATCTCTTGCATGTGTCTCTGAAGGTAGCGTAGCTTTTTGCTGGCTGTCCGGTATCGCAGGCCATGATAGAGGAGGACATGAAAGAAGGCTTCGAGGTCGTCTGATAACTCGTGGGGTTTGTCAAGCTTCTCAAGACTCGCTCTCGACATAAAGCTCCAAGTACCCTAGTGGTAATTCATTTCAGTACTTATGTTGATGACGCGAAAACGATAACTTACAGTGCGCCAATCCCGCCGCATCGCCGATTGAAAAGAGTCCACTGCCTTGCACAGATCGCCATCAAGCAACGAGCCCTTCCCTTCCTTGGTGATCAAGATATTGTTACCATTGATATCGCCATGTAACGCTTTGGTCTGAGAATGTAACTCCGAATAGTCTGTGAAAATCAGTATCAAGGAGGTGCGTTGCAAGGCAAAGAGACATACCTTCGAGGGCATCACAGACGGCGCTACATAGCTCCCTCGAAGAGTTGAAACATTGCAGCTTGCGCCCGGTGAATTTGAGGACTAGGTGGGTCCATCGAGGCTCAGAAGCGTCAATCGTACTGCAAGCACTCTCGCTGCCATACGACAAAGGGGCAATATTGCAACTTGTCGTATCAACACGCAAGCCATGGCAGTCAATGCGAATCGGGCTGCAAAGCGCGACCAGGTCTAGATTGATGGAAGAGATGAAGACAAAGCGGCCTAGGTGTTTATCATAGTCGCCGGCACCCGCAATTTCACAAATGTTCCGTGGCAGCGAACAGCGCAACGCGAGCTCGATTTCTGTCGGGCGGATATCTTCGATGTAGATAGGCTTGCCCTGAGATATGCGATTGACCAAAGGCTCCTGCATGGTAATGACGAGGGCACTGTTAACGTTGTTACATGTCTTGACAATAATTGCTGTACCCCTCCAGAGGACAAGGACGGAAGTGGACATTTCGACGATGAAAGGCAAATAAAAACAATGAAGGGGGGAACACACCATTGAGGAAAGACCGGAAGACCCAGAGCTTATAGCAGCGCGCAGACAATGGTGCGAAGTTCGTGATCGAAGCCACACTGCTTTGTCAAGGGAAGCGTGGCCTCTTTGAAAGTCGTGGTCTCTGTTGCATTGAAGCATGTGGACTAGATCCATATGTTGTCATAAGGAAGCACTGCTTGTGGTCGAACATCCTATGGTAAACGCTTTGACAGACACGACCAAGCTTACGGCATTTGTGTGCCAGTCCAAAAAGCGAGTTCTCATTGAGGGCAGCTCCCTGCACCATAAACGACGTATAGGAATAGAAGATATCGCGGATACCAAGTGTGTGAGGACAACGAACAACCTCGAGGGCAAACGTAGATTGCGCTCTTCAACTCTCCATAACCTTGGTCGCGGCAAATGTGATCGTCTCAATCTGACCGCGGCCCTTGGTCTCCTTGTTTAGAAGATCAGTTATGACGCGGAATTGGGCGGGGTCGATGAGAAGCACCTGAGAACGGATACTGGCTCAGCAAGCGAACAAATGACGCGAATGGTATACGTACTGATATCCATTCCTGCCCGACCACATCATCTCGCTCGACCTTCTCAGCGCCTTTCAAGACAGACTCCCGTAGTTGTGTTTGTTCCGCGGGGAGGGTGACACGGATGCGCATGCGTGCACGCTGAATCGGTAGGGTTGAACTTGACTGCAGGGCCTTGATGCAGTCACTGACCTAGATACGAGGTGTCTATCAGAAACTGAACCAGACAGATATGCAGGCTTATGCATACCTGACTCTTTGCAGTCTTCCCGCCGCGTACATTGTACCCAGCTTCAGTCATCGCGCGGTCGATGATACCAACGGAATACGGAGCCTGTGTAGTGGGATCAACGCATTTCTCAGCGACGAGTGTCGCGATTTCCCGGCGTAATGACGAGAGATCGTGCTCTCGTTCCTTCTCGCCAACTTGCAGGTCGCCTTTCGTGAGTATCTGCAGTCGCAAGTCAGACGAAGCTAGGCGATCGCATGGGCCTACCAACACACCTCCTTTACCACTGTGTCTCTATCATCAGTCCCGAAAGCTTTCTTCAGATCTCCAGACTTGGCGACTTCGCCTTTCGAGACGTTTACAAAGACGTTGCTGATCTGCAGCACGTCGTCTAGATTCGTTTCCCTGTACCACAGACTGTCAGCGTCGTGCGAAATGATCAGACTTGACGCAACGCACACTTTATTCCTGAACTCCTGAACTTTGTTCTTGTAGCATGCAATCTGCGAATCAAGGCATCACATATAAGCAAAATCTTGGCCATTAGGAGCACTCACCCACCTCGAAGCGCTTCCCTCCTTTCTTCAGCCGGACGATGGATACATTGGTCAATCTGTGGGCCTCATATCAGACCAGACATCGTCGTGGATTGGCATGGAGACAGAGCTCACTTGATCTGACCTGAAGGTTGATTGATAGGCATAATTGATACAGAAACTAGGATACAAGATGGTGGATGTGCAGTAATAAGAGGCAGTAAGATGGTCGAGTAATTTGTGAAAGATGTACGGTATGTAGAAGCGGAAGACGATATGGTAATCGAGATATGGTAATTGCGATCCGGCGCTCCGAGATTATCAGCGAGATCGCGCTCGGCACGGTGAACAGCCAGGAACAGCCTTGCTCTCAGCCATCTCGTCCGCCTCTCACACCCCTTCCTCCCGTCTATCTACTCTCTGAGTCGTTGCAGCCATGAAGGGCTTAACAAAGGCGATTATGCGGTAAGTATTCCGATGATGTAGAGTATGCTCAAGTGCTCATGTCGTCATTTCCGTAGGACGCCGCACATGATGACTACCAAGGTCGGCATGTCGAAGAGTACGTCTTGTCTCTGCCAGCGCCTGTCTTCATATCTCAGACAATTCCTTTTGCTTCTGCTCATATCCGCGGTTCTTGATCTGCTTAATGCGATCACCCATTTGTCTGGCGCGCACCGAATCTTGGTCGGACACGTGCAGAGTCCACGGATCCAGAGTTCGAGGAATATCAGCGCAATTTCTCGACATTGGAAACTGAAACGGAGAAGTTTCTCAAGAACACAAAGGCGTTCTCTGAGGCCGTCAATTGTTCGTCTGTCAAGCACGTTTAGAACCGCGAAGGGACGCTCACTATACTCCTTTAGCGCTCTTCAACAGCGGCAGTAATTTTGCTCAGCATTTCTCCGCGCTATTCCATCCCATTGGCTCGGAATTCGATTTGACCTCGAAGCATCCTGAGGCTGCTAACACGCTGCAGAATGTCGATGCGTACCAGGAGGCGCTGGAAGAGCTGCGCACGACCATAGCTCCTGAATTGGAGTTAATCAGCACCCGAGTCATTGCGCCCGTGAAGGAGATACAGGGTGTGATGAAGACCATCCGAAAGATGATAACGAAGCGGGAACACAAGGTGCGAGAATTTATGGCTCAATGCAGTGAACGTCGCCGCTGATACGGTGGCCGTAGCTGGTCGACTATGATCGACACAACAACTCGCTCATGAAACTGCGAGACAAGAAGGAGAAATCCCTCAGTGATGAGAAGCACTTGTTCAAGGTGAGTTCATCCAACACTGACGCTATATGCGGGCCATTTCGGCGTGCTTAATCAACGCTTCAGCTCGAACAAGATTTCGAGGCAGCCTCGAACGAATACGAGTACATCAATAATGCCATGAAGCAAGACTTGCCTCGATTCATGACCCTTGCTACGCGGTTCATCGACCCTCTGTTCCATTCCTTCTTCTACATGCAGTGCGTATTCTATCGCCTCCTTCGGAAGTCTCGGTCTTTCCAGGCTTCCGCTCTCCGGAGATTCGGTACGATTCCTCAGCGCTCATTCCCCCCCGCAGGTTGAACATCTACTATATGCTGCTTGAGAAGATGAACCAGTTCGCTGACGGCAAGTACGACGTCTCAATCACCCCTGCGCAGATCGCGGAAGACTACGAGACCAAGCGCAGCGACGCTCTCGAGGTCGTCGAGGCGCTCAGCATCACCCAGCGCGTCGTTTCTACTAGTACGTGATGCATCACTCCTGACGTAGGCATTGCTCATCATGCTGGACCACCACAGCCAAGATGGTACAGCAACACCGCGCGCTGTCTCCCAATTCTGCAATGGGCCGCAGCCCCACTAGTACCCTCGGCCGCTCTCCCTCCTCCACGTCCACCTCCACGACCGCATCACGCGGCGTGGCCCCGTCCGCCTCCTTCTCCAAGAAGCCGCCACCGCCTCCCGCCTCGTCCTACACGAAGGGCGGCGCGCTCGCGCCGAGCCCCGCCATGTCGCCGCCGCCGTATACGCCCTCCTCTTCCTCATTCGACGCGGCCGCGAAGCGCGCGCCGCCCCCGCCTCCGCCGCTCAAGCCCAAGCCGCAGCCCTCGGCGCAGTACGTCGTCGCGCTGTACGACTTCAGCGCGCAGGCGGACGGCGACCTCGACTTCAAGACGGGCGACCGGATCGAGGTCGTCGAGCGGACCGGGAGCTCGGAGGACTGGTGGACCGGCCGGCTCGAGGGCAGGACGGGCGTGTTCCCTGGTGCGTTGCATTGTTTTTGCTCTGCGTGATATATATGCTGATGGTGCTGCAGGTAATTATGTGCAAGACGTTTGAACGCGGTGGTAGCTTTGTTTTTATAAATTTTGTAGAACAAGGAAGTCGGTCCATTTTTAATGTTTCGGGTGTGTTGAGTACTCTGCGTTGTGTAGCCTGGATGGTTCTTCGCTCTGTCATCCGTCCGTAGGCCGGAGGCTTGGTGAATGTATCTCTTTTGTCTTTCGCAGGTTTGCGAGTTTATTTAGTGAATTCAATTCCCCATTGGCCATCGAGCGTGTTGCACGAGTTGGGTGGCCATGTCAAGCACACAGCATGATGGGTGAGAAAGTCGTGGAAGCCGGCCTGAACGCGGGTCATCGATATGATCTGACGACCCTGCATAGCCCCGAAGCGTTGGAGATACCGGCATCAAGCTTCTCTCGAAATACTGCGTGGTATAAAGAGCTTTGCGTGAGGTAAAAGGAAAGATGTCCACTCCCTACCCCACCATATAACGGCCGACGTCCTAGTCATGCAACAAGAGGTATGTTCATTACAGGCTCTAGAATACAAATACGATGCCAGAAAATACGCCACACTGACGTCGACAGTCCAAGCAAGAAGTACACTGGATATTGACTAAAGGTAAGTCCGTGATATATGCAACCCCGATAACCATCGTAGATCATCATCATCGCCTCAGGAACTGCAGGGAGGAACTATGAGGGTCGTGTTCAACGAGATATGAGGAGCGAATGTACTCACGGCAGCAGCGGCAGCATCTGATATATCAGACGATCCACCCAGCTTCTTCGCCTCCGACTTGCCTATGAGACCAAGCCCCTTCCCTTGTTTCTTGACCTCCTCCCAGAAATCAGGATTACCCGGATCAGACAAGCATGCAGCCTTCAGATCCTGCATGATACTACGCGCCGCGCATCAATAAGCCACATAGCAGACCGCGACAGCAGCGAACTCACCTATTCCACGCATCAATCTCGTCCTCCTCGCTACACAACTTCCTCAGTGCCCGCAGACACTCCATCATCTCCCCCGTCCGGCGCGCCGCAAACGGGCGCATCACCACCTCCTTCACTGCCCACCCGAGGTCCTCCACCGCCTTGCTCACGACGTCGCCCCGCGCGACGTTCTTCTGGAAGTCGGCCAGCGGCGCCGTCGTGCCGACGATGCGCCCCGGCGCGCGCCCGGGCTCCATCTCGGGCTCAGGCGACTCCTCGGGCGTGGGCAGCTTGCCCGCGCTCGGGGGCTTCGCGGTGTCGAGCAACATCTCCGTCTCCTCCTCCGTCTCGCTCTCCGTCACACTGTCGTTGTCGCCGTCCTTGAGCGATATGTGCGTCGTGCGGTGCTGCGTCGGCGAGAGGATGCCACGCTGGCTGAGGAGCTGGCTCTGCGTGCGCGGTTTACGCGGAGAGATAGGCGCTTTAACGCGGTCGAGGAGCAGCAGCTCTTCTTCGTCTTCGTCGGGGCGGGCGTAGACGTGCCCATCTTTGCGCGCCTTCGGGATCCTCTTTGGGACTGCCGATCATAGCAATGAGAAGGTGATCGATGAGAAATGGCACGGATAGCTCACCCTCTTTGACTTTGAAGGCTGTTTTGCATTCTTCCATAGCGCTCTTCGCTTTCTTCAGTACTCGGCGCGGCGGCTCGAAGTACTTCGTTAGCTCGGGGTGGGGTGGTGGCAATGGGTTGACTGTTAAGTCCTGCACAACCGCGCTGTGGAAGAGAGCTTGTTTTGTGCGGTGGATTGCTGGGTTGAACGACAGGCGGGTGTCAAACCAGGATTCTCGTTTCCTGAAGAGCAATGAGAATAGGCCCTGGGGCAAGACGGTAGATGCGTACCCAGCTTCGTTCATTTCACCCGCGGTCATCAGATCCATGGCGTCGACGAGCTTGTCCATGGCAACCAATTGACCCTCTGTAGGGATGTAGGGATGCTTCGTGACGCGTTCGCCCTTCTTATTGATAAGGTTTTCGAGGGGCGGGAACGTGTACTTCCGCAGGTCATCGGCGAAAGGCATCTATGCCGGAGACTTCGTCAACTCCGCCACTTGGGTGGAGATTTAACCCCGACACGCACCTGTGCCCACAGCAGACAATCGACCTTCTCGAACTCGCATGGTGATAGGACACCCATTTTGGGATCGGACCCGTCTTTGGTCACCCAGCGCACAACGGCCATCAGACGATGCTTCCCGCGCAACATTGCTTGGACTAGGGCCGATAGGGCAACTTGTTCTGCGGGAGACTTGGGGTCTGCCCATACGTATTGGACTTCGCCCATGGGATAGTCGCGGCGGAACTAAATGGACGAGATGAGACAAATGACATGCTAACAAATAGCATGGAACGCACTTTATCTTCTCGGATGAACGCGCAGATCTCGATACCTTTCTTCGTTTGCAGTCGCTCGAACTGACCGTCTGGGCATGGGACGTACGTGCTCCCATACTTGAAGCCTTTTACGAGATCCTCTTTCTCCACCTTCTGCAGCTCTTTCTTGCCTTCCTCCTCCTCCTCGACCTCCATCTTCTCCTCCTCTCCCACCTCATGTTCTGGTTTCTTCTCCGACGTGTCCACAACGTACTCGGTGCGCATCTTCAACTCTGCCCAGATCCTGCGTTTGAGTTGCTCCTCCTCACCCTCACTGGGCACCTCCACCCCTTCTCGCATGGCGAACCGCTTCCAGCCCTTTGGCCGGGCCTGGGCGGTGCATTTGCTCGTCTTGACCATGATTTCGAAAGAATTGTCTGGATCGTTATCTGGGTCGCCAAGGCGAAGCGTGGTACCCATAAGTACGGAGCGCGTCTGGTTGATATCTGGCTTGGCAAGTTCTTGCAGTGCGAGGGACAATGTGCCCATGATAGCATTGTCTGGAAGAGCGGAGACGAACGTATGGAAGAAGTCCTCGTTCTCTTTCTGTAATTTATGCAAGGAGTCAACTACGAGAACGCAGGCGCCGTAAGAGCCGTACCTTGATATGCGGCTTGTCTTCCTGGTGATATGGCAACTCCTCGTCGTCGAAATCTACGCCCCTGTTGCACGAAGGAAACAGGTGAGACGACAGCGACACAATAGAGGGTAGGACATACACAATGGTCAGAGTAACGTTAAGTTCCTTTATCTTCTCTACCGGTGCCTTCCAATCCTCGACCTCAATTGGGTTCTCGCCGTCCGTGAGAAGTACAACTTTCCGCGTCCACGTCTTCTTCTTGGCGAGGTAGCGATCTTGGGTCTCGATGCCGACAATAATGGCGTCAATGGCTGGATATACACGACGTCATTACCCAGTAGACCGAGCAGAGCGGAGAGTCTTACGGTCGCCTATTGTGTCCTCGGAGGGGCGCAAGGCTGCGAGCTTGGAGAGTGTCTGTGCGTTGGGCTGGTCAATAGGGATGTATTCCGTGACATGGTCATAGCCGCCGTTTGACTTGTTGATACAGTTGTCCGTCCCTGCATATGAAATCTCATCAACATAGGTGCGCATATATACTTGGATAAGTCGCGAACCTGGAGTGCCGAAGATGATGACCCCGCATTTGTCTGTCTTTCTGCCATTGAAGATCTGATTTTGCATGCATAAATCGGGGCCGAAGTGATGGAGAAGAAGTAATCACCATCTCCTGGATCTTGAGCATGGCAAATTGAAGGGACCACTCGAGGTGCGTCATTTCCATTTGGCGCACTTCGCCGCCGGGGCCGTCAGGAAGTTCGACGGTGCGCGTCTGACCCATTGAGGGCGAGACGTCGATGCAAAACATTGTAACAGTGTACTGTTACTATATTAGAGAGAGAAATCCCAAAGAGAACCGAGCTGAACGTACACCTGCGCGTTGTGAGGCCATGATGGGAGTCGTGGGGAGGAGGCGCGCGGCGACGCGACAAAGATGGCGCGTGATCACGTGACGGAGAGAAGGAGATTCGGAGTTTGAATATGACAAAGCAATGTGGCTAAGTTCTCACGGGGGCTGTTTGTCGCTCCTGAGGTTTCTCGTTCACGTTGTCATCAACGAAAGCGCGGGTGGCAGATCCAGGCTATTCCGGCTCACTTCAATTCTCTACTGCTTGACGCGACATACTCTTCCGCCGCCCCGAGCGCGCTGTCTTCGGCCAATATGGCCGCCCCAAATATCGGGCCCCTTCCGCAACAACCACAGCACTCTCTCAGACACTTTCCCCCCAATTTTAACAAGGAACGCTTCCAACAGCTGCTCCAGGTATGTCATTACCTTCTCATATTGTCCCTCCACCGCTGACCTTCTTCCTCATTTAGCATGCCAATGCTCTCAAAGCAGCAGGTCATACTCCGGACACTTCTCCGGAGCTCGACAGGATCATAAAGTTCCTTCACCAGTTTCAGGCGCAACACCGTGCGTATTCGCCTATCCCGTCCACTCATCCAAACTTAATTCACTCCCAAGAAGCTCCTCCTCGTCATCCACACCAAGAACACTCCCCCGCAGGTCAGCCTGCCGTTATCAATGGCCATATCTCCACAGCGCCGGCTCCAGCCCTCAATGGCACTCCAGCACCGAACGTACCTTCTCTCATTTCGGGACCTGTCCCCGCTCAGCCATATCCCAACCCCCCTACTACACCCGTCTCCTTCACCTCGGACCAGATTGCCGTCCTTCGCGCCCAAATATATGCATTCAAGTGTCTTCAGAAGGGCAACCCCGTTCCGGACGCCGTTCTTCAGGTCATCCGCACCCCGAATGGCGCAGTACTTGACGTCGAGAAGATCTTGCAAAACCAAGACCAAGATCTCACCGCTAGAGTCGTCGACAGTGCTGTCAAGGTGCAAAAAGGACCGGGTGATGCACCACCCATCCCTCTCGCATCCACTTCTTCACCCACGCCCGCTCCGTCTGAGGGCGCCGCATTGAAGACTGAAGACATGAGCCAGAATGACGAAGTGCCGAAACCATCTCTGTCAGAGGAGGATGTTGACTCAGCTGGCTTTCCTGTGAACTCCTACGTTCATCCCTTCACCTACATCAAGCGTGTTGCAGACTCGAACCCCTCCGTTTTTGCGAGTCGTCTGCAGCGCTTACTCATACCCTCCATTATGCCGGCTGGCCTTGATCCACATCAAGCCCTCGCTGAGCGCAATCGCTTTGTAGAGGCTCGCATCCAGCAGCGCATTGACGAACTCGAAGCTATCGCCTCCACCCTTGGCGATGGCGGTCTCGAGCCTATCGTCGCTGATGACTTTATGAAGGAAGAGTCAGCACCGGTATCCATGGACAAGGGCAAAGGCAAGGAGAACGAGGCATCCACCTTCACTCCCGCTCCGGAGCACAAGGTCCTGAACACCGCCTACGTCCACCCTCCCACGACCGCCCATGGCAAGCTGCGCGCACTCATCGAACTCAAGTCTCTGCGCGTTCTCGACAAGCAGCGGCAGATGCGCGCACAGGTTGCGGAGAGGCTCACGCACGGCTCGCTGCTCCCGTTGAACCGCACGGACTTCCGGCGCACACGCAAGCCGACGCTGCGCGATGCGCATATGACTGAGCAGCTCGAGCGTAAGCAGCGCGTCGACCGCGAGCGCCGCGCCAAGCAGAAGCATATCGAGCAGCTCAACATCATCTGCAACCACGGCAAGGAGGTCATCGCGGTTAACCGTGCTGCGTCTGACCGCATCGCGCGCCTCGGCAAGGCGGTGCAGACTTTCCATGCCCATGCGGAACGCGAAGAGCAGAAGCGCATCGAGCGGATATCGAAGGAGCGTTTGAAGGCGCTCAAGGCCGACGATGAGGAGGCCTACATGCGGCTCATCGACACTGCGAAGGACACGCGCATCACGCATCTCCTCAAGCAGACGGATTCGTATTTGGATTCGCTGGCGCAGGCGGTGATGGCGCAGCAGAGTCAAGGCGAAGCCGTCGGGGAGATACCCGTTGACAAGGCTTATCAGGAGGAACCGACCACCGAGGAGACGTTTGGGGCTCAGAAATTGTACGAAGAAGCGCCGGAGGAGAGGGGGAAGATCGACTATTATGCGGTCGCGCATAGGATCAAGGAGAGGGTCACCAAGCAACCAGACCTGCTTATCGGTGGCACACTCAAGGACTACCAATTGAAGGGTCTACAATGGATGGTCAGTCTGTACAACAACCATCTCAACGGGATCTTGGCAGACGAAATGGTACGTTGTTATAATGGTATCTTACAGCTCCGTTACTGACGCAATATCTGTGCAGGGTCTCGGAAAAACCATCCAAACCATCTCGCTTATCGCCTTCCTGATCGAGGTGAAGAAGCAGCGCGGCCCATATTTGGTTATCGTCCCGTTGTCGACCATGACGAATTGGTCTGGTGAATTCATGAAGTGGGCGCCCGGTATCAAAATGATCTCGTACAAAGGCAATCCGGCGCAGCGTCGCCAGCTACAACAGGAGTTGAGGACCGGCCAGTTCCAGGTGCTGTTGACAACGTACGAGTACATCATCAAGGACCGACCGTTCTTGAGCAAGACGAAATGGGTGCACATGATCATCGGTGAGTATTTGTCTATTTTTTTTTCACGAAGCCTGTATTAAATGTCTGCCATAGATGAGGGTCATCGTATGAAAAACACTCAGTCAAAACTTGTCCAGACCCTGACAACGTACTATCATTCTCGCTACCGCCTGATTCTCACCGGTACCCCTCTGCAGAACAACCTTCCCGAGCTCTGGGCTCTACTCAACTTCGTCCTGCCGAAGGTCTTCAACTCCGTCAAGTCGTTTGACGAATGGTTTAACACACCTTTCGCGAGCGCGGGCACAGGCGACAAGATCGAGCTGAACGAAGAAGAGGCGCTCCTCATCATTCGTCGCCTGCACAAGGTCCTGCGACCCTTCCTGCTGAGGCGTCTAAAGAAAGACGTCGAGGCAGAGCTGCCGGATAAGGTCGAGAAGGTGGTGAAAGTGAGGATGAGCGCGCTGCAATCGCAATTGTACAAGCAGATGAAGAAGTTCAAGATGATTGCGGACGGGAAGGATAGCAAGGGGAAGCCGGGTGGTGTGAAGGGCTTGAGTAATGAGCTGATGCAGCTCCGAAAGATCTGCCAGCACCCGTTCTTGTTCGAGAGCGTCGAGGACAAGATGAACCCTTCGGGCCTCATTGATGATAAGCTCATCCGGTCATCTGGGAAGATCGAGTTGCTTTCTCGGATTTTGCCCAAGTTCTTTTCTACCGATCACAGAGTACGTCCTCTTCCCATCTTACCTCTCAAACTATATACTAATACCTGCCTTCTGTAGGTCCTTATCTTCTTCCAGATGACCAAGGTCATGGATATCATGGAGGACTTCTTGAAGATGATGGGCATGAAGTACTTGCGTCTAGATGGTGGTACGAAGACGGAAGAGCGTGCGAGCTACGTGGCGCGATTCAACGCGAAGGACTCGGACATCAAAGTCTTCATCCTGTCGACGCGTGCCGGTGGTCTCGGTCTCAACTTGCAGACCGCCGATACCGTCATCATCTTCGACTCCGATTGGAATCCCCATGCAGATCTGCAGGCACAGGACCGTGCGCATCGAATCGGTCAAACGAAGACGGTCCGTATTCTGCGGTTCATCACGGAGAAGAGCGTCGAGGAGGCGATGTATGCCCGCGCGCGGTATAAGCTTGACATTGACGACAAGGTCATCCAAGCCGGTCGATTCGACAACAAGTCGACGCAGGAGGAGCAGGAGGAGTTCTTGGTACGTATTTTTGATTGGTGAATATGTTGGCATCTACTGACTCGGCACTGTAGCGATCCATCCTTGAGGCCGATCAGGAGGAGGAGAATGAAGAGGCCGGCGACATGAACGACGAAGAGATCAACGAGATCATCGCGCGATCCGATGATGAACAACGCCTTTTCAACGACATGGATATGCAGCGCGAGCGCGAGCGCGCCTTGGCCTGGAAGGCTGCCGGCAACCGCGGCAAGCCGCCTGCGCCACTCCTCCAGCTCGAGGAGCTGCCGGAATGCTACCGGTCGGACGAACCGTTCGAGGTTAAGGATGAGGTCGACGAGTCGGAGGGACGTGGTCACCGGCGGCGAACTGTTGTCAACTATAACGACGGTCTCAGCGACGATCAATGGGCTTTGGTGAGGAAACACTCCCGATTAGTCCTGCCTCCTGCTGACACTTTACCTCAGGCTCTTGAGGAAGGTGAAGACCTGCAGGAGCTTATGGAGCGCACTAGAGAGAAGAAAGATCGCCGCGTGACTAACAAGCTTCTGCGCGATGTCGACTCGGGCGTTGCCACGCCGGTTTCGGAGAGCGGTCGTGGTAGAGGCCGCAAGGGCAAAGCCAAAATGGCGGAGCCTGAATTCGAACCAGTCAATGGCAAGCGTAAGCGTGGTGGTATAAAGTCAATGTCTGTTACCCCATCCGTGCAAGAGGAGGAGGAGGAGGAAAGAGATACCGTAAGTAATTCATAACTTTCAACGTATTCGGCGATGCTGACGATTTGGATTAGAAACGCCGCAAAACCAAGGTCGCTGATTCGGCGGTCGCGGGTGCTGCGAAGGAGAGGATGAAGAAGGCGCTGAATGAGTGCTACAAAGCGCTTATGTCGTGCACCGACGAGACAGGACGCAAACGCTGCGAACTATTCAGGGAACTGCCAGATAAACGAGTAAGTAGCATAATACTCCCGTCCCTGTCAGCTGGCTAATCACGTTTTGCAGGATTATCCGGATTATTACCGCATCATTACAACGCCAATCGCCCTCTCGACTCTGCGCAAACGCATCAGCACCAACTATTACAAGACGGTCACGCAGTTCCGCGATGACGTTAAGCTCATGTTCAGCAATGCGCGGACATACAATCAGGAGGGCTCCTGGGTGTATGTCGACGCCGTCGAGATGGAGAAGGCCTTCGATTCGGTGTACGCACGCGTCATCACCGGCTCGGGCTTGCCCGGCGCGGACTCCCCACCAACGCCATCGTCGTCAATTAACGTCGCGGGCGGGATGGACGAGGCGCTGACGCCTATGGACGAGGACGAGCGGCCGCCTGCCAAGGCGAAGAACGGGCGCAAGCAGATTGTGAGCGACGACGACTATCTGTCGCAGAGCGAGGGCGAGTAGCGGGCGTTCGGTCGGTCGGTTTCCTCTCTTTTGGCGGACTCCTGTGGTATCCTGGTTGTGTCTTCGTTTTCGCTTTTCTTGCACGCGCCCCCTTCCGTTCCTGTCAACTACACTCCACCCCGACTATTGACTGCTGCTTTATGCTACCTATCTCTGTCTAAGTACAACTTCGATTCTGTATTGTTAATGTTGTATAGAAGCATATCATTCTCTCAAGACAAGCTCGCCACTCGATGTGAAGTGTTATCGTTTGCGATAAATGCAACAACAAAATAGGCACCGTTGATGACTTGAAATGAGCCAATGTAAGTACTACAAAGGAGCTAACGAGGGAGGTGAATATGAAAAGATGCCGGCATCCGCGATCATAAGGCGTAAAGCACAAAGGGTCTATATCGAGATCAACTCTACATCCGCAACCTGGGCATTTAGACGACATCCCCGATGTCATCCACTGGCTTGCCCTTTTCATGGACGTCGACGATACTTGGCGACTTGTTCCGATTCTGCGTCGCATTATCGGCTTCTGCAATACTGCCGATACGGGATGTCTCTGACTCCGGTTCTTGCACTGTCCTGAAATGCATCCCAGACACGGTCGTCGTCCTACCGTCTGCGTTCCTCCGCGAAGCCGTCTGTCGGGGATTGCTGCCATGCGCCGAATCCTGTACGCTCTCGAAGCCTTTGCCCATCCCGACACGGACGATGACAAGGGTCGGAGCAATAGGCTTTCGACACGTTAGTGTGGGTCCATAGAGGATGGTCGTATCTCACCATCATAAAGTTCAGAACCACGGCGAAGATAGTCTATCGCGAAAATTTATCCTGATGAAGCGCATGGATAAAAGAGAACAAATGTGCTTACGACACTAAAGGCAAATTTATAAGTGGCCACAATATCCAATATGAGGCACACTGTATAGAGAGCTCCAGATTCTACACTTTGAAGGACATAAAGTCAGAGGGACGGCAGCAAATTTGACGGGTCCACGTACACTATAGCGATTACAGTGCGATACTTGGTCCCAGCACCGCGCCCCATGTTTTCCTGGATGCCTCTTGTCACGATCCAGATTCTTACCGCTACAATTATGAGTGGTGGTCAAGAAAACTTGGTCTAAACCTCAAAAGTCTTCCAAAAAGCAACGCACCGATGAGAGTTGTAGTCACAATAGTCAAAACAAGTGACAGAATAGTCGCAGCGTTGGTAAAGCGGGAAGCCATCTGCAAGATGGCACCTTGAGCTGCGAGACCGCTTAATCCCGTGTCGTCTTTCATGGATACGTAGTAAGTGCTTTCATAGCCTACAGTGGCCATGTTGCATACTGTAAAATCGAAGAATTAATATGACCAACTCTCCCCTGAGATGCGAGCCTAGGCACCTGTCATAGCAAGCAAAACGATGGCCAAAGGTATGGCTATCCGTTTCTTAGAACCCCACAGGATCCAGCAGCGATAGATCTGTTTAGGGAAACATGGATAATCAGAAACTGGAAAAATCTATAGCTTAGTTTTACGCACCAGCAGACCGTCCGCCACCGCCCTGTGGTTCCATCAGTTAGAAAGCAGAATAGAGCAGAGTTTTATAAGAACCGCCCTACATGTTTGCCGCAGACATAGTAACTTGGATGGGAGCAATTAGATCCACAGTCAATACCTCCCGATGGGGCAGAGTCGACCCCGGGCCGGTGCATAAGAAATCCAGATCGCCCTTTTCGCCGATCGTACTGGTGGCAACGGGCGTCAACAGGGTGACGAGGAAAGTAAGCAAGGTGATAGCAGTAGTAAAGATAAACATGGCGATCGTGACGGCCAGGTAACGCGTGTTTCTGTTTTGTCGGATGAGGATGTAGACAGAGGTTCCAAACAATGTCAAGTAAAGTCCTGATTGAATATTTGAGGTCTGCTAGAGACAAGCAATAGGATGATGGGCACACTGACCATATAAAACGGCGTCGGTCTGGAAGAGACGAGATTGAGCGCGGAATCGCATCTAAGGACTTGGCACTATCTCACCCAAAGCGAAGCCAAAACGACCTGCACCCGTGTCGTGAGCAAAGTAGATGGATCGGATCGATATACGCACCCTGTAGTGTTGTTCCCCACACATGGCTCAGTCCGTGATAACAGAGTAAAATCGAAGGAAAAAAGTTGTGAGGACACCAGTCTGGGTACCGACCATTTTGTAAAAATTGGGAGGTCTACATGTAACGACGTTCGTGGTCAATCTGAAACTGCGACGTAGCACCCCCATGCAGAACAAGCCCAAGGAGTGTGAAGGACTCACCTGCCAGTGGATTCGCCGACAGAAATCTGTTTCACTGATAGCGCATGTACGTATGGCGGAGATCCTGAACAGGCCTCCCGGCACTTGAGCTGCTAACTCACAAAGATAAAAATGGATGGCTAGGAAGGCGGACGGCGATACCGATGGTCAAGAGACCTCCTCGGCGCAACGCCACGACATGGCCTTTCACTAACATCTATGAGAGAATGTGGCAACTGACGCGGTGCGTCCCCTACATAAAAGCCAGAACCAGGACACACCTTAGCGGCAGCATCTCCCCGCCGTGTGGTACGAACAACCGATGGTCTGCCATTGATGACGGCTATTGACCCGCCGAAACTAACAAAACACGTTCCTTGAAGTACCATCGGACGTCCTGCTCATACAAAGTTCGTCGAGTACCAAAACATCACGATAGCTGAGGCACAGTCCACAAGAATGAATGCATACCACGTCCCTTTTCTGTAGAAATGGAAACACGGAGATCAGCGCGTCCCCTGCACGTACATACCTATACGCGACGCGAGCGACGCCTTGAGCGACGTGGCGAAACACGAACAGGTTTCGTCGCGATCTGGAGACGAACAACGTCGTCCAGTTGGCACCGCCAGCCTGCACTAGGCATCACGACTGTCACGACACCATGCACTCCCTGGTCGCCGCATACAGTACAGCCTGGAGTGTTGGCACACAGGCTTGCGATGAATCCGGAGAAGGCAACGCAGCGTACAAGGGATGATGTGCGCGATGGACGTCAAGCAGGAGCAGGGCCTAGTAGGTCGAATCGAAAACGGCGGCGCGGCGATTGCGAAATGCTGAAGCGACTCCGATGACGCGACTCCGTCTCGGACGATGCCAGTTCTTGAACTTTTCCCGACAACTCGTCATCTGCCCACACAATCACTACAAACGCCAAATGTCTGAATTACACCCAACCCAAATAAGAGTACATAACACGGCGGACGATGCGACCCGCACAATGGCTGTAGGTAGAGGTATATGCACTAGGTATGAGACGCCGAGATCGCATGCGATGGACGGACGGGTACGGTAATAAGTGGCGACGACGACGAACGAACACATCAATGTCTGATAAGCATATAGCACGTAGGTGCACCAGGAGAGATCTACAACAAACGCAAGAACAGATGGTTAAAATGAGATGGGACAAATGATAGAAACCTGCACAACAAAAGTCCCACAAAACCCTAGGAAAACGAAAGCAAATGAGCCCAAATTCGAAACCGAGGCTGCGCAAAACAAAACCCACCAGCACCGACAATCTCTATTTCCGCACCTTCCCAGGGGAGGAAGACAGCGGCAAAAGCTTCGCGCCCTGCGCGGCGAACCGCAGCATGTCGTCCTCGTCGCTGCTGCGCTGCCGCCGCTTCAAGCTCGGCCGCTTCGACAGCCTCACGTCGCCCATCTTGTCCTCCTTCGGCAGCTCCGTCGGGCTCGCGCCGCGCTTGCCCTTGTTCGGGCTCACCGGCGCGCCGCTCTCCTCCCCGTCCTCCCCGTCCTCCCCGTCCGACGTGCTGCTGATCGCCATCTCCTGCGTCGGCGTCTTGCCGACCGTCGTCCCATGCCGCACAGGCGACTCGTCCGCCTCGGACGGCTCGTCGACGTCCATCCACGCAACGTCGCCGTACCTGCGGCGCTCTTCGTCGACGAGCATGAGCACGCCCTCGATCACCGCCCGGTGCACGAACACGTACTGCCGCAGGCTCTGGCACAGGCTCATGCGCTGCTGGCGCATGTCCTCGACCACGCGCCGGATCGGCTCGTCCAGCGACGACAGCAGCGGCGGGCTGTGCCGGTCGTCGTGCAGCCGCCGCGGCTGCGCGTAGTCGAATGCCGGCGGCGAGTTCGTGCCCGAGCCGCCGCGCTGCGAGTCCGGGCGCGACGACTCGCCCTGCATGGGCGAGGGCTCGTCCGTCGGCGGAGATGGCTCGTTCTTCTTCTGCTCGTCGGCCTGGGGCCGCTCATTGCCCTTGCCCTTCTCCTTCCGCGGAGACTTGGGCGACGTGACCGACTCCACAGATGATGGGTCCGTCGGCCAGCTGCCTGCGATGTTGACGTTCGAGTTGGAATTCGAGTTAGAGAGTACGGAACTGGACGCGGATCGCCGAGAATCCGCACCGAGAGACGACTCCGACTCTTGCATGGACTGGGACGCGCGCACCAGCGCGGGCGGCGCGAACGCCGGGGTTGTAGTCGCGGGAGGCAGCGCAAGCGACGGCGCCGAGCTGCTCGCGAACGGCCTTGTACCCGCAAGTCCGCTCGCAGGCGCGGCGCGCGCCGCCGCAGGCTGAGTCGCCGGGTTCGCAATGACGCCCTCGCCAATCTTCCCCAGCGAAGCAAACGGACGCGACGGGCCAGCAGCGACAGCAACGCCCGGAGTCCGCACGAGCGGGAGGCTCATCGCGGAGCCGGACGAGCCACCCTCGCTGTCGGCCTCTGGTGAGAGCGAGCGCGACGCGGGCGACCCGCTTGTGGTGGGCGACAGGGACGTGGGTGGGACATGGCGCGCGGGCGAGCTTGCAGAGCCGGAGGCAGACGAGCTCGGCAGCATCGACAGCGGTGGAGACTGCGAGCCCACCGACGCGGCCGACGGCGCGGCGTCGTCGAACCCGACGCCGGGCGTCCACGTCTGCAGCGTGCGCTTCCCATCCATCAGCCACGGCGACGCGAGGATGCCTTGCTTTGGCGAGTCGACGTCCATTGGCGCGTCGGGCTTGCCTGAGCTTGACGTCTTCCCGGACTCAGACGCGGACGCGGACTGTGCGCGCGCATCGTCGTTCTTGCTGTTGCTGATTCCGACAACGGGCACATGCACGACGAGCTGCTCGCCGACCTTCTTGTGTTCCTCGCCCGACATCGGCAGGGTCATCACGAGCCCTGCGCCCGCGGCCTTGCGTTCCACGTCCACGTCCATCGGCGTCTCCTTCGTCTTCCCACCCTCCTGTTGCGGCACAAGTCCCTCCCTCCGCTTCGCCATCTCCCTTCTAACCCCATCCAGCACGGCATCCACGGCGATGAACCCGCCCGTGCGCCCGACGCCCGCCGAGCAGTGCAACAGCACGGGGCGCTCGCCGAGCGCATGGCGCATAATGCCCGAGTCCGTATCGATCGCATCGAGCGACGCCGCCGTCGGGCTGCTGCTCCCGCTCCCCTCACCTTCGCTGCTCGGCCCGCTTGCGCTCCCACTACCCTCCGAGCTAATGACGATCGGGCCGCCCTTCGGCGCATGCGCCTTGCGGTGCAGGGCGCGCTCGCGCTCCCACGACGGCCGCTCAACCTCGCTGCGCGCGACCTCGCGCTCGACCTCCTGAATGAGCCGCAGCACGCCGCGCGGGTCGTCCGGCACATTCATGTCCGGCCACTCGAGGTACTGCAGCTGCACGACGCGGCGTGGGCCGAGGTGCGGGTAGCCCGTGTGGCGCAGCTCGAGCACGCGCTTGATTGTCGAGCGCAGCCCGTCGCTCTTCGTCTCCGCGGCGGGCGCGGTCGGGAAGAACGAGCGCTCGCTCGGCTTGGCGGAGTCCTCGACGGCGCCTGTGACCTCGACGAGGCGCAGGCGGAGTGGACCGAAGACATCGCCGGACCAATAGTTCCCACACTTGACGGACGCCCCCTCGATTTCGCGTGTGAGCATCACGATGACGTGCACGTTCTGTTCCCATACAAGACTGGAGATGGGTGCATCGTGTGAACGTTTGAACACCAGCGAGGTTATCCACGGTCAAAGGTGCAGCAATAAAGGCCATGAGGGGAACCGGGTCAGCAACCATTCACTCATCATGACGCGATCAAGGAAAACGCGAGATGCGGACAACGTAACATCCATCCATCCATCATCCATCCGCATCCGGACATGAAAGAAGGGAAAGACCACTCACGTCCAGAAATCGATAAATGTCTCCGGCATCGGCCCTTGTGTTGCGATATAGCGCTTCTTCGTCCCGAGCGGCTGCACATAACTTGCATTCACGTAGTCGTCGCTGTCCTGCTCCACCGGCGTCGTCAGCGGAATCGGAAGCGGCGCCTTCGCCGCAAGGCCCGCCACATTATTGATCGCGGTCGTCGGCGGCGGGAGGAAGAGAGCGGGCGGCGGTATCGGGATGGAGTGCAGCGGGCCAGGGGGCCCGCGCTGGCGCTTGCTTGGGGGCGAGGGGTTTTTACGCACTTGTATGGGTGCAGGCGCAGGTACAGGCGCGGGAGGAACCTCAGTTGCGGTGGTCGGGGGAGGTGCGCGCGGCGGGGGCTTCTGCTTCTGCAGGCGGACACGTGTGTGCTCAAAGGGCCATATGTTCCGATATCTGTGGGCGGTAATGATGAGCACATCGTTCTTGTGGGCGTCGCGGAGAAGCGAAAGAAAGCGAAAAGACCATATCGAGCGCGAAGGCAGGGCGATAAGTCCGGATCTCGGATCGAGCAGGCGTGGGTGCGCACGGGACGCGGCGACCTGCGATATGTGCTACCGCAAGGCAAAAGCCAGCAGTGGGGGCAGAGGGTAATGGAGCGTTCGAATCATGTATTGACATGTCCACCCGTGCGTGCCTGCTCCAATGCGAGCCGAATGGCCCCACAACGCATACATACTCCCCACAAAGGTAGAAGGTAAGAGATGAGACTTGCCTGTTCTTTGCCCCCTTCTCGACACCAGCGGTGATGCTGTAGGGGAAATCGCCCTTTGCGCCGTGGTCATCCTTCTTGCCTTTGCTCTTATCCTTCTTGCTTGCCTTTCTCTTCTTCTTGTCTTTTTTCTTCGTCGCCTCGCCGTCTGCCTCGCCGTCCGCCTCCACACCGTCTGGGTCTTTGTCCTTCATCCTCTTATCCTTCCCAGGCGAAACGACCCGACCACTCTCCCTCGAATGGTGTTCCATGACGCCCATGAGCCGTCTCTGCTCGCCGAGCTCAATGCGGTAGAACTGCATTGCGAGCGCCTCTGACCCCTCCGCCATGTTTGCCTTCTCCCGCTTCTCGCGTGCGGTGAGGCCATGCCCCGACCCCGAATTGGAAGCGGGGAAGTGTACGCGCGGCGCGAGGGGGAAGGGCGCGCGCATCGAGCGCGACGCGGTTCGGCGCGAACGAGGATTTGTACCGACAGCCGACAGCCCCGAGTCGGAGTCGGACGCGCCGATGACGCTGCCGTCACTCTCGCCGCTGCCGCCGCTCGTGAAGACCATGCCTGCGAGACCGATGATGCCCTCGCTGCCGCTGCCGCTGTCCAGCCCGCTCTCGCCACTACCACTGCCACTGCCACTGCCTGAGCCGCTCCCGCTGCCCGACCCACTTCCAGAGCCGGATCCAGAGCCAGAGCCGCTGCCCCTACCCTCTCCGTCGGACCCGCCTCCTTCGCCCTCCACACCGGCCCAGCGACCGATCTCGCGGAGCCATGCGAACGGTAGGTCCGCGACGCGCGCCTTGGCGGCACGCGTGATACGGAGCGGGATGCGCTCGGTGATGCCCTGGGAGAGCTCGAGGTTCTGGCGAATGGTGTCGTAGAAGGGGTTATACGCCACGGCGGCACTGCCGGAGGCGCTCGTGGGGCCGGCAGGTGTGTGGGCGCGTGCACTCTGGCTGGTGTTGTGCCGGTGGTGGGCGTGACTAGATGTGGTGGAGCTCATGGTGAAGGCGCTCATGGGGAGACGCTTGGTGCGAAGGACGGAGCTGGCGGAAGGCACGATGACTGCGGCGGGGGCAAGGGCGGGTGCTGCGTCGGGCTGCGGAACCTCATCGTCGTCGTCGCCCTCGGGTTCGTCTCCCGGAGGCCCAAAGTCGATGAGGTCTTGGCGGTCGCGCCATACTGCCTGGAAGCCCCCCTTGAGCCATGTGAGCTCGCGCTCCACCAGTGCACTACCTTCTGTGGCGTCCTTTTGCGCCTCATTGGTGAACTTGCGCAGAAGGCCAAGTATATTTGATCCGTCCGGGAGCATGTGGGAGTCTGCATCGTAGACGAGGATGCGGCGGGCATCTCGCCAGCAGGCAAAGGTAGCTCGTGCTGCGGGTGTGGGGAGCATGTCAGCGAGCTTTGCTGTGGAGAAAAGCGGACGCTTGAGGAGGGTGGATGGCACGGAGAGGGAGAGTGCGCATGGAATACGGGATGAGGTATGTGATGCATGGGGGCGGAGGTCGAGGATGAGGGTATCGGTATCGTTTACGAACGACGGAAGATCGTCGGGGACGACGAATGGGAAGGCCGGAGGCGCGGCGGAGGATGATGCCGCTGATGGGACCGCCGGAGATGGCATTCGGGGCGGCGGTCTGAGCATGAGGGATGGCGGGAGGGATAATGATGGAGGGATCCGGGGGCGGGTCGGCGAGGAAGCCACAGGGCTCGTCACTGCGCTGGCGGAGGTTTGGGAGGCAGCGGACGGGGTGGGTTGGAGGTTAGAGGTGAGTAACGGAGCGGCATTGCTGTTGAATCTGTCGCTGATGGCCTTTGCAAAGCCGTCGGTAGCACCATCCTGTCCCGACTGGGATTGATGTGCTAGGGAGAAGAAATCCATCGGGGTAGATGGCTTGCTGGAGGGCGAGGGAGACGACGAAAGGAAGATGTTGGCAGCGAGAAAAGGCGGTCCTGACTACGCTCTGCGGTCTAGAGCGACTTGACGTCATCGCCCTCAACTCTCCAATCTCATCCATCGCACCTTTTCCAACATCTTCCCTCCTCTTCCATCCTCATAACTCCTCCCTCCTCGCCGTCTCTTGCCTTCACAACTCGTCTCCTCATCGAGTCTATCGCTGCCGCCTGCCCTTGTCCGCTTTCTTTTCCGTCGCACTCGCTCCTCGCCATTGCCGATCCCATGACATCACCTCCGAGCCGATCCAAAACTTTTCTCTTCCCCCGCGCTGACCTCATTCCCATCAATCTGCCGACGCCGCCTCCCCGGTGACGTGGTTCCTGGCTCCCTGCTTCCTCTCCTGCCAACTCAAACATTCTATCTCTCCACACCGCTTGCATAGCTCACTTCCGCTTGGAGTCTCGTCATCACAACGTACTAGACATCGACCCAGAATACTGCGAAAAAGCGGAGCGTATGGGAGCAACGTGCGCGCTACGGCCTTAGAACGCGCTTCTTCCCCCGTCGTGCACCACGTTCCCTCGTGCCGCTGCCAGCAGTGCCCCGGCCTCGCCCATTCCACCGCATTCGACGCCCATCCGTCCCCGGCGTCCTCCTCCCCGTGACGCCCTTCCACGTATCTCAAGATAGAAGCTCTTCCTTGACGTGTTGCCTGCGTGCTTCCCCGGCGCCCCCGTGTCCATTGCAGTACTTAATGCCAGCGTCGGCGCACGTTCGCTGCCTTCCCCCTTCATGTCATCTCACGATCGCGCTTCGAATTCTAGCCCGGTCGTGCGACCCCCAGCGCTATCACGACCCTCGAAGCCTGCAGGCCGCGCGCAGGCGCACATCTAGCCTCAGCCGCTGACCTCGTATAAAGCCCGGCTGTCTCAGTGACCTCACTCGAAGGCTTTCGCGCATCTCACGCAAATATCGCGCGACGCCGCTTTCTGCGACCCTGCACCCAATCCGTGGCCCGACGTCATCCGGACTTATGCCTGAGGATCCCCCGCGTCGTCTCGCTGCGGCTGGATGATGTAGGACCTGCTTCGCCGCCGTTCTGCAGCGTTCTGCAGACGTCATCGTGCCTGCTTCATTTCCTATATCTCTCCGGCGGCACATCGACGGCCCTGCGGTGTCTGCTGCTCGGTCGTGAGCAGCACGTTGTCGTATGCTCCGTCTCTGTCGCGCCCGGGCCCTCCGATGCCTAGCCGGTCGCAGGCCTGAGACTGCGGAGCCCGAGACGAATATCGTGATTTCTCTTGCTGCTTGCCTGTTGCTGCTTGCCTGACGTGCGGACCACGTCATTGACCTCCCCGCCTGACCTCCCTGTTGCTTGCATCTACCTCATACCCCTCCGTCCAGCAGTCATAAGACAGTCACGAAGTATCTGCTCCACAAGATCCGTTTCCGTCGTGCCCCGGGCCCATCCCGCCACACCTGACGTCCAGACAATGGCGTAGACGAGCCCAAGGCGAACAGCGTCATTTTACCTGCTGCTTGCCCGGCGTGCAGACCAACCACGTCACTGATCTGCCCTATGACCTCCCGCTCGCCTAGTCTCTTCGTCACTGCTCATCTCTAGCCGTTGTCCCTCTGTCCAGCCATGCCGCGAAGTGCTTTTTCGTCATCGGCCAGCCTACTACCTCGCATCTATGTGTGGTCATGCACTCCACAGCCCAGCCTTGCCATCGCCCATGCAGATCGAGACTATTGCCTTGCCCGAGCGCCCTCCAGTCGCGACTTGCATCTCGCCGCACTAGTGTGCGGCCGGACATTGAAAAGTGGCTCTTCTGTATCGGAATGCTTGCCCCCGAGGTATGTCTGCTCAAAATGCAGGCTATGTGCCTTGTGGTGACTCTGAGGGCTCCAGGCAGCGGGCATGGGCTGGATATGTACCGCTCAGGATAACGCGTAGTGATGAGCTTTGGGTAGTTATCAGACAGTATTGATATAGATCATTTGTGACGTCGTGGTAGACTGGTACATGACCACCTCTGGCATTGAAACACGAGAAGCGGAGATTCTTCTGCAACTGTTCCCTCACCCTCCCTCAGGCCTCAACACCACCCACGCACCGCGCCGCAATAGGCGGCACCATGAAAAGTCAATACAGAATTCACAAGCCGCCCTCAATCGTACAAAGTGCCCAACCAATGTCCAATGAAGCACCACGCATTTGCGTTTTTCAGCAACCCCACGCAAGCCACACCACGTATCCTACATACCCCACCGATCACAGTCTGCGCGCACATCCGCAAGCACGAGCGGCCGCACGACGCGCGCCCAGTTCTCGTCCCAACTCGCCCACGGCGCCGCCTCGCCCGCTGCGTGCTGCGGGTCGACGGCATGCCCGCCTGGCGGTGGTGCCAGGGCTGCGCGCAGGGCGCCGAGGCGCGCATTGTGCGGGTGACCCGTGAGGAGGCTCTGCGGCGCGTCAGCCTAAACGAGAACATGGTATGAGGAAGGGAGAAAGCGCACCTCGAGCTGTGCGGCGAGCTGTTCGGCGGTGCTGAACACGAGGCCGTTCGTCCCGTCCACGACGAGCTCCGGCAGACTAGCACACGCCCGCGTCAGCGGTAGGACAAGGATAAGGAGAGAGAGCGGAAGGGCGCGCACCACGCAAAGTCGAGCGCACACACGGGCAGCCCGCACCCGAACATGTCGACGACCTTCATCGGCAGATCGAGCGCGGACGAGCTCGCGTGCAGCGACACGCCCACGTCCGCGGACCCGAGCAGCACCGGGTAGTCCTCCGCCGCAAGCCACAGACTCGCGCAGCGCACCCACTCCCAGGGCTCTTCGCCGCCCGCGCCATCCTGTAGCCGCTGCACCTCGGCCATGTACCGCTCGCGCAGCGGGCCCTTCCCCGTCACGAGCATCACCACCTTCGGCAGACCATCGCCCTCGCGCGCCCCCGCATTGACGACGCGCGCCCGCGCCTCGTATGCGCCCAGCGCGCGCAGCAGTAGCCCAAAGTCCTCGTCCGCGGTCCAGCTCGTGCTGCTCACGACCACGGCCGGCCGGTGCGCGCGCAGCGCAGGCATCGCGAGCCCGGTGGGCGTGCACGCCGCGCGCGTGAGCGGCGTCTCGCATGGCGGTGCGCAGGGCGGGAGGAAGGGCGCGGGCGGGAGGGTGGGCGCGAGGCGCAGGAGGAGCGCGTGGGTCTCGCTTGGGGAGGCGCGGCGGAAGTGTGCGGGCGGGCGGTCGTGTAGGACGGCGGTGATGCCTCTGTGCGGGGTGGATGAGTGGAGTTTGGGAAGGGAGGGGAGGGCGTACTGGAGGTTCCAGGCGCGCGTGAGATGGTCTTTCATTGCACGCGTGACGAAGAGGTGCGCGTATGCAGTGCGGCCGAACGTCGCTTCGAACCTGTCGCCGCGATGGGCTGTGAGATGATGGCAGGCGGGCATGTAGGCGCAGACAACGTACCATTTTGCGAGCCTGACGAGGACGTGGTTTGGCCCGAGCCGGAGAGCGAGGATGCTGTATCCCAGGTTATGCCAGTCGATGATGACCTTGCTCCCACGCAAGCGGCCCACGAGATATACAAGCGCGAGCGTGGGTATACTAGGCGGGTTCTTGCTTCGCACAGGGTGTCAGTAGCAGCGCGCGGGCGCGGGCGCGGGGCGCACCTGGACGAGGATGAACTCCGGCGGGTGCGGGATCCGGATGAGCAGCGCGGCGAGGATGGCGAGGATCTGCTGCGCGATTTTGAGCGGCGCGAGTAGGAGGAAGGGCAGGGCGCGCAGGGACGCCGGGGGCTGGGAGAGGTAGAGGAAGTGCACGTGCGGGAGTGAGAGCAGCGACTGTGCGGGTTGCGAGCCTGTGCATGGTCGCGTCGAGATGTTAGGTTCAGTAGGAGAAAAGCAGGCACACCTCTGTAGCCAATCATATAGGTCTCGAACTCGATCTTCGCAAAGCTCTCGGCGTGGTACATCATGCGCGGGCTGCGACCTATATCACCCAAGACGAGGATCGCGACAGAGCGCAGGGACGGGCGCGGATGCGGGGTGCGGAAAAGTCGCCATATCAGATACGCAAAAACCAGCACGATGAGCACCTGTGGTATCAGACCATGGAGGACGTCGACCATGGCCAGCTAAGAGTGGTTGCTTGGCGTCGGAGACGATGAGCAGCAGTCGGAGGTAATTCGAAGGTCCCTGATGACTAAGCGCCCATGCCGAAGTGGACGCCCGATCCGATCGAGCTCCGAGAGTACATCCATTTGTAAGGGCTGAGCTCACCGTCGGCTGCTCACTCCATCTTCACCCGTACAATCATGTCTGTCTCGCCATTTGCCTCCACTTCACTGAGGGCTGCCGCAAAGGCTAGTCATGGGTCGCTCAGAGGCGCGTCGAAAGCGCCGCAAACGTTCGTGACAGGGATAAGGAGGATACATGCCTCGCCGCAGCGGTCTGCAGGCCATGGAGCCATGACGCTCGCTATGGCCTCTGGTGTGCGGCCAACTGCCACTGCACCGAGCCGGCTGAACCCATCACTCAGTAAGTTCACTCATTTTATCTCTATCAGTTTGTAGTCAAATTCTGACCATGCATCAGGCCGCTCAATGTTCATCCAAACCGAATCCACCCCGAACGACGACTCGCTCAAATTCATCCCGGGCGTCCCAGTCATGGAGACCGGCTCCGCCGAGTTCCTCGACACACGCGCGGCGCTGACGTCGCCGCTCGCGCTGCGTCTGATGGGCATCGAGGGCGTCAAGGCCGTCTTCTACGGCCCGGACTTCGTCACCGTGTCGAAGAGCTCCGAGCACCCGTGGGCGGTCGTCAAACCCGAGGTGTATTCCATCCTCATGGAGTTCTTCTCCTCGGGCCAGCCGCTCTTCCGCTCGGAGGAGGACCGCGAGAACGCGGGCCCGCAGGACACGCGCATCCTTGATACGGACTCGGACGTGGTTGCGATGATTAAGGAGCTGCTGGACACGCGTGTGCGGCCTGCGATTATGGAGGACGGCGGTGATATTGAGTATAAGGGCTTCACGGACGATGGCATTGTGCAGCTTAGCCTGAAGGGTAGCTGTAGGGGGTGCAGTTCGAGTACGGTCACGCTGAAGACGGGCATCGAGCGGATGATGATGCATTATATCCCGGAGGTGAAGGGCGTTGAGCAGGTGTGTAGGGTCCTTTTCTTCTGTAGATACACAGCTCACATTTGATGCAGATACTCGACAAGGAGGAGGTAGTTGCGCTAGATGAGTTCAGTAAGTTTGAGCAAAAGCTTCGTGTCAAGCAGCGGCAAGCAGAGAAGCGGGGCTCCGGGTCAGTCGACATCTCTGTTTGAACAGCTCTTGGTTTTTATTTTACATTTCTTGCAGCATGGAGAAATACATGAGCGTTTGAATAGAACCGTTCTCGTGCCCCGATATGCCCTCATAGACTAGGTACTCTATAGCAAGACAATGTGTACTATATTCCACCAACCAGGATCCTCTTATGACTATTCACCTGCAATATATCGGGTACTGAAGACAGCACACTGGAGGTAAGTGCGAGTTGTAGACTTCGGAGAGTCCGGAGATCGAGAGAGATGAGACTGATGAGAGCGAAGCTAGCGAGATGGAACGGAAGCAATCGCGGCGGTACGTCGAAGGCGGTCGTGTCGTCTGAACGGCTGAGTCGGGCGTCGGAGGGCGAGAAAACGGAAACAAACTGAATAGCTCGGGAGATGATGTACATACAGGAGGAATGCAAGGGCTTTTTATACTACGAAGAGTGAGGCTCTCGGGCCTGTATAGTAATGGGAAATGAGTCGGTTTCGAGACACAAAGGATGGAAACAAGAGAAAGGAAAGAGAAAGAGAAAGAGCATGAGGCTCGCAGAACAAAGCAAGTAAAGGGGTTATCGTAGCATAAAATCTATGGAGTCAAAGAGATAAGCAATCGGAGCACATCACGACGCGTCGTATGTCTTCACGTGGGTGCGATACCGTCGTTTGCGGAGCTAGTAAGGATGCAATCCTTACAACACATCCCATGCCATTTTGAATGTGAGCAACTACGAGTACTGGACCGGCTCATGAGAATGCCGACTGCAAATCGCCTGCAGCGCGTTTGCTGCAGTGAGAGTGGTACGCTCAAAAAGGCATGCGGTGCACACGGTAATCAATCCCGGACTCCAATCGGGCTCATCCAAAAAGTCGCGTCCTCCCACTCGCGATCGCTCACCTAACACCCCCTCCCTCCCTCGCTGTCAACATGGCCTCCGCTGCCCCCCAGAATCCCAGCGCGCCCGCGCCGTCGCGCGAAATCGTACTCGCATCCCGCGCATCAGTCCTCGCACAGATCCAGACGAACCTCGTCGTCTCCGCCCTCCGCGCCGCCTTCCCCTCCAAGGCCTTCTCCACCTCCTTCATGTCGACGGCCGGCGACAAGAATCAGTCGCAGGCGCTCTACCTGCTCGGCGGCAAGTCGCTGTGGACGAAGGAGCTCGAGGTCGCGCTGCTCGAGGGCGCAGTCGACATGCTCGTGCACAGCCTGAAGGACGTGCCGACGGCGCTGCCGGCGGGGTGCGTCGTCGGCGCGATCCTCGAGCGCGAGGAGGCGGTCGACAGTCTGGTTGTGAAGAAGGGGCTGGAGGTCGATGGGAGGCCTGTGCGCGGGCTCGGGGATCTGCCCGATGGGAGCGCGGTTGGGACTAGCAGCGTGCGGCGGGTTGCCCAGCTGAAGCGGAAATACCCACATTTGGTGTTCAAGGACGTCGTAAGCAGCGTCGTCTCTATACTATGTGGCAGACAAATCTCATTTCGATTTTGTTGTTGTGATCTTGCAGCGCGGAAACCTGTATGTGCCTCCCGCTCCGGACTCCATGACATCCATCTGATGACCCGCAGAAACACCCGCTTCTCGAAACTCGACGATCCAGAAGGACCCTACGCCGCGCTCATCCTTGCAAAAGCCGGCCTCCTGCGCCTCGGCTTCGGGGATCGCGTCACTGCAGACATCGGCCCGCCGACGCTGTACCATGCCGTGGGGCAGGGCGCGCTCGCCGTCGAGATTCGCGCCGACGACGCGGTGGCTGCCGAGCTCTGCGCGGCGCTCACGCATTGGCAGACGCAGTGGAAGTGCGTCGCGGAGCGCGCGTGTCTGCGCGTGCTCGAGGGCGGGTGCAGTGTCCCCGTTGGCGTGGCAAGCGCGCTGAAGGTGGCGCGGGACGAGGGCTTGGATGCACGGGAGGGCAAGCTGACTCTGGTGGGAACGATCACGGCGCTGGATGGGTCGCGGCATGTGCAGCATGAGGTCGTGGAGGTGGTGGGCAGTCCGGAGCAGGCGGAGGCGGTGGGCGAGCGGTTGGCGAGGGTGCTGATCGAGACAGGCGGGAAGGAGATTTTGCACGAGATTGAGCTGGACAGGGCGAGCAGGACGACGGAAGGCGACAAGTAAACAAAATCGAGGAAGTCATGAAGCAGCCAAAATCTCTCTTCCAGTTGCGGGCCAAACTGAACACACCGGACGGATATCTAGAAATGTTTATTTATTGTATCACTAACGATGCTCTGTTGTACAACGACACCCAAAGCAATCCCATAGACGCACCCATCTCTATACGAGATGAGACAGACATGTAAAGCAAAGAGAAAGGAAATCAAATAAAGCTGTTCCTCGCCAGACCCATGCTGAGCACGCCTCGATCTACGAGCCAAAGTGCGGACCACGGCGAGGAGTTCCTCTGCATCTCCACGAGCGCCTGTATATCCCTTCTGTAAAAACGGGAAGCCAAGTGACTCTAAAGCAGAGATGGAAAATGACATTGAGGAAAAAACCTCGCGCGTCGCCCAACCTATATAGGCCCGCGTGTTTGGCGGTGTTTGGACGGCGCCTATCGCTTTGTGTCCTCGGCGGTAATGGCACGCGGTAAGCAGACGCCTGCTGCTAACGATCCCGGTCCTTTGTACCTTCCACGACCTCACGCCCACCGATCCTCGTCTTCGCCTCAAGTTCTCAGTTCTTTCGCGATGGCCACCGTCTCAGGGCGCAGACTCAGAAAGGAGCTGGCCGAGATCCACACGCAGGGATGCCCCACGGGTACGTCCTCCCCACCGCACCGCACCGCGATCGCAGCGCGATACTCATCTCTGCGCACAGGCATCACGCTGCTCCAAGCGGACGACTTCGAGACGTGGCTGCTCAGCGTCGAGGTGCTCGGCGAGAGCCTGTATCAGGTGCGCCTCCCGCCCGCTCGTGCACCGCCAAGCGGCGCATGCTGACCGACCTGTGTGCGTGCGCAGGGCGAGGTCTTCGCGCTCATGTTCCGCTTCGACAACCAATACCCCATCTCTTCGCCCGCGGTGCAGTTCGTCGTGAACGAGCAGTACAAGCCGCCCGTGCACCCCGTGCGTCGCTTCCTCCCCCTTCCTCCCGTACCGCACACGTACTCACCGCCTGCCCGGCCCATCAGCACGTTTACACGAACGGCCATGTGCGTGCGCCTGAGCCCAGCCCCGACGGACGCTGATGCTGACGCGCGGTTGCAGATCTGCGCATCCATACTCGGCAACGAGTGGTCCCCCGTGCTGAGCGTTATCGCGGTGTGCGTGACCATCCAGAGCATGCTCGCGTCGTGTAAGGTGCGGCAATTTCTTTTCTGTGTCGCTGCTACGTAGTTGATGCTGAGTCGGAGCTACAGAAGAAAGAATTGTGAGTGCTCGTTTTGTGGTGTGGGCCTGAGGCTCATGGAAGTTCGGCAGGCCTGAAGGGAACGACCGGTACGTGCGCACGGCGCCAGACAATCCGAAGAAGGTGCGTGGATCGCTTAGATCACCTACGAAGCTGTTAGCTTACAGATGATATCCACAGACCCGCTTCCTTTACGATGGTGCGTTACATTCATTCTGAAAACACCTGTTTACTAACGACTTCGGTGCTGACGATCTTCAGACGACACGTACGTCTTTCACCCCACGCCGTGTCTTTGATAGCTGACTACAATATTGATAATAGGGTGTAACGATTTTTTTGGCATATATCACTCTTGTACAAACATTGCGGCAATGGCATGCTCGAATACAGATCTCACCTTTCGAACCGAGCACATCCAATCGGTAGTTTGCACATGTAATCGGGAAGTCCACGATATACCGTGATGGTTGTAGATACGACTGGGACATTTCTGATTGATTAAGATGAGCTGTGTACATTGACCGTGTTCGGTATCATAGGAGGGGATAAGGTGTACAGCGACGAAGTTTAACCTACAAGCATCTTCTGAGAGCAAGCGTCAGAGATAAGTGACAGCACCGATGCCACATGAAGGCAATAATCCACATGAAAGCAGTAATCCCATCCGTAGAGAAAAAGACAAGAAATCCAAAAGTAAGACAAGGCCTGCGGCTAGCAACAGCACGCCGAAACCCTTTCTTCCTCCACCTCAGCCTCTCTAGCCTCCCCAGAGCTCCCAGCTCCCTCTTGCGCCTCAGTACTTCCCGCATTCCCAGCGTCCTCCTTCTCTCCCGTCCCACAGCACCCATCACACGCATTCCCGCACCCACACGCGTTCCCACACCCGCACGACCCTCCACAGCACAACTTCGGCAACGCAACGGGCCCACCCGGCGGCGGCACCCGCGCCGCGTGCGCAAAGAAGCGCTCCAACGCGTCCGACCGCACGCTCCCGGCCGATCCCGCGCCCGCCCAGCGGAAGCCGCACCCGACGCCCGCGAGGTCGACCGTCGCGAGCCCCTCGTCCACGCAATCGCCACACCCGTCGCCGCAGTCGCGGCCACCCGAGGACGGCGCGCGGTGCTCTGCGCAGTCGGGGCACGAGCAGCGCAGACCGCAGGTGCAGCCGCTGCCCGCGAGGGAAGTGATTGCGCTGAAGGGCGGCATGGCGCCAGGGAAGGCAGGCGGGGGCGGGAGCGTCGGCTGTAAGGACGGCGCGGCGAATGTGACTGTGCCCGGGATGTCGCGGGCGCGGGAGAAGAGGAGGGGAGGAAGGTCGGGGCCGGGGGACGGGGGGCGCGGCTTGGTCTTGCTGCGTTTCAGGTGGCGGTGGGTGTGCGGGGGCGTCGGCGGGCGGTTGTGTTTCGAGGGCGCGGCGCTGGTGCTTGTGGGCACTGCTTTGCCGGATGTCGGGGACGAGTCGCGCGTGCTGCTCGTTGGTGATATTTGTCGAGAAGGCGCATCGGCTAGCTCGTACATGGCGGCGGCTTTAGCGAGTGTCGCCAGTCCGCTGCTTTCACCGGCTTCGACATCCTGCAGGAGGGTAGCAGAAGTGCTTGCTCGACACTGACAGTTCCAGACGTCGGCACATGGGCATGGATTAAGAAGAGAATCGACTGTGATGCAATTCATTGAACACATGAACAAGTTTATCCCCTTGCGGGGACGCGAAATGATGCAGACATACCTTTCTGGCGGGGGTTCGATGGGTGCGTGGGAAGGGTAGAATTTGAGAAGGCGTCCTTGAGGCCGTTTGGCAAAGCAGGTACGATGGGAATATAGCGTTTCTCTGCATGAAAGAGGCAGATATAAGTCATGAGCCGCGAACATCGCACTTCTAGCAAATATGGCTGGAAAAAGGGAAGCGAATAGAACACTCACGCTTCGTTCCAATCGCCTTCTCCGTCTCCCGCCCCTTGGTAGCTTTTCCCTCGGAACATGTACACTTCGAGTGCACGCGCTTCGTGCTGCGCAGCTCCCGACAGCGCTCGCACTGCGAGACCGGCCTGCCTTTCTTCTTGATCTCAAAGAGCGGTCGGTCGGTGTGTGCACAGGAGGATGAGCGATGGCCTTTGATGCATGATTCACTGTGAGATTGTCGCGCAACCAGTCAGAAAATAGCGGTGAGAAATTGCAGCAAACGACAGATACGCACCAGGCGAATTTCTGGCTGTTAACGAAGACCTGAACAATACAAGTGTGAGTGTCGTGCAGTGAGAAACGGATAAGCAGGCATCGAGTCTTGAGAACGCACCATTTCGATTATCGCCAGGCTTCAAGGAAAGGGGTGCGGTTCACGGGTGTTGCATGCAGCGCAAAGCAGAAGCAAGATGCAGCGACTTAGCAATAAATACAAGCAGACGACCCAGGCGCCGCGGAGCGCTGTACGGCAGAAGAGGATCACAGGGAAAGGATCACACTCGTTTGAGAAAGATGAGCAGACACCGATCTCCCGCTCCCAGCTGCCGGTTACAGTCACAGTCGTGACACGTGTGATACTCTTCCGTGTCACACGCTATTTTAAATTGCGTCGAGTGCTGGTTTGTGTTGGCGGCGACAAAGAGCACAATTCAAGTCAGCAAAAGGTGGTAGAGAATGGGTATGGATAGGAAAATAACGAGGCATATATACGAAACATGAAGATGAATGTTGATGACTGCGATGGTCCTCTCGAAACACCTCACCGCTGCGGTCCCTGATATCTCGATAGAATCAAGGACCTCACAGTTCCAGGACCGCCGGCAGTACTTGCGCAATGAATATCAGGACGTAACTGTGACGGTACATTGAATGTTGAGGCATTTTATACGCGTATGGCTAGCACCGATGCACGGAGCGGGGTCGCGAAGAAGCTCAACCGTCAAGGAGGTCGTAACGCCAGTGGGTCATCTGTCGCGAACGTCACGGAGCACATGAAGCATCCATGAAGCCATAGGCAGTATTGCCGCGGAGAACGTGTGAAGCAAAGGAGACCGAAACGCTAGACGTAGCGCGCTACCAGAACGTCTGTCACAAGGAACGGCAGATGTAGAAATTGTGTTCCGGACACGAGCCCACTGACGTCTAGGGGGTCGTGTAGCGGGAGGCAGACAGCGCAGGGCAGCGGAAAGGGATGTGAAGCATTGCGATGAACGCTGCCAAGATGTGCTGTGTCTGAAGGGTCCTGTGAGGCCGGTATGAGCACTTCCTCTAGTAGTAGCAGGCTGAGGTACAAGTTGGCCTCGTCAATTTGACAACCGCATGCAGACGGGGTTGGCGTATGAAGGATCAATTACCAACATCAACGAGTACTTTGCGCACCTATAACTGTTCACCAGAAGAGATGCAGACAAGTACATTGAACATGAAATGCACCCATGAACGTTTGGCAGAAATCGTTTGCAGCCAAAAGGCCTCGAACACCAGAGCAAACACCAACGAAAAGGTATGCTGTACTCACGATCAAGTGACTGACCAGACCGGTCTCGTCGCCGACTATGGCCGACCTGGACTGCATGCCCCAAAAGCATGAAACCCCATGAAATGACATGAATTGAGTGAAATGTCGCCCTGGACAGGTCTCGAGTGGACGTTGGTCTGATCCAAAGGCCGATGCAGCGTTGCAGTGCTGCTCTCTAATCCAACTTTGACGAAACGGCGGGCTGCGATTGGCTGTGGCGGAGTCGCGCCACCGGCCGACAGCGATGATGAGCATATTTGTCAGCGAAGGTCCTCAAAATGAGCCCGCTCCAGGCCGCTCCTCATCCTCCCGTCCATTCATCTCTGCACCACTCGTCCTCGTCGTTGTCTACCACGATGGCAGCCTCACTAGCACGCGCGCATACTAGCCATTGGCTCTCGAATGCATTGCGTGCTCCTGCGCCCACCCATATCTTCACTCGTCGAGCTATGATGTCAGCTTGGTCCAGTCGTGACAGTTCTTCCCCTTCTCCATCTTCATCTGCACCGCACCATGAGTCCCCACTACACGATTCACCTCCTGTTGTGGTGCCGAGCACAAAGACACCACTTTCTTCCGATGCCTCGTCGCCACAGACTGCCGCGCGCCCGCCCCCTCTGCCCAAGGCTGAACGGCCGAAACCCCAGCTCCGCGCAAAGAAGGCAGCGTTGACACTCGTGCGTATGGTTTTATTCCAATGCTTAGGATAATTATCTCATCATTCCATGTTCCGTTTCTATCTGTGCAGTCACCAGGAGCTGTCGAACGCCTACGCATTCTTCTTCACAGTCCGACTCCGCAATTGATCCGAATAGGTGTGCGGAACAAGGGTTGCGCGGGTCTTTCGTACCACCTGGAGTACGTGGACAAACCGGGGAAGTTCGACGAGGTCGTGGAGCAGGATGGCGTCAAGGTGGTCATCGATAGCAAGGCGCTGTTCTCCATTATCGGGAGCGAGATGGACTGGCATGAGGATGCGCTGAGGTGCGTGGTTTCCATCCGTCGACCAGTCTCCGTCCTAAATTCTCTGTGTTTCAGCTCGAAGTTCGCGTTCAAGAATCCGAACATCACCGATGCCTGCGGATGCGGCGAGAGTTTCACCGTAAACTCATGATACATCTACACACCACTACTTTATACGCCTCGCACTCATTCTACTTTCACTTGCATGTCTATACGGTCTCGCACGTAATTAAGCGCACGGCGCAAGATGCCCTGCAGCCCACACCATACACCGATCTGCCCATGTCCGATGATTCGTCCTTCCCTTCCCTACCTTAGCGATGTATGTATCCATAGAATACGGCGAAGCCGTTCGTATCGGACAATGATTACCCCATTTCTTCATGGACGTGTCTTTTGTGTGCTGCTTCATTCATGTGCAGGCGGGGAGAGGTCGGTATGACACGCCGCTTGATCTGGTGAGCTGCTTGCCTGCAAGCAGACCGGGAAAAGGCAGCATCGGCATAGCGAGCTTGACACAGGGTCACTGGTAAGTTGGTTAGCGGCTGAAGGTCTGAAGTGATCATGGCGATCTGACAAAAAGAAATTTGGCGATTCCCTCGTGATACTGAATGCACAACCTGTCCAGGTTGCGCTGTACCCACCATCCGCATACTGGGCTACCGGTGCGCGTCCTTGTAATGTCGACGTAGCGGCTAGGCGCCGAAGCGTAGCCGGGGCTAAGCGCCGAGGGTCGTGCTTGTGATTTCCCCGCATTTGTGGGGAACAATCCTGCGCTTGTAATCCCCGGAAACCCATTCCACCCTTGCATCCTACTACAACCCCCTCCCATCCACTAACCATGAAGGCCTTCGTTATCAGGGAGTACGCCCACCCGTCCAAGATCCCCCTCGAGCACAATGCGCCCGAGCCCACGCCGCGCAAAGACGAAGTCCTCGTCGACGTGCACAGCGCCGCCCTCAACTTCTTCGACGTGCGCCCTCTCCACCCCACCCCATCTACCCCTCAAAATGCTAACACACGCTCCGCAGATCCTCTCCGCGCAGGGCAAGTACCAGACGCGCCCGCCCTTCCCCTTCACGCTCGGCGCCGAGTTCGCAGGGACGATCGCGCGCGACGCGCCCCTCCCGCCGGGGTGCCCCTTCGCGCCGGGCCAGCGCGTGTTCGGCGCCGCGCAGGGCGCGTTCGGCGAGCGCGTCGCGGCGCCGTGGCGCGCGCTGCAGCCGCTCCCCGACGCGCTCTCGTTCGACCAGGGCGCCGGTGCGTGTTGCTGTGCCGTCCCTCTCGCGCGCGTGCGGGCTGACGTGTGCGATGTGCGCAGGGCTGTATATGACGTATCCGACGAGTTATGAGGCGCTGGTGGGGCGCGCGCAGGTGCAGCCTGGCGAGTGGGTGCTCGTGCTTGCGGCTGCGGGGGGCGTGGGGCTCTGTGCGGTGCAGCTGGCCAAAGGTACGTGCGCTGTCCGCGTTTGATGGCATGGTCCTGAATTAGGGTATGGATGCGCAGCGCTCGGCGCGAAGGTGATCGCTGCGTGCTCGCCGGCGAAGCTCTCTGTGGTCAAAGACGTCGGTGGCGCCGACTTTGCGATCGACTATACGCAGAAGGATTGGCAGAAGGAGGTTTTGAAGATTACGGGCGGGAAGGGCGTGCAGGTGGTTTATGATCCGGTCGGCAAGATTCGTGGTGCGTGCGCTCATACTTGCGAGGTGTCCTGAGAGACGAATAACGGCGCACAGAATCGTTGAAGTGCATCGCATGGGGCGGCCGTGCGATCGTTGTCGGTTTTGCGGGCGGTGAGATCGAGAAGGCAGGCACCTCCCCCTCACCCCCGGATATCACACATCTAACACTTCGTTCGCAGATCCCCATGAACCTGGTGCTCCTGAAGAACTGTGCCCTCCTCGGGATCTTCTGGGGCTCGTATGTTGGTATGTAACAGTAATCCTCCACCCACTCTCCACAATTCTGAACCCATCCCTTCAGAGAAATACCCAGAACGAATCCCTGAAGTATGGAAAGACCTCCAAGCGTGCGTTGCCTCCTCTTCCTACACCCTTCATCTCCAGGCTGACCCTTTCGTTTTCAGTCTCCTCTCGTCCAAGCGCGTGGAACCCGTTGTATTCAGCAAGACATACACGCTAGAGACGCTCGGCGAAGGTCTCGGCGACCTCGAGGCGCGCAGGACCTGGGGAAAGGTGATCGTCCACGTGCGGGACGAGCAGGGCCGCCCTGTGTCGGATGCCGCGAGAGCGAAGCTGTGAGAAGACTGCATACTAACTGTGATCTACCGCGAAGATGTTTTATTGTTACTTACCGAATGGACTTGATTATCTGAGCACACCTTGCAACGAGACCATGCTGAAATACAAGCTAAGGGGTACAACGAGATGCCTACACACAACACGAGATGCCTACGCAGATTGCCTCAAATCTGGATCAATCCTACGATGAATTCCTACAAGCACATTCGATTCTGCTATCTGCCATCGTGCTAACATTAGTTACCTACAGTATACCACACGTAAGTCGAAACGGAGAGTAAGTGGGGACGCTAGCAAACGTGTCAACAAGGATGGTGGTACAGGTCCGAGAGGTAGCCATGGCTCCAACAATGCACACTCAGTCCTCAAGCAGCTCGCGCCGCAAATCCGCGTACACGGCCGCGCCGACGCCGAGGAAGCCCAGCTGCACGAGGCACGCCTGCGTCTGGCGATACACGCGCTCGAGCGCCGGGCGCGCCGGCCAGCCCTGCGATTCTGCAACACAAAACAAGCACACCGTGAGCTACCGTCTGAGCACGAAGTTGGTGAACGCAACGCACCGAGGATCGCCTGGTTCACCTCGCCCGCGAGCACGTCGCGCGCCTCCTGCCCCGCCCACTTGCCCACCGCGCCGCCCGCCTCCATCGGGAAATGGTACGCAACGACGCCGAACGTGCGCTCAAGCAGCGCCTGCACCTCGCGCCGCGCATCGCGCTTATAATCCGCGCGCAGGCTCTGCCCATACGCAATCGCAGCCCGCAGCGCGTCCTCCGCCGCGCCGCGCGGCGGCTCGCCCTCGTCGACCTCCATCGCCGCGTCCGCGTCCCCGTTCTCCGCGACGCGCCGCTTGCGCGCGGCCGCGTCGTTCACGAGCTCGACGAACTTGCGGCAGCGCAGCTTGAGCAGCACGAGCCCCGCCTCGCGCGCGAGCACGTCCGGGAAGCGCGCGCGCAGGCCCGCGAGCGCGCCGTCGATGTCGCCGCGCTGCACCGCGTGCACGACCGCGAGGCGCCCCGCGAGCCCCGCGTGCATCGCGCCGACGCCGCCCTCCGCGGGCGCGGGCGAGTCGCCCGCGTCGGGCATCGGCGAGTCCGCGTCCTCTGGCTGCAGCGGCGGGGGGACGGGAAGTGCGGGGGACGCGGCGGCCTCCGCGTCGCTGGGCTCGGTCTTGCGCGCGAGCTGCGCCTCGAATGCGTCGGCGGTGCGCGCGTAGCCGTGGTGCACGAGGTAGTTGAGGATGAGCTTGCCAGCCTCCTCGCGGCCCTCGTCCGCGGGCTCCGGCGCCCCGTGCGCCGACGACTCGTCCGTGTCGCTCTCGTCGAGAGGTGCGGCGGAGTGGGAGCGCCCGGGCTCGAGCACGCGCCAGTCGATGCGCGAGCGCTGGATGCGTGCCCAGACGGCGTCGCGCTGCTGCTGCACGTGGTCGTCGATGTCATACCGAAAGGGCGCGTGGCCAAAGTTGACGCGCACGCCCTCGTTTGCGTGGCGCAGCCCGACGGAGGGGTAGACTTCGACGTCCTGCGCGACGTAGTGGAAGACCATCCCTGTGGGCGTGGGTGGCGATTAGAAGGCGCCAAGGGGACGGACGGAAGGAACTTACCGAGGAGCGCGCCATTCTTGGTGAAGAAGGCGCGATTCTGGGTGAAGTCGATCCCTGCGCCGATGATATCTCCGCCTGTAGAGCGAATTAGACTCTACATTGACGTCGCAATGACAAGGAAGACAAACCTCCGAATGTAGGTCCATAGGGACTTCCTTGTTTCTCGGCGGTGAAGGAATTGCCGTCATCACCGTGGTAGCCCCAGGAGTATTTTTCCCAGCCGGGTAACTTATTAAGGCGACTGTCGCTTGTAGTAAAGCTGGAGAAAGGACGGAAGTGAGATGGGCTGAGGCAAGGCAACGATAAACGCTTACCCTACACTAACTTGTCTGTGAAGAAGCGCTTGTAAGTGACGATATGCAACGCACGTCATTATGAACTCACGCCTTCTGTCCTTTGCTGAGGATCTCTACTTCGTAGTAATATATACCACATGCAGGGGGTATGGGATAATTAGTGCGGGCCATGCCGGCATTATCAAGGCTAGAACTCCCTCCAGCTGTTCAATGGGCATTAAATAAACAAGATCAGATCTAAAGACGATGAGCATACCTGCAAAACTGCCTCCTGAAAACGTACAACAACTATGAGCATTGCAAAGAAACAAAATAGCATGAGTGACACGAACCGTTGTAAGTCAGCTCCCTCCCATCCGCCGACACACTCAGGTGGATGTGCCTGTCCTGTTCGCTCCAGCGGGTGGGGAGCCGAAACACAGGGCTGCTCCCCACCATCGCGACGCTCTCCAGCGCAGCCCGGCTCGCGCCAGTACCGGGCGCGCCCCGAGGCGGCGGGCTCGCCGTGCTCTCTTCGTCGCTGTCCGTCGCAGGGGTGATGTCCCGGCGTGGGTGGTAGGGCCACACGCTCGCAGGCGGCGCACCATACCGCGAGGGCGGGAGATGCGGGGGGAGCTCGGTCTGGAGGAGGTGGCGCAGCGCGGAGTGCTCGAGGTAAGCAGGACGCGGGAATGGGGCTGGCGTGGGCGTTGACGTAGAGGTCGTGATAGCAGGGCCGCCATTGTATGCATGAGGGGGCCGGTGGGTGGTCGGGAGTCGCAGGGCACCAGCGCCTCCGCTGGGCCTGCGGCCGCGGGTGGGAGATGTGGAAGGCGGGGGTGGCGAGCAGGCGACGTCGGCCCAGGAGGCGGAAGGCCCGCTCGTGAGGTTGCTGGCGCTGATTATGCGCGGGGTGTAAGGACCATGGCCGGTGAAGATCTGGGGAGCGGTACTTGCTGCGACGGCTGATCGAGCAGGTGCGGGGAACGCGGGGCCGGAGTTATAGGAACGCGAGGTTGGGCGGGAGGGTGGGCTGGTGGAGAAGGACGGGGATTGCGGGGAGGGCTGAGAACCAATCCCTGAGTGGATGCGGGGGCGAGGAAGTGGTAGAGGCGAGTTCGAAAAGGGCATGGAAATGACGTCGTCGAGAGACGGAAGCGACGTGGACGAACTGCGGGGTATAGGGATGCTCGACGAGCGCGACGGTCGACCAGACATGGCTGCGGTCGTGCAGTTGGGCTAGGGCAACAGGGAGAAGATGGCGGGGTCAATGATGAAGGGGCACTGCAGGATCCGGAGAAGATGTATGTGGGTGTGATCGCCGTTACAGTTCGCACATACGAATAGAAAGTGATACGCTGGCTGTCGTCGTCGCTGTTGTCGTTTTCGCAGCAAGGTCACAGGAAAGATGGGGCGAGAATAGATGTCAAGGGGTCAGAAAAGACGTGAGATGATGATGCGGTCAGGAGCCTGACTCTTGAGGACGGCGACTGGACTGGCGGTGTATTGAGCGGGAGCACGAGACATGGCACTTGCCGAGCAAGTCTCCAGCCACCGACGCGCGTTCCTTGCGCGTTCCCTCACCTCTTCATCGTCCCCTTCATCATGGTGCGTCTGCTTGCTACTTAGACCTTATATGTGCGCAATGCTAATGTCGATAATTAGGAACCTTCATACAAGATCATCCCCGCCGATTCCCCAAAGACCGTGTCCGTCAAGGACACTGCCAACTCCCTCGGACTTCATGACACTCTGCAGTATGGCCCGCGCAGTCTCGGTGCTGAAATCAGCTCTACCAGCCAGCTTCGCAATCGGTTAGAGAAGGTGTGCCTTCAACTTCGAAGCAAAGCTTCATGGAACTAATAATGTCGCGTTCTATAGTGGGATGAGACGCAGGATAACTTCAAACTGACCATGCTCAACGATACAATGGGTCTTGCCATGCCCATGAAGCTCCTCATGGAGCGCAAGATCGTATCTCAGGTGCGCATCCATTGAAATATCCGCTCAAATGCCTACTTAAACAGGACCATATCTGCAGACCCAGCACCTACCTGGCTTCCACCGCTCCAACGTCCATCTCGACATCCTCATGGGCCGCGACGAACAGATCGACGTCACCGATTTCATGGGCAGTGCGTATCCATCCCTTCTCCCAGTGCTCCTGATGCGATGGCTGACGCGCTTTCCTGTCTAGCTGTGGACATGGACGGCGGCAACACAAGCGTCCACACCGAAATGGAGAAGAAATTGCGCATGCGGTGACCGTGTCGTACTAGCATCTGTATCATTAGAGGCACATAATAACTCATGGGCATCATCTGGTTACGTGTCAGTGTTGTCAGAAGGATCACTCTCAAAGCAGTGAGTACATTGTTAGTGAGCTCAGATCCAATCTTCCTACACCACCCGCGGATGGCGGCGACTCACAAGTGTGCGTGAGCTTTCGGCATCACTCCTGATTCCACAAGATATAAGGTCTGGATATATTGTCATGCGTGTAAGTGGTGCCAGACCCGGAAGGGTATCTCCTCAGACAGTGAGTACATTATTAGCTATGTAATGCTTCCTCTCCAGATCAATCCTTCTATGTGAGTATACCGAAATAACACGCCGAGCAAAACAACACAAGGCCTTCTAGATCGCCCCGTCCACCGTTCTCCCACACAATGGTATCAGCCCCCACCACTTCACCACGGCGCACCATGCACCCGCCCGCCCTCACACGGCACTATCCCCCTCTCCACAACCCCCCGCGCACTAACCGCACAGCCTTCCAGCAGGGGAATACCCCCATGCGCATACGCACCCACGACCCACAGCCCCGCCGCAAAGCTCCCTTCATCGCGCCGCGCCGCGCCCTGCAGCATGCCGAGGCGCCCGTCGTCATGGGCCGCGAGCTCCCGCACGGCCGCCTTGCCCGCACGCGTGAGCACAGCGCGCTCGAGCCGCGCGACGGACAGCACACTCCCCGCGCGCGGCGACACGAGCGGATTCGTCGTCTGCATCACGGGCGTCGCGCCGAGGCGGTGCGTCGCCATTGTATACGTCGGCGGGACGGTCAGCGCCTTCGCGTCCGCCTTCTCCTTCTCCAGCGGCGGCGCGTCGCGAATGGTGACGAGGTTGAGATCGCGCACGTCGCGCGGGTCAGCGGGGAGGAAGGACGCATCGGAGTGGTTCACGACGATCGTGCGGCGGTACTCGAACTTGGCGAGGCACGCCGAGAGGCAGGCGGCCTCCTGTTCGCCGTGGATCCACTCTTGCACGTCTTTCTTCTCGTTCTTCTGGGCCAGAGCACGCGAGAACCGCTCGACGAGCGGCGCGGCGTGGTTCGCTTGCGTCGCGAAGACGACGTGGTCGAACCCGGTGTACACGGTCGGCTCCGCGCCGGGCGCGGGCGAGCACACGACGTTGACGCGCGCGGCGTGTGCGGGCGCGGTGGTGTCGGGCAGGATCGCGGTTGTGGGGGCGCCGAGGTGGATATTGGAGGACGGGATATGGGCCGTCAGTCGGGCCACGACGTCGCGGACGCCGTTCGACACGACATAATGGTGCGTGAGGAAGGTGAGATAGATGAAGTCTGAGTGTGTATTAGGTGGGTTGGATGGTATGCATTGTGGTAAGGGCCTACCCAGAAACTCTTCTGCCGGATGGGCAAGTACGTCTTCACGCGCCGCCGTGCACACGGCCGAGAATAACGGTACGCAGACATCTTCTGCGAACTGTGTCCAGCGCGTGTCGAACCCGAGCCAGCATGCGAGTGGCCCGCGGGGTGTGGAGCGGTGCACCCACGCCTCCCAACTCAGCTCGCTGATGTCTTTCGAACGGAATAGTGGTGCGGAGAGCAGCTGTAGACGCAGGTAATTGTACAGGAGCAGGAGCGATGAAAGCCCGAAGGATATTAGGAAATATAGGTGCGCGAGTAGGCGCTCGGGGTGCAGGGAGAAGGACGTTTGTCGCAGCGCGGTCGGGATGCTGGCTCCGGCGCGGCCGGAGCCCCCGTTATAGATCATGGTCGGCGAGAGCGAAAGTGCAGAGGTGGCCTGCTTCAGACACGGGAGCGAGGGCAGATAGCTGAATGAGTAGGAAAAGTCTGCGGGTCGGAAAGAAACGCCAAGGTGCTTGTAGAGGGCAATGAGCTGCGGGTAATAGCCTATGTCCAGGATCAGTTTAGAAGGTATGAGACCGATCGCAAGCAGGGCGTACCTCCTTGAAATGCGCGCATGGGCACATCAATACGGTATTCCTTGGAAAAGCCCGGAAGTGGGACCGACACGGAATTCGAGTCCATGCCTAGCGAAGTCGCCTATTACAATCGAATCCATGTCCATGACGTCCAAAGAGTTGAGAGCAAGAGACATGAGCGCGCGCGAGGGCAGAAATTCAGAAATGGCATGTGAGCGCTCGTTGGCGGACGCCCCGATTATGACGCACCTTTTCGAAGAGATGCACCTCGAACTCGACATCTCCGACCGTAAACTCTACGTCTGTCCGCGCCCTGACTTTCGACAGCAAATACGCGGTGGTAAGACCTGCGAGGCCACTGCCAACGACCGCGACTCTGACGACACGAGGCGGCATGGAGGAATTTTGGCAATATTGTGAATCGTACGACCGGTCCTGCAGTCTTTTCGTTTTCGGATATCCGTCGCAGCCCGATCCTAGATGACAAACGCGCCCAGGTGGAAGAGTGGGGCGATGTGCGGAGCAAGATGGGTACGTCGGTGGGCACGCAAGAAATCCCACGGGCGGTATGTTGCTCGCACGAAGTCAGCGAGGGAGACAAGAAGAGACGGAGTGCATCTAGGAAGGTTGGGGGGATATATGGCTCCCCAACAGCTTCATGGCCTGATGCATACGTAGGTAGCGATTGGACCGTGCTCGGCAACGAGGGCGCTGACAGTGGGAGTCGGATTTGCTGGATATCAGTCAGCTCTGGCATCTTGGTAGCAATGTGATGCCATGGATCAAACCGATGAACCTGTTATGGTTCCTTCTTGCTTCTGATTGATGGCTGCATACTGCAGTCCGCTCTATGAACTCGGCATGATGATCATGTTGTAAAGGCATGCTTCGATGGGTGGAAGGCATCATGCGTATTGTCACTTGTGATTCTAGTCACCAAGTCCAAGGAAGGCCGCAGTAGATCGAACATAGTATGCCCAGCTTATACCGGCCTTTACTGTTATCATAATGCACGTCTCGCATTTGACGCAAAGCGAACAAACATATGCGCATAGTTTCTAACTAATTGGATATCGATACAGATATAAACCACACCTCAGTCCCGCTCAATCCGCCTCCGCTTATCCCGCTCGTGCCCCACGCTCCTCGACCGTGAACGTCGTCTTTCCCGATAATGTCGATCATCATCCTCTCGCCATCGCTCGGACCGGTCGCCGCCCCTCCTCTCATACCGCTCCTCGTCATATCTAGCGTACCTGCTGTCCCTCTCCTTGGCCCCATCCCGCCTGTCCGGACCACGGGCATATCGGTCATCCCGACGGTCGTAATCACGACCTTGGTCTCTTGGGCGATCGCGCTGATCTCGATCGCGACTTCGCTGTGCGTACCCGTCGTCCCGGTCTCGCCACGAGCCTTTTTGGTCGTTCCGAGGCCCGGTCGGTGCTGCGTTTGCGCCCGTACCAGGTCGACCTGGCGCCATGCCAACATTTTGCGGACAGTCTGCGAGTAATAGATTCAGTGAGCATGGACAAGCAATGGCACATACGAAGTACAATACCTTTCTTCATATGCGGACCCCCACAGATGAAGCATCCACCCCCGTCCGTGCCCTTCCCGCCTGCCTTGACAGAGCCGGTGCCTCCAAATCCGCCGGTAATTATTGTCGTATCTTGATCCACCAGATGCGTGTACTTCGTGCGACTACGCTTGCCGAAATTCCTGACCTGCATCACCTGAGGCAGCACAGAAACATCGACAGTCGACTCGGTGGCCTCAGTGTAATCGTGTCGCTTGAGAATTTCTTCATCCTGTTCATCATATCAGTAACTGCTGGGAGTGTCAGACATATATGTGCTCACCTGGTGAAAAGCGCCCTTGTGCCAGTACTTCTGTAGGAACTTCTGTGCCCCTTTGGGCTTCTCCTCTCGCAACTTCTTCGCATGCTCCAAGTCCTCCTTCAATCGCTGCTCCTCGGGCATTAACCGTCGCCTCTCAATCTCCTCTCGCTCCAACTCGCGAGCAATCTCGGCCTCCTTGTCGCGTTTGATGCGCGCAAGCTCACGCAATCGCCAGGCCTCGAACTCGGCGTCAGGGTCGAGAGCGTCGGTGTCGTCAATGTCTGGCACCTCTTCCTCTTTCTCCTCTGCGGAAATAACGTTGAGTCGGATGCCGGGGATGATATGGGACAGATACGTACTCTCTGCCAGCTCGCGGCGAATGCTTTCAGCAACCATATCATGACTCTGCTTTCGCCGCTCTTCGGCTTCCGCCTCCTTCTTCCTCAACGCCTCCTCAGTGTCAGCAGCAATCGCCAGTTTCTCCGCTACCGTAACACGGCCGCGCCTGGAAGATGGTCAGAATAATCGGATTATATTTATGAGAAGAACACCACGTACTTAGGTACGAAAACCGGCCTGAACTGGAGTTTGGGCTTTTCATCTTCGGAAGTCTCATATTCGCTTGACTATGCAATATATGAGATTGGACACCTTAGTGCATGAAATAAGAACATACCTCTTCCTCTAATTCTTCTTCGCGCACAGCCTTGACTTCAAGTTCTTCCTCAGACTCTTCCTCATATTCCTCTGTCAATCATGGCAACCAATGAGCATTAGTCACAATGAGAGATACGATAACTTACCCTCCTCGAGCTCCGTCCTGCCCACCTCATCTCTACCTGCAACGATCACATGCCCCTCCCGCGAGATATTCACATCCCGCAGCGCAACATTCATCTTTGTCACCTTCTTCACCGGCCGTTGCACCTCCTCTTCCTCTTCGACCTCCTCGACACCGAACACCTGCTCTCCCACAAGCGCGATGTCGCCCTCCTCCGGAACCTGTACCTCTTCTTCCTCCTCTTCCTCCGACGAAGGCATCTCAGCCGCCCCCTTCGGCGCCTTGCCCTTCCAGTAACGCCCCACGGGCTTCGCAGGGCGCGGCGCCTGCTTGCGCGCGGTGGACGACATGTCGGTGATGTGGTATGTGGTAGTGTGGGGGCGGGATGGTGGTATAGTATTGCAGCCGAGAGCCGATCCGCGCGAGCTCGGTCATCCCCGCGTGCGCCACCGGCGCCGAGCGCTCGGCTTTTTGCCTTATTTGGATGGGTACGTACCAGTACGCCGCATGACATTTCTTTCCTTTTGCTGAACGGTGGGGGCTTCACCTCGAGGCTCAACAGGCTGGTGCCTGCACATGGATAACAATACCTCTCAAATATATCTGAGACACTGAAAAATTTCTTTCCACAGAATTCTGCAAAATCAGGGAGCTAAATGCCATGAGCATTGAGGACAACGGGACTCGGATAAGGCTTGGCCGTTGGCCAAAGCTCTTCATTACTGGTGCAGCGCTGACTTCAAAATTCGACCCATGCATCACGGAGTAGCAAGCGAGGGGCCCCTTTTCTTATCACATCTACATATTTCAACCGTACAACTCATGCACTCATGGCTGGTACGTACATTATTTCGGACTCGCAACACTGCTGCCCTCTCCCCCCATCCCCAGGCCACGCTGTACTGCACTTGGAGTGTGATTAAACCCTCCCCCCAGGCTCGCTCAGTATACTTTGTTCTCCATGTTGAACATGAGAAGATATCGCACCCGGATCTGTGCCGGGTTATACACGATGTACTATCGTGCAGCACGCGCGTCAGCGAGGCCCGAGTGCTTACGCTGGAGTGGAGAATGCAAGATCCACGGCGACGCACTTCGTTGTACACTAGGCCGGGATACATTCCAGGACCCAGACTGTTATTTGTCGCGGGCCCGTCGGGCATGACGCAGCCTTTGAGGTCGGCGTTATCCAGGGCCTTACCCGCGTCCTGCCATTTCCCGGGTTGCCATTGGCCGATACCCTTCGTCGACCTGGATGAAACCGCGGTGAAACGTGTATGAGCAGGGTTCAGGGCTTAAGGGTACGAGTGATAGCGCACAGCTTTTTGGCCGCTTTGCAATCGTGGTCGCCGTTGTAGTTGGCGTTCATCTGCTCGAGCCAGGGCTTAGCGGCTACTTCGCACAGAAGTAGCAGGCCCATGCCATTGCTCAGGCTGTCAGAAGCAAATCAGTCGCGCGACTACCAGCGCAAGGAACACATATGCTCACTGTGTATAGCAGTAGTTGGCGGACTGCAAAAAAGGCGGATGTTGAACTTAACACAACATTTCGTTCTCAAAATTGTGCGTACCTTGGAAATCATCTGGACAGCCGTTCGGTGAGTCCCCAAAGTTATTTAGAGCCTCAATCACTTACGTCTGCGAAGTATACACCTTTGCCAAACATATACCCTAGAAGGCGGATGAGCGTGGCCTACGTAACAATCGGCGTACTTACCAGACGCGGGAGCTGTGCGAATGCTTTTAACAAAGTCTTTGGCACACAAAATGTGACTTACCTTCTGGCGGTGCAATGCGCAAGCCCTGACGAAGAATACCTGCAACCAACGAGCGGCCGTGAGTACATGTAAATTTCTGCCGGCTTACATCCGTACCCGCGAAGTTGGTCGACCTGGAGCCATGCCAAAGAAGCATGCGTTGACCGTCCTCCAGATTCTGGTACCCGGCAGCATTCCATCTATCGGTCTCCTCTTGTCTGGAAGTAGACATCAGTTGATGCTACATGGAAGATCAAGAGATAATCTACCTTTCGACGCGGAATGCATGTTCAATCTTCACAGTGAAATGATTATGGGTTGTACCATGAGTATCCGTGGCATATGCCGACAGGGCCTTGAATTCAGAGCTGTGCGAGTTCACAGGATCCATGGAGCTCAGTCTTAGTGAACGGAAGTGCGCATCCATCGGGTTCAGAGGTTTACCAGCCTCGTCGGTCAGAACACTAGATTGAATCAGCTTCTGCGCGATCTCCTGTTGCATTTGGTCATTTTTAACGTTGCATTGCCGAGACCTAGGGATCGCAGGACGCACCATATCACCTAGGGTATCGACGAGCTCGAGCTCTGTCTTCAGCACCGTCATGTCGTTGATGGTCGTCGGTCTATTTCTACCAAACACGTGCGGAATGATACTGACAAGAAGATATTGCTACTTTAATAATGCTGAATATCAGAAGCGAGCGGGTGACGAACGAGTAATATCTCCCAGTAAGATCTTGACAGGCTTGCGCGAAACCACCCATTTGTTTCGCTATATCACACTCCGGGTCGGATATGACCTCCGACAATGCCTGGCGATGGAAAAGGCGGTAAGAGACAATACTTTGATATTGTGAATAGGGAAGCCCCACCTTCAAAGCCGAAAAACCATTGAGAATCGTCCCTTTCGCTAGTTTGCCAAGAGGCAGCTTGTTCGCATCATAATTCATGGAGGACAGATGGGCGTCGATGATGCTGATAATAGATCATTAGCAAGGATTGGATACTACACGAAAATAAGTGCCTACCTGGTGGAGAAGATAAGTCGGCAAAGAGCTTGTAATTCAGTCGCCAGCTGAGATTCTGGTATGGGCTCTTCTTTAGGCTTGTTTGATCCGGAGGGCCCAGCAGCAGCCTCTTTCGGGTCGGACTCGTTGTCATCCTCGAAAGAACGTTCTGAGAAACATGTCAAAATGTCGGCGACGCGAACAAAGGAGATCAACAAACCAAGCCATGTGTACTTTCCTTTGAAAAGACGTCCCTGCGATCAGACGTGCATGATATGACGGCGGGCGGTGAGAGACTCACCTTTCTTAGCAACCATCCCCTTTCTTTGCTCCCAGGTAGTTGCAGTTTTGTCTTTGAACTGCTTCTTGAACGCTGTGATGGCTTGGGTGGCTGCGAAGGGCCCCTTAACTTGGCTCTGTCCAGGCTCGCCAACACGACCCCATCGCGTAAAGAGCACGGATGATGAACTGTTTCCGATCGGATGCAACAGCTGAATGACATAGAACCTTCCAACATGTCAGTATGAGGTCGACTGCTATTTCAAGAGTGGTACTTGTTCGCGTTCTTGCCAACATCCGTCTGATTGAGCATGGCATCCCAAACTTCCCCGTCGCTCGAGTACACTTGATGGGTATCTTTCCAACGAGTTCAGTCCTGAGTGTCATGTGATACAATGTCCGCTTTTCAACGACATACCGACATAGAGTGACTTAGGATCGACAGGTGCAGCACCTCGCTTGATCACCGTAACCTGCAGGCTGTACGTCAGGGTGGCCTGGATGGACAAGCGGATTGTACGTGCCATTTTCTTCGAGTCGTCTTGATCAGCTTGAGCACCATCGCTCGCTTTCTTCGCTCTCTTAGAACGTGGCTTGGAGTCGGGCTCATCATCAGATCCCGCTGGCGACAGGTTGCGCTTCTGCCCAGCCGAAACGGGTGCCTTGGCCTTGGACGTCGACCTCGTACTTGTTCTTGAGGCAGGTTTGCTTGATGCTGTAGATGCGGGTTTCTTGCGTGGAGGCATGGCTGGAGAGAATCAATACGAAGTACAACGCGACCTCCAGCGATTTATATGCTGGCAACAACACTGACAATGGTGACCGTGGTGAGCGCTAATTAGGCGACGCGTCCCGCGCGAGTCAGTGCTCCATCACGGTCACGTTATCTGTGGAGTAAATAGCCCTACATATGGACCCACAACCTCCCTGTACCAGCTAGCACGCTCGGTGCTATCCCAGTGACCTCCTGTAAAACTCGATTTGCCTTCGTTCATCGTTCCGGTGATGTGACTCTTTCTAGCATTTTTTTCTGGTGTAGAAATGTTCGGCGCTCCTGCACGAAGGCCCCGCGACCAGTAAATGCCCTACTTACTCGCGTCCCTATACTCCGACCCTTGGGTTGTCGCGTGGACAGCGCGTGGCCTTCGATATCGCGGACCAGTCGAGATGAAAGAAGCACGACCATACCAGAGGCATTATCGAGTTTGTTTTTCTCATGCGGAAGGATCCTGTCTTTTTTTCTTGTTCCCTTTTCGGTCACGCAGGTGCGTTTTCTAAGGAAATGTGTCAGAGCGTGGGCGCAGAGAATGCAGAATCGATGACTGACATACAGTAATTAGGATGAACACGTCTTTACGGTCGCCATTGACACTGTATAGGCCACTTACGATGATGCGATAATTATCAACGTTTCTAGCATAGATCAAGCTTGATCTTGCAGCGACGCACGCCTTTGGAGGGGCGGTATCAATCGGTCCTACGATAACAGAGACCGCCAGTATCCGCAAAGGGCGCTGACTGCAAAACCCAAGGTCCAATCTACCCCAGTCCCTTCCGGTTCCATAGCACAACATTGCTCTCCCTCTACCTGGTTTGCTGGAGATCCCGACTACCGTAGCCAAAGCCTCTCCCAAAGCTATTCAGGATTCGTCGGCCACACTATCTGACGGTATATATCTCCTCAAGTTGGTTCAATATTCGCCATTATCTGTCATTGTTCACCAGATAAGAGAGGCCTTGGATCCGGCTCTAGGGACCGGGAGAACGTGATCACGCCAGATCTTTCTTGCCCTGACGATAGCCCAGAATCGATTGCCGGACCGGCATGTGTGCCGTTTCAAAGGGAGGCCATCGAGATCTCCTGCCAAATCCGTCCAGTCTCCGAGCGCGAAAGTGAATTCTTGAAAGAGTGGTGATTATAGAGGTGGGGAGCTCGCTGTTCCACATTGTCCGCTCACTGCTTGCGACGACCGCGCCGTAATGCTTTTACACTATAAAGGCCGGCTTCAGATGGCTGTTCCCGTCCATTCTGAACGCTCCAGTCCGCCATGCCGTGCCAAAGGAACCTTTCGCCGCCCACAAACTACATCACAGCGCCCAGTGAGCAGCATTCCTTGGGTCTAACGTCCCTCCCATATTTAATTTTTTTCCCTCCTAGTGTCCTATGAGGTCTACGACCAGGCATCGTCGGTATACGCCTACGGTGCTACAGCCGTGCCACCCTCCTCTTCCTCTTCCTTCGACAACTCCCTCCTGCCCCAGACTTTCTCACTTCCCCTGCGTCCCCTCGAGGAACTTTACAAGCTTCCCTCCCCTCCTTCGACAGAGGGCAGCCTCACGCCCTCGCCGTCATCCGACTCCCCAGACCTGCCTGAGACACCGAAGCGCGTATCGCGGCGCGGCCCCGACCACATCCCCCGCCCACCCAACGCCTTCATGATCTTCCGCTCCAAGTTCGTCGCCGAGGCGAAGGAGATCAAGACCATCGAGCGCGATCACCGCCATGTGAGCCGTATCGTGGCGAGCGCCTGGAAGATGCTCCCCAGCGAGCAGCGCAAGGTATTCGAGGACTTGGCGCGCGACGCGAAGGCCGCACACGCGCTGCGGTATCCCAACTACCGCTATAAGCCCGTGGCGCGCGACCGTGCTCGGCGCAAGACGAAGAGGAACGACCCTGAGGACCTGCTGAGGGACAAGGAGATCGGCAGGCTCTGGAGCCAAGGCAAGAAGGGCGACGAGCTTCTTCTCGCCGTCGGGGAGTTGGACAAGGACCTCGCCGCGGGCAAGGTGGCGTTGCCGTCGTCGAGCACGCAGTCGCCTGTGGCCAAGGTCGAAGATTCGGACACCCCGCCGTTCCGCAGCCCTCTCTTGGCCCCTCGACGCGTGGTGTCCATGCCTGTCAAGCTCGCTGAGCCCTCACCTGTGAGTTGCATATCCACTGAGACGCACGACGCGAAACTGACATCTTCCGTAGCGCTGGGCCACACGTATGCCAGGGACCAACTACAGCTCGCCACCGATGGCTTCTCTCGAAGCGCCGCCCATGCCTGTCCAGGACTACACGCCCCCCACGCTTATGCATTTGATGCAGCCTCGCACCGATATCCACGATCAGTCTGGTCCATATTTCTCTTCGCCGACCAGCTGGACACATCACGCCGAACCAGCCATACCTCCCTTCATCGCCTCCTCCCAGTCCTATGTCGGCACTGATATGGCGCCCGCTCTTGCTCTCTGGGGTAGCCCTATGCAGACCTCAGAGAAATACTTCGCCATGAGCGCGGAATGGAACCAGGAGGCGATGCCCGCGCCTGCCAACGATTTCACGCTGGCGAACTTCCTCAACGATGTTGACACTCAATATCCCTGGGGCGATGGCGCACTCTAAATTCCTTTTATCATTCTTCTCACCTATTCCTTCTTGGCTCGACGGACTTCATTGTATCTGACTTATTTCTGACTTATCTTTTTATACCGTCTTTATTTCCGAGCCCATAATACCCTTACGTTTCTTCCTTTTCTCAACTTACCTTTTCAGACCGCACGCTTGGTTATTTCCCCTTTACTCTTTCAGATGTTACGATCGGTTGTTCCATTGACTGTTCTTGTTCCTTCTGTCTCCATTGTATGATGATAATCTCCTCGACGTCGTACCAACGATGCCGCCTCGACCACAAAACCATGTATAACTAACGGCCCATATGTCTAGACAGATACGAGACTCCTCCCTTTACCCTGTGTATACTTAGCAACCCACATATCCTAGCTACGAATGCCGCATTCCAAGAAATACATGTGCCGATTCCAGAGATACACTGTAAGCTTGCAGTCTGAGTATCATCATTATGCAGCATGAGCGCTGTCCGCTCGTGACCCGACCAACCAAACCCCGTATCATCTCATCATCCAACGGCTACGCCTCACCACCGCCCTCCTCCGGCACCGACCCTGGCTCCGCATCCCCGCCCTCGATCGCGAGCAGCTCGAAGGCGCGGACCCCCTCACGCCCGAACAGCGTCGCGCACCCGACGACCGCCGCCCCTGCCTTGCGCATACGCCGGTACGCCGCCTTCGTCGTCACGCCCCCGACGCCTATAATCACGATCTCCCGCATGGCGGCATCGTCATGCTCCCGCAGGAGCTGCGCGAGCGTGTACACGTTCCCCAGCGCGAGCGGGTGGAGCGACTCGCCCGCGAGCCCGCCGACGCCCGCCGGGAGCGCGAAGTCGCTCGGCGGTCCAGCGCTCTGCGCATTCAGTGTTTCGTCTGCAAAGAGCAGCGTGCTGCCGAGCGTGTTTGTGGACGTGAAGAACGCGAAGGGGTTCAGGCGCGCGCCGGGGTCGGCGGGGTGCGGTCGGGAGTACGCGGCGATGGCCTTGATGAGATCGTCGAACTGCGTGGAGTAGACGTACGGCGGGAGCTTGAGGCCGAGCACGAGCGTGCGGTCCTTCCAGAAGTGGTCCGCGAGGACGTCGAGGATGGGCGTGAGGCAGGGGAAGTCGTATGCGGGCGGGGGGGAGCCCTTGATGTTTGGGCAGCTCGTGTTGAGCTCGACTGCGATACGGGAGGTGGCGCCGTCTGTGTCGTTGAGTTTTGCGCGCAGCTCCTGGATCGATTCGAGCATGGATCCGAGGGAGATAGGGGACGAGGAGGTGATACTGATGATGAATGGTTTCGTCGAGCCCGCAGGGGCGGACGTTAGGATCGTGTCAACATATTCTAGGTAGCTTGATAATGGATGTGGCGAGTAGCCATACGAGTTCAATGAGGTGACGGTGTCTTTCGTGAACGCGACCTGAGACGGATAATGCAGGGTCAGTCAGGTCAGCTCCGGATGATGTCCGATCGTGAAGTGGGCATACCTTCTTCTCCACTGACTCGTTGAAACCTGTGAGGGTCGCCGTCCGGGTGGTCACGGCACCTGTATGTGGGCAGTCGAAAAGCTCCTGCAGCTGGTCCAACTCGGATGCCCACGCACACGAGCTGTTAATAAGGGGAGGAGAGACATGGATGCGCCGGATGGTGACCATGCTGCGGGATCTGGATCTGGGGCGTGTCGCGCCGAGTGAATATTATTTCGGTAACGATATGAATCAGGAGAAAGGATGAAAGGCTATGAAAGCTGGATATGATACACGCGACGGTTTTCCAAGGGCGTAGAAGTACACAAAGATGATCTCCGGACGCATGGGGAGGCAAGATTAGATAACTTCATTCATTCTGACTTCGCCGCTTCTACGGCGCCGATCCAGACGGAGCTCCTCATCCAAAATTCCTTTACCAAGCAACCGGCGATGCCATAAGATCTAGTCTACAACATGAATGGGACAGAAAAACGTCTGCAGAATGTTCATTTGAACAGCTCCTCGCGCTCCAACACACTCTTCTCCAGCTTGATGAGGATTGTGGTTCGTGAAGGATGTTGATCGGTCGGGGTATTATGCGCAGTAACGCGCGCAGGCTGCAAATAAGCGGTCAGGAATGCCAGGACATCGGTGGCGGCAGCAAGACTCACGAAACCAAGACCATCGAGAACGGCTTCCACGATACCAGCCGTGAAAGATGAGCAGCTCAATTGGCTCATGTCACGAGGAACAGAGATGTTTCGAGTTATTATTGGATCATTGTCGATGATCATATCTGCGACTGGCTATGAGTCGATGTCGGCGTCTGTGAAAGGGGCACACGCACATTCGTCCTCGTTTTCGACGCTCTTCTCGATCGCATCTGCGGGCTTTCCAAAGACTGCCTTCCATACGTTTGTATGGATGGACATAAGTGCTGGGAGAAAGCGAATCTCTCGCTTGGGCTGCTTCGAGGTAGATTCAGCCCGCCATACCATAAGTTCAAGTACTCTGGTGCCAAGGCGGTAGCCCAGGGTATTCAGTCTGTAAAGGGTTCAGGACACCTGCTGAAAGATGCAGATGTGCACGGACCGACGTTCCAAGTCATTGATACCACTGACGCGCTTCTGGGTATACTGGACTACTTCCGAGAATAGAAAGGCAAAGGCAGAGGACGAGACTTCGGCCGTTCGCGTCTTGTTGAGGGGTCGATCATATATATTTGGGCGCGTGAGGGGTCTGGGCGTTCCGGTTGTAGTGGCGATGGAGGGCGCGGATGGGAGAGAAAAACGTGCTGAGCTTGTCGTCGGAGATAGATGTTCTACGGACGAGAGCGATGAAGACGAGAGGACAGAGAGTCGTGGATGAGGCTGAGCGTAGGCCATGGTGGAGAAGGACGTGATAAGCGCCGGCGGATGGGAGACGGATGGACGGGCCAGGGCGGGCCGAGACCGCGTCCGCACCTATCCGCACGGATTTGGCTCCGCCGCGTGTTTCGTCTCGCCATTGCCGACACAGATATCTTCGAGATACTCATGGCGTCGATGTGACCGTCCTTTCTTTTCTTGCACGTTCATCTTCCTCCTCAGAGACCCGTATATGCTTTCCGTCAGTCAGAACTCGTCAGACCTACAGGTCCATCTATATTCCTCCTTTCTCGAGCGTAAGACCGCAGACGTCGCGCTTAGAGTGCGGGGTACGTGGGAGGCCGTGTACAAGCTTCATCGCGTTATCCTCATTCAAGCGGTACGTCCTTATATCCATTTCACCTGCTTGGTGAATGCTTCTTTCTCACGTGTGCACCGAAAACGTTAGGGTTTCTTCCGCTCCCTCTTTACGGGCGGCTTCGTAGAGTCCACGGACAGGACTACCTCATCCCGTAGGAACCCGCATCTGATTGAGATCGTATTCGATGACACAAATATCACACGTGCTGGTCAGTCTATTCATTCTTCGGTGGTACGAAAGCAGCTGAGCTTACTACTTGCTTTGCAGCATTTGAGTAAGTGGAGTTCATATCATCTATATCGGACCACAAGGCCTGATATGTCTTAGGTTGTGCATTTCAAGACTCTATGGTGGCGGCCCACCGACCTACATCTCACCATCCGTTCTGCCGACACCTGGGCACCCGCTGACGCCACAGTTCACAATGCCCCACACCACAGCGGACACCCCTGAAGGTCACCAACCGGCATCACCGCGGTTCCTGCTATCCGTGCTGAGTACAGCCATCTACCTGTCCATTCCCTCCGTAGCGACCCAGGCTTTGACGTCGATCCTCAATTCTGTCGGTCCATTTACGGCCATTCCCTACCTCAACTTCGCGATTGGTAGGGGTATCGGACCCTTGCAGGACGGCGATCTTGACGCTGCTGTCGGCCTCGAGCATGTCGCTGACCTCAAAGTACCGCGCTCAGAACCACAGACCGGCTATCACACACCCCATGGCGATGCTGAGCTCTCACGTGTCGATGAAGCTGCTCGTCTGGCTCGCACCCTTGAAGCTATGTCCGTCAAGGATGACGCCAAGCCCGACCGTACTTCCTCAGGCAGCGAGCCTGAATACTTCGTCGTGAAGAAGGAGGATCCAGCCGAGACATCTAGTGACGATCATTCGTTTTCCGATCATGAACACGAGCTGCACTTCCACTATGGCGCTGTCTCGGACAAGATAGGCGAAGCTGCGACCTGCTGGCTAGCGCGCTGGGGTATCGACATGCTTGCTTTTGAGCAGCAAGCAAGCAAGGATAATTCGAAACGCCCAGCCGAGGCCGCGACCGCGGGCTCCTCTAATCAGCCACATCTACGGCGCTCGACGATGCCTTCGAGCTGGGACCATACACCCTTTACCGCCAACAAAGCTGCTCCTCCTGTTCTACCTCTCATCTGGCGTCGCGGGGGCCTCACTGCGAAATGGGTCAAGGCATTAATTTCTTCTGATTCGCTGTTTGTCCGTGGCGAAAGAGAAAGGTATGATATGGCCAAGGCGATCGTTGAGATGCGCCGAGCAGAGGGTATCGATGATGATGAAGAGGACATTTGGACAAGCATGTTTGCTGAGGGTATCTACTATCCAAACATGGTTAGTACGCTTGTGTCCTACTTGGGAGTTTTCATTCTCATGTTTGCACCAACAGCATTTCGAGGATCTTATATATATCGCGCAAGACATTTCTCCGACAACAGGTCGTCTCTATACCCCACTTGATACCATCCAGTCCGCCCACTGGAACCAATCTTTGCTTCAGCATCGCATAATGGGGCGGCCTTCTTCGTCTTCGTCACCCCCGAACTCACCAACGACGCATGGTCCTCGCGATAAGGAGCTCGGCATTGCATTGTCATCCTCGGAGATTCTCGATTTGCTATCGTCCCCTGCGAAGGATTGGGAGAAGGACCGTCCATACTGGCCAGTTCTCAACGATTCCTCCTCGCGCGTTGGAGACGGCGCCGGCATCGAGGGCGCCTCTATGGACGAGCTGTTTGAACTTCCCTCCGCGACAGACCCCAAGCGCACCGTCCGGTCATCGCATTCCGAGTCTTCTTTCTTCGGACTCAAGTCAGACCGCTGCCTTGCCTCCGCATGTCCCTCTGCCGATCCGAACGGCAGGACACGTTGGCTGCCTCACCCGCCTTACCGCTTTGCTGTGGAGTTCTGGGACGTCGAAGCACTGCGAGAGAAGTCGCGTCTGCATTCGCATACTATATGGTACGGCGGTAGCCTCTTCAACGTCTACGTGCAAGTCGTGCGGAAGAAGGGTATCCAGCTTGGCGTCTATCTGCACCGGCAGTCCAGTGTCGACCCCATCCCGCCTCCGTCGGTCCCGTACGTGTACCGCGTCGACCGCGCTGAGAAGGAACGTATCGAGACGCGGCATGCTCGGAGTCCGTCCTCGCCGACAAGCGCGCGGCCGTCTACCTCACCGTCGACAGCATCGCAGTACTCAGCCGGATCGCCGCTCGGCGCTTCGCGCTCGACGACACCGACCTCCACTTACAGCGGCAACTCGCCGTCGTTGGGCCAGTCGCTTCCCGCTACGGGCGCGCCGTGTATGCCCGCGCAGCCATACCGCGACCCGCGCCCGTCCGTGTCAGCGTACTTCACGATTTCGTGTGCGAGCGCGACGGGGAGCTCGCTGACGAAATTCACGAGCTCGCCGGACGTGTTCTCCGTGAGCCAGAGTTGGGGATGGAAGAGCAGCTCGCTGCGCACGGAGGAGTATCTCGAGGTCGGGACCAAGGAGGCTGGGCCGACGAGCCCGATGCCGGCTGAGAAGGAGGTGAGTCTGCGTGTTACGGTCGTGTTGGGCTTGATTTAGGTTTGCTTTCGTCTCGTCTCGTTTTATTTTATTCTATCGCATCTTTAGTTCTGTTTTGTTCTTGGATTTAATCTTACTCTGTGCATATGTATTCTACCATCTATGTTCTCCCGCATCTACTATGTATTATTCAGTGCTCGTCCTTTCGATCTACGACTTTCTACCTTTACACACTTTATGATTTCACCTTGTTTGCTGTTCGAATGGATCTTGCTTATAACGATCTCTTGATCTCGCCGTTGTCAAGATGGCAATTGAGGAAGCACAACGGAGGCAAATATTTTTCTTTGGCTTGGGGTTACATAAGCAAGGTGTTTAGAATCAGCGGCTCGATGAGTGGCAGCCTCCAACTGATCTAGCTCCGTCCATCCCAGCATCGGTGGTCTCACACCGTTCATATTGACCATGGAACCTGCAGGGCCCCCGCCTATGTGCAATCCCGCGACGGGGAGCGCGAACCCATCCGCGTCGCTGCCCGCCCTCTGGGGCTACGTCGAACCCGCCCTTGATCACATCCTCCGCTCGCCGACCAACAACTTCTCGAAAGCCCCCGCGATCGACGTCACCTACCACATGGGCATCCACACCGCCGTCTACAACTACTTCACGAGCAGCAGCAGCTCGCGCGCCGTCCCCCCGCCGCCCGCACCCGGCGCGCGCACCCGCGGCCAGCCGCAGCTCGGCGCGGAGGTCTACGAGCGGCTGGACACGTACTTCGCGGGCGCGGCGCGCGAGCTGCTGCTCGGCGCGCCGCAGGACGACGCGACGCTCGTGCACTATCTCGTCCCGTGCTTCCAGCGCTACAGCGCGGGCGGCGCGGCGGTGCACCGCCTGCTGAACTACGTGAACCGGCAGTTCGTGAAGCGCGCGGTCGACGAGGACCGCGGGTGGCTCTGCCTCAGCGACATCCTCGATGCCGTCGCGCGATCGCTGCGCGAGAACGACTCGCGCGAGAAGATCGCGAGCAAGCTGCGGGAGCGCCGCGCGGCGGAGCTCGCGAAGTGGGGGTATGCGGAGGGGGACGCGCAGGAGCGGCTGGCGGAGGCGGAGGCGTGTGCGGAGGCGGCGAGCGCGGAGGAGCGCGTCGTGCCGCTCGCGTCGCTGGCGCATCGGAGATTTAGGATGGAGGTGCTGGAGCCGCTGCTAGCGGTGCCGAAGGGGAAAGGAAAGGGGAAGGGGAAGGCAAAGCGGCCGCCCGCGCAGAATGGGGACAAGGGTCCGAAGGGGAGGTTAGCGAGGGCGGTGAAGGAGCTGTTGGAGGGCGAGGAGGGGGATCCGCAGGAGAGGATGCGTTTAGCGAAGGACCTGGCGGTTATGTTGCGGACGGTAGGTATACGCCCCGACCATCCGCTGCGAAAGCGGTTGGATAAGTTTATCGCTGCTGCTCCGCAATGATCTATTGCTCTGACATGTTGTACATGCTGTCCATCATCTCTGATGGACCACCACACTCTTCTTTCATGCATCTATTTTTTGTCAGACTGGATAGCAGCACTTGTATAGACTAGCGCTATAACTGGTTGTGCATCATTATTTATTACTTGACCGCTTGGATACTCTGTATATATGGGTATATATCACTACTCTATCGACATCCGCAGCAATGAGACTATGTCGTAGACTGCCCCTGGTTTCCATTATCGTTACCGTTCCCAGACGCGTCCCCCATATTCATAAACGCCGCCATATCCATGAAATTCATATCTGCACCCGCAGCGGCATCAAACGATAGCCCGGCATCCAAAGACGAGAAACTGGAAAAGTCGATGGCATTCATGTCGAAGGCGGGCTCAGGTCCACCGACTGCCTGAGGTTCGTTTGATGATGACGCTGCCGCGTTCGAAGCGCTGAAACTCGCTAAGAGGGCGCTTGCTGACGGTCCAGAGGATGTTGAAGGCTGGTTGTTAGAGTTGGCAATATCGGATGAAGGAAATTGTGAATTGCTCGTGTCGGCCTGTAAGGAATTTGTGCCTAACGAAGCAAAGATGTCGGCACCAGCATCGGTACGGCCTGTTGCATCGGGCTTCGACAACGCGGACAGGATCTCGGCGTGTAGTGTATCATCGTCCTCTTTCTTCGCCTCTTTGGTCTCCGCAGACAACCCCGAATCAAAGATATTCACGTCCCCTGTTCCCGCATCGCCGAAAAGATCCTGCACATTGGACATGTCGATGTCCATGCTGTCCAAGTCCAGCTCAATCGGCTTATCTGCGGAACTACCCAGCCCAGGGTCGTTGCTCGATTGAGGAGCGCCCGAGTCCGAATCAGGCAGTGACGTGAGGTCAATGTCCACTGGTCTGTTGGCGGGCACGTCAGAAGACGCCAACGCGGCCATAAAGTCGTGCGGAGGAAACTCCGACACTGCTGTGTTTCGTCCTGACTTCGGAGCGAGGGTGACTGGCGACGCTAGTCCCTGCGATATCTCTTCGGGATGAATACGCAATGCAGCAGCTGAGAGATCAAGCTTGTGAGGGAACTGAGGGCGATTTAAGGTAGAAAGCGATATAGTGGAGGGGCGCCGAGCGGAGGTAACAGGCGTGGCCACAGGAGGCGAGGCAAGTGGTGTCCGTGGGTGTGGGATGGCGGGAGGCCCCATAGGGCTGGAAGTCAGAAGAGTAGGTTGAGCAGTTAAGTCGCTCATTGCGGCAGATGTGGCGGGAGCTTCGGGTGTAGAGGGCCTCATCTCCGTGCTCTCCTTCAAGGCTGCTGCCTCGGCTTCGGCCTGAATACGAGCTTTCTCAAGCTCTAAGTCTCGTTGTAAGACGGAGATGGCACGGAGCTGAAAGACAGACCTCAGCGCTCAGCACGGCAAGATGAATAGATACTCACGAGATGAGATTCCATGGCATCGCATAACAAGTCATATTTCTCTACCTCGCGCCCCAAGGCTGCTGTGAGAGATTGTGGTGGACGAGCAACATATTTATTAATACCACTGGCATGTGTTTCAGAGATTGTAAACCGAATGAAGACGAGTGAAAGCGTACAGTCGACGAGCATCTGCATAGAAGCCATATATCTGTCCAGTCTTTACTGCAATATTCTGCACGGCATGCGAAGTTAAGCATAGTTGCCTGAGGGAGACGTACGTCAGGTTACGCACTCTGAGACATCCGGTCAGCATATCCACTTCAGGCTCCAAGATAGCTTGAGGTGGTTTGGGGTCAGGCGGCGGTAGCATGCTCCCTTCCTTGGAGGGTGACTTGGAGACAGATGTGGAAGGGAATGATGCTGCCGTTGGTGTCGTACTTGAAGGAGGTGGTGCGGGCTTTCCTGGAGACAAACTTGTGGGCGCATTTTTACGCACCATACGAGGTTTTGGAGGCATTGTGCGAAGGTAAACAATGAAGAGAGAGATGAGAGGCGGTCAAGACGCGAAAGCGCCGCAGTCGACGCGCCTCGCGCCGTCTGGAATGGAAGTTACGGGCCGACGCCCCTTCGCTCAAGCCAAGCCTCCGAGCTTCAGCAGTACTTGCAGTGCACATCTACGACAAACACCTCCCTCATTTTCGAAATCTTTTATATACGCCTTTGGAGTCTGGCGTTCCGTTATTGCCAAGCAAGCGACATCACAGCAACCTCACTGGCCTTCGTGCTTTGTCCCCTCGTGCGCACCATCTCACAGGCTTTGCACTGCCCCGGCCGTGGTGACGCTGGACCGGAAAGAAATCTACGCTGAGCGCGTTGACGCTTTGGATTTGCGATGGTTTCGGAGGAAAGGGGTGGCGTCAAGTCGGACGAGAGAGGAATCCTCCGCGACGAGGAATGGCAGTTACAAGTTGAGTATCGGTCCTTGTGCTCCCCTCAGTCGCTGATACGATGTCCACCTTTGTCTTGGGATTCCTTTGCATAGCGTCTCGTCAGGCATATTTCATGCATTGAGATCAAGAACTTGACGCCGTTTCCCGTACGCGACGCCTTCGCGTCTGCTCTCTCGCAGCCTTCCGAGCACTCCCAATTCACGGCCTTAGGACACCTCTCGGATGATCTAGACGTGACTCTCGCACGAAAGCGACCACGCAAGATCTCTACGGCGTCTGTGGGAACAGTCAAGAGCTCAAAGCATGAACATGCGAATCCGGAAGACTCTCGGTCGCATGACTTGAGAGGTCGAAAACGCACGCTCTCACGTCCCACTGCACTGGATGAAGCGGGCGAGGAGGACAGCCCTACTTCCGAGAGTTCTTGGCGGCCCACGGCCATCTCAGGGACAGGGCCCACCATTCGACCGCATCGTGCGCGAACTACGTCCATGGTGTCAAATGGAAGCCACAATGCACCATCCTCCCTGCTGCCGTCGTCCTCGAGCTTCTTCCCTGATAATTCTCAGAAGACGCTAGAGAACGTAATTCAGTCGCGTTTGGTTGAGACCTTCATCAGCATCACCGTGCCGTCGCGGTCACCCTCCGTCTCCCGCTCGCACACACCGGATGCTTTCCCGCATCCATCTTCGTTTCCTCGCACACCATCCCCGGACGTACCCTCTTTACCGCCTCACAGTGCTCCCGCATCTCGAGACAAGTTTCCGAACTCGCAGTCGAAGTCTCACACTATAACAACGAGCATATCCCGCCGCAGTGTACGCGCCAGTAGCAGCGCTGCAAGTTCTTCCAAACCTTCCTCCAGTCGGCATCAACCATCTGCCAGCGTCCGCTCGTTGATATCGCTGTCAAGTGCTCGTGGAGGGGCGGCTTCGGGCGCGATCAAGGCAAACGGCGTCCATACAAAGGCATCCGCTTCTGCTTCACATGTTTCTCATGCCGCTTCACCCTCCCTCACTTTCCCGTCTAATCCCAAGCCTCCTTCAGTCCCAAATTATCTGTCACCCATCCACGCCCCGTCGATAAATCCTTCTTTTCCTCTCGATCCTCGTTCCGGATATGAATTCGCTCCATGGACGGATCTAACGGCGTCAAGTGTCATTTTACGACTGTGGGCTAAGGTCGGCCCTCTGTCAGCAAACCTGAATGTCAAAGGCAAAGGTAAACAGACAGCTAGCATAGCGGAAGACTCCGATCCGCCATGGAAGCTTATGGAGGAATGGAGTATACTATTATCCGAGTTAATCCCGCTACCTGAACAGGTTAGTGAACGTCGGCGAGCTACACCTAATGACTTACCCTTACACACCCGATTCTTTTGACACAGTTAGCCGAACATCCGTGCCACCTCCCCCCAAACACCGTCCTCGTACACCTCTCTCCACCTGGGAAGACGTTCTATCTGCCTCCACCAATTAAGTCCGCGCTCTCCTCGCGCTCTCCATCCCCGTCTGTCGGATATGTGTCCGAACCTGAAATTCGCGGCGCAGGAGAAATATTCACCCACTCATCCCTTACCGAGACTTCTGGCGATAACCATGGTGATCACGCCGCCAGGCCACCAGATAGTGTACAACGCCCGTCCCGGCTCAATCATGACATTACGCGGAGTGCGGGATGGCAAGATCTCGTCAAGTGCGTTGTTGATATAGTCATGTATGTTGCGCTACTAGACTTATTTCCACAGGCTTGTTACCCTGCAATCTGCAATTGTGGACACTCAGCAGTCCCTTTCAGGCGTCGTCTGTGAAATCGACCATCTCCTTGCCACAGATGAGACCGCCGCCCTCGTAAGTCATCTCCGTGCGGATGGAAGTTTTAGCGATGAATTGACATTCGTAGCGGCGAGGAATTTCGGAGCGAGAAGCAAGAGTCGCGCAGTACAGGACTGATACGAGTTCAGTACGCACGAAGTCGGAATCTCGTAAGTATGGCCGTCCAGGTGTTTGGTCCAAGCGTCGCTTACTTGCATGCTAGTTTCCGCCTGTATTGCAGCCAAACGCGACTCATTGCGATGTCGAAGGGAGTCGCTTGCGCAGGCGAGGCAACTCGAGAATGAGGCGGCGTCATCACGACAGCTTCGAGAAGAAGAGATTGCAGAGGAGCGGTATGTTTCGTACGGTCTTCTCACTGGCTGCCTTGCTGACGCGCGGTATGCGCGTAGGAGTCGCGTTGATGACCTTCGCAATCGCATCCGCCCTGTGCGCATAACTCTCTTATCCACCCTCGCCACTATATTCCCCATCGACCTTCTCTCGGGACCGGATCTCCTCTATACAATCTTACAAGTGCCGCTGCCTATACCCCTCGGCGCAACTGACCCAGCGCCGCCGCTGAGCTTGCTATCTCACAAGGAGGTGACGGAGGACGCAGTGGCCACCGCCCTCGGATATGCTGCGCTTGTCGTGCAATTACTGGCGGTATACCTCAACAAAGCGCTCGTATATCCTATAACGTACGTCGGCAGTAGGAGCCTGATACGAGATGGGATCTCTGCGATGGTCGGCCCTCGGATGTAAGCTGGACGTTCGCCCACACCGTGCCTGACCTTACCTGCCTTTGACAGATTTCCTCTGTTTTCCAAAGGCGTCGACACGTACCGCTTTGAATACGGCGTATTCCTACTAAACAAGGATATTGAATTGGTATGTTGTTTGACTTTCCTTTGGGAAGATCTAAGGTCGGCTAATTTGTTTGCTCGCTTAGTTAATGTCAGACCGAAATCTACGGGCCCTGGACATGCGCCATACTCTGCCGAACCTGAAGAACCTCTTACTCACACTCACCGATGGCGAAGGCGCGCAACTACTAACGTGAGTGTTGCGATTCAGAGCGCTTTTCAGGCGAGGTTCTGAAACTTCAAGCAGCACATCGAAGGTGTTGGCATCACCTTTATCCTCCGCCTCAGGATTGGAGACGCCGAGTTCGCGTCCTTCGTCGCCTGTGCCTTCGACTTCTACGACATCGCAGGAAGCCTCTGAGGCTTCTACGCCCAAAGCTTCTGCGCCTCCGGAGTCGCCCGCTGCGTCGTCGCTACGCAGCGCAATGACGTCTGTCCCGTCTTCCTCGAGCACAGGCGAGTCCTACGCCTCGCTCGCGCTTATGTCCAAGCCGTTCTTCGGCCTCTCGGGCTTCCTCCGCTCGCGCTACCCGTCGAGCTCGCAGCAGCCGTCCGTGAAGGCCGTCCCGGAAGTGCCCGAGGGCGAGCACGAGAACGGGCGCACTGCGCCTGACGATCCGCGTGAGGAAGACGCGGGCGGAAGCGAGGCTGGCGGCACGCGGGAGGCGGTCGCGGAAGACGAGGAGGAGGACATTGACTGCCGCACGGTGCGCGGACTTGTGCTCGACGATCCTGTGGAGGAGCACAAGGAGCTCGCGGACGGCGATGCCGTTGCGCCAGTTCAAGTGCACCATGAGGAGAAACGACTGGATGCTGCAGAGGCGTCGGAAAACCAAGCTGTCCCTCCTCAAGTCGCGACCTGACGCGCTGCTTGATTGCATCCATACGCTGTTGTTCCATGGAGACCGCTAGCACCCTGCCTATCTACCTATCTATGCTCCATGTTGTATTTTTCAAGCGCTATTTCCCTCCCGCTGGAGCATTCGGATATCAGACGCTTTCGGCCGAGTGCGCGGAAGCTTTATCGTGACAATAACGGAGGCGTCCTTTGCAGGACGTGGCGACCAGGAACGCGGCAGCTGCCTGGATCAAGAGGGTCCTGCTTTAAATCGGTGGCGCACGAAGGACCACTCGATTATGCCTGCCCATTGAAAATCCGAATGGAACAAACACCGATCTCGCTTATGTCTCAAGTGGCCGCCGTGCTAACTCAACGTTGACTGCAGGAAGAAAGTTAGTAGGCTGACTGGTGGACGTCGGCAAGCCAGAGCTATTACCTATAGCACGATACGTACTGCATACGAACATTCAACGTAGACTGGGCATGCAGATCACTTGCAGAACTTTGCGTACGACGAAATTGCGTACGACGGCGCGTCGCTGCAGTAGATCTGCACTGGTAATGGATGACTTCCCGTAAGGTTTTTGCGCTAGATTTCTATTTCTAGACCTGAAAACGCGGAACTTTAGAAATTTTGGAAACAGTGTTCTAAACCGTAAGGTCAGATCTAGGAATTTAGAAACATGTCGCGAAGGATGATCAGCCGAGATTTGTCCCTGAACTCCTTCCGATTTGGGCGTGCGCGGGAGGAGGACTTCAATGAAAACTGAGCTTGAGAGCCCGCTAGTCGCCATCGTTGCCTATGCAGGATCATTGGAGACCTTTCGGAGGTTCATTGACCAATGCACGTGCACTCGTCGAGCCCATGAGAGTCCCCAATAATTATTATCGCACATACTAACCCATCTCCGCACGATATCGCTGTCCACGGTTCATGATTGTGGGTGCTGCTCCGCCCCTGTTGAGCCGAATCATCGCGCGCGGCCAGGCGATGCTTCGTCGCTCTCGTTCTGGCCGTTATTCCTCTCCGCCGTCCAGCGCTGCGTCTGGTATTGCTCCTTTACTGTGGTCCATGCTGCCGATGGGATCTGACGGAAGCTCGGCACGCGGACGATTTGGTCTAGCCGACGTTAGCCGACGTTTAGAAACGTTTAGGAAATGGATTTAGATCTGGAAGGTGGGGGGGTACCCACCTTCCAGATTGCTTATCTAGAACGGGGTAGCAACGCGCAATTTCGCATCAAATTCTCGGCTAAGGCAGTTTAGAAACGTTTAGAAGCAAAAATCTAGGAATTTCTATCGCACGACCCTTACGGGAAGTCATCCAATATCGGCCCGTCGGCGGTAAGCGATCGTTTAGTGGGTACGCTCGAGGCGTAAGTACCTGTGCGGCAGTCCACGACGACTTGGCCATGGGCTGCCATGGGCCGAGAGCGCTTCTGCTTCCGAATCTAAAACCTAGATGCGAAAAATGCGCGAATTCGAAGATGCGAAGCCTCGCCTCACGTGCGGATATTTAATCAAACACGTGAAGGGATTTGATTTGTATTTTGTCGGATTCCTGGGCGAGCACTGCTCGGCGAGCGAGGATGTAGCCCTACCTGTGTGTACAGTGGGGCGGGGAGCGGGAGGTCCTGGAAGCAGGATGTATGTTATGCGAGATGCGTGCAGATTCAAAAGGAGTTAGCCCCGCATGCACGTGGTGCAGTGCGTCTGGCCCACGATCGGTAAATGACGATCTGGTCTGGCGAGCGACGCGTAATTTGCAGATGGCTGCACTGCAAGGAACCCGGCGGGGTATCCAGCGAGCTGGTCGCGGATGCAGCCGAGCGAATCAACAATGCCTGTTCGCCAAACCGTCTTGGATTATCATGCAAGCGAGCACGTCGATGTGAATCTCGGTGTCTTGCGCGACGGCGCCGTCCTACTAAATGGATTCTTCTTGTCGCAGAGGCTCGTTCGGCTTGTGGGGGAGGACGGAGACTTGAAGCGCTGAGCTGAACAGATACGTCATTTGATAATGAAGAATGATCATAACGGTCGACATGGTGATGCCGTTTGAAGATGGCAGGAATTCTGACGGATGGATGACGGTATATTTTTGCAAGGTGCAGGTATCGGAGCGGCTATGCAAGTGCGCAAACAATGAGGACATGATATGACATTTACACAAGAGAAACGCATTGCAGAGAACACATGGCAGATGCAGTAATCGGCATGGGGCGCGGACGCTGGTGCGCCGCGCACTCTGCTCTGCTCGCGCAGCTCACGCGAAGTCGCGCGAAAATGGAGGCGGCGAGAAGAACGGAATACGAGGCCGTAAGCAAAAGGTTAGCTAAGGTGAAGAGCTGAAGTAGCAAGGGGCAAGACGAAGAAGAAAACAAGAATAATTTACATAATGCCGTGAAATAAGCGGAGAGTGAAAAACGAGGGTAACCTCCGTGCCGTTTTAGAGTTCATCTGCCCACGCTACAAGCGAGGCCCCATATATTGCCCCGTCCTCCTCCCCGTCACCAGCCTGTCCTCCCAGTTGTGTTGGAGTTTCCTCAAAATTGGTACGTGTTTCCTGTCTGCTTGACATGGTTTCCAGTGCTGAACGCAGCACAGCCGCATTGTAACAACAGCTCTTTCTAGACGGGCTTAAAATCGGCTTGCAGGTCCGTCATTTGATCGCCTGCGTCTGCTCTCATTCACATCGCGTCTCTTCGCAGAATTACCCTTTGTTCAACTAGCCCTACTCGCTTTATTCTCTTTCGCCATTTGTTCCGCTTCTCTTTCTCCACATCGCATCAAAAAAACATCTTTAATACTCTGTTCTAACCACTATGGCCGCCAATATGGATGCTTCTACTTCACCTACTGATAACCGTTCCCCCTCGGACGGCAGAAAACAGAGTCCGCCTGCTTTCTTGGATCTTGCTGACTCTGTGCGTCTCTCTTCTCTCTTCTTTGTTACCATCTGACATCTCCTTCAGGCTGCGAGGCTCGGAACTAATATGTCGGATATATCTGCTGTGAGTGGCATCGTCTGTACATTGGGACTTCTATTCACGGTTGGTAGCGCGTGGAGCTTAAGCGCATGGAGCATGAACGTCAGCGTGCCCTCCATCGCAAAATATTCGAGGACCAGATGCGCGCTCTGGAGCAGCAGCAACAGCAAGAACTTCTCAGTCTCCCTGTGGACGCCGTCGGTGGTTCCCTCCAGCATCTGGCAGTATCGGCGCCCACGACGCCACCGCGCCAGAATGCCGTCCTTAACCCGGAGGTGTCTCCCAACTTGCGATCCTCATTTGCCCACAACGGCGTAGACGTCGATATCCTTTCAAGGGCTGTCGGCTCTGCCGTGTCCGATAAGAGGAAATCCGTGACTTACGCGCCCGTCACTCATTCTCCCGACGTTCAGTCCAGCGCGACGCTAGGTAATGGGCTTAACCACCAGGGGTTCGCTCGCGCCGGTGCGAAGAGCATGCCCGCTAGCAGACGTACGTCTGCGAGTGAGCACGATGAGGAGCTCGCAAACCATCTACATGACTTGTCTCTCGTTGGTGAGAGGCACTCACCTCTATCGAGGCACGATTCTCCCTTCATTCCGAGGGGCAACGGCATGCATGAGGACGCCAATCAGCACTATGGCAATGCATATAATGCTGGGATGATGTTGGACGAGCAGTTAGATGAGGAAATGCACAGTGCGTATACTTCTTTCATGATGCACGATCGTTAATATCAATCTGCTTTGCAGATGCCATGCGCAATCTTCCAACTTCTGACGACGACAAATACCAAGGATCCCAGTTCAACAAAGTTTGTGGCGTCGTGCTATGTTGTGAGATTTCTTCTAACTTGATTGCAACAGCTGTCCTCTTCGTCTGCCGCTCTAGACCTTGCGCCACTGTCGCAGACACCCCCTCGTAACACCTTTGGTGCGCGCACCGTCGATGCCAAGGCGTCCGAGTGGCCACAGTTCACGGGGTCGCCTCGTCCAGAAGCGCTGGCAGCTCGCACCGATCGACGCACTGTCACGAATCCCGGTCTGTCTATCGCACCGGGCCACCCCGACATGAGCAATGGAAAGCTGCCAGGCACTGTGTCGGCTTCTGCGACACCGCAGATTCTTCAGCACCCTCAGGGCATGTCACCTCTTGGTCAGGCGCCGGGCTCGCGTCGCGGTTCGCCTCCCAGTCTGTCGGACGGCCTGTCGATCACAACTCGCTCAGTGCCAGCAACGCCTCTTGCAGGCATCGGTAGCTCCGTCGCTGGCCATTTGATGAAGGCCCCCGGCACTCCAATCTCTCCTGACGTTGCCGGTCGTTTGACCTCGCAGGGCAGTCACTTTGGTGATAGCCCATTGAACACTGAACTGCAATCGTCGCTGTCGAGGGTCACGCCAAATCAGTATGACGGCAACATGAGTTACAACTCCATGCAGTCGTCCCTCGACGATTCCCTTCAAGTACGTTGTACACTTCCTTTTCCATCTGATGTCTGACTAACACTATAGCACCAGTATGGCGTCGAATCCGTCTATGGCATGGGTAGCAGCCTGAACGGTGGCTCAGACAATGGTCGCTACGACTCGTACGGATTCGACTCCAACCGCTCGGCCAATGGGCAAGGCCTCGGTAACGGGACTGGCTCCACGGCGCTGTACCATCACAATGGTTCCCGCTACGGGCTTGCCCTTGGTGGTCGTGCTGCTCCAGATGGCAAGATGAACGGCCTCCATGGTCCTAAGCACAAGCGAGGGGACATCGATCGCGAGTGTACGCGACTGGTCTCCCTTGCGTACGCACGGATACTAAATATTTCATGCATATAGTCAACCGCTTTGCCGGCACGCGTCTGGAGGACCTGGTTGGCGAAATCCCGAGTCTGTGCAAGGACCAACACGGCTGCAGATACCTGCAGAAGAAGCTGGAAGAGGGTGTCCCTGAGCACCGCGACATGATTTTCCGCGAGACGTTTGGTCATTTCGCGGACTTGATGACGGGTCTGTGCCCTCTACAATGCCCAATCACGGTCAACTGACAGGTGGAACAGATCCTTTCGGCAACTATCTTTGCCAGAAGCTGTTGGAGTACTCGACCGATGAGCAGCGTAACGTGATCTGCGAATCCGTTGCGCAGGACTTGGTGAACATTTCGCTGAACATGCATGGCACTCGCGCTGTTCAGAAAATGATAGACTTCCTATCCACCCGCAGACAGGCACGTCAGATTCATGGTTCTTTTCGCCTTTGGCACTCACTGGGTGGCCGGGACACAGACTGATCATAGATACCATGGCCAGATTCATTCTATCATTGTCGCACTCAGCCTTCATGTTGTAGTGCTCATCAAGGACCTCAATGGTAACCATGTCATCCAGAAGTGCTTGAACAAGCTGGCGCCTGAAGATAACCAGGTACGCTTTGCTGTGACCTTTTGACGTGTCTGCCGGCGCTCATTGACATTTTCCCACAGTTCATCTACAATGCCGTCGCTGCGAATTGCGTTGAAGTCGCTACACACCGTCACGGCTGCTGCGTCTTGCAGCGCTGCATCGACCATGCGTCAGATCATCAACGCATTCAGCTCGTCAATGAGATCACGTACAATGCGCTGACGCTTGTTCAGGACCCTTACGGCAATTATGTGTGTTGTATGACCGCACGTTCTCAAGCTCGTCTTCTGATCCGTTTTTCCAGGTCGTTCAATACATCCTTGACTTGAACGACAATCGCTTTAGCGATGCTGTTATCCGTCAGTTCACTGGCAATGTCTGCGCCTTGTCAGTTCAGAAGTTCAGCTCCAACGTTATCGAGAAGGTTAGTTGGCTCGGCGGCCATGTCAAAAGTTGATTATTGACCTTGATCGCTCCACCTAGTGCATCCGGGTTGCGGAACACACTACCCGGAAGATACTGATTGAGGAACTTCTGAACCGTACGAGGCTGGAGAAGCTGCTTCGTGATTCCTATGGAAACTACTGTGTCCAGGTTTGCATCTCTATCTTTTCACACGTGCCGTCATGCTGATCGTCTGTTTCAGACTGCTTTGGATTACGCTGAGCCTACTCAGCGCGCGCTCCTCGTGGAAGGCATTCGTCCGGTTCTCCCCTTAATCCGGAACACCCCGTATGGCAAGCGTATCCAAAACAAGTTGCAGCGCGAGCAGATGGACCATCACGGCGGAGGCGGCGGTTACCATCACCAGCAGGCCCTTGTGAACATGGCGCTCGGCAATCAGGGCATGGGTCTCGGACACCCCAACGGCGGACGCCACATCCAGGCTAATCCCTTGGCGGACGTCTATAACGGCCAGAATAATCTCTACCCCCTTCAGGGCCAGAACGGTGGGGGTCTTGGACAGTCTAGTCTTCACGCCCCCCTCCACAGTATGCAGCCGCACTCGATCGACGGGTACGTCCTCCAGGGCAACTCTAGTCACAATCAGAGCATCCCTTCGCATGCTGGCGGCTTCGCAAACGCCTCTGGCTTCGCTGGTGTTAACTCCTTCCCGAACATGGGCATGGCCGGGACTATGAGCGACCCTTACCAACGTGCCTCGTTCGGTTACGGAATGTAAACCTCCGCTACTGGTCGCCTTTTCAACGGTATCTTCATCATCAAACATCAGTAAACCCATTTGCAGTATCTTCATACTCATTCCGCTCTTTTCCCATGTCGCTCTTTTCAAGATACCACGTAACTTAGTCTCGCCTCGACCTCGACGCAATATCTCCCATGTTCATTATGCTATCCCGCGGCACCTGCGATCGGGAACCACTCGTCCTCTCGTATGGCAATACCTCATGGCGCATTTGTATTCAAACCCCCGCATTTTTTATCGTTGCTTCGTGCTTTCTGTTGAACTTCTGTGTGAACATTTTTCTTGGTTGCCACATTGTACAGCGTACTTTCAATCCACCACCTCCACCTCCAGTAGCTCATCTGTTTAATAACTAGCTCGTCGCACCACTATTTGTTTGTCATTCTGTAGTTATCCCCATCAATCTGAAACCGTTGCTTAGAGTGTTTGATTCCGTGTTGGAGTGACAACACCTTTGTAGGTGGAAGCTTCAGAACGGATGGATACGAAATGGTCGTATTCTATCTGAAGTCGGCGATCTCCACCAAGGTGAGCGTCAGGCGTTCGTGGGCGAGCCTCAGCAATTATTTGGACTTCATTACGATAATGCCCGTAGAGCTTATGTACCTCAGTGCACTCAATGACCCTTGGGCATCTTTGCAAAACACCAGTGCATAATGCGGGCCCTTGACGTCTCCTCGGCCTTACTGCTCGCGAGGCACGGCAGCAGTGGCTTGGTTTAATCTACGAAATGCCAATACAGAAGAAACGCGTTCACACTCTCAAGGGGTTGGTCGCAGAAGGTCGCAAGTCGGCATAGTTTCATGGTGGGTGCGATATCATATCATAGTAGTCGCATACAGCTCAGAGCCCAGATGACGCGTGCGGGTGATGAAGATGGTGGAAAAGGTGGATAACAAATGTAAACGAGTCAACTACGCGTTCTCGAGGTGTTTACCGGTTCTGTGCATTCCAGTTGTCCATCAGAAAGAGTCTGCGAAGAGGAAAGAAGATACGCACCTTGACGAAACCGATCGCGGCAGACTTTTCGCGGAAGCACTGACGGCACAGGTCGAGGCCATACTTGCGGATGAGACCGGCTTGGTGGGCGCAGAGGCGGCTGCACGCAGACGAGCAGACGGTCAGTACCCCGCCAGACAACCATCGTCCAAAGATTGCAAGGAGACTCACCACTGACGGCTGCCCTTGCCGTACTTGCGTGGACGGGAGAACCAAACGGCGTCGTGGGTCATTTTGAGGGATTACTGTGCCGACCGACTCTTGAGCTGGGCAGTATCAACGATAGCGGTATACGTACCTTGCGCCCGTGAACGGTGGATATGGCGTTGACGATGTTTCCTTGCTGCGGTATACCGCCTGAGAGGCGCAGGAGGAGATTATGTAAACTATACAGCACAACATTTAGAGTTTGCTTCACGGCAGGCCCCGAGCCGGGCGCTGCCATAATCGCGTCAATATTCTTCCCGTCAATACATTTGTATCGCCCGCCTAGCTCAATCGGATAGAGCGTCAGACTCTTAAGGCGGGTCAATCACCTGGTTATCCCGATCTGAAGGCTGCGAGTTCGACCCTCGCGGTGGGCTAGTATCATTTTATCTGTGATTTTCCCAGTTTTCCCTGATTTTTCCTGATCTTTCTGTGCTTTTTTGTGTGAGCTACATGCGGGTTTACATTTGACGAGTGTGGAATTCAACAATCGGTCATGGTGTTGGCTTATTTTGGGCTGGTCATAAGAATCCACCTCACGCCGAAGGGTAGGGACATTGCAGTCATTGTGGCAGAGATCCGTTTACCAGTTGCCTGCACCGCTTCGTGCTTGTCTGCGTATGAAAATAGTTGGCGTTCTATGGCCAGCTGTCTTCGATGGACCTATCGAACGATGTGAGAAGCCTTCTAAGGTCCCGAAGCCGTTGGCAGTGATGCATGTCCTGGCGTTGTTCATGGAAATATAAGTGCTAACGACATTCTTGTCTGCTCAATATCTAAGGTGGCGACAGTGCAGTACAATTGACGTCCCCCCCCAGTGCGATACAGTTGACCCCATAGCATCCCCACCGAGGGGGCTCATGGTGATCATGATTGATGATAATCGAGGATCGCACATGCGAATCTTACTGATAGAATACTGACCCTCCGCTGTCAGACCCGGAGAGCGTCCAGTGGATGGTATTAAGACAGAGTTGAGGATATTGATTACGTCCGGAGGCGGGCGATTCTACTGTATTAGTAGTTGAACATGCGTCCGGATGCACAATGCAGAAAGCAGAAATTATACAAGCCACGGGCACCACGGTATTGAGATCATCAGCCACGCACTCGACATCCACTATGCCCGACCACCCTTCTTTTTCTTGTTCACGACCTTGAACCCACCCCACTCCGACTGCTGCGACGGCTTCGGCTGTGCCTTGAGCACATCCGCGATAGACGGCTGCTTGCCGGCGCCTTTGCGAGACGCTGCATCCGCCTTCCGCTTGGAGACGAACTCTTCCGCAAAGCGACGGCCGTCCAATGTCGTGCTATTTGCGTAGATGAGCTCCGAGATGATCTCCTTGGTCGTGGAATCGACATCAAGAGGAAATGTCAAAAGCATTGACATGATTTCCTCAACTGTTAATCGTCCAAAGAAAAATCAGTGTACGGCTCATGCAACGTAGTCCAGAGACGTACAGTTAACAGAGCTATTGAGGCCCTTCAAAGAGTCGGTCAACCATTTCATGAAGTCGGTTGAAGGTGCGATTGGAGTCTCCTCGATCTTGGCTGCTGCGGGTGCGGCTTTGACTGCTGCTGGGACGACAGGTCGTGCTGCGGGAGTAGCAGTCGTAGCCCGAACGGGAGCAGCTGCCGCGGTAGACGCAGAAGGCGTCACAGCAGGCCGTACAGCTGTAGTTGCGACAGGTATCGACGACTTGCCATTGGACCCCACAGTAGTCCAAGCAACCCCTGCAGACTGTGAAGGCTGCGGAGACTATCGATTCTAATGTTAGATCGTACGGAAATAGGAAGTGAGCCTGCGCCCACCTTGGTCGTAGTCTCTGCGTAAGCACGACGAGCAGCGGCTGCGGCAACAGTGTCCTTTGCGGCCAGCTTCTTACGTCTCTCTTCCTCTTCTTGAATCTCCTTCATAGTCTTCTTCGTAGCTTGCGGCTTCGTGCCGTTTGTCCATACGGGCGCGGGGCTATTAGCGGCTACGGAAGTAGCAGGTGTCGAGGTCGCGGTGTCTTTGACCGTTGGAATACTACGCGATGAACCAACCTTCGATGTTGGAAGGCCCCAGGACGCAGTGAAGGATTGGGCCTCTTCTGCTGGGGTAGGAGCCGCACCCTGAGCAGCCCGAGTAGCGCGCTCCCGCTCCCGTTCAGCAGCCTTGCGAGCCTCTTGCTTCTTGGTCTCTGCCTCTTGGATCTCACGCAAGCTTGGAGTGGCGTTGGATACCTTTTTCTCCTCTTCCACCGTGACCGTCGACCAAACTGGCTTAGCTGGGACTGCGGATGATGCGGTAGACGGGCTCTTCGCCTCCTGCGGTGGAGAAGGGGCAATTACGGGAGTAGGTGCGAGGCGAGTTGTCGAAGGCCGACGAGCTTTGCTTGGGGCTGGCGGTGTCGCATCAGGTGTTGGAAGAACAGGTGCCGTCTCCAGCGGCGCCTGTTCAACAACGGGCTCGGTCGACTCAATAGGGCTGGGTTCGTCATGATGCTTGTGCAAAGCCTCTTCTTGCTCCTGCTGCTGGTTGTGTTGGCCAAGATTGTCAACCGTAAGGCTGGTGGGCCCATGTGCGGGTCCCCAACCATCGTCGGCGATGCTTTGGGAGGCAGCGTGCCAAGGTGACTGTTCGTCAACTACAGAGGCAGGTATGGAGCCCTGAGTCGTCCGGGCCCATGAAGAGGACTGTGGGGGCGCCGTTCTTACAGAGGTCGTGTTGCTGACAGTTGGAAAAACATTCTGGTCAAACGGTCCAGGTCCAGCTGCAGGCCGTCTCGGAACGTTGTCATCATTGACACCCCAACGGGACTGCGTAGCCGACCTTGGCTGCAGGACTGTGGGTTGCTTCGCGTGTATTGTGGGCTGTCCAGATGAGGGGCCTAACGATGTCACAATGGGAGAAATTTGGGCTGGGGCTTGTGGAGAGGCATACTGCATTGACGGCGACTGCGAGTAAGCTTGACTGAGGGCTGGCGTAGCGTAAGGTGATGGGTTCTGCAGGCCGTTCGTATATTCTCCAAGCACTGCGCCCCCAGGATGATCGCGTTTCTCTTCATGTAGGAAAGGATCGCGAGTACCCAGACGAGAAAGATCGCGCTGATTAACTGCGCCAATGTTACCGCCAATGTTACCACCAAAGGGACCAACATAACCATCGTTCTGCGGACGGCCGTTAGCAAAACCTCTTGAAAGAGCCGCTTGGGACGCAAATGTAGGATCCATCCCAGGGATAGTACTCGGAGTGAAAGGACCTGTGGAATCAATTAAGTCCATTCGTCCGGCCGTCCCAGCAGGCCAAAGGTTCTGACTGGGATGAGTCTGGGAACCGAGGCCGAAACCATCGATGGAAGGCGTCCCAACGGCAGGCGCATTGCTAAATCCAGATCGCACGGCGAATGCATCGTAGGGCGAGTCATTGAAGCCTGCTCTCCTTGGGGCCGAAAAGGTAGGGGGTTCTGCCATGAAAGTACCATTCCTCGAGCCACCCGGGGAACCACTGACAGGGAAGACATGCCCACCAACGCGACCAGCTAATGCAGCGGGGTCGGGAGACTCACCGAATCTCCCAACACCAAACGACGAGGACGGAGAGTTGGACGCAGTGGAACCGGAAGCAAAGTACGAGTCCAGAGCCGCAGTATGTATGGATCGCAAAGGAACTGGCTGATATGGCGCAGTGAAGCTGCTAGCTGCGGCAGCGCTATCCAGTGACGGCTCAGTTGGACGAGAAAGGCCTGGGGGTGCTTGATCTCGGACGACAGGACTCAAGAACAGCTTTTCTCCACTGGCTCGACGGGCAAGCTCGCCCACGGATGTCCAGTCATGATCCAAGTGAGTCCGTTTCATTAGCAGATCAGCGCTGAAATAGCCACCGTCATACCACTTCTGCATGATATCAGCACGGAAAGGCCCTTGTAAAATCAAGTCAGTAGATATATCAGACATGAGGTCGTGGATAGACGTACCTTGTATCTGACCTTGCGGGTCCAAGTAAGACCATTCGACGGTAGCCAAGTCAACGATGCCCGGTGGTGGGTGGGTAACGTCCGGGACTTGACCTGACTGCCCTCCCCCAGTCGTCCTAGGATTCTGACCTGAAGCAAGAGTGGCAGGACCAAGAACGTCGTTGCCGCCTGGATGAGTCCCGTCCTTCAGCGAAAGATTATCCATGGCAGCCGTCACACCTGAGGCCCTTAACGCGTTTCCGACGCTAGGGTTCTGACCACGGCCGTCGTCAGTGCTGTGCTCTTCCTCTTCCTCCCTGATTTCGTGGCCCTTATCATAAGGCTCAGGCTCGCCGTCACCGCGCGAATAAGTTCCCGCCTTTGATCCACTCTCAGATCTCTTCCTCCTAGACGTCCAAGATTCTCCTGCATTGAGGACTCCGTCGAAGCCTGGGGTCAACGGTCCACGCGAGCGGGGAGAAGACAAGCCACCATCGCGCGACGAGTTGACGGCGTTTTGTGTGGTTGAAAGCGATAGTTTGCGAGGCATAGTCAACGGTGGTTGGTCTGGGAGGTCCATGTAAGCACGCGGAAAGAAACATAGACGGGAGCGGACGATACCTGATCCCTCTCTCCGCCTTCCTATGAGGTTTCCGAACCTCTCCTTCATCGGACTTCCCGTCCCAGACTGGTCGCGCATAAGCTTGTTTCGTTCCGCAGATTGCGCGGCAAGAGGCGAAGACAAGTAGTCGCTGGACTGGCGCCGTCGGACCTCCGAGTTAAGGGGGCCGGCGAAAAGCTGCAAGATGGAGGTCGGCCAAATTTTCCACACACATAAACGCGACTCAGCCGCACCTTCTTCTCTGCCTCGTCCCATTCTTTCATGGCAATGGGATCATTGCCAACTTCGCGCACCACCCCTTCCCATCTTTCAACTTCCAGTCCGAGTCCGCTCTGTCCCCCACGTTCTTTGTAAATCCTGAGAAGGTCCTCCTTAGAATACCTGAAGGGGTTAACAATGCCGGGCTTCTCCTGAGGCGTATTCGAGTTCGGCGTGACGAGAGAGGAGTAAGACGACATCCCGGGAGACGCTTGACTAATTGAAGGAGGCGGAGATGGGGGGTTTTGTGGGCGCGAGGAATGCTTGGGGCGCATCCACTCGGGACCGAAGTGCATTGTGGTGGCAGTCATTGTGCTAGGTTGCTCGAAGGGGGATTGTAAGCAAAGAGTGCTAGATGATGTTGTCGCGGTGTGGGCGCAAGCTGGGGAGGGTAGATCTTCTCTGAGCGAGCGAGCTTCAGATTTGGTGGCAAGTGACCAGCGGCAAGCGCGATTATATTCCGCATTAGGGCAGGCAATTAGCCACTCCGCAAAAAAACAAAGCTCTTTCGGCATGTATGAACAAATGCCCTTTTGAAATCATGTAAACTACATTAAAAGATGCTTTGGACATTATCTACGCCGTATATGTCTCCTCTCACTATGTGGATGCTACTCGCCATTTACTGATGGGTAACGCTGACAAATCAAAGGCATCAGACAAGCCGACGAGAAAGTTAACAGAGAAAACATACCTTGCAGCTTACGAGCGGTCGGGATGATATATGCAATAAGGAATATGAGTCCGAATGTCATGCATAGCCCTGATACGATGAAGTAGCCATCACGCTCAGTAATGCAGGTTCCCCCGAGCTCAGAACAATGAGCCTTCCCCTGGTCTGAAACGCACTCTGCAGCTTTACGGACGCGTCAGGTGCCAATGGAGCGAAGTCAAACGATAAAGAAACCAACCTTTGACACTCAAGGATTCGCCAGATTCGTCCACCTCACATGTTGCGATGCTAAAATAGTCCACACCTTCAAGATAGTCAGATCATAGGTACTGCCACCAGTCCATAAGACTCGCCTTTCAATACAAAAAACTTAGGCCAGGTTCCACCAAGGTTGGTGAAGGTATTAAGGAGCTGCCGATGAATAATCAGACGAAGACCTTGAAATGTGGAGAAATGTGGAAACAAACAACTGACGGTCATGTAGGTACCTCCGATGAGGGGGTCCGAGATCGTGGTGTGAAAAGCGGATATGCCGACAAACTGTATAGTGCTGCAGCTTTGTCAGACTTTGCACCAATGACAGTCAGAAGATATTTACCTGGAGAAAGATGCCAACACAGTCTGGATGACCAAAAACACGAAAAACCCAGTTGATATCGGTGAAGAGGGGAAATTATAGACGATGAGAGTTGCAACCAAGGCGAAGAGCAATCTTGGCCAGAACGCCAGAAGCCAGGGACGTAAAGGTTGTCCACCTCTCGACCAGCTGGCTGCCAACCATCCTCCTACCATTTGAAATGGAAAATCAATGAGGACTGCGACGGCCATGTCCTCTTTCCCAAGACCTTTCTCCACGAGTTTCAAGGACGTGACGGCATCCGTAGCCGCAAATCCGACCTTCGCGAAGAGATGTAGAAGAAGTATTGACTGAACATCTAGAAAGCTTGACTTAACATTATACGAAGAGATCGTGAACGAAGAATTTACGTCTCAGCTTCATAATGCTCCAAATTGTCTTATATACGCTTGTCACATTCATGTCTTTCTCTTCCAAGATCTCTTTTCGCTGAAAAACTGTTTTAGATTGCGCAGAGACAGTGATGAAGATTCCTCACCTCCTTCTGGAAGAATACCAACCATAAAGTGACTCCGTAGCATATCAAACTCCAAAAACGCAGATATGTGCGCAAAGACAAGTGTGGTATGCCCCATTTCTCACTTAGAAATGGATCAGTATAGATTGAAGCGTAGCAATATCGATGTAATGGCTGACCTGAACGCTTCACTGTTTAATGCAAGGAAAACAGTGAACGACATAAAGAAGCCGGTGTTGAGGCCGATTGTTTGACATGTCGAAGCATAAGAAAGATTTTCTTGCGATAGCAATGTGAGAGCCCAGCCTACACGGGCACGTGTCAAAGCCTATCTATGAGGGAAATTGCTGTATCACTGACCATCAACGGCAATATCTATGATATCGGTAAGCTCAATAACAACACAGCGATGCAGAAAAAGAAACAGGCTTACCTTGTGTGGCCGCGAATAGTACAAGCGAAGTGAAGACAACTGTCAGAGTGTAAACATAATCTGCTGGCTGTGATGCGAAGTCAGTCCTGTCTACAGAGCGAAGACAGTATGTGACCGACATTCTCCATGAGCTTGTCGACATTGAAGGATATCCACAGCATCAGTGTCCCAATAATAAATTGCATCGGTATAATCCATGACTTCCTACGGCCAATCGAGGGAATGAATTTTGAATCCACTATTGGTGACCATAAGAGCTTCAGCGAATAAGGATAGCCTGATAGGGCGAATATAGCAAGTTGGGAATAAGATAGATGCTCTCGCAGAAGGAATGGCACGGATCCTGTGCTCGTCAGTAAACGTTCTTAGCCCTCCGATCGGATTCACTCACCCAAGGCCAAGCCGATCTGCACCGCCGGCACAAGAGCTCAGCCTGCGACATGTGAGATACCAAGCAAAATACGTACAGGGACTCCCTGAATTAAATCTAGAATTTCCTAAATATTGGTGACGTGTCATATGTGCGATAACAGGGAGAACATACAGAGGACGGACAAAAGGACCATAGCTCTCTTGTCTTCGGACGTGAGCTGCGCCTTGCCATCCTTCTCGCCCGTCGCATCGCCATCGGCCTCATCTACATCAAGTCTCGCTTGTCGTCTCTGTCCTTCGTCGAGAAGAGACAGTTCCACCTCGTCCATGCTCGCGTCGCCTCCGTTCGGCCACTCACTGGGACGAGAGGACCGAGGCGTACGAGGAGAAACCTGTATGCTGTCAAGCGAGGTTGATACAGCGGGGCGACGGCTACCCGGCGCCATATGCTTCTCGCTTTCGTCTGCAGGAGCCTTACGCCGCTGTCTTGCTTGTTTCGACTGCTGATTTGCCTGACGCGCCTTCATTCAAAGCGGTAATGTGGCAGTGGAGGTTAAAGAAACTGGTCTGTGTTGCCACGCAGACAGTTCTGAAGGGGTTTCAAAGGAGGGATAGAGAAATAAGTGTACAGGCTTGACTGCGCGTAAGGAAAGGTGTGTGCTGGGCGTCAAATGGGTGACGGACGGACAACTGGCCATCCGCGCTCAAAGGCGGAGTGATTCAGGTAGAGTCCCACGTGACTCAATATATGTGCTTCTGAATCTCAGGTTGCCAGCAACTTGTCAGTGATCTGGACTCAAGTAATAGGGCAGGACCATCGCAAGGGAATACTTGTTCATTGTGAAGTTCAAAGTCAAATACACAGAACGACCATTCGAAATGTACAACGAAATCTGCCTGCGAAACAGCAGGCGCTTAACAAGTGACGGTATCAGACTCAGTACTTAAAGAGGAGCCTAAGACGCGGTGAATGTGGGGAATTCACCAATACGGAGCTTCGTAGACTGGAAAGATGACCAAATCATTATATTTCTGCTCGGTAAACAAGAAGAAACCGCTCACGCCGAAAGGCCACAGGGTGATGTTCGTCGGCGCTCCAGTGCATGATGGTGACTGAGGCGGTGATGAGGCAAATGTGCTGCCGGCTACCGGCCAATCAATCAGACAAGCGGTTGCGGATATCTTGAACGGAGGCAAGCCAGAGTCGAAAATCGGAGAAGGTAAAGCACCGGACGCGGGCGTGTCGTCGCTGAACCTCAAGGAAGACGGATCGATGGCGTATTGCCAGTCGGTTGTGGGTTCGAATTGCAAGTCCACTGCACGGCTCTCTTGCGAGTTTCGAGTGAGGACAGTTTGATTCCTTGGAATGTCGAATGCATAGTGTAGAGGGCCGCGATGCACGGCAATTGAACCATGAGGGCGAGATTCTTAGGGTGGATAATATATATGGCACGGATATTGCCCAAAACACAGATGCACTTGCCTGTCGTAATCTCCGCAGGAAGATTCAAAACAAATTTCGTGATACCAGCGCTAGCCTTGATAGCTTGCAAACCGTTCTGAGGCGAAACAGGTTGTGCCGAGCCTCCGTTGACCGTAATTGTGCCGTTAGTGACCCAGCTTGGGATCCGCACGTAATAAGTGAACGCTTTTTCCGCCGTAATTGTCGTGGTGAGTGTATCGCCGAACGGGTAAAGCGTGTCCACACTTGCGGAAACAGTGTTTCCTGTATGGTCGCGGGGAGCTTCAGACGAAAACCGGAATCGTTTTTGGCAGGCGCTCACCTCCCGCAAGTGTCGTTTGAGTACTGAATGGCCCGAGATACAGATGAACAAGCGACTCTTGGTCTGGTGTTGTCAAGAAGGAGTTCGAGATGAATTTTGGCCAGCCTTGTGGGTGATTGACAGTGCAGCATCTTTCAAAGAGGTCAACGATGATCACACATTTCACTGTTCAAAGCCACTCACGGATAATTAGGTTCCAGGCCGAAAACATTCGAGTAAGGCCTTCCAAAGCAGGAATAAGCGCATAGCCAGACGGGTGCTAGATATTACATACCCGTCTTCGGGGAACGGGTTCCTGCGAACAGTTTAGCAACATACCGGTGTTAACTCGCATTTGGAAACTTACGGAGTCATATTCTGCGCAGCAATCTGGTTTTGCTCCTGTAGGTATTGTCGGGACCACATGTCTGTAACAGTCTGGTCACCGACTGTTGCCTACAGCAGTTGTACTGTATCAACTAACCTCCAGTAAGTGTGGCTGGAAGTGCATTGTACGTGATCCTTTCGACCTGTTAAGAGGTGTAGATATTCAGTTGGACAGAATTCGACCGGAACGAATACAAAAAGCAAACCCGGTCCGCGAATTTAGGATCCCCGATAACTTGGTAGAGATATGATCCACTAAATAAGTCGCATTACTATTGATGTAGGAAATGCCACAAGCAAATACTGACGAGAACATGGTTTCCTGAGTGATATAATCCGTGAGCTTGTGGGCTGATTTGATAGACGTCATTCACATACCACAACCAAGCATAGTTCCGTTCTAAAAATATGTCAGCTAGTGCACACCATGCAGGAAAATCGTATGAACCCTCGAACGGCTTCAAGCCCTGCGAGATATTCATCTGCAGCATAGATACCCGACGGGCGCCCGTGATATTTGAAAAGAAGATCCCATCCTTGGCTTGCCCTGTCAAGGTCTATAGCAGAAGGCTGTCAACAAGGACAATGGATTACGAACGAGATGAATTACCAGATTGATTGTGTGTGAATCTATATGTTGCTGGCAATGCCTTCAGACCCTCAGCCATATTGACACCGTGCCAGGTCAGGACGGGGAAAGGATTTTCAAGATGTTCGACTGGTCCAGTCGGAAAGTACTTTATGCCGGGTGAACGGAGTCGTCAGACGTTATGGATTGAAATGGTCTACCTGTGCATCAAAGACGGACTCCCAAGGATCCCCAGTCCACTTTAGCATCTTCATCGTATCGATGAGGAGGTCTTCTTGACCATTAGGATGGAGGTCATACAACCTGTAAAAATCACGCTGAGTTTAAACTGCATATATCCCGCTCGTGCCTGCTGAAACATACCATTGCAATGTAATGACGAAATCCTCCCAGCGCGTTTCGGTCCAATCCTCCAGACCTTCTCCGTTATGCAGCATCGTATTGGCCAAAGAGACGAACTTGTAGAAAGCCGTGACGACACGGTCAGTCAATGATGGATCCGCCTCGACCATCTGGATAGCTCCAAAGAAGAAAGGATATCTACACGGCGGATAAATGGTTGGTAAGGCCGAAATGAAGTCCGCTGCCCACCTTCCCCAGAGGTATCTTGGCTTCGTGGTGTTCACTTCTGGGCCCAACCATCCGGTTTCATCCTGGTGATCGAGAACATAATCGAGGAACTGCTGCGTTTGAGACTTGATGGTAGTGTCATTGATGAGGACACCGTTGGGTACCATGCCGTTCTAGCATCGATTCTCATTGAGCATCGCAAAAGATCGCAAACTCTTATGCACTTACAAACCAGTAACTTCCAGCTGTAAGGGATATGGTCAGCCCTTATCGACTGACGAATTAATGTCAATTGAATACCTTCTTCCAAGTTCGAATAGTACGAATCTCCTCCTACCCAATCACTTTGCGCGACACTAGAACAACGGCTGAGAAACGCAGCCCGCTAAATCATGGCGAGACAACATACTAGTCGTAGAACTGATGCTCATGGCCGGCAAGACCAGTCGTCTGGACCATCAACTAGATTTGAGCGTCAGTTGTGGCGGCCTAATGGGTAAGAGAATGAGAGATACTTGATCATGCAACCACCCACTCGGTGTGATAGCACCCAGAGGTAGGCTCAGAAACTTTTTCGGAGCCACTGGGGGTGTGATTAGAGGCGCGAAGACGTCATACAAAATATGGACCTACAGCCGCTCTGAGCGTTCGTCACGCCGGATACGACAACTAACGCAAAGGATGTGAGAATGAGCATCTTGGGATGAAGGCGTTAATCAAGCTATGACCGCTCGGTCTCGCCATTTGTACCAGCTGCAAGATCTGCCTCGACTTGGCTTCGTTGGAAGACCTCCGCTATAAAACCTCATGACAGAAACAAAAACGGCAATGAGAGCTGTCATGAGACGGGAAGCTATGGGCTACGGAGGCCGATAAGTGGATTCCATCGTTAGAAGGCAGGAACAAATGGGACCTCGTACTATGCTCTAGGCATTCTAGTAATAAGAATAAGCTCTATCTTCCCCGTATCTAGGACCAAAGCACATGGTCGTAGAGCAATGCTATCGGCACACCACTCCCCTCGTGTGATGATGAAGACGAGAAGGAATCTCCCGTGAGGGAACCGGTGACGCATACATTGTCCGTGGATCGCTCGACCATGCGAGCGGTCCGGATGGGAAGATGTGGTGTCGCGGGATGACCTTGACTATCGGAAAACGGAAGAGACATATTGAAGAAGATTGTCCGGCAGACTTGTAGCCTGCAAACTGAGTGCGTCCGAATCGTGAGCACCATGAAGGTCATGCATGAGAATAATCGTATTAGAACATTCTGGCGGCTTAGGTCTACAACGTACGATGGTGGAGAAAAGGCTGATAAACGTCAATACGCGACAGGAGGCCCATGTGAGTCTGGTTCGAAGACATTCAAGGACATGACCATTGTTGTCGTTCGTCTCGGGGAGAGATAGGAAGAATGGCAGGAAGAACAGATAGTACATCGGTGTTGTGGGCAAGCTTATTTCGGTTCCCGGCGCGCGCTCCCGAGTCCTTCTCGGACTCAATTGCTTCTGGCAACCAACGTCTATGTCAGTTATCTGTTCCATCCTCTCACACCAGGCTAACACCTGCTAACATGCAGCGTTTGTCTTTTTTTAGAAATCCCATATCACAGCCAGTCCATCAAAATGAAAGGTATGACGTGGCTCATTGTAATATCTCAGGCGTAAGAATCAGTTTGCTATGGGCCTGGCAGTGGGAGCATTGCGTCGTCCCACAGCTTGCGGCGAGTCATCTTCTGTCGTCTTTGCATCGTCTCGCGCCGAGTTAGCCTGCAGATAACAGGCTTTTCTTTGGATGGCAGATGGCAGATCCTTGGTTCAGTGCCTTTCCAGCTTTGGTGTATCTCAGGCCGTCCATAGCCTATGCCTCACGTTTGCATCGTGTTCCACCTGGGATTCGACATGCTGGTGCTCATTACTTCTACAACTGTATGAAGACTTGCAAAGTCGGGGTGGTGTGTGATCCTTTCCAGATGCGTAGGTGATCTTTCACCCCACTGTGCAATTGTTTTCAGATGCTGTTGGCTCGTTCACCTTCAGCATCTGGATCTTCCGCATCAAGCCTGCCAAGCCTGCCTTTGGCAGGCTTGTCCTTGATATATTTGATATGCATATGGAGGTTGCGAGGTTGTGGATGTGCGAGAAAGGCTTTGGCGAGGCGTCTCATCAAGTATATGTATAACGTCACTCGTCGCATATTCGTGGATAATCGTACAGTCGGACACTTCGGAACGAAATCTACCATGTGGAAGGGCTATGGCAGAAACTAGATCAGCTTGTGAACAACCTTGGGGAGATCAGAGCCTTACCCGAAGGTCGCACCGGGTGCAAGCGGCCGAACAGGAGTGCCTGCGTTATCAGCCCCCGTGAACGGCACCTGTATAACGTCAGAGACTATGAAGGAACAAATGAAAGGTGAACTCTCACAGTATTCCCCCACCAGGTCAGAATGTTAGTTGTTCCGATCTGAGCAATGCCCGTTAGCGTGAGCTAAGTCACAATATGGAAGGACTGAACAGTTCCATTCTTAGGGAATTGCAGGCTGATTGTCGGATAAGACTGTCAGTTCTGTCCAGGTCTTGAAAAAAAAAGAAGTGACGTACCAGAAGAATATGATGAGGATCGAGACAGCTGTCCCCGAATCCAAAGCCGCCGAAAGAACGTCTAGATTCGAGCAAAGAGGTGAGCGACACCGCCTCTGGCCATTTCAATATGGCACTTACAATTGTACTTCGTCCACCACGAGAAGTGACGTCTGTCGGGATCTCTCAGCTCACGGCCGGAGTCGTAGAAAATTAAACCACTACCTTCTGATTGCATATTGGAAGATAAACCCGACAATGCTGAAAACGAGTGTGAGCGAAAACATCGGCGCGGAAGAGGGTGGACATACGCCCATGGTACGTAGTTCAGCGCGGTGGCCGGAGGGATAAGACCTGTGCCGTTGAAAATGACGGGGCTAAAACCCTATCAATGAGGTTGCCGATCTCGAGACGTTGCAGATTAACATACAAGCTGAATAGCAGTCAGTTTAGTAAGTCATTGGGAAGCAATCATTGATCAAGCGTACTTGATATATTTGAAGAAGCTGTTAGGCCACTTCTTCGTGATCGCCCACGGGACGACAGGAGCAATTGTCCCGACGAGGAAGAAGAACAGCAGAGCTGTACATCCTCATGAGTACATTTGCCTTCTGCGTATGAGTTAAAACTCACGACTAGGAGATACACACAGGTTAGTGAATCTTTCAATATGAAAACAAAAAGATGTCACGACTCACTAGTACGTCTGTCCCTTGGAGAACTGAAGACCAGGACCTATGACACCTGGAGAAAAACAAGCTCGAACTTAAATTGATGACAGGATGACGTTACAAGGCCGACGTACCCCAAATGATGGATGCCGTGCCGAATACTTCGGTGCTGGGACAAATAAACCTGAAGAACGCATCGGAGACTACTCTGAGCTGGCGTAGAGTGGAGACGTACCCATCCTTCTGCGTCGGTGAACATAGGTCGCTATTACAAGGATCAATTATTAGACACATCCTTGTCGCAATGCATATAACACGCACGGAATGTTGGTGAACATCCACGCCTGGACACCCAACTGGACAGTTCCAGCCACGACCGTCGCAACGATCTGAGACCAGAACATTGGCTTCGGCGCAATCTTCATGTAGTGCCCAAGCTTGAAGTCTGACGTGAAAGTCAAGGCTTGCGCCATTGTCTGCTCATCCCATCAGTATGTTTCAAGTACGCTGGACACGCTAAATGACTAACGATATAGCCCCAGGTCTTGAACATCATCATGGCAACCGGGCGGCCGGGCAATGCGTATCTGCAGCCAACCTGCATTCAGACCACGCCCTAACATACAGGAATAATAATGCGCACCCAATGATGAGCTCCGTGATCACGCTAGTGCGCAGTTAGACAAGTACAATTGTCGATAAGCTTCGGTCTCTTACTTCAATCCGACCTGCTGGTTCGTGATGGCCTGGATCATACCGACAGGTATGACATAGGTGAAGGCTACAAAGCAAAGGTCGTCAATAATCCTTCACAGGGCACGAAATCAAGTCGGAAATTGCTCTTACAAATGACAAGACCCAGAACAAACGCCCAGACGGGCATTTGGGTCGGCCACACCTCAATGCTGATGACACCGAACACAAACATTGAGATGAAGATGATGGCATACCACCAGTCAGGCACTGTGGTGGTCGGCATCAGACATCTGGATGCAACAGCAAGTAAGGAGAGCGCCTGCCTTGTTGGTACCGAGCCATGAGCCGGGCGTGAATGTCGGGTTGTTCATGCAATGCACGCCGAGACTGGACCCAGATCTGCTTGCGGAAGTAGAGTAATGCATGCATGAGGGTAGCTGTGATGGAGGCAAAGGACAGTCTGGAAGAAGATATATAAGTCAGAAGATCCAAAGGCACATTGTCTTTCAAATACATGCGTACCCATATGACATGGCGAAGGTTGTTCTGATAAATGGCGTCAGTCTGTAACTGTTTGACTGGCTTCAAGATACCCACGAGAGGAACAGAGGGCTGTATGCCTTGTATGCCTCGATATTCAGTGTTGAGTCCTCATTGAGAATGCGCGTGACGTTGTAGGCTTGCATCTGGTTGTCGTAAGACGTCCGAGATGATATCCTATCCAAGCGATCTATCGTTAGAGATATGATACGAAAATATTGCGACCCTGGTACTCACGGCATGAACTCGCTGAACCATGTGTTGGTGAACTAGATTTACATGAGAGGCTTGCCCATGTCGCGGAGCGAGGGATACCCACATAGAGCGCAGGCGTGACAATCCCTGAAAAAATCAGTGCTTAGAAACTGGTCTCATAAGTATCGCTATCATCACACTCACAGAAGAAAATCACGAAGCCCGCAAAGATATTGGCCTCAGCCCACCCTGTCGTATACGCATACTGGGGTAAGATGCATTGAGGGATCGTATAGGAAACGTCGTACAAGGCGTGGCAAGAGGAGAGCCGATGTAGCTGAGATGTTGAACACATGAGCGTCGGCCATCTAGCGAGGATACATAGCACGCACGCAATCTGACTCCAGTCAAAGGTGACTACGGACATGCCCTGTTTATAGCATCATATATCAGCGCTATGGAAGAAAAGCCATATTTTTATTCGTTTACCAGGCCGTGAACATAACTGCATCGGGACAGATTGTCAGAAGTTTTCACAGATAAGAAAGCTGTGGACATACCCGAACAGCTGGGAGATGGCTGAGAACAAGGGTCAGACTATTGGTTGGAAGAGCCGCAGAGTATCTGCTTACTGGTATTCTCCGGACGAATCCAAGTGACCCACGAGAAGAAGGACAAGGCTTGGACTACGCCGAGGTTCAGCAGTCAGCATCCTATTCTTAGATTCAATAAATTTGGATACTTACAGATATAGCCCGGGAAGAAGTCTGGTTTTGAACGGTCAGCCGACTCCCGAGAGGTAAGTAGATGACATGAACGTACACCAGCAAAAGGTCGCGAGGAACGCGTACAAGAAAAACCGCTCTCGGCTGATACCCCCGCGGTTACCAATGCCGGAGTATTGCTGGGAGTGCAACGTGTTGAATAGAGCACAGTTCACCAGGTTGGCGGGCCAGATCATGGACGGCGGGGAAACGAGGAACCGCTTTGCAATGCCACCAATGGAGAAACCGATGAGCTGGGTGGACATCACCACCATCCACTGGTCTGTGATGAACATAAGTAACGCGTCAGAGGAAAAGAGTAATGACTTACAGATAAAGTTGTAGTTCTGATTATAATACACTCGTTGCACGGCTACGATGTCGGTCTGTTGGCGGGAGCGTAAATCTTTGTTCGTTTACGACTTCTCAAACTGGCAACACGAACCGCATAGGCTGATCCAGCGCCAACGGACGCCATGATCTGCGAAAGGCTTAGAAGCGCACTTGAATTCCAAAGAATGGATCTTACCGTAACAAGGACGTGCTCCTTCACTGTAAACGGACCCGGATTCAAAGAGTGACCAAAAATCCTCCAGCGAGGCATATAAGCAGCCCAAGCCCGGCCAACCGGGAAACTGAGCAACTGGGCAACGATTCCTGTAATATTGACGGAGGGAAAGCGGAAGAAGAAGAATTGGTTCAAGCCGGGGATGACGATGGCCCAAGCGATGCCGATGACCCATGTCCGAATCGTAGACACGGGTATTTCCGGGTCATCTGTGTTGGCGACGGCGGAGCGCACCTCGGGATATGGAGACTCATCGTCGAGATCGATGAGGTGGGACTTGTCCAGGTTCGGGTCGTCGAACTGGGCGCCAGTGATCTCCTGCAGAGGTGTTAGACTAAGTCTCGATCATCGCATGCCTATCACTTACAGCTATGACCTCCGCTATTGTCGAATATCAGTACTTTGAGGGGAAGATAACGGACGGGAGGACACACCCTTGTTTATGCCATAACCGAGCTCGGAATCGGCCTTCTCATCTCGCAGAGATGCGCTTTCCTTGCGTTCAGAGTCGACAGAGATGGGCGAAATGGGTTCCGCCATGGTGACACCTGGAACCTCTCAAACCTATTGACGTGCTTAAATGACAAAAGCTCGCTGTAGGAGCGCACAGATCCAAATGCACTCCACGTTAGTTCTCGTACCTGAGAAGCATGGACGATAACGGCTTCAATATGGGGCTCCCAAGAATGAGTGATGAGGTTGCACGGTCGAGGAAGTGAAGGAGATAACTTGAAATAGAACGGCCATTTCGTATCGCACGAGTATCATATGTCGGTGGCCCTGGAGGAGCACGTTGCGGTTCACAGGCTTGGTGAGATGGACAAACCGAGAAATGTATAGCCATCCCACGCTAGCAGTCATAATCTACGTTAATTACTTGGCATGTTTGATTTTTCATCCACAAGTTTGCGCTGCGAAAGAATGGACAAGATGAATCCCGAAGGGTAAGCATGATAGCGGTCAATTATCAAGATGAGACATACTTGGTCCACCGTTGGGGATTGAGAGACTCTGAGTGAGTTACAGTAATAGAAATGAAAGCTACTCTGGACGCCATGCTCCGAGCTGTGATCATTGGCGGAACCATGAGATCGCTGGCATAATCCTTTGGGTTCAAGCCAAGAACGACGAAGCGACCTGCCACCAAAGGAGATAGACTAGTCCCACGACAGAACATATTGGTAGATATAGAGTAGCCAAATGATAAGTGACCACTGTTGCAAAATCCGGAGTGGAGCGTATTGCTTCAACGTCGAAGATAGGCGCTTCTCGTGAGCAACATGCCCACGAAAGCATGTGGTCCAATTAGATGCACAGCAATCAGCGATCGCCATGCATCTTCCCGGCTTCCGAAACACGAAGGAGTATCTGAATAGTCGACCTCGTCGACTTCGAAGTGGATGAGCTGTGAGTTTGCATGCGAAGGGAACGAAAGAGAGAACTGAGAAGGAGCTAAAGATCGAAAAGGAAATCAAACACGAGCACGTGACGAGCGACGGGGAGCACGGGAGCGGTCTTCCCCACGCGCGTGGGTCTCTTCTTCCCTCTTCCACCGGCCGCCAGCAGTTCGTGAGCTCGTTGTGCCCAAAGTGACCCTCCTTTCACGCGTTATCAAACGATCTATAGAAAAGTTCAGGTGCCGGATCCAGTTCGACGTGCTAACCCGGGTTTCAAGGCTATAGGCATGCGCAAGGGTCAGGTCAATCGAGAAACAACTGTCGCGACCTAGCTCTCATCTTATCCTCCATTAAGAAATCTCCACCAAACTTCCCTCTTGAAAGATCCGTCGAACGTCATGCTACCCCGAATTTTCCGTGTTTTGCGCTTAGCGTCCGTTTCGCCCAGCCAATCTCATTCAAGGCATCTGGTCACCTTCCTCATAGCCATGCCGCTCGCTATCTGCCTCTTCGTGGCCCTTGCACTCTCACAACCGTCGCTTGCGCTCTATCTCGCCTTCGTCACCCCATTCTGGCTTGAGAATGCCGCGCGAGGCACTATCATCAACTCCTCTGGACCTTCGTCGAGTTCCGTCTTTACTTTGACGCCATCTGCAACAGCTGCATCAGATGGTTCTCCAGCGAATGCCGAGAATACCTCTAGCGCACTCGGAATAGCATCCAGGGTCTACGTCATCTCGCTTCCAGAACGCACTGATCGTCGGCAGCAAATGGACTACCTGGGAGCTGCCCTCGGCCTGGAGTGGTCCTACGTCGACGCCTTCAATTCCAGCAACCCGGCCATCACTGCTATCTCCCGCCAAGTTCGTCTGCTGCGCCAGAATGTCGCCTCTGCCTCCAGGTCCGCGACGCTTCCTGACGCTGCTTACGATGGGATGCACACACCTGTGTTTCATTGGCCTGACGACATCGCCGTCTTAGCTCGCGAGCACGGTCCCCTCCTACCTGCAGGGGCTGATCTGTGGACCACTCTGCCAGTGTCTCCGAACAGAATCGACCAGCTCGAGCCCGTCTCCATGAAGGAACGTCCGCGCCCAGGCATGCACGCGAAGCAGCTCGAGCTCGCATGTACGCAAGATTACAAGCTCCTCGCACACTTCTCTGCGCGCCTGCCCCAGCACCGGATTCTGACAGCCGCAAAAATCGCGTGCTGGCACTCGCACATGCAGGTCATCCGCGAGATCGTTAACAGCGATGACGACGCGCCCGCCATCGTGCTTGAGGACGACATCGACATGGAGCGGGACATACAGGCACGGCTCGAGGCGCTCTGGCCTACCCTGCCGGCGGACTGGGATATCGTATATCTAGGTATGAAGTCTTGAATTCAGCATGGTCACGCGCTCGAATCACAGTAAAACAAATAGGTCACTGCTGGTCCGACGAAGCGCAACACCCCGCCATACATACCGTATTCCCGGCCTTCGACGGCTCAACGGACCAGGCCCCTCGCCACGGCGCGTCATCTCTCCACCCATCCGCAGCGCCAAAGTGCACGCACGCATACGCGCTGTCCCGCGTCGGCGCCCGCCGCGTATTGCTCCATCTGCGGCACGCGCCGTTCGCGTACTCGCGCGCAGTCGACCAGGCGCTCGCATGGTTGGTGCGCAGCGGGCGGTTGCGCGCATACAGCGTGGTGCCACCCGTTGTTGTGCAGCGGAAGGTCGTCGACAGCGATGTCATGCCCGGGCGGGGGAGCCCTTGGAAGGAGAAACTAATGAACGGAGTCTTTAGGTAGACGGAGAGAAAGTAGATAGTGGCAGAGCGGTCTCGGTTGTTTAACGGGGATATAAATATATATTCAATGAAAGGTTGGAGATGGATGATGGGGATTGTACAACATGCCGAATACAAAGCAGAAGATGTAAAACAATCACGTGACGAAAATGAAACGCGAAGGTCAACTGCCATTCGGCGCGACCTTCCTCTCCGCCGTCACTGCAAACCCGATCAGCGCCCCATCACTCAATTAAGACATGATATACGCACCCCACGGCCGCCGGTCCATCGGACACTGCTGCTTCGACGACGCGGTCCCAATCCACTTCAGCAAACAGTGCATATGGAACACATGCGTGCACTCCCCCCAAACTGCGCCCGTCAGCACCATGCGCATACGCACAGCAAAGCACGAGACTCACTCAGCGGACAGTCGTCGCCGGGGACCTTGCACGACGGGCAGCAGCCCTCGTACGGCACGCGGCAGATTCCACAGACATCCTCGTCCTCGTCGCTCTCGTCCTGCCGGCCCGTGTCCCACTGCCACTGCGCGATCGCGTGCCACTGCTTGACTTTGACCTTCATGATGTCCAGAAGCTGGAGTCAGTTTTCGGGAGGAAGATAGGGAACAGCTGAGACGGTGGGCTCTCGAATGGGCGGACTTGGAATTTGGAAAGGGCGGTTGGCTTGTTGAGCGTTACAAACTGCGACGCGTCGTGTGTTTGCATCTGTGTACGCGACAGTCTGCGCGACACGCGATCGGCTTCGAAATGAGAAAAACGTGGGGTGTTCCGTTCCGTGGCTCCGAGCCGAGGTCATTTACAAACGCGGACCCACGATCCACAACGACCACGCCGAGAGTGAAAAGAGAACGAGAAGTAACTTCCAATATATATTCGGGAGATATGCGGTAATAATACATGTATCGTATAGGCTTCTTTCCCCAAGCCAAAGTCTCCAGGATACCGAATGCGGACCCTCCGACACCTGTCCATAGTACAACCCAAACATCACCACCCCGACAGAAAATGCACATATTAACACCGCGAGCACGTAAACGACAAAACAAGAAGAACTGATGTACAGGAGCGAACACGACAACGGGGAATATTTATATACCTAATGCGCGGCAGTCCAACATAGTGGGATATGGATATGGCAGATCGACCGATCAGGCTTCGAGATTCGTACAGGCAGCTCTTGCTGCATTATAAACAAAATTCTGAGATGTGAGTAACCGTTGGGACGGACGGGCTGGCTTGAGTTGTGACATGGATGCCAGGTCATGCACACGCCAGAGGTAATTATTGGTCATAGCCAGGGCCTTGCAAGGAGGCCATCCAGATTCGCGTTTTGTACAGCCTGGAAATAAAACGAGTCCGTGAGCATAATGTCAGAATAAAGACAGCGGACGGCTTACCGGAAGAGCTCGCGAACCAATTCGCGGAAATCGATTCTCTTTTCGGCAATGAAATAGAACGTTAATTTACGCCGGTCCCTGTACACCACGTCAGCGTATCGCTCTAGCACGCTCAGTGAGTTGCACATACCATTGGTACTCGGCATCAATGACCTCCATCGGCAGCTTCTTCTGCCTGACCTTGGACTGGCACAGTTGAAGCGCCTTCATTTCGTCTTGGATCTTCGTCACCAGCAGCCTGCCAAATCATCAGTATATAATCCCTCAGAACGACCAAGTCACTCACTGCGTATCCTGCGCTCCCGCCTTCCCATAAATCATCTTCGGATTTATCTCCTTCTTTGCCCCCGCGCTAGGCGGGCCCGCAGTCCCGCCTGGGCTCACCGGCGCATCGCCCCCCGCGCGCGCAAGTTGCTGCCGCTGGAACGCCTCCACCTCCGCCAGCGTGATCGTGTCGTTCACGACCTTGCCGAGGTCCTTCCCGCGGTCCGCCTCGACGATCACGAGGTCGCCGACACGGATGTCGAGCGCGAGGTCCGTCGCGTAGAACAGGTCCGTGCGCCCTGCCTTGAACTCGACGATGTACAGCGGGCACGAGGTCGGCACCGCGTGCAGCGGCACGCCCTTGCCGAGCTCGCTCAGGTTCGCGGCCCCGCCCGACTCGGACGGCCGTCGCTGTGCGGACGGCGCGAACATGCCGTGCATGCTGCGGCCGCTCGTGGGCGAGATCGGTGAGGTGAGGCCCACACCGCGTCCGTATGAGGCGGGGACACCGTCGTGCGTCTGGATGGCGATGTATTGGATACCCTGGCCAGGGATGAACCGCGCGGCGAGGTTTGACGGATGCTGTTGCTGCTGCGAGACGAAGTCTTGCGGCTGGTTGAATCCGGAACTCTCGCCGGAGGAAACTCCGCCTTCGCTGGGTGATCCGAAGCCCTGCCGCGGGGCAAAGCCGCCGCCTGGGATCGACAGGTTGAGCGGCTGGTACGGCGAAAGGCGTTCTGCGGTGGGCGGGCTGCGCGAGAGCGGCGCGTAGATGGGCAGAGAAGACGGCTGGCTCGGCGGCATGTTTGATGACGTCGGTCCGGGACCATCCCTGCTCAAGCTCATCAGGTTGAGGTCGCTCGCAAGATCTTCGTCTGTGAGCAGAAGCCCTCCACGACCGTATGACGATCCAGGGAAGATGGTTGGGCGCGTGGGCTCGTCGGTATCGAGTCCCGGGGCATTGAATCCGACGATTCCGCGGCGCGGTTGAACAACGCTGACACTGTGCCGCCGGCTTGTCGTCCCGCTCCCGCCACCGCCGTTTTCATCCCGCGGTGGATTCATGCCCGACCACAGTTCGCGAAACGCGGAACCGTCATCGAGAAGGATCTGCCCGACGTCGCGCATGAACGGGCTCATGTTCGACGCATCCACTTGCTGGCGGCTGCGCGAGTAGCCATTGCCCATCGGAGCGCCTGTCGGCGACGACGAGAAGTTGGACGGAGATCGCCCCGTGGCACCGAGCGACCCATACCGGCTTCCGCCTGGAGGCTTGATCTCGCCGTAGCGCGAGCCCGGAATACTCTGTGGATTCGAGCCGAGGCTCGAGTCGCCCCAGGGAGGCAATCCAGACGATAGCGGGCTGCCTATAGGCTGCGGACGCGACGTCGTCGCGAGCGATTGAGACCGACTGCGCGTGAGATCCGCCGCGTAACTCCGCCCGCGCGCCGGGAGCGACGGTGGGACGTAACGTTCGTCATACGTGTCGGAGAGCGCCTCGGACTCGTCGTCTTCGAATGTGGATGTAAACGCTCGGCCCTCATGTAGCGAGGAGAGAGACCCCTGAAGACCCGGTGCCGTCGCGGAGAACGAGGAGCTGCGGGTCGGGATAGTGGGTAGAGCGCCGGTGAAGCGCTGGCTAGCCCATGGCGAGCTGCCGCGCCCGAGATTCGGGGAGAGACCAGGCTGAGGCGGGAGGAAGTTCTGCCCGGAGGTGCGTGGGGGCTGGCTCGCAGCCCTCTCCCTCAGAGATTGAGGCCCGGAGTCGGAGCCATGGCCGGAGACGAATCGATTCCTGCGATCCGCGTCATCCGGCTGCTGCATACCATTCGTATTGGATTGAGACATTGCAAGCAGTGTGCCCAGGTTGAGGATGTGCTGGAGGTTCTGTACGGCCGCCAGCTTTGCGTCGCGTGGGTGTGTCAGAAATTATTGAAGGACGTGAAAAGCGGGTCGTTTCGGATATTTCTCGGCCGAGTGTTTTGCGTTAGGGCAAGAGGTCGTGGGTACAATCTGGGAGGCTGTAAGTGGACAGAGCTGCGAAGAACGAAGAACGAAGGACGCGCACATTACACTTGTGTCGCGGGAGCGCAGAAATGCAGGTCGTAAAGTCGTGGGCCGAATCTTGTGACCCTATGAGTCAGACGGACAGTCGGTGCGGCTCTAAGCTGCAGAAAGCAATAAGAAAACGAGTAAGAGAGTCTACTGGGTGATTGGAAGACGACAGCAAGCAGGTCTATGAGGGTAGAAGCGAAGAGGAGCAGATGAGGATGAGTGGGGGACGAGAGCAAGCCATGGGAGCAGCGGCGCTTGACCGAGACCAGCTGATCGTGCCTCGTCCTCGGCTCAAGCTCCTTTCCCCACTGCTTTCGCTTCCGCCACCCGTCACATGTCCCCCGCTCGTGTGCTTCACTCCCGACGCCCGACACCGCCCCGACGTCCTCGTCGTCGTCAGGTATCCCCTTGCGCTCAGCCGCATGACATTCACAGAGCGCGCTCCACGCGGACAGGCCATCCGACCTCAGTTCTCTGTTCACGGAGAACATCAAGCTATTCCTACCCTATTCTCGCAGCGCCTGCCAGTCACTCGCGAAGCGAAGCATCCGGAAGCAATCCTCATGTCTACAGTCGTTACAGTAAATAGCACGCCGTTTGAATCAACGTACAGTATGCTGTACAGCCCATATGCCTCCGAGCGAGTCCATCTAAGCCTGACGTCAATCCGCCCCTAATCACGCGCCGAGATCCGTTCCCCAACATGCGTCGGATGTCGTCCGCCGCGTCGACGCGGCGTGCGACGTGCGCGAGATATCCACCCCTGTGGTACTGCAGTCGACATAGCGGACACGGCCCAGCCAACTGGTGACCTCGAGGTCCGCGCTCACCGAGCGCGAAGATCACCGGTCCGAAGCAGCACAGCCGGCAACACCCCGACACCTGGGAGCGAGCGCAAACCCGTCCTTCCCATTGGACCCGCGGAGCCAAATGGCAGTCGATCGTCGGTGCGGGGACGCCTAGACATCAAAGACGACGTCCATCGCTCGGAACGCAGTGTTCCCCGGCCAGACCTTCACCGGCACCTCGCACTCCACTGTCTCGATCCGCACCGGCTGCCAGCCCTCCTCTCCCCCTCCGAGGTCCACCTCGCCCTCGCCTAGGCTCGCCGCGTCCTCTCCCTCCGACGCCTCGTCCCCATCGTGAAATCCGCCTTCCCCAGGTCCGAGAAACGTGCTCGAAAACAGCGCTGACCAGAAGCGCGGCGCAACCGGCGGGCCCGGCGACGCGGGCGGCGTCTTCGGCTCGGGCCGCTCCAGCGGCGCGATGCCCGCCGTAGGCACCCATGCGCTGCCCCACTCGCCGCGCGGCCCGTCGCGCACGAGCTGCTTTGTGCGTGCACTGTCCGCGACTGCGACGAGCAGGCACAAGCGTACCTTCCACTCGAGGCCGCCCAAGGGCGGCTCGCCCAGCGAGATTTGGAAGGCAGGTGACGCGTCGGACGGGATGTCGAGCGTGAAGGTCGTGCGGAGCGCGGAGACGACGAAGGAGGAGTGGTATTCGGCGTGCACGCGGCGCATGTGGCGTGCATCGGATGCGGAGGACAGGGATGCGGGAAGCGATTCGTGTGCCTCGAGCATGGCGGAGAGCTGCGCAGAGTGAATTCAGTAATTGTAGTTGAGAGTAAGAAGATGCCCCACCTTGAGCACCCTTGCCCGACTGTCTCGTTCATTCAGCTCCACGACGCCTACTACGGTCTCACCGAGCCGGTACGCCGCCTTCATGAACGTGAGCACCGCAACCTTCACACCGTCCTTGTTCACATCGTATGAAATCTTCTTCGGCACGCGCGTCAAGATCTCGACCGCTTCCCGGCACCCCTTCAGTGTGCCCTCGCTCTCGCGGTCCTGATCTTCATGGAGAGGCGATGGTGGTGGTGATGATGAGCCATTTTGCTTCTCACTGTGCAGCTGTTCGGCTGATGCAAGCAGACGGCGGCCATATGTCCGCAAACTGCTAACGGATCCCTGAGAAGGAGCTGCAGAAACTTTCGTAGCAAGTCAAGTTCAGTATCCAGTTCATCTAGGTGCAGACGGACAGAACACTCACGTGCAGGACTTGGCACCCGTCTCTTCATTGTGCCATTCAGCGCTTTGCTGATATCCTCCGTCACCTTCGCCTGTGGTCTATTGAAGCTGGCCATGGCCGGCATCAACAAATTATAGGGTAGCTGCGGCTTGTCGACTAGCACCAACGCGTGAGCCCAGCCTCTCGACAACGAACCGCCAGACGTACCGGCGACGTGGTTGTACACCCGAATCGGCACCTTCATGACCCGGCTATTGCTATTCGCCCCGCTCGGCGTCGCAGGCCCCTGGTTCGCGCCCGCGCGGCACGTCCCCACGGACAGTTGGTACGAGAAGCGCAGCGTGCGACCCTTATACGTCGGCGGGAGGTACGACGGCAGATTGACCGCATACGTATCTGCACACGCAATCAGCTCACACCCCGAGAAACCTGAGAAAACACGCACACGTCCGCGACTCGCCCGGCCCGAGCGTGAGATCGACCGCGAGCATCGCCGGCGGGATCTCAAACACAGGTAACGGCGTCTCAGGATCCCACTCCTCCTCAGGCATCCCGAGCCCCAGCCCGACGCCTGACGCTGCGCTCGCATCTTGCGCGAAAAACGACGCGACGTAGGACGGCGCGCGCGCCTTGTGCCCGCGCACGAACCCGCCTGGCCCTTGCGGCGGCGCGGGCGACAGCAGCGAGAACAGGCTCGCGGAGAGCGAGCTACTGCGCGCGTGCGACTGCCGGCGCGGGCGCGGGGCCTCGATCGCCGCGCCGCCGTCGAGCGAGGACGTGATGTCCATGCTGCCACCGCCGCGCGGGTAGCGCTTCGCGACGCGCGTGCGGAGGGCCGCAAGCGCGGGCGAACGCGCCGCGGACTGCGGGGGCGCGAGCGCGAGCATGCCGGTGAACTGGACATACGCGTAGAGCACGAGCTCGGTGAGCGGCGGAGGGAAGGTGGAGGAGAACGCGCTGCGTGGGGGCAGCGGCGTCGTGCCGTTTGGCGGTGGGCCGTGTCCGAGGCCGAGTTGGGAGGGGTGCCGTGGCGCGGGTGGTGGCGGCGGAGGAGCGCGTGGCGGGTAGGAATGTGACGCGGATTTAGCTGCGGAGCCCGTGGTGAAGGGTGCGGGCGTCGGGACTGGGGAGGGAAAGTTGGGCGTAGGAGGTATGGGAGATGATCCGGATTCGGCGATGGGGTCGAGGGAAACCGCGAAGGTCGTGGTGGAGGCGGAGGCGCTTTGGGGTATGGGCGACGTGACTAGGGGCGGGGCACCCTGTGAACCGTCGAAAACGGACTGTTTGCGAGCGTGCGGATGATTTGCTGGGAGGACTGGTGTACGCGCGAGGGGCGAGGAAATGCGGGGAGAGGAGGGCGCTGTGGAATGTTATATGTCGGACAGGGCATGATGAGCTGTAACTGTGGAGGCGTACTTAATATTCGTCCATCGTCGTTTCGTTGCACGGCGCTGAGCACTTTGCTCCCTGCCCCGCCGCACAGTTGTTCATCGAGGTCATGAGGCGATAATACATGTACAGACAGTGACTTCCCGCCGAAACGTTTCTTCATGTCCTTGCTCAGCTCAGGGAGCTCGTCCGCGCCCTTCGGTGGCGAAAGGCGTGAGCGTCCAATGAGCCCTTTCTTCGTCGGTGCATCCTTCACCACAGCAGACTTCGGAACTGAAGTAGACGCAGCGCGAAGGAGACCAGGAGAGGTAGGCGGACGCGCGAGTGGTGCTGAGCTGACGGAGTGGGCACTGCGCTTGTGTGTCTGCGACGGGCGCTGAGAAGATGGGGATTGCGGGGTGCGTATGTTGGTGATGGTGACAGTTACAGAGAGGGGCTCGCCAGCGAAGAAGGAGGACTGGGAAGGAGTGACAACGACACGAAGGGCGGTATCTATGTCGGCCTGCGTGGACGGCCCAGGTGCGGACATTTTTGCTTCCTGGTATCTAAAGAAAATAGAGGAGGAGATAGAGGAGAGTATGAGCTCCACAAGACCGATTGCAAGTACAAGAGATGATATGATCTGATAAGTAAACAAACAGGACCGGGGGAACTGGTGGTGACTCGGAACCGAGGTGTTGCGGTGGGACCGAGGGAGGATAACCGGATTACGGGTTGTTCACAGAGTGCCGGTAGGAAAGATCACGATTGGGGAAAGCATTTCCAACGCAGAGCAGAGCAGTCGAGGAAATGAACGGGCGACGTGGCGGTATGTGCTCAACTCGCTCAAAGCAGTTTACAACTCATTCAGTTCCTGGAACTTCGGCTAATCTTGCGCAAGAATTCGCTCACGACCATATGTCTCTGATCTCGTTGGCTCTCGACAAACTTATCAGAAGAAACGCATTGACAGGAGAACAGCTTTGTCAACGTATCATGCTGCACTTCTTCCCAGAGGTCTAAATTGTATTGCGCGAATGTTGGATGAGACATGCATGCTGACGTGGTTTGTGTACCAAGAGCTTTGGATCCTAACAACCGCTGTGGCGCGCCTCCATTTCAAATTCATTATCCTCCCCGCGCCGCGCAAGCCCGTTCCAACACCCGCCCGATCCCCTATACCTGCAGCACAATATGGATCTCGGAACGCATCTGGCGGCGAAACTCGAGCCATTTGTGCTCATGTCTAAGTCTGCGAAGGGAGCTGCAGCGGCAAAGCTGGTCCAGGACGCCACTTCTGCCCCGGGCGTCTACGTCTTTGGTGAACTCCTTGAGCTGCCGAATATTCAGGAGGTGCGTCATAGCGCTTTCGTCTCTTAGTGAACGATACACATTGTATTGCATGTAGCTTGCGCAGAGCGAGCAGCACGCGTCATTCTATTCATTGCTGCAACTTTTCTCGTACAAGACATATTCAGACTATCTCCGTTGAGTCCATTGAACGCGATGTCCTCGCGCCCGGGCTTACATTCTCTGAAAATCAGAGCACAAGAATGCGTTACCCCAACTATCCCAAAACCAAATCACAAAGCTCAAGCACCTCTCGCTCGTCTCTTTCGCGATGGAGCGCCGGGTCCGTTCTGTCTGTCTTCTCCCGTATTGTACACAAATAACAGTGCCATGGTATCTGTGATTTAAAGATACTCCCCTACACCGATCTTCTCCAAGCCCTGCAAATATCGACGATCCGCGAGCTCGAAGACCTCATTATCGACGCCATCTACCTCGACATCCTCCGTGGGAAGCTCGACCAGAAGGAGCAGCAGTTCGAGGTCGAATACACCATGGGTCGGGACGTCGAGCCTGACAAGATCTCGGCGCTCCTCCAATCTCTCCAGGACTGGTGCGTCTCTTCCTGCATCCTGCACTACTCACTTTTATCTTCATCCCTTCTGACGTAGGTCACAAACAACCTCGACCGTCCTTACCGCGCTCGACAGCAAGCTGGTATATCTGACTTCCCAGTCTGCCGCGAACGCGGCCGAGGACGCAGAGCACCAGCGCCTGCTCACCGCCGCGCTCAAGGAGGTCACCGAGAAGCAGAAGGAGAGTAAGGCCGCGGCGAAGCGCGGCGGGGCAGGTGCGCGCAAGGACCGCGAGCGCGAGGATGATAGCATGGACGTAGACGATCCGCCCGCGGAAAGCAAGGGGAAGAATCGCAAGTACGTGGCTTTATCTGTTGATTCGCGACGATCCTTTGTGCTTATCAGTGATTGCGTAGAGCACCGCAGGAGATCTCGTCCAAGCCTCGCAGCTCGAAACGCAATCGGTTCTAGATGCCTCGCCAGCGTCTCGCGATGTCCTCATAACGATTTTCGCATTTTCACCTGTCGTACATTTGCCGCGCTTCCTCTCTAGCATTCTTTGTACGCTTACACATTCGCCACATCAAATACAGTTCGTATGATCTCCTAAGAGTTGACGATCGATGGTAAGGAAGGGCACACTGCACAGGATCCGAGTCCTGTGTTATAAGGACTGACACGCCGATCAAATTCAAAGTAACGCAACGAGCTCGTGCTTTTGGGAAGCTGCGTATTATTACTCTACTCTTACTCTACTCTTACCCACCACACCGCGCAGCAATTGTACATATTTGGCTCTAATCCTCTCCCCGCACATTCCTCATATTTGCTCGTGCTTGGTCGTAATCTTCGTCTTGCGCAGTCTCTACACTGTCTGTACTCGTGCGCACTGCGATTCAAATATTGACACACAGTGAATTAAGGCAGTACTAAGGCCTAGCAATGCAAAACCGCACGCAATGCGGCCTATTTTTGTCACCATCACTTATTATCCAATGCTGCAGGACGGGAAAATGAGCTCACATTCGTGTGATGAGCCGAGCTGCAATATTGCTTGACCTGACTGTTCTTTGGACATCTTTAACGAACTGAAGGTCAGACATAGACTTAATGTCCATCTGCATGGAATGACTCACAATCCAAGCTATCCTCATGATCTCTGATCTCACATGGTTTACGCCGTCCGAGCCTAATACCTTCTTGAATGGCCGTGCGGTACGTGGCGCTGTGCGTCTGTCCTGTAGATTTCTTTCCAGCATCAATCACACCCAGGTCTCGTACTGACTTCTCCTTCTAATGCTATCCGAACTCGTCGGGTGGTTGTTGTCACCATACGCTGTCCTCTCGAAAGCTTGCTGTGGCACATCGATATAACAATTGAAATAACCCAAATTTGCTGAGATACATAATTACCGCTCAACTCTCGCCAACATCGTCATGCATGAACCTGCTGCCAAGACCGGCGGAGCGCCAGCTCCGCCGTGTCTTGTGTATACGACTGTCAAGTCGGGCCTTACAGCCGTTTACAAATCCATAGGCCCTTTTCGGCAGAAGTTGATAGATATTGCAGCGTACGTCGGACATTCAACATACAGGTGGAGCTTGATTCTAGCTCGCGCCTGGCCAATCGGTGGTAACGGCAGCACGGCAGGAGGGGCGGGGCCTGGCGGAGCATGATCTGGCATCGTCGTAAGCGGTTTCCGACCTTCGCCGACTCAAACATGATGCATGATCTCTATATCTTACATTCTCGGGAAGGCCTATCGATTTGTAAACGGCTGTACTTCAGTACCTAGTACAGGCTTACGCTGCGTGTTTATGCGAGTTCGAGTCCTGACAATCACAAACACTGAATTACAACGTGAAGCAAGCCATCCAACAAACATCTACATTTGGCTGAAGAAGTAGCATACTCTATCTCTCATATCCATAATAATGACTACCAATCCATCTCGCATCTCAGATCTTGAGTCGAAATGAGATGAATATATTCAGATTTGAGGTTCGTCTTGTGAGGAGCTGTGAAATCAACAAGACGCCACTTGTGGATCTTCTTCGTGTTCGGAGAAGGTGAGCCTGGAAGCCCTGGGGGCACATCCGGGGCGCGCAAAACATTCTGTCTTCTGCCCTGCCAGTCATCCTCGATCGAGAATTGTGCGACGTCGTGGTACAAATCTAAGATGTCTTTCCTATTGCGCAGCATCAGTGGGCAGAAAGCTTGAGGAGAGGGATAAACGACTCACTTGTCTTCGTCACTTATCGGCGCCTCGGAGGGCAATTCATCTCCCAGACGTTCCAAAACCAGAACACAAAGTCGATCTGGGTGATGTATAAACTCCTTCAAAATGGGGGGTAACTTGTTGAATTCACCCCGACTGAGTGTAAATCCGACGTCGTCAGCTGCTTCATCGTCTGGGTCCTTGCCGTCGAACTCTTTAGTCCAGGGGCGCGGTTCAGTATATCCGCCAAGATCAACTTGGAACAGACCGTAACACCTCGGAATAGCAACACCTTGGATGGATTCCATCTCATCGTAGACCCATGCTTCTTTCATAACTTTGTTGCCCTGCCACCTACGTGCCATCTTAAGTACTAGAGGCGGAAGTTGGACGCTGAAGTCGGATAGCTCCGCGTTATCAGCACCGAAGATAACAGCGTCTCTGCCATTACTGATGGCGTCAAGAATAGAGCAGGATAATGTGAGGTTGCCGGCTTTCGGGAGGGTTGAAGGGCGGCGTGCAGGAGCACCATCTGGTCTAACGTGAGGGCTCTGCTCATGTTGGAAAGGCTCAATGAGGTCTGCCGGGACATCAATCCGCTTGAGAGAGACAGGTCTTTCGCGTCCGTCTATTAAACCATTGATGACAAGGGTGCTGATCGCATTTTGCACCTATATAAGCCGGTATGAGCGAATACCCCGTAGAGCAATTGGGACGAGACTCTTGATCGTACCAGAGGTTGTGCCATCGATATCTTTCAGTAGATTATTCCTAGGGATGGGGTCTTGTAGTCGTTTGAGTTCATGCAGCGAGCGGGTTCCTTTTATAAATCTTGGGAGTAAATACGGAGATCGGCGCTTCCGAACCTCCAGGAGAAGCGGACAAAAGAGTTACGAGACAATAGTTTCAAGCCGAGAAGATTCCTGTCTCAGCGTCACTCAGGATGTCCAGTGCTGCACTGATTATATCAAAAAAATTGACATCGCTGATAGGTCTCAATAGACAGAACGATTGTCTTCTGTCTAAGGTCAGCTACGGAGACTAGCTGATAGGATAGCACAGCTCGGAACTAGTTTACCAGTGTTAAATAGCTCTTGTACACGTATTATACAGAGAAGTCAGACAACACCGATGGTAGCCAGAATTTCTCTCCGAGGTTCGCACAGTCGAGAACACAGTAGTCTTCCGCAGGCGAACTTTGAAGCTTGATCATAGAGATGGACTATTATCTCTCCCTCAAGGTCGAGACCACATGCAGCCGAACATGAACAACTGCCCGTTGATTGATCCTGATTTCGGGCTAGGGCACGCCTATGACAGGGTTCCAAGTACACAAACCTAGTCAGAGATGCTCACGGCCAGATCGCCTCACGGGCGTCGTCCACGGCAGGACTCGCTCGATATTCCCTCTGCCATGGTGCCACCGCGATTTTGGGCGAGAACATGTTCCCAATGTGTAGCTACTTGTTTCAAAGAAAGTGTGTTCTTTCGTGAAGGGGAGAACGCGACCGAACACTGACAGGACCGCAGACGCAGATGTAGTGAATGCAATCCTCCCAACGCGTTTTCGGTCGCTTTGGGGCACGTGACCGACGCGCGTCGTGCCAACTTCCTTTTTGGGTTGCGTCGCCTTTGCCTTAGCGTCGGGCGCACCTCGGGCGAGGACTCGGACACAATTCTTCGTCTATTTCAGCAGTAATAAAATCAGATAAAATGGGGGAATATCACAGAAGGGTAGATGCATCCATTGTAGTCACTAAGTAGATACATTCAGAGATTTAACCCATCCTTTTACCTTGACCAGTGTGATTTGTAAATGTAGAGAGTTAACCCATCTTCTCAATAGCCAAGGGGACTTTAAGTTGTGAGAATTGGGATGGGAGGGAGAATGACATGATTTCTTGCATATCCTGATGGCCAAGTAAATTTGGCCACTATGTACAGACCTCAGAAGTGGGTTTGAAGCTGTATAACATGCAGCAAAGTCAATGGGTGAAGTTGTGGACCATAATAATCTATAACAGCTCGATTAAGGCACTTCAATTATCCCTCTGGCTACTGAGAAGATGGGTTAACTCTCTACATTTACAAATCACACTGGTCAAGGTAAAAGGATGGGTTAAATCTCTGAATGTATCTACTTAGTGACTACAATGGATGTATCTACCATTCTGTGATATTCCCCCATTTTATCTGATTTTATTACCGCTGAAATAGACGAAGAATTGTGTCCAAGTCCTCGCCCGAGGTGCGCCCGACGCTAAGGCAAAGGCGACGCAACCCAAAAAGGAAGTTGGCACGACGCGCGTCGGTCACGTGCCCCAAAGCGACCGAAAACGCGTTGGGAGGATTGCATTCACTACGCAGATGTACCGGTGACTGAGCGCTCTGAGTGAACAATCTGTCGTTGTCCAATGTTCAACTGTGGGCACGTGCTTAGGACGCGTCTCTGTTTCATTTGTCTGTTTTAAGTGTTTATGGACCTCTGCTTGTCCGCATAACCATCCGCCGCGTCCATGTTCGGATTCCCTTTACTATACGTTTCGCTCTTTCTCGCTCCCTTATTCTCGCGCTTTGGTCAATTCTATTCTCCGTCTGCTATCTCATAGTGTCGCCGACCCGCATCGGCCTCCATCGGCTTGTCAATGCGCCGCGTCTAAAGATTTCTGATACAAATCTCTAGCCCAAGAATCCCTCGTTGTGTCCCACTGGGATAACGGACAACACTGGTCCCATTCTGCTGGACATAAAACACATAAAATCTCAAAAACTTGATCTCTAGATGCTGTCACGGCCATGTTCAATTGCTCGGCGCCTTAGTTTTCGAAATGCAAACACCGTTCGTAATCGAATTGGATGAACGGAATCTGATCCATCAAGTGATTGAACAGTGCGTGTCTCCCAGCGATGCCGTGTCTGCTGGAGGGTTAACCAGCCTTAAAAGCGGCCAGGAAACCACGATGAACATTCACCATTTATCCCAGCATAGCGAACACGTCTCTTTCTCATGGACCAAATTCAGCCCAATCCAGCCCAACATCAGCAGCCTCAGGCAGGCAGAGCTCAGCTGCTTTATCCCACATTAACGATACACTGGCCAGGCGGTGTAGTGCCTTTGTATCAGCAGGAGGACCATCCCCTTGGCCACCAAGCTGGTTATGATTTCCCCTTCGCAGCGCCGCGCGGAACGTCTGAGGTGGGAGACGCGATCGACGTGGCGACGCGTCGATACCTCTCAGCAGAATTCCCAGTAGCAGCAGCCCGAAAGACTCTCCCTGGCAGCAAAACCAATGTTCCCAAGTCGCTGATCGATCTGCCCGTGAATGAGCGGTTGACATCATCCCGACTCTGTGACTTGCTGTGGGACAGGTTTATGGGATATGCGTTGGCACCTAATCAACCTGCCATCGAAATGCCTAACAATCTCCAAGTATATGGAAACGCACCTCTGAATCCGATTAATGGCGTTAATGGCGTTAACCCTCCGCCTGTATGGTCGGCTTGGCATGGACATCACTGCCTACCGCTCCCAACTGCGTCACAGCAGAGCGGAGCCCTATTATCCATTAATAAATGGGTCGATTACTACATATCCAAGATAAGAGCGGTCGCAAATAGTGAATCGTCTGTACAAGACGATTTTCGCGATCAATTTATTATTCCGATCAATCTCTTTCTCAAGGTGCGTCATTCTAGTTGACTCCGTCGTCACTTCTGTCTGACAATTCTTCGGTTTCTATGGCAGACACGTTTCCCGACTGAGCAGGGGGAACCTCATTATCCCTCGTGGGGGCGCGCATGTCATGCCGATGGCACCTATACCAACCCAGATGGCTTTGACCTTAAAGCAGGGCTTCCTGATTTCCTTATGCATGCATCCGAAAACCCTTGCCCGAACGGCGCCGGCTTTGAAGTCAAAACATGGTGGAGTTACTCCACCAGATACTATCATGCTATATTTGAGAGAATGGCTTCGGCGGACGCAGGCGTCTTTCCATGGAATCCTAATGGTTCTAAGCCTTCAGTTGAGAAACAGGTCAATCCTAGTTTCCTATGAAGCGTACATGATAGTTAATGCGAAGATATTTCTAGCTATGGGGTGAGATGCTTCGATATGGTTGCACCTTTGGCGCCTGGACAAACGGTGAAATTGTAGGCTTGTTTGTGAAGACGGGACCTCACCAATTGACTTTCTCGCATACACGGGACTGGAACAACCCTCAAGTTCGTCTCGCTTTGATAGGTCTCTCCTTTGCTGCAATGAATGCCTCTGCACTCGGTGACCCCGAAGAGAATTTAGAGGCCCGCCAGCGTTTGAATGCCCTGGTTGAAAACATCTGCCCGCAGGCTTTCAGGCGGATTCCTACACTAGATGAGCCTCTTGGCCTGTGAGACTCGCTGAGTCCGATCATTGATGCAGATGGCGGGGTATTTCAGTGTCCTTGATGAGACAAAGTTTAGAATGACGTTTGTAATGGGAGGATGACATATACACGATTTGAATGACATGAGTTATCCATCCTAATTCCCTCAATTTGCGATAAAGAACCTCATGTCGCTTGAGTGAATATGCTATCTCGGTCGAAGGAGGCGCAGTTTTCGGGAGCTTTAGCATCGGTCTATTTACCAAGATTGAGAACGTTGTTATTCATGATAGTTGATGACTTACAGTAGCACTGTAAATCTATAACGAGCCTGAGCCTCAGCCTGAATTTCCATGAAGCCGCTTCCCGCATCAATATTTATCCAAACCTTCATCCTTGCAATACATTTCTCCTTTCTCCGTGAGTGTGTACCGCAAAGGGCATCGAGTAACCAGACGAGGCCGACGCGCCTCTCACGTGAACTGAGGGGCTAGCACACGGCAACGCAGTACTGCAGCGTGACACCTCCGTCGGAAACTGTAACTCTGGAATCATCTGGGGTTTGAGGTTGCACTTGTACCGCAGATACCGGACTTGAAGGATGAGGAGGCAGAATACGATGCCCTGTAGGAAAAGGATAATCGTCATTCGATACAGTATGGCGAACGCCAGAGAGAAATAGATAGAACTGACGACATGCGGAACAATTGCATCGATCATGATGAGGACACTGAACGATGACAACGTGTAAGTGAGCATAAATGCGACGACGGCAGCAGTCCATAGAGCTCCGCTCTCGATGATGGCCATAAGCGCAGGGTGAGTACTGAGAGAGATCGCATGCGTGGTTCTGGTCTTGTAAATCTTCCTCGAAATCACGGCTAGACATATCGGTTTGGAATGAGAAATCTCGTACATCTGTTGAGAATCACTTGCCTGTGCAATGGACATTGACATATAGGGTCAAGCAGGCACAGGTGGTGACCCAAACGTTTCCAAAATCGAATGCCGATGCACCGCCCTGAATGGAACCAGCGATGGCAGTGATGGCATATACTATGGAAAAAAAGGACTTGGATAAGCTCAAGTGGTATCAGAACGACAGCAGCCTACCAAGAATGCCGAGGACGGGCGGAAGAGTTGGCAAGCTACGTCTGTCAGAGACAAGCCATAGCCGCCAAACCTGCTGAGAACTAAGTTTCTGTATATTCTAGTGTTGAAATGGAGGTCACATTGATGCAGTCACCAAGAAAGTTCATTATTGCCCCTCTGGCGAGGAACATCGGGTCTTTGTAGGACAGCTTGGCGTAGAACATGTCAGCGCCCTCTGTCCAGAAGAATGCTCTGAAGACATCTGTTGCACTCAAGGCTATGTGCTACCATGGTCAGAACAGTAAGTTACTAAATGGCTAAATTGACTATTCTTCAAACTCACAGTCAACGCGACGCAGAACATTAGGGCCAGTCCAGCTGGCAAAACTTTTGCGGACCGCGCAGCTTGAGGATCCTCAACGCGCAAGAGGACGACTAAAGTTATCAACGCTAGGATTGAAAAACTTCCTGAAATAAAGACGAGTTGATAGCATGAATAGAAAGATGTCGGCGAACGTACCAAACAAGAGGAACTCGAAGCGCAGAGCGAGCAGCTCGCTTTTGGTGAAAGTGATTGCCATAATGTGTCAGGCGTACATCTTTAGTTCTGCTTTAATGTGCCTCGTGAGTCGAGATGTCATCAGTATCTGTTGTGGTTGTCCCGGACAGGTACTGTCCACTCGGGTTTCACGGCATCGCAGGGAGCTCTGGAGACACAGAGATGGCCATCTTATCACATTAGATTGTCGTGGCACTCACACATTTAGGTGTCATGCGCTTGGTTTGGATATTTGAGACAGCGGTATTGACGAGCATACAGCTGCTACGCCATGTACCAATCTTATCCCAGCCTCGTATCACTTCCCGAGCTGTTCGTGCCTCCTATGGATGTTGATAAAGCTCGTGACTGACCGAAGATCGACCACACCTTGTCGTCGGCTGTCCTTGCTGCGCCTCACGGACGAGATGGTCGCGACGTGCTCTTCTCATTCGCTTCATCTTTCGCAGTTGTCTTGCTCTCCCGAGCCGAGTGTCTGGAGAGCTCAACGTGCAAGGCAGCGGCGCTGTGCAGGGACCATAGCACTGCGCTGAGTGTACTTATTTGCGTCACACCGTCGAGCACGAGGCTGGCGACCGCGTCGCGTGTGCGCCGGAACGTGTCCATGACGATGCAGTCCTAGCGTTGCAGGCACCATCCGTGGTCCGGTGGTCCCCATGCTGTCGTCATCGTAGGGTACGCCCATGCTAGAAGATGATAGGCATAATAAGGACGTGTTCATGGAGGCCACGCCGAACGAATCCAAATCGAATATGTCGGACATGCTCGAGGGTCCGAGCTCTTCGCGGACGTTTCGGAGGGAATAAGGGGCAAGTCTAGGGATAGTGGCATCAATATTCGAACTCATAGTGCATAGATAGCGATGGTGATTGTGGCTCTGATATCCCAAGGACTCAGCGTGAAGATGCTTCAAAACACAGAGCTGTTGAGCAGCTATCTTATGGAGGGATGGGCGCAATTCCGTCGAAAATGTTTCTCTACGTGATAGCACATACATAAGATACATCAAAGGCGTGAAAGAAGCAAGTAGAGGACCAGAGACATATGCAGGAATTCGGAAGGATGAGGTGGAAGACGCCAAAGACGTGCACGTTAGCGCCCACGACGAGTCCACAACGCCGACGGCAATGTCCGGCGGACAGTTCGACGATTCGACCGCGTAACAACGCCGCATTTCCTCAAAATCGTGAATCTTTCTTGACCACTCGCTGTACTATACAGAATTTCAGATCGCCTGAAGCCAGTTGGTATATCAATATCTAGACATTTATTGGTCCTTGTAATACAGCTCCATTCCCTTCGTTGGGTGCACCGTCAGCGGCAATGTATGGCCAGATAGTGCCGGTGTACTTCTCGCAAGCGAAGGGCTATGAAGCAATGCAGTACTGCAGTGTGAGATGTCCGCTGGCAATTGCAAGTCCTGGATTGTCTGAGATTTGAGCGTGCGTTTGTGTCGCAGATACCGCATTTGAAGTATGACGAGGCAGAAAACAATGCCCTGTGCATGAAGGAAGATTAGTCGTCGCTCGACACGGTGCGGAAGGCATCGGAAAGACATAGATAAGACTTACGACGTACGGAACAATCGCATCGATCACGACGAGGACACCAAGCGAGGACAAGGAATAAGTTAGCATGAATGCAATGACAGCAGCAGTCCATAGCGCTCCGCTCTCGATGATAGCCATGACAGCAGGGTGAGTGCTGAGGGAGATCGCGTGCGTGGTGCGAGCCAGGTATATCTTACTCGAAATCACGACTGTAAGGAATCGTAAGCAACGGGATAGCTTACATAGTCACAGTATCAGGCAGGAGCCACTTGCCTGTGCAATGGACATTGACATACAGGGTCAAGCCGGCGCAGGTTATAATCCATGCGTTTCCGAAATCGAATGCATCTACACCAGCGTAGAAGCATCCAGTGACAGCAGTGATGATGTATGCTATTAAGGTGCCACGGCGTGAATTAGCTCGAATGTGATATCACAGCGACGATGGCCTACCGAGAATTCCAAGCATGGGTGCAAGAATGGGTAAGCGACGTCTGTCAGAGATGACCCACAAACGCCAAACCTGTGAGAACGTAAGTTTTTGTTTAATTCAGCATCAATGGCGAAGTCACATTAATGCAATCGCCGAGGATAACTTGAAAATTCATTATCGCTCCTCTGACGAAGAAAAGTCTGTTCTTCTCAGTGACATAGAATACGTCGGCACCCTCCGGCGAGAATAATGCTCTGAAGACACCTGTGGCACTCAAAAATATGTGCTATCATGGTGCCACAAGGTATTAAGCTGCTGAGTCGCTCGGTTGACTGTTGACTGTTGACTGGACTCACAGTGAAGGCAACGCAAAGCATGAGGACCAGTCCGGCTGGCAAAATCTTCGCTGATCGTGTAGCTTGAGGATCCTCAATGCGTAGTAGGACAGTTATGGTGATCACAGCCAGGACCGAAAAGATTCCTGGATCAGAGACAGGTTGACAGAATGTAGTATGGAAGTCTGCGAGGGCAACGTACCGAAAAACAGGAACTCGAAGCACAGAGCGAGGAGTTCTCCTTTAGCGAAAGTCATCGCCATGTTGTCTTGATCTTACTATAGGCATATGTTGTTTCTGCTTTTATATTTCACGGGAGGTAGGGCATCATCGGGATGTGTTCCAATGATTGTAGCTTATGTCTGTAGAAATGCCCATGATCTTCGAACAACCTTGGTGCTCGAGTGCATAAGACCGAGACTGGAAATGCAGAGATGTCATGGCATGGTGATCATCACATCAGATTGTCACCGCACTCACAGACTTGCATGCCACATGGTTGGTAAAGACCATGGGCAGACGCCGTACGACCGTTGACTGTTTGGCAGGAGTGATGCACAGTCGCTATGCCACGCACCAATCGCATCCCAATCCCATATCACCTCCCGCGCTGTTACATCTTCTGTGCATGTCGATAGGGTGATTCGCGGGTTGATCAAAGATCGACCACATGAGAGTATCAAGGGGAAACTTCCACCGAATGTCTTCAACCGATCTGTTTGCCACCTGGGCTATGTTTATCGTGCTCAGCCGCCGAACCTTCCCTTCGTTCCTCCCCATCTTCGACCCCGTTCCCTGACGGAAGTTCAAGATGGCCATCGTGGTGTTTGTGCGGACGTTTCGGACATCAAATATGGTAAAGCCGACATTGGTTGGTGCTGTATTCGCCCTGGAAGTTTGTGTTCAGGCTGTGAAGAATCATGAGCAACAGAAATTACTAAAACCACCTACACGCAACTATGGTACATTAATTGCACTCGCTTCAAAGCGACTCGCCATCACATGTTCATTTTTTTTCTCTGCAATTCGATCTTAACCGTCGCCCACGTATCCTGCCAGCAGGTCCAGACATGGAATATGACCCACACACGTAGTGAAGTACTACCCGGTTTCGCACTAGCTACGCGAGTGTTGTCTGATCCTTCATGGCACGCGTATAGCGCATATAGCGTAGATGAAGGACGATGAGGCAAAAAATGACGCCCTAGGGATGGAGAATCGTTAGTAACTGCAGTCTGAAGGATGCACGAGATGAACTGACAACATAAGGAACGGCCGCATCCAGTATGACGAGAACAGAAAATGAAGAAGCTAGATAAGTCACCATAAAGACGACAACAACAGCAGTCCACAACGCTCCACTCTCAATGATGACAATGAGTGCGGGGGAGTTACTTGAAGCGATTGCATGTATGGATCTGGTCTTGTATATCGTCCACGAAATCACGGCTCCATGGAAGTCAGCGATAGATGCTGATGATATGAGAAGTCGTCTCACCTGTGCAATGGAGATTTACATACATGGTCAAAACAGCGCAGGCTGTGATCCAAGAGTTGCCCAATCCGAATGGGTCACTACTCTTTCCCAGAGAACCACCAATGACGGTGACAATATATCCTGTCACAATGCGCATGATTCAATTGATAAGATCGTCGCTACGACACTGGCTTACCAACAATCCCAAGCACGGGAGGAACAACGGGCAAGCGGCGTTTATTGGATATGATCCACAGGCGCCAAACCTGACAAAAGCACCTGTTGTCTGAGCAGTTGCTCAAGATAAAAAATACTACAACTCACATTGATGCAATCGCCGGTGATGACTTGAATGTTCATAATCGAACCTCTAGCGAGGAAGAGCGCATCGACACCAGAACGCTTGCCATAATACTTCTCAGCGCCTTCTGATGAGAAGAATGCGAAGAAATCTTCTGTTGTGCTCAGGAGCACATGCTGCAACGCGAAGATAAATAAAGTGTCATGATCAAGTCTTGGAAGTCATTTACCGTCAAGGAGAGGCCGAGCATGAGAGCCAGACCGACAGGTAAGAGCTTGGATGAATTTGCACGGCCTTCAGTGCGCAACAGAATGATTAATACGCCAACAGCAAGTATGACGAAAATTCCTGGGACAGAGGTCAACCGATAGCGAAGTGAGAATGACGAGAAGCATACCAAAAAAGAAGATTTCAAAGCACAAAGCGAGCAGCTCAGCTTGAGCGACAGTTATAGACATGCTGGGGGTCGGTGTCTGGGCGGAAAAGGTGGCCTGACATAGTCCGCTATCGCGCTAATATGCATGAAGAACGAAGATGCAATCACAATGTGTTTGGAGTGGACAGGAGTACTATCTATACTTTGCTCTTCATGCGGGAGCTCCATTCCCTGGCAAGGGAGTGTTGAGGCTCGCCGAGGGGTTAGCGAGTTCTATATTCAAAAAGACATGGCATTGCGATACTCCTTTGAGGCATTGATCAGATGGACCGGGGTGGCCATGTTGGAGGTTCTTGTTCTGGACAACTTTTCTCGACATGTTGATTTCTTATAGAACGCGGAACGATGTGATATCATGTCGCCAAGGTTGCAGTTGCGAACATCTTGTCGAAAGATGGCATCTCTGGAAGAAACCATCGCAGGGATGACATGACAGCAGCCAGATGTCAATCATTGTTGCGCAGAGGTCCCGAAAGACAGTCACCGCGAAGAACAGTCACCGTGAAAATCTGATCTTCAAAACGAGATCAAGCTTGTAAAGAGGCCGCAGCCAGAGGAACTTGAGACTTACTGCCATAAACTTGTGGCCTCGGTTTCATGTTCCACGATTAGGAACGCGCCACATTCGCGACAACCCAGACTGCAAGTCTCATTTTCAAGCATGTCTTCCAGTAGAATAGCTGTGAAATTCTCGTCCCCACCAGCGTTCCGAATCATTCGTTGCCCGCGGCGCTCGGGTATAGGTTGTCGACTTGGACGAAGCAACGGAACTCACGGCTCTGGATGCATTGAGAGAAATCCTTGGTCCGGCACGCACGTTAGTGACGGCGCAAGTAGCAGAACGATTCCGCACACTCAGAAAAAAGAGAGTGAGATTCAGAAAGACGCCATCACTGAACGACAGGGAAAAACGCAGGCTCAGCTATTAGCCTCCAAACACGAAGTTTGCCACACACCATACATCGATCGAGGGCTCTCGAAGTACTCGACATATAACAGCAGATTAAAAATGTCAACGGCCACGAACTGTATCTAGGGATGGCCGGTCGACAACAGGAGATGGTTCTCCGAGAAAGTGTGGCTGAGGATGTTGACGACGCGCCGAATATGGGCGCCAATTCGCGCGGGCCGTCACGGACGCGCCTTGGGACAACGCAGGACAACGGGACCGTGATATTTACCTCCACATCGACCCTTTCGAGGACGTACTTACTCGTAGCGTAAACCGTCCTCGTCCTTCTTGTATCCCAAAATGAATCCCTTATTACGATTCGCCCCGTCACCAACGGGCGCTCTCCATCTGGGCGGCCTTCGGACTGCCCTCTTCAACCACATCTTCGCGCGGAAGCACGGTGGAAAGTGGATTCTCAGGATTGAGGATACTGATGCAGTATGTTGCCCTTCATCATGCACCGTTGGCTGAAGAACCAATGGAATCGATAGACACGAGCTGTTCCAGGAGCTGTCGACAATATCCGTGACTCCTTGTCTTGGGCAGGATTGGAGTATGATTTCGGTGCGCAAATTTCAACGATGTCACACCCAAGTTCTGGTCTGACACGTTGAATAGGCCCAGGAAAGGAAGGACCACATGGTCCTTACTTTCAAGTATGCATACAGCGAGTTTATCGATTCAGAAGACTATCTGACGGCTCTTTCAGTCCGAGAGACTTGACCTTTACCGCTCGTACTCCAAGAAGCTTCTTGACGTGCGTTTCCTACCTTGTCCGTTCAGAGCACATCCCTCACTTATCCGCATCTGCTTTACACCTTTTTTTCTTCCAGTCAGGCCATGCATATCGCTGTTTCTGCTCGCCCGACCGGCTCGCTCAAACGCGGGAGCGTCTGGCGCGTTCGGGCCTTAACTCTACCTACGACAAGGCATGTCTCAACCTGACAGAAGAGGAAGTTGCCAGACGTGTACGGGCGGGCGAGAAATCCATCATACGTCTCAACGTGGGCATCTGCTCATTGCACACAGTTCACTTGACATCCTCAACCTAGCCTTTCCCATAGGACTCCAATTTGCCCCAGAGGTCTACACCTGCGGATCTCATCTTCGGCCACATACGTGACGCCCATGCTTCTTTGCCTACGGATCCCGTTCTGTTAAAGACCGACCTCTTCCCAACGTACCATCTCGCATCCGTTGTCGATGACCATGAGATGGGTATCACTCACGTGCTTCGCGGAGAGGTATGTTTGGCAATGAATCACTGTAAACATAGAGTTAATGAAATGCCGCAGGAGTGGATACCATCTCTTCCCCTTCATCTAGACATTTATGCCTCTTTAAAGTTAACGCCGCCTCAGTTCGCCCATCTGCCCTTGCTGCTCAATCTAGATGGATCGAAGATGTCGAAGCGCAAAGGCGATGTCCAGGTCATGGACTATATGGTAATATTCTTGCTATCTTCATTGCCATGGCTGTTGAAATTACCGCAGAAAAGGGGATGGGAACCAGAAGCAGTGCTCAACTGGCTCGCACTCGCGGGCTGGGGCGTCCATGAGCATCGACCCACAGACAGCGATTCGCCAAAGGCTGCGGCTGCCCCGGACAGCACCTCTGTCATGACTCTTCCTGAGATCATCGAGAAGGTTTGTCGGAGTCCCTCAATGAGCCAGATTTGTCGCAGGATATCTCATGTCTATCCTATACTGCAGTTCGACCTCTCTGCCGTGACTCACAGGCGCACGGCCTTAGATCCCACAAAGCTAGAATACATCAACAAGCACCACCTGATGCGTATATGGTCGACGCCGGAAGGGCTGCAGTCTCTTGCGGAACGAGTACATGATACCGTCAAGGCGGCATTTCCCTTGAGGTGAGGAAGGTTGCCATAACCAGTCCTTCGACATTCGTCAAGTGATATGCATCCGATCTTCTGATACCTGTCTACCTCAGCCAATACACATCCGTTCCATACATCAAAGATGTCATTCTAGTCCTCCAGGTGAGCATCATGTCTCCGCATCAACGGCTGCACTGACAAACTCGCGGCACCTCAGGGCCGCCTCACGAACCTCAATGATCTGCCCGCCTCAGCGCCCTACTTCTTCGTCGACCCGGACTGGGAATCCCCCGAAGCTAAGGCAATGCTGAAATCGATCTCGGGTTCCGACTACCGGGCGGTGGCCGACGGCGCGATGCGATGCCTGACGGCCGGGGCGACAGGCAGCCTCAACGTGGCCGAAGCGCTGCATGAGGAGAACGCCCGGAGCGGACTGAAGTCCAAAACGTTTATGACAGTGCTCCGGCATGCGCTCAGTGGCATGAAGGTTTGTCGCGGCTTCCATCTGGGCTTCGTTCATCTCCGCTGTTGGTGCACTTGCTAATGCGAATCTGACATAGAGCGGTCCAAGCGTTCCTGAGATTATACAAACCTTGGGTTATGAACGCGCAGCTGCCCGGCTATTCGATGCCGTCGTCAAGTCTGTCGAGTGGTTTGAGGACAAGTGAAGCTTAGCAAGGCGCTTGGCTACGGATAAGGATGATCATTTGCATTCACTAATTTGCTTCTTGACATCATGTCATGATAATAATTGTGCTACAAAGTCTATGGGATGCCGAACCGAACCGACTACAGTGCAGTGCCAACTAATCTATACAACATTTCTGATACAATACATAAGGGTGAAGTTCGGAAACCACAACAACAATCTTAGGAAATGAGAATGGCATATCTTCGGAACATATCAAAGTGTTTCCCAGCCTCCACTATCCACAGTGCTTTCGAGCCGCCGAGCTACCAATGTTGGAATCCCATGACTGAGCCACGTCTTACGAACTTCTTCCCATCTTGCAGGATGCAAGAACTGACGACGTCCTCGCCTGATACAAACAAACATCGATGAGTTTATAGATCGATAAACGCCAGAAAATAGAGCTTACCGCATGGCGATATCAACTTCCCCGTGAACATCTAGGTAAGGCGATTGCGCGAATGTGCCGCTGCCTGCATGCAAGTAGAGCAACGAACATCGCTTGACCAGGAAGTACATTCCAATCACACCCCCGCATCTGTCAAAGGTAGCCGTCATCAATGCGCTGTGGACATTAAGATGGATAAAGGAATAACGTACTCCCGAGTATGCATATTGCATTCCCCTTTGTCGCCATGCTCCTTGTCTACACAGCAATGGCTCTGGAAGCAGACAGTGGTTCCGCAGATGAGACAGATAGCGGCATCCAGGGGCACTGTCTTGCAGCGCTGACAAGTGAGCGCCTTGTCTTTGTCGCCAAACAAGGAATCCAACAGGATGGGAAGCCGTGCAATGCGGTAAATTGTGGGGCTTTCCAGGACGATGCCGCAGTTGAGTTGAGAGGCCGCATGGGAATGCCCGTAATGAGAGCACCAACCAGCAAGCGAGGTCTGCAACGTATCTTGATTGGGAAGATCTGCGAGTGGAGGGATCCCCAACATCGTCAAGAGACGGGAGTACTCGCAGTCATCACTGCTGTCTAGTGGTGTGGGGAAAGCCGATGGCAGCACGGAACGACACAAGATTGCCGCCCTGCGAAGGAACGGCAATGTGAAGTTGTACATGAGTTTCTCGACACGGGCCTCTCCATAAGTGGAGAAGACGATTTCTGATGCATGCTCGACAACAGGCGAGTGGCGGACAACGGACGTGAAGAACATACGGACATCGCCAAAGATGTTCTCGTACGTGCGTTGTGCAGGGGTCTGCACCGGCCAGCTCCGAGTCTTGTTGAGGACGTAAATCAGCCCGATCACTGTGCGAGCCAGGCATGCGTAGTAGGTGAGGGTTAGAACGTGCCGCAGCATGTCTGGGGCGATAGCCGCTGTCTCCACGAGAATCGTGAATGGATCTCGTAAGAGCAGAGGGTAAGACACGGGGTTGAGCGTCGAAAGACTCCATTCGGGTAGGAGACGCTTGATAATTGCCTGTCGTAAAGCCTCGCGTCCCTCGTCAGGTCTTCCTTTGAACGGGACGCCCGCCAGCTTGCTCAGACAAGTAACCAATCCCCGAATCATTCTAACCTGAGAATCCGTCAGATTGTCTGCAACGGTAGAGTCTGGCGCTCCTGAACCCCTTTGGGCAACTTCCAAGCACGAGATCGTGTAGCCAACCAAATCCTCGGGAAGATAAAGCCCTGCCCCACGCTCGGTAGGCTCAGGCTCAGGCCGGTCGCGGAGGTGCCTCGACTGCTGCGAGATGGCTCTGGCGATGTTCATGACGCTGTCCACCATCTTATGCATGTCCCACTCCGACCATTTATCCGTCGACCGGAAAAACGACACATAGCCGGAGTCCTGCGCACCCCAAAAAACAAGCTCGCCGGTACCGTTTCTGACTAGCAATGAGTCCAGAAGAGGATCGGACTTCGATTTGAGAATGCTGATGCCAGCTGCCCGTGTCCAGTCGGCGAAGGGGAGGGTATTGAGAGGTGTGTCCACAGGGTGAGAAACAGGTAAGATGACATTGCCTAGACTCTTGCAGAGTGGGCAAATGAATTCCTTCCGAGGAATACTTTCTGGGTGGTTCCTAGTTGCCTGAGTGCGATGACGTTGCCGAATGGAAACGTTGTACACGTTGAAACATTCGAGGTGCATGAGATGGCTGCAGATGGAGGTGTACAAACCAAAACGAGTATTGCCAGGGGCGATAACTTCGAAGCTGTTCTTTTCCGACTTCGCCTCCTTAAGATCTTCCTGGGAAGGAGGAAATTTCCAAGTCCCAGAGGGCGACTGGGGGCGGTCTAAAGAGTAAGGCGTCGTCATAACATCGTTCATAAATGTGCCACTATTGTCTTGATGGCGCCGTAAGAACCTGCTGGGCTGTAACAAACCAAGGGCCCCAAAAGGTTTTGAAGCATTGAGTTCCTCTTGGCAAACAATGCAAGGTCCGAAGGAAGCTGGTTCCTCGATATCTCCCATCTCCTCGTCCTCATCATCTATATCATCAAAATTGAGAGAAAAGCTGGCTTGTTGGGCCTTCATCTTCTTCAAAATTGCCTCCTTTCTCGCTTCTGCTGCCTTCTTCTTTGCGTCCTCTATATCCATCGATCTATCTGCCTCGGGAATGACACGTCTTGACTGGACTTCAAGAGGAATGTACTTTTCCAGCTCGTTCAAGATCCATTGGCATCGGGCCTTGTATGGGCGATACGTCTCATGGTGTTCTAACGCGCAAAGGATGTCGACCAAATTCTTATCATCGTCGAAGGTTTTGACAATAGTGAGCTGACTAAAGACGGTCGGGCGTTCGACAAGAGCCAGCATGATAAGATGCAGAGCTTGATCCAATATAGCCTCGCCTGAAGGTGGTGACGATCCGCTAGACTGGGTCAGGAGGAGGATGGTGTAGATGGCGTAGAATATGATCTGCAGGAGGACCTCTGACTCGAAAGCGGCGGAAAGGTTGATAAACGGACCACCAGGTATCTTTAATGGCTGAGGCACAATGACCGGATCCGCTACTCCATTCTTCTTCATGTGATTGAGAAGGATAGTTTCGACCTCCTCACGCTTGTTGCGAGTGTAGTGGTAATAGAAAGGATTGACCTCGCCATAAACCTCGGGTTTGAGCTCGTACAGGCCTGTGTCAGCAGTTGACTCTGGTGGCCGGAAATTTGCGACCTCTTTCAGAACGCGCTCGAAACATGAATCCTCCACAAGGCGCTCTGCGACTCGCTTGACGAGATCGGTGAACGTACAAGGGCCAACAGCAAGTGCGTGAACGAGCTCTCTCCGCACAGATTCTGGGATCGATGCCTTCGACGCATTCGCGGTCTCGCTGAGGATGGTGATCACGACGTAGAGGAGTTCTTCGACCATGCTCGTCAACTGAGAGCCCTCATAAACAGGATGAGATATCGCGCCCGAGAAGAACCCAAGCAGTTGAAAGCGATCCAGAATGCCGACGAAAACCAGATTAGGATCAAGGATGATGAGACTCGTCTGAAGGATATAAAGGTCTTGATCATAGCAAAGCTCTCGCAGCATATAGTCGCGATAATGCAGGAGTTGCCCGCGGATGGCGAAGCCATTGCGGACCCAGAGTCCGGTGCGAATCTGGGCGATCATCGCAAGAGCTGATAATTGGTCAGCTACCAGTATTAGTTCGAATATGAAAGGGCCCACTTCGAAGAGGAAAATCAATGATGGTGAGGACAGCCTTTTCACTTGCATTGCGCAAGAGAATATCCCTAATGCTCCGGAGTCCAAGTTCACTGAGCGAACGCTCACTCAGAATATCGATGTGCTTGAACAGCTCTGCCAGAAGCCACTGCAGTGAATGGTGGAAACTGACCCAGCCTTCCAAGACATTGAAGTCAATCGTGGAATACCCCACATTACCGAACTCGACGTTATGGAAGGCGATGGGCAAAAACTTCTGCTTGTCCAGTCTGTCGTCCGCTAGAGTGCACGTCATCAAGATGTAATGCACAACCGTAGTGATGGCAGCGACCAGCTCGGCAGGCGAGGCATAGGCGAATGCACCGCCGTACACCTTGATGACCCTAGATAGTGAAAGTGTGACATTGAAGACGCTGATCCAGCCATCGGTCTCAAACTCGACGTGGCTAGTCGCCGCGCGTTTGTTCGGGTTTACACACATGAAGAGCTGGCATGTCTGCGCGAACTGGGCAATGAACTCGTGTTTGTGTGCGATTAGCCGCTGAACAGGCTCGTTGTGGCAAAGGTACCGTAAATCGCTGAAGACTGGCATGAACCGTTTAGAGCGGAAGGGATCACTGTCGACATCGAGCTCGGCGTGAGGATCTGGAGGATACTGAATACGCTTGCCCGAGATTTGATTCGTGAAGAAAGCGGTGATGATGTGAAGGAGACGCGCCACGATATCATAGTGCTTCACGATATGCAAGGCGATTGAAGGGACGGTGAACAACTGGAGAGCAAAGTATTTGATCGATGTTTCTGCTTCTCGATCACTGAGCAGGTAGATGTCGATAATTCGGGGGTAGACAGTAGCAAAATGAGAGGCTAGATTGTATCTTAGTTTTCGATTGAAGCATAGCACGAGGTAGGACGAACTCACCGACAGCTGTCTTATGTGTATGACTCAGATTCAAGATGGACGCATATATCTCCTTCAAACTCAGTCGAGGTTTCTTCCATAGCTTTGCATGATACAAGAAAAGCCAATCGATCCGCGCAGAGTTGGGAACTTCGGCGTATATGCTTGCAGCATCAGGCGGTGCATTTGTCCATCCACCAGCCCGCTTACGGGGCATGAGAAGCTCTTGCGCAATGACCTCGCGAATGATCACCGCGTCAGTGCTCAATCGACTGCGAGTGAGGTCCAGAAGCCACTCGATAATGACGGCCACAACCTGCTCCCGGAACGTGTCGTAGGCCCGTCGAACCGTTACTCCCAGCTCGATTTGACCAATTGTTTGGGCAATCTCCAAAAGGCGAGGAATGCTAGAACTCATCTCAATGACTTCTCGACCTTGTGAGTCTATTATATCGGCAATTTGTGAAGCCTCGTCCTGAGTGCGACCGGTGGTATTGATTAGAAGCTGGATTACCTCGCTAAACGAGTGTTTCTCGTCATTCCACAGGACAACACAGTATTGATCTTTCATCATAGGATCTGCGGAGGGTTGTAGCCGTAGATCGGCCTCGTTGGCTGGGACGTTGGTGTCATCCGGAGAATAATCCAAAGTGTCAATGATGAAATCAAGCGCATAGGCCACGGTCTTGTTCATAGTTTCTCGTAATTCTGGGGGGACTGAGACACGGTGAGGATAATCTCGGACCAGCGGGAGATCCCGACCCCAAAGAGATGCGGGGACATTATCAAAGGCGGCGTCGCGAGGCTTCAGTGTCGGCAGCATGCCTGACATTGAATCGAGAGCAGGAGGATGGAAGGGGCAATTGATCGGCTGACGCCAGGCTTCGACATCTCCACAATCACAGCAGCCGCCAGATTGCTGAGCAATGAAGAAGCTCACGTTGTGGTCGAAATGATCTTGAGCACGGAAACATCGCGAGCAGAGGACGCAGCTATCGTCGAGTGCGCAGTCCCTGAAACCCTAGTCAAGCAGACGACACAACACAAACGCACGGACTTACTTGCAGCGGAAACAACTCTCACCCTTCTTAAATATATGCCCGCATGGCTTCCCTGGTATCGGTGACTCCTCATTCGCAGCTCCCGCAAAGTTGAGTCGCGTCTGTACCTCGCTCAGTGTAGCGTGCAATGGGAGGCTCGAGTTGGAATTCGGCAAGAAGAGGTGTGCATAAGAGCTCCAGAATGAATCATACAGCTCAGACAAGATCTCGGCTCTCGTAGCGGGCGTGAACACGTATTTCCTGGAACCGGGCATTGTCTCGAGAGCTGGGCGAAGGCGAGCAACTGGATCTGTTGGTCGATCCCTCGGATTCGTAGAGGCCAGAGACTTGAAGGCAAGGAAAGATGACAAGCCAGCCATTTCTGCACACACCTCGGCTCCTCTGTATGTTCCAAGTGGGCTTGAAGGAGAGCAGGAAGGGATGTAGGCTGGGGTGGACGGAAGATTGTACAACTGGAAGTTGAGGAGAGTGACCGCGATGACCAATGTGGCGCGTCGCGTCCAAGTCGCGCGCAGAGCGCCCGTCAGATCACTCACCTCCATCTCAACTTCACAACACGCCTGTTCTCATTCATAACAGATCAACTCTTATTTTTGACGCAAAACTCGCCACCATGAACCCGTCATCATCGTCTTCAGGCGTATCCTTAGCCTTACTCGCCGATTCGCCCCCGCGCATGATGGACGGCGCGGCGATGGACTACTTTCTCATGGAACTCGTCCAGACTGTCCGGCATTCGTCAAAGGTAGCTACTGCCCGAGCGAAAAAGGTTGAACGAGAAATGATAGAGGCTGGACTGCTACCATCGCCACCTCCAGTTCCGCCGACACTAAAGAAGAAAGACCCACAGCAACGGGATTCAATGCAGCGAGACTCCATGGGTAGCGGAAGCGGCAGTTCACTAGCGAACGCAAATGCTGCCAAAGGCCCAGCGGATGAGGAGGAGGAAGAGGTCAGAACACGCTTAGAAGCTATTGGATTGCATGTCGGTGCGAACATCTCAGAACGGCAAGTTGCCTCGCATCACAAAGGTGCCTATGTTCTCATTGCCGTTCGCAGACTATGCCATGATCGGCCAGGATTTTCGGACACTTTGGATACCATCAAGTTCATCTGCAAGGATTTGTGGTCGACTTGTTGGGACAAGCAGGTAGACAATCTAAGGACAAATCATCGGGTAGGATCTCCATCATGTCCGTGGCTACAGCATGTTTAGGCGCGCGATGTAGGGTGTGTACGTTCTGCAGGATAATACTTTCAAGCCGATCGCACGGTTGTCTTCTTGGGATGGACGGGCTGATGCGGCACGACGAGCGAAGCTAGTAAATGCTTTTTTTGTCCTCGAGATGAAGTCTGTCTGAAACCCCGTCCAGTACGTTGCAATGCCGGCGGGCATCATTCGAGGAACATTGTTACGGCTAGGCATCCAAGCTGTGATCGTTCCCGAAATCAACTTACCTCAATGTGCGCGCTGAAACAATGATTGTCATGGTTCCGCTGCATCTTACACTTCTCTTACAGGTACTTTCCAGGTCAAACTTCCCAAAGGCACCTGAGCCTCCGCCGCCAATGGCCTTCAATGATTGGCCCTGTGCGAGTTCCAACTCGCCAACCGTTTCTGAGGTGCATTGAGCTGTCGGATCTCGGTGCTATGGCTCAGACCGTAGTTCCGGTCAGAATTACGGACATGTTGCTACCGCACTGCCATTCTATTTACTGATGATCCAGTGTAATTTGAAGTTACTTCAAGCCACCTCCTCAGTGCTACCACCTCCGACCATGTGGGGAAATGGTATACCACTCGAGCGTGGTGTCAGATCATGTCTTCCGATGTGAGGAAGGATTTGCATTTCAAACGATGCTGTGACATGCATCGATATCGGCAGACGAAAAACAAAAATTGTGACTGAAACTTGCAAGGTGCGCAGTCAAATTATTCAGATATATGAGGCATCGTCTACGTCCCAACAGAAAACATTTGATCTACATGAAGGCACTGCCGAGCTAAGACATCGGATCTTAACTCATGGAGAATTCGACTTCTAAATGTGTCTACGAAAGGCCGGGCATACAATGCAGGCCATGTCAAGTATCCACGTATCTACTGACACTCGGCAAAGCGTAGGGCCCCGTTTGAAGATTTCGAAGCAACTGGTCTTCACTGATGGAAATCTCTTGAGAACCTCGGCTACATACGCCTGCGCTTTGCGCTCATCCTGTTAGTTTAGGGCACAGGACTCGCGCAAGTCCCCATGCAGCGCCGCGGAGCAACCTGCAGAACGTTGTTCAGCGTCATGAAAGAGATGATCCAAGTATCGAACCGTCAACGAAGTGATGGAGAACCTGAGAAATGTGATGCAGTATCATCGGCGTATGACAAAAGACAATACATATGCGGTTTAGACGCTGTTCATGGCATACAAGAACCTAACGCTCGAAGTCCGGGACCATGTCAGAAGCAAAAGGACCTTTCAAACTTCCCAGCGTAAGCATATAGCCAGCGCACACCCAGGGTCCACAGGTCCGTCCCTGCCAACACACTTGTCAAGCACAAGACACCCATTCCTAATGCCTCCGACGCTTCCATCTTCTACTAATACAAGCGAACGTCGGGGATGCAGAGCTGCAAAAGCCGAGGTGCTCGATGGGGTTCAACCCTGGTGGGGTACAGCTTCCCCACGGCGAGACATGCCCTGAGCCATAGACTTTGTTTCACAGGTTCGTGGCCCCTTCGCGATGATCTCACGATATTGCCTCTGCATGAAGATGAGTTCTGTCAAACTTCGGCGCCTTCGGTGGCAATCCGGTGGTGACCAACAAGCGGAGGCATGATACTCCAGAAACGGCGCTTCGCTGCCTGGCTCGCTCCCAGCCTCCAGGCCCTTCCTGAATACGACTCCTAAGGCTGTGGTCATCAGGTCCCTCCAGGGCTTCCTGGAAATGCACGTATCAAATGTCGTGCATGTCATGCGAGTCATGCGTCGCTCGCGTGGCATTTCCGCTTATCCGAGCCCATCGACTCCGAAGGGTTGTTGAATGCCGGGGCATCAGCCCTGCAACTTGAATCTGAATCTGGAAGATCATGCGGGAAATGTCCATGATATAGATCTCACTACAAATCTTTGATGCACTTGCCGTTACACATGTCATGATCTTCCACAATTTATAGATGATCTTCCCTGGCGACTTCGACCCGGACTCATCGATACGAGCCTCGGAGCTGCGGCCTTGCGTCAAAGCGGACGCCGTGCTCTTCACAGCACCCCCGTGGTCGTCGCCGGCAGGAAGCGTCATATGACAATCCGCCAAGGCAGCGTGCGCTTGAGGCCGATGGCAGAAGGCAGACGTCAATTAGTAGGTGTGTACACGACTACACTGCCAACCACTTGATCGGGCGCTGTCACCGATATTTCGGGATCTCCGGTTGCCCGAGATCCGGATTCGTGGTAGCCATGAGTCCCTCCGATCGCATAGAGCCATGAATCAAACTCACGGTTTTCACGATTGGGCGAGATTGGTGGTAGCACGAAATCAGTTCACGCGGCCCGAGAATGTCCGCGCTATTTCCTGTCAAAGGCCATTCCAAAAAAAATATTAGAAAAGCTCATTTGCTGTAAGAATTGAACTATGTACAAAGGGAGCGATGAGATGTATTCACGCATCACATGCATGGACCGGTATTCTAACAGTGAATGGGTCTGGTGCTAGCCAAACCGAGTTACATGACGCTCGGGTGCACGCTGGTCAAATGCAAGTCGCGCCGCGCTGTCCTGGTCGTAATTATACGCGAGTTGCGTGCTCAGGACAGCAAATCCGCGTTCCACGACGCGCTGCCCGACAGCATGTTCCTGTCGACAGGAACATATATCCTTCGAAGATGTTTGAGGATGTCTGAGGTTGCTTGACTTAGCTTGAAAAGTGCTGCCTGTGTTTGTGAGCGCTGTGACGGCGCGAAGGCGCAAAATAAGGCGCGATTCATGGCTCACGCAAATCTGCATTCACGAGTGCACGCGATCGGAGGGACTCGAGGTTTCACACGATACAAATCCGAGGCACCCACAGATCTAATCTTCGGTCATCGGTGATCCTAAATATCGATGGGCTCACCCGTTCCCGTGTCCTCCTGTGTAGTACAAATTTGTCTCCCAAAACCTTAGTTTTACTATATGGCGCATACGAACTACGCTTACAGCCGTTTACAAATCGATAGGCCTTCCCGAGAATGTAAGGTATAGAGATCGCGTTTGAGTCGGCGAAGGTCGGAAATCGCTTATGACCGTGCCAGATCATGCCCCGCCCCTCCTGCCGTGCTGCCGTTGCCACCGGTTGGCCAGGTGCGAGCTAGAATCAAGCTCCACCTGTATGTTGAATGTCCGACGTATGCTGCGATATCTATCAACTTCTGCCGAGGGGGGCCTATGGATTTGTAAACGGCTGTATTAGAAGCCGGCGCGAGTTTACCCTATTGCGAGCGATCCGTTATTGGATGACTTCCCGTAAGGTTTTTGCGCTAGATTTCTATTTCTAGACCTAAAAACGCGGAGCTTGAGAAATCGTTTCTAAACCGTAAGGTCAGATCTAGAAATTTAGAAACCTTACGCGAACGGACATCAGCCGAGATTTGTCCCTGAACTCCTTCCGATTTGGGCATGTGCAGCAGGAGGACTCCAATGAAAAGTGAGCTTGAGAGCCCGTCAGTCACCGTCATGGCCCATGTAAAACCATCAGAGGCTATTCCAACGTGCATTGACCAATGTGCATGCGCTCGTCGAGCCCACGGGAGCCCCCAACAATTATTATCGTACATACTACCCATCTCCTCACGATACCGCTGTCCGCAGTTCATGATTGTGGGCGCTGCTCCGCCCCTGCTGAGCCAAATCGTCGCGTGTGGCTAGTCAAGGCTTCATCGCTCTCGTTTTGGCCGTTATTCCTCTCCGCCGTCCAGCGCTGCGTCTGGTATTGCTCCTTCACTGTGGTCCATGCTGCCGATGGGATCTGGCGGAAGCTCGGCACGCGGACGATTTCGTCTAGCCGACGTTAGCCGACGCTTGGAAGCGTTTAGGAAATGGATTTAGGTCTGGAAGGAGGGGGGGTACCCCCCTTCCAGATTGCTTATCTAGAACGGGGTAGCAACGCACGATTTCGCATCAAAAGCTCGGCTAAAGCAGTTTAGAGACGAAAATCTAGGAATTTACGTCTCTTAACCCTTACGGGAAGTCATCCATTTGTATGTGATTTTTCTCCCCTGTAAATTATGCGACACGGGTCGTCCAGCTTCCTGCTCCGGATCTGTTCAACCTGTTGCTACTAAATTATCACCGGCTCGAAGAACTGTCGAGGCCAGTCAAATTGAGAAGCGCCGTGCAGGACTTGTGGATTGAGGCCTATCAAGGCGCGTCCGAGATGGCGGCGCCGGCAATATGGCTGAATTGAATGTCCCCAGGCCAAAACACTAGGTTCGAATAATGCCATGCATATCACCAGAGAATCTCCAGTTACTTATGGCCAGCGAAGGCGTCGCATGAATCCGAAGCTATTCGATAACGAGAAGAACGTCATTCTTCATGCTGAATTTCATGCGACTTGGCGAGAGACAAACATCCAAGCAGAACGGAAAAGGGTACCAGGTCCACGATGAATTTGGCTGTCGAGCGTCCGTCCAATCTTCCCGGTCCTCCGAAAAAAAAAAGACTGTTCAACAAGCCGACCTGGGTGCCTTGAAGACGCCCACCGATGCTACCGAAATGCCCGCGGCCTACCCTTGACCACAAGAAAGCAACCTGCTGTGGCTATTGTGACTCGCAAGAAGGGTCTGCTAAACTTCGCCCGTATCGTCCTGCAACAGAAATGGAATCTGAGGCCTGAGGCCTGAGGTACGGATGCACATCGATGACGACTGGAACGACCGGCGGAGAACCCGCCACTGCAGCGCTTACCGCGAGCTCTTCACGAAAAATTGACTCAATTGAGCGATATCGATGGTGCTAGAGCCGACTCGAATTCGGAATCCCGGTGTACTGGGCGTTGAGAAGCGTGCGCATGGGTAGGGAGCCGCCTGTAGCCGCCAATGATACTCTCTTTGACCAGAGCCGAAAGACTAAGAACCCTATGCGACCCGACTAGGTGAACAAAGGGCCCGAGAGGATCTGCATCAGGGACACCGAAGATCTTTTAATGAGATCCCCAGAAGAAGTCAAACTGTGCTGGTGAGCCAGCGGAAAGTTATTCGACGTGTTGTGTTCTGATGCGATGTTCGTAGTTGCTGTCATTTATTCTTCGTGTTCACAGCGCACAGGGCAAGTACAAGGATCCAGGGTGGTTCCGATCACAATATGCGCATAGCAAACAGATCATCCATATCATATTAGTTTGAAAGTTCTGTTTTGCGGGTCAAGCTTCTGTGAATCCTTTATCCGGTTACTCAGTCAGTAACAAGGTGGTAAAGGGACCCACGTCGCTGGAAGACTACGATTGCATAGTTTTTCATAGTTTTGCTGGTTGTTTGGACTGCTGCCAGGGGCAACGACAGCGAAAAATCCAGAACACATGAAAGTCGGAGCAGAGACTGTGACAAAATCGAGCGCGCCTGCGTGCGGGCCCAGACTTTCCTTTCCGGGGATATGTTGGGCGGGCTGTCGGGAGCCGATCGCTGCGTACAGAACGCATGCGCACCGCCCGACTTCCAACATGGTGAACTGCGATCCCAATTTTCCTCACCGATGACCAGACAGGACCAGAATGGAACGCTCTACTAGGGCGACTTTGGACTCAAATGCGATGCTAGCAACACCCTCTCCAGTACCGCTGCGCTAGCAGACCACCGCCAGATACAATTTGGAATGAAATTTGACGCAGGTACGAGCGCTCGCTCTCGTTGTTATGCATAACGGAAGGGAAAAAATACAAAGCTGATAGACCGCCGTACGTACGTGGCAGATTTGCAATGTCCATATAGATGTGCCCGACCCTGTGATGTCACCAAAGGACTTTGCATTTGCGCAATTACTAGTGGCCGAGGGGGACTTGCCGCCTGTCTCGAGGACCCACATTGACCCAGGCAATCAAGGCATGGCCCCGAGAGGTCTCGAGCAGCATAGCACACGGCAACTCCGAGTAAATGGAGACTATGCCCGTCACCAGCGTTAACGTGCTAATAAATAGTGCTTTACCCAGGCCACGGTACGAACTTCCACCTGCAGCAACTCGAGCTGCCTCACTCTCACCTCACTCTCACCTCAAGGCCTCACTCCCGATCGACATACTTACAAGTTGAACTCAGGGCCGGCGACAAAGACTGCAATAGCAAGTCAACGCAACGTCAGACCATAAGTTTTGTTAACCGGCCTCGGGATCCGGATGCGTGCGCAGTTGGTATGCTTAGCCAAACATAGATTCCGGAGTGGGTCCAACTCCATCGGTTGGCCCTACGCAATGCGCAGCCGTTTTGTCGTGGACCAACAAGCCCAGCGTGCCCAGGGCGAGCACTACCACACACCTAGTGGCACTCCTGCGCTGCGCCGCATCGGAAAAACGCTGGACCCTATACAGGCGACAGGTAGCGGAACGCTTCACTAGGCGGCAGGCGTGACTCTCGGCCCACCGTGCTAATGCGCATTGCAAAGTCGGACCCACGTCGGAGCGAGTCAGGTAAAACCAGTGCTCGCTCTGTTCTGCTCCTCGCTGCGCGTCGGGTATGCTTACGAGCCTGCCCTCCGCGCCAGTCTCATACCATGATCAAGACCCACCCGCGTCGTTCTCGCCCGCCGCTTGACTGCGTTGGTCTCGCTATGGCAGGGTAGCCACTTATCTGCACCAGGATCGACTTGTCTCCGACTGCGCGGACCCATTCCAGATCCCAGCTCAGTGCCCTGCATTCTCTTCCGGAGAGCACTACAATCATCTATGCTGTCTATCTTTAACGCCAAGTCATCTATTTCCTCGGATGGTCCTGCTGCGTACGTATGCAGTCTATTTTCATTCTCATCGTCAAGCACTCCTGGGACACTGACGTTCTTAATCAACAACCCGAGCTTTGCATGGCGCGTGTTCCGCGCCTCAACTGAGCTAGCCCACCGATCTTCATTCTCCAGACCAACATTTTTCGAGGCGGCCGAGCGTCTATGTCGCGCTATCTATGTTCATTATCATTCCGTGAGCGCAACTGCGTTTGACTCGAGCCTTGGGTCCATTCCGGATTCCAATCGGCCCAAATGCATTTTCTCGGAGGTACGCGTCCATATTCAGTCGTCAAGCGCCTCTGGGACTCCACCGATGATCACGATTGCTATTCAGAGCTGTTTTTGCAAGGCGCGTGGTCTCCGCACGCCGATCCAGTCGCTGCTGGACTGGCCCACTGGGCTCCATACTACTACTCCCGAAGGCAGCGATTCTCGAGGGGGCGAAGCCCACCGCGGTCATGCGTGCTTATTGCACAACGGCCTTGTGTCGAGACCAAGCACGGATGGACCAGGAGCGCAATCGGTTTAGCCGACTGGATTCTATTCCCGAGACCAACAAGCCCCGAGACGGCGGCGCCGCAAACTGGTCTATATGGGTTTGGCGCATCGGTCGTGTGCCAGGGTTACACGCACCCAAGGCGGCCTAAGCGCATGGGTACCTTCTGCGCATTGCATTCTGTATAGGCGCAGGCCGCCCTCATCGTGAGGAAAGCCGACGCCCGCGTCCGATGCCATCATGGCGTGCAGCACTCCAGACCTCACTTATGCTCCCACTTCCCAGCACACGACGCAGCCGCTGCGGCCCTAGCTTTGATCATAGTTTCGCCACGCTCTTTCCTTATCCTCGTCCGTGATGTCGCATTCGCAGTCTGTTTTCCTGTCCGCCGGCTCGAGGATCGCATCATATCAAACACCAAGCGCCACAACCTGCGCTCCAACATCGCGTACGCAGCGATGCACGCCGCACGCTGTGAGCTCGTCGCACGCTATCGAGCATCTGCACCCGGGCCCGCCGTGCATTCCCCGCCTTCGTATCCCGGGTGACGCGCACCGATCGCATCTGAGGCGGGCGAGTTCAGCCTGCGCCGCCGCGCCGGACCGTTCAGTCAATCAACTCAAAACTGCGCCGGAACAATATCGACTGCCTCGTTGCCTTGCTCGTTGGTTCCTTCCTATCCGTGCGACCCTTGTGCAGTGAATGCAGCTGTTTCCGCTGTCTGTTGTCTCGGAGTCAGGATACGGTATGGATGACAGGCGGGTGAGCGTGCCAGTATCTTTCGGGGATCCTGTGCCCGGGTTTCGGAACGGGACAGGATGTCGGTAGGATCCGCCTTGCTTGCACTCATGCAGTCGTCCGCCTCTCCCTCCACATCCGTGCTTTTCTCGCAATTCGAGCCCAGGACCTCGCGGTCGGCTCCTAGATAGGCGTCGCGTCTGACACATCCCCGCCGTGTCAACGGGCCGACAGAGACCATCGTACTCGTCAAGTCGCCTGCGCATGGCGCGATCCAATCCTGTAGATTCATTCGGGGGGCATTCGGGGCTTGAGGCGGCGTATGGAACAGACTCGGTATCGTGACAAGACATGTCTGGCCCGATCTTCGTAGCTCGCACTCCCCAAGTTCGCGACCTGCCCGAAAATATGTATGTACACACCCCGCTCCGCACACTAAATATGTAGGGTCAGCAACGACGGAGGATCTTCCTTCTTGCTCCTGCAACTCGGAAGCAAATTCGGCCTCGCGACAGACGAATACGGTAATCCCAATGCCCGATCCTTCTGTCGTAATTGCGTATGTAGCAGTTGCATGCTCTCGTGTAGTCGCTGTATGCATGGTCGTGATCAACAGCGCCAACTTCGCCAACTTCAGCGCCGCGATGCGACAGATATGGCAGCCGCACTGTCCGATCCGTCTCGCTCGTGGTCCTCATGCTCGCGACCTCCTCCAAGATCTGCACATGCGCCCGCTCCACACCCTAACGCTACGCACGATCAGGGATCTTCATCCGCACCTGATCATCTTCCTTCTCCCGCTCCGCATCTGTTGCCCTCCGGAACAGGCTGCATGCTGCATGCTTCTCCGGACGCAGATCCTCGCTGCCATCCCATATCCTCCAAATTTGCTGGCCGTGGCAGCATAAATGCAATCAACTAACGACGACGCCGCTGCGGATGCAAACCGACCAAATCGAGTCGTCGATATCTGTGCGTGGTCTGGGCCAATGATTAATGAACGCCAAGTGCATTCCATCGCCATGCACGACGACGTGCGCCAGGCCCGCAGCCTCGATCGGGCACACGCCGCGCTAACGCAGAACCGGTCTGTATCTGTATCCATATCCGTAGTATACAGCGCACGCACGCGCAAATGCGGAATAATACAGAACGAAGCGCGAATTCGAAGAACTAGTGGTGCAGTGAGGTGTACGGAGCCTGAGATGTGGCGTGCGTGTAATTAGGCCGGCACCAGACGGCAGAGGGAAGTAAGAAATATATCAAAGTGCGAACGGGACTGTCACAGCAGGGAACAATGCAAATGCGAGAAGGGCAAGGGAAACAGCGGCGGTGATAGCACGGCGGGGGTTTTACACGACATCATCAGCCCAGAAGCTTGATCATGATCCTACTACACCGGGCTTCCGCTGATGACGTTCACGCTCTTGAGCATGCCACTGCCTGCGCGCATGAGCGCTGCGCCCGACGGCATGTGGACCGAGGGTATGTGGAAGTGCGCCTTGATGCGCGGCGAGCCCGGCGGCGACGCGCTCAGCCCCGGCGACGTCGGCGGCGAGGACGTGCGGACGCGTGCGTTGGGCGCGAAGATCGGCGGGGGCGTGCGCGGGAGCGAGGAGGACACGGACGCGGGCGACGGCGAGCAGGACGGGGAGGGCGGCGGTGAGTTCTCCGCGTGGGGGTGTGCGTCCGCATCTGCGTCTGCAACCTGCCGGTCCGCGATGCTGATGCTCAGGTCGACGGTGGATGCGTTCCTGCTGGGGATGGGCGAGAGGTCGTGCCGGCGCGCGGCGAGGAGCCGCGGGAGGATCATGTCCTGCGGCTCGGAGAGCAGCGCCGGCTCCTCATCCTTCAGTGTCGAGTCCGACTGGGGCGACTCGGCGCCCTCGTCCTCCACAAATACAGCTGGGAGATCCTCCACACCTGTTTTGCGCGCGACCTCGTCGATGGTGACGGTGGCAAACGGCGGCGAGCCGGGGGACGCCGTGGGCGATGCGGTCATGTTGTGCACGCGCGGGGCGACGTGCCCGTGCGCGCAGTAGTCGACGCTCGCGCTGCGGCGGCGGCGGGCGGCGCGCGTGAACTTCTCGGTCCAGTTGTCGCCCTCGAGGATGCAGCGCTCTGTCGCGTTGAAGCAGTCGACGCAGCAGGGCCGCAGCGGGACGGTTATGACGTCGGGGCGGGGGGAAGACGACTGGCGCGTCAAGCCGCGGGGGGCGGACACATTGGGAGTGCTGTGGTTCACCAGACATGAATGGATGGGTTTGGGGTGGGCAGTGTCGGCGGTGGTATGTTGTGGAGATAACGGCTTCTTAGATGGTCTGGGTGTAGTGGGTCAGGATATAGACATCGGGCAGTGGGACAAAGGCGAGCGGGACCTGAATGCTTTGGATGGGTCTGCCTCTGATTCTGATGTTGCGCTGTCGGCGCGAGGGCGCTTTTTCCACAACGGAAGGATAAATCTGGACATGCGTGATCGCGGCGGGGGACCGGGAATAAGGATGCAGGCATCGTCAAAGCGGACAATGCGCTCTTCGGAGGGGGAGGCGAAGGTGGGGGAGGATGGGGGCGGGGTGGTGTTGAGGACGAGGGTGGAGGAGGACATGATGGTTGTGGGAAAGACGGCGAGAGACGGCGAATGATGGAAGAGGAGGTCAGAGGACGGGGTGGCCAGTCGCCATATCTGCTCTTGGCGCTCGATACACGTGCCTATACAAACGCGGGGGTGGCAGTGTCCCCGATCCAGTCTCGGTCCCGCCTCTACACCCAGAACTCGCTCCCGCCCAGCCCCTTCGACGACCTCTGCTTCGGACATGCTGCTCGTCGACGTCGCCTTTGTTACCCCCGAATTTTTTGAAGAATATTGTCCATATACTCGATCTCCTGGTCGCACAGCGCTTGCCAATTTCCCGATGCGTGCGGCGTTGGGTGATGCTGCAACGTCGCAGATCAGAGACTAAACACGTCTCATAGTCGTCCAAACGCGATCACAAACGTATAGCAGAACGTAAGTGCTGTACTGAAAAGATGCAGGCTTAAGGGCGCAAGGAACATAGACTGACCAGTCTGGGGGAATCCATGCTCTCGCGTCACACTGTTGAACCGTGGCACGAACGACGAAGCGCGAGGGTGTCTCCATTGTTGGTCTCGCGCGAAGAATTAATGTTGCCAGACCAACGAGGGATTGTGATGGAGAATATTGGATCCATGATCTAGGATCCTGTGTGGGATGAAATGCATAGTGACGCATGCACGGGGACTAACAAAACGCGACACAGACACACTCGTGCCTGACCAGCCACAACACACCCGTCGGCGACACAGTCGACCATCTGCGACACAGTCCCCACATCAGCGACACAGTCACCTGGGGGGTCGGTCGGGCAGAATCGGACGCGAATGCTTGCCGCCGGTGATGACAGTGACAGAATTATAGCAGTGATATCATGCGTACCCAATGGCAAGCTATTCATAATTTTCGTAGTAGCAGAATTTTACAAGTCATCCTCGGACTTGGAATGTAATAATTCTAGCTCAAGTCGTGTACGTTGGTCTGTTCATCAGCCAGCTTCATTCTCAAGAATTTTGGTTTTGTGGTTACAGAATAATTCACGAAAATCTACATATACAGATTATAAATGTAACAAAGCGGTCGGGCCATTCTCCAAGTGGTGCGGAGTGATAGGATACATGGTAGGGCAGACAGTATATTCTTCATCTGTGCATCAAAGGTGACAAGCACAATGACAGGCTCAAACTCACAGGGTGATGGCATCTCCGATATTGGCATATGCATCGGCATCAGCAAGAATGCGAGACGTACCATGCATGGGCAAAAGATGGTGGGACGGAGGGGCGGGATGCAGTGTTGGGTGGAAGACCAGTCTCAAACGAGTGGTGTGATACATACACGATGAGCTGCACGTCGAGCACAATATTCAGCCTTGTACGACCTGTCCAACGAAGAGAGGAACTCACCATCACCCGGCTGCGGTCTACGAGCAAGCGGCGCCTCCCGGGAGCATCTGCCATTCCCGCTGCGCATCGTGTGCGACATGGACGTGGTGGTGGTAGTGGTGGTGTGGAAATCGGGAGGGAGCGAGGGAATGCGCGATGCTGTCGCATCGCACGCGTTGTTGACGCGTTATTTTGGTGATCACACCGCCCGATACGTCCCGAGCCGTCCCGAAACGAACAAGCGACTGTGTCGCTGATGTGGGGACTGTGTCGCAGATGGTCGACTGTGTCGCTTGACGAGTGTGTTGTGGCTGGTCAGGCACGAGTGTGTCTGTGTCGCGTTTCGTTGGTCCTCCGCATGCACCATATGTTTCTACGCTCCGTTGACGTGGTCAGCGCGGGCGTCAGCGTAACATAATCCCGTGAGCATAAAAAGCACGAGTCGTCTCTGAACAGACGTGTCCCTACCGGATGTGATTTGTTCGTAAACACGCTCAACGCACAGCGCGCCGAGCATGTCGGCCAACCGGCAAAACGCCCGGCCATGCGGGGAAGACGCTCGCGCGTGATTTCCTGCTATTTACACTGCACGCTCGCTCACCCACCACCGACACCGATACCATCTTTCCTACCACCCTACAGTCTGAACGAACATGGCACAGCGTCTTGCACAAGTCAGTGGACACTTGAGTAACAACTATGGCCGCGGGCTGCTCGCGGGCGAGGTGGCGATCATCACAGGTACGTTCCGCCGCGCGGAGATGCATCAACTTGTATTGAATGATTGGCACGATGTCATGCAGGTGCCGCGCAGGTCTGTCTCATGTCCATAGTGAATCCTTGTCCAGTCATTGAAGGCAATGCGAACAGGGTATCGGCCGTAGTGCGGCGCTCCTTTTCGCAAAGGAAGGCGCCAAAGTCGTTGTCACCGAGTGCGTGCATTCTTCCACACACTCTTCGTTTTCCACTCATACGCGCCGCGGTGCCAGTCTCGACCAGCAGAAGGCACAAGCCGTCGTGGACGAGATCCTCGCCGCCGGGGGCGATGCTATCGCCGTGGGCGGGGACGTCGGTGCGGATGACTTCCCGCAGAAAGTCCTCGATGCTACCATCAAGTACGTTGTCCTGCCTCCTTCCCGCCTCCCTCCTAATCCCGCACAGGAAATACGGCAAGCTGAATCACATCGTCAACAACGGTGCGTCTTGCCCCCCTCACGATCCGCCCGCACTGACGTTCCTCCCGCAGCCGGCTTCACATACGACCGCATGCTGCACACGATGCCCGACGACGCGTGGGACATCATCCAGAAGGTGCATGTCCGCGCGCCGTTCCGTCTTGTCCGCGCGGCCGCACCATACTTGCGCGTCAAGGGCGCGCACGAGAACCGCAGCGTCACGTACGTCTCGTCGACGTCGGGCCTGCACGGGAACGTCGGGCAGGCGAACTACGCCGCCGCGAAGGCCGCCGTCATCGGGCTCACGAAGACGACCGCGAAGGAGTGGGGCCGGTTCGGCGTGCGCGCGAACTGCATCGCGTTCGGGCACATCCTCACACGGTGCGTCTGTCCCCCTGTCTCCCTTTTCTATTTATCTAAACATCCCGGCGGACGCTGATGTTATCATGGTGGGCAGGCTTACGGCGGCGAAGGAGAGCGGCGCGACGATCGAGATCGAGGGGAAGAAGGTTGCATTGGGGATTCCAGGCGCGAAGCCGCCGTCGAGTGCGGATGCTGCGACTGCCGCGGCTGCGTTCCCGCAAATCCCGCTCGCGCGCCCCGGCTCGGCCGACGAGGCCGCCGCGGGCATGCTCTTGTGCGTTATCCCTCTCCTATATCGTGTCGCGGATACTGATTGTGTGCGGTCTAGCCTTGCGTCGCCGCTGGCGGCATACGTGTCGGGCCATACACTGGAGGTGACGGGCGGCGTGGGCATCTAAGCGTTCGAGCGACGGATCTTGGAAATTAATACAGAGGCAGCCAAATCTTCGTTTGTCGTGTTACGCACATCTAGCTTTGTATTTCTTTGTGTCTTGTGCAACCTCATCATCGGATCACAGCCGCAGAAGCGTGAATGGGAACCAGTTTTTTTTTCTTTTGTATGAATAATGGTCAAATGGTATCGTGGTATATGGTGAAGCTTCTACGCGACCCCGAAGCGGCTCTGCATGCTCATCGCCGCAATGCAGCGGACCTCATCCTCTGTCAGGCCCAGGCCGAGCGGCTTTGGCGCCAGCAGCAATGCGTACTCGCCGATCAGCGAGTTGCGGAATGGTAGGATGTCGTCCGTCTGCACAGCATCAGCAACGGGGTATCAGCGTCAGGGTGAAGATAAGATATAAGGGACGAGTGAACACACGCAGATGGCGATGGGGTGGTCATGGTGCAGGTAGAAGCGGATGTGGTGGTCCTCGAGCATGTGGACGGTTTTGCATCTGGAGAGCGGCATCAACGCTTCGACCAGGTGCACATGTCGCGCGCACGGGGCTCCGCGCCGGCGCGCAGATAAGTGAGCGGGCGGACGCACAGCAGGTTCGACGAGAGGCAGATCTCGATGCAGGTCTTGTTCTGCAGCACGAGGGCCTTAGCGTCGTCGTTGAGGAACGTCGCGTGCCCGAGGCGGTCAGGCTCGGCAGACAGCAGCTGCTGCGTGTCCGCGGGCGTGTTGTGCACTGTCTATCACGCGGGGAAAGGCCGCAGCCGAGGTAAAGTACAGGTCCGACGACAGGACGTGGAAAATACCTCTGCGATGTGCAATGTCACACCGAGCCCCGCTTGCTTAGCGGCCGCGAAGTACGTGCGGAAGATGTCCATGTCTCCGGCCTGCGCGTAAGGGAAGAAAGCGGTGAACGGGGGTCGCGCAGAGAAGGGAGGGGCACTCACGGTTGGATCGCCGCAGAGATCGACGCCGACTACGCGCCGGCCCTCGGCCTTGATCTGCGCCGCGAGCGCGACGACCTCCTGCGCGACTGCGCCGTCCATGCGCCGGTCGAGGCTGACGATGAGCGCGGCCTGCGCGGTGGGGTAGCGCTCGAGCTCGTCGAGCACCGTCTCGAGGTAGTTGCGCATGTCCATGAGCGGCGTCGCCTTGGGCGTGGTGCGCAGCTCGAGGTACGCCGCCTGCGGAGGCGCCCCGTCGAGGAAGTACTCGAGCACGGCGCGCGTCGCGCGGCGCAGCGCCTTGGGCGTCGCGGTGAGCGCGTAGATCGCGGGGAAGAGCCCGAAGAAGTCGTTCAGCTCTACGAGCTGTACGCCCGCCTGGAGGCGCGCGATGCCCTCGCGAACGACTGTCGAGTCCTCGGCAGAGGCGGTCGCAGCGTGCTCGCGCGCGAGGTCCTGCAGGAGCGGGAGCGGGATCGAGCCGTTCAGATGCGCGTGCAGCTCGGCCTTTGGGAGGTCCTCGAGGAAGGCGACCTGGGTCGGGGTGAGTGCGCGCAGGGCAGCGTGGGCGTAGCCTGCGATGGGGAGGGTCACGGTCATTTCGATAGCGGTGGAATTCTCTTGGTGAGGGCTACGATGGCGAGAGCGGCACGATTTATGGTTTTTGGATATGCGCTCGAGTCGATAAGGGTCAGTGCGAACGCATCCGGGAAGGAGATGCTTGATTCAAGTTTCAATTTCAGAATTTGTAGTAGAAGTAAGTCTACGATCGGTCTACCTGCCAAATCGGGCGACCAATCCCGGAGCGCCGTTGTCCGGCGGTCAATCAGCTGAATAAGCGCCCGCTCTTCGATCCTCGCCATCTCCTCCTTCTTCTCTAATGGCGTCCATCGGCCCACAAATCCCCGCACACCGCGCGACACCCCGCTCAACGTCGCCATCGACGTCGCCATCGACGTCGCCATCGACGTCGCCACACCCCAAACGCGGGCCTTCACCAACGGAGCCGGCTACCCAGCTCGCAAGCACCGCGTCATTCCCCGCCCGCCCGCCGCACCCGCGGTACGAGGAGGAGGAGGAAGAAGAGGAGGATGCCTACGCCCCTGCGCTCCCGCCCGACCTCGCCTCCGCGCGCGGGGCACCTGGCCCGTCCCGCCGCGTCCTCGGGCCCGCCATCGCGCCCCAGCGTGAAGAAGAAGAGGAAGAATCCGACGAGGAGATTGGACCTGCCCCACCCCCGCCACCTGGTACCGCGCCCGCGATCCCTGAAGGCGTGCGCGCCTTCATGGAAAGGGAGGAACAGCGTCGCAAGGCAATAGAGGTGCGTGTCCTCTCGCTTGTCGGCGTGCTCTCTGCTCAGCCGGTCTGACGTTCAAGTGCTCATGATTGTGCGGCTGCTGTCGTTGTTCACAGGAAGCGGCGAAGCCCAAGGCGCTGCAGAGGGACGAGTGGATGCTCAAGCCGCCCACGTCGTCCGAGCTTCTCGCCAGTGCGTTCGCCCTCTCATCTCTCCGTACTCCGGTCTGACCTGCCATACCCTTTGCAGACATCGACCCGACAAAACTCAACAGGCCGCGCCAGTTCTCGCGCTCGACAGCGCCTGCGAAAAGCACGGATACCACGCTGTGGACGGAGACCCCTGCGGAGCGGCAGCAGCGCCTCGCGGATGAGGTGCTCGGCAAGAAGCGGCGCATCGAGAACGCGGATCCCGCGGAGCTCGAGGCGGAAGAGGACTCTCGCAAGCGGCGCAAACGCGATGCCGAACTCAAGCGTGAGGTTGAGCAGCACTCCGTACGCCCTTCTTTCTCTCCTTTTCAACGAATCAACTCATGTATCTGGCTGTAGAGGAAGTTCCGCGGTGCGAGCATGCTTGAGGCGCACGCGGACAAGGACGCAAAGCGCAAGAAGGAGGCGGAGGAGCAGCCGCCCGGCATCTGGGACCATTCGCGCGACATGTCGCTCGGCGGGCGGCTCATGGACGAGAAAGACCGGCGGAAGCTCATCCAGGACGCACGCGGACTCTCAGAGCGCTTTGGCTCAGGCAGGAGCGGCGGTTTCTTGTAATCAGCGCACGACGGCATCTCTTTGCAATGGGTGCGGGTTCTGGGGATGCTACGTGTACGCTCATTTGTTGTGATTCCACTTGTGCTTCCCTGCCTGCTGTCGATACGGACCTCGCACGCATTGTTATTGTTGTATTTTACTTGTTTTGGACGGACGTAGCCAAATCAAAGAAAGAGACACTTCTCATTCGTCTTACGTTTGTCTTCAATTGAATCTGTCATCAATGCCCGCATCATGCTGCACGAAACGAAGCGAAAAACACCACCATCCCGATTCCCTGCTCGCCGCCAGTCAAGCTGAAGCTCAAGCCTGCTTTGTCAGACGACCGGCCCGGCCCGCCGCACTCCCTCGTACGCCACACCGGCGCCTGCCCTAAACAACCGAGCCTGCCCTAAACACCCTCGCCTATATAAGCTCGCACCCTCGCGTCTTCGGTCCCCATCTCTTGTGCTCGGGCATGTACTGTCGCCAGTGAGGTCTTTACCGAGGCACAGTCTTTTGCTGATTGCAAATTACACATCCGAACACGTCTGTCAGCTTCGGCTTTCAGCAATTTTTGGAAACCCCTCGCTGCTATTCAGTGTTGATGACTTATGGGGATCGCGCGGTGATGATGCCTGTCAAAGGGTGTTGGAGCGATGGTCTTCCTCTAGTGTACTGCACCTCTGTTGTTGATAGCCAATAAAATGCTTTTGCAATCTACATCTGTCTGAATGTTTGAATGAATTCATCGTATTGTGTCTGTTGTGTCTGTTGGTTGCTGCTTACTCAGGCGAGAGTGATGCAGGTGGGTAGATTTCTTTGTGTGAAGATGTCCTGGTGGCCCTTGCGTACAACAGTCTCTAGGATATAGTGACACTACTGAGAGCCATGAATGCCGTGCAACAGAAGCATATCATGAGATCGAGAAGTCGAGCTGCCCGTTGCGCATCGGCAGTCGGGCCCGTCCCACATACCATCCTACATTTCCACTAGCTCACCACTACTTCATTACTGCAGTCCATACGAAAGTGACGTACTATATAACAATGCAACGAGGGACTCGAAACACGATAACAGATGCAAATAGTCCGTACGCACACCACCTAGCCGCCTAATACCGGTCTGCCGTCGACGGCGGATACCCGCGCCCGCCGTACCCGCCTTTCTGGTACAGCGACTGCCCGCTGACGCCGCCGACAAGGCTCGCGGGCGCGTGGAAGTTGCTCGCCGAGTCCGCCTCGTAGTCGGTCGAGTCGACCGCGAGCAGCGGGTCCTTGACCTCCCAGACTGCCGCCTTCGAGCCGACGGAGAACTCCAGATCCTCGCGCTGTTGTGGTGCGCGAACGTGAGCTACGGAATCCATGGTAAAAAAGAGTTAGATGACGCACCGTGATGGAGTCCCAGTACTTATACACCATCATAACGCTCAGCAGCATGCACAGCGTGAAGAAGAAGAGGCCGTCAATGTAGTGCTTGATCGCGTCGCAGATGGTCGCGCTGAACGCGAACAGCAGGATCTGCGCGATCGTGAAGAACGCGGCGCCGAAGATGATGTCGCCGATCGGCCAGCGGTCCTCGAGCGTGCGGAAGACGAGGATGAGCTGCGAGACGACGTAGATGACCGTGCAGATCAGCGGCCACAGGATGTACACGATCCACAGCCCGAGCGGCTTGTCATATCTGAAACTGGCAATGTTCTTGAACGTCGCAATGGCGATGAACATGCAGAGGCCGAACACGGCGAGGCAGGATATGCGCAGGAACTGAAGCACTGCGTTTTAGTCTGAACATCTCGGTTGAGGGATAAAGAGACGCACCCATAACGAGGTGGGAGTGCCGTCCTCTGCAAATTGGAAGCCGACAAATCCGTTGATGAGGAGACATGTGTAAGCTGCACAAACGAGACCGGTATACACAGCAGCGAACCACTATGGTATGGGTAAGTGTTTGGCCAGTGGTCTCGGCCTAAATATGAGTCGCGTACCGGATAGACTTTGTGTGCGGTTGGGATGATATTCGAGTCAAGGAACATAGCCAATAACTCGATGAGAGCATATAAATAGAAAAACAGGACAATCTCCTTCCTCCCTATGACACCAGTGAGAACAGAGAGATGCGTGAAAAAAGGAGGACGCACCAACTGCGGTATATTTCCCCCGTATGTGGTAGATCATTATGGCAGTCATTATAATCGCGACGATGTGTATAAAACATGTTGCTGCAAGGACATCTGGTCAGTGATGCCGTTGTCTCAACGCGTACCGCCATCTAAGCGACGCAATCGCAGCTCGCGCCACGGCAACCTGAACAGAAGCAACGACTCACAAGGCTGGAAAATCAGCGTGCCAGCGACATCCACGTTTCTGCTGTAGCATGTGGGCTCAATGCCCTGGTCGGAACCCACGAGGGGGCAAACGACCATCGCCGCCGTCTGGCAGATCTTGTCAAAGGAGCCGAACTGCATACCCATGGTGGCAGATTGGTGGGGTAAGGGACTGAAGGAGAGACGGAGAGAACTGTGACTCTGAGGAGTAGAGCGTGGTGGTCGTGGGGCCCAACGCCCGAGTGTGAGGGAGACAGAGACTGTTCGATGATGTTAGTGACGACGGCCTGCAACCTCCTCGACGCGAATGGGGCGGGGCGTCACGCGTGACACACGTGTGAGTTTTGGGCCTGCCCGTCTCAGTCACGACCGTGTCTTAACCGCCCACTTCGTGCGTGCGCAGGCGTTCCCAGCTCTTTGTTGAATTACTACCGGCCTTAGGAACTTTTGCCGCAAGGTTTCGTTGCCAAAGGACCTCGCAAACGAGTGATTCTGGCGCGTACACATGGCGACGATGTCCTGGTGGTGAGTTCCTGACCATTCATCCGTGCACGACGCAACAACAAGTGCTCACAAATGAATTATAAGGTTATAATTGTCTTTCCTAGAGCTTTTGATCAGTTGCACCTGTTTGTACAACGGTGTTTCTGCGCCGTCTGTGTATCTGGCGATGCACAACTGAATACTGTTGAATTCATTGGCCATATTGTACCACCATCTGGTATCGCCTCATTTCCGAAGGCTGGCGCGCAAAAGGATTTCTTCCTTATACAACGCCAAGCAACTTTCACGCGCCTTGTCGGAACTACATGGCTATCGCAAGATATGCCAGTATCCACATGTTTGACAGCTGTTAAACAACCGTGGCGGTTACCAAATGGCGTTCCGCTGTCTCCTTCTACAACAGTCCATTCACACCAAACCCTATCGCATCAATATGTGGCCGCAGCCCTGCGTCCTACATATTTGCGCTTCTGCCACTTCCGAGCTTGTACCTACGTGAATCGTGCGTACAACGGTTCAGGCCCACGTCATTCGGAACACATGTTTCACGCTGATCGCAAGACATCTGTTTGCCGCCACGTGTGCTCGGGCTCGGGCTTAGGCTCGACAGTCAGGTTCCCTTGATTCCCGTTACCATTAGGTGAGAGTGCCCTCTGCTATTTCCGACGTTGAAGTTCGGAGGTCATACTATCCAAAGACCCTGTGCCTCCCTGACCTGTGTCCAGGAACTCACGGAACCGCGCGCACTATCACGATCAATCTGCACACTAGAGGTTGCAGGAACGCGACACCCTGTCTTGGTGCGCTGTGTTGCGTATTCGCATCCTGCACAATGGGTCGCGCAAAACGGTCGCACCATGAATCTGATTACTAGCGGCACATCTTCGCAGAGGTCGGGCCCTCCTTCCAACCGCGACCTGGCCGAGACTGGCACTGATTATCTTGTGGGTTACCGTTGGCGACGTCGACGTCAGCAGTTGCGGTCATCGCTAGCTCATTCAAGATCAGGGCTTGGATACGAAAGAATACGAATGGTCATACGCGGCCACGCGACCCCGATTGCTCCGTCACTGGAGAGGAACCGATATTGCGTCGCCTCGATGCTGGTGCAGATCCTAGGCCGCCAGCGGCCGGCCGGCTATCGAGAATGTAATGCACCGGGAACCCTGTCTTTGTATTTGACCAACGGACTCAAACAGATGCATTCTGATGCAGGCCTGATGGTTTAGGATGCTGATAGCATTTTGCTATATTGCCCTGCCTCGCCGCCAAACGGGAGCAATACAGTACGTTTCGTCGCTACGCATGGACAATACGACTGACGCCGCAGGATCTGCGCCACCCAGCGCTTTCCTGCATACGACTGTTGTACTCGAGCGCACAGGCCCTCGAATTCGTACAGCTTCATCTCGCGTGACGCCCTTCTGTAGAGAACAACAGCACCAACTCCGCCGCACGTGTACGTGCCCACTCGCAACAGCCCACCTTCCATGCACACCGTTGTCAGACTGCCGCCCGCACCCCACAAGCGCCTTCCTAATTTGCCGCAGATCTCCATTCCTGCTTCCTGCACGGTTCTCGGACCCGAACACAAGGCCGTGCCTTGCAACCCTCCCCAAGTCCCGTCCTCCGACCAGCCCTTACCCCAGCCCGTGATGGTACCGTGATGTAATCGCATGCATGCGCGCCGCTACGTCCAGGCCCGCACTTGCTGGCACCGATCTAATCAAGACCACAAATCTTCCGATCGTATAAGAAAACGCGCCGTAGGCTTTATATTCCGTAATCGCTCGGTCTGTGCCGCCCTCGACTGTCCTGTCCCGCCATGTGGGTCCGGCTCGCGCCAACATGAATTACTTACTCCTGCGGCACGACCAATGCGCCTGATCTCGCGTGCACGCGACTCTATTTTACGCGTGGACTGCCAGCCCCGTATGGCAACGGCTTTCCCGGGCGCGGGTCGCGCCTGCGTTCTAGCACTGAATATGTTCCTCGCTCGGCGGGAGTGCCGCTTTGGGTCTCTGGGCATTTGTGCCGGATCGTATCCGGCGGCTGCACGCGCTGTGGTGGTAGCCGATATGCGGACGCGCGGGTCTAGCCGGATGGACATCTGCGGAGTTGCTGCAGGGTGTGCAGGAAGGCAGGGGATGTTTATTGTGGTGTGTTCTAGACCGAGGCCGCCCGCACACCAATCAAGCTCAGGCTCTGACCACGACAGAAGATGCGCGTCGATAAGCCAGATCTGCTCAAATTAGTATGCCTGTTTCTGCGTTCTGGCTGGATGGCGAGCGCCGTTGCCGGGTGGGTTCGGGGCGCGATATACCCGTATGATTGATCGTTCGATGGTATGTTGTGGTCCGTGTGCGCTGCGCAGAACCGGGTTGCCGTTCTATTATGTTCGGGCATCCTCCTAAGAGCCGGATGCGGTCATCTTCGTGATAGATATGTAGATAGATTCCGTTCCATTCCAGCTATCGCTGCAGCGTGGTCCGTGAGACGACGTGTCGAAACAGATGTCTTCGTGGCCTTCGCACAAGCACGTCCGCTTCCGCTTTGGGCGGCATCAGCGCCTGCATCGGGACAAGCACATCAGCTTGGGAGCCGCCAGCGACGCGCACGGTCCGCCGTCGGAGATGAACACTGCGTCCATAAACCAGGCCATACTTAGTACCCGCTAGGACTGGAGTGCTGGAGCCTTCGCTGGCGCTCCAGAGTTCATAGTTGTGTCTGGAACCCATGCCCGGCTGTCAGACTGCTGTAGGGCGTCGAAACGGGGGATCATGGCCACTTAACGTACGTGCGCGGGTCTTCACCCCTTCACGCTCGTAACGTATTGTTCTGATAGCGTCCTAATGTACGTGGCTGGCCGCGGTAAGGCGTTAGTTACTACAGTCCGCGGAACGTTAACAGTTACATACGCTACTGTAACCTAATGCTGATAGTGACTGACTGGGTTACATACCCCGGCGGGCTCGTGCGAGCCCGTGCACGTAACGGCGATCGCTGGAAAATGACAACGATCTGTCGGCCGAGGTGATGTCTTCGTCAGCCAACAAACTGACTATGTTTATACGTTCTGCGATGTTCTGCCCCATTCTGCCATACAGCAAATTTCTGCGGGGGCCCCTGCAGGCCCTGAGCGGACACGATGCCATCTAGTGACGAATTAACGGATGTGTCGGCGCCCTTCAAGTGAAATTGGCAGAGGAGCGAGAGTTTTCGAGGCTGCGCTGGAAAATCATGGGCGCGACGGGGGCCACAAAAAATGAAATGGAGCGCAGCGGGTGTACATACTTGGCCCTGGCATCGTCGTTCATCTTGCCCGAGCCGGCTGAGCAAGAGCAGCAATTTATCAGATGCACTGTGCGCATAGTGGCGATCATATTGACACGCAGCGGGGGCCGCGTGTGTACACTGACTGGCATATAGTGCAGGGCCATCGCTGCATTCGTCGTCGACAGCGGATTCGCAGGGCCTGCGATTGCGAGCGTAGCAGGGCACGCGTTCGGATGTGGCGTCTGAGCGAGGCGATGGCCACATGGGAGCGAGGCGAGCAGTCGCCTCGCCCATGCGTTTTGATCCGCGCGGCGGGATTCGACGCGGTCACGCTTCTAATTAACGCGTCTGTCACGTGTACGGCGAGATGCGTCTTGCTATCGCCGGCAGTTTTCAATTGGATATGGTGGGCTTTGGCCGAGAATGAAGGGGTCCGAGGCACGTCTGTGACGGAAGCTTGCTGCTGGCCGAAGCACCGTGTCACCCTGCGCGCGAGCGTCGCATTCTCACAGTGGGACGAGACTTCGATTCCGCATACACCAGCTCTCCTGGGCCTTGGAAGCGCTGCACACTTATTACAGTACGATCACAATAGATCGGCCTCTGTCCGCAGGCAGACTTGAGATGAGCGCGGGCTTGTCTGTCATGGGCACGGCAAGTGCGGTGGGCCATAGTCTCAGATTGATATGGAAGTCAAGGAGATTCGACGTCCTTCCACACCGGTTGGGGAAGCGATTTCGAAACAAATATATCACGATGACATTTGTGTTGGTGCGGTGCGATGGTAACTTACGGCGCAGGCGCGGGAGGCTTCTGTTTTTCCAGGCATCGCGGCGGCGCGGGCGGATTGGGATTTGCGCGAAAACGGCGGCGCGGGCGATTCGCAGATGCATCGGAGATCACATCAAGACAATACGAGAACGGGCGCACGCTGATCAGTGGAGGACAAAGGGAAAGAGCGGCGGATGGCCGATCAGCAGTTTCAGTTTCAGTTAGCGGGCCCAATTGAGGATAGAATTGGGAGGAGTTGAAAAAGAAGCTCGGAGCGGGAGAATACAATCACGATGGAGGGAAACATAGGAGAAGATAGAATAAGATTGATGGACAAAGGGAGAGCAGGGAGAGACAAGCGAGGAGATGGAATAAGGATGTCGAAGGTGGTAACGAGGTGGCCTTCTGAGAGGAGTAAGACCTGGACCAGGTGTTCCTTGGCTGGGAGAGAGACCAGATTCGGCGTCGGGCAAGACAAAAGCTTGTTAGAGGGCGAGGCAGGAGGGGGGGCGTGGAAAAGCAGAGTCTGATGTAAGATGCCATATAGGGGTGGCACTGGGGACAAGATAATGGGGAATCCCCTGGAAAATCCCCGTGCCGGGGGTGCCGTGAGGTGAGGCGGGACGAGTTGGAGATCTGAGGGGGATCTGTCGGGTTGACGGAGGACGGGTTGACGGAGGCAAAGCAAAGCGTCATGCACGCCAACTGTTCTTGCGGCATCCTCTACGATACGTCTCTAACCGGAAAAATGCTGCATATCCTTCAGTTTTTTTCGTTCACTCCTCCTCTTTATTGTCATGTCCCACTTGTTCAAATATCCTCCCTTTCTACCCTTCTCCCTCCCTAATTTGCCCCTGCCATCATGAATGCAACTCTCCCGTCCCTCCCGACTGAACTCCTTTCCACCTGGGCTGCATGGCGGCCACTCGACGCCCTCACGCCCCCGCTGTCCGCCCCGCCCCGCCGCCTCCCCAGCATCGCACACTTCGACCGCGCCCTCTCGCGCATGTCGCCATGTACGCGCCACACGTCTCTGCACCGCAACTCAGCTAATACGTCTTCAGCAGGCATACTAAACGACGCGTTCCCATCACGCCTGCGCGAGCCTCCGCCGCGGTTGCCTCCTGTGCAAGCTCCCGCCTACGCGCCGCCCGAGGTCGCGCACCCTCTCACGCCCGAACCGACTCCCGAGCCCGTCGTCGAGGACTGGTTTAGCGAGTCGCGGCACTGGTCTGCCCACTTTCTCGCAGAAAAGACATGCGAGATGATCTGTTACCTATGGTTCTCAAAGTCGTCTACTACACCCAGCCCTACCACCCGTCACAATCAGTCGCCTCCGCTATCCTACTTCCCGCATCGTAATCCAAAAACAGCGTGGCTTCAGTTCTCCGTTTCGTCCGTTTTCGTCCAATTCATGCAGAAGCTCCTCGAAACAACCCAAGTCAGCCAATCCGTCATCGTTCTTTCCCTTCACTACATCTATCGGCTCAAAGAGCATAATTGCTTTACCGTTCCCTGCCCGGGGAGCGAGTTCCGCGTCGCTGTCGCGGGTCTTATGCTCGCAAACAAGTTTGTTGACGAGTACGTATGACGTCTTATATTTCACGCGTATTTACTGACATGTGACCGCAGTAACACATACACGAACAAGACGTGGTCAGAGGTGTCGGGAATTGGGTTGCCGGAGGTGAATAAGATGGAGAGGGAGTTCTTGGCCGGTGTTGACTTCGACCTCTACGTCGACAAGCCGACGTATGACGCGTGGGTGAATCTGCTGAAGGGTTTGGTCATGGCAAAGGAGAAAGACGGTCGCTATTGGCGCAACTCGCGTCAGATGCCACGCTTGGCCGGTGTATCGAAGCCAGCGGCGTCTCTGGCAGCTGCTCACCCTCGCTCCGCAAAGCCTCAGCGCGCCCGCTCAACTTCGCCCTCGCAGTGGTCTCGTCGCTGCAATCCTGTGGTTCAGTCGACCCAATACCGTTCGCCGATGATGTCCATGGATTCCGACTCGCCCCTGCGCCTGGGTTACAAGCGAAGCGCCGTCGACGCGTTCTCACCCACGTCCGCCACGTTCGACGCGGGAAGGCCCGCAAAGAAGGCTTTATCCCTTTCCCTTGAGATCCCAGAATCATTAAGACCAGCCGGGCCACACTCATATTCTCCATCTGAACCCTTGGGCTCGTTTTCTAAACTTTCCCTCGGAAGCTCTCCCGCTTCGCACGGCCCTACGGAGAATGTTGCAGTGCATGGTCCACTGTCTTCCGCCCGGCACGTTTCGCCTCAAACTTTGGTGACTGCATATCGATTGGATCCCACTAAACCGAGAGCGCCTCCGCAGGTACGTTGCGTTTCAATTCCTCGTGAGATGTTCCGGCTGATATTCATTGTTTGGCAGAACCTCTACTTCTATTCTCTAGCCTGTTCGCCCTTGGCAGAAGACACGCGGTCACGAAAGGGCCGTTTGCGGTATCACCAGCCGCCCGCGTCTTCTGCGCCTTCGAACTACGCATACATGCCTCCGCAGCCCACGAACTTCGTCGTCCAATCTGCTTCAGCAAGTCCCCGTGATATTCACACCACGCTGCCTCAGGTTCTTCCTCCCGGCACGTGGGCTGATCACGGCTTAAACGCCGTCAGCCATTATGAGGCCCCTGCTTCGCGAACGTACGAAGCGCAGGAGCCAGTACAGGACGCGCGTGATCCTGTGGATGGCTCTGTGCCCTCAGCGCCGTTCGCTAATGCGGGTCCACCCGGGGTGCACTTCTATTCCACTCCTGTACCGCAACGATCTTCCCCTGATGACTACTATTGGCGCCGCGGACGCCGTCTATAATTATTGTTTCATGTACTTGCATTGCATTCCGCATTCTTCCTCGTTTTGGGCATTTTTACGCTACGACATGAGAGTTCTTCCCGTTTCGCACTGTCTAATTTTATTGGCATCACACAGTCGCTCATCACGCACGCACATCCATCCATCCGTACATCCATACATACATACACTCTAGCTTCGTTCTGCATATGGACCTACCAACCGTATCTGCATGTCATAGAACATGAATCGCTGTATCAATCTTCGCACTCCCTACAATACATACCCTCGCCCAGCCTCAATACATCACCCATTCGCGGCCCTCCCGCGCATCCATCGCAGGCAATCTGACGCGTCAATATGGCTTGTTCGGTAGCACGGTTCAGAAGACGCTGATTCTGTGTCGCCGTGCAGGGTATATGCGTGAGTCAACGCGATGTGATACCCGTACCATTTGCAAGTCGCGCGGCCGCTAGCCCATCGCGTGCATCGCCATTTCTGTTTCTGACTGGAACGACGCCAGCGGATAGGCACGCGCCACCGAGGTGCACGCTGCGCTGGGTCTGGGCGTCGGCTGCTGTAGGGCTGAAATAACTTGCTGAGTTCACTTCGTATAATTGCGGGTTCTGGCGGTGGGCAAGGCCTGCCAGATCCGCACATGCACAGATGTATGCGCGGGCGGAGCCTCTTAGCTTCCGGCCATTGCCCGGTCCCTGTCGGCGGGCGATGCATCCGAAGCGCAAGGACGGCTGCAGGCGTCACAGTCGTTCGTGTCTTGCCTGAATCTTGTTCGCACTAGTGCTAGCCCCCCGAACGCAGCGCGAATAGGCAAATCGGGGCCACGGTCGCGTCCGATGGGTGGGTGTATCTGTCGCCAGTGCCTACTGCCGGTGCTGCGTATGTGGGATCCAGAACAGAATCAGGCGCGATCGACAGCGCCGCCATCGCTGCCATGCAGAGATGAGATGCGTGTGCGGCCCGGATCTCGCGTCACTGTTTCTGCTCGGCGCGGCACAATATTTGCTGTATGTATTGAATGCGTTGCAGTGCATGTATGGGCCCCTCACCGGCAGCAGGCGGCGACTGTATTCGGCGCGGAGACTGGGGCGTAGATACGATAACGCGCACTCACGTACGCCGCGCTGGGTCGCACATCTATGGCCTCAGGGCAAGGTGACATAGGGTTCACAGGGATCAAGTTAGTCAATACAGAGGCGAGCCGGCCAAGCTAGCTGCATTTCAATTCGGGTAGATAGAAGAGGGGCAACGTATAGTGGGTCCTGTCTCGTTTTGGTGCGCTGATCAGCCAGCCAGGGCTGCGCGAGTGCCGCACACTATGACAGATTGCGAGCATGTGCGCTGCGGAGACGCCCGCCAGGGATAGAAGTGCGCTTATGCAATTCACGAAGCTACAGTGGTGGCCTCAGGGTGCGCGGCAGAATATTATATGTGGCGTAAGTGGATAGAGATGCTGCAGAGCGCATCACAAACTGAATTAGCAGGGCAGTCGCTACGGGCGTGGAGGACAGTTATCTGACAGGCAGATCCGAGGATGTCGATGTCTGGCTGGATCTGGAGCTATGCATAGAATGAGACGAGAAGGACAGGCGGATGATATACGGACAGCGATCAAACGACACGGGCGACGCGAGAGCGTCCGGACTTACGGTGATGTGCATCAGATGAGACGCAGCGCGGGGAATTTGCGCTCGCTGGCCGGGCAATGTCGTGCGTGCGCTTCCACGGCCGCTACACGGAGGCGTCAATCACTCGATTTGACGGGCGACCTGGAGACGAGCAGGAGGCAATAGCGTGGAGTCTGTGCGGATGCGGGAAGCGCATGACGCATCCCACACGTAGCTCGGATTTCGCTCGCGAAGGTCGCCGCGAAGTCGCATCACGTCATAGACTGAACCTTACCATACCGCCGCGCGAAGTCGAGTACAGCGAGGTTACGAAGCGGGTGATTGCGGTGATTGGGTGCGGACGAATGGGGATCGCGAAGGGCGTCCATAGTCCATAGTGGCACGGTGTGAGATCACTGGGACTCGGACTCGGACGGACGGCCTTGCGGTGCTCACGTAAGAGGGAAGTTGCATCTGCGGGTGCGATAGCGATGGAAGTGCGATCAGAGGGGACCGGCAGGGACAGACGACATACATAACGTGATATTGACATACTGACCATCGCCGAATACGGTACAGTGCCGGTCCAGCGCGACTCGCAGCGGGACGGACACCGCCGCCCATACGAGGTCACGCTATCCTCAGAGCGATAAGAATGGGTGATCGCGAACGCCATGGTGGTTATGAGCACGAAGACAAACAAATCCATCAGATCTACGCCAGCTGCGAATGGTTTGAATCTGCGGATGTGCTGGCGCTGTCACGGTTCCTCTCGCGTTCCTGCTGGGCTGCAAACTCCGCTTGCAGACGCGACATATTGGCCGTTAGGAAACCTTGAGTGAAGTAATACCCTGCGAGAACGCCCGCGACTGTTTGGAGATGGGAACAGTCAGCACGAAGGTCAACCGGAACGCGGGTTGGACGGTCGAGGTGGGTATCCCGTGGCTATTTGAAGTCCGCTGCATTGAGATAAATTACTTACGGAGGCCGGAGGCTAACGACGCATTCCGATTCATCTTCATGCGATTGCTAAGGATGGCTATTCATGGCACATATTTAGACTCTTTGCTCGTGGAACGCGAATCGGCTGACCTCCAAGTAAACCTGAGGTGAGGCCGGCAAAAGCCCCATCCCTGCGAGCATTCTGGAAGAACGCATGCAGTTAGCAGATCTTGTCTCAAGTTGGTCAATTTGAACGTACTTGGGTTGCCCTCTCCACCGCTTTGGTGGGTATATTCTCGGTAAGTAAGGAGACAGGTGGTGCAGACATCAGATAGAAGGAGTTGGTCGAGGTCCAAGGTGGTCGTGTGGACGCACGTCACTGCGTCAGTGGCTGGCCGCCGCTCCTCGGCGCGCCCCTCGGCGACGCGTCCCGTCACAAGTCTCGCACGCTGTGACCGTGTTACAACCCTCTCTGACCGCGACCGTCATCTGCCTCGCGTTTTCGTCTCTGCACCGGTCCAAGCACATACCTCGAACTTACCCATTTTCGTCGCAATGTCTTCCAAGAAGAGAAAGGCGCCCTCATCAGATTATCAGAGAACTTACGAGTCGATACAAGGTCCGTACCTATTGGAATATGCGCTGATTGTGTACCGCTCAAAGAGATCCGATGCTAGACCTTCTTGTGAAGATCAAGCCTAGGCTCCCCAAGTCGAGTCAAGCTACGTCCGACCCTGTTCTTGTAGCCGATCTCTTCGAGCTGTCTGCCCTGGCGGAGAAACTCGCGCTCCAGCGCCCGAAGTCAAGTACGGAATGGCAGGCTGTGGCAGACACACTGGATCGAGAGGGTGCAATCTCTTTTCCGCATCTCGCGGAGCATAAACTTACTTCAGAGTGCTGTCCTAGGGACCCACCTTTGGAATGAATCGAGCTCCGTTCGTCCGGGGTTAGATGATCAGATAACTACTGAAATTGCTGCTCGTACGTATTTCGCACGACCATTCTTGATGGAGCCGTTCTCATCACTGTGGCCTCGTGTCCTCCATCACCTAAAGTAAGGCTGGCTGGATTCCGTCTGATTGAAGCAGGACTTCCGAGCAACCGCAATGCGGAAGGCAAGCACAATACCTTCCATGAGCTAGCAGAGACTCACGCCACGCTGCGCTCTTCTCGCTTAGTGGTGATTCACATGCTGCAATTAGCGAGCAAGACAGGAACAACGCACGCCGGTGAGGCTACCATCTTGATCATCCCTTGTTTTCTAGCCATGGTGGAGCGCGCAAGAACATGCTTTGTTGTTCCCCATTGATGTCAGACCAACACTGACCGGCATGTTTCAGAGATAGGCAGATTTGACGTCGCTGCGAGCGTACTCGGATCTGCGGCCAAGGTACGCATCTCACGGGTCCGCGGTGGTCGCCATGCTGAGCCGAATGATTGTTACCCGCTGTCTAAGTACGAAGAATGCCTCAGAAGCATGGATGATCCTCAACGCGTGTATCAACAATCGAAAGCCCAGGCAACCGTGGTGTATTACTGTGGCAGAATGGAAGCCGTAAGCCTCGTGCCCTTTCGTGGCATTTCGAACTCTCTCATCTATCATTTGCCGTATTGAGCCATTTCTTCCAGGCTTGGAAGGAGGGTAACGACAGCCTCGCCCACTATATGCTCCAAAATATCACCGGTAGGTAGCCGCCCTCATGTAGGGGTTCCGTATCCATTACTTCCCCACTCACCTGACCGCTAGAAAATGACAACGAGCGTCTCGCTTTGTTATCCGCCCGTGACGTACGTCTGCGATCTGTTCCCCCTTGCACGAACGTGATTATGAGCGATAGCGGCTGCCATGTAAGCGTGAACTGCTCGCAGCCAAGCTTCTGGATATCGGCAGATCACTCCTTGCGGGAGGAAGCCGTAATCACGGGGCGGACAGTGAAGGTACAAGGGCTCAAGAAGCGGTCAAGTGGATGCAGAAGGCGTTCGCCTTGGCCGAGCAGTTGGACGATGTCGCCACGGCCGGCGCGATGGAGCTGAAAGTAAACCGTGTAATCTTCCCTGTTGTTCGGCGTGCTAATTCTATCCGTTCCAGATGTCCATTCTCCGGAATCTGGGTGCGTTTTCGGCGCCAAAGTGGAGTCCGAACAGAGTTCCTGAGAATTTATCCAGCCAGAGCATATATTTCTTCCTCCGCTCAAGATCCCGAAAATCTTAGTCGCGCGGAAACTTCCATAAATGAGCTACTCAGTTCCATTGATGCTACCAACGATCAGGTAAGCCTTGTCGCCTCTTGCTCAGTGCTGCGACACGAGCTGCTTCTACCATACTCGCTCAGGGCAATGCCGAGAATCAGGAGCTTCGATGGGGGATGGTGGCAGTCCTGAAACGAAGAGAAGCAGGGGACAATGCCTTGCTGGAAGGTCGGCGAATCGTTACGTTCGGTGGTCTGAATTTGATCTGATTTCATCGTCTTGCGACGGTGCGCCGTCTATCAATACAGCCTTCAGGTCTATCGTTGATCACATGGAGTGGACCGAAGAAACCGTGATTGAGTACGTCTAAATTGCCTGATTTCACCCTTGTCGGACCTTATTATTCGACAGAATAGTACGAGATTTGAAGACATTAGCTCATAGACGGTGCGACTCCATTCCATGGAAAGCCTCGGGTGCATCTCAGTTCTGATATCTAGGTCACTCGTTGTCGATATCCTACGACACTGCCTCCAACAAAGCTTGGAACGCGCTGGCCGTGCGGAGTCCTGCGTGGAGCATATCCTTCTCACGCTTATCACGCATTGCTCCAAAGACGAAGAGCACGACAGGGCAATGCGCGATCTGAAAGCCGCGTTTGACCGTGAGCTTCTGTACGCATTGGTCTATCTGCTGGCTGACACGATTCGGTCACAGTTGTGAAGTCAGCTGAGTTCGATCTAATGAAGGAGCGCGCGACGGCATGCGTTATGGTTTGTTTTACGCGCTTCTTTGGAATTCCGTGTCATTAACGGTTCTGTCAGTTCTTATGGCGGACAGGTGAACGAGTGGTCAGCATGAAGCGTCACTCAGACGCCGCAGACTGGTTCTTAGCTGGGACACATACAATCTTCGGAAGCCTTTCTCCTGTCAGCACCAGCAGGTGTTTCAGGAAAGCGGCCTTATGTCATATGCAAGGGAGCGAGTATGCAAAGGCCTCAAATGTTATTCGCCAGTGTCCTGGAAGCGAAGCACCGAGCCATTACATCGCCCTCTTGGCCGCAGTAAAGCAAGGTGGGCGATTAGTCCCATGTAGGAAACGCTCGGAAACTGATGTGTGCCGAATCTATCCAGGGCTCGAAGATGAAGGTAGAATAATCAAGACATAGCTTCATCTCATGTCTTTTCTGATGGCGGATCCTCAGCGATACAAGCTGTTAGAGCAATGGTTCAGGCCCAGGACTTCGATCGGAAGATGTTACTTGTCGCCACTCGCCTTGCACATGAATCAGATCTCAAGACACTGCTTGTGAGCGTCCTCCAGGAACTACTCAAGTCTATTCAGGGTGGCGATGGGATCGATGCCACCGAAGAGGCCGTCACCCTAGTTCGATGTATTATAAGACTTGTAATACAATTGATGACAGAGCCTCAGATCGCGGACAAGTGGGTGTGTTCCTCTTTGACAACAGTTTGGGTCAACTTCGGTGTTTCTAGGACCCCTCTTGTCGATAGCTTGATCGAGCATTTCGCGACAGGTAAGGGTTATCGAGATGTCTCCCAGGTTATCGCTCACATCGCTCACAGCCAAAGCCTTGGTCAGCAAGGCATGCTCCGAGAAGAAGGCGGCTGTGATACTGAAGGACGTGTCCTGGCTGTGGCGCACTGCCTACAACTGCGCAATTCAAGGTTGTTCGGATTGGAACGATGCAGAGAACAAGACTCCTCTTCTGTTCAGCATTGTAACGGAGGTATGTAACAGTGCTGTGTCCTTGGGGAATTCACCTTCATTTCGATCTCGATGGGATTAGCTCCTGGAGTTATACTTTGAAGCTCAGGCGCCGTTCAATGAAGCAAGCGAAGATATCCACCTGTGTATCGTGTTCGCCTCCTTCGCCGCAATTTCGGGTAGAGGTGTCGTAACTGCCCTTTCTACTGCCTGTGACTTTACTTACTGAGTGTGAACGTTCAGTGTTTGCTATGCGCAAAGCCCTTCCAGATATAGATTTGGAACAGGTTCGGCACGTTCATGTCTTCTTTTTTCTCCGCCTCGTTGACTCTTGGTCCAGCTGCACTCATTAGACCAAGCGGTCCAGGCCTGCGAAGCAAGAATCCGCGGCGTTCTGGACAATGCTCCGTTCCAGGATGCCAATCGCTCACATGTCCTTGACTGCCTTACCGCCCTGCATGTATTTAGATCGGAACTCGTGTGTCGCATGAAAGATTGGGCGCAATTGCCACCGATTATCGAGGTACGAGGGCTTGTCCCATTAATCCTATCCGGGTCAAGGGAAGCTAACAACACACAACTGTTTGTTATTATCTTTCGCAGCGAGTGGTCCGGGCCGATTCCTCGAGTGTGGATGCCTTAGAGGCAATAACGGACCTCCTGGTGCGTAGTCACACGCGGAGTAAGTGCGGCTCACCTAGACAAATTCTGCAGTGGGCTGAAACGGCTTGTCCGGTTGATGGTGCGTGTTCCCTGCATGGAGTGTGACTAGAGAAGCCCACTCTAACTCCTCGTCTCAGTGCTATTTATGGGGTTGGAGGTATATCTTCAGCGTGGGGCCCTTCCTTCATATTCCTTTGCTCAAGCGTCTCCCGGATTGACAGGCGATTGTACATGCAAGCCTCGACCGAAGCTCCCTGTCCGTGTCGAAGTTCTCCCGGTGGTTGAGGGCCCTGTGCACAGTCCTGTTATCGCGAAACACCGCTCCGGATCGCATTAAGGCCATTGGGTATGTCGAGCAGGCTATCTCGGTGCTGGATGACCACGATAGTGACGCTCATGAAGACGATGGGGTATGTTCTCCTTCTGCTGCTTCGAGACCTGCTGACAGCGCTCCGATGTGCAAGACGTACCCCATGGAAGAACGGTACTGGCTTCTGGCTACATCCTACAATACAGGCATTGAATGCCTCCAGTTTGTGGCCTGGTTCTCCTCCGGTGATTACATTCTGATTTGTACGCAGCATGTCCCTTCTGGACGAAGCGAAGCGCTGGTTCGAGGCCAGCACGACCATCTGCCGACACGTACCCGACGGCGAGAATAGAGCACAGAAAGTATGTCCTTGTCTAGCTATTCTGTGACACTTCCTTCACACCGCGTCAGATCGCAGAAACGTATACTCATCTTCTCAACCGCTACTCCTCGTGACTGTTCTCCGCTTCCTTCTGTGCGCGACTGCTTCCGCTTTCTGCTCTCGTTCTGGCTACTGGGGTCTCTTGTCTCGTGTCTTGGACAATTGAACTGTGCTATCTTGTCTCGGAAACTTCAACGTCGGGTGGTGCTGATATGCTGTTCTTTCACTTCATGTAACTTATCTAGCTATGTATCGCACGTCTTACCCTCGCTCTAATGAATATCAACCGATGAGAACCAATTGCATTAAATTTATGCAAAATCCTTGAGATGATACAACAGCACACGACCACGGTTATTACCGACTGCAACGAACTCGCTCCCGACCGAAAAATCAACACTGGTAACATGGCCAAGCGGTGTACTGGACGTCGGCCAGTTTGAAAAGGCCGTTAGGGACGGTAGATGGATCTGAAATTCAAGATTATTAGGACGGCTTGAAAATATCATGAGCGAAATAGCAAAGCATACCAGACGCATCTGGTCTTTCTTGACGTTGCTAGCAATAGCCAGTAGTTGTGAATCCCGGTTGAAGCGGGCGGTGGAGATGGACGTGGTCAGATTGCCGATGGCTTTCAGCGGTTTCGGCCGCTCGATGGCAGACATCGACGCAGCGTCGGAGCCATAGACATTGACGATCCCTGACTTCGATCTGGGGCGACACATAAACACGATGCGTGATTCCACACAACGACGATTGACTTACCCAACAGCGAGATAATTGCCTCCCGGATCGCCAGAGAGCACGCGGCTGCCGAAGCCCCCCTCATCCTTCCACCGCCGCACACACCTGCGCTCGCCCACGTCCCATACATACACCTCCGCGTCCTCGCCGAGCGCCATCAGCTCGCGCCCGCCGCGCCCGTGCGCCCACCACAGCGACTTGACCGCCGCGTTCGCCTTCACGCTGCCAACGACCTGTCCCGCGCCGGACTGCCAGTCCACGAGGTGCACGTACCCGCGGCGCCCCGCCACGGCGAGCACCTCGCCCGTCGCGTTGAAGGCGCTGATCTCCATGCTCAGATCCTCCGTGCCCTTGTTGGAGTTGAAGGTCGTGCCCCACAGCCCGCGCGGCGAGCGCACGGTCGCGCCGGACTGCAGGTCGTAGGTGTAGTAGAAGGGCCGTTGGCCGGTGAGCAGGATAGAGGAGCCTGAGGGGTGGAATTGCGCTGAGGTTACGGGAAGCGAGGGGATATGTAGCGTTTGCAGATGCGGATTCGTGTGACCGTCGATCTGAGTTCAATAATTCAGAGCTGGAGCATGAACATTGGTAGAGATGAGACTCACGTTAAAAAGACGTATCCGTCGGTCGGCTCCAGCAGTCAACAGAACCGGGACCTGTGGCGACGGGTGGAATTGCACGACCTTGATCTCGCCCTCCGCCTTCGCCGTCTGGTTCGCATCCCGCAGCCGCTCAATCGCCAACACGCCCGGCTCCAGCTTGCGCCGCCTGCCCTTCCCGAGCACGCCGCCTACGGAGCTCACGAGGCCCTCCACATCCATCTCGCCCTCGCCCTCCTCCGCATCCGACGCGCTCGCCCGCCGCCGCTTGCTGGCCTTCTTCCGCGCATTGACGGCCCATTCTGGCGTTGGGTGCAGCTTCTCGTACTGCCGCCGTAGCCGTCGCTCGAACTCGCGTCCGCCGACCGCGTCTTCGGTGGGCGCGTCGCGCAGCTTGCGGAGCCGGTTGGAGGATGTGAGGGATACCTCGAGCGAGGCATCATCGGGGTCGACCCATGCGGGTGCCTTGCGGCTTTTTGGCTGCATTTTTGGCTGGTCTTTGGCTGGAGTCTCGTCCTCATCGGACTCGGAGACGGACTCCTCGCGCTGCGCGGCGCGATCATTTTGCTCCGCCTCGCTTTCGCTTTCGTCTGATCCTTCCGCACTGCGTTCATCGTCTTCTAGGGTGTCAATGTCGATGTTAAGCTCGGGGATATCTTTCGGCATCGTAGGAGCACCATCGTCTACAAAGAAAAGCTTTTGCATCCTCTAAGTAAACACGCATCCTCCCACACAACGATAACACTCACATCCTGGTCCGCAAGGCCCTCAAACTCCTTCCCGGCATCCATTGCACCCTCATCTTCATCCTCCACCACAATGACATGCTCTTTTCCCTTGCCCTTAGCAGAGGGCACGAACGCCGTCCCAAACAACATGCTCTCAAGCCTGCGCTCCTCGTCATCCTTGCTCGCATCGTCCGTCAGCGAGACCTGGACCCCCAGCGGGACAGGCGCATCTCGCCCCGCCTTGTCGACGCGCTGTCGTTTGCGCGCGTGTTTTGGCATAGTTACACCCGCGCAGGAGGTGCTGAAAAACAAGATGGGCGTGTGGATGAAAATGGAAATCGAAAACTGCCGTTTCGGGAAGTGCGAGGGCAAGCCGGATGATGGAATTACATAATTGATAAGTGTTAAATTACCTCCGTGAATTCGATGCATTCCTGGTTGGGTTCTCATCGACATCAGCTTCCATCAGATCCAAGGTGAGCTGGACACACAGCGACACGAGGCAGACTGAAACATCCCCATGCAGCATATATGTCAGACTGTACAGGAGGGAACTCTGGTTGGCCATCACTTGTCATCGCATGGTGATTCTGTTCGTGCGGATTTGTTGATCGCCAATCTTTTCGGCGAAGTAGGCGGCAAGATGGGCCCCGAGTCCGAAAAGCTTCGCGGTCCGCGTGCCTTCTCTAGATCTCATGCGATACTATGGGTTCGTTGTTGCTCACTGCACGGCTGGCGTTTAGTATGCGAGGACGCCGCATCACATATCATATCGCAAGTCTGTCAGGGCTCGCTGTTTTTCCAAGCCCGAACAAGTCTCAACGCTAAGTTACCTTGATGTGTCCATCACACAAGTTGGGCATGTACATCTTCATTGTCGCACACATAGAGTATCTGATCCAATCGTCTATCGTAGTATCGTGACAGCATGGCAGTTTGCCGGTCTGGTCGGCGTAATCAGCATACGCGGAGGCCTTATCCCATCATCAGTCCGGTCTTTACGTGACGCTCGATACGCAAAGACAGGCAAAGACACCGAGCTTTGTGAGCACTTGGCCAGCGATGAATGGCTGCGTTGTGTCTCACTTCGCTGCATGGAGTTGTCCCTGTGCGCCTAGTTCGCAACAACGCTGCCGTTATTGATGGCATGCATCGGGATACTTTCATGGCGGAGTCGTGCTGTGAATACTTTGATGCGACACCGATGTGCATGCGCCGATGTGCTAACGTGTGAACTGCAGGTTGACGGACGGTCGCTGTGTAGCTAGCAGTTTTTCCTAGACTTTTACGCCAGTTTTTAGCCTAGCGAGAGGTACTGGCGACGCTTTGCTAATATAAAGAATGTGCTCAGGCGGCCGTGCCGGCTGTCATAAAGTGATCTTCTTTGATTGCTCCTGAGACGTCTGCTGGTGGTCGGAAGTCGCTGGTGAGCCTGCCGTCGACGTTGGAGATACTTGGTCTATGAAAAGGCGCAACTGGATCGCGTTTGAAAAATGCAGCTGTGGGCTGGGCGTCCTTTGGGATCGCGTCAGCGAATTCACTGGTAAAGAAAGGTTTTAGCGAGTAAGTATGTGCCTGATAAGTAGGCGATTGTCAACCGAATAGAGCTCTGGGCTCTTTTTCGGTCAGAAGCGGACAAACAGGTCGGATGGGACTGGCATCCGAGTGCAAAGAGCTGTTCAACTCGAACCTCCTTGTTTCCTGCTCCCATCACCGCTCCTTTACTTTTTTGTCGTTCATTCTCATTTCTCCCCTTTCCTGTCTCTTATATCTCTAGGATTCCGGAATCGAACACCTATTCTGATTCCCATTGGTAAGAACTTTGATGATATCACCATATCATTTTCCTCCGAAGCCAATCATGCGGGCTTGAGGGCGAGCGCGAGACGCTGACGCTCGTACTGCCCACAGACGGGCCGGCTTATACTTTCCCTTTCGCTCCACTACGCCCTTTTCCTCAAGCCACCAACGTCGCCTGCGTGATCTCTGCCTCTTCTCCGGCCGTGCCATCGTATCAATGGGTCTCTGTCTCTCGTCAGGAGGCGTTGATGTGTCCGAGGATGACAAGAAGCGGAATCGAGAGGCGGAGAAGGTTCTCAAGGATGTGCGTGCTCTTCTTCAACTATTTACGCGCGCGGCGGGCGCATATATGCGTCTTTCCGCGCGCCTTCTCGTAGGTGTATGCTATCGTGTGAACTGACCGTGTGCCACAGGCCAGAGTGAAGATGGCCTCTCAGGTCAAGGTATGTGTTCTCAGACTGTGTTGATGCGTGGTACTGAGGTCATCATATCAGGTCTTGCTCTTGGGTTCAGGAGATTCTGGGAAGTCGACCATCCTGAAGGTAACACTTGATGCTCACACGGCCTCCTGATCATCGATTGACCGCCGTGCTCTAGCAAATGCGCCTGATTCATAAGGTCCCGTTCTCGGCGCAGGAAGTCGAGCAGTATCGACAATTGGTCTTCAATAATCTTACGCACGGTATGAAGTACCTAATCGACTCGATGGAGGACATGGAGCTGGAAGTCACCCCGGAGAACGCTGAATACGTCGATTTGATTGACAATGCCAGCGACATCCGCGATAACGAGCCCTTCCCATCCAGCTACTTCGAGCCTCTCCGTGCGCTGTGGACAGATTCCGCTGTACAGAAGGCATGGGAGCGAGGTAATGAGGCTGCTCTCCCGGAAAAGTACGCCACATTTAGCCAAATAGTTTCTGTGACATGCCGTCTGATGTTTGATGATAGCATGGCATACTTCTTCGGTGATTTGGAGCGACTGTTTGATCCCGACTATGTCCCGACAGAGCAAGACATCGTTCGCTGCCGAGCTCGAACCATCGGTATCACTGAGACTGTATTCCAGCTCAAGGACCATGAAATGCTCATGGTTGACGTTGGTGGGCAGAAGAGCGAGCGTAGGAAGTGGATCCATTGTTTTCAGGACGTAACAAGTATCCTATTCTTGGTCAGTCTGAGTGGCTACGACCAATGCCTTGTCGAGGACAAGGACGCAGTAAGTGACTCTACCTTGTCGACGAGATATTTTGTTGATGCTCGGCTAGAATCAAATGCAAGATGCTATGACAATATGGGACTCAATATGTCATTCACAGTGGTTCAAAGCGACCTCCATCGTATGTATTTTGACAGACTCTGGTGCTGCGATGACTGACCATGCTGCAGATCCTATTCCTCAACAAGAACGATCTGTTTGAACAGAAAATTGAGCATTCAGATATCAGGAACTTCTTCCCCGTGAGTGATTGATATTTCCCCTTGATGTTCATCATTCGCTCAAACACCGTGGCATCCGCAGGACTTTGATGGCCCATCCAACGATGCACGAGAGGGTCGTGAATATTTCAAGAAACGATTCGCGCGGTTAGCACAGAAGGCAGGACGCTCAAAGGAGCGTGAAATTTACATTCAGTGCGTGTCCCTTGTATTCTATATGGCCCCGAGAGCCACCTGTTGACCTTTCCGGGAAGCACAACAACCGCAACGGATACGGCCCTACTGCGGGTAGTAATGGCAGCTGTCGAAGGCAAGTAATTTAGTACATTCATCTTCATGGACTTAGCTGACCTTCTGTCCGTAGAGTGAGTCTTTCATTTTCTATCCCTCTCCTGGTCCGATTTTCATCATCTCCTCATGGCGTTGCTCAATCTCTGTCATCATTTCGTGTGTCTTCTCCATCGTTTCAGCATCGTGCTTCGACACAACCTTGAGGTGGCCGCGCTGATCTGACCATTTTTTTTTCCTTCATCTTTCTGTCATGCTTGTCATTATTCATACACTCGCATCTTTCGTATCTTGAAACATCTCCTTAATGGCGCCGTCGCGACTTCTCAATTCACGACGACGCGGCTCTCATCCGCCGCGATACCCTCAACGGTGTTCCTATGATCGCTATCCTGGACTTGGTTCCGTTCTTTTTGTTTTTTATATTATCACCTGTGTTTTGCGCATCATTCTGATCAACGTCGATATATGTTTTTCTGCGTGCGTTCAATCAACGTGCTGAACTTCACCGTGGCGTTCGCTCTCGACCCTAACACACCCTATGTTCTCAAATGGCTTGCGCTGGGCAGTTCCATAATCAGCAAGAACGTGAGTCTATTTGGTCTAGTTCCTATTCTCCGGTGCCTTCCCCCCACCTTCTCCTCCGAACTTCTCTAGAAGCTCGTTGTTCTATTCCCCGCCCTTCTTCCCCCTTTCACACGCCGTCTGTTGTAGTCGACTGAGCTGATATCGACTCTGTTTAGATTCGAGAGATCATGCTCTGAGCCTCCGGGCTATCAAGCATCGTCCGAAACTCTAGGACGCGCTTCCTGCTCGGGGATGCAGGCATGAGAAACGGCTTTGACGCACTCTATCCACACCCGACGCTATTTCCACGACCTCGGGCCGTCCTCCACTCAACTCCGACTTGCCTACCTATTCTTTTGTGCTCGTCGCGAGACGACGCATTGCTCTCACGACTCATACCCGGCTCCCCTTTTATATATATGTACCATACACTTCTCCCCACGCGCATCGGCACTCTTCTCGCTTTCACCTTATTTTTCACGCACACAGATTGTCGTCTTTGGGGAACTGTTGTTTCTTTAGCTTTGCTCGGCTCGGAACTGTACTGTGGAATGGACGGAAACAAATGTCAGTCGTCGGTCATGCAATATACTAGCTGCACATAGATCAGCGCACCATCAGAAACATCAGTATCAGTACTGACCCGCAAGCTCGAGGTGAGATGGCCCTGCAGGCGTGCAAGTGCGGGGGTAAGCGGACTCGGAGTGGACAGGAAGCATTGTGCTTTATACGACAACAGCTTGCGAGATCGCGCCCACGCTCACGCTGTCTGTCGCAGGTCATCGACTCCGACCCCAACTGACGTTGACACGCAGATGACATGGGGACAAGGGCAGTCGTTGCGCTGTTCCTGAAATAAACCGGCGTGAGCATGCGCCAGGGAATGGGGGAAGCAGGGCCACAAGGTTCAAGGCTGGGTGGGAGCGCACCTATTATAGCGTGTGGGCGCCAGCGCCCAGCGCAGCGCAGGGTCCGACGCTATTGGGCATGCGGATGCTGCATCTGTCGAGCGCGGAGACCCGAGGCGCCAGCTGGGCGCGCGGCAGTGTGAGGTGTTCATCACCGCGGTGCGCCCATAGGCCCAGGATCCTCGAGCCAATCCTCGAATGGCAGCATGCTCGCCCGCGCTGGGACGGATCTAGCAGCCGCTGACGCTGATCGTCGCGCACCCCTGCGCAGGGGCTGGCGTCGCGCCCGGGCATGGATCCTTCGGGGACACGAACATGGTGGTGGAAGTCAAGGTCAAGGTCAAGACACGGGCGAGCACGTTGAGTCAGAGTTCGAACATGCTCGCTTCCTGGTCACGCACCTGTCCGACTATGGACGGAGCCGACGCTTCGCATGCCATTCTATTCCGTACGTGGCCGTGGGGCCCGTAAATTTTCACTGGCTTCGCCGCGTCGCTACGCCCGGCGCCCTGCTACGCGATAGGCGTAGGGCAACTTTATTTACTCGATCGCTGGGCCTGGCAACTCGCCTGGCGGGGCGGTCATTTGTGAGCGTATATGGGAAGGTCAAAATGAAAGCTTTACTATGTGTGCCTGTGGGACGGTCAGCGGACGGGGATCGCAGGTACTTCGGCGGCGGGAATACGCTAGTTTAGCGCATCGGTGGAAGGCGGAGAGGCCGAATGACCATCGACGCTACACGCGGCATCTGCATCGATATGGACCATATCTGCCAAGCTGTTCCATCTGTGATACAGATGTCAAGCAGCAGGACATATGATTCTGCTCCATGCCCGTGCGTGTGCCATGAAGAGAGCTCCGTTAAGATTTAGGGAGACCGTCCAGGAGAAATGTAGAGGTTTATATCGCTCCACCATTCGTTCTCCACATACGATCACAAGCGCTTGTACAATTGGAACGATGTCCCCATGACCCGGATCATGGCCCGATGTCGCCTGCCATATTTCTAGGCAAACCCCGCAGGTGCGCTCAGCTCGCCGTTTCCATCGGAACGTCTGTGTCGACAAAAACCAGATACGACAGCTGGAGCATTCGGCCTGCCCAATGCAACTGTAACCTTGCAGTCCCAAAAGCAATAAAGTCAACTCGTAATATAGATTCTATGCGGAGATGTGCAAGGTAGGTATGATGTATGATACATAATTTGCGCGCGCGTTGCGTTACCGTTTTCAGGCCGAGCCAGTCCCAGTGCAGAATCAGTCAGTGAGAGTGAGCGTGCGTTTATATCAACCCGAGGAATCAGTCGAAAGTGCATGGTCACAAGGCCCATATCTTGACCATCGCGTCGCGCCCGCCGGACACGAGGTAGCGGTCCATGTACCGCAGCCGCTCGACGGGCTGCGTGTGCCCGTTCGTCAGCAGCGTCGAGTGCTGCATCGACGTGCGGTTGTATATCTGCGATGGCGATCAGTCAGTGGCGGGTAGGCGCAGGCGCAGACGTACCTTGATGCCGTTCTCCCCTGCTGCGGACACGACCTTACGGCTGTCGAACTGCAGGTCGGTGATTGCGTGGTCGTACTTGATAGTCTCGAAGATGCCCCCCGTGCGCAGGTCCCAGATCTGATAGGGAGCGGCGTAAGTCTGTTAATCAGCCGGGAAGGCCAGTTCAGGGAATGTACATACTCGGATGGATTTATCCAGGCTTCCGCTGACAACGTGGATCTCGTCGAATTGCAGGCTGGTGACCGGGCCTGTATGGCCCAGCAGGGTCCGATGCGCCTGGCCTGTACGCACTGCAACGCCGTTCATCAGCGAACTGAGATGCGCGCAATCTCCGCCGCGAACACTCACTGTCCCACATGCGCACGGCACCATCGCCGCTTCCGCTCACGAGGGCATAGCCCCAGAACTGCACCGCGCCGACGAAGTCCTGGTACAACTCCCAGCTTCCATCAGCATAGGGCGGCGTGGGCACCGCAAAGGACCCTGCAGCGGCAGCCGCGCCAGGAAAGAGATGGTTGGGCATCTGGCCACCGGGCACGGCTACCGACGGATGCGAGATCGCCCAGAGGATGTCCATCGTCATGACGCACTGTCCGGTCGTGAGATCCCACTGACGCAGAGTCTTGTCTGAGGCGCCGGTGACCTGTATCAAGTGATTAGCACGCCATGAACATAAATCGATGAAGTGTATTACCAAGGTATCGTCCTCGAAGTAGAGCGTCGTAACCGCTTTACTGTGTCCCTCCAGAACTCGCGTGCACGCACCCTTTTGCTCGTGTTCGTCTTCAGCACCGACCACACCATTCCTGATCCCGTTCGGCTTCCGCACCACGATATCGCCATCTGCATTCTCCTCCTCGGCCTCCTCGACCACATCGCTCAGATGGACTATGTCGCTCTCCCAGTCGTCTTCGTCGACGCGCCGTAGGTCCCACACGCGGATGTTCCCGTCCTCGGCGCCGGTCAGACAGACATTGTCTTCCACCTGGACACACTTGACTGTCCCGGTGTGCCCGCGCAGGCGGCCAATTTCTTGGCCGCTGAGAAGGTCGAACACGCGCGGTTGTGAGTCGTCCTGCGACGCGGTCACGAGCGTGCCGTAAGGTTCTGAGAAATCGAGGGCGTTGATGGGAGTCGTGCCGCATTCCAAGGTCTGAGGGCATGGTCAGCGGAGGGAGACTAGGAAATGAGCAAGGCATACCATGAATGCAACGCCATGGGGGAGTTCATCGTGTTCTGATGGCAAGAATGCTGGGCCTTTTCGTCTTCGAGAGCTTTGGATGTGTGGTGGTTGAGATGAACCTTGGCGTCGTGTAGTCGCCTGCTCTACCTCTAGGCGTTCTTTCACCATCTCGACTACATTTTACATCAGGATGCAAGGATTTGAGATGGAATGCGAACGACGTACGCTCATCATCCAGCTCGAGCTCGTCCTCCTGAAGTTTCAGTAAGTCGTCTTCCAACTTCGATCGAATCGCGTCCAATGCCTGGATCTTGTTCGTGATCTCGGAAATTTCGCTATGAATGAGACTCTGCAAGGCGTCAATGTCAATCGTCAATCTCGCCGCGAGCACGCAAAAATGACAGTACACATACCCGCCGCACGTGCAGATTCTCTTTGTCTCTCTTGATCTCACTGGTCTGCCTCTCGAGCTCATCTCTCCCAAAGACTTTATTGGCACTCAAACTTTCCCTGCCCCTCTTTCTCCTCCCCTTCCGCCCGCGCGCATAGTCGTCCTTCCCCTTCCGTACCACCACCGCGTCCTCCTCGCTCCACTCCGCATCCTCCTCCCCGTCCTCCAGCAGCCCGCGCGCGCCCAAGCCCTTCTTCCTCAGCCCCATCCTTGGCGCCTCGACATTGCGCGTCATGCGCCGCCGCAGACGGCCCTTGTCCGCGCTCGGGATCGTGGCCTGGAACCCGCGCAGCAGGCTCGGGCCGCCGTCGACGGGCGTGTCCGGGATGTCCGCGGCGAGAAGCTCCTCAGCCGCCTCGACGACCTCGAGGTCGCGCGACGTGATGCGGCGCGAGCCGAGGCTGAGGCGCAGCGGCGCGCGGCCGAGCGTCGCGAAGTCCATGCGGCGCGGGGAGGCGACGCCGACGGCGCTGCGGGCGCGCGAGGACACGGTCGCGGCGTGCGACATCATCTTCGGGGTCATGATCACCGGGGCGACTGTGGGCTCGTCAGCGACGCGACGGGCAGAAACGAAGAAAGGGAGGCTGACGGTCGGAGAGGATGGCGCTTGATTCTTTCTTGCGGTGCAGGAAGGGCGCGAGCAGCGTGCGCGAGACGGTGTCCATCGTGCTGCTGCTCCCGTTAACGTTGCCGTTAGCGGATCCTTGTGCGGTTGGAGGGTTGGGTGCGGGGTGAGCCCGCCTCTTTTCGTGAGCGCGGCCTGAGGACGACGCAGCCATCGTGCTCTGTGCTGGTGCGCTGCGGGGTTGCTAGGCGCGATGGTCGGCTGTAGAGGGCTGTGAGGAAGGAGTTGGGAGTGGAAGAGTCGTCACGGTGCGCGTCGGACGCGGGTCCAAAGCTTTCCCACAAGCCGCGTCACATGCCGGCATCGAAAACAAAACAAAATGCAAGGTATATTCGCGCAGACATGGATCCATGCAAACGGTGTCGTATATTATAGTACAATGAGAAGTGCAATGAATAAGATAGAGTAAACGTGAGCTATGCAGTGGTCTGGGAATAGTACAGTAGTCATTCATCCAGCACGCGCCGTCGACCTCCGATCTGCATACGGCTTCCGACGCGTCACCTCGACCACCCGAAATCAACGATCATATCGATCCCCAGGGGCCGCAAGTCGTATTCGCGGCGAATTAGAGGCAGTTTTTGAGGGGCCGTCACTGGTGATGACGACGTTGCCGAGGCGGACGAAGACGGCGCAGAAATGCCCTCATCGGCGCGCTTTGCTGTCGAAGGAGATTCCTCTTGTGTTGACCGGAAATAGGCCTGTTTCATGGAGCCCTTGTCTGCCTTCTCGCTCCTCTTCGCGTCAACCTCGGCGACAGGAAGACGAGTGCCATTGACCTCGTGCCATTGGCCACTGACCGAAGTCATATTCCCAGCAGTCGCCTGCAGCGCCGCAAGCTCCGACCTGGCCAGTTCCACACCTAGCTGCGCCACACTGAGGAGCTCCCACTGGGTAGTATTAAACGGCTCGAACAGCTTCGTCGACGTCAGGTCGCACCAGCAGCGGTCGCTCATGCGCAGTATCGAGCTCTGCTCCTTGTCGGTGAGCGGGCGGGGAAAGAGCGACGACAGCGCGTCGGAGAAGGTCGTAATGTTCTCGGACCAGGGTTCCGCGAGTGAGGCGTGCAGTGGAATGGGCTGCCAATAGCAGGAAGACAGGAAGAGGGATGTGAGGAGCGTCACACAGTAGAAACTGATTGCGCATGGTGAGCTTATCTACGCACCGAACGAAAGGGGAAGAATACTCACCATGGACGTGCATGCAGTGTTAGCGAGAACAGGAAGAGGATGAGAAAGAATGGTGGCGCCGTCGGAATCGGCAGGATGAGCAGCGGTATAAACCACCGCGTGCACCTGTCCATGACTGCAAGTCAATATGGGCTACACACGCGGAACACGAAGATACTGACCACATCGTGTTGGATGAAGAGACGAAGCTTGTCGGTGGCCGCTTAGCGCGGCCAGCCCTGGCCAGCCCACCATCGGCGGACAAGCGCTCGTCATAGAGGGCGGGCACGTGTCCAAGCGCCAACGAGGGCGCCTATCTCATTTTGGGTCGCCGCGCGTTCTCCGTCGTTCTCCAGTTTTCCTTCACCTCAACACGACTATATCTCCCCGCCCTCGACATCTACAACCTCAATACTGAATCATGCCGATCCATCCAGAAGTTCTTTGGGCGCAGCGCAGCTCCGAAGTCGAGGAGGAAAAGGTGCGTCTCCTGTCCGATGGCCGATCTGCAGAGATTGCGGCGCGCTTACCGCCTGCTGACGCTCCCTTTCTTTCTCTGGGCCTCGTTGCGCGTTCGCCGCTGCCGTCGCGTCGCAGAATGTCCTCTATCTGACGGTTAACCTGACGGACGTCATCCCGGATTCGCTCAAGCTTGAGCTGAAGTCCACAAGCATCTCCTTCGAGGCGCGTGCCGGCGAGTGCGTGTAGTCCCCTCGACGCGTTCCCATGCGTGGCGGTGCTGATCGCGCCCTCCTTTCTCTCTAGCAACGCGAAAGGCATCGAGGAGAAGGAATACGCCTTCCACTTCGACCTCTTCAAGGAGATCGTCCCGGAGGTGCGCCCGCGGTCCCCTAATCCCGCATCGCTCACGTTTGCTCACGTACGCACAGAAATCGAAGCAGAATCTCACCTCGCGCCACCTCGCGCTAACGCTCCAAAAGGCGGAGAAGGCCGCCGAGTACTGGCCGCGCCTCACGAAGGAAAAGCTCAAGACGCCGTTCCTCAAGACCGACTTCTCGCGCTGGGTTGACGAGGACGAGCAGGACGGCGCGCCCGCTGCTGCGGAGGAGGACGAGATGGGCGGTATGGGTGATATGGCGGGTATGGGTGGTATGGGCGGCATGGGCGGCATGCCTGGTATGGGTGGCATGGGCGGTATGCCCGGCATGGGTGGCATGGGTGGCGGCCCCGGAGGCATGGGCGGCATGGATCTGCAAAAGATGCTGGCCGAGATGAATGCTAGCGGCGCGGGTGGCGGCGGCGAGCCGAGCGGCTCGGGCGTAGCTGGAGAGGAGGAGGAGGGCGACTCGGACGATGACGGGCCCCCTCCGCTTGAGGATGCGCCTGCAGTGTCGTCGTCGTCATAAGCGGGAGCAAAATGAAGTGAAGAAAATCTTGAGTTGTAGCGGTGGCATGTTTGGAAGACTAGTACTACAGTGTAGTTTTGATTGCACAGATGTATTCACATTTTGAACGAAGCATTACTTTTTCAATCCAGAGTTTGCTCTGCAGTGTGCTTGGTGATACTGTTAATGTGTCACTGTCTTACTGTGCTATCATCTTCGTCTAGAGCTACACCTACTCTAACTTCTCGAAATGATTTATAGATGGCCGCCTGATTAATCTCTATCCTTCCTCCCCGAACATCACCACAACGAATCGTCAATATCCAGCACAAGCCGTCCCTCCTCCCACCTCGCCGAAATCCTTCATAAATCAAACCATCAGCACTCTCGCCCCCAGAGCATTCCGCACCACTCACTTTGACAGATCCTTCACGATAAAATCCGGCTCCGCACCAGACGCCACAATCCCGTCGCGCGTCTCCGACGTGCACAGCGCGATCGTCTTCGCGCCCGCCGCGCGCCCCGCCTTCACGCCGTTCGGCGCGTCCTCGATCACCACGCCTACATAGTCCGTCAGCACAAGCCGCCGACATCGCGATGGTAAAAGGGAAAGCACGCACATCGCGCGGGGTCGGCGCCGACGCGCTGCGCGCCCGCGAGGTACGGGTCCGGCGCGGGCTTGCCGCGCTGCACGTCGTCGCTCGTGACGTACCCCGCGCGCGGGATCGGCACGCCTGTGCGGGGGAGCGCCTTGGACGCGTAGAGGCGCGTCGCTGTGTGCGCGTCTACCGTCAGCCTTCGGTTCTGATGTGCAGCTGGGAGAGGGCGTACCGGAGGTGACGATCGTCCAGCCGGGGGCGGTGGGCGTGCTGCCTTCGATGATCTAGTGCGCTGGTGAGGGGGTGTAGAGGATGGGATGGGGAAGGGGCGGGCAAACCTGGTTCAGCAGCGACATCGTCCCTGGGAGCTGGATCGGCCCGCCCTCCAGGACCTCCGTCTCAAATCTTATGATTTCCTTCTGCATTATTGACGCGCGTCAGTCGCGCACGCCGGGTAATGAGGAAGGGGGAAGGTGGTGCACGGACCTCGAGCAGCTCGGGGTCGGTGATCTTGCACCAGTGCTCGAGCGTGTCGTGCAGCCGCCGGCCGTGCGTCGCAAACGCGGCAGCGGCACCGTCGAAGCCGTATTCGCGGCCGAAGGTGTCCCAGGCGAGAAGCACGCCTGGGTTCGAGTCGATGAGCGTGCTGTTGCGGCGCGGGCGACAGGGACACGCAACCAGGGCGGTATCAGTGCGTAGAGTGAAGTGTCATGTCATGTCAGTGGTTGCGCAAGATCAGAGTGTTACATAGGAATGGGAAATTGTTGTGCGCGGTGATGGGGAGAGGGAGGACAAGGGGAGGTACGTAGATATGGAGGCTATGCAGGCTTGATGCTAATGAGAGTGGAAGTACTGACCCATCCATGTCAAAGAGGACCTACGTGCAATCTGGATGAGCGATGCTCTTGTGTTGAACTGGGAAATATTCTACGTACAGCGTCGACGACTAGAGTGGGCATTTTTTAATGGCTATTGCTGGGGGATCTAGAATGATATGCCGTGTGGGGAATCTGGGGCGAACTCTTGAAGATCCAAGTCGAAGGGGATATGATACAGACTGTCGATCGCGCAACCGGGCGGGGAGCATCTCGACAACAATGCGCAGATGGCCAATCGGACCTGTATCGGATTTCCGTGTCGTCCCGCCTCCATCCTCCTCTCCCTCCCCCTTGCGTCTCCCCGACGACTTGCTGACTATAAGCAAAAAACGGACCTACAAACGCATAATTTTCCAAACCCCAGAAACGAGGATACGCGGCAGTAACATTTGCCAAATCTGCGACGAACAATTCAGTGCCTTGATATTGATCGGATGTTACGGGACCATTGGCAAGCGCCAGCTTTGAGTTTTTCATCGTATCTTGAAATTTCGCTGCTGGGTGATGAATTAATCAGATGTCCATCATTTGGTGGTGTAGCCGTTCGTGAACGATAAATCGTCCCCTTTCATGACACGAAGGCAAACGATGATGAGTTGTGCAAAGGTGCGCGACGGGTCGTGTACAAACGCTGAACAATGGGCTCGGCAAAAAAAGTGAAAAAGGTCAAAGTCGGAGCGCGGGCTAGCGCGGGACGAGGCGAGCCGAGATCGGGCCGCCGAGGTCAATTGATGAGAAGATGGAGAAGTTGCCGGCGCGCACGAGCAATAAACCTCCGCATGCTCTCGAGGCAAAATCGCGACCCATCGTTGTTGCTGTTGGCCCGAGCGTATCATAGGGCACGGCCACACCGGAATGACATCGCAACAATTACAACGTCTTTTTGATCAATTCGGCAAGAACAAGGCTATAAAGATGTCTTTTGTTCTCGAACGACGAGTCCACATCATCCCATTGTTCCCCGCTTTCCCGTTTTCTTTTCTTCTTCTCCTCATATAAGGGCTCCTGCGGCTTGGTTCGCATTATTCCTGTCCAGTCTCTCCTCTATCGCGACCAGGTGTCCCTCGCTCTCCTTTATTGCTCTTACACGCCGGGCGTCCAGTCTCTTTTCACGCAAAAACACACTTCCTGCAAGTTGATCTTCAGTGCCAAATACCCATAATGAAGCTCCAAATCATCATCTCCCTCGCACTCGCACTGTCTGCTACGGCCGTACCGACGCGCATACGCGATCGTCGTGCCGCCGACGCCGCGACCCAGAAAGCCAACGGCCAGCAGGCAACATCTGAGAAGTACGCGTCCTGATTTTGTGCACCGTGTGTTTTGTTCACATATCTCGTGTTTCAGCAATAACTTCAAGACCCTCACGGCTACCTCGTCCTGCACGGCCGGCCAGGACGCCTGCGTGAATGACCAGTTCGCGCAGTGCGTGGGTGGCAAGTTCGTCCTCCAGGCGTGTGGCCCCGGTACCATGTACGTGCACCGCCCTTCATTCTCCCATTATTGTGTAGCTCATTGTCTCTGTTCAGCTGTGCATCGCTTCCCCTTCTCAATAGCGCAGGCACGAGCATCACATGTACCACAGCCGCAGACCGCGACGCGCGTATTGCAGCTGCCACGGGCAGCTCTGCAGCAGCCGGAGACAGCTCCACATCCGCCGCTGCCGCCAGCACGACCTCGGCTGCGGCTGCCAGTACTAGCAGCGCAGCAGCTAAGGGTGGCGACAATGCCAGCAATAACAACGGAACGGCTGCCGCCGGCGGCGACCCGCAGACGTCCACTACGCTCGACCCTGCCGTCATCGCGAAGGGCTTCGAGTCGGATGGCCAGGCACAGCAGGAAGCGGGCCAAGTCCCGTCGCTCACGTCCTCGAACAACTTCATCAACTTCTGCCTCACGCAAACGGGCAAGCCTATCACGAACGGACAGCAGATCAAGGGCGGCTCGTGCAACCCCGCGCCGATGGGCGTCATCGCGGCCACGACCAACATCCCGTCCTCCAAGTTCCAGAACCCGCCGAACTTGGGCACCATCAAGGCCACGACGAGCTTCGACATCAAGATGGCGATCAGCAACCTCGAGACGGGCAACTTCGTGAACGCGAACTCGAACTACTACTCCGCGCCGCAGCAGGTGAACGCGCAGGGCAACATCGTCGGGCACTCGCACTTTGTCATCGAGAAGCTCGACTCGCTCACGCAGACGACGCCGACGAACCCCGGCACGTTCGCGTTCTTCAAGGGCGTGAACGCGCCCGCGGAGAATGGCGTGCTCACCGCGACCGTCGACGGCGGGCTGCCCGAGGGCGCGTACCGCCTGTCGTCGATCAACACCGCCGCGAACCACCAGCCGGTGCTCGTCGCCGTTGCGCAGCACGGCTCGATGGACGACCAGATCTACGTGCGTTATTGTCTGGTCCTTTGCTCGTTCCGCGCTGACCTTGCTTGTACAGTTCACGGTCACAGCTGACGGCAAGGCTGCTGCTGGCTCCGCGACCTCCGCGGCCGCGGCTGCTACGACCTCCGCGGCCAAGGGCGGCAAGAACTAAGCCGCCTCGTCCTCTACCCTATCCCTTCGCGTTCACACCCTCACGTTGCTTTGATGGCATAACTTATTCGCACGTCTTCTCCGTTGGTGGTTTGCAGGTCTTGCTGTTGTATACATACTGTGTAGCCCTCTGTGCGTCGTTACTACTGTGCGTGCTTAATCTACGAGGTTATTTGATATCTTCTTGCGTTGCGCGAGCTTGAAGTCTGGTTGGCATGTGTACAGTACCTTTTCTGCTTCGACTCCTGCTGTATTGTCAGTGCCCTCATGTGCTGAGCTCCCACAGCACTAGGTCTGGTTGGCATGTATACGGTACCTTTTCCTGCTCTGTTGCTACTGTACTGTCATCGTCCTCATGTGCTGACCTCCCACAACACTAGAGACGTCAGCGCAGTTTGATCTCATGGCCGAAGCTGTTGAACTCACAGGCAAGTGTCATAGTCCGAACCTGGGGTGCGTTGCTGATCAGTCTCCACAGCAGAGCGGGTACGACGTCAACCAATTGAGCCGGGCGAGGGAGAGTCGCTGATGATAACGTCTTCAGATGTTCTCTCGTGCTCTTATGTACTCCAAAGAGCCAGGTAGACTAGCGGAATGCGATACATTCCACATGGGGTGAGCCCTGCATCCTATGTCCATTAAATTGACGATGACCTAGTTGCATACCAATCAATCCAGGGTTCGGTATCGATTACTTATGCAGCGGATGTCTAGGTTACGCTGCTCAATCGGTCATCGCATCGAGCCCATGTACAGCTCTCAGGTTCGGCTATTGACATCCTGCTTTCAGCGCGTCAAGGGGAGTGCTCCCTGGTGCTGACCGCAAAAAGACAGTCGTTTCTTTTCTAGACAACCATCTTTTTCTCTTGCACACGGCCTGCGTAGGAGGGACTCGCTGCGCGGAATCTCACCCTCGAGTTTCTGTCATTAGGAAAAACGCAAGCACGCGATTTCCCAAAATGCGTCGTCCGACAATGTCGTCGGCGCATCTGATCATGGTCGGTAACAAAGCACATGGCGCCGGACGTCCGATGATCAGTACCTTGCAGGATCGCATCGACGCATCAGCGTTTCAAATCATCTTACCCAGGCGGCTATTGGACGCGGGGCTCGCGGTCCAACATATTGTTCTTTTCGCTTGGGGAAAATTGTCTATGTTTACTTCGCCTGTCACTGTCAGCTCTGCGTCCTCATGTGTCAAAGCTCTTGGACGTTCCCCAGACGCGTCTTTGACGGTGCAAGTCGCTGGACAGAATGCGTCGGGCGTCAGATGTCTGATGGCACAACTTGATGGGACCGGCTGCCGGGCGCTGTTGGACACTGACCGACCCGAGGCGGTCCAACTGTCCGCAGGAGGCCTGCTTTCGCATTTGGACACGCTCGTCTCGATGGGACAGCCATTGAGGGGTGCAACGACGTGGAAAATGCAGGGGTGCGCGCCCATACAAGTTAGTACATTATGCCTTTTGACGCCTATGGACGTACCCAATGGACGCCACGGTCATGTCGTTCACCCGCGACAGCTTTTATCGCAGAACTATTCAGCAACTCGCTTATGAATGTCGATTGCCGCCTAGTGGTTTACGACACTGGTGATGACCTGAAATCCTACTGAGTTCGTGAATTTCTAACGCAGACCTATACTACCACAAGATAGTACTCGATTCAACCGCCTGCCGTGATCGCGATGAGGCCAATTTGATCCTCGTTGCCCGTCAGCGTCCCGGTCTCGCAACCTACATCACAGACTACGGACCATGCAGGCTATGCAGGGTCACTCAATCCCTGCGCGCAGCCGCATCATTTGTACAGGTTTTCCTTGCTTGATTCGCCCTTCCACCCCTGGCGCCGGCGCAATGTGCTCGATCGAAAGCCCTAGGTATAAAGGTGGGCTATCTTGGCATCCGCAGCCTTAGCTTTCGTATTGTCGTCCATATCGTTCGTTCGTTCTCCCTTCTCCCTTCGTTCTTCTTTCTCTTCGTTTCGCGATCTGTGATCGCTTGCTGCACTTGCGCTTCCGTGAAGCAAGAAGCCCTGGTGTCTGCGACATCTTTCTGAGCCGCCTCCTTCAGACCTGTTATTATTATTCCTTCATTTACGGCCTTATACCCAGCCTAGCTTCATCATGCAGCTCACCGCCATTTCTGCGCTTTTTTTCGCTCTTTCTGCCAGTGTGTCAGCTGTGCCGATGCGAGTACGCCGTGCCGCCGATGCTGCGACTCAGCAGGCCAACGGTCAACAGGCTACCTCTGAGAAGTTCGCACCTTTTCTTTCATTCCTGATCTGCCCTGCTCACATGCATCGCCCCTCAGCAACAATTTCAAGTCTCTCACGGCTACCTCGTCTTGCACGGCGGGCCAGGACGCCTGCGTGAATGATCAGTTCGCGCAGTGCGTGGGTGGCAAGTTCGTCCTCCAGGCATGTGGCCCCGGCACCATGTACGTGCACCGCCCTTTATTCTCTGGTTATTGTGTAGCTCATTGTCTCTGTCCAGCTGCGCGTCGCTTCCCCTTGTCAACAGCAAGGGCACGAGCATCACATGTACCACAGCAGCCGATCGCGACGCGCGTATCGCAGCTGCCACAGGCGGCTCTGCAGCCGGCGGCGCTAGCTCTGCAGCGGGCGGCGCTAGTTCTGCGGCGGGCGGCGCTAGTTCTGTGGCGGGCGGCGCTAGTTCTGCGGCAGCAGGAGGCAGCTCCACATCCGCCGCTGCCGCCAGCACGACCTCGGCTGCGGCTGCCAGCACTAGCAGCGCAGCAGCCAAGGGCGGTGATAATGCCAATAACAACAACAATGGCACAGCAGCCAATGCTGGCGGTGATCCGCAAACATCGACCACACTTGACCCTGCTGTCATCGCTAAGGGCTTTGAGTCGGATGGCCAGGCACAGCAGGAAGCGGGCCAAGTCCCGTCGCTCACGTCCTCGAACAACTTCATCAACTTCTGTCTCACGCAGAAGGGCAAGCCGATCACGAACGGGCTGCAGGTCAAGGGCGGCTCGTGCAACCCCGCGCCGATGGGCGTGATCGCGTCCACCAACAACATGCCCTCGTCCAAGTTCGTCTCCCCGGCGAACCTGGACACCGTCCCCGCGAACCAGAACATCACGATCAAGATGGCGATCAACAACCTCGAGACGGGCAACTTCGTGAACGCAAACTCGAACTACTACTCCGCGCCGCAGCAGGTGAACGCACAAGGGAACGTCGTCGGGCACTCGCACTTTGTCATCGAGAAGCTCGACTCGCTCACGCAGACGACGCCGACGAACCCCGGCAATTTCGTGTTCTTCAAGGGTGTCAACGCGCCTGCGGTGAATGGCGTGCTCAGCGTCGAGGGGCCTGCGCTTCCGGCGGGCGTGTACCGTCTCTCGTCGATCAACGCCGCGGCGAACCACCAGCCCGTGCTTGTCGCGGTTGCCCAGCATGGGAGTTTGGATGATCAGGTTTATGTGAGTCTTCTGTGGCGTATCCCCTTGGTATTCAGCTCTGACGCATCGCTCTTGATTAGTTCACGGTTTCGGACAACGCCCAAGGGAACAACGCTGCTGGTAATGGGACTCAGGCTGATGCTGGGGCTGCTCAGGGCGGCAAGGGAGGTCAAGCTAGCAACGGCACTCAAGCTGCCAGCAGCGCTCAAGCTACCAGCAGCGCTCAAGCTACCAGCAGCGCTCAAGCTACCAGCAGCGCTCAAGCTACCAACAGCGCTCAAGGTGGTAAAGGTGGCAAGGGTGGCAAGGGCGGTAATTAAAGTCGGAAGGTTATGAGCAAGCTGCCCTAGGCTGCTCTCTACCTCGCCGCTCTGTTCTGCCTCTCTTCTCCAATAACTTGTTTCCAGCCTGCTTTAACCTATTTATACCCTAGCTTGTTGCGCTAAGGCTGTTGCATTAGCTGCATAATCTGCACGACTTGCTATCATAGTTGTACGCTGTTTCGTATCACACAGGGATCATTGTGGCGGGGAAATTTGCTATAACATTTTTACTTGGGAACTGTCTTGTGTATATAACGTCTGGTATCCAGGGCACTGGCTTCGGAAAGCTGAGGATGCGAACAAAATTTGCATTTTCTATTTTCTGTTTTTCGAGATATCATCGACGTCAGGGTAAGTATGTCAGACGTCGACGCGTTCAAATATCCGACGCGTGTCCGACGCGACTGCGTCGGACCGAGTCAGACTTTTCGAACGACAGCTCAACGATAAATAGGTTTGACCTACAATTTGTGAGCTGTCGACGTGGGCGAAGCTATTTTGTTCACAACATTTGGTAAGTTTGCAGATGAATGCTGGTGGATGTAGAATGCTGACGTTTGATCAAATACCGTGCGCGTCCTCTGCGGTGCTCTGAATAAATCGAATCCTTGGTCCCTGGCAGCAGCGCAGGACGTGTACGGTACTTGGTGAGTGAGCAAAAGGTCATCAGGGATTGACCAAGTCTGATCTGCTCTCGTATGCTTCAGGTACATACTACTACTTACTACCATCATGTCCATGGAAGCCCGATCCTTCACAATCCACGTTCCGGCAACGTCTGCGAACATTGGACCAGGCTTCGATGTCGTCGGACTTTCACTCTCCCTGTACCTCACCCTCACAGTCAAGATATCCCTTCCACCTTCGAGCAACGAAACTTCGCCACCCGTTCTGACATATGAGGGCGAAGGCGCGGATGAAGTTCCTCTTGACCCATTCAAGAACCTCACCACACGAGTCGCCTTATATGTCCTACGCTGCCACAACATATCCTCTTTCCCTTCTGGACTCTCCATTCACTCCAACAACGAGATCCCCTTCGGGAGAGGCCTCGGTTCCTCAGGTGCCGCCGTGATCGCAGGCGTCCTCCTCGGGAATGAACTCGGCTGCCTCAACCTGTCACGCGAGCGCATACTCGACTTCGCGCTCATGGTCGAGCGCCATCCCGACAACGTCACCGCCGCGCTCGTAGGCGGCTTCGTGGGCTCCTACCTGCGCGAGCTCGACGCCGTGGCAACACAGGCGGCAAGCGTCCCGCTCAGCGAAGTCCTCCCAGAGTACCCGCCTGACGCAGGCCCGGAGTGGGGGCGGGACCCTCCTGTGCCGCCGGTGGGGATAGGCCACTTCGTCCGCTTTGGATGGTCGCCCTCGATACGTGCCGTGGCCATCATCCCGCGTTTCGAGCTGAGCACGGCAAAGGCGAGGGAGGTGTTGCCGACGTCGTACTCGCGGAAAGACCTGGTACGTCCTTTGTTGCTTGTCCTAGTACCCGTCATTGACAGGAGCTGCCTGATAGATCTTCAACTTGCAACGCCTCGCCGTGTTGACGACGGCCCTCGCGCAAACACCTCCCGATCCGGAGCTAATATATGAAGCGATGAAGGACCGCGTCCACCAGCCATATCGAAAGGCCTTGGTGAGTACATTTATCGCAAGTCGTGCTATTCCAGTTTTTAGAAGAATGTTCTGCAGATTCCCGGCCTGCCCGAGGTGACGTCGTCCATCACACCAAAAACACATCCTGGTCTTCTGGGTATCTGCCTTTCTGGCGCAGGCCCAACGATCCTTGCACTAGCGGAAAGTAATTTCGAAGCTATTGTGGAGGATGCGCGCAAGATCTTCAAGGAGAAGGGTGTTGATGTCGACTGGAAGTTATTAGATGTGGTGACGGATGGGAGCTATGTCAAACACCACAGTCAATAGAAACAAGATAAATGTAGAGTCGGTGTCGATTAGCGATCTACTTAGACACCATTGGATGCGTACATTCTCCCCGAGAACGCGGGTTGCTGGATCGGCCATTACAAGTCTCCACGCCTTGCTCGTTCAAGTCGAGGAAAAACATGAAATATTTCGTAAAGTCATTACAACAAGCAGTGGTATCAGTATCCAGGTATTATAGCAATGTCGACGAGGGTATCTATCTCTCATGTCCTACGCAGCCGTCTAATCTGCCTACCTAACCACCAGCTGTAAGGCACACCGCCCGGGTTGCCGCCAGCGATCTTATGCTGTTGTCAAAGGGCAGGTCTACGGTGAAGAGAACGTCGCTTCGGTCATTGTTGAGGTAGACTGGGAAGTTCACGAATCCGTCGTTCGAAGGAGTGGAATCGTCGACTTGGATCCAGCGGATTTGCGATGGGTTCAGTCGGACTGATTCGCCTTCGTTGAGGACAAGTTGTTCTTGGGTCCATGAAGCACCCTCGAGGACGAGACCTAGCAATGCACTAATTAGACACCGATCTCTTCGACACTCAGGAAGCCAGCTTACCATCAACAATGAAGGCCTGCGGATCATTGACTCGTTCGATATCCAACCGCATATGCAGCGTCTCTAGACTCCATTTCTTGCGATGTGCGACCGCCTGTCGGGTGGCGGTGATATAAGCTTCAGGGAAGAACAATCCTCCAAGCCATATCTCGACATTCGACAGATTGTCCAGGGTGGCCAGGTCATTCAGCTGCGCCAACCGACGAGCGAGGTCGGGAATCCACTCCGACACTGACATGGTTTTCTTAACCTTGTATCTGCGCCAGTGAGATGGGATGGTCGCTGGATAAGGATTAAACACCGTTAACCACATGATATGACAGGGAGTTTACCTTTCGTAAGGGAGCTCATGAGCGTGCGCAAGTGGTTTGTTTGCTTCAATTCACCCTCGCAGACCTTGACTACATCCGCAAGGTCTTTGCGAACTTGGCGAAGAAGTCCCTCACCGATGCTGCCTTCTCTAGAGAATAGACGGTACAAGGGGTCTTGGTTCTCGCCACTCTGTTTCTGCAGCGTGTTGAAGGTCTGCGAGAAGAATTAGTCAAGTAGCCTACTAGAGGATGATCTGGAGCTTACGGATGGAAGCTGAGCAAACCAGTCTCGGCAGCGATCGTGAAGGGTTCGCATCCAAGCAGGCTGCTGCGATGCCTGTGCCTTCGAGGGGCCGGCCGCAGGGGCGACTTCGTCCTCATCATCTGCCAACGTCCGCATCTTCCGTAGTTTGCCGAGAAGTTCATTGCCTATGAGATGACAAAGTGTCAGACATGACGTCGTAAACCAGAAAGTAAAAGAGAAATCCACCCTGTGCGATAGCAATGACCCGCTCTGCTGTTGGCGGCAAGCTAAGCCATGCAGGCGGTTCCCGATCGGGCAAGCCTCTGACCCAAGTTAAGAAGTGGTCAAGCTTCGTCCCGTCAGGAGCCGTCAAGACTTGGCCAGTGTTGGTATTTGGCACAAGGCTGAAGTCGACGTTGTATGCAGACGGAGTGAATAGAGAATCGACGAAGGCATCTAAAATGCGCTGATCAAAGTCACTGTCGACCCGGCCACCGTACACAGACTGCTTGATGAGTGTTCGTATAGCATCCCAGGGTATATGTGCCGGATCGACGTTCGCACGACCTTTGGTGATAGCGTGAAGCCAGGTGTCGATGGTAGTGAATGCGGAAGCCATATCTGAGTCGTTGAAGTCATATGCCTTGCTCCAGCCGAGTGGCACATAGCGAAGGCGCTCCTGAACGACGGCGTGGAACCAGGCCAACAGGAAATACAGACGGACTTTCTCCGCTGGTCCTTGTGACAGGCGTGTAGAAGGAATACTGTTCAAGGAGTCCAGCAAGTTGGCTTTAATACCAGGAGGCGGTTCGTTCATGACGATGCGAGACTGGCGCAGAATGTTGACAGGGATTGATGGATTGGCTTCCATTGTCAAGAACAAACGGAAATTGCGATTCGGGCCAAGTGTCTGTAGCGTCTTCTCCAGCTGACTCAACCATTGGGGCGCTAGGTGCACGTTCTTCAAGAGAACCCAGGTGCCTTGGCGAGAAGCAGCCGCGATGGCTTGGTCCGCAAGTGTGTAGCCTTCCTGCGAACCCATGGCGACCGAAGAGCATCGAACTCCTGCGGTCTGGACAAGGTTTTCGACCCTATAACTGGCGTCATACCCGGGAACAGACACCAAAGCTAATGGCGTTGAAGCAGGAACTTCGGTTGAGACCATTGCACCAAGTTCATATGCGGACTCGGTGGAAACGTCAGTGTCAAAGACAGTTTTCACGAATGAAGCTGTCGCTTGCAGTAAACGGTCGGGTCTCAGACATTTAATGATCAAAAGTGAACGAATCGCTTCAACGGCAGCTGCATGAAGGGCATCAGAGGAATGTCCTACAGCATCTAGCAGGCTGAACTCACGAGTGCTGACGTCCCATGGAGCCGGTACTGAAAGTTCAGGTTCAGGGGATTCTAGAAATGCTGCCCACTGCGCCTCGTTGTCTGGAATATGGGTTCGGACTGGCTTGAACAGCGGATTTTTGGCATAGGCCTCAAGCCGCCGTCGTTGGTCAGGAGTGAGGATGGGGATGTCCTGTTCCCCAGCATTGCCAGGGGCCGATACAGGGGCATCCCCGCTCTCTAACAAGAACTCGAGTTCATCCGCTATCTCTTCGAATCCACGCAATTTGACTTGAGCAAGCAGAACGGCCAATAATACGTGATCCCGGTGGAAAAGTGCTCGTGAAGTTCGTCTATAGACGACCAAGAACAGATCCTTCAACAGAATATCGCGACGGGTAGCTTGGTCTGTGACTCCATGGAGATTTGGATTGTGGTGCAGAACGAAGTCGAATATGTCCAAGAAGAAACGAAGGGAAAACTGGTAGAAATGGTTGATAAGGTTGAGTTGTTCCATGATGAAGAAGACTGCGCTGCAGGCTTGAGCCAATGGAAGATATTCGGCAGTGACTTCTTCAACCTCTTTCATGATCACGTCAGTTTCCTCGACCTTACGAGTAATTTCCGCAGCTTCACGCTTCAGTGTCTCCAGTGTGTCGATAACCTTGTCGTCGTCGAGGATGTTGCCAGATGACTCGTTAAGTGCTTGCAAGAGGAGCTTCTCGAGTGTCCGTAAGCGAACACGGAATTCGCCTTGCATCTTCATCAGGTCAGTCCTCTTCTGTTCCGTATCCGGACGTTCAACCTTGAGCACTTGATCCAGTGACTGACTCTGTAAACTGCTCCTTGTCATCGTGAAGTTGACAAAGGTAACACGACTACAGATGTCGGGAGAGAACTCCACGGACGGATCTCTAGTAGACAGGAACATCGTAAACGAGGGAGAGAAGTCGATGTCTTGACTTCCAAGACGGATGAGCACACGACCTCCTGTACGACGGATCTCTTTGTTCAAGACTGCATTCAGAATTGGATCCAAATGCTCGACGTCTTGGATCAGTAAAGGGTTGCCGAAACGAAGTGCGCTCTCCAAAACCTTCAAGAATGCCTCATCCAGGAAACTAGTCACGGTGATCTTGCGATCCTTGTATTCACTGAGCAAGAAGTTGGTGGCTTGCCCGGTGGGGTCGATAATGAGCGGGTAACGGCTGAAGCGCTTCAACATGATTGCATTTTCTGTGCAGAGATTGTCAGACGGAAGACCCTTTGACTGCCAACTAAGACGGTCGTCGGCAGTTGACAGGTATTCAGTGAATGAAAGCTCGGGCTTGAACTTGATATTAGCCTCCTGGAGGTGGCCCATCCACTCCTGCCACATGCCTTCTCGGTATTGCTGATCGAAGAAACCACCATATGCCAGGAACGCTGCCGACAAAAGAACATCGCCGACGATGGTGCTCATCTCAGCATCGAAAGTGCGGCTGCCAGATTCCCAACGGCTACGCTCAGAAGACAAACTCTCCAACAACTTCATGCTACGGTCGACCTTACTTTGCACACGGTCCATTTCGAATTTAATGGCTTGGGTCTGGCTGATGAGAAGGGCATACTCTTCCTTGTATCGTTGGATACTTGTCTCGAGCTCGGAGATCATCGTGATAATAGTACCGGCCTGCTGCTTCGTCTGCTCTGCTTGATGCTCCAAAGACTGTACCTCATTCCGGAGCGGTTCGACTCTGTCCAAGATTTCGGAGAAGCGGACCTGTGCAAGGACCCATTTGACGAGAGGACCACAAGCTTTACTGGCGCGTTGGACGGTTTCAAAGTTGAACGAAGGACGACTCAAGAAGTCCCTCTTCATCAAATCCCGGAGTTGCTTGGTCATCTGATTTGTCGTGTCGAAGTTGACAATTCGCTGGATGAAATCATCCCTACGGATGATACCTTGGACGGTCCTCCAACTGTCAATCTTGTGACCGAGAACGGTACAGACAGATTCCATAGCCAGCTTCACGGCTTCCGGAGGATTCGCCATAGTCCGGACTTCCTGCAGATGCTGTCGCTTGATGTTGCTGACAGCAGACTGAGCGTCAAGCACAGCCGGTTCAGCGTCCGCCAGATCCGCCATGACGACGGCGCGCCGCTGTTCGATATGCTTGTCTTGTACCACGAGTGCGGCCTGAATCTCGATGGACGCCGCCTTCTTCTGTTCGGCTTCCTGCTGGTCGGAGACCATCTGCTTCAGCTTTTCGTTGGCCTCTATGTTCTTGGCCTCAAGCTGTGCGCTCTTTATAGCCAGACTCTTCCGCAATTCCTCAACCTGAGTGACAGTGTCGCGCAGCTTATCCAAACCGACGTGAAGGTGACGCTGTTGCTCTTCCAATTCGTCACGCTTCTCGTTATAGAGCCGGACATAGTGGTTGATGCTAAATAATACATGAGATGCAGCATAAAGATGAAAGTGCCTAACTTACAAGTCCAAATAATGACGAGGGGTGACGTAGTTGTAACGTCCTTGGCGACGACTGAGTCTCTGGTTGATTTGATACATGGACAGATGGACATGAACTAGGCCATTGACGACGGCCGTCCGGTGGATTGGTGGCATGGACAGTTCGCGATACGCAATGGGGAAGTTCGCCGGAGGTGAGTATGTCGAGAGATCCAGATCCAATGTGTGCGTAAACTCCATGCCGACTTGATAGAATGCTTGGTCGGACCAGTCCCCGAACCAGTCAAGAACACAACGATTGAACAAAGCAGGGGAGGTGGCAGCGCGTGATGCCAGACCGTTTTCTGGGGGGTTCATCGTGAAGACGACATGCAAATTTTTGGCGACCTGCTGGGTAAACCAACGGTACAATTCCTCATGAGAGTCTAGCATGAGCCCATCACGTTGCGATCCCTCTTTGCAAGCTGTCATCAAAGCCGAATGCTCATCACCTTCGAACAGACCAGGAACTTCAGCGTTGGCCAGCAGGGTATTCATGCGCTCCAGGAATCCGGAGTCCAGGACATTAGACTCGTCCATGATAAAGCAGATTTTCTCTCCCTTGGTACCTGCACGCCGCAAGACAACACGCAGATCTTCATCAAAGTCGTCGCCTGTATACTTATTAGACACCTTGATCTGGAAGATACTGAGACCGTTCATCCAGGCGACGAAACGCGACAATGTCGTCTAGTAGACAAGTCAGTACTATTCACAAGATATTCCTGGCTTTTCTCACCTTTCCACTACCGCTGACACCAATCAACAAGAGATGGCCCTGGATTTGCCGGAAGACACGATCGATACGAAGGACGTGATCCAAAACATCGTTGAAGAGCACAAGAGGGACATCTAGCTCTTCCTCGTAGAAGACACGCAACCGAGCCTTCGTATATTCTCGCAAGATCTCCCGGTCGACTGGGATATAATTCTTCGAGGTCCAGTTGGAGAACAGGATGGGCCGTGTCAGTGCCTCGTCCTTGTTGATAGTAGGGAAGTGCTCCATCGCAGTCATGTCGATATTCTCGTCGGTCCATTGCCTTTCGTTCTCAGCGACCAGTCGATCTTGGAAGAGACGCAGGGCTTCGTGCGCCCAGACACGAACAAGGCCTTCAACGGACAGGATCTCAAGCGGACGGATGGCCTCGTAAATACCACGCACCCAACGTGTCAACTCACGAGGACTGTACACGTAGTGGGCTTGAACGTCAGTAGTGAATCTCTTCTGCGACGCCAGGTAGAACGCAACCATAGCGTCTGTGAGTGGCTCGGCATAGGCACGCAAATTCGGAACGACCTTGAGAAGCGCCCTGTTGTAGGTGCCGTAGATCTGTTTGAGCGATACTTCACCGGGGTAGTCGACCATGACCAATGGTGCATGGCGTAAGAACCTGTGGCTGAGGGGAACACGACCAGGATCTGTTGGCGGGTTGCAGGCGCCGACGAATTGGATCCTCTCGAGTTTGACCCAGGCCATATCGGTGGTACGCCAATAACCACCCGACTCGACAAGCTGGCGAATGAATGAAATGACTCGTTGTGTGCCATACTTATCGGCTGCGGGCAAGTTGATCTCATCGCAGAATACTACAAGCCAGCGACCAAGCTGGATAGGAGCAAGGATGACACCGTTCGGCGTCTTGCGGTACTCGCAGTATTGTTCGAACGTCTTGAGGATAAGCTCGGGAGTAGTCGCACTAGAAAAGTTCAGGCCCACGACTTCCATGTCCGGTAACTTCCTGAGAGCGCTGAAGAGAGTCATAGTCTTGCCGGAACCAGGAGGACCACAGAGCATGAGAGGCTTGTGCTCCGAGAGCCACGAGTACAAAACTTCCTCGTGTCGCACGGTATCCATCGTCGGGACGACGACGTCAGAGGCCGTCACAGCCTGTGCTTCAATCTCGATCTGCGGGACGCGTGCAGCCCATGCGGCCCATTCTCCGTTTGCAACTTGCACATCGAAGTCGATGAGGGAGCTTCCTGGCATCATCGGTGGAAGATCGATTCCGGTCTGGTTGCGAAGATAGTCGCCGAGCTCGGCACGCAAATCCAGTTTAGCGTCGCCCGAAAAGGCCCAGATGATACTGACAAGCAGACGTTTGGTGACATACTGCTCGATGCGTTCAGGTGGAAGTGGGAAATCCGAGTGTTGAACATTGTACTCCAGAACATTGCGAACAGTCTTGTTGATAAGCGAGAAGAGCGTATTGAGGGCACGCGTCGTAGTGAAGTCCATGATGTGCTCGATGGAAGAGGCATACTCCAGGGCAGAGCTGACCAGTTCGCCCTCCCCGAAGTAGCGTTCGAGTATGTTGGCGATCATCTTCTGTGTGCTGAGGTTGGCGTTCTGCGCATCAGATTTGAGGTCATCGACGCGTCGACCAGGAAGCTCCAACGCATCGTCGTCTTCGGCGTCCAGCGGCACCGACGCAAGGGCATCCAAATATTGCCTGAACACCATCTGTGGCTCCACTACATCTTCGCTGAACCAGATCATACCGCAGCGACTGACAGTAGCAAGAGTCGCGTAACGCAGATGCTCGACTTCAAACATGATCCTGACATTCGGAGGAAGGTTGAGACGTTCACCGTTGGGTAGTGTGAGAAGCTTATTGTCATCAAGCACACTAGGAAAACAAGGGTGAACATTATCCTTGCATTCGCTGACCACAGAAACAAATGATGGACTAACCTGTTCAAGTTCTCTACCCACTCCGGATCTACATCTCCGTCGAAAACGATCCAGTGCCGCTTTCCACTCTCACCACGGACATCATCCACAATCTTCCGCAGTACATGAGTGAAGAGGCCATCGTTCCACTCGCGGGTCGTCGGATCCAGTGTACCGTACAGCGCATCCTTGTGCATGGCCTTCGGGTCGATGACATATGACACACCCTCGACCCCGTCGAGCCGCTCAAGTGCCGCAAGCAGAACTTGCCATGCGTTGGTCTTGCCACTGCCAGAGGGGCCGACCATCATGAGACCATGCTGGATCTTCTGAATCTGGTAGAGTTGTAGGATCTTTGATACCCAACGCTCGCCCTCGACGAGGCGGCGCTCCTTGCAAACCTTGAATATCTGCTCGCGCAATGCGTCCAGGTCGACAGGCACATAGTCCGTCCCAGGGAACACATCGGCCAGGAGGCTGGGACAGCATGTTAGGATGTGTCGGCAAATGAGTATGTTGGATTTCTTACTTCGTCAACAGTGGTACATCGTCCGCCACCAGCTTCGGCACGATGGTCTCGGTCACACTCTGAATGACAATGACTTGCTCTGAGATATCATTCGATAGGTCTCCAATGTCCACGTCTTCTCCGGATGAACGAGCAATAGCCAGACGCTCACGCTTGAGGATACCAGCACTCGCAAGCACGGCCTTGAGAGCACGAAGACCGAAATCGTAATGCGGCTGGGGTGAGAGCTGTTCGTCGCACAGGTTGAAGAATGGAACGATCTTCGATGCGAGAGATTCTGCGGTACGGAAGCCTTGAGAGAACAGCATGACTTGGGCAATCAGTTCTCGGTCGGGACGCGTCATGGCCATGCTGAAGGAAATGTTTCACTAACGGGATTTCTGTCAGAGCAAAGATGCACTTACGGCCTGAACAGCTTGGTCAAGTTAGGCGGCAGCTGAGATCGACCAGCGTAGTTTGGATTGGTCGTAATGAAGATACCTTCCCGTAAAAGGCGGGTCAGTCATAAACAATACGAAGTGGAAACAATCAACATACCAATGTTCTTATTGATCTTCAAGTTCTTCCCGACGAGCTCAATCTCTGCATTCGGATTCTTGACCAGCGCCGCCAAACCCTGCTGGATACTCTGCACCTGCTGACTGACCGCACTCAGAATCCTCTCCTCCAACCTGTTGAACTCGTCGAAGCATCCCCAGGCGCCGACCTGGCACAGTCCCACGAAGATACGACCCATGGCTTGGAAGTCAAACGTTTCGTCGCAGCAGAACACGAGCACGAACCGCCCGAGCTGCACGCCAAGTGCCTTGACTGACTCTGTCTTGCCTGTTCCTGCCGGCCCGAATGGCGCACCACCAAGCTGGTTGTCCAGAGCCTGCGTGAGCGTGAGGTAGCACCGGTCCGTGAGCGGCGTCTGCACGAGGCGGTCGGGCACGCCGAGGTACTCCCATCCGTAAGGGAACGTCGCGTCCGCAACGCGAATGCCGAGGCGGTCGAGCGGGTCCTCGACGGTACGGTCGAGATAGAAGCGCATCTGATAGAGCCAGGCGAACGTCTTGTTATCGGTCGCCTTTTGCTGGATAAGTTGTCGTGTGACGTCGCGCTGGTGCACAATCTCCGTGATGAGATGCTCACACTTGCGACGGGTGACGGGGCTCAGCTCTGTCAATACTACATCGGCGAGCAGGTCAAGGCTTTGTCGGATCGTGTCCAGCGGTCCTTCGAGGGATTCGGAAGCTTCAAACGCGGCTTCGATAGAGGCTGTCCATGCAACCTGGATGGCCAGCGTTACCAGCTGAGCAGGGAACTTCTCCACCCATCCGATAAATGTTTCCATAGACAGCGACGTGCCCAAACCATAGAACGTCTGTAGCTCCTCAACACCGTCGCAGAGGAGTTGTGCGAGGGATGTTCTCATCGACGACTCGATTTTCGCAAGCCAATCATTGATCTTCGGGAAGTCCTTGAGCAAGATGGGCTCCTTAAATGGCACCTCTTCGCCCTCGCGCGACGCCATGCCCTGAATCTGCGTCAAGTCTTCATCAAGCATGACGGTGGAGATACCCGCGAACATCTTCTTCAGGTGCTTCATGATGCGCAGGATATCCTTGCTGTTACCAATGATCTCCAGCAAGTCTTCGTCACCGACGAAGTAGAACCGAGGGAATGATGACCGCTCGCGCTCAAGGTACTCTCCGAGAGCCTTCTGGATCTTGTTAAGCAGATCCGCCAGACGTTCGAGACTCTTTTGGATCATCTGGATATTCATGACGTCGAGAACGAACGGCGACTTGTAGACTTTCTTCATGACTGCTAGGAACTCGGTGTTGATGTTCTGGAAGCGCGCACTCTCGACAGGCAACAGATGCTTGATGTCAGCACTACCTGAGAATATACCCTCGAGGTAGACCCATTGGCGCTGAACGTCGATCCAAACGTCTAGTGCCTTGTCAGAATGAGTCTTACGAGAGTTGGATTGGACGCACCGAATAGGACGTGGATTCGGTTCAACTTCTCCTCCCAGGAGCTTGCCTTTTGAAGCGTGAGATGAGGACAATAGAACACCATAAATGGAACAGTACCTCTTCCTCGAAGACTACAGTAAACTGTACGTGAGCAGATATCACAAAATATATGCTCGCATATACGAACCTTTATAGTACGGAGAAAGCTTCATGGCCATAAGGGAGTTCAAGTTCTCGCTACACTTGTTGAACAAATCATCCCAGCCTCTGTATAATGTGTAAGAACCTGACGACCTAGTAGTTGGAAGCTCATCACTTACCGAATAAGACGGCATTTGTTCTGGTAGTTGACCAAGTCCAAAGTGTAATTTGTCCATGTCTCCTTGACCTGCCTGATGTACTCTTCGAGTGCCATCTGCACAAAGTTTAGAAGAAGAATAATGATGATATGGAAGCTTCTTACCTCTCCTTGAGCCTGGATGATCACCTCCTTGATCAGACTCTCGTTTTTCTTGAGATCGAGATCATAAACCGTGCCCAACGTCATTCTGTCTGTGATCAATAAAAGCCAACCAGCAGAGCTACGCAGTAACTCACAATGTCAGACTTGGTTGCGACGCCATCCTCAGCACTTTGAAGAGCTGTTTCCAATGCCTATCCTTAAGCGCCTCACTCTTCAACTCGCCGACCAGCGAATTCGACTTCAACAGTCCTCTCAACTGCTCCTGCACATACTCAAACGCCGCGTACTGGCGCATCCGCGTCGGCATGTCCTTCGTGCTGCTCAGCAGCCCGTCGATCTGGCTCCTCAGCTTGCGCGGCTGCACCGTCGCCCACGCCAACTCGCGCAGCTCGCCGATCTGGCTCCATATGCCCGAAAGCGCCGTCCAGACGGCCTTGAGATCGCGTAGCTCCTCGAACACGGGGTCGAGGCGCTGGTGCCGGCTGAGCTCAAGGTCGAGCGCCTCCTTCGCACGGCAGACGAGGTCGTACTCTTCCTGCACGCGATTGAGCTTGCCCTCGAAGACGTTGATCGTGTTCATTGCCGTGTCGGCGCGCATGTTCCCTTGTACGGGTCGCGTCTGCTCCCACTCTGCAAGGATGTCGTTGATCTTGTTCTCGACGATCTTGTCCTCCGCTACAATCTTCAGCTGCAGTCCGGCTAGTAATACACAATGGAGAGATAGCTAGTCAGTATTATCGCTCAAAGTCACAATGTCACCACCTCGGGCAGGAAGTACGCACCAAGCTGCTCCTGGATCGAATCATTCTTCCGCTTCAATATCTCATTGTATGCGCTCCATTCTCCGCGGAGCTGGTCGCTATACAGCCAATCATCAGGAAATTGGTATCGGAATCGTTCTAGTGTCTTCTCTCCGGAGGCACAGAGCTCAATCATAGGCCCCCATGTCTTGGTCTTGCGCTTGAGGTCCTGCACGAATGTGATGAACGTCACCGCCTGAGCGGTAGACGAGTTGCCACCTGTCAGAACCTGTGTTCCAGACATGCCACGGTCAGTTCAGTACAGCACACGATGCCTGACACGTCGAGACTGACCTCCATGTTCTAGCGGCGCGTGTGGATGGCTGCAACACGCGTTCACGACGAGACCTTTCTGTCGCTACCCTCGGCAAGCACCGAAATTGAACCCTAACCCTCTTCGTTCCGTCCTCGTTGTTTCTCGACATCGGCATCGACATCGACTCGTTGTCTTCTTCCTTCCCCATTGTCTGTCGACAGAACCCACCGCTGTTCATAGCCTTGTACACCATAAAAACAGTCCAAGATGTCGCATCGTCAGCAACGTGTGATGGTTCAGCCCATCGTGAGTCTTGCGGCAGTACTTGTGTTTTCGTACATTAACCGACTGCGCCATCTTCTGTAGAATGTAATCTTCAAAAACCTGCAGCAGGTGTGTACCTTTCGACATCCCTAGATGTATGATGAGCTTACATTTCTTCACAGCGACAAAAAGTTGTCATCTGGTTGTACGACAACATCGAGATGCGGATAGAAGGCCGAATCATCGTGCGTGCCTCTCTTCGTCCGCGCACCCCCCTCATTGAACCGCGTCTCGCACCCAAGACGCGATGACACTTACACTGCCAATAGGCGCGAAGGCCCCCGTGTTTTTTGCTGCCTCGCTATCTCCTTTTATTTTTGCACGCGAGTGAAAACAACTGTATTGACGCGTCGTGTTATATAGGGCTTCGATGAGTTCATGAACCTGGTCATTGACGAGGCTGCCGAGGTATTCGTCAAGGAGGCCCAACCACGGAAAGAGCTTGGTACGTCTGCAACCTCTCTCTTCATTTATATTCATCCTCACGGACTTTATCCCAGGACGCATCATGCTAAAAGGGGACAATATCACCCTCATCCAGCAAATCGTAGAATAGTCTGCTCTCTATCAATTTTCTTTCTTCGCTCACGATCTCTCTTGTAAAATGGTGTCTTTGCCTAATGTATGATTGCTCAGATTGAATCAGACTGCATGCATGAATGAGTATTGTGCAGAGGTCATAAGTTGTATATCGGCAACAAGCGCGTCAGCTGCAGTGACTGCCTACATAGAGGGCACTCCGACTATCCGAATGAACGTTTGGGCTTGATCAGAATCAACTTGTAACAGACAAAATCGCTGCGGCTCACCTTCTCGCGCCCCCACCCATACACGCAGCTCCAACAGAACAGGTGCCCGCACTCCGTCGCGCAGCTCGCCGTGCGCTCCTCGAGACACAGCGTGCATGTGCGCCCTGCACGTACCTCAGCTGGGATGTGCGCGAGATCGAGCACGGTCAGTGGATCCTCCTCTGCGGGCAGCGCGGGGGCCGACTCCGGATCGGGCACGTCGAGCAGGGACGAAACGGGTCGTCCATCGATCGTGGGCTCCTCCTTGGAGTAAATCTCTGGGCTCTTTTCAGACACCTTCGAGGATGGCTCTTTGGCCGTCCGGGAGCGGACGAAGCTCACGAGCCGGTGCAATAGCCGTAGTAGAATAAGGACGCCCAGCAGCGAGTACGATGGTGGTCGCATATTGGGGTTCTCGGGTGTCCCAGATATCTATGACATCCCCTTACCGTCAGCAATTTCACAAAAGCATGGCAAAGGGAAGGCCTACATGTCGGACTCCAAGCATTCGCCTGACCAAGTCGTAATAGGTGCCCCGCAAATAAAACATGGCAAGATTGACCTCACTCGCGACCTCGAGGACATTAGCAAGGCCCTTCAGCACCTTATTCAGGCGAGGATTGCGTCCGGAGAGATATGGTCCGACGCGTGCCAGGAGATACGACGGAAGCGTAGGCAGCAGGATAAGGCCTGCTTGGACAGGTCGCGAGCGAGAACGGCCGGGGTGCGGCCATATGTCGGTGTACTCTTCTCCGAGGGTTTGTATCACTATAAGAGTACCTTGAGATCATCAGATGTGAACCATGTGGGTTCATACATACCCCGTCCTGTAGTGAGCCCGTAGTACACAAGCTTCGCGAGAAGCTCTACCTCCTTGTCGTAGCGCGTCAACCAGCGCGATCCTGCATGGCGTTCAACCCTTCATTTTCTCGAAATCTGCAGATACCACGCACCTATCCATGACCGCAGAATGTTTTCTGTCTGTTCCCTCAACGAAGCGACATGAATCAAGTCCCTCTGGTGCGCCCGAACTAGTGCCGCCGCAATGAGCTCTTCCGACAGTAACACCGCAGTAGCACGACTCACTAATCTGCGCCTGCTGAGCGGCGGGAAACGTCAAGTTCTGTACTCTCCGCACAACGCTCGCCTCAGACTCCGAGGTGTCCATGTCCTCGACGTTGCTTCACATTGACAAGCACCGATGAGCATGCCCGAGGGCTCTGTGATCCGGCAGTCCGGCGACCTGCTCAAACGCCAAATTGGCGCGCGGCGCGAATGAGAGCAGGGGCGGGCGGTCGGGGTTAGGGTCGACAGTGCCTTGCGCTCGAAAACGACAACGATGCCCCCCGCTCCCCAAGTACACGGCCAGGGTCCCTCCGTGTGGGATAAAAGTATGTGTACTGCCCTATTCTTCAGTCTAATATATTGATTAAGACTCATTTTCGTTTCAGTGAAGTACGGAAAGATCTTGTTCGTGTGATTCTAGCACACCTGCTTACCATGAACGAATTGCAGGATGGGCGCCCTTATGGGCGGAGGCGTAGGGCTCACCATTGGCTTCATCTTTGGTTCATACAGCATCCTGCGGTACATGTCACTCACCTGTCCCTGAAGCCAGCACAACTGACGCTGTCACTTCCTACAGCGGTGGAGCAGGCCCTCGCGGCTTCCTCGCCACGCTCTCGCAATACATGCTGAGCAGTGCAGCTACCTTCTCCTTCTTCCTCGCCATCGGCTCTGTGCGTGCTCTCTCCCCCTTCGACCACCATATGCTCATGTGACGCCACTAGGTGATTCGTAACGACGCCCTTCTGCCGCCCCACCTCGAAGCCATGCGCCTCCAGCTCCCACCTGTCATGCACGGCCGTGCGGACGGCGCATCCCTCATCCGCGCGCGCTGGGCCGCCGAGAAGCAGCGCGTTGCCTCCGAGTCGTAGCCATCCCCTTCACTCACTTGTACTTGCCTACCGACTGTGCCCGCACAGTTTTTCCACATACTCATCTACCTGTCGTATTGCACATGTCGTGTTACCCGTCTACGCCCACTCTTATAATCCACACACCCCTGTCTGCCCGCGTGATGACGCGGCTCGTGAGGGTGACAGCCGGACCATTCCTGCAAGGCAGATATAGCGCACATGGGAGTCCGAAAAAGGTCGTAAAGATCGTGAATTACATGAAGGGTAATGTACCCGATCGTACCCGATCGACGGGGTCTGTACAACAGTACTACTCCTACCCAGCACATGCTTCCTAGCACCTTCTACCAAAGGAACTCTGCATACTACACCTTCCATGATTTCTGCATAACGTTTCCATAAGGTCCATAATGCCCAAAGTCCATCCAGTCCGCGGAGGCAATGCGGACCAGTTCATAACTCGTACCCGCCGATGGAGAGGCAGCCGCGCGCTCCGCACCAGTCTTCAAATCCCATGATCCATGCTCGAGGGTCCTTCTTGGGAACATAACCGGCGCGCCCAACTGGGCGGCGTGAGGGAGACACAGTCTCCTTGAGTGATGCGCATAATCGACCGACCGCCGTCGGTCATCACCAACCAGAAGCGCGCACCTGTACACGACCGTTAGCCTCATCATCACCGAGAAACAGCAAGGACTCACATCAAGCGCCGCGCCCCTGGCTATGACACGCCCACATGCAGACGGCCCCAGAACGTCCGCAGCATCCCGCCCTTCTTCACAGGACTCCCCACCTTCTCCCGCTCGCGCTCCTTCAAACTCCCACTGCGCTCGCGCTGGCTCCGTGCCGCAAGCTTCTCGCTCGATACGTTCCCCTTCATATCCCGCATCGACGCCGCGCGCGCCAGCGGAAACGGCCCCGAAATCACGGGCCGCTCGCCCGCGAGCTTCTCGCTCGACATATTCCCCTTCACCGACGCCGAGCGCGCCAGCGGGAACGGCCCTGAGATGGCCGGCCGCTCGCCCACGCCCTTCTCCCGCTCCTTCTCCGCGCTCTGGCTCTGCCCGAAACACCGCTTCAGGATCCCCGCACCGCGCTTGGGCGCCTGCGCCGGCGGCGGATACGTGATCACCGAATCCCCATCCCCGCCCTCCTCCTCCTCCTCCTCGGCCCACCGCTCTCCATACGTCCCCAGCACCGTCGCCGCCCTGGCGTCCTCCTCGTCCTCCTCCCACCCCTCCTCGCACGCATACTCAAACGTCCGCGGCGTCTCCACAAACTTGACGGACCCCGGCCCGCGGCGCCTTGACGCGCGCGAGTCCGCGCGCGTGAGAATGCTGCGCGGCGCGGTGGGGGCACGGCACGGTGAGCGCGCGCGCGGCGTCGTGCGCCCGAAGATGGGGTCGTCGCCCTCGGACTTGGGCCAGCGCGCGTGCAGGAGCGCGGCGAGGAAGCTCGCGCGGGCGTCTGCGGGCGTGGGCGTGGGCGGGGGCGTCGGGTGCCGGCGGCGGTGCAGCCAGAGGCGCGGGGGCTTTTGGTGCGTGGGCGAGGGGGGCGCGAGGAGGTAGTTGCAGGAGGAGGCGGGGGTGGGGGAGCTGGAGTCGGGGATGTCGGGGAGCATGATGGAGGAGGCGGCGGCGGGGTAGAGGGGTTCGGGGTGTTCGGGGATGGGCTGAGTCGGAGGTGAGTGTGTGGTTGAGGGAGGGAGGGAGAGGGCTTACTAGCATGTCGGCGAACTGTGCGAACAGCTGCTCGTCGTCCGTGTAGTAATATGGGGCTGCGTCTGCAGCAGAGGTATCCACCAGAGTTGAGCTGGTTGAGGCATCGCTGGATATCTGCATGGAAACGTCAAGGATGGTAGGGACAAAGTCAAGAGTGCACGTACAGAGTCGGCTTGACTCGTTACACGTGTATGTCTATGAGGGTATGCATTGACCTGTCTCTCGTCCACCGAACCGCGGTGGCGATGATGGCTGGCGTAAGGCACGTTCTGCACCCATCAACGGATCAGCTCTCATCATCACTGCCCGTAAAAAGGATAACTCACTATTGGCGTCCTTGTTTGCATTGTTGCTGGTGTTCTAAGCGGGGGTAAAATCGAAAAATGACGTTCCTCCAGCGAAACGGCCCTCAATATCTACCCTCGACCACGTGTAAAAGGGGCCCCAGCAAGCCCTCGCGGGAAGCTTCTTCGCAGAACACTAGCGGCGTCTGCCTGCCCATGAGTCAATCGAGACAGACGTGACCGGGCACGCCCTTACTGCATGCCCCTGCCTTGCGGCCTGAACTGATCTTATCAGGCTATGATGTCGAGATAACTTGCCTTTTACGTATGTACTGATCCATGCGGGATGGGCAAATGCCTGCAAATGCAGATGGCTGCTGCATGGAGGTCCGAAGAACGCGTGAAGAAAGGCCAAAAATGCAACAGACGGACCGGATGCGAATGTCGCTTGGCGTTTCGCGTGCCTCGGAGCGCTGGAGAAGGGCGTTTTGTGGGTATGTGTGTTATGATCTCACCGTCAGTTGCGTAAAACACGCGTTCGGAGGAGGGGGAGGGGGTGGGGTGTGTGGGCATGATGAAAGCGATTGCTGTCTATCATTACGTTCTGACAATCCACACGTATAAAATTCTAATAGATAATATCAAAGTATCAGTAACGAGTCTATGTATAGCCAGAAAGAGCACCACGACAGTCAGACGCACATTATGAATACATAAGATAGTTATCAGAGCGGGAAGAGCATCCGGTCGCTGAGCTAAGCCGCTCATATCTTGAAGGGCGTCTCGACGTGCAGCCCGCTCCAAATGCCTCTCGCCGACTCTGTGGTACTCTCCACCGTCCTCCGCTTCAAAGGCTTTATTTTGGCACCCGACGAGTCGAGCAGAAGCTGAACTTTGTTGGCAATACCGTTCACCTCGAATCCATTGAGCCCGATGACCTTCTCGTTGTTATTCACTATCGGTACCCGGATAGCGATACGTGAAAAGTCATATCAGTGAATCATGGACGCACGGTACATGGGAGAAGAGTGGATGTGACATACAGTAGAAACCTCGGACAATTGGGGGCTTGTACATCCGCTTTCTGACCTCGACCTCGACGTGCGGATTCGCTTGCGCGACCTTGTCCAGGTGGTTGCGGATGAAAGTCCGCGTGTTGTCAGACGAAGCCCACTTGTCGCAGTACTCGAATACGAGTCTTCTGCATTGCGGGATGAAGGCTGCGTGACCATTGGAAGGTCGCGAGCTGAGCTGGGCCCTGAAGATGGGTTTTGTAACAGGTGCGAGCCTCGAGGCCATGGTGGTGACTGCAGCAGAGAACCTGCAGCTGGCAATCGACGCGACGAGCAAGGTCTGCAAGCCAAACGCCGCGTAGGGCCGAAGTAGCACGTGACTGTTGAAGGGCAGAGTCTGGGTCTGGGAAGAGGAGGAGAGGCTGAGCGCCTCCGAGTGTCTCCGCCTGTCACACTGCTCGTCTTCACGCGCGGCCTCTTCATCCCAAATTCGACTCCGGCGCGTCGTCGACGCTTCACGCGCATCCTCTTCACGCTCAATTCTTCTTGTTTTCTCGCGTCGGGCCTCGCTTCGTCATCAATCCCACTCAAAAACTGCCATCACCGCCTTTTTGCCTCCAATGGCGCGCGCGACTCGCTCTGGCAAGCAGCTTGATACAGACTGCCCAAAAGACACGCCTGTCGAAATACAGACACATCCTACACCCGCCCGCGCCGCCACCAAAGGTAACAAGAAACGGAAACGTGCATCAGTCACCGAACCTGAAGATCAGCCTGCTGCGAAGCAGCCTCGCAGCAATGCGCCTGCTGCGATCAAAGAGGAGAGCGGCCTCACGCCCGACCAGCTTGCCGCTGATACAGAACCAACGCCTGTCGACTTGAAGGGCGCAGGCGACGTGCCAATTAACCCGGAGGATGCTCAGCGCATCCTCGACATCCTCGAGATGTACGTGGCAATTTTTCATCATCGTGATGGTTACTCATATCCACCTTTTCTAGGGTCGATACGCAAGGTCTCCTTGACCGAGTCTTTCCTCTTCCTGCGGACCCTGCGGAACCGCCGTCATCAGATCCACAGACCTCCCAGCCACAGACCTATTCCTTCCGCAACCTTCTCAAAGAATCTTCGCGACATCCGCTCCGCGTCCTCCGGGTAAGTTCATCCTTATCCTACTCCCGCCTCACGTACGGCGTTCTAACTATGCACCAACCAGGCCGCCGTCCAGCCTCTCCTCCCCGTGTTCGCCCATCCCCGTTCCCGTCCATCCGGTCCTGCTGCCGAACAGCTCAAATTCTGCAACCTCGCCCTCTCCCTCCTCGACCAGTCCTCCTTCCACACTGTCCCCTCTGCACTCTCCCTCTCCGCCATCATCCCCGAACGCCCTGATGCCGCTCCGTCATCTTCGGCGCCGTCCTCCCCTGGCCCGATCACCCCGCCGCCCGTGACGCTCCCAGCCTCCGACGCCCCTCGCAAGCGCAGACATGCCCTCGTGCAGCACCTCCCGACCGGCGACTGGTGGACCTCGCTCAGCGCCGATGACATCCGCACCGACTTGCCCACTGCGCACGCGGAGCTCGTCGCGGTCCTTCCCTCCGCCTCCGCATCTGAACCACCGCCGGATGTGCCGACGCTCGGCTCGTACTCGCGCAAGGCGCCCGGGAAGAAGCTGACGATGCCCTCGGCACGTCATATCAGCTGCGGCGCGTTCCTTGACTACGGTCCGTCTGCGAGCTTCGCACCGACGTTCGATCAGGGCGGGGCGGAGCTTGGGCAGGAGGCGCTTAGCGAGGTGCTATGGATGGAGGAGAAGAAGCGGTGGGCGAATCGTGTGCAGGCCGAGATGAGAACACGGCGGAGGAAGGCTCTGGAAGCGAAGACAAGAGGTGTGGAGATGGAGATTGTGGATGTGACGGAGGAGAAGGCGAGGCAGGCGGAGGAGCGGAAGAAGGCGCAGGAAGAAGCTTTGGCATCGCTGCTTCCGCCCGAGGAGGTAGCATCTATAAAAGCGGCGCTAGGTACCTTGGAGATGGAGGAAGCGGTGCAGGAACTTCTGGAGCGTAATTCGCGAGCGTTAGTTCGACTGGAGGAACTGCAGCTCGAACGATTGGGCGGTGAAGGCGGAGGGACAAGTAAACCGCAAGAGGGCTCAGAAGAGTGGGATATCGGTGCGTACACTAAGATTTTTTCAGGGCTCATATGCTAACAACTAAATTTGTTTTCAGCCCAAGGCATCATGGACTCCCTCTCGCTGATCACGTCACTCCGTCCGCGCTCCTCCACCGACACCTCCCCTCTCACTCCCTCCTCAGCCGTCCTTCACAAATTACACCGCATCCTGCCGTCCAGGCCCACCGCAGGCTGGCACGGCACGCTCCCGGCAACACGCACCACCGCCCTACATGACGACACGACGCTCTCCCTCAAAGCCGGCGTCGCGCTCCCCGCACCCGTTGCCGTGCCTGCCGCAATCATACCAGCGCCGAAAGCCGCAGCCCCGACGCCCCCCGCGGCACCATACGCCGGCTACACGTCGTACGCGAACTACGCAGGCGGCCAGTACCGCGGGAGCTACTCCTACACACCGGGCGCCACGACGGGCGGTTACTACCCCGGCGCGTATCCCACGCAACAACAATACGGCTCCCAGCAGGCGTACAGCTCCTGGTACCAGTATCAACAACAGCAGCAGGCACAGAAGCCCGGCACGCCGCAGCCCGCGCAGCCGGCGGGCTCGTACGCGGGCTTCTTCGCGGGGCAGCAGGGGCAGCGCGCGGTCGCGAACACGGTGGCGGCGAAGGGGCAGTATGGCGCGTCGTGGGCGAGCGGGGGCACGGGCGGCGCGTTTGCGCCGACGTTGCCGCCGCATATGCGCGCGGCGGCGGGGCAGCAGGCGCCTGGGACGCCGACGCCAACGCCGACGACGCCCGGGGGCGGCGGGTGGCAGTATTATCCGGCGGGGTATCAGGCGCAGCAAGCGGCGACGCCGCGGTAGTGCTGTGTGGTTTTGTGATGGGGTGGAAGAGAAGAGAGGGAAGAGCAGTGTCGGCGCAAGGTAGAATTTTAGTGTACGTTCGAGCTTTTTAGCGATTAGTTTTGCGTGTTCCTTCTTGCACATGGGTACAGTACAGCGCATTCGAGCATTCGCATTTTGTGTATTCAGCGAACCAATTCATTGAACGGCGTGGTCGTGTTCCAGACTCCATGTCGAGTGCTGCTGGATGAGAAGATTTTTCGTCCTGTCATCATCAAAGTACTGGCCAAGTTTCTGCGTTCGAAGATACGTAGAAACATAATATATACACTACACCATCCTCGAAATCCATACGAAGTCCAAGAAATCTGTCCGGTGCCCTCTACGACCTCCCCATCTCACGAAAAAAAGACGGGCAAGCTGACATCCAAGCACCGCTCGCTCTCACACGTCAAACCACCCCGGCAGAGCCTCACGGGCGTCCCGCCGGGGAAAGCATCTGGCCGCGGTCCGTGACCCCATGGTGTAGAGTGTAGAGCGGGCAGGTGCGTCAGATGTGCGTGTGGTGGGGAGGTGCGTGCGCGCGGGAGGAGTTTTATGGAGGTGCCGGGGGATGCCGAGGCGGAGATGGTGGGGACGGTGCCGCCGGCAGGAAGGGACGGCGGTCTTCCCTTCGACAATATTTGTTCACGGTTCTTTGTGCAGCAACGGTACTCTGACTTGTAAAGCTGTTTTCGATTGGGCAGTCATCATTACATTTGGCTTGCGGCGTCGTTGGAAGCTGTTCCAACATACTGCTTGTAACTTAGTACGTACTAGGGCCTAGTAAGCTTTATCACCCGCTCTTCGCTGACGTGCAGTATACTTGCGATCTATTAGTTGCCTCCTTCATCGAATCTCTTGCAGTGATGTATCATGAGATAGGTGAGAGTTTATGTGTCCCTCGTCACTACTGCCAGGGGCTTTAGGGAGGTGCAGTACAAGGGCAGTAAAGGCCTCAGATTGCAGGCCGGACCGTCAAAGGATGCACTGCGGCGCTACCGCTTGCCCCGGAAACAGCGCATTCACCGAAACGCTGCTGTCGAGGTGGCTACGTGCTTTTCTTTCTGTCTGAGCCACTGAAACCATGATGCAGAGAAGCACTTCGACTGCGACCCCGAGACGAGGGAGGACCTCTGCTTTGCGGCGCTCCCGACGAACGTCGCGCGCCCGTATCTCGCTACAGCCTCTCGTGTCTGCACAAGTTCATGACAAAGCGTGCGGATGGACAGGGACCAAGATGCGGCGAGGCGGCCGTGGAAAGAGCATGTTATCTTAGGACGCGGCGATCTGCCGTACGTACGTGTTTCTTTGTACTAGACGAATATGTTGGGAGAGATGCCTCACTGATTGATTGTTGTCAGCGCATCCGCCGATCAGTCGGTCATGCATGGGGCGATGCCGCCATTTGTGTGTCTATCTCTGTCTCAGCGTCTTTCTAAGCGATATATCCAGGAAGTTGTGCCATACAGTTTCACGATCGTCAGCGAAACGACATGACGCCGTGGCGTTTCGTGGCGTTGTTCTGAGACGATCTGGCAACCTCCTCCCCGTATGCATGCTAACTTATTTTTGAGGCATGTTTCCATCGCTGAACTCAAGTGAGCCCTTCACACTTTGTGGTTTGTTCTCTGAGGTACGTACGCGTACGGACTCACGTCAACCAGAAACATCATCATGTATAGGTATCCCCAAATCTCATAAAAAGGATGGCCCCAGAGCTGCGTCCTCGTCAACCTCCATTCTTTCATTTCTACTCTGCAAGGAACCATGTGCGGCGAGCAATTTTATCGGGTAGGTCATTCTATTCGATGTGGTGTGTTCTGTAGGTCTCACAATACACGTGCAGATCACCTTGGCTGCGCTTTGGGTGAGATGACAAGTAATTCCGTAGATGCAGCGACAAGACTCATGCTACCAGCCCTGAAGACCGAAGCCGTCTTATATGGTCGGTGTACTCGTTCAAACATTTACCGATTAGCTCAATCACCATCTCAAAACTTGATCAGGAATTTACTTGGCATTGTTCGGAGCTTCTTTTTACATGCTTGCCCGACAGAAGCGACACACGCGTTATCTGGCCGTCACTATCACCCTTTTTATCATGACCACCGCAACGGCCGTGCTGGACTTCCTGGACCCACTTCTCACACCGCATCTGGTCGTGTCGACAGAAATTAGTAAAAGCATAGGTTTCCTATGCACCGAGTCAAGTCCAGCTCAAGAACGGGAGGAGTTAATCAGCGCTGTAATGACTCCTATCCAATTTATTTTGTTTGCGGCGAGCAGGTAGGATAATTCTCCTCATTTTCTGCTTGCCTTCTGATATGTTGGACGTCAATGCAGCTTCGTGGCGGATGGTCTTTTGGTGCATGAATACAGTATCTATCAACAGTTCCATGCCCTGACTATCACTTTTTTGCTAATCAGATCCACCGCTGCGCGATCCTATGGAGATACAGTAAATGGATAGTCGCACCGTCGGTTACCATTCTGATTGGCACAATAGGTGCGTCTTAGCGCAATAATGAAGATACTTGTCTTGCTAATTTTTCAATTCCACAGTGTGCAACATAGCAAATGCAGGCTACCATATCCGCCTATATGTCCTCGATGAAAGCATTCTTAGCGGCAGTAGGCCAGATGATGGCCCAACTCAACAATCCTTCATTGAAACGGCTGCCCAATTTTCAACCGCCGCTGCCTTTCTCTCACTGGCATTGACTGTAGCGACTACAACGCTGATAGGTGCGTATTCTCGTTCCATATCTTCGTGTCTAAGCTATGACTGTCATGGACAATTTTACAGCTGTCAAAATCTGGATCGTTGCCAGAGACGTCCGGAAAATGATGGGGCGCAGTGCTGTAACAAAGTATCGCACTGCGATGGCCATAATGTATGTGCGCCGGCCGCTCAATTTGCTGCCGTCTTCTCCGACACTAGCGCCTTCACAGCGTGGAATCTGGAGCGCTGTACGGATTGTGCATCATTTTGGCTACTGCGGCCGATTTCACGATTTCCGATGGCTCAGTAAGTGCATGTAGTCCTTTCACGCATTTGGTTCACCAGTATGAATTTCTATAACAGACTCTTATATTTGGTGTGATCATGTATTTTATGCTGGTGAGATACATTCGTCTGTGGTGGACGCAAGCTAACGTTCCGAAAGCCCATAGCCCCGACGCTCGTCATGGTCCGTGTCGGAATGGGCAAAGGCTTCGAAACCGTGCAAGATTCGATGCACACCAGCAGTTTCCGAAACGGTGCTCTTGGGAGAAATGTATCGATGAACGACGGGGCTGGGGCCGTGTCTACCCTGCATTTTAGGACGGCGCAAGAAGCAGAGTCGGAAACATTGGATGTTGATGAAGGAGGCGATGCTGTGGATGATAGGGTTGATCCCCATGGTGTCCTCACTGAAAAGGGGAGGGAAGCGGATAACGGCGGGGACGTTGTCTGAACGCTTCTGTGCCTCAGAGCCTGGCTCGAGGCTTGATGCATCAATGCAGTGGAAGCTCCACATTCCATGTAGTCCTTGGTTGACGGAATATCTGGCCTTGATGGTCGCAAGAGCAAATATGTCTGGCTATGCTTGCCAGTCGAATCCACGGTCCTCGAATGTCAATAATGCGCCGAGATCTGACTGTACGTTGCATCCGAAAGAAATTGAAAGAAAATATTCCCCATCTACCCAGTCTTCCCGTCTTTCACCCACTGCACTCACAATGTCATATGCATCCACCTCGTCTTCCAGCAGCGTCGTCTCAAAGTCTAGGCGCGCCGCATTGCTCGGTATTGCGGATCCCATGGTGTCGGACTCGATCAAGAAGACGTGATTGAAAGCTGTTTCACCATGCATCGTGCATGATGCTGCTTGTTCACTGTGAGCAGCCTACTGGCTATCTAGGGCTTAATTTTTAGCACCCGCTCTTCGTTGACGTACAGGTGCTGGCGATCTATTAGTTGCCTCTTTCATTGAAGCTCTTGCAGTGCTGTATCATCAGATATGTGTCCCTCGTCACTACGGCCAGCGAGCTTTGGGGAGGTGCAGCACATGGGCAGTAGCGGCCTCAAGAGTGCAGCCCAGACCGTTAGAGGATACACTGCGGGAATATTTCTGGCCCTGTAAATGGTGCCGTCATTGAAGCGCTGTCCCTGAGGTGACTATATGATTTAATTGCTGTCTGAGCCACTACAATCATGATGCAGAGAAGCACTTAGGGGATGGGCGAAAATCATGACAGGGCTGCAGTATTGAGCAAGTTGAGTGGTGAGGCTTTATCCAATCCAGAAACAAATAATGATAAGTATAAATAAGTATAAAAAGTCATGACTACCTCGCTATGCGTCCCTTGCAACCGTCAAATCGTCCTGCTCTCTCAACGATCCAGCGGACCTCTGACTCCCATCCAGATTTCTAGGACCCTCTCCGCAATCCTCCTTCCCCCGCCTTATCCAAGCCATGAGCTGCGCGAAAAGCGGCCTATCACCAATGTATATGAACGCTAACACAAGCGCGACAGACAACAAGCCGATGGCGAGGACGTTCAGCGCCATCCAACCGCGTGCGACGTGTTGGTAAATCTATACCCAGTTAGTATGGTTGATCGAAAAGGTAGAAGAAGAAGTGTTTACCTCGCCACCGACGATAGGACCCACTATCGCAACAGGAGTGAGATGGGGAAAAGAGAGATTTGAGATCTGCAACATACCACAAGATCCTATCCCATAGGCGAGATTATACGCTCCGTACGAGTGGGCATCTACGCCGCGCCAACGTCATAATCACAATCAAGACATAGGAAAGAGAAGGCTCACATCCGACACCGTCCAGTTTCGTCGTGACCACTGCCAACTCCCTCGTAAGTGGTGCAAGCACCGCCGCCGTGAAGAAACCTATTCGAACCGTTTAGCCGTGGAAGAAACAATTGATGTCAGAAGGAACACTCACTTTCTATTGCAAACGCCACGATGAAAAGCGCTAGCTTCCCTTCGATAATGACGATGCCCCACCAGGGCAGAGCAACAATCAGACATCCGAGGATGACCCATTCTGAACCCCATCTGTCTGAAAGCAAGCCTGCGAGGGGTGTCGCTGGTAGCTTATGAGGTATGTCACGAATCTGACTAAGGGAGCGGCTTACAGACGAGGACAGGCACGACGGCTGCGATGAAAACGAGCCCGGCTTTGGATGAATTGAGGCCCCACACGTGCTCCAGGTGTAGCGTAATAACTGTTTCTTGGCTACTGTACACGGTTCTAAAAAGTTGGCAAGTGAGCTTTGCGACCATAACTGCATGGAAATATGCTACGTACCCAAAGATTAGAACGTTGATGACCGTTGCACCAGCTCGAGCAGACTTCATAAGTTTCCACATAACGTCCATAAAGGATATTCTCGGCGATGCAGGACTAGTTGAAGGTGCTGAAACTTTGCTAACTGCAGAGGATTCGCCATTGTCCGATGCCTTGGCGGATGAAGACCCGGCCGTCGACGCGCCTGGAGCGGCTGTAAGACCATTGGCAGCCTTCTCTTCCACTACTATATTTTTTACGGGGCCAGGGGAAACGGAAGGCGCTTTTTCCTCATCTGCCTCGGTGCTGACAAGTGCAGCAGCGGGATCGACGCCCCACAGACGCGCATCCCGGGGCTCGATAATAAGCAGGCGGCCGACGAGGTCGACGAAGGTGACGATCATGCTGAATATGAAAGGCGCGCGGACGCCAAAACGGCCATACAGGGCACCTCCAACAGGAGGACCGATAAGGAGCCTGGCGTGAGGTCAGCATCGGCCGAGCTGTGTACGTGGAATGGTGGATTACCCTACTGGCAAGCCGGCCATGGCCATGCCTAGTTGCCCTGTGTTCATCGTCAGTTTCTGAAGAGTATGTAGACAATAGCTGACGTACTCCCAATCAGCGCCTCTGGCGTAACATCGCACCTGTGTAGCAGTTAAGATACGATATGTTCACACTGCACATGCGGGATCTTACAGAAGTGCCAGACCGACGACCCAAACCACGGAGGAGCTAATGCCCTGGATCACTCGTGCAAGGGCCATGACCCAATACTTCGGTGCTTCCATGAGCATGACCTGCGCACCGAGGAGGACAATCAGACCCAATATTAAGGGCATCTGCCGCGAATTGTATCTCTCGGAGTACCAAGCGATGGGGGGTGTTGCTGAAGGTATGGTCAGAACTTTAACGTTAGTATGAAGAGGCGACTTTACTTACAAAAGACGAGACCTCCTGACTGATATCAGACCATGTCAGCTTCGGAACAAGGTCTATACAAAGTAAGAAATCATACGAATGCGAAAAGAAGATATCCGACTAGAGCAGAGACATGACGATAACCTCTCCTTTCGAGTTCGAACGGAAAGACGGGGATAACCACCGAGTAGACTATGAGATCAGTCGTGATACCTAAGACGAGTTGTTGGTGGGGTCGGTCATTTCATCACAGAAAAAACAGACGCACCTAAGCCGACCACTGCCCGAAAATATCATAAAATGAGATGATGATCTCTCGAAAATTGCAGCGACGCACCCAAGGTCACGAACCAGATAGAGGATCGCCATTTGAGTCCCCAAGGCCGGTATCGCTCGAGCTCCGAGGGATGCGAGGCGAGATATGCCCTGATCGACGCAGGAGGTAGAAGGCGTCTAAATGCACTTACAATAGCATAAATATGCGCCCGCATCCTGAAAGACTAAACCGGTGCCATACCTGAACATCCCGTGAAAAATGGATGGCTCTGCACTTGCTGGAGCCTGTTCGACGAGAGGGTCGTACTGTACAACTTGAATGTTGGGAAGCCATTCAAAATGTAGAGAGTGAATAAGGCGAGCCAGGGATCCATTAATGTGAGACAACACTGAAACAGCCGACTCACTGGAACCGGACGACCGATCCTGCCAGCCTCCACGTCATCGGATCGGGCCCGGAGGCATCATGATCAGATCTCGATCAGGAACGAAGCCAGTAGCTTCGCTACGTCATTCCAATGCCAACTCAACGCCCGCTGCGGAGTTGTGATATTTCCTACTTCTCTTCATCGTCGAACATCACAGGGATCGAATCCCAATGATATTAGAATCGGTTGAGCTAGGATTTCGCCGGTCATAGAGATGCTTGATCCCTTGATGCAAACCTGAGACTCCAGGCTTGAAGCTTGATGCATCAATAAAGCAGAAGCGGGTGTAAATCGCGAATTGGGTTGATGTATTGAGCTTCGTGAGTGGGGATTCTATCTGCTTTATCCAATCCTGAACTGAATATCATTAAGTATAAGAAAATCATGATCACCTCGCTACATACTCCCAGACGCCAACCCATCTTGCTCAGTGGGCCTCTATACCGCATCCGAATCCCCGTGAGTTTCTTCTCCGATTTTTTCCACCCGCCTGAGCCACGCGACGAACCGTGCAAAAAGCGGTCGCTCACCCGAGTATACGAGGGCTAAGACCACCGAGACGCATATCATGCCGATGGCGAGGACATTTAGCGCCATCCAGCCGCGTCCGACGTGTTGAAAGATCTGCGCTCAGTCAATTTGGAAGATTCAATAGTAGGAACGAGGATATGTACCTGGCCTCCAATGATAGGACCGACTGGAACGAGATGAGTCAAGCCGAGGGAAAGAGGATCTGCGACGTACCACAAGATCCTATCCCGTACGCAAGATTATATGCTCCGTACGAATGGGCATCTGTGCGCACCAGTATCATAACCAGAAAATGTAACAAACCGAATAAGACGTACACCCAACGCCATCCAGCTTCATCGTGACCACCGCCAGCTCCCTCGTTAGCGGCGCAAGCACTGAGGCTGTGAAGAAACCTGCGCATCACTCAGCCACAGCAAGTTATGTTCAAGGAAGGTCGCCCACTCTCTATGGCAAACGCCACGATGAAAAGCGCGAGCTGCGCCTCGATAATGACGACGCCCCACCAGGGCAGCGCGAGCACGAGACACCCGACCGTGATCCATTCCGCGCCCTGTCTGTCTGATAGCCAGCCGGCAAGGGGCGATGCTGCGGCTCATGCGTAAGGGAGATATGTAGGGCTTCTGAATCATGGAGGACTCACAGAAGAGGACGGGCACGACAGCTGCAATGAAGACGAGCCCCGCTTTGGACGCGTTGAGACCCCACACGCGCTGTAGGTGCAGCGCAAGGACTGTTTCTTGGCTGCTGTACACGGTTCTAGAAAGGTGGTGAGCTGACCATGGATGCATGAAAATAAAGTGTGCGGACCCGTAGATCAGGATATTGATTAGTGTGGCCACGGCTCGAGAAGACCTCATGAGTTTCATCATGACTTGCAGCAAGGAGATTTTGGGCGGCGCAGAAGCAGTTGAAGATGCCGATAAATTGACATCTGCAGAGGGTTCGCCATTGTCCGATTTCTTTGCGATTGGCGTGTCAGCTGTCGAGGCGCCCTGAGCGGCCCCAAGATGGCCGGTTGACTTCTCTTCCACTATTTCATTGCCTACGGTACCACGGAAACCGGAAGACGACTTTTCCTCGTCGGCTTCGGTGCTGATGAGTGCAGCAGCGGGATCGACGCCCCATAGACGCGCATCCCGGGGCTCGATGATGAGTAGGCGGCCGAGGACGTCGATGAAGGTGACGAGGATGCTGAATATGAATGGCGCACGGAAGCCGAAGCGGCTATACAAGGCACCTCCAACAGGGGGGCCGACGAGAAGGCTGGCGTGAGATTAGCATCGACTCGAGTTGAAGTTGTGGAACGGCAGTTACCCTATTGGCAGGCCGGACATGGCTATGCCTAGCTGCCCTACGGTCTTCATCAGTCTCTGACACCGTAAAGACAAAACCTCACGCACTCCCGAGCGATAATTAAGATATGCTCATAGTGCACTTGCTAGATCTTACAGAAGTGCCAGACCGACGACCCAGACCATAGAGGAACTGATGCCCTGAATCACTCGTGCAAGGGCCATGACCCAATACGTCGGTGCTTCCATGAGCATGACCTGCGAGCTCAGGAGGACAGTCAAGCCTAGTATCAAGGGCATCTGCCGCGAATTGTATTTCTCGGAGTGCCATGCGATAGGGGGCGTTGCTGAGCGTATGGTTAGGACTGGGACGGGAACCGAGAGGCCAATGCGCTTACAGAAAACGAGACCCCCTGACTGAAATCAGTTAATGTAAGCGTTGGAGCAGGGTTGAATATAGAGGAGAATTTATACATACGAATGCGAAAAGAAGATATCCAACCAAAGCAGAGACATTGCTGTAGCCCTTCTTCTCGAGTTCGAAAGGAAAGACAGGTATGACGACCGAATAGACTATGAGGTCAGTAGTAATACCTGAGACCATTCGTCTGATGAGAAGGGTGATTTTTATCGAGGAGTGGACAGTCGCACCCATGCCAACTACTGTCGAAAAATGTCAGAAGATGGGCCACAATCATTCGAAGTTTGCAGTGACGTACGTACCCAACGTCACAAACCAGATAGAGGACCGCCATTCGAGTCCCCAAGGCCGATGCCGTTCAATCTCCGAGGGATGCGAGGCAAGGAAGGATCTGATCGACGCAGGAGGTAGAAGACGTCTCAATGCACTAAGATAGCATGAATATGCGCCCATATCTTGAAAGACGACACCCTTGCCATACCTGGACATGATTCCGAATATAATCGGGTCCACACTTGCTGAAGCCCTTTCCAAGAAAAGTTATACTTTACAAGCTCATCAAACCATCCAGCGAGTTGGCAATCAAACGGGAAAAGATTCCCTGACAATGACAGGAGAAACCAAGTCGAAAGTACTCAAAAGCCGTTGATCAACCGGCCTCGATATCGAGCCCGGAGGCGGATCTCGATCAGGAACGAAGCTAATAGCCCCGTTACGTCATTCAGCACTGACTCAACGCCTGCGGCGACGAACTTCTGATATCTGCTCAACCTTTCTTTCGTCGAATATCACAGGATTCATCCTGTATTGTATCGCACGACTTTCAAAGTTAAATCACCAAAACAGCGCAGATGCCCGAACTGCCAGGTCGGTCTGGACTCCCCGTTTTGATACTCTATCTAAGGTCCCAACTAACACCTGCGACTGTGTGCAATTTCAGAGGTCGAAAGAGCCGCGAACTTGTTGCGCGATGTCGCTTTGGGCAAGAAGATAGAGAAAGTTGAAACTTTAGAGGATATCCTTGTCTTCTCAGATATCTCTCACACCGAATTCGTACGGCATTTCATCGTCAACGATTACAGTGGTTTGAACTGAATACTTCAACAGGCCAAAGAACTTACAGGCCGTACTGTCAAGAATGTCGGGCGATACGGTACGCAAGACATCACCTCCCCTATCAATGTATGGTGGCATGGTTCCTCGTAATTGAACGAAGCGCAGGTAAAGCATTCTACATGGAGCTGGATGGAGATGGCAGACATCCGGTCTTTCATTTCGGCATGACCGGAATGCTTCAGGTAGATATACGCCGCCCTCAATTTCTCAGAAAAACACACCAATCGCAGTCATGCCTGTGCCTCTCATAGGTGAAAGGCAAAAAATTGATGCACTACAGAGAAGGTCCGCGAAAAGAATCGGCAGATTGGCCTCCGCGTTATATGAAGGCAAGCACATGGCTCCCATTCCCATCTTCCAAGCATGTTGAATCCGGATGCACACCAGTTCATCCTCCACCTTTCCGACCCCAACACGTCTTCCTCGATCGAAGTTGCATTCTTCGACGCGCGCCGCCTCGGCCGCATTCGTCTATGTGCCTCGCCGTTGACGGAGCCGCCCATATCGACCATGGGCTTCGACCCGCTCCTGTCCATGCCTGACTTTGAAGACTTTAAGAAGGGCGTGCTGAAGCGATCATGTCCTATCAAGGCGCTCTTGCTCGATCAGTCGTTCAGCGCCGGCGTTGGAAACTGGGTCGCAGGTCAGTCGTTCTTGATGTCTATTTTGTGTTTTCCCGACAATACTGATTGAATTCTGTGTAGATGAGATCTTATACCATGCTAGGGTCCACCCCGAACAGCGTTGCAACACACTCTCCGAAAAGCAGTTGCGGGCGCTTTATCACCAGACGGCAGAAGTCCCTCGGATCGCGGTCGAGGCCAATGCGGACGACTCCAAGTTTCCAGAGGACTGGCTCTTTCGGCACAGATGGGTCAGTATGCCCTCTTACTCTGTCCGTCATCACAAGTGTTTTGATTGTTTCATCTGCCAGGAAAAAGGCAAGAAAAAGAAGAATGCAAAGGACGTCGAACCGTTGCTGCTGGTAAGGAAAGTCTAAGACCGATTTGTGTTGTACTGAGGATTCTGTCTATCTCTAGGCTTCTGGCGAGAAAGCGACGATCAAGTGGCTTGCTGTAGGCGGGCGTACGTCCGCATACGTTGCAGAGCTACAAAAGTTACCATCGAAGTCGCACTTGCCGGCGAGTGCGAGGGACGAAGCAGAAGATGCTGGCGAGGAAAGCGACTTGACTCCGTTGTCGGCATCGGACACAGAGGTGGTGGTGGGTACCTCCGTTCATAAAGGTCGTAAGCGCAAGGTATGTACTTTAGTAGTGCTATACCGACGTCGGACAATCTTGACGCGGAGCAGGCGAAGGTCGTGAACCAGTCAAACAAAGTTTCCAAACGATCGAGACATTTTGAGGATAAAGTTGAAAAGACAGCAGCGAGCACAACTAGGAAAACAAGGCGGAAGGCATCTTAAACACCATACAGTAGATACCTCTTAGATCATGCTACAGTATAGCTTACCCATATATTAATGCAACGTATGTACTTTTAATCGCTTTCCTCGCTGCCCTCGTCTTCCGACTCCTCCGCCTCATCGTCGATGAATCCGTTCAATGTCGGCCCATCCTCGTCGCCCTCGTCATCCTCACTATCGTCCTCGTCCTCAAAGACCCCCTCCTCCGAATCATCTTCGTCCTCGTCCTCGTCGCTCTCCCCACCCAGCTCCACATCCTCGATGCTGCCCGCCTCGCTCCCCACCTCGACCTCGACGTCCATCCCATCCTCGCCTTCCTCCTCGCTTTCGCCCTCGATGTACACCCTCACCTCGCGCCCGCCGGCCGCTTTGCCCTTCTTCGCCTTCGCAGGCTGCGCCACAGGCGCGGGCGCCGCCGACGAGCGCAGCTCGATCTGCTGCAGGACCATGTCGAGCCGGCCCGAAAGCCCCAGGAGCGACTCCTGCAGCGCCATGCGCGTCGTCAGCGTCGCATGCAGCCCCGACAGCCGCGCGACCAGATCCGGCATCTACACACCCCATCAGTCCCAACCCATCAAAAAGTACACTCATCACTCACGGTCATGAGATGCCCGCTATGCACGACCAGCACGGTCTTCACCCACCGCACAAGCCCCCCCGCGCGCTGGCTCCCCGCCCCGCCGCCGCCGCCCTTGCCCGTCCCCGCGCGCTTCCCGCGGCCCAGGCGCTCGACGCACGCATTCAGCAGCGGCACCGCGAGCTGCGGCGGCAGGCGGCGCACCGTCTCCGTGACGAGCCCCGCCTCCGTGTGGTTGAGGCACGTCTCGAGCAGGCGCGTGTCCGCCGAGTGCAGCGCCTGGATGAGCGTGCGCGTCAGCGTGATGCTCGATGGCGCCGCGCGGGCCTCGCGCGCGGGCTGCTCGTCGTCGGAGTCGGAGGGGGCGCCTGCGCGCGCGGCGCCGGGGTCGAGGGCGGTGAGGCGCTGTCCGAGGCTCAGCTCTGCGAGGTCGACGTCGAGCGCGCCGGACGCGTCGACCATGGTGATGTCGTCTGCGGCGGCGTCCTGCCCGAGTGCGGTGCCGGAGCGCACGGCGAGGCGCGTGGACTCGGCGTAGCGCTTGTTGGTTGGGCCCTGGGTGTCCTGGTCGGTGTCGAGCATGTCTGCGCCCACGTCGCTGACGACGTTCACGTCCGAGATGAATTCGCCCGAGTCGTCTAGGTATTGCTGGGGATAAAATTGTTTATGATTGGAGATACAGTGAGGGGTGGTTTTGGACTTACGACGATGTCGAACACCGGGCGAACGCCCCCGACTATCCGCGCTACCCGTATGCGGCCCTCCTGGTCGTGCATGAAGGATGCGGCGACCACCTTGACGGCTCCAGGAGTCCGCTTCGCGGATACAGTGACTGTTGACCGCCGCTCGAGCGAAAGGACTTTAGATTTCGACTTTTTGCTCGATGCCGCAGCAGCCAGGTCGCTTGAGGGCGAGAAGACCGAAATCTGGCCAGAGGCTGATAGCACGAGCAGATTGTGCTTCTCAGCGCTGGATACGGATATTTGTCGGGCGTCGGAGTCCAGGGGAATGGAGGCGGACAGCTTGCCCTCTTTTGAACCAGCATCTGGGATTTCCCAAAGACATACATGACGGTCGCGTTCGGCCATTGAGACGAAGTGTCTTGAAGGCTCGCCCTCAGACTGTGCTGGTTGCCAATGCAGCGAAGTGATGTTGGACGCATGGCCTGTGAATGTGGCCAGCTCGTCCGGTTCTAGAGACGTCGAGGATGAGGACGGGATTTCGGCAGAAAGAAGTTTGATGCTAGTGTGCGCGGCCAGGATATGGACGTGCTCATCATCCTCCGCCCCCGGACTTCTACGCACGCTGATTGAAGTGAACGGTATCCGGTCGCTGTCCTTCCAGCTTGCGAGGTAGTTGCTGTTGCGAGCGTCCCAGAGCCGTATTGAGCCATCCGCGCTCGATGTGTAGATGGTACTCGTATTGTCTCCCGACGTCGAGAAGTCGAGCGAAAGGATAGCTGCAGTGCTAGACGGGTGTGACAACGTGCGCAAGACGCGTGCATGGGAGGGGGAGAAAAGCAGGAGCGAGCCGTCCGATAGCCCGAGGACCACGACCTGCGGCGCATCCGAGCGCTCAGCAGCCTCACTCTGCGCAGCCACGCTATTCCGCTTCTTCCGCTTCTTTTTTGGGGATCCATCGCCGTCGACTGACACGGATTTCTGGCCCTCGGATGGGTCAAACTGCGTCCAGGCGAGAGTTGTGACGCGCGCAGAGTCTACGACATGTTCGGATATGCTCTGGCCCGTTACGGTGTCGTAGACGCGCAGACGGTGCTTGTCGATGGAGAGGGATACGTATGCGAAGAGGTCGCCTTTGGGCGAGAAGGATGAGAGGGAGAATGTGGAAGACGCATCTTCGACCACAGGTTGCGAGAGAGCCGACGTCGATTGTGGTCGATTCTTCGGCGCTTTTGTGCGAGGTTTTTTGGACTTGGGTATGGAAGACATATCTGAAGCCTGAAAAGTCAAACAGAGTTGTTATCGTGACCGAATTATCACGCACCTTGTTGCTGCCCCGCTCAGCTCTGAGATGCTCTGCACAAAAATTACGAGCGGCGTAAAGGCTGCGGAAAATGCCGAACGCGAGTCAAGGTTGCCATTTTTGGGTCTTTTGTGTTCAGTTGTCGATGCCGGTGCCCTCTGCTCGTCCTTATATGCCGCCCGCTCTCTGTTGACTCCTTTTCCTCCGTACCCTCACCATCTTTCCTCTGCATCCTTAAAGACTTAGAACTACGCCGCTTTCTTAAATTTTTGTTCCTCGTTCTCGCTACTCGTGTATCCATTTACGCGTCACACAGGAAGGAGTGTAAGATTGGATCCTCTGTATAAGTAATAGACTCGTACGGTATCACGACACGGAACCGCCATGAATTACATCCAGGTAAGCTTCAGATCGACTTTGAGCGACGTGTATAGCTGAGACTCCTCGCAGCTTGAAAAATTAGGTATGTCATAGTTTGCCACCGCTGCAGATGTTCTGGGATCCTGACAGCATATCACAGGTGAAGGAACATACGCCACAGTCTACAAGGTGAGTCGCGCATCGATCTGGCTTCTCTCCGATATTTATGTCGTTTATACTTAGGGGCGTTCACGAACTACAAACGAAATCGTGGCTCTGAAAGAGATTCATCTCGATGCCGAAGAAGGCACCCCATCCACCGCCATCCGCGAGATCTCCCTCATGAAGGAGCTCAAGCACGTCAACATCGTCCGCCTCCACGACGTCATCCACACCGAGACCAAACTAGTCCTTATCTTCGAATACTGCGAGCGTGATCTCAAGAAATACATGGATGCCCACGGCGACAGGGGCGCACTCGACCCGATGACGGTCCGCAGCTTTATGTATCAGCTCCTCATGGGCACCGCGTTCTGCCATGAGAACAGGGTGCTTCACCGAGATTTGAAGCCGCAGAATCTGCTTATCAATAGGAAGGGCGAACTTAAGCTTGGCGATTTCGGATTGGCGCGGGCGTTTGGTGTCCCCGTGAACACCTTCTCAAACGAGGTCTGTGTGCCACCATTTTCAACGTTATGTCACCTTGTTGAGTCTATCTACAGGTTGTGACACTGTGGTACCGCGCGCCCGACGTCCTGCTCGGCTCAAGAACGTATAGCACCTCCATCGACGTCTGGTCATGCGGCTGCATTTTCGCCGAGATGATCTCTGGCGTCCCTCTCTTCCGTGGACGCGACAATTCCGACCAACTCCTCCACATCATGAGGATCATAGGCACCCCCGACGACAGGACGCTCCGCAAAATGGCTGCCGAGTCTGTGAGTTACCAAATGGCTTCATTGCGTCTCCTGGGTGCACTAACGAACGCGGCCACACAGCCTGAAATCCAAGTAAAGCAATGGCCGAAATATCCCAAAATCCCCTTCTCCCATGTCCTCCCGAAAGCCTCCCCACAAGGTATGCTCCGTGCCCCCTTTACCCGTTCAGTCATTTGACTGAATACGACGCACCGCAGCCCTCGACCTCCTCGAGCGCCTCCTCCAATTCGACCCGGCCAAGCGCATCACCGCCGCCGAGGCGCTCCAGCACCCATACTTCACGGCCGCCGGCCTGCCCACCGCGGTGCCGAACCCGGCCGTCACGGGCTACACGATGGGCCCGCCGCCGCCGAACAGCATGCCCCCGCCGAACTACAACTACCAGCAGCACCAGCAGTCGCAGCACGCGCTCATGCAGCAGCAGGCACAGGCCCACGCTCAGGCGCAGGCGCAGGCACAGGCGCAAGCGCAGGCTCAAGCGCAAGCGCAAGCGCAAGCGCAAGCGCAAGCACAAGCACAGGCGATGGCGCAGGCTCATCAAGCGCAGGCGCAGGCGCAGGGACAGCCGTATGGGCAGTATCCCGCGGGGTATGCGCATCAGGGTCGGTGATGCAGTGTTTGGAGTGTCTGTTGGAAGTGGACATCGTTAGATCTCGTTTTGTGTCCCCCCTCGTTTCTACATCGGATCCATTGACTGTCCGCCTTGCCTTCCTTCCCATCATATGTATACCGGCTGTGTCTTCTGTCATTCTGTTCAGTACGAGTCATTCACCGTGGGCTTCTTTCTGTGCAATATTATGTACTCCGCAATCGACGTTCATTTGGAGCGGAATATCCTTCAGTTGTGAGAGTATTACTGGGTCAGTGTCACCCTTCCATCCGATCAAAAAGCTTCACATCCCGAATCTTCTATTGCAATCAAAACAAGACATACGTAGAGGATACAAATGGTACAAGGCGTGCCGCACATCGTGTATATGATACAGCGAGATTGGTTATAAAAATGTGCAGTAGCTAGATGAGACGGTGGACAATCAACCAAGAGCGTGGAAAGAAAGATGCGACATAGACATTAGAGCCCGGTGTCGTACAACAGATTGACCGGAGATAAATGGGAGGGTGAAGATGATAAGTTAAGATATAAGACGGATGCTCAGCCGACAGGATAGGCGAGCGTGCGGGTTCGTTATCCGTTGCCATTGGCATGGGCATTGGACGGCGAGTGGGCGGGGCCCCCGCCGAAGCTTGTTAGTAATAGTGCTAGGTCGGCTGCGGGAGAGGATGTCAGCTTAGAGCTCCGGAGGGTTTAAATTCCTCAGACGTACGTTTCTTAAGGGGCTTTGCGAGGAATGCGTTCATCCCTGCACTTAAACATAGCATTTTCGTAGATTCTTGAGCGTCTGCACTCAGGGCGATCACTAGATATGATGAGTCAGTCTCGATTTCAAGTGCATGCAACAGATATATTGGACATACCAGGGAGGAATTCAGCGACCTTCCGTCGGTCTTCAAGATGTCGTATTCGCTTGACAGCCTCTACACCATCACATATTGGCATGTCTGGAAATCGTTGGTAAGGATAGGATGTCTCTAGATAACGGCGAGAAGGAAACTAACGATGATCGAACATTGCGACGCTGAAATATCCAGGCTCATGGGACTCCCATTCTATAAGGGCACCAGTCAGCAGACAGAATGAGGTGGACAATATAGAACTAACCCTTGATAGCCTCTTCTCCGTTCGAAGTAGCGGTTACGACAAGGTCATATCGCTCCAACTGCTTGACTAACAGTTTTTGCGCTACAGGATTGTCTAGGCGGGCGTTGTGAGTTAGCATTACTTGCAGCGACTCGAAAAGCGGTACCCACCTTCGGCTATCAGAACATTGCCATACAAAGTGCGGCGGGCGGTCGAAGGATCCTCAGCATCCGTTTCCATCGACGAAGTGGTATATGCTTCTTTGGGTATATTCATCAATGTCGCCAGGCTCTGGAAAAGTCTGATCCTGCGCGGTGGTTTGGTGATTCTAACCAAGCCGTCCACATCGCTCTTGAACAGAGGGTGACCTGGTACATTGTTCGTGACGGGCGTGTAGAAATGGATTATCTTCGTCTGCTGCAGCGACGGGAACGGAAGGGATTTGATGAGTCGCGCGATCTCTTCCGCTTGTTCCTCTTCCTGATGATCGAAGATGACAAAGTCCAGAGGACTGTCTAAAGTTGCAGCGTTGTGAAGATATGCTTCTAGCTCCGATATCGAAGATACAGTCGACACGACAAAACCCTCGAGCATAGTCTTGAGTAGCTGAGATGTAGCGCTAGATACAGAGCTGATCAGAATGCGGAGTATCCGTGGTTGCTTTAGGAGCTGAGTTCTGATGGCTGCGATATTCTCTTCCGCTTTGCGCGACTCGTCGGACTCGAACACTTTGACGGGAATCGTGAACCAGAACATCGAGCCTTTTCCCAGTTCCGACTGCACTCCAATGACGCCACCCATAAGCTTCACAAGCTGCCTGCAAATCGATAAGCCTAGTCCAGTCCCTCCGAAGCGTCGTGTGGACGAGTTGTCAGCCTGCTGGAACGGCACGAATAGTAGGTCCACATCGCTCGAGGCCAGGCCGATACCCGTGTCTTGTATCACAAATTTGAGATTGACTTCGGCTTCGCCCTTGGTGTTCACAGGAAGGGTAGTGTTGTCTACCGAGCACAACACCTTGACAGACCCACTGGGTGTGAACTTGACGGCGTTGCCGATAAGGTTCATGAGCACCTGGCGTATACGGGCATAATCGGCCGTGACCCAAGCTGGGACATCCTTCTCGATGTTGAAAGAAAGGTCAAGTTTGGTCGCTGCAAGAGGAAGTAGTAACTCCATGCAATCCGCGATGATGTTCTCCATCGAGAAACCAGTATATTCGAGCTTGACAGCCGAAGCTTCGAGTTTACTGTAGTCGAGAATGGAGTCGATAATCTTCAGTAAAAGCTCACAAGATTGCTTCGCCGTCTGCACGATTTCGCTTTGCGCCAGATTGAGTTCGGTCCCGCTCAGAATGTCAAGCAGGCCATAGAAAGAGCTGAACGGTGTACGTAATTCATGGGACATAGAAGCCAAGAAATTGCTCTTGATCTTCGTGGCCTTCAGAGCGTCTTCGCGGCTTCTCCGCGCTGCTTCAAGTGCCTCTCGTTGCGATTGGATCATCTTGAGGTTCTCTCTTGTTCCAGCCTGCACTGATCTGAACAACAGAGCATTCGCTACACTGATGTTAGCTTGCTGCACAAGGAGCGTAAGGAGCGTGACGGTGTTCTGGGAGAAGGCATATCTGGAGGCCAGATATAAAGCACCAAACGTTTGCCCTCGGTTACTGAATATCGGTATGCAGATGACGGATCGATGGGGACTCTGCTGGGCTTCTGAAGCAAAGCGGGAATCTGAAGAGACATCTTCATAGGATACGCGTTCCTTCGAGTTCAGCGCTATCGCAGACAAATAAATTTAATGAATATTCAGAGTACATATGGAACGAACCATGCTGGATGATCGCTCTCTGGAGAGGGTCCGAAATCATTCGTACTGAAATAGGATGCCTAGACGTATGGTTAGTAAACAATGTGGCGAACGCAGTGACTGTAGACATACTCGTGAACTTTACAGATAGCTGGCGGCACCATGCTAGTCGCGATAGAATACTCCCCTGCTTCTCCTGAGATGACAATGCAGGCGCTTTGCGCTCCCGAGGTTTCTAAGACCTTGTGAGCCGAATACTGAAAGCCTAGTTCAATTTACTCACCGGTGGCGATTTCCGTTAATCGCTGCAGAGCTAAATGTCTGAGGATCAGTTACGGTAACAGCCGACATTTTGAAAGCATACCAGAATAAAGATGGATATCCGTAGCAATCTCTTTGCTCCATTTCAACACGGAAGCTAGGTCTGATGCAGGCAAGGAGGTCATTTCGTCCTCCTCAGCTTCCTCAGGCTTCTCTTCCTCAGATGTGTAGTAAGCCATGGGCTGAGCAGGGTTCACGGAGATGCTCATCGTGACACTATTTTCAGTCTGCACGCCGACATCGGTACTGAATATGTGCCGTTTGAGCGTCTCCTGCGGATGGCTGCTCTGAGCAGGCAACAGCGATGCCCTACACGATAAATGGTATATGTCAGTTCATATCCATCATCCAAGAGCGCCACATACACGATGCCCCGTGCTCCCCATTGATTCTGACGGGAAATACCGCGACGCTGTAGCTCCGTGCCAAGACCTTCAACGCCAGTGCGAACGAAATGAGATCCTTGCTGCAATCTCGGAAATTAGCCAGATGCGATGAAGACAAGGAAAATGCACTTTACAAGGTACAGGGCCCAGCCTTCCTCTAGCAGCCAATCGTTATTCACAGCCAACCTTGAGGATACATACTCAGACGATGGCATACGATGCACAGGGATGTGGGACGTACTTAACAGCGATGTCGTAAAGCTTGTACGACTCCGTGCTGTTGTCGAGTGACGACATCTCCGCATCCTGATTCGACATTAGCTTCACGTGTACTCATACAACGGGGAGGTCATACCACAAGGGCAACCCATGTGCTTGTGTTGACAGGACTTGGGGATAGCCATCTGCGGTGCGTGAGCGCTATGGACAAAAAGTGTCGGCGAGATAGTACGTACCTTCGGATATAGCTTTGATTGACAGTGGTCTGCCTAACATACTTTCGGCGCATAGCGTCGTCAGTGTAGCCTTCCCGGATGCATGCGATCATGGCCAGGCTATGGAAGAAGAGAGCATAGCGATTATGTCGGTGACTGCATTGAGGGTAAGCACGGTGAGGCAAACTGTCAAGTGGCTAGAACACACTTAGGATGCTTGTCTCGGCTTTCATACATCTCAAAGCCTAAGGCTGCAGCTTCCCGCACGAAGCCCAAGCAATACAAGGCGACAACCTTGAACGAGTTATACCTGACACACCGAGAATTAAGCTAAGGTTATGCTACAGATAGCTGACACTCACCAATTCATGGCCAATCCTATATTTCCGCTAAACCTAGAGATATGAGCAAGATACTCTGCTTCATTGAAGGTATCGGTGTCATAAATGGTCTCCGCCGACGTGACAGCGGTATAACCGCCCAGTGCACGAATGCAGTTGAGTAGAGCTGTTGTGTCAATCTACCGTCAGAAAAGGTATCATCGAAAACAGAATGGACTGACCCATCGCAAAGATCGTAGAGTCGCCGTGCGGTGTCCATAACTTGATGTCGTTATAGCTCTATAAAATCGGATGAGCTTCGCGCAGGGACAGTAGCGTGGTGGATGCAAACCTCTTCCGCATAGACGACAAGCTCATCCACTGCGAGATCACATCAAGAAATAATCCGAGCCGGAAAAGAGGCAAACATACAATGTTCACAAGAGAACAGCTTCGTCTCCGTCGTGTAGTAGCTAGCGAAACTCGCATAGACGCGATCGCCCGCGCTGTTCGCGTACATTGCAGCTTCCTCCAGCCGTCGTAGGTTCGCTCGGATATGAACGTTGTCATATCCGGAAACCATGGAACTGAACAGCACCAGCGCTCGACTGTAAATTTTCCTTCAGCAAAAAGCCGTGTATAGTTGCTAGAAGGCATACCACCGCTCTGAATTTGTGCCGTGCTTGTCTGCTATTCGTAGAGCAAGCTTACCGAGGTCAGCGGAGAATCGGTACAGTTCTTTCTTCTCGGCGGCAGCTATGACCCTTGTGAGACGACAACAATGACTAGCGCAATATGGAACTTACCGCCAAGTGTCCAGAAGAAGCCGAGTGCGGTGCCGGGGGACATCCCCGAGCTAGATTGGTGTATCAGCATATCCGATTGTTTGGCGAACATTCAATAACCCTACCGAAGCGCTAATTGGATCGTCTATGGAATAAGTCAGTCCCGCAGACGTTGAGACGAGCCGATTCAATGCGCACCGTTAAACCAATGATATCCGCAAATCCTTCCCCAGTGCTCCAATACGCATTGACACCTATTTGTATCACCGATTCAATCAGCAGCAGAGCCTTCTGACGGCCGTATGGGGAACACGAACCTGCGTCTCCCAGCAGGGCAACCGCCAGATCCGTCCGCGGATCCGACGCGCGCGGTATCGCCAGAATCGCATCAAAACCCACCGCCAGAATCTCATTCTTGACCTGCTCAAACATGACGTTCGCCTCCTGGCGTGTCGGCGCCGCGTTGATCTCGACGCCGAGTACATGAAGCGCGAGCAGCGTGTCGTCGAGCGCGGACGAGAAATTGTTGCGCATCCAGTGGTTGCGCGAGCGCAGGCGCAAGAGCTGCGCCTTGCTGTCTGCGCCCTCGGCGCGCTTGAGGCATTCCTCGATGTACCCGTCTGACTGGGTGTACTCGCCTGTGGGCATGTCAGGTGAGATGCAGCTCCACTGCCGTACGCACTGCTGGTACTAACCTCGCCATGTGGAGAGCCTAGAACATGGTACGTCATTTCAAAGAAGCACTATATATGAATGGAAGCAAACTTACTCTGCCAGTTTGGTCAAGAGAGAAAAGGTACGTGTGGGGTTGGCCGCCCACGTGTCGTTCTCCAGCAAATCCCGCGCGTTGATCAGCGACTGGTACGCAAGCTAAGCCCGAGCGTTAACATCTATACCCGGACATGAAATGTTAAGTTGAGCTCATCGTACTTCGTGAGCGCCCCTCGCCCACGCGGAGTCCCCCGCACTGATGAGCAGGGCAATTAACTCCTCCCGCTTGGTATGTGTCCGCAGCAGCGATAAGCATCTATGAACAAAATAAACGCCCTATCTTAGACATCCACAACCAAATTGCACTTACCGCTGTGCACGCTCAGCAATCTGATAGATATCAGGCGTTGGCTCATGCAGCATCATGAGGATGATCTAACAAAATACGTCAGCCGCGCAGATCCGTTGGAGAACCAAACTCGCCAGCCACCTTGAACGACATCTTCGCCACCGAATTCTCTGATAGGCTTGCAGCCTCTGCCTCGGCAGCTTGCCGATATCTGTCATGGGCAAAGCTACACATATCGCGGGCGCGCTGGACGAGCCATCCCTCTGCAATAGCGACCTGCAACCCGCGCATCGAGCTGCGACCCATGTTGAACTGGCTCCGCTTGCTCGATGACGGCGGTTTGGCCTGTATCCATCCATCGAATTCGCTGTCCCCATCGCTATTGCTGCTCGATAATTCATCGTGGTCCATGACCTGCGCGACATCTGTCACTTTGAACCTACATGATCGTCGGTGTAAGATATTAAATACGCATGCAAGTGTGCTCACGTTGAACCAAAGAAGGATGCCCATATAAGGTACTTCCTTGCATCATCAGGCAACAGGTGGAGATGCGATTGAAGATAAGACAAGTCGTTGGGGTCAGCCGTGTCCTTCTGCGCGAGGAGCGTCGGTTCTATGCTAGACATGTCAAACCTGCCAGATCATTAGTACTTCATATTGAATGCATTGTTCCGTGCCGAACGTACTGCCAACAGTTTCGCTCCCAGTCAAACGTAATCTGTCGACGGAGTGAATACAGCGGAACTCATGTACGGACAGAGAAAATAGTTCTTACGAAGTGCTGCCGTTGTAATGTCGCAAGGATGTTCCTAGCTGAGAACGCATTACCCGCCGACGCCGCGTGAATCAATCGCGAGAGTGGTGCCACGGCGTCTTTGGTCTGACGCAGCGTGCGCGATATGAGAGAAGAGATAGCGGAATACGGCAGCGGTTCCAGCTGAATCCATGTCGCACGTGAGCGACCGGTGAACATGCTGCGAACGCGCTCGATGATCTCCCTGGACGGTCATCAGCCACAGAACGACACGCGGTCAGCAGCAAGTCACCCACGGTTGGTCTTCGCGGAGCGTCATGAAAATAAGCTGTGCCTCCTCAGTCCTGGGAATGCGCCCTGCAACATGAGGGAAGAACTCACAATACGGCTTTTCGAACTTGCCAGCGTGCTGATGAGATCCAGGGAGCTGTATTCAGATCTGCGTAAATAGAAGTTCGGCCACATAGAGAGAAAGCGACTCAACCAATCGTCTGCCTCGTGCAAATCATCGAGGAACAGGGCGAATAGGCGGGTTTCCGCGAGCACGGCGAACACATTTTCCACAAGTGACTGGAACCGTGCGCGCAACTCGGGACTTGCCAAGGGTTCCTGAGGAGGTTCTCCGTTCCCATCGACAAGGCTCATGATGTCCTGTAGCTCAGGGGCACCTTCGTAGAGAAGGGGGAGTATGCGCAGCTGGGGCCCTAACCGCGTCTTGAGGGAAGCAATGAACCGGTGCAGATCGCTATGGAAGACCATGAGCTGTCTCAAAACAGAGGAAAGACATGACAGCTAGCTGAAATTGAGCAAACATTCACGACAAAAAACTATTTGAACACATACCAAGGCCGCAAACGGCGCGGCAATGGAATTCTGAAATTTCGCGTGACCCCACAGACCATGTGCTAAAGAACAGAGATCAGATGGCTGTAAAAATACGGACAATACAATTGTGCTTACAGCGCCATTTCGCCTGATTAGCGAGGACCAGCGAGCTCTTCCCAGCACTGACACAGAACACGTCAGCTATCCATGCAGAACGACCAGTGAAAAGATTGTACCCAGGCGGGCCAATAACGACCACTCCATGTGCATGCGCGCTCTTCACCGACGGCGGGCCAAGCGCGATCCTTCTCAACCCGTCGCTCATGGCCGTCATCTGCGAGCCCGTGTTCGTGATGCTTGAGTCTTGCGAGGCTGGGAAACCGCTTGTGGAGGACCTGTCCTGTCGCTCCTCCGAGTTCTTTCCGCTGGATGCATTGTGTATAGAGATATCGCTGCGCGAGGACTTGGAATCGTTGTCCCACTCTGGGCCAGGACTGTCGCCGGTCTTCTGGCTTTCGGTTGACGAGAGGCTCAACGAGCCCTTGGAGAAGGCAGCATACCGCGAGAAGCTAGTCGAAGCATGGCGGATGACATTACGAACGATCTCCAGCTCTTTGTCTCGCCCGAACTATGTGATATTCAGCGACCAGGTCCGCCGGGCCAAGGATACAACGCACCAGGATGTTTGGTATTGTAAACTCCTGCAGGAAGAAATGAGGGATGGTACTTGGTGAAGAAGGGACTTTGTCTCACCATATACCGGTCCTGAGTTGCAATCTCGAACGAGGGAATGAGCTGATGACAAAGATCAGCTGAATTCGCAGTGAAGACCAACGAGTCCTACCTCTAATGACTGTTCAGAGACCGACGACACCGCAGCCAACAACCTCTTCTGACATTCTAGAAGATCCGCCTTCAACCCGTACGCGCTCTGATATCGAGCATCAGGGCCCTTGGAGAGAAGCTATCCCGCGCCAATGAAATGAATCAGCGAGCAAATCCGATCTCCGAGGGATTCCAAACCGACCTTCTCTATAATTTGCGCGAGAACCTGCGGGATATCCCGCCTCACCTCGTGCACTGGCATCGGCCTCTTCTGCACGATTGAGTGTAGGATCTCCATGGGGCCACCCTCGAAAGGCATCATACCTCGGCCGACGATGAGCGCCCAGAACATGACACCCAGGGAATACAGGTCCGTTCGGTGGTCTTCCACAGTCGTATCCACGCTGCCTGTCTGTTCCGGTGCGAGGTAGCACAGGGCCTCCTTAACCTTGTATTTGTCCATCTCCTCGAACGCATCGGCCCGGATGACAAGGGACGACGGCCCGCCGAACTGCTCGAGCGAGATGGAGCGGTTCCCAAAATGTACCAGACGGACAATACCAGAATGCGCGTTGATGTGGTACGCGTTGGCCCGGACTGCAGGAATGTTGCCGAGGTGTCAGTGATGACGTCGTTGGTGACGAACGCGAGTACGTACCTTCGCGATGAATGATTCCGAGTCTTCCGGGGACAATGACCGGTCAGTACGTGACAAGCGCGGGATTTTTGCGGAAAAAATAGCGCACTTGTGCATCATCTCCAGGCAGTTCGTCGCTTGGACAGCAAACCTTCACACACGAGGAAGCGAATAAGGAGGCGTCACAGTACTCTGCGCGAATTTTGTACTTACTCGAGAAACGTAGCGAGGTCCATCGTGTCTATGCTCTCTGTGTCGCCGGAGAAGGTAGTGTCGAGGTCGGTCATGAACATGTCCCCATGTGATGAGGACGAGGGCGGCACCGTATGCGCGGGCTCGGCGAGCAGCAGATCGTTAACTTTCGACTTGGGGAGATATCGGCCGAGCATGTTCGGACCGGGATGGACAAGGAGGAGCACGACGGCATCGCCGTCGGCCTGCGATATTGAGAAGAAGTCGATGAGGCGCAAGGTCGTGCGGAGCGTCTCGATCGACGTCTGCATTCGTCCGAGACTGGACACAGGCGCATTTGTATCGCGGACGCGTACGGAGATGGGCACGAAACACTCACATGTGGGCCTCGCGCTCGAGGCAGACCGAGGCGTTGGTGTGTGCCGGAGCGATCTTCGCGAGGACATTCGAGCCGTCCTTGAGGCTGCTGCCTTCGGCGAGCTGGGTTAGACTTCCAGTGTCCTCCCATAATACTGCCTGCAGAAACTCCCGGTCAGAAAGCCGGATGCACGATAAAATAGCCTGACGACGGAACCTTCTCAAAGGCATAACCGGGCACAGAAAGGATGCCGTCGCGAAAGTAGAGAGTGGGGAAGGAGGGCTGAGCGTAACGTCGGCGGGATTGACGGGATTCCTCCCGAGAGATCGAGAACGCGGGGCCGATCTTGTCGACCATGGTTCCACGGGGGAAAGGGAATTACTACTGCGGAATAATATAGCAGTCGAGCCAGCGCAGATGTAGGCAGCTAGCGTGTTGTATAAAAGAGAAATCAAAAAGACATAGCGGGGAGGGGAACGTCAAGAAGCGAAAGTGCAATTTCGAGCATTACTCGCTTGTCACACGGTGACGATCATGGCAGCCCACACGGACCCAATAGTCGGAAGTGACAGGAACCCGCCAAACGTCATCGTGACACATGTCACATTCGTTCGCTCCGTCCTTGGTCCTCTTTCAGTCCACGTTCTTCACTCTGATTCAGAACTTCTTGCAGCTGACAGATCCAAGAATACCAAGCCGAGCATCCATTTATACGACAGCGGGCAATATGACTACAAAGATGTTTTCAACGGACAGCATGGACACACGGCAGAATTCAAACTAATACGAAAATATAACACTACTATCATGCCGAGAAATGAGAGAAATTACGACGTCACTGTCATCGAACCGGTCAGATAATCCTGAATAGGCAAAGTACTCAGAGGGCTGGACTCACTGTAGCTGGCCGGGTCAATGTGATCAGGCAGCTCCGGCACGGCGACCTCGAATCGTGACTGGATCGCAGCCATCACCTGCTGGTCTGCCTCCGACGACACGAACGTAATCGCTAGGCCCTTCGTCCCGAAACGTCCGGCACGGCTACAGGGACGGTCAGATCGGGGCCATGAGAACACAGTGATCAGACGTACCCAACACGATGGAGGTAGCTGTCGGCATCTGGCGGGCAATCGTAGTTTACCACGATGTTCACCCGCTCCACATCGATACCGCGACCAAAGATGTCTGTCGCCACAAGAATACGCTTCTCGAATGCCTTGAAGGCCGTGTAGCGGTTAATACTGCCGAAGAGCCCGTCAGACGATGCACAACCAATCGGACCGAGCAATCACGTACCGCTCCTCCTGAGCAAGACCAGAGTGGATGCTGATACTCGGGAAGTTGCAAGAAACGAGCAACTTGTCAAGCTCAATTGCACGGGCGACAGACTTGACAAAGATCACGACCTGCAATCATTTGAGCATGACATACATCGATCCATAAATTTCAAGACGTACTTGGTTAAATTCCAGGGTGTCGAGCAGCTCGTTCAGCTTCCTATTCTTCCCGCTCTCTTCCAGCTTTACGTAGTGCTGCTGGAGACCGTGGAGGGTGAGCTTCGTCTCGTCGTCCACGAAGATTTCCAAGGGCTAATCGAACACAGCGGTCAGCAACGATAGGAACGGACTAGGCAAAGCACCTACGTTGGCCATGAACTTCTTGCATGTAACCCGAATCTCCTTCGCCAACGTCGCACTGAACATCATGACTTGCTTGTGGTGGGGTGTTGCACGGAAAATCTCTTGCACGTCGCGGCGCATGTCTAGTGGGCGATGGCGCAATGAGATAAATGTCGACAAGGTAAGGGATCAAGGAAAAGAGAGAAATAAAATTCGGGTGCTCGCAGACGAAGACGGAAACGGCGTGAACAATAACAGTCGGAGTGCTTGCCGCTCGTCCGGTCTGGTCTCGTATGAAGTAATCTCGTCGTCGCTGGCGGCCACACGTGCTTCTTCCGCAGACTCGATCCGACTACGCATGCCGCCACGTTGCCTAATCTCCCCTCGCAGTTGAACCCTACATCCAATCCTAGCGACCGATTCCGGATCGAAGGATGCGCGCGCACGTAGGCACGGCGAATGATGTGGACGAATACAGCGAAAAAGAGTAGGCACCCAGCGGACCGATGGCGCAACGTGACGCGACGTATACGAACGGGATGGGACATGAGGTGGGGCGTCGAAGTTGCATGACTAACCAAGCTGCTCGAGCATTTTGTCGCACTCGTCCAGCACGAAGTGCTTCACGTTCTTGGCGTCCAAGACTTTGTCTCTCACGAGTGCGTTCAGGCGGCCGGGCGTCGCGACGACGATATGCGGGCACTTGGACTTGTCTTTGAGCAATTCGGCATCCTTGGAGACAGGCGTGCCGCCGAAGAAGGTGCCAACTCGGACGTCGGGCATATACTTGGCGAAACGGGTGTACTCGTTCTTGATCTGGAACGCCAACTCCCGCGTGTGGCAGAGAACGATGACAGAGACTTCCCCATCGACTGGTTCCAGCTGCTGCAAGGTCGCCAAAACAAAGACGGCTGTCTTTCCGTGACCGGACTTCGCCTGACAGAGGACATCCATGCCAAGTACAGCCTGAGGGATGCACTCTTGTTGGACTATAGGGAGGTCATAAGCACTTGTGTCCGGCAAAAAATGGCTTCGGAACTCACCCTCAGACGGATGTTCGAAACCCAGGTCACTGATGGCACGCAGCAATTCGGGCTTCAACAAGAAGTCCCTGATAACGAACCATATGAGCTGTCGAGCGCAGAATCCATCAAACAGCTCAGAAACGCACCTGAAACCAGTTGAATGGATGCCAGAGAAGTTTTTCTTGTCCTTTTCGTCCCCTTCCAGCGCGGCGCTGGGTGCGACAGCTGCAGTGGCGCCGTTTGTGATGATTTCATGCTCATCCTCGTAGTCGATGAGTTCTTCGTTGTCGGGTGCGCTCATGTTGAAAAGGTTGGAAGGTTCGATAACGGAGAGGGAAGAAGAGGAAAGCTAGAGACGTGTACAGACGAGGTGAAGAGGGTAAGAGCCAAGGAGAGTCGCGAAGCCGCGCCACACCGATTCAACAACCTTATCCTCACGCACGGACCCCGGACGCGTCAGTCTCATGACCTTTTTCTACATCGACGTCGCTTGAACTTCTCGCTCTATGCTTGACCACAACAGATTCCTAACATAATATCATGCTGTTCTCGAGCACCTATATCCTTTGCAATGCTGAGACTGAGTGTCTTCCAGGATTTGAAGTCATTATCCCATGGACGCCCGTGCGGCAATAACCGATAGCATAGCCGACGGGCCGCGGCAGCTGCAAAAAGTTGTCCGGCGTCACGTCCACCGCGTCTGTGCGGCGAGTCGGGTCTCCGTTCAACTGGGAACGTGCAGTATTGCGTTCCTATGCGTGCGCGTTTGTGTAGGCCCCCCTCATAACCCTTTCCACTCTCGAGCGGCCGGTGCGCACCCCTCCTTCCACCAAGTGTATCTCAGCAATGTCCCAATCGCCTTCCCGAAGTTATCCGTTCTGGTAAGCACGGCCTTTCAGTCTCACTGAGGTTTCATACCAATCTCTTTATCTCCTAGGCTTGGAGGTTAGCAGAGGTAATCTAAGAGTGTCTCTTGCTGAAACTGACAGTGCGAATCGTTCAGGAGTGGCAGCTTCACGTGCGTACACATGTCACCTTGCAAAGAATTTCATCTTTAGCTTGCTTTCAGTAGCGGCGTGCTTTACCCACCCTCTAGATCTCACCAGAGTGTACGTGTAACATTCTCTATCTTAGTCACTTCATTTATCTTGTGTATAATATTTGCAGCCGGATGCAGACATGGAATTCTGTCGACGGCGCACGCCCTACCATCTTCACTGTCATCCGCACGTCAATAGCCGAGTCGGGCATTCGTAGCTTATACACAGGCGTCACCGCATCGATATTGCGCCAGATGACCTACTCGCTCGTCCGCCTGGGAAGCTACGAGGAATTGAAGCTGCATTTATCGCGAGATGGTCGGCCATCATCGGGCACATTGCTATTGGCGGCTATGGCTGCTGGAGGCGTCGGAGGGGTGGCCGGAAACCCTGCAGGTGAGCTTGCTACCTCCCAAGCAAAAGCAAGGGCTAATCGGCATCGAAAGATGTTATGCTTGTGCGGATGACGAGCGACATAACACGACATCCCAAAGAACGGTACAACTACCCTAATGTGTTTAGCGGTCTCGTTAGCCTCGTGAAGACTGAAGGTTTCAAGGGATTGACTCGAGGCTTGGGCACCAACACCGTAAGTCGTCATGACACGGCCCAAAGGCGCTAATTGATTGACCTCGCCGCATTACAGTTCAGAGCAGTCTTGATGAATGTGCGTCTTTCGGTCGAACCTCCACGTTCTGTATCTCATTCTCTATGACATATTCAGGGCTCGCAAGTCGGATCGTGAGCTTCTGATCGTTCGACCATTCGGGGCATAAGCTGACATCTGGCGTAGATATGACTTCTTCAAGTCATGGTTCTTGCGCCATCCCATTCCGCTCACTGATTATCAGCTCCACGACAGCCTTCTATTGCACACAGTTGCCAGCTGTCTAGCGGGGACAGTCGCCACAAGTATGCCGATCCCTGTTTCACACGTCCACCGTAGGATGCTAACAATCAATCTGTCCAGCTGTTTGCGCGCCTGCCGATGTACTCAAATCACGTCTGATGTCCCAGGTGAAGCCGTCGCATTAATGCATGTTGTGATGGTCAGCGTCTCTGACGATCATACAACGTAGAACGGAAAAGCAAAACCTCTAGAAATTCTGACGCGATCGTTACGCGAAGAAGGCCCGCGATTCCTGTTCAAGGGTTGGACGCCTGCATTCGTGCGGCTAGGGCCCAATACTGTCCTTCTCTTCGTGTTCTTCGAGGTGCGCTGCTACGTCTCCATTTCGCTGCTTCTTGATTGCTGATACTGTTCTGACAGCAATTAAAACGCGGCTGGGATACCCTCCGTTGACGCTCCCGTTAGCACCCTACACCTCCAACTATCAAACGTTCTGACCAGCTAGTCACACCGGTCGATGTCCTATACTTATTTGGTTCCCATTCCCTTGGATAGCGTATATCATTCATATCCTAGACACAGTGCTATCCTGCCCTTCGCTAGAATCGCGCTAGATGACTACGTCTGCATGATTGGATACTCAGTACATACCCTGTCGACATGCTTAGCAGGATGAAACTAATCCTTCTCAGAACTCTCACTTTTTGCGCATTTCACCAAATCTGTCAACCAAATTTTTTTTTGCAATCGAACGCGAGCTCGCTGAACTAAAACTTGAGTGTCAGACTGTGGAAGGTGACCGCGCCACGATATTTATTTAATAATTTATTATCATATCACGAGGCAACATCCTCGAATCACCTGATGAGAACGAACTCCCATAATGAGACAGATCTCGCGAAACTGGTAGCAGATCTTCGAGCCTTGCTCCTCCGCCAAACGAGATTTCACTACTTACAGGCTGCAAAAGACCCTGAGGTCTCTACTTTGCTTACAGCCGGTTTGCAGGATATCCATAACAGGTCTCACTTCAGGCATCCCAAAACGCGTCAAAGCCTATACCACTAGCAGCCGATATCCTACTTTGATCCATGGAAGCTTTCCGCCTACTCTCTCGCGGAGGCGTGAAGTTCGACAAGTGCAGATTCAAAAATGACGTGACGTTGTTTATGGTGCGTACTCTTCATGTCCTGTCTGGCTTGCAGATTCACATTTTGCATAGAAAGCGCCGCCGAAGCAAGACAAGGGGAAAGGCGTCGCACACGACGCGGACGCGGACCTCCCCGCCGAGCTCGACTTCTTCAAATACGCGAAGGGCGGCGCGCCAAAACGGAAAGCGGATGGAGAGAATGAGGCCGCAGGCAAGAAGCGGAAGGTCGATGCGGATGATGAGCAGAGTGAAAGTGGGGATGAAGAGCGGGTGGAGGCGGAAGATGCTGGGCCGCCTATGCCGAGGCATAAGGTGACGGCGAAGGGATCAAATGTTCCGTCACCGGCGGAGACGTTCGAGGAGCTCAGAAAGCGGTACGATCTTTCGTCGCATCTGATGGCCAATCTTGCGCAGTATGGGTACTCGAGGCCGACGGGTATCCAAGCGCACGGGATACCAATATTGCTGGAGGTACGCGCATTCGTATCTACACTCCCAGATGTCACGCTAATAGCTGGATCTTAGTCGCGCGATATTGCAGCCATTTCTCCCACTGGTACAGGAAAGACACTTTCATACCTCATTCCCGTCATGGCAGCACTCGGTGCGCCCTCCGCGAGCTCCAAGACTCAGTCGGGAACGGGTGTCCGCGCTGTCATCCTCGCACCGACCCGTGAATTGGCCCATCAAATACATAATGAGTGCCTCAAGCTCGCGCAGGGGCGGAAATGGCGCATTGTCCTCTTTAGCAAAGCGACGGCAGCTACACTCGCTGACAAGAGTGTCCGAGATAAAGTTGGTATGTACAATGATTGTGAGGGACCTGTGTAGACACTTATCCTTCTCCCGACAGACATCATCATCAGTACACCTCTTCGATTAGTTGCTGCCATCCAAGGCGGTAATCTTGAACTCGCGAAGTGAGTACGCAAAATTTCGTTTCTTTTCGCCTCGTCTAACTTGTTGAAGCGTCCGACATCTGATCCTTGACGAAGCGGATCGCATGTTAGATCCCGAGTTCTTTCCCCAAATTGAGGAAATCGTGGCCGCATGTAGCCATGAAGGCCTGCAAAAAGCTGTTTTCAGCGCTACGTTACCCGCAGGTACAGAGAAGGTTGCAATGCAAATGCTCAACAACCCAATCCGAGTTGTCGTTGGATTGAAGTCCGTATTCTCCTGCCACCCTTATAGACCACAGTACTGATCCATATTCTTCTTGCAGGGACACGCCTCTTCCCCTCATCGCCCAGTCACTCACATACGTCGCCGACGACCCCTCCAAGCTTCCCACACTTCTGCAATACCTCGCGCAACCATATAATCCCCCAGTGCTCATATTCACCTCCTCCCAGCCCCGCGCAACGTCTCTTGCAGAGGAACTCGTCCTGAACGGCATCCCGAATGTGGATTGTCTACATGCCGGGATGAGCAAGAAGGAACGTGAGGAGTCCGTGAGCCGCATGCGACGCGGCGAGAGCTGGATCATGATCAGCACGGAAGTCATGGCGCGTGGTATGGACTTCAAGGGCATTCGGGAGGTCATCAATTACGACTTCCCCCAGACGGTACAGAGCTACGTGCATAGGATCGGTAGGTGTCTACGCAGCTGAGATGCTTCAGCAACTGAGTCGTTTCTGTAAGGTCGTACTGGTCGTGCTGGCCGTGAGGGCAAGGCAATCACGTACTTCACCAACGATGACGCGCCTTATCTCAAAGCGTAAGGATACCATGCGCTCTGCGTCTCAGGCATGTATTGACGCTCCGACGACCCACAGAATTGCAAATGTCCTTCTGCAGTCCGGGTCTCCCGTTCCCGAGTGGATAACCAAACTGCCGAAGCCCTCGAAAATGAAGCGCAAGCAGATGGGCAAGGTCAAGCGCGCGGAGACCGTCAACCCAGCCAAAAGTATCGGGAGGAGCGAGGCAATCAAGAAACGGTATGTCACCCCTCATCAGAAATTCCGCACATCATTCTGATGGACGCGTCTAGGGATATGATTGCAGGCAGCAAAAGACGAAAGGAGAAGATTGGGCAGCCGGCAAAAGAGGCTAAGGGGAGTGGCGCGACGGAGGCGCGTTCGGACGAGGACTGATCACATGAGCAGCGTGCTGTTCAGTTATCACTGGGATCTTTATGGTTAATTATGGAGTTGTCCGGAGGTGCGAAAGACGATGGCGTTTGTTAGGGAAAATAGAATAGCAGAGGTGCGTGTCCTGCGCGATGTGCGATAGGAGTTCAGACACAGCGGCGCCACGGTGGAAAAGGCTCTTTGGTCGTAACGACGCGGGATACAATGAGTCCGGTTCCGATAGCGCGCAGAAAAGCCGTGTGCTTGTGGCCAGCCCAATATTGGAACTGCCAATGCATGCTATGCGCACATCTTAGGCCGAGGATGGTGCAGTCGACGGAGGCCAAAGCTAGGCCAAAGCGCTTTGGGGCGACTGTCCTAGGGCAGCTTTGACTCCTCTGCGACCAGGCCGCGCCGACGGATACGTGACAATATTGCGGGGCGTGTCATCATCGAGATCTCGAGATAGCCATCCGGAGCGCAGACGAGTTCCGCGATCGTTGGATTTCAGGCGAGCCAAGATCTGGCGCGGGGCAATAAGCAGATCACCCCCTGCTATAAGAACGTCGCGTCTCCGAGATCACAGCAACGTGTCCCGAAGGGGTACATATGTCACGGAATGGCAACGTGTTCGACTCTCCCATTGACCCAGGTCAATGAACGCCAATGCTCCGGGCTCGGCAGTGCGCCTCGTGCACCCGCAAATATGCCCACACTGTCCCTGACAAAATTCCCTTGAATGTTTCAGAAATTCAGTACGATACTTTCTCGTCTTGAAAAAATACGATCTTGGTTCGAGGCATCGGCATAGGCTGTTGAAGTTCTGTAGATGCCAAAGCAAAGGGAAAAGCGGAGGAAGAAAATACTTCCGTTGAGGAGACCTGGTTTGCCAGCGGGGGTTAAATCCAGATCCAGAGAAGCGTTGTGGCTGGACCGGGGAGGTCACAACCTGCAACGAGGCGTCCTTGCGGTGATTATACGAGGAGGGACGATGTCGTCGACACGGGAAGCGCTAGATACCGCTCAACGCTCTGACCAGTACAAAAGGACGCAAAGAAAGCAAGCCATGGCCATCCCATTCACCGGTGTAGTCGAGCCTCCCCTGCTTTATCCTCCTCGTCTTCACCTCGGTATCCTCCTCGCCTTTCTCCCTTGCTTGCAGCTATGCCCGCTGTTCGTAACGTGCCGCTTGTCCGTCGGTCCCGCCGCCTCTCGAAGGCACCACCTCAGAATGGTACGCGTCGTTGTTTGTGTTTGTGGGTCCACGTCGTTCTTACTCTTGCTTGTTTCGGCGGCAGGCCTCGATTGGGAGGCGTATGACCTGGTGGCTCTTGAACAGATCGAGCAGACTCCCGAACCCGCCACTCCCCCTCATCTCGATGCCACCCGCCTCAGTCGCGCCATCTTCATCGAAGAAGTCTTAGCTTCCTGTCCCGCCGTCGCCGACCTGTTCGCTGCCGGCTCTGGCAGGGCGGTCGCGAAGCTCTCCGCCCATAGCAGCCGCCGCAAGGAGGGCCACATCCCGCGCCCGCCGAACGCGTTCATGATCTATCGCTCTCATATGTGGGCGAAGCAGAAGGTCACGCGTCAAGTCGAGAAGGATCATCGCCAGATTAGCCGCATCGCAGGTATTCTTTGGAACCAGCTCTCCACCGCCCAGCAGGACCCGTACAGGGACGTCGCCGAGAGGGCCAAGCGCATCCACCGCGAGCTCCACCCTGACTACAAGTACGCTCCCGTCTCTCGTCGCGAGCGTGGGCCGAAGCGGAAGGTTAGTCGGGACGCCGGGGATGACGAGAGGAGGTGCAAGAAGGTGGCCGAATTAATCAGGAGTGGCGTCGAGGGCGATGCGTTGGAGAAGCGGATGATCGCCGACTCTGCTAGCTCGGAGGACGTGGTCTCTTCTTCATCTTCAGATGCTCATCGTCGTGCGCACCGTCCCACGAAATCGTCCGCATCATATAGCCGATCCGGATTGGCTTCGCGGAGGATTCAGACTTCGCCTTTGCCTGTGAAGTCTGAATCTCCCACTCCTGCTCCCCTTTTCGCCTCCACCCCTGCCTCTGTCCCCGCTCCCTCTCCTACTTCAACTTTGGTCACCGAGCCTGCGTTCGTTTCCATTGCGGACATCCCACCTCTTTACTTGTCTGCACCCGGATCCGCCACTATTACGGAGGTAAGCATCCGTCGGCATGAGTTATATGACTTCTCTCTAACGTCCCTACTCTCATTACAGAAACCTCAGGAGGACGCTCAGCAATCTGTGGGTGATCTCCGTCCCGATCACCTGCAGCCTGGTTATGTCGACCCGATGTTCACCCATGAGTACGGGGTCGCAGGACCATCGCAGCCGGCTTTCTCTTTCCCTTCCAACGTCCAGATCCACCCAGACTACCAGCTGCACCTCCCCGACAATTTCATGATCCCTTCCCGAGTTCCCGATCCCACGTTCGACGCAGGATACTACGACGTCACCACGTTGAGCCACCAGGAGCCCGTCATCTTCAGCGACCCCTGGGACAATTCGACCAATTCCAGTGATGACCCTCGCCTGTACGCCTTGGATCGGATGGAGGAGATCCTTAGGGACACCAGCCTCATGACTCCGCCTCTTCCACAACTTGATGACCTGATGCCGGCCTCCCCCGAGGATCTCGAGAAAGCTTACATCAACTACGATGGCGGCGCATAGACGGCGCTCCTTTCCCACTTCCCTTCCATCTCGTGTCTCCATCCCTGTCTGCTATATGTGTCTGCTCTGATCTGTTGTTTGCTCCCGGTTTCCCTTACCTGTAGTTCTGCTGTGCATGATACCTCGTTGATTCTGGCTTCCCATTAGATATACCATCCGTCCCCGGCTCAGCTTCTCAGTCCTCTTTTCCTCCCTACCATGTGTCACACTTACCTCCAAAATACCTCCGTACTGCATTGTATTGATACGCTTTTTGGATATCGGGCTTTGATGTATACCAATCACTTACCGCGCAAGTCGCATCTGTATTGATCTCACTAACACGAAAGTCCATGCCAATCTTATACCACTACCAGTGCAACTCATCGTTTCGATTTTTTCGCGCCTTCCGGTTTATCGCCGTTCTTTCCCCTCTTCACGCGGGATGAGGGGCGCGAATCCTCCAGCACAAGCTTCCCCGCGGCCTTCTCCGCCTGCAGCCATTCCGCACAATCGTCCCTCGTGCCCTGTGGGTGTTCGAGCTGCCATTCGACGACGCGGGTGAGAATCTTGCCTGTCCATTGGCCGGGCTTCGCCGCTCCGAGGAGGGTTACGACCTCGTGGCCCTGCGTCGCTTAGCGCGTGTCAAATATATGGAGGTCGAGGACTTACGTCGAGGATGGGCTTTGCGTCTACCGCCTTGTCGAGGCCGAGCTCTTCGATGCGTGCGACGAAGGTGTTGTATGTTTGGATAGTCTCTTTCGCGCGCTCCACTAGACGACACAGTCAGTCAGTCACTTGTCAACAGCCCGCGCTGAGAGCCTACCGTCGAATGTATCATTCGCCACGTCGTAGAAGGGCACGAGGTCCTGGACAAGAGCGAACAGAAGCGATACCGTCCAATGCGAGTCGATGAGCGGATTGTGCACCGCTAAATTCCGAAGCAAAAGGCCTGAACAACATATATATCAGGGTCGAAATCATCGCCGCGAACCACGACCACAAACCGATCGCCACCCGCTCGCTCGGGCTCTTGAACCGCTCGTCATCTAGCTTCGGCTGCTTGAGAAGCTCAGCAGCGGTATAAAGCAAAGGGATGCCATCGAGGTAATGGTGCTTCGTCCCGATCTTCAGTCCTTCGCGGATGGCTGCCTCGACTGCCAGATGCTCCCTCCCCCTGTGGTCCAGATAGGTGCTCCCGCGGTAAGGCGTGAGCGCGCAGGCGAGGTAGAGGCGCGCCGTGATTGAACGCGAGGACGGGGCTATGGAGAGGAGGAGCGGGTGGAGAGGAGGGTGTGGGAAGAGGGCGATGTCGGGACGGAGGAAGGTCTGGAGGATGGCGGCTGCTGCGACGGCTGAGGCGGAGCTTGTGGGTGGATGCGAAAGCGTAGAGCTAATGGCGGATGGGATGTGGAAGACGGTTGAGGATAGGGATAGAGAGTCGATGAGTTGGATGGAGCGGTATGGGTCGCGGCCTGTCCATGATGGGCTAGTGATGAGGATGTAGGCCACGATTAAATGTTCTGCACGAACCTATCATCATCTTATCAATTTCCTCGCCCACTCGCTCTCGTGTGATTTTCTGGGTTATTGCTGCCTGTGAAACGCGCATCGCGTTGTCAATACTCGTTCGTAGAGGGAAGTAGGTCATTGGGTATTACCTGCATCTCGGGATCACGAGCGGACTCCTCTAGTTCTGGGACCAGTTTGAAGCCGAACCTGCTTGCAAATCGGATACAGCGAACGACACGCAGAGGATCGTCCAGGAATGTTTGTCTTGGAGGAAGCGGCGTTCGGATGAAGCCATTTCTCAGATCGTCCAGTCCCTGAATCTTGTTCTATAGAGCACTGACAGAAGAGAGATTAGAAGACTTACCTTGCCGCAGTGATCCTCGACAGACCGTGAATGCACGTTATAGAACAAGGAGTTGATAGTGATGTCTCTGCGCAGAGCATCTTGTAAGGGTGTGCCAAACGTCTGATATCACCACGCTTAAGTGACTGATCACGAGCATAACATAACTCACTCACTACTTGTGTTGGTATTCGACTGTCCTCTGCGTACTGCTCGTCCCTGAGGTTCACGAAGTCTAGCTCCGTATCTAGCACGGATGTCTTTGCGGTCTCCAGATGTTTGGATTGCCCCGGGTTCTCCTTCACCTTGCAGACCGACTTGACTGGGATCTGCTTCACCTCGCTGACAAACGCACTGAACTCTACGGCGAACGGGTATCCCATCATATCTGTCAGGGCGACATCCATGTCATTGCTTTGCGACCCTATCAGCTGCAATAGATGAACATGAGTCGAGGAGCAACCTCAGGAGAATGGAGGATTGACCAACCTTGTCCCGCACCCAACCACCGGCGATTCTGCATGTGGTGGTGATGCCTTTGCTCTCGGCCAGGTGCTTCGTGCATTCATCAAGGAGATTGCACAGCTGGTCTTCGACGTCGGTCAGTGAGATTTCCATTTGCTCGGGTATGTGAATAGGGTGTGCAGAGACATGGCGGAATGAGACCGGTCGTGACATTATGGGCTGAGTGAACCTGGAGATTCGGCGTCGGGATGGCTTGAGACACCGCACAAAGAGCATAAGAGGTGGTGAAACGTCGTGTGCACACCGCGAACTCAGGTATCCCACTTTGCTGCCCTGGATGGATTGAAGTCGGAAGCTCGGAGGCTCGGAGATGGATCTCGGAAGTGGCCACGTGAAGCGTGCGAAAACCAGCCAAGCTTGGATGCGTGACCTCCACTCGCGATCAGGTGAGGAGCTTCTGTTCTCGCGCAAAAGTCTGACACAAGCATCTTGGTTGCAAACTGTGCGCAACAATCTCTCTTCCATAGAACAGATAAGTATAGATAGATATGGTATGAGCTGGTGGTCCAGTTTACAAGGTATCACAGCATAACAGCATCGATCACAAACAGCGTTCCTGTCCGAACGCGTGAAGATCAAGAAAAATAATCATTGGGAGTCGCCAATCCTTTCAAACCGTTCGGATCCCGTTGATCACAGGCTGAAGGCGTAACACCCTCAGCAGCCAGTTGGTCAGGTCGTTCATCTCTTCGGTGCTGACCGAATGTCCTAAACCCTGGTATCGTTTGAAGCACAGGAGATGGGCAGGAAATCGCAGAACATCGCGCAGGAAGCCCATGGCCTCCTCCGAGTAGTAAGGTGGTATATCAGTGTCGCTGATCCCATATCCCCAGAAAACGGGGAGCGAAGGGTCGGTTTGGATGATGTGCTGTAGATACCAGCGGTGAGCAATTACGATCGGGAATATACGCAGTGATCAAGTACCTCGCGCATGCGGTGTGGGATCCAGCCCGACAAGCTCGCAACACCGCCGAGCTCATGTAGCGTGGTCAGGCCCACCATGAGGCTCAGCGCAGCACCTTGGCTGAAGCCCATTAAAACGATCTTGCGCGAGTCTACGCCGCGATGGACTTCAGCCTGAATTATACCTTCTATTGAACCGATGGCCTGCGAAATGCCTGCTTCGTCCCATTCGAGATACCCTGGCGGTAGGTTGCCAATGTCGAACCAACTCGAACGGAGTTGGCCTTGGTTGTACGAGACTGGTTTGGAGAGCCTGCAAGGGGCGTGTCAGCCTAGCATAAATATCGACATGCATGGCGTCAGAAAGAAAGACTCACGCTTGAGGGAGAATCCACTCGATGTTGGGGAATTGTCTAGAGAACCAGTGTATGGTCGCCCTCCATACCTCGGTCGTCTGACCGAGGCCCTATAATTTCTGTCAAGCATTAATCTTATCAATAGATAAAATGACGACGTACATGGAGGAAAATCACAGTTGCCTGTCGATTCTGGGTTGCGGGAAATCGTAAAATGCTAGCAGTCATGATATGCTTGACAGCTACCTGGCCTCTCGATGGAGGGCAATATATTGAGGCTTTTGAGCCGCACAGCCATTGCTGTTCCTAGGATTCTGGCTTCGTGATACTAAGGCAGCATTGTCCGCCTAGAGAGTACGTGTATTCCGCAGCACCCACTGCGGAAGTGAACAGCCTGCTCACAAAGACAAGTTGGCCATACAAATATTGTTGCGGTTGCCATCATCAACACCTCCTTACTGCGCTCGCTGAGGCCGAGTCATTCACTGGTCTGGGCGTCAAGCCAATGAGTCGATGGCAAAGTTTCGGCGAGGGGACGCGTCGATGAGACGCGCGCCCAATGCCGGGTCTGCTCGCGTGAAACTCACGTGGCTACCTTCCCAACTGGGAAGGGAACCAGAACCAGCAGGTGAACCGAGGCGACCAGATTTCAGGCTGTGTACCGCTGTATCATTTCTCAATCGCTGCCCATCCCTTTTTCTTTTTGACAAGGTCAAGCACCGTGTTTTATCATGGGCAGCGTTTTCAGTTGCTGCGAGTCCTGCAAGAACTGCTGTATATGTTCTCTTCTATCCTGGCATATCAACCGCTCAAGTTTCGTTCGAACAGTCCAGGGCCGGAGGTCACAGTCCTACGAGCCTTTGCTCCTTGAGAATGAGCGCGAGGCGGTGGCAGATCTTTTACAGTTCCTGGAAAGTGCGTAGTCGCCCCCTCGCGCGCAGCAGCTCCGGTGATGGTGCTAACCACGCCCCCTCAGATCGAATGACAACCAACTTCTTCTCGGGAGCACCTCTTTCCGCGCTGACAACACTCTCCTTTTCTGACAACGTCGACCTACAACGCAGTGCGGCGCTCGCGTTTGCCGAGATTACTGAGAAGGAAATCCGTCCTGTGGACCGGGAGACACTCGACCCTATCCTGTTCCTGCTGAGCAGCCATGATACGGAGGTGCAGCGCGCTGCTAGTGCGGCACTTGGAAATTTGGCCGTGAACAGTGCGTCTTGCGGAAGTTATCATCTGAAACTCAGGGGCTCACAGACAACGTCCCATAGCTGACAACAAGCTGCTGATTGTCAAGTTGGGCGGTCTCGAGCCGCTCATCCGTCAAATGCTCAGCCCCAATATCGAGGTTCAGTGCAACGCCGTCGGTTGCGTAACGAATCTTGCAACACACGGTTCGTGCTTTTTTCAATCAGGCATATTTGATCTTTATGTCCTTCGCGTAGATGACAACAAGACCAAGATCGCAAAGTCTGGTGCTCTTGGACCGTTGACGCGACTGGCCAAGTCGAAGGACATGCGGGTCCAGCGGAATGCGACGGGGGCTCTGTTGAACATGACCCATTCAGGTATCAAAGTTAGCCTTTTCAGTTTGACCACCAACTAAAGCGTTTTCCATCAGATGACAACCGGCAGCAGCTCGTTAACGCCGGCGCCATTCCAGTCCTGGTTAGCCTACTGAATTCTACAGACACAGATGTTCAGTATTACTGCACAACTGCCTTAAGCAATATTGCGGTCGATGGTAGGTGGAGCTCTGATTACACTTGTGTTCTGATATTGAACCGTGTTCCTAGGTGCAAACCGGAAAAAGCTGGCGCAGAGCGAACCTAAGCTGGTTACGAGCTTGGTCCAGTTAATGGACAGCCAAAGTCTGAAAGTCCAGTGTCAAGCTGCCCTGGCACTGCGAAATCTTGCCAGTGATGGTAAAGAAACGTCTGACAATGTCCGCCTTCGTCGTCCTGATTGCCTTTGCAGAGAAATATCAACTCGAGATTGTGAAGGCGAATGGCCTCGAGCCTCTGCTCCGCCTTTTGCAGTCGACCTACCTTCCCCTCATCCTTTCTTCGGCAGCATGCGTCCGAAACGTCTCGATACACCCGCAAAACGAGTCGCCGATCATCGAGTCTGGGTTCTTGCAGCCTCTCATCAACCTCCTTTCCTTCAAGGATAACGAAGAGGTCCAGTGCCATGCCATCTCGACTTTGCGTAATCTGGCCGCAAGCTCGGAGAAGAATAAGCTTGCTATTGTGAAGGCGGGCGCCGTCCAATCCATCAAGGAACTCGTACTTGAGGTTCCGATGAATGTGCAAAGCGAGATGACTGCATGCATTGCTGTTCTGGCGTTGAGCGATGAATTGAAGGGACAGCTTTTGGAAATGGGTATCTGCGAGGTCCTGATTCCTCTGACTAACTCGCCGAGCTCCGAAGTTCAAGGCAACAGCGCTGCGGCGCTTGGAAACCTGTCCTCGAGAGGTACGCGCCACGAATGCCGTCGGTTGATAAAACTGAGGACTGACTGCGCAATCGATGATAGATGGAAGGAGCGCCACAGATGATTACCCCGCTTTCAACGACGTCTGGGATAAACCCGACGGTGGCATGCACCGCTATCTGCACCGCTTCTTGAGCAGCCCCGACACGACCTTCCAGCACATTGCTGTGTGGACGATCATGCAATTACTCGAATCTGGTGGTACGTACAAACTCTGTTCCCTAATTTCGCTGCGCGGCCGCTCATGACCGCCCAGACCCACAACTGATGAGCAACATCCGCAATTCGAATCTGCTTCTCCCCATGGTCCGCGAGCTGGCTGCGTCCCGCTCAGTCACGCCGGCATCATCCGTGGGCGGCACACCGCATTCGCACCGCTCGCAGTCGCGCTCATACCAGGAGACCGAAACGGGCGACGGCCAGAGCGAGATCCAGCTTCTGGCGCGCAAGATCCTGGACTTTGTGGACAGCGACGAGCTTGTGGTTCCGGCGAGCTCGACGCCGTCGCACGTACAGCCTGGCTCTTCCGTCGGCCAGGATTCGCATGTCAGCGGGAGCGGGCGCGAGCACGAGGAGCTGCGGCGGAGCCTTCGAGATGCATTCTCGAGCGGGTCGCATGGCTATCCATGATAGCGCCTCATTCGTGGATTGGGACTTCGCAGTCAGTGGCGTACGCCGGGCATCGGGCACGGACGTTGAAGTTATGCTTTGGAGATATTCTAAGCCATTCATCTTCTCTATTCCTATTTCGATTTGTTAGTGTGCAGTTTTGTTTTGTCCTTGGAGGTCGGAGTGCGGCTGCGTGGGTCGCCGTGCTGCTTTTACCGGCGGTCTGTGCTCGTTGATTTTACCATCCGCATCATACCATCTGTGTCGCCGTACTTGTCTTCCCGAGCGATGCTGGCGGCGGTCGTCTATAATCGTAGTTGTATATACGGACCCATATGCATAGGCCCGGTGGGGGGCTGGTTTATGCTTGTAGATTACATTCTCCATTATGCGTTCCTTATGCACCTCAATATCTAGTGGTTTACTATCGGTTTAATTTTAAGAACAGGGTCATGCCATGCGGCCGGTTGAGTTGTCATGGTGCGCTGCGTCGGCGCAAGTGGCAGCAATGTTCCAGTTATCGTTATCGGCGCCTCGTTCCGTCCCAACTGATTCAGAGCAAGACGGATCATGGAATTCCTTGTTATGTCTGTGGGCTTCTACGGCAGCAAACCGAGGACAACAGGTTGCAGTGGAGTGATTCGAGCACGCGCCGGCGCCTAAGTACACTGGAAACAATTGTGGCGGAACAATTGCCGCCGGCTGATGGCGGGAGCGGAGGCAACAGTAGTGTTGTTCGCTGTCTGCAATCGCCAATTGTCCTCGCGTCGGCCTCGACAACAAAGACAATGCATTTCCACCTATTATCATTTCCCGCGTGGTCCGAGCCGAGGACAATGTTGCTCGGGCAGGCTTCATAAAAGCGGTGTGGCCGTGCAAGCCGTGTCAGTGTGATCTGCCTCGTGTTTGCAGATAGGCTCCGTTCCCGCGGCAGAAGCTGCGTTGCCTTTCGAAGTTTTATAGACCTCGCTGTCGCCTCCCCTTTTGCTCTCACACCCATTTATAGAGACTTAGACGCGGTCGTCTTCCTTTCGCCGTCTGCCACCTTGTATTCCCCCGTCGTCCTCGGCTGTGCCAGGATCATTCGCAAACTCTCATAGATTCATCGCCTCCCCACATCGTCTTTTTCCTTCTTTTATTATCCCCCCGATATCCATCATGCGGTTCCCGACGACCCTCCTCGTATTCGCCCTGCTGCAAAGTCTCCCGGCCGATGCCTCCGTGGGCCACTTCGTCAAGCGCACTACCGACCGATTCCACACCGTCGCGCTCAAGCATAGCGCGGGCCTCGCACACGACCTTCGTATTGCGTTCGGTGGAATGCTGGTCGCGCGGTCTCCCTTACGCGTCGGCGTCACCACCGGCGGAAGTGGCAAGCCGTACTGTGTGAGCTCCAAGAACAGCATCGGCAACACCAACTCTGGGTCCAATCCCCAGGCAAACGGGAATGTGACCAGCTCTACGAGCTCCAAAGGTAGCAAGCCCAGCTCTACGAGCTCGGGGGCCACGCCGTCGAGCACCTTCACGTCGGATTGGAAACTGCTGCAGGCATATGTGAGTCGCCGTTCATGCCTTGTAGATTCCATTCTCATTTCCTTTTGTAGTCCGGCAATAGCTTCTTTCAGGAATGGGATTTTTTCACGGGAGGAGATCCGACGAATGGAATCGTGAACTACGTGAACCAGGGCACTGCCGTGAGTCTTCATTCATATCCTTTGCAACCCGGTTCTCAACAATAAAAAATTGTGATATATCAGCAATCGAACAATCTCACGTCGATTAACGATGCGGGGAATGCCATCATGCGCGTCGAAACCACCCCGCAGGTCCAGGGTAACCGGCAGAGCGTGCGCATCACGTCGCAGCTCGTGTACACGGGCGGACTGGTCGTCCTCGACTCGGTGCACATGCCGACCGGCTGCGGGACATGGCCCGCATTCTGGTCGAACGGTACGCGCCAGTCCTCCCAGCACCCCTTCTACACTGACACGCATGTACGCAGGCCCCAACTGGCCCGCGGGCGGCGAGATCGACATTGTGGAGGGCGTGAACGACTACACGAACAACCAGGCGACGATACACACGAACCCGGGGTGCAGCATGCCGACCTCGAACACGAATACCCTTGCGATCAGCGGTAGCATTGTTGGCGGGACCAACTGTGCTGCTGCGCAGACCGGCAACCAGGGCTGCGGTGTCCGCGCCGTACAGACCAACTCCTTCGGCGCCGCGTTCAACGATAATGGCGGAGGCGTCTATGCCAGTAAGTGCCGCACTCGTGATATGAATGTGCGAGCCATGCTGATGAAGTGCCACCCTGCGCGCAGTGCAATGGGACAACTCGGGCATCTCGGTCTTTTTCTTCCCGCGCAGCAATATCCCAGCAGATATCACTGCTGGCGCTCCGAACCCTGACAGCTGGGGCACCGCCATGGCGCGCTGGCCCGCCAGCTCGTGCAACCCGTTCCAGTTCTTCAAGACACACTCCATAATCTTCGACACGACGCTCTGGTACGCCGACGTGCTGCGGATGTCCTGTGTATGCGCCCGTGCTGATGTGTTGCGTACAGCGGTGACTGGGCGAGCGGCGTATGGGGCTCGACCGGTGTCCCTGGGCAGGAACAGAGTTGTGCGCAGCGCACTGGCGTTGCGACCTGCGAGCAGTTCGTGCAGCAGAATGGCGCGGCGTTCAACGATGCCTGTGAGTCGCTCTGCATCGCTTACCTGCTGCATGCTCAGACTATCTGCAGACTGGGAAGTCAAGAGCGTGAAGGTCTACCAGAACAACTCATAACGCGCGCACGTATCTATTCACGAGAAGATGCCGGCACTGTACTTTTAGACGAGTGGAGCATTTTGTATTGGGTACGCGGGGTATTGTATAGGTTATGTTATTAGATAGACACGAAGTTCATGACCTACCAGAGTTGTATACCATGTCACTCATTGGGAATACTGTATAATAGATGCTGGTGCAATTTATTAATGGTTACGAGGTGTAAATGCGACCGAACATCTGGAGTGTTAGTGAGATTGGACATGCGTGTGATGGACGCGTTCGGTATGAGGACGGTTTTATGGCGGATACGGTGAAGTGTGATAGGACGCGATACATGCCGTCGCCGGAAGCTTCTCAGAGAAGCAGCGTCCATTTCCGATCGCAAACGAAGGCAAGGCAAGGCATGTCCAGCCGCCCACGGGACGCGCCCGGCAGTCGCTCTATTTCCCCTTCGTCTTCGAGCTCTCCACGAACAGCACCCTTCGCTTCACTGTGCGCGATCATCAGCCGTGCCGAAGCGGAAGAGAGAAGAGAAGCGCACCCTGCGGGTCGTATTTCACGGCGGCGAGGCTGGGGCCCTGGCGCGCGCGCTGGGTGGTGTAAATGTAGCCCGTCTGCGCCGTGGAGATCAGGCGGACGATCAGCGTCCTGTAGACGTGGTCAGCATGTACGGCATGGATGGGAAAGGAGAGGAGGACGGACCGTGCTTTTGACTTGGCTGCCATCGAGCGAGTGGTCTCGGTGATACAAGCGTGGGAAGGACTGGCTTGGTGGCCGATGGGCTTTTGCGCAAGTTCAACTTCAAGTTCTTACCGACTCGATGGTTCGGCAGTTGTAAGCAGCAGGTCTATCATACTCAATATTGTCGATTCAGGTATGTCTGCTATGCTTGTTCGAACCTCCCTGTGACTCTGAATCATATTTTGTACGAAGAAGCAGTACTTTTGAGTGCAGTACCATCGGGAGCTCACGGTGTCGAAGCATTCCCGGACGCCTTCCTGGATGATCCCATCTCTCTCATGTCCAGCGGCCTCTAATATGATCCTTTGGACTGCGCAGTCTTCCATTCTGATGCCCTCTTGAATAGTCAACGTTGTCGGCGGTCTCGGAGTATTTGTCTGCCGCCTGCAAGCCAACTATATTGACATGTGTGATTACTTCCCTTACTTCCCTATGGATCTGCACTACGAGCCAGACGCTCTGCCTTCCGGGTAGCTGACGATGCGTCCGTGCCTCACTGCGCCGCTGTGGTAATATGCCTCAGGTTCCACTTTGAGATAGCAGTCGCGAAGAAGACGCGGTAGTTTGGATCACTGTCGAGCGCTTCATGTCCTGGTATGCCTCCGTTCATCTGGACAATCCTTCAAGCTAAGCAGCCGAGCAGGAAGCAAGTACCCAAATTATCTAGCAATGCGATGTCCCATCTCGATGACATCGCTAGACATGTGGTACTTGTGGCATCAGAGGCACACGAGAGGTCGGTCTGGTTGGAAGCGGTCCAAGTCGGCGGATGATGGGCATTTCGGATGAACATCTACTCTTCCATCGGCCTCCTTTGCGAAGTACTCTCCCAGCAGTAACAACCATCCTCAAAACATCCAGCACCGGTTACTAGAGTTCAGTCCAGCCTCACTGCGGCAGGTGGGTCTGATCATCTCGGAAATAGCGATGCCATCGAGAAGCTGTCTATAGATATGAGTATGTGCTGCTATCTTTATCTGAGACAGCGTATGCTGATATCATGATATAGCGAAACACGTCGACCGCGATCTTGAGAAGAACAAAGTTCTCTGGTTCGCGATGCCCAGATGTGGCACACATGTCTGCACTGCACTATAGCCTCACGTACCCATGACAGACTGGGAGTTGGATGGAAGGTGAAAGTGAGTGTTCTGTTGTTGATGAATCTGTTCAGGACTGGCCCGTTGACCGTTGTCAATGGCACGCCCATTGACGGTTATCGGGACATATAGGCCACATGGAGAGATGCTGCCATATAAGTATTCCGCTTGGGTTCAACCTCTTTGTAGGCATATCACCGACTGCGGCAACGTATACCATACACTATCGTGGGTGTCAATGAGGAGGCGGTTCGTGGCGTTGTTTCACGGGAAAATCTCTTCTCCTGTTCGGCAGTATTTTGCACTCACGCTTTCCTTAAATATCTCCAACACCGTGATCTGGCAAATCTCGCGCCAAGGGGACTGCCGATTTCTGCCCATGGCTATTTTTAAGAAGTCTGTGAAGCAGGTTACCATCGGTGAGTCCAGGTTGGTCCTTCGTTGGGCTTGGACTTATTTAATGTGATCGTGCTGTGTCGCACAGTCACTTTCATCACGGATGTTGGGATAGATAGGCCTCCCAACTCCTATATAATGGTCGGCCCCAGAGCTGCTGCGTACTCGACAACTTCCTTCGTTTCTACTCTATTATCACGTGTTGAATATGTGCGGGGGACAATTTTACCGGGTACGCAGATCGATTCGATATGTCATATTTTTGTAGGTTTCACAAGATCCAACCAGATCAGTTTAGCTGGGCTTTGGGTGAGATAGCATTAACTCCATATATGCGGTGACTGCACTCACACTACATCCCCTTAAGGTCGGGGCCGTTTTATATGGTCAGTGTGCCCAATATCTCGCCGGCCGACTCAAACGTCGTCTCAAATTTGATTAGGACTTTATTTGATGTTGTTCGGAGCTTCTGTCTACATCCTTGTCCGACGAAACCCAAACAAGCTCTATCTCGCCGTTACTATCACCCTTTTTATCTTCACCACCGCCACTACCTTGGTTGACTTCTTAAACATGCTTTTGACACCTCTTATGACCACTAAAAGCAAAGTGAAGGGCGGTGCACTCGTCTTTTGTGCCGACCCAAGTCTACTTCAAGAGCAAGAGGGATTCATCAAAAGTTTGATTAATCCCATCCAGATTGCTATGCTTGCAGCAAACACGTAGGTTAACTCATTTCTCAGTTACAACCGTCTGACGCGTTGTGTGAAAATGCAGGGCTGTGGCGGACGGTCTACTGGTGCGTAAAAATCATTTTTGCACGATCCTGTATGCTGCAGCGCTGAGTACTGAGTATCGATGTTTCGCTGATCAGATCTATCGTGCCTGGATTTTATGGGGATATAATAAATGGATAGTCATGCCATTGGCCACCATTTTGATTGCTACAGCACGTACGTCTTAGTACAAAAGTGAAAGTGTTTGTTGCGCTAAAACTTCCCATCCATAGTGTGTAACATGGCTGATGTAGGCTACCTTAGCCGTTTATACGTCCTCGATAAAGGCTTTGTCAGTGGCAGTGTGCCAGTAGATTTCTTGTCCTCGGAGCTAGCAGTTGTCAATCTGGCCAACCACTTCTCTGTCGCTGCTACTATTTTGTCACTGGTGCTGACTACAGTGACTACAATCCTTATAAGTGCGTGTTTTGCAGTTGACTGTCGTGACTAGGATAAGGTTCCAACTATCACGTATATTTTTGCAGCGATTAGACTCTGGATCGTGGCAAAAGCGGTCCGGAAACCATGGGGCGCAATGCTGGGGCCAAGTATCACACCGCGATTGCTATAATGTATGCCAATTGTTTACTGTTGCTGTTTATTTTCTTTCACACTGACTCCTTGCCAGTGTGGAATCTGGAGCGCTCTATGCAGCATGCCTTATTCTGAATACTGTGGCCGACTTTACAGAAATAAATGGCTCCGTACGCGTATTTGTTTCCTTATCCTATCTGCTTCACCAGAATAACGTTTCACAACAGACCATAATCAGCATAGCTATGAATCATATGCTGGTAAGATACACTCGTCCCGTATGGACATAAACTAATGTCCCAAAAGTCCATCGCCCCGACCCTCGTCATCGTTCGTGTTGGAATGGGCAAAGGCTTCGAGACTGTGCAAGATTCGGTGCATACCAGCAGCTTGCGAAATAGGGCTGCCAGAAGGAATGTCTTCGCGGACGGCGGGGCTGAGACAGTGTCTGCCCTGCATTTTAGAACAGTGCAAGAAATAGAGTTGGAAGCATCGAGTATGGCTGAAGATGAGTATGCCACCTGGAATCGGGACAACCCGCATGGTGTTCTCAACAAGAAGGAAAAGACAGTGGACAGCGGCAGGGACGTTGTTTAGTGCAAAGATTGCGCGTTGTCATCGAGTTGATCTTCGCCCCGACCTTTTTGTTTGTTCTACAGGCGATCATCAGAATCTCCGTACGTGTTGTTTTTACTTGACGAACTTGTATCTACCTTGGATGATCATGAGCAATTCATCCGGCCACATTTGCGGACGACCCCTAGCATGGCTTGTTTATGAACATAATGTCTCATCCCTCGTGGTATTGTCATCTCACAGCGGTCAATCGTTCGTCCACCTGTATGTCTCGCTTTGGATATCGATCGCCCCACAGTCGTTAAATGGTCCTCAGATTTCAATGATGCATCATCGTCGAAGGAAATTCACAGCAAATAATCCGCGTCCACCCACTCCTTCCACCCATCGCCCGCTGCACTCGCGATGTCATATGCATCTGCTTCCTCCTCCGACAGCATCGTCACGAAGTCTGGGCGCGCTGCATTGCTCGGTATGCCCGACCCCGTGGTGTTGAACTCTGCGAAGAGGACGTGGTCCGTATTAGGCTCATCGGCATGCCAGATTGACCAGATTGCGGGGTTCAGCGGCACGGTGACGGTTGTCGACTTAAAGATTACGCGCGCGTAGTCTGCATATGGGATGCGGTGAGCTCAGGAAGTCGTGAATCAAAAGGGAGAAGCTATACCGCCCCATGGTCGGCCGAGATAGGTGCCGCCACTTGTGTTGGATGCAGCTCCGGGGGCCAGGATGATGTTATTCTGGTTCAAGACATCTGCACCGATAGAAGGAAGTTAGAAGCTGTGATATTGTGACCTTCGAAACCACGTACATATCGCGACATTATCCGCCTCCCGCCCCGAGGCTGTGATATATCCAGCGCTCGACACCGCAATAGTGTTTCCCTCGAAATATGCCTGGCCTAAAAGTTGTGCGGTGATAACATTCCGATTCACGCACATGTAATAAACATCACCTACCAAGTCGCCCGAATATGAAGTCCACGGCGCCCTGCAGTGTCTGAACTCGCGCGATGCGGTGCCAACTAGATACATAGACTGACCTGAATGTATCCCTGTAGGTAGATCTGGGTGCCTTGGTTCGAAAGGAGTGTGTCCTGTCGACCGTTCGATCAGAACTGTGACGAAGGACGCGGAGCGCTTTGGGTGGATGGTACCTGGAATCCATATATCCCGCAAGCGTACATCCCAACTTGACTCCCATAGTTGCTCACAGCAATTGCCTGCGACCCTGGGCCGTAGTCATTCCTGACATTGAGATTGTATATGGAGACATTGTTCGTATGGATGCGCAGCGTGCCGGAGAGATCGTTGGACCCGCCGACCGCAGAGGCAGGGATTGAGGCGACGAGGGTCGCGGTATTGGCTGTCTGCTTGGCAGGGTCGGTGGTGTAGCCAACGATCTGGATACCTAAGATTTAGGCATGCGATTCTCTGCAGATGAGCGTTTAAAATGCTCAGCGCTTACAGTTACGGGTCCAGAGCGCTGAATGTTGACTTGACCTTCGTACGTGCCAGGGAAGATGAAGATTGTCTGCGCAGACTTGTCCGCGGAGAGCGCGGCAACGGCCGCAATCAAGGAGGGATATTCGCTGGACGAAGTCGTGTTCTGACGGACGACCAACGCACCCTCGGGCGGTGCGGTGTGCGGAGGAGGTGGAGATAGACAAAGGGCAGAGAGTGCGCACGATAGAATGACGAGGCCAATTCAAAGAAAATCAGCAGCAGACATAGCTTGCTTTTCCTGGCTTCAGTTGCAGGCTATGGAATCAAATGCCAACGAGCACAGTTATATAATAGCTGCTACGCATCCAGAGGAGACTTGCCGGGCCGTGGAGTGTGCCATGCTGGTATATTAATGAAGCATAACTGAAGTCGGAAACAGCACGAGACCAGATAGCAGCCGATTATACCCCGTGAGGGCTTCGTAGAAGACATAATGGAGGTAGAGAGTCTACATGATGAGAGTGAAACAACTCGTGAGCTTTGAGTGCGGATCGAAGTGGTAAACGGAGTTCAAGTATCAACTTTGAACCTCCAACAAACAGGCCAAGCTGGTTTGTCACCTGCGTCGATGAATGAGTGTGAGTAGGCCCTCTCAAAAGGGTATCCATTGTGTCACGGAGTAGTAAAAACAGGGTCATCTACGCTTTTGATCACTCTAGTGGGCTCTAACATATTCGCTATGATAAATTTTCCATCTGGGAAGTAATCGTCAGAAGGGATGGTTATGGCATCAACGAGGGGAATACGAAAGAAAAATAGAATCCAGGTAAGCGGAGAGATACCTACTTGGCATATCATTTTCATCTGCCCTCCACTGCGCTTCCTCCAGGTCCTTCGCGACACCGCTCACAACATGGCGCTTCACAAGGCGCTGAGACGCCTCATCGATATCGACCTCCACAAACCAACGTTCGTCGAGTAACTTGGCAGCTTCTACCCATGGCGGAATCGCTAAGAAGGTGTACAAGCCCTCGATTACCACGATGCGGTGCTCTGGAAGGATTGTCACAGCATGCGGTGTGGGATCTTTGCGCGCGTGGTCAAAGGACGGTGCGGTGATTGCTGGGCTCTCGGGTTGGAGGTAGAAGAGAGGCTGGCGGATGGCTTTGACGAAAGAGACGTAGGAGTCGCCGTCGAAGGTCCAATGGATCCCTCTGCGGTCATGCGCCAGCTTCGGGTCGGGGAACGCGTCTAGTTGGTTACGAGTCTATTAAGGCGCGTGCAGCAAGCTCAGATCAATGGGCTGCGACCAGACGTGTAATTGCGCACCAGATGCCATCCATCTAAGCCTATGAGTATTGCACTGTCGATGCCAGGATCAGTGACGATGACTCTGCGATTCTCGCCAGTGTCACAGCTATGTGTGAAGGTGAATCAGACCTTTCGGCAGATGAGCTCAGCCTTTCATTTGTCTTGTCCACAACGAGTTCTGCCAAAGTCGATTTTCCAGAAGCTGGGATGCCTGAGATGCCGACAAGGATACGCGCATCGGGGGCTGTCCTTCATAATGGTGTGCGGCACAGGATATGGGTAGTATCGCGAGCCATCGCGCACATAATTAGCACCTGTTGAAGTGGGGAGAGACGGACAACAGCCTCACTTGCCGAGATGGTCTATGAGATAGTCTGCGAGGTCAACAGCGATGGCTTCCATGGCTGTTGACAATATTGACAACCTGTTCACAAGGGTCAATAGGAAGTGTACAGTCCGGATAAGGAAGGTAAGCAAGATCAATAATTGCCCGCAGCACTGCTTTCAGTTCCGCTCCCGAAAGGCACCATCCAGTGCCCTGCGCCTCAAACCTCAAGTATGACCTGAATAGTCGCCAACAGTCATTTATCTTTCTTACTTTCTCTCAACTCTTCACGACCGCCATGAGCAATCCTGCATTATCGACCGAGAGCAACATCCGCAGGTGCGTGTGGCCTCCCTCCGTCCGATGCCGCATGCTAAGCTCTGCTGCGCGCGTGCAGAGCAGACCCTTCTACTATCCAGAATAAATTTCTAGTTGGATATCAAGGATGGTATGTGGCGAACTCACTTTGCTCCTGAACCCACCTCATCAGCTCGGTTCTAGGTTTACCTGCCATGGGGATGGTGAACCAATAGGCGAAGGTGCGCCCTCGTCTCCTATAAGTGTGATAGAGTTTTGATAAACATCTCGGTCTCATAGGCCATCATGGTTGGCTGCACTGGTTTGGCCACCCAGTTCCTGAAGGGGGCAACCCGAACTTCGATCCTTGGCCCGACACATCTGCTTACTCGCAGGATGAGCTTTATCCCGCGCCTGGTTTCAAGCATGAGAATGGAGAGCAGGCATACCTGTTTTCGTCGCGGCATCCGAAGACCGTGCAAAGGTTGTTATACATCCTGTTGGGCAGGAAATAATCTATCTGACGTTCTCATGCTTAGGCATTTCCATTGGATGGCGGAGAACGGTGTCGATGGCGCCTTCCTGCAGCGCTTCTCAGGACAGACAGACCTCGAGCAGGGAAATCATGGCATACGGCGACTTAGAGATGAGGTTGGAGATCATGTCAGGGAAGCAGCGGAGAAAGAAGGCAGGACATTTGCGATCATGTAAGCTCCTCCATTCTTTCGTAAGATGCATTCATCGAGCGACGAGTATAGGTACGACGTAGTGGGTGTACAACCCGAACGCGTTCTCCAGGTCATGCAAGAAGACTGGAAACACCTCATGTATGAACAGAAAGTCCTAGAGAGCCCGAACTACCTTCACGAGAAGGGCAAGCCGGTCATTGCTATCTGGGGTATGTTTTCCTTTTTCTAATCTCGCCGCGTCCTATGGTTTAAGCAAGACATGATCTTTCAGGCTTTGGCTTTTCCGATGCCAAACACACCCCAGACCAAGTACGTGCCGTCACCCAATTCCTCCGCAATGCGACGCCCGGCGGCGTATACCTTATGGCGGGCGTGCCTACGCACTGGTGCCGCTCCAGAGAGGACGCAAACCCTGATCCCGGTTTTCCTGCTGCCTTCATAGAGTCGTTCGATGCGCTGTCGCCGTGGAGCGTCGGGCGGTACTCGGAGAACAACGCCATCGACTGGTTCGCAGAGCACTGCGTCAAGGCTGATATGCTGTTCCTGCAGAATTGGGAGCGGGAGAAAGGCAAACACGTAGATTATATCCCGGTCGTTCATCCAGGTGGATCAGTGAGTCTCACCCTGTTTCGCTTGTGGGGATTGTTGATCTGACGCGGATGGGCTAGGGAAACAACATCTCTCAGAAAAAGTGGCCCATCAATGCTGCAGCACGGCAGGGAGGTCGCTTCCTCTGGCGACAACTGTACAATGTGAAGCGGCTGGGTGCAACGACGATCTACGGCGCGATGTGGGACGAGTACGACGAGGGCACGAACTTCCTGCCAATAACTCAGAAGACAAGCCAGCTGCCGCACGACGATGAACACAAGTTCCAATTCTTTGCGAACGACGCCGATGGGTACGATCTCCCAACGGACTGGTACATGCGTATCGCAGGTTACGCCGCAGAGGCACTGAAGGGCGAGCGCAAGATCGGCGAGCAGTTCCCCGAGCAGGAAATCCACGACTGGTTCAACACAAGGCCCTTGCGCGAAACCAGTCGCGATAATGGTGCAGGGCCATCTACGTCGGGGGCTCCAGCAATTCCAAATGAAGCACCTCCGCCGTACTCGGCCAACGCCGGATACGGAACCCAGCCCCTGCAGACGGCGAAGCCCGCTCTACCGCTGTCCACGCGCCCGTCAGTCGCTACAAGGCACGGAGACCCCGCCGTGTCCGCCCTCGCGGACAGCCTGCAACGCCAGTCCTTCGCGCCCCCTCCCGGCCCGCCGCCCATGCACCCCTCCTCGCGCCCACCGCAAGCTCAGCAGGGCTTCGGCATCCCAGTGCCCGAAGTCGCGCCCCAAGGCTCCTGGGCCCAACCTGCTCCCGGGCCCGCGTGGCCGCCTGCAGAGTGGGGCGTCGGCCCCCCGCAGCCGCAGCCGCACTACCAGCCGCAAGCGCAGCCCGGCCTGTTCGCGTACCCGGGTGCGTATGCCCGCGCGCCGTCGCCGGGTGGGTTCGGCGTCGCGTTCCCGGAGGCGCAGGTGTCGCCGACGGAGCCTGGGTTTGGGTATCCTGCGCCGGGCGGGTATAGTCCGTCGTATGGCGGCCCTCAGCAGTATGCGCCGCCGCCTGTGCCGCCTCGTAAGTCTGATTCTATGTTACAGTGCGTGAGTTATGGACACTGATTTGTATCGTGTTTAGGCCCGACGAGTGTAGGCGGAAGCGCTCCGCCACCTCCGCCTCCGCCGAGACGGAACGACTATCCCCCGCCGTCAACGTCGCCCTATGCGTCGCAGGGGCAGTCGCAGTCGCAGGGGCAGTGGGGTGGGTTTGTGAACGAGGATCGGCGGAGGCAGCTCCAGAAGGGAGCGGGGAGTCTTGCAGAGCGTGAGTGTCTTTTCTCTTCGCTTGTTTAAGAGTGTGCTAATTGGCATCTATGTAGGGGGGTCGAAGCTTTGGAATAAATTTGCAAAATGAGGAGGATAAGGCAGGATTTCTTCAGACTTTTTAGCCAAATGTCTCTCCAGACGGATATTTGAATGGACGGAATGTTTGTTGTTTCTAACGCGAGGTCGATATCGTCTAACGATTGACTACGACGTGGGTAGCATCATCTGATCCAGTAGAATGACCCATTCGCGCGTTTCCAGCTACGTACAATACATTGACAGTAAATTCCGAGACATTTTCACTCTAAACGAGCAGGTCGTTGCTTGGTGGTCATCGATTCCCGACGGTATGTTCACAAGTTACTCGCGCACTGAACTGAGCTGCTTGTTTGTTAATCATGTCTAGCGTAAACTGTGGCCCTCCGACACTGACTGAATGACGGCGTAAGATCTCGGAAGTATGGCGGCTGCCTAAACTAGCCCCGTAGGAACTGAACGGATGATGTGGGGAAAGGAAGAGGCGCGACTAAAAGCCTCGCGTTCAAAGTCGCGCGTTCCTCGGGTGTGAGATTCCGAGGTCGATGGGCGGCGGATACCTCGGGATCAAGACACCGGGTGGGAGGGTGGGTGAAAGTAAACGGGAGTGCTGGACGAGACGAAGAGATGTCGGCCGAGCACAGGGGCTTCGCCGAACTCTACTCGTCTCGTTTAGTCAGCACTCCCTGAGCCTATCCTCGCAGGCTCGTCATATGCTCAGTACGACGCTGCCTAAACTAGCCCCGTAGGAACTGAACGGATGATGTGGGGAAAGGAAGAGGCGCGACTAAAAGCCTCGCGTTCAAAGTCGCGCGTTCCTCGGGTGTGAGATTCCGAGGTCGATGGGCGGCGGATACCTACTTCCCCACCAAAATCCGCGAGCGACAGAGAGCGGTCAGGAGGGATCCGTCGACAGACTCGGAACCTACTCTCCCCCACATGAGTATTAGCTGAAAGGTACATGTATAGGCGTAGGGACTAATGACCAAGTTTTTCGATTGCGGAACGTATCGAAGTAGTTTTGTCATATGCATCACCAATAAAAAGAGGTAAAATGAACTCGATCTTTCGCCAATATGAGAGAAATGCTCTGGAAGACCAACGTCCCTGGCACATGACTACCCATGGGTCAACACCTCGAAGCAACAGGGTGGTTGTTCCGCCGATACGAAAACTGTGGCCGGTAAAGACGGTCGGCCGGTCGGTTTCCTTCCAAATCGAGTTGCAACGTTGCATGAAGGTGGAACGTGTTAGTGCTTGCCATCCGGAGGTCGTGCGGTAGGAGAAAAGAGGGGCGGAGTCAGGAACGTCGGAATTAACTGAAAGATGATGGAGAAAGGCCGAGAGGCAATCCAACTCATCGAATGATTCTGTAAGCGTGATCCAATCGCCCATAGCGTGTTTGGTCTTGGACCACGGAATATGGAATTGGAGAAAATCGTGATTGTTCGGTGCGGAACCTCGTTTCATGGGACAAGCGTGTGTGACATGACTGGAGAAGGATTAATAAGACAAACGGGACAAAGACAGCAGTCGTACCGCGAGGGACAGAAAGACGAAGACGAGTCGATAAGTAGCTCGCCCAAACGGCAACAAGCCTGCCACGCAACAATGGCGACGGCCCAGACGCACGCATCGCGCGTATTAGTAAGGTCGAGGGCATTAAGTAAGGATCGCATGTGATGGGACAAAACAGGTTGACGAGGTGGCTGGATAGAGGAAGCGGGAGCAAGGTTTGTGGCACCTTGCTTAACACGGCGAAGGAGATGGCTTCCGTTCCAAGGGGCACCGTGTATGGTGTGCCAAAGTTGGAGACCATGGAGCCAGGTTTCGATGGCGCTGGAACCCACAACACCAGCACCATCTTCAGCCACGAAAAATGCAAGTAAGGCATCTGAGGCAGGCATGCGAAGAGCCTCAGGAATCTGGTGACGGTCGCAGAATTGCGTGAAACGAAGTAGGCCCGCCGCGTAAGTAGATCGTGTTTTGGGTGCGACCGAAGACATGATAACACGCTGAAATTTGTCGACGGAAGGACGGGGGATTGAGGCGGTAACTTGGGCAAGCCATTTGTCACCCCAAGGTGTATGCCACTGGGTGAAACGGTCTGGGGCGGTAACATGAGGGCGGAGAGGACTGGATACAAGCATGTTATGGGGATTACGAGAATGATGTGGTCGAGTAGCACGAGCCGATTGCGGCAGAGAGGCCGTGACCGAAGGACTCTCATCGGGACGTGAGACGTCTGCACATGCAGACGTGGAATGCATATGGATCCTATACATATAAGAGAAAAGGAAGGAGCTCATGTGGGAGCTCGAAGGTGATGTTGAGACGAAGCCCGTGTAAACCAATCTCGCCGCGAGAGAAAGGGTCAGCCGGGTTTTGAGCCGAAGGTACATAATTAGTACGAAGAGTAAGGTTGGTAGGAAGAAGATGTTCGGTGATGCGACGGATGACCGCATTGCGAGAAGGGTTGCGAGAACGGCCTTTGACATACGAGTCAATTACACTCTGATTATCTCCGTGTATAACTAGTTCGGCATCCTGGAAATGCTGTGAAGAAATCCATAGCGTGGCAAGCTCGAGGGCGACAAACTCAGCCCAACCAATATCACGCTCTTGTGTACGCCAACCGTCTCGAAGTCGCCAGGCAGCCCATCGTCCGTTAACGAGTAAGCCGATACCATATCCAGTGGAGGCATCGACATAAATGAGCGGGTCGAGGAGAGTACGTGGCAACAAAGAGCGAGAAGAATTGGGAACTGAAAGTGTGTGTTGCCACCATACGAGATCATTGCGAACACGAGAAGGAAGATGAAATAAAGCAAACTTGTTTGGGAACGTGCTGACAAAGGAAGATAAAGAGGAAAGAAATGCGCGCCCATCACGGTAGACAAAAGCAGCATGTTGAAGAGTGCCGTGAATAGATTGGACCATTCGTAGATTGACACGAGAACGAGGTGCAGATAAGATGGCGTGGATTTTTGCGAGATATTTTGCACGTTTTTTCTCAGGTAAGGAGACACGTTTGGACTGCAAATCCCAATGGAAACCACCGTATTCAGTCGTAAAAGCAAAGTCATGTCCTTTTTCGGAGACATCATGCCAAGGAATGCCGAGAGGCGTAGTGATGCGAAGAATGTCGGACAAGGAGTATGGATATTCATAGGAAGGAGGGCCGTCAGGACGAGAGATGGTGAGAGAGGGATAGCGAAGGAAGTCAAAATCATCAACCCATTTGACCGACGTGATGGCTTCGTAGTACAAGATATCGACAGTGGCATCGGCAACTTGGCCTTGAACATTACCAGCTGTGGTCATGCCAAAAGGGTTGCAATGGTCCGGATAGATTTGATCATGCCATTGGATAGCGATAAAGCACTTGTGACGCGAAGCAATCGGAGAACAACGATACGCCTTCGCTACATCCAAACTAGCCGCTTGGGTACCAGGCGGAGCACTAGCGACCTGTACATGAAATAAGCAGATTTGTCAAGCAACACGGACATAGTTCTGCCAGGAGGTCCCAGTCAACAGGACGGGAAGGTAAAGGTCAACAGGACCTTTCGCAATGTCAACAGGACAAGTGCGAACACGGAGCCGCGTCAACAGGACTACAGGACTCGTCAACAGGACGGTCTGGACAAGACGGCTGAACACAATTCCGTCGACAGGACGGAAACAAGGACATTTCGTCTCGATGACATGGATGCCACAGGCAGAACAGCGCTGTGAAGAAAGGGAGAAAAAGCTCACCAGGTCGGAGAAATGGGCAACAGTGTGCCACATAATAACGATGTCCTTAGCGTCAAGCCATCCGTTCGTCGACTCCCCATATGAATCACAGGCGGATAGATTACGAATCATCCGCCATTTTCCTGAGCCCGGCTCCTTTTCAACCACGCCAAGGGGTGCTGTGCGGAAGTATCCACCGAAAAATAAAAAGGCTTCTGTTAAAGAAAAAGGACCCGACAAACGGCCTGCTGCCAATTCCTCAACTATGTGTTCGTCGATGAAATCAGGATGTTCGAGAGCATTGGGCATATTGGGTGGAATGAAAGTACGAGTCAGAGGAGGCGGATTACCAATCGGAGCGCCATAGGTCATGTCGTGAACGAGCGTGGGGTACTTCGAGGAAAGACCGGCGTGCTCGAGAGCCTGCTCCCAAGCTGAAGGAATGTATGGTGTGATGACGCGCTCTCGCTCAATTGCGAGGGCACGCCCGCGCTCCGTGGTGCTCGTCGTTGCATAGCGAGCAGACATGTATTGGATGGCGCGGTCCGGCTCGAGAGCATTGCAAGCCGATATTGAAACGCATGCAGACGGGTTTCCCATCGCCGGTGCGTTGGAGAAGCCCACTCCGCGACTCGACAATGATGCGACGCTCTGGTCGAGAGGCTTTGGTGGCCGTGCATTGGGTTGAGAGATGCCCATCGTGTGAACCGCAGCGGAGGCAAAGGTCGATGCGGTCGGATGTGTCGCGAAAGTTCCGCGCAGTCCTGCTGTCAGAGTTTCGCGGTGGATACGGCTGAAATCGTGGTGAAGGTGTGTTGAGAACTGGCCGTTGCATGTTCTGAAGCCACTGCATCTTCTGCCCGTCGAGTGCTCGTCCCCAGACAACTTCATCCGGGTTGATGAGGAAAGGAGTAGCGAAGAACTGCGAGCGAAGGTTCTTGTCGAAGGTCCGAAAGGCGGGGAACCATGCGTTGAATGAGGTGTCCTTGATAATCGCGTCGTAATGTCGAACCCATCCCTGAAAGATGATCTCATGCGCATGCGCTTCCATGAAGTCCAGGAAGGTCTGATAACAGGCGACCCACTCGAAAATGGGAAGTCTGTCTTCCGACGGAAATTCGGACACGTCCAATACACGCGTGTTCTCGTATGGACCAGTGGCAATCTTCGTGTACTTGACCCCAGCTCCTGCCCGGATCTGTTCCAATACAGCTGTTGAGAAAAGAGTGAGCGGAGGGGAACGACCACATCGCGCAAGAATAGAGATGTCGCGTGGAATGGAATGGTCATTGAGCTTGAAAGAGTTCCCCAACGTCTCCGTGACGTCGAACCGCAGGTTTTCCAGCTCGGAGCGTTTCTTCTTCGTGCTCGTAGGAGCCATTATCCCCGGCGTATCACCCAAGGTGACCTGCGGCAGGCGTTCTTCTTCTTCATGCTGCGTATCACAGGTGCGAGAGCTCGTCGCTCTCTCGTTACCGGTAGTATCCCGTCCAGCACCATCCTTTTCTGCAGACGTCAGCGTGGCCAATACCTCAGCATCTTCGGGTTCATCTTCCGACACGCTACCTTGCTCCTCCTTCTGGCGACGTTCTGCCCGCCTCGCATTGCGAGTGACCCTCTTTTCTTCAGCTTCTCTCAAGAGACGCATCATACACTCAGCTTTGCTTGGACCTTGTTGGGCTTGCTCTTCTGCCCTTCTCTCTTGCACTCCGGCGGCGCGCGGAAGATAGGGGCTCGTACGCCCTCGGACAGGTTGTTGGTTGGGATTGGGATTTCCGGACATGAGGTAGGTGTGTTATATTCGGTTATGCCTTGGATTCGATTAAGAGATGCTACAATACAGAGGATGTCGTCGAAGACCACAATGAAAGTAAACGGGAGTGCTGGACGAGACGAAGAGATGTCGGCCGAGCACAGGGGCTTCGCCGAACTCTACTCGTCTCGTTTAGTCAGCACTCCCTGAGCCTATCCTCGCAGGCTCGTCATATGCTCAGTACGACGCTACAGAGCTTCGGGCTCCTTTGGTCCCTGCTACTCCTATGAACGTCCACTCAGGGTTATATCACCGCCAGACCATATAACATTAATCTCCTGTCTATGCAGTTCTTGCTCTGGTCACCCCTTGAACATAATGCCCGTCCCTGACACCCTTCCTGTCAGTCGAGTTCTCCAATGGCTCAAGCAGACGGGCACACTCAGGCCAAGGACATACATCATGGTCCGGCCTGATCCCCACGAATCACCAGGTTGGATCGTAGGTCCCAGCACGCGTCTTCATTCGACGCTTCACTGACCCGGCCCCCGACGAACTAGCGCAGGGACGTGGGCAAGCATCCCGAGTACTACATGAATTTCGGCGGCGACTCGGGCACCGCGCCGTTCAACCCCCTGGGGCCCTTCGGGCCTCCCAATTTCATGTACGCTGTCGCCGCCATGTGCGCGTTCCCACCACAATGTTGATGCGAGTGCAGGTCTTCGGATAACATGACGCGCCTCCGCGGCCACGCGCAGAGGCCTGCCAGAGACGAACTTATCTGTCCGTAGCACCCTCTCCCCTTTCCCTTCGTCTGACATTGCGGAATTGCAGTCTCGGAGTGGGCGTGCGTCGTCGACCGGGCGCGCAACGCCGAGGCGCGCATCGTCGACGAGGCCAAATACGGTCCGGACTCCGCCACGACGTTCACGCCTGCGGAGCAGGCGCTCGTCGATGTCGTGGCGGCGTTTCCGCTGTACGATATGAGCACGGCGGAGGGCACGGCGGCGGCGATTGCGGATATGCAGGCGAAGCTGCTCGCTGCTGTCAAGGACGAGGATGATTCGACGGTGTGATTGGGTGTGTGGGCTATTTCTGCATTTTTGTTCAATTGGTGTCGCGGGCTCAAGGTGCCTGCCGATGGTGGTTGTAGTGTCAGGCGATATTCCGAGGCACGAAGTTCGTTGTTGTCAAAGTATTCTGCCTCTGGGAGAGTGTTAATGTGGTCCCTTCACTCTGTAACACGAGATGGGGCCAAAATTCTAGTTCTGAGCAGATCTGACACATAAGGTAGTAACTTACTAGAATAGACTTGATGTGAGCCGCAAACGTGAGTTCATGTGCAGTGGCTTCAAGAAATGTGAATGGATTCAAGAGGCTCAAACTCCACCAGTACGTCCATCATGGCCTTGCTCGACCCAATTTACTGACTGTGCGTTGCATACGCTGATCCTGTATGTCTCCTCCATATACAGACAACTGTCAAACATGCACGACCAATTGAAGTTCGACTGACGTTTCAAGGACAGAACCTTGTTCCCGATCTCTCATCCAACCTACCGTCTCTGTACTTCCCACAGCCCCATCATCGCCGCCGGCGCAGCACATGACACCTCCAAACATCACGCCCAGACGCTCGAGCCAACGAACTCCCGTCCGATCGTACCATCCGGGCATGGGCACGCAATCAGCAAGCCTCCCTACTCGAAGCGGACGCACTGTGTCGGCTTCGAGTCAGTCGAGCCGTTGCGCCGTCCCCAGCGTGCGGCGATTGGCGGCAGATGGTCGCACGGCACGTACACATGACGCCAATGGGAAGTGACAGATCCCGCCCGCCGCGCGCATGCGGCACGTCCACAGGTCAACTGCGTCGTCTTTTTTGAAGGAGAAGCCAGTTTACGTTCACGAGCGACGCCCCGCATGGTGTTAATCACAGTGCGGACGTGTCCCGCGAGCGCTTCTTTGATGAGATGCTGGTTCTGCATCGGGGGCGGAGTGTAGTGGCGGCCTGGGCCCGATGCGTGCCATCTGAAATTCGCGAACCGTGCATGCGGGCGTCTGCGGCCACAGAGCCGCTCAATCCACATCCGTGACGAAAGCCACAGGATGCTGGGCTTCGTCATCCCCGTCCCGTGCGCGTGGTGAGCTCGAGGCGGCTATGGGTAGCACGCCGCAAGAGCAGGTCCAAGATAGATGCACTGTGAGAACGGGAAGCGGGGTGTCTGGGAAAGCACGTCACGGCCACATGCCAGCGGGCTCGCTCGTGCGGGCTGCGCACATACCAACTCTGCGCGGCGGGTTTGATGGGGCGGCAGATGATGCATGATGGATACGTACATCAGAGGCTAGCGAGGGACAGATGATGGCATGGTGCGGGCGGGACGTGTCTGGCGGTCGCGTTTCCTCCTCGAGGATGAAGAAGCCAACGGGGGTGATTCGCGCCGAGAGTCCGAAATGAAGCGGGATGCCCCTGGACGAGCGATATGAACTGCTTGGGCGCGCAGGCCATATGAATTTAGGCAGTCGTTGGCGGGCTCTGGTTGCTGGTGCGGGGGACGTCGGAATGGAGGGGTGCGATCTGTCGCGAGATGATGGGTGTGCGTAAGAAGGAACTGAAGAGCAAAGTCCGCTGGTAGGCGCGCCGGGCTGTCGGGCTGCGGGGAGAGATCGATCTATACATAATTCAGCTCCCTTTCCCTCCTCCCCCTCCCTCGGCACGTATATATATCGTCCAGGCCCTGTCATCTCTCCGCCCACGCCATGGCTTCCTTCTCCCGCTTCGCCCTCCAGCTTAGCCCCTACCCGCCCTGCGCCCCACAGCCAAGGCCGTACGCGGCTCAGCACCTCCTCGATACCGCCGGCTTCCTCGACCGATCGCCCTCATCCACCCAGCTGCTCGATCATGGGTTCTACCCCGCGCACCCCTCCGCCCTCCCAAACCCCTCCTCCGTGCCGTACGCCGCGTCACACTGGTCCTCTCAGTTCGATCTCGCTGCGCTCTCCGGCCCGTCCAGCGTATATATGGCCCAGCCCCAGCCCTGCACCCCCGCGTCCGCGTCTGCATCCACCTCAAGCACATCCTCGTCCCCGCTCGCCAGCATGACCGTCCCGCAGCAGCGCCTCCCGCTCTCCGCCTTCGCACAGGCGCCCGACGCGGACGAGCGGCCCGCCCCGGCCCCGTCGCCCTCTCCACCGCCGCCGCGCGTGCGCGAGAAGAGACACGCCTGCTGGATGTGCCACAAGAGTTTTGACCGCCCTAGCACCCTGCGCAAGGTGAGTCCGTCGTTTCACGCCTCCCGGCACCGCTCACACACGCCTCGTCCAGCACCTCCTTGTGCACACCGGTGAAAAAGGTTGGTCTGCCCTAGATCGATAAAACGTCTGGCACTCATCCATGTGTGCAAAGCATACGCTTGTGAGACGTGCGGCCGCCGATTTGGCGTCGCGTCCAACTTGAACCGGCACACACGCCGCTGCGTCCTGCGGCCCGTCCACGCAGTCCAGAATACGGCTGCGTCAGATGAAGACACATCCAACACATCCAACACATCCACGTCTACCGAGAGCGCGCCTGCAGATGCCCCACAGCCGGATGCTTCTCCCGCAGACGCCTCTGCTGACGCTGAAGACGCGTCCGCCTCGCGGCCGCGCGGCCGTGCCCGTACGTCCACCATCGCCGCGGCGTCCGCGCGGCCAAGCTCAGGCACTTCCACGCCCCCCTCCACACGCCCACGACCGGCCAAGAGGCGCCGTCGCGCGCCCTCGCCCTCGCACTGGATCCCCCCGTCGCTGCTCACGTTCGACCTTACGCCGCCCAAGACGCCCTGCGCGGTGCCTCTGGCGCCCGTAGTGCCGTACGAGTGTCCTGACGCCGAGCCCGAGGAGCGCAACTCGTACGGCGACTGGCCGTTCAACCCTTATCATCCGCGCGGATGGCGCGGGCGGCTGCCGGGCCCGGGGCTGCCGCGCGATTTGGTGGGTGCGGGCATGATGGTCGGGCGGCTAATCCTCGCGTAGCATGCACGTTTGCTTGAATTTTGGTGTGTACGAAGTTTCATTGACGACTGCACGGTGCTTGTTTCGCTTCACGCTCGCACCTTCATGACCTCATATGTGCCTGTTGTACCCGTTTGCTGGGTCTGCCTTGATACCGATACCGATACCGATACCCTACTGACTCGGCTAATGGCCCTGCTTCTTGCCCGCTTGGATTTCACTGCCATCATACCCGGTTTGCTGCCTGTTGTTGTATTTGCCCCGCCGACGGCCCGTATCGATACTGTTCCACCACCCGTACGCATAGTTGTCTTGCATAGCATCTCTCTCTCACAATCGTTTGCCTCGTTACCCCACCAACATATACGCGTGGGCTGAGGAATGTTTACAGTAATCATCAAGTTCGCATTTGAACCCATCCGTGCTTCGAGGGTCGGTTCCCCGCCCGAGATACCCGCTTTGGAGCCAAGACGTGATAAATGGCCCCGAGCCTGCGTGAGCCTCGCAGGACGAGCTGCTGCAGTACTCATGTCGTGCGCCACAAAGCCCGCGAAGCCCATTCGCTGTCACCCATCCGTCAGATCTGAATGCAATCTCCAACCCAAATCCGCAATAGGACCCTGGCATTAATAAACGTCAGCCGCGCTGCACCCCGGATCCCTGCCTCGATCGTCGCGCCCGTTCGGGCAGGCGCGCTGCCGTGTGGGGGCGAGTGGGCTTCTGCAATTATGCGTGCGTGTGCGAGATGCATCTCATCTCATCTCAACTTGGAAGCGGGGCTGGATATGGTGAAGTGATGGCTAACTTGGGAGGTCCGGTGAGTTACGGCTGGTTGGCGGGTTCATATGGACTGTTGCGGATGGCGGGGCGCCACAAGATTGCCGAGAAGTCGAACGAGTGCACCAGAGGTGTTGGCCCGTCATGCCATTGTGTTAGCTGCCGGGGGAATATCATTCGATATGGGGATGCGAAGCCCCGCTGAGGGGGTGCGGTGCGGCTTGGTCGCACTGTGACCGCGTATGGTCCGGGGAAAATGCGGGGGGCGCACGGATACCTTTGGGGCGTCTCGTCCTGTAGATTGTGAGACAGGGGGGAAGGGTTAGGGCTGCAAGCAGTAGGTGCACGGCCGCGTGGGGCGGAGGTGCAGGATGCACGGTTAGTGCATTGATATCGTGTGGGTCGTCCTGGAGACAAGAAGAAAGGAACGGAGACAACGTGCATCGGTGCATGCGTCGTGATTGCGAAACGGAACCTGCGATTCTTTCGCGGGAGTAAGCATGCTGCGTGGCGGATCCCTGCACGACGCGGCGATGGCAGCTTGTCCCTGGCTGCTAGCGAAGATCGACGCGGGGCGCTGGACAGCTGTCTGTCGAGGGGAATTAATTAATGTGCGACAGGCTGTGCGCTTGGTGGACAGCGACGGGCCTGTCGTTGGGGCAATGTTACTGGATCTGTGGAGGTCGGCTTTGTTGTGCGTCCGGGTGCCAGTTTCAGCTGTTCGGACTAGGGATGCGGGGAAATAGTAGCTGGATCACTCACTTGAGATGCCTGCCCCAGATATCTATGCCCCAAGTAGCTTGAGACTTATTTATTGCATGTCGCATCGTATGCAGATGGTGAAGCATTTCCTCGAAGTGCCTTGAAGACTATCGAGCTTGTGCTGCATGGCTAATGGGGTCATATGATTGATTCATCCCAAACAACAAGAGGGTCCGATGGCGTAGTTGGTTATCGCATCTGTCTAACACACAGAAGGTCCTCTGTTCGAGCCAGGGTCGGATCATCCCATTGATGCACCAATTCTATTTTTCGACGGCTTACATAGGACTAGCCAATTTTTTCTCCATCCTTCATGTTTTCATTGTGACTCTTCGGACATGTTTTGTCATCATGTGGACATGCGTAATACTTACCGTATGTTGCAGCATTTTGCGTTGTTGTAGTTTGTTTTTTCCAGAAGCTCTTGCCAAACCTGCCACAACAGCCGCCTGAATGCGTCGATAGCTCAAGCGCTCACGCTCGAACTCGTCGCGTCGCGTCCGCCGATCTACGAAAATGCCCATCACTGCTGAGCAGAAGACCGCGATCGACGAGATAATAGCCGTCATCCTCGCGCAGACGAGCCCGCGCAAGAAGCGGCGGCTCGCGGACATGTTTTTGGAGCTTGTGGACAGGGATGCATGGGCGGATTACTACGAGGTGCGTTCACCGGACTGTTTCGAGAACTTCATGTTGATTGCAGCCTGAAGCATATCCCGGCGCCGAGGTCTCTCAATGAGGTCCAAGAGAACTTGAAAAATAACAAGTACAAAGATCCACTGGTCGTGTACGAGGATCTATGGCTTGTCTTCTTAAACGCACAGTGGTACAATGAGACCGAGAGCCAGGTGGCCAAGGACGCCCTGACGTTGCAGGTGTGAACTTTTGCACGATCTTTTCATCTGATTATGCGGACTCAGCCATGCATAGGACGTCCTGCAGCGCGAATGGGCGCAACGATCTGCCATCCTCCCCGCGCCGCCGACTGCCCTCCCGCGCAACTCCGCGCAAGTCAGATACGCAGATGTCATCGATGCGACGCCGACGCCGACGCCGCCCGCACCCACACCACAAGCCGCGCCGACGCCGAAGCCCCCCGCGCTTACGCCTGCACCTGCACCTGCACCTGCACCTGCACCTGCACCTGCACCGACACCCGTGCCCGCGGTACGAAAGTCGACCCCGCTGCCCACGCCGCCCGTGCCGTCGAGCGGGCCGTCGCGCACGCCGCAGCGCCCGTCTTCTCCCGACGTGGAGGTCGACGTCGGCGGGACGCCCGAGCCGGAGCCCGCGCATGAGATGGTGCGCGACGACGAGAGCGACGCGGTCGTGCGCCAGCTGGAGCGCGGGCTGCCGCGGTGGGAGGGCCCCGGCGACTTTGGGTGGATGCCGGATGGCGGGTCGGAGGACCGGTGGTTGGAGATTGTGTTGGCGTTGAAGAGCCATAAGGATGTGATGTGAGTTTATACGTTTGCTGGGTGTTTGGAGTGGGTGCTGAGTGGGCGGTGTAGTGGGAATCGGTTGGCGGCGGCGTTGGAGGCTGTTCCAGAGGAGACGACCTTGCCGTACTTGTCGTTCAGTGTGAGTGACTTGCTGCGTGCTGCTTAAAGTGTGTCGTTGACGTGCGTTGTACATCCCAGTTTCCTCTTTCGTTGAAACTTGTGGAGGTAGGTTTCATTGTCTCTGTACCAATTCACCCGTCACTCATCACTCATGATGGGGCCATCATAGACACATGCTCGGGCCAAGACATACGCCTCGAACAAGGATTTCGATAAGGAGATGTCTCGCCTCTTCGAGAAGGCGCGAAGATGGCACGAGCCGGGGAGTGATGCTTATGGCCATGTCCTTCTGCTTCAGGTGAGTGCCTGCCACCGGTCATTTATGCCATATACTTACATGTTGATGTGCAGCGTCTGTATCAAGCGATCGTTTCGCCAAATCCGCCGCCTGGGCCGCCGTATGCATCCACGAGTAACTTTGCGTCGTTGCCTGCAGGTCCAGGGACCGCGCGCCCGCTGCACGCCGGCGATTCTGAGCAGCCGGGGGTGACGACGTTCAGAATCTCGACGAAGGACAGGACGTTTGTAGATGAGGTGCAGTATAAGGGGTGGAGCATCCGACTTGCGGATTGGGTACATCTGAGCAACCCAGATGACCCGAGCAAGCCTATCGTTGCGCAGGTGTTCCGGGTTTGGATTTCAGAGGAACCGTAAGCGTATACTTCTTCCCGGTCTCGCCCAGGCCAGCTCACGTGTTTGCAATTCAGGGGGAAGAAGGGCCAACCCGGGTTAACTGTCTGCTGGTATTATCGGCCAGAACAAACTTTCCATCCTGCACATCGACAGTTCTGGGAAAATGAAGTCTTCAAAACCAGTAAGCCTTAGCCTTTCATAGGAAAACCCTGTCCCCTGCTGACCCCGTCACCAGGCCACTTCGCCGACCACCCAGTGGAGGACGTAATTGAGAAGATTGCATGCCAGTTCACTGCGCGCCACATTCGTGGTCGGCCGCGCCCACCTTATTGGTACCTCGGCTGGCCCTTGTACGTGTGCGACTCGCGGTACAACGACCGGGAACGCATCTTCGTCCGTATCAAGAACTGGAACTCGTGTGTGCCGGAGGAGGTGCGCAAGTCGACGGAGTTCATGCCCATTTACCCGTTCGAGCGCACGGTGTTCCCGCGCCGCTTTGGCAGCCCGTTCCTGAAGGGGAAGGGCGTCAAGGGCCCGGGCGGCATCGGCGAGAGCATTGAGCGGGGCGACGGGGAGCGGATCGAGGGCGGTGGGACGGGGCGGAAGCGGTCGAGGCGGACGGTAGGTGGGGCGGCGTCTGCGACGGATATCTCGGGGCCTAGCAAGGGCTTGTACGTCGGTGTGCCCGGCGCGAGTGGGAATGGGACGCCGGCGACGGCGTCGCCGTATCAGAACCCGTATCCTGCGCAGTATGCGGTGCCCCAGCAGCAGCAGCGTCAGCAGAGTGTGCAGCCCCGGCCGCCAGAAGATAGGTCCATTCTCACTGCGGCGGGTGGTCTGGCACATCTTGGAAACAGCGCTGTCGTCGAGAAGCTGCCCGCAGAAACGGGTGTGTGTCATTCTCGTTGTCTTAGTGAAGATGCGGACTGACATTCTGATGCAGCGAAACACTTCGATCGTGACCCTGAGACGAACGAGGTACTTTGGTTCGCGTCGCCCCCGATGGACGTAGCGCATACGCCGGCACCGCGCTACAGCCTCGCGTATCTGCACTGGCTCGCTACGAAGCGGAAGCGGGCGACGCAGCCCACAGGGGACGATGCGATGGACGTCGATGGGGAGCAGGGCGGAGATGAGGGCGGGTCCGCAGCAAAACGGCCGCGCGTACAGACGGTCACGGAGGCATTGGATTCACTCATGGCATCTTTTGCATCCTGAGGTGGACGGCATCGCGGCTGGATTGATTTTGTATTGTGTTATTCGTTATAAGAGTATGATTGGATATGAGGGGGTTGGTGTGCGTCCCTCGAGGGCTTGTGTTTTGGGTCGCGATGGTAATGAACCTAGTTTTGTGGGATGGGGCGAGAAGGCTTATACGTTGGGAGTTGGATGGGACCTGAAGGTAGGTGTTTCGTTGTCCTCAACAAATCTGTTGGGGGAAATCCGATATTGACCGTCGTTAGTAGCACTTCCATCGACGATCGTTCGGCCGTGTATATACAAGGAGAAATCCGCCCTGTGGGCGTCCATGTCAGCTTTATCTTCGTTCTCGGAAACAGTCCACAAAGCGTCATGGTATGGCGCGTTGTCGTGGGTTTCGACGTCTGCGTGTGCAAGTCCATATTGTCTGCCTGAAATCTCGTTACATATACGACATTCTATCGGGGTCTTGTCGCGGTGGTAAATCGTCCAATTGTTCGGATTTTGACTTCAAGTCATGCCGTTTAAACCGAATTGAATAAACTGTTCATCCTGTACGGATTGCTGCATAAGCTTGCACGCATTTCAATATTCAGTTTTTCTGACCAGGCACTGATCCAAGGTGTGCGGTAACTCGACGATCGTTCCGTGATTCCATCATCAATTTGTTCGAATCGTCATTCTCACATCTTTCTGAACTCCTAATTTTGAACGTCTGCAGTCGTCGAATAGGAAAAAAAAATACTTGCCTCGCACGCAGAACCTTATATTATTACAACTAAATTTAGCGCACTATGACCTCCTTAAATTCCTTGTTCATCGACATCTGCAGTACTTTGTTCCTGTTGATCTCGTCACTGCTACATTTTTGGACCGTCGAGATTTAGAACTGTGCCGTTCCGTGAACATGCTTTGTGTCTCTTCCGATGACAACAGCTCTTTTTTGAACACAAACCTATGTATTTCATATTCAGGCGTTCCAAGTTCGTCGCCTTGACAGCTACTTACCCGGGTGTCGTCGATCTAGCTTTCTATTGATCGCCCGCACACAGCCAGTTTTGATTCCGGCTGCAAGGTGGCAGTCCCCAGCATTTCCCTGATATGTCGGAAAGCGCCGCACTCTTATGTTCCTCTAGGCCTCAGCTATTGTTTTGGGTCAAACAATATCGCCTCGAGCTCGTCGAATGGGTTCCACCTTTAAATATTTGACGAACTATCGACTGCATCGAGGATGGATCCGAGCTGATCCGTGAAGAATCCGGGATGATCCTATTAAGGACCGTCCGAATATGGCAGGTTCAGTACTTACGTTCGACAACGGCGCCGGCATGCATCGTGGCCTGCCCTGGCAATGAAAAGTCATCCAGCTCTGGGACCCGAACTCTTTTGATGTCCATATCCAGATTATGGAGGCTTAGTGTGACGATAAATAAATATAAATGCATGACATTCCAGCTGCCGCATCGCAAGCCGCTTCGGGTTCAACTGACAACGCATTCCGGAACCTATAACAAACGCACCGCAGCCCCAACGCAGCCCTCGAGCAGAGGTTAGTGCTGAAAACACTTTATCACTGACTGATGGTGCGTAAATGCGTCCTTGCTGCGGCGTTTCGTACTGACGAGGATGAAGACGAGGATGATACTTACAGCAGTGGCCAAGTTTGGCGAAAAGTTCCTGAAGTGTGCCTGGCTGTAGACATGATAGGCACAGCGCCAATGTTCTGCTCGTCTACACCGCTGCCTTATACACCCCCTCTCGCTTCCACATCACACATCCTATACGTCTCTGCGACAACATTCTATCCTACTCAGCCTATTCACGTTCCTGGCCTCTGCTCCCTACCCGGAGTTTGCATGCACCCACCGATCATCCACTGTCCAGCAAATCCGGGTACAGATCGCGGTCTCTGTCTCAGCTCGATAGCATGGAGAGCACTGAGGTGCAGGCGGTGGCACCAGATGGGGACTATGACTTTGAGACGAAATGGGTGGTGACCGAGAACGGAGGTGAGCACCATTGTACTATGTTCTGCAAAAATCCGCCTGACTGGCGCTCCTTATCAAACAGTGGTGAGTACCTGTGATGTCTTCCAATGTTCGGATGATATGATTATACGTCAACATACAGAGTATCGTAGAGAAGGCTGCGGTTTTCGATGATCCCAACATTGATTTAGCATCTACTACGAGCCAAGGTGCGTCTTCGCACCCTTCCCGTTCCGGTATCCAGCACTCATTGCGCTGTTCTATCCTCACAGAATGGGAAGATGAATCACCATATCCTGAAGTTCGCGCCGCGGTGTCGAACACAGACGACATGTATATGCCCGCCGATACCTTTCGCGCATGGACTATTGGAATGCTTTGGGCGATTCTTATCCCCGGGCTCAACCAGTTCTTGAGCTTTCGATACCCCGCTATCACCGTCGGCTCTGTAAGTTCCTTTTGAACACTGATTCACCCATGATCAGGTGCTGAACGTCATGTAGCTTGTTGCTCAACTGTTGTCATATCCTCTCGGTTGCACATGGGCGCGCTTCATGCCATTAATCACCATATTCGGCGTGCCCTTGAACCCAGGTCCCTTCTCTGTGAAAGAACACGTCGTTATTACTGTCATGGCCACTGTGGGCTCGACTTCCGCCTATGCTGTACGTCATGCCCTAATCCCCGAGCACACCGAAATGTTTACGCCCTATTGTCCGTTATCGCACCCTTATCTACTTTGCAGACCGACATATTAGCCGTGCAGCAACAGTACTATGGGCAACAGTGGTCGTTTGGATTTCAATGGTTGCTCGTCATATCGACACAGCTTTTCGGGTTCTCCCTTGGAGGTGTCGTCAAGCGATTCCTGGTCTCGCCTCCATCGATGAGTGCGTCACCTTCCCCCTTGAGAAACAGCTGACTTCATTCATTCTGTTCTCCCGCAGTCTGGCCGGCGAACCTTGTCGCATGTGCTCTCTTCAATACCCTGCATTCGCAGCAATACCCCGGCTTCGGGCAGCACGGGATCAGCCGCGAACGGTTTTTTTTATACGGGTTTTGTGCAGCAAGCGTCTATTGTCCGTGTTCTTGCGCCCATTGCTCACTCGCACCTGATCATTGACCTTGGAACAGATATATTTCCAGGCTATCTCTTCACTGCGCTATCGACTTTCTCATGGGTGAGATGCTTATTCAATTCTGGTCTTGAGAGTCAGCTTTAATGACGCCTGGTTATAGGTTACATGGATCCGACCAGACGATAGTGGGTCCTTTCGCAGATGCTGGTAATCTGATACACTGACAGCGGCTCTCCGGTTCCTGTCTTTCCCCAGTCGTCAGTCTATCTTCCTTTGTGGACTTCATCTAGCCGCTAAAGCCGCACCTATAGAAACTCAACCAGTTATTCGGCTACAATTCTGGTCTCGGCATGTCTATAATCACGTTCGACTGGAACAATATCGCCTACATTGGCAGTCCGTAAGTGCTAATTTTATCTTCTATAGTGATCATAGCTTACGCGTGTGTACAATTGCAGACTAGCTACTCCTTGTAAGTGTGATCGATGCTCGGACATGAGCTGCTATTAATGACCTTGTACTGTTCAGGGTGGGCCGAGGCGAATGTCACAGCTGGATTCGTGATCTTCTTCTGTGAGTCACACGTCCGATATCGAGGGTAGACCGGAGCTGATACATTCTGCAGGGATCATAACGCCCATTATCTATGTATGTACAGTGGCGCTTCCCGCGGGCACTGCACCCGTTTCTGACCCTTGGAGCTAGTATACAAATACGTGGCACTCACAGTACACGCCGTGCGTCATCTGATTGCTGTCTTGCTGCCTTATCGCCGAAGCTGACAGCGAATGATGTTTGCCCAGCATGTCTTCCCGGCATCCGTTCGACAACACGGGGTCGGCATACAATATTTCTCGAATATTGACGCCGGATCTGACCCTGGATTTGCAACAATACAAGGAATACAGCCCGCTATTCCTCTCGTACGTTGCTTGCTTGGCTGCGTTGCCTGAATCTATTCTGACCTCCGTTCAATTTGTCGGCAGAGCGACGTTTGCCGTTGCCTACGGCATGAACTTTGCGAGCATAACGGCGACGCTCGTGCACTCGGTTCTGTACTTCCGCAAGCTGATTTGGACGCAAGCACGGCGGTCGCTCCACGAGCAGCCCGATGTGCACGCACGCTTGATGGCACGATACCCCTCTGGTATGTTCTGCACCCGCTCCAGCGGAAAGGCGCCGCATTCTCACGTATGTTACCCGGTCCCCAGTGCCTGAGTGGTGGTACATCTGCATCTTCGGTACGTCAGCCCCACTGCTACCGACCGGGGCGATCTGACGCCCGCGCCCGCAGTGTGCGTGTTCATGATGAGCGCCATCACCGTCGAGGTGTGGCCGACGCAGATGCCTATTTGGGGCCTGTTTTTGGCGATCGCGATTGCTGGGTTCTATATCATCCCCTTGGGCATGATCCAGGCGATCACGAACCAGCAAATCGGGCTTAATGTCATCACGGAACTCGTCGCTGGATACGTGCTGCCGGGCAAGCCGCTCACGATGATGTTGTTCAAGACGTATGGGTATATCGTGAGTATCGCTGTTGCGGTGGTTGCCTTGTTGGGCGTGGAACTGATGGTTGGTGGGCGCATAGATGATGACGCAGGCACTGCAGTTTACGTCGGACATGAAGCTCGGACACTATATGAAAGTGCCGCCGAGGACAATGTTCTGGTGTCAGGTGAGACGAGATTTGTTAGCCAGACAGAGATCAATGCTGATGGCGTGCAGATCATCGCGAGTGTTGTCGCCGGGACGGTCCAACTTGCGGTGCAGACATGGTATGCTATTCCCCTTTCTGTAAATGCGAGGTGTGGCTGACCGAGAACAGGATGTTTGGCCACATTGACAATATCTGCGCGCCTGATCAGAAAGACCAGTGAGTCTGTCTTGTCTGTATGATTATTGGGGCCGTACTGAGTTGTGTCCGATAGTTTCGTCTGCGCCAATGTGGAGACATTCTATGTCGCTAGCATAGTTTTTGGTGTGATCGGTCCGCAGCGACAGTTCTCGTCTGGACAAGTTTACCAGTGAGTAGAAGCATTTGACCGAAACGAATTGACCTCTGATTATTTTATTTCTGCGTTCAGCGGTATGGATGCATTCATAGGCACCAAAGCAATGGCTAAACTCCAGAATCTCTAGGTCTAACATGGTTCTTCCTCGTTGGTTTTATCACACCAATTATATTTTGGTTGATCAACAAGCGCTGGCCGAGCAGCTTCTTCCGATATATCAAGTCTGTATTCTTTCCATGGGTCATGTGTATATCATTGACAACCTGTCCAGTGTCCCTGTCATCCTGTCCGGCACGGATTGGATACCACCAGCGACAGCTGTGAACTATATCCCGTGGGCGATCGTTGGATTCATCTTCAACTACATCATCCGAAAACGACATTTCGGATGGTGGGCTAAGTACAATTGTACGTTCTTGTCTTCACAGTCGAAAATTCCATATGCTGACTTCATGTCGCTAGATGTGCTTTCGGCCGCTTTGGATTGTGGTACAGCAATTGGGACTTTGCTGGTGTTCTTCTGGTGTGTATCTCCTGTCCAATCCCGAAGCTGGAGTCTGACTGCATCGTCTTAGCTTGCAATACCCACGACATGGGGCAATAGGGAAGGACACAATACAGCGCTGGTGGGGGAATACTGTATACAATAATACGGCCGATGCTCTTGGCTCGCCATTGAAAACCATTTCCGCGGATAGGAAGTTCTTCGGGTACGCCTATCTCCCTCTCGCGCTGTTCGCCCGTCGCTGACTGCCATATGTAGGCCGAAAATTTGGTGATACGATGCTATCTTGGGTCTTTGGTATGGTGGTTGTACTGATGTTGTACTAATTGTATACTATCTATATTTATAGTAGCTTTCATCTTATGGTACGGGTTTTAGAGGCCCGCATGCTTTATGATCTTCGAATGAACATTGCTTTGAATCTGGACGATGCTTTCTTGACTGATAAGACCTGCCGATTGTTATTTGCTCCGTACGGATGAGGATGTTTGATGGTGGGCCTGGTAAGCTCGCAAGCAGGAACTCGAAGCAATAATGTATACAGAGTAAATGTACATATGCTAGTTCGCGAGCTCACAATGCGAGGTGTCGCTAGTGCATTATCGCCCAGTCACCTGGATTAAATTGTATTGGGTTTCATTGGATAGCAGGGTAAGGGGTGCGACGTGGAATCAATAGGGTAAAACGAGAGTCGGAGTCGCCTCCCTGCTGTCAGTACCAGGTGTCGAAAGATCGATTCGAAAGATGCCTCCATGCCTCCAAGTCACGACAAATTGAATTGAGAGTTCAGCGCACCATACTGAGGCTGCGCATTACATTGCCCATGGATGTGAAAAAAGTATCTTGACGCTGGACACTGACCAACCCAACTGAGAGTCAATGAGTCCGAAGCCGAGCGCCAGACGTCGAATTCGGGGAGCTCGGAGTCTCTGGTCGGCGCATGTTCTTGACATACTGTATTCCGTGCAGCCTCTACGCATGGTGCGAACGACCACATTCGAGGGCGAACAATTGAAAGTCCAAGCAGCTCTACTGGCATGAGTAGGATCAAGATACAGTGGTAGGATGACATGCACTAACCCAAACTATTCGGATAGCCACGTACAGTAGGAGCTGGGAAAAGAAGCTTCCCATCGCCCAATACAAGGAGCCATTGGGCCGAAGCCGCTGGGCCCGCCCAAGGCGATCACTCGGATCCTAGCATCGAACGCTATGGCTTCTGTGATGTCCGTCGGAGTCTCAGACGAGACACAGACACAATCATAAAAGGGTCGAAACAGCCTCACCATCTTCTGATCTTCCACATTGAAGAACTGGACTGTTAGACACTGCCATACAGACTGTAGACTGGGTAGACCATAAGCTCAAATCAACTCCCGATGAATACGAACATCGCAACAGCGCTCTTCGTCAATGATAGATACCCGCTCTCTGCAAGATACCGAGCCCGGACGAACATGTTTTGATAGGGACGATCTACGCCACTGCTCGATCAAGGGAGAAGGACGAACGCAACTCGTTAATCTGAATCAGACACTGCTACTGTCGTCCGACCCATTTTTCTCTCCATCTTCGTGTTGTACCACTTGCCTGGTGATCTCGATGGCGAGCGGTGGCACTGTGTAGTTACAGTTGGGTTTGAAAGTAGCTCGGCTCGCCGCTCTACAACCGCGTTGTTGCGGGAGATCCAGATGTGTTGCTTGTATATGCATCGGCCTTGGCGTGTAACGCGTTTGCAAGATGATGAGACAGTAGAGTATGCCCTGGATGATTGCGGGAAATCAACAGGCCGAAAGAAAGGAGCATGAAAGAACACGCACCACAAGAGGGATTAATGAATCTAAAGCGGGCCATTGCCCATTCGACTCGACGATGTACGTCACCAGGTAAGCGACAATATTTGCCGTGTATAATGCACTGCTTTCGATGGCGATTGCAATGACAGGTAACAGACTGCCAGTGTAAGAAAGACTCTGGCGTGAGCCTTTCTTCCAGATGATTATGACTATTGCGCCTGATAGCAAAACAATTAGAACCATATAGATGCCCCGCAGATAGACAGGGACGAACATACCAGTGCAGTAAATGTTCTCGCATGTTGCCAATATGAAACAAGGCAGAAGCCAGCGCGCGACAGCCCTCTCAGGCCAAAAGTCGGCTAATTTGGCAACGATGACAACACCCAAAGCTAAGGACGACCTCGTCAGTGCGTTACGGATGGAAGGGGGAGGGCACTTGATCATACAAACTGCGGCGACGAAAACCAGGATAGGTGGGATGGTAACAAGAAAACATTTGTTTGAAACGACGAACAGTCTCCATATCTAGGCTTTCGTCAGCTCCTGCCCAGTATGCGACACGCAACATTACGCACGTTGACACACATTCCAAGGGCCAGCTGCACAATGAGCACCGTGCACTTCGCAATAAATAGTCTGTTGGCCAGATTTCCGTAATGCATATCGGCCGGAGCGGCAGCGATGAACGCATTGAATGCTCGAATAAAATCTATGACGAGATACTGGCATCGACATAAGTGGAGACTCGATGGTATACCCAATGAATAAAGAACTTACTGTCGTAGCGCTGAGTATCATGAGAAGTAGAATCAAAAGTAACATCCTCGCAGGCCGTTGACCATCCTTTCGATGTGCTACAATTACTGTTGCAACTGCAAGAACGACGAAGATGCCTATATAAAACCATTTAGATAGTGGCTATCCAACTTTTCAGTACTTACCATAGAGTATACTCTGCAAGAACAGCGCAAGCAACTCTGCCCCGGCCAATGAAATGAACATGCTGCAGCTGAGGATGACTGGGCTCCGTAGAGCTATGTAGAGTGGGCTTGTGTGGTATGGGTATCTGGCCCCATGTTCTAATACTGCGGACTATAGAAGAACATCTCGAATGGTGAAGTGCCGAACAGTAGAAGCTGTGCTGTTGCCGAGATGGTTTGAGGTTGATATGATGATCAAGATGGACAAGAAACCAACCAACATAGTTGCGAGAGACTGGCTTGATCAATCGAACTATCCTTCAAAAGGCATGTACTCGGCACATACGTACATCGTTTCCGGTCGTCTGATACCCTGCTCTGACGATGAAGGTAATGATGGACATTACCTTGCTTGCCAAGGTTTATCGCACCCTCGTAATTATAGCGCCGAAACCAACCCAGACAACAGCTACAAACATCGCATTAGCGCCGTTGCTTCACGGCCGCAAAAGCAGTATACTATACTGACTATCCTCAGTCGTATCACTGCACGCAAGCCAACTTTCCCGGTCGTACAATGTGCATTCCCGCACAAAGATCGTATCTGAGCGAACAGCCTGGTCATGTTGTGAGGGTGGACCCATCTGGATCTACAAAGTAAGTGCAATGCTCCGAGTCGTAGAGTCATATCACGCTTGGTCCACAAAAAAAAATAGTAAGTGTGTCTACGTGACTTTCATATGACATTATGGTACAGATCAATCTACTACAGGCTCTGCGCCAATGGGAAGACTTCCAGGGCGTCGTGATTGAGACGAGCAAGCACTACGCCGGCGCCCCTCCCACTCAGCTACAATGTCATCGCGCCGTGTTTGCGCATCCAACAACAATCGCCAGCATACCATGCACCGTCGACAACACGGACAACGAAGTTCAAGTGCCTGTGGCAGGCACGACGGCATGCGCACCTCGTCTCGCTCGCCCCCACAAGTGACGCGGCCATAGAACGATATCCGCGATTCCTGCGCGCTAGCTCTGCGCATTCTCCAGCCCCTTGCACTTTCTCGCCCGACCGCAATACCTCGCACACCGACTCAGCCCTCGCGCATATTTCAGCACCTGACGTGAGCTGCCATGTCACGGACACACACCCGACAACGCACCCACAGGCACCCACGGGCATCCAGCGACGGTCTGGACAATGCGCGCTCCTGCCAACAGCGTGTATACGATCCAAGCAACACACGTGCATTTTCAGCATCGCGCGCACGGACCCGACAATGTATGCATGCTCTCCGGTGCTCAATCGCTCCTGCCAACTCCCCGCGAACATGCTTCGACCAATCCCGAAGTAGTTTATCACTGCCGGTCACAATGACGTGCAGGAGAGGATTGCCGATAATGCAGGTGACGAGAGCGACTCGACCACCGCGGTGCCATGGCTCTCGAGGCCCGCGGCACTGAAACCCACCAATTCGACATGTGGGTCGTAATTGAAGTTGAACTTAATATGCAAAGCAACCGAGGTACAGGTACATTTAAATGAAGAGAACGATTCTCCAGATGGGGGTTTGACCATAGGCATAGGAAGTATACACCATGATGTAGTACATTCCAGATACTAAGTACGGGTCACCACCTTGTACATCGGTTGCCATGCGTTAAGATGGGCTACCAAGATATAATAGTATCTCTAGATCTATTATTTAAAAAGACTTTATAAGACTTTAGACCCAATCCATTTTGCAAGCAAGGTTACTGCCGACGCAGTCGGCGCTTCCCCAGTGAGAAGGTACGCTCGGATATCAAGGACAGCCAGTAGGCAGACAATACTGGAAGGTCGAGTTTGAAGGTTTAATCAGAACGAGAGGCTTGCTTCTGTAACAAGATAATGCCGATCACAATGCGGTCGTTCAACGACGGCTCACCGTTCAGCATCGATCCCTACAAGATGTCCCGTGTGGACGGAATGGCATGTTCTTCAGGGGCACTTGATTGGATCAGAAGGACGCTTTGATCAGATGTTACTGTTCGCGGCGGAGAGAAACGCGGGTCCCAGACACAGCAACTTATCGGGAGATGCCTCGATGTCCGCGTGGAGGGGGCGAAGGCACCTTTCGTAAGCCTTGCATGGGCTCGTAATCACACTGTTGCAATCGACAGCCTGGATCTGCACCTTTGAGATGAGCTAGTCACATATGCGGACCTTATGCAGAAGACAGTCGTTCTGTAAAACGGGTATAGTCTCTGAAACGACACACCGAATGGGACTGACCGAATAAAATGTCATGTTGGAATTGGGCAGTCTAAATGAATCGCATGCGTTTATGCACGGTACAATGGGTTGGATAATCAGCGAAGGGCATGCAGCATGTACAGCTGCAGGGCAAGAAGCTCAAGTACATAGTTGCAGAGCAATCGTCACCGAGCGCTCGTGTGTCGCGAGTACAATTCCGGCTATCTCCGAAGGGTAGACGGGCAACTGTACAGTTCTCACCAAAGAAAGTTACGGTGGCTGGAATTACGTAACTTGACGCTGCGAGACGCAGGGGTGTGTCAGTGTATCGTCTCCTCCAACGACCGCCCCCCTCAAGAACAAGGTCGGGCGCACACGTCCTTCTATATTTTGGGTCTCCCGACTGACTTCCTGCAACAGACAACCGACGATGGTCAACCTTCGCTCGCAAAAGCGGCTTGCCGCATCCGTCGCCGGCGTCGGCAAGCGCAAAATCTGGTTGGACCCTAACGAGCAGTCCGAGATCGGAAATGCCAACTCGCGCACGCACGTCAAGAAGCTCATTAAGGATGGGCGCATTATCATCAAGCCCACCACCGTCCACTCTCGCGCACGCACTCTCGACCTCCTCGCTGCGAAACGCAAGGGCAGGCACACTGGTGTGGGTAAAAGAAAGGGTACCGCCGATGCGCGTATGCCGGTGAAGGTGTTGTGGATGAGGAGACAGCGGGTCCTCAGGCGGTTGCTCAGGAAGTACAGAGAGGCGGGCAAGATTGACAAACACCTGTGAGTTTCCTGTCTGCTTCTGTTTGTATGGTCCCATCTCAATCGTGATCGATCGTTAGGTACCACTCTCTCTATCAGAAGTCCAAGGGTAACGTTTTCAAGAACAAGCGTGTCCTGATGGAATACATTCACAAGGCCAAGGCCGAGAAGACCCGTACTAAGGTCCTCACCGACCAGATGGAGGCGCGCCGCATCAAGAACAAGGTTTGTTGTATTCAAGTTTTCGTAACTTTATGAGGCTTACCGCGAATTTTAGGCCGCTCGGGAGCGCCGCTCCGCTCGTGTCCTCGAGAAGAGGCAGGCAATCCTGGCTATCGAGCACGAGGAAGCCAAGGAGTAATCCTGCAGTCTACCATCGTCGTTTGTCCTTGTATCCCCTACCCTATGCTATGCTGCATGCAATCTTCCACGCAATATCACGTCAGGTCTTCATGCTCGCATGTACTGTATTTCTCGTCCAGTACCTCTATTTCAGTCCTGCCACTTCCTATTCGAGGTATTGCGTGTGTCGATAGTAACAGTACTATGAAATGTCCAGTCGTCACAAACGCGGTACAATTTATTGAGTGTTAATGGGTAAGAGTATACCAGGTTGTAGTTGAGCTTGGGCGTCCTTGAGATGACTCGCCATATCACGTTTGCGGGGGACTTCTTTTAAGTGATCATTGCCCTCGGGCTGCATATGACAACCGCCGATTCGAAAGAGTACGTCGCATCAAAAGACGGACAAAACTGTGTGTATAGCAATTCGCTGATAATGAAGCTACTGTAATATAAGCGGATGAGCTTCTCAACATCTCCGCAGACGACGTGTAGATATACGAACGTCGCGCGGACCAGGTGTGCGTCCGCTTCCGCGACATTGACAAGCGACTCGACGCATGGCTCCCCGCATCTGACGTCCACAAGCACTCTTCTTCGCACGGCGCTTCCACTTCCGCCACTGTGTCTTCACCCATGCCAAAGTCAAACGGCACGCGCAAGCGTCGGCGCAGCTCCTCGCCGACGAGCTCGCAACCGGAGACGCAGTCGCTGACCGTGACGTCGAGCCTCTCGTTGGCGCAGACGCAGGAGATCAAGCCCGACATTACGGAGGAGGAGTTCGATATCCAGCATCACAAGCAGATCACTGCGCGTCGGAATTTCGACAAGGTCAATTTTGGGACGTATCAAATTAAGACATGGTGTGTACATTTCCGTTTCTGCGCGCGAAGGGAGCCCTGATTCATTGGGACGGGATGGGTTGCAGGTACTTCTCGCCGTACCCGCTGTCGGAGACTGAGGCCGATACGGAGCCTGTTACGGCAGAGCGAATCGCAGGCGTGGCGCGCGCGACGTTCAAGTCTCATGGACGCACTTCGGATTTGCTGGCGGGTGGGCTGGGGCGGGACCATGCGACGGGCGAGCGGAGCGTGTTGTGGGTGTGCGACCGGTGTTTCAAGTACATGGCGGATGGTACGTCTTGGGAAGGCCATATGGTGCGTGTTATGGTCTTCTGCATGGACGAAGCCTACATCTCAATGTCCTGGGTCATAGAGAAAGTGCGGACGGAAGCATCCGCCGGGACGCAAGGTATATCAGCGGGGTGCTCACACTATCTGGGAGGTTGATGGGGCCAAGGAGAAGGTATGTACTCATGCTTCGAATCCCGGATTCATGCTCTGACATACACCGTCAGTTGTATTGCCAGAACCTGTCCTTGTTTGGGAAACTATTTATTGATATTAAGACGCTATTCTTCGATTGTGATAATTGCAAGTACATCAGCCAGTCCTCTTCATTTACGTTCCTGACATCCCAAGCGCAGTCTTGTTCTATATCCTCACGGATGCCGACTCTCAGAGGGATCATGTACTCGGCTTTTTCTCCAAGGTACATGCCATACGCTTGAGATGGGATACATAGATGAATCCTCAGATCTTAACAGGAGAAAGTTTCTTATGACGACTATAATTTGGCGACAATTATCGTCCTCCCGCCATACCAACGGAAGGGCTATGGCATGCTCATGATTGAATTCAGTACGTTTCCGTAGACTTTTCCCAAGACCGTTGTTCAACTCTCAACGCAGGCTATGAATTGTCGCGACGTACTGGGAGAGTGGGGACACCCGAAAGGCCTTTATCCGACCTGGGCCTTCGAAGCTACCTTACCTACTGGGTAGCAACAATCATACGCTTCCTCCGGTAGGATGCAACTGCGCTTTTCAACTGATTGTCGCTGACAATCTAACTCCACCCAGTCGTCTGCTATCGGTTCTTCCTCCCGATATACCCAAACTCACCACCGTCGGTCGGTCGCAGAATCCTGCTGCGTTACATATGCTATCCGCAGATTTCGATGATCTCTACCCTCGCCAGCGGAAAAAGCGCATCACGAAAGGCTTTGATGGTGAGGTGGACACCCCAGAGCCTACAACATCTGTGTCTTCTCCTCCAGAGCCGAACAGCATCACGTCTCTGCGAACAGTCGAGACCGTCGCCAACCCAGATGGTAGCGCGACTACGAATGTCATTCTCAGATGCACCCTTGCGGATCTGGCTCGAGCCACGAACTTGAGAGTGGAGGACGCTGCGTTCGCACTGAACGAGTGCGGGCTGCTCATGCGGAAAGTCAAAGAGGCATCTGAACCAGTAGATGCTGACGAGACGGTCGTGATTACGAGGGAGATGGTAGAGACGGTGGCGAAGGTGCGGAAGGTGAAGAAGATGTGCATGGATCTTGCGCATGTGCTGTTGTAATTTTTGATATCCCCCTTGTGGTTGGGGGGTGTCCATCACAAGTCTGATGTTATCCGCCCTTAATTATAATCTGACCTTTGAAATAGCCTTAACTTGGTGACCTCTGATCCGAGCGGTCTGTGGACAAGTTCAAGTTCTTCCTGGGTTTTTTAACCTGTTGTTGTGTTTCAAGCAGGTTTCGTGACTAACCTATCCGCGTTCCTGACCCCCCACACAGGACACTCATTCTTATGAGATCGGCTACGCCAGCTAATCCATGCATTGAAGCCTGATCAAATTTGGGAGTTCACCTTCCCAATTCGGCCGCATATATCAGGTCTCTCGTGGACTCTATTTCCCGCATCCTACTTTGATTCGAGACCAGCATCGCGTCCTGCAGCCAACCAAACACTACCTTCAAGAATGTCGAACTGGTCAACATCGATACCGCGCCCGACCTCGGGGGCCATCTCACGCCCATGGACCGGCGCGTCCGCAGCTCAGTCGCGTCCAGGAACCGCGCGTCCCACCACAGCTGCGTCTTCGAGACATGAAGCAAGCTATGTCATTGCAGTGCTCGAAGGACGGGGAGTAGCCCGAGAAATCGGCATGGCTGCCCTCGATAGAGATACCGGCAGGACGATGCTTCTCCAGGTCCGTATATGCGCTTTCATGCTCGCATTATGCTTTGACGGACAATACTTTATCAGCTTGCAGATTGTCAGACATATGTGAAAACGCTGCACCAGATGCAGCTCCACAGCCCTTCGCTCATACTCGTTCCCGATACCTTCATCTCCGCCGTGGATACGACCATGGCTTCGGGTGGTAAGAAACCGGGAACAACGTCTCTGCTAGTACAGTGCATTCAGGACGAGTTTCCATATGTTCCTTTGGAGCCTGTGCTTCGCAAATACTGGAACGATGATGCAGGTAACGTGTCTCTAGTCTTCGAGAACGTGTCCTCTGAACAGCTTGTCTTTGAAGGCCTGCAGTTTATCGACCAGCTTTGTGTTCAGGATGACGAACGCGCCGCTACAATTCTAGCTGCTTCAAATAAGTGCATATATGCGCCTTTCTTCACCTCTCCTGGGCTGAGGGAGATGCTACAGATATTATGCTCTCTCTGCAGCCTGCGCGCTGTTCAAGCATGTCGAGCTAAAGCTCAACACGACATATGCACCAGCTTCGCTTCGCATACGCTACGTTGCCGTCGAGGGCACCATGCTAATCGATCCAGAGACTGCGCGGAACCTGGAGCTAGTAGGGAATATGTCCCAGAACAGGTCTCCGCACTCGCTTTTTGGGTAATACCACGTTATTGCATCCGCCAACCATGCTGAAGAGTCGTAGGGTGCTCAATCATACATATACGGCTATGGCAGCACGATCGCTGCGTGCTACGTTGCTAGCTCCGGTGACAGGTAAGGCAGAATTTCCGTTCCCTGCACTGATGCTTACATGAATCCCTGCAGTCCAAACTGCAATTGATGCTCGACTCGACGTCGTTGAAGGTTTGGCTTCTGCGTCTGAGTGCTTGATTATTTACGTGACCATTTCGTCAGAACTTGTCCAGTCCGAGGATATGTTCACTGCGGTCAAGGATGCACTCAAACAATTGAACAAGATGGACTTTGATAAGTTGATCTCATCGGTACGTGCAATTCCTGCAGAGCTCGTGCCGTCCTCAGCCTTTTCGCGTTCCAGCTCGCAGCTTCCGAGACCCGGCCCACGGATACGGCCGCAACTGCTGGGGCCAGGGTCGGGAACATGCTTAACCTGCGTTGCATTGTGGGCGCTCTGCCCACTCTGCAGAAGGCCTTGGCTGGTGGAAGAAGCCAGCTGTTGCAAATTATGTCCGAGGTATCTTATTTATGACAGTCGTCTCCCAGTTTTGATGGCGAAGTTGAGCTTTCTCATAGATGCTATGTGACGAACGACTGGAGAAAATCCAGCAGCTCATAGCCGATAGTCTGAACGAAGATGCGATCCCTCACAAGGTATTTCGCACCATCTATCCGTGTGGAACACTGTACTTACAACTCATCGTAGGGTGGCATCGCTGCCGTTAACGCCCGTGTATACGCTGTTAAAGCGAATCGCAACCCTCTGCTCGATGTTGCGCGCGAGACGTACAAGGAAAACGTCGGAGACATCATTGCACTCAATAAAGACTTATCGGACAAGCACGATCTCCCTTTGACACTTGTATATCAAGGATCTGGTTTCGTCTTTGCGCTGAAAAAGAGCCAAATTGACGGCCAACTGCCTCCTGGCTTCATCAACGTTGCAATGCAGAAGGGTCGCTGGCTGTTCAGTAGTCTAGAGCTAGTGAGTAACCGTACCAAAGCTGAAGACCGAAATACACAAACTAATGCCTATGCACAGAAAAAGCGGAATGCAAGGATGAAGGATGCACTAGACGAGACATTGACGCTCAGCAATGCGTACGTTTTCCTACTGGCTAACCCACTCCTCTACTGACGATAATGTGTCTTCAGGACGATACAAGGTCTGGTTGAAGATATCTTGCAGGATGTTGGCGTTTTGTACAAGGCGTCTGAAGCTGTTTGTCCAGCTAACTAGCTCAGGAAACGTATCTGACCCTTGTGCTATAGGTGTCTCTCCTAGACATGCTTTGGTCATTTGCACATGTATCAATCCGTGAGTAACTGTGTCCTGAGGAGATACTCACTTTCAACTTGACGCCATCCATAGTTCGTAATTACGGTGAGTTAGCGAAATTTTGATTTTTCTTGATCAGAGAGTATATTGAATTCCTCCAGTCCGTCCCGAGTTCACTGGTACTCTTGCCATCAAGGCTGGTCGTCACCCCGTCCTGCAATGCGTGCAAGCTGCCAACGGCACCCTAGTCCCCAATGATGTGTACTGCTCGGATACCTCGTCTTTCCAGCTTATCCAAGGTCCCAAGTAAGCATTGCGGTATTCACAAATAGCCTACTCATTCATCGGCAATCGCAGCATGTCAGGCATGTCGCTGCCATAGACGTTCCTGCCATACCATTGTATTCAGCGTTTTGTAGGAAAGAGCACATACCTCAAACAAATTGCGCTCCTGACAGTCATGGCGATGTCCGGGTGCTTTGTTCCTGCGGAATATGCCAGCTTCCAGTGAGTTAGAAAGTCGCGATCCTCGTACGCGTGCTTTGACTGCAGGCACTTTAGCATCCATGACACGCTCTTGACACGGCTCTCGAACGACGATGACATGGAGAAGAGCTTGAGTACCTTTGCAAATGAAATGGCTTCGTGCGCGATGATTTTAGGTCTGGCCACGTCGGAATCTCTCGTTCTTGTCGATGAACTCGGCCGCGGCACATCGCCGGACGAGGGCGTCGGTATTGCTCATGCGATTGCTGGAGAACTGATCAGGAGGAAGGTGCGATTCAGCTTTATATTTTTGGGGAATCCTTCGAATTGATAGAGCATCCTTGCAGTGCTTTGTTTTCTTTGCCACGTACGTTTTCTAATGTGAACGCTGACCTGGGAAATGAAGACTGAATACCTGCAGGCATTTCCATGAATTGTCAACGACGCTCTCACGGCAGCCAACCGTCGTAAAGTACGCCTTGGTTTATTTTCGTTGGTAAGACCATCCTAATGTTGCTGCAGCCTTCATCTCTCTACTCAGGTTGGGAATCCATTTCTTAGAACGAACATAATGAACTGATGGAGCACAGAGGACGCGGTCTTCGAGCTCGAATTGCGGAATTACCTTTCAGTACAAGTATGCGGTCCAAACGTACACCAAAAACGTAATTTTGATCATTAACTTAATTTGTAGGATTGTTGACGGTGCGCTGGGTGACCTGGATCATTATGGTTCGTGAATATTACGTCGCAACATTGTCCTTTCTGAGCTCACTCTCCGGCAGGCCTGGAGCTTGCGCGCCTGGCGGACCTGCCCAGCGATGCGTTGGTCGAAAGTCGGAAGATCGCAACGCACCTAGCCAGTCTGAAGGCCCAAAAACACGAGGAAAGTGCGTCGAGCAGGATAGCTGCCAGGAGGAAGATCCTGTTGAGGGTGAGTTTTCTGCGCTCCTCGAACTGATTTGACTCCTACTGTTTACCGTGCATGACAGCTCCAAACGCAGATCACGCAGGCCTATGAACTCTCTAAGCTGCCCGAAAAGGATCTGGCAGCCTACCTGGCTCACCTTCAGAAAGATACAGTGAGAGCACTGTATGAAAGCATGCAGTAGACAGTAGTTGGTGGCGGTTTCGGGAAGCATGTGTGGCCGGAAAGCCGTTGTCAATGCATGGTCGCCAGAGTAAATTAGTCAGTATTGCTTCTAGATTGAATGATATATCATGACAAGAATAGTAGAAATAAATGCCAGCTGGTCGAGAGCTCACAACTAGTGACAACCAGTGGGAAGAGTACACAAGTCGGATGCCGCGGTTGCAAGTTGGCGAGGCACAATACTGCTGACGTAAGCGAGGTGAACGCGACTGGCAGAACGCGTGTCTTCAATTGTCTATTCCAAACACCACCACTGCAATATCTGCAGTCTTTCCTTGATGGCGACCGACACCACGCTTGTGTCGACCCATCTGTCGTCGCTATACACTCTATCCAATGTTCCCGCCATAACTGTCCAGACGGCGCGTCGCAATACACCTCTTCCTCCACCCCGGTCAGATTCAGACCTTCCAGCCGAACACGCGTCCTTTTCGTCCGTCTTCCACTGCAATCTCACCGGCACCATCATCCTGCGATTGCTCCATAATGGCCTTATCTTGGAGCTCGTCTCACTATCCACCGAGACCACCCCGATTCGATTCGTGTTTCCCGCCGCAATCTTGTCAAACCCTGCTATCCTGCTCTGGAATGCGCGAGAGCTGCATATTCTAGCCGTGACCTCTACAGGCTCATTATACCGCATCGTTCTTCCCCTTCAAAGCCCTGCGCAATTGTGGAGTGAACACCTTGGACGTAACTGGTGTCGAGAATACCGGATCAAACATACGCAGGATACGCTCCGTGGTCTGGTACAGATTCAAGGCGCGCATTGCGTAGCTGTAGCTCTGGAGAGTGGCCAGCTCCTTCGCTTGGATGCAGAGTTCATCGGCGATGAATCGTCTGACGGTACGTCTGTATGATCTGCCCCACCTGCTGCTCGCTAAATCTGTCCAAAGATCAATGGATAGAATCAATTTTCCAACACATCTCCTTCCTGACATCCATCGCGTCCTTCCTTCCTTTGCATCAGCATCCCGCCGAAGGTTCGCAAACCGTAGCCATTGCAAGCCATCCTCAACCCACCGACGTGCCTCACGTATGGACGCTTTCTCGTGACCGCACCTTGAGACTCTGGGCCGCAAGGAGTGGATGCACCTCTGCAAGGACGCTTCCGACCACTTTCTCTGCTGCTCGAGAAACGACTCCTTCCCCAAGCTCCACCCCTGCACCCAAAGTCAACGTGTACCTTGACCCGGAGCCGCAGAAGCTGCTGGCTGTATTCACGGTAGAAACGTACCCCGAGGAAGCATATGTCCTTGCATTCATACCTACCCCATCATCGTCTTCAGCCGGCGGGTTTTTCCAGCTTTTCGGCTCTGCGAACGACTCGTTGCGGATGATCGAGTCCTTCGAGAGCTCTGCAGAGAGTGCTCATTGCCACCTGCAAGACTTCTCTGTTACCAATGGGCGCGTGATCACGTTGTGGGATAGGCAGGGTCGGTCTTCTGTAGAGAGCATGGATCTGCTTTCACTAGCTACAGAAGGTGGACTGGTTGGTCCCACCCGGTGGCGCTCGGCAACATACCCTCACGAACCTGAGCTCACACCGGCCTATCTGGACGAGCTGTTGTTGGCTCCAGGGTCTTTAACAGAGAAGTTCTTCGCAGCAGTTATGAGGCCAGGAATCTTTTCCTCTTTGACTTTGCGGACTGCTATCGAGCAATATACCGACGCATGCCTCTCGATCCCTGGTCCTCGGCCACCGCAGCTCAATGCAACCTATCAAAGTCTCGCAGAAAACATTGCAGCAGTCGTCGGCTGCACTGTCACTCTTATCAAGGATCCGCAAACGGGAGCTTTGCAACATGAGAGGTACTGGATCTCCCTCAAGCGAGATTGGGAGGGTTTTATCGCCCGATGCCGCGAAGTCGAACGCAGTGCACGATGGCCTCTCGCCCTCGGCATCTGCGACGCTGCAGGAAGTGATGTCGTCGTCGTCGAGCGCGAGCGCGTGGGCTCCCTTGTGGCAGAAGACTTGCCACTGCGTCTTTGCAAGACATTGCGCGAGAGCTCGGACGTCGAGACACAGTTCTCGCTGTGCGAGATCGCATGGACGCTGCGTTCCAAGTTGGGCACGCGTCTCGTGCGCGCCCTGGAAGCCCGCATTGTCGACGTTGTTCATCAGGAGATCGCTTTCCCCTTCGCGGACATCATTCACGACCAGGCGCAGCGCTCACTATTCAAAGACGAACTTGACGAGGGCCTCGAGAGCTGGATTTCGGGCCGCCTGCAAAGTATCGAGGATATCGACGCGGAGACGAGGCTGACGCTTGATCTCATCGGCGGATTTGACAAGGACGTCAAGCGCGAGGAGGACGAAGTCGAGCTGCTCATCCCGCAGCAGGCATCGCACTGGACGCGCCTCCTGACGGCGTCATACATCAATTTCTCAGTGGAGGCGCGCTACGAGTTCATCGTGTGTCTCGTGATCCTGCTGTTCTTCCTCTCAGAGGACTTGCCGCAGTGGGACCCTGCGCTCCTCGCGGAGGTGTTCGCTGTGTTCCGTGGGGTCGCGATGCTTCGCTACGCTACCGAGCAGCCTGTTCCTGCCGGCATCGCGTCCGAACATACCACGGGGCGCGGCTCACCCGACCCTGACGATGTCGTATTACGCCTGCGCAATCTCAACGTCGCGCGGACACCACGCCCCAGCGTTTCCTCGCCCACGCCGTCGCTATTGGATCTTCTGCTCTCACAGGCTGGGAACACCAAGGCTCCGTTACCCAGTGCGGCGCATGCGTTCATGGACGGCACTGGCCTGCTGCAGGCGACTTCGCCGGCGCACGCGGCGAAACTGGAGGTGCTGTGGTGCGAGCGCTTCAGGACCCTGGGCCTGTCTGAGGTCGCGCGTGAGATGCTGGAGTGGTTGCCGAGGACGCCGGGCGTAATGTATGTGCGGGCACGGTTGTGGCTGGATGTCGGGAGGGAGGCGGACGCTGTGGGCGCGTTTGAGAATCTCGCGGGCAGTTTTGGTGCGTTCGCTCCTTTGATCTGCTACGAATAGGTAATTCTGAGTCCTTTGTTGTAGGTCCTCACAGTGCGCTTTCGCAAGAGGATGCGGAGGCGCTTGCTGCCGTGTTGCCTGGAGGACATCTTTCGGACTCGGACTTTGGGTTTTACTTGCATGTGTCGGCATTGTTTAAGGCCGCTGGGCTGACGGATTCTGAAGTCCGGTTCGCTCGCCTCGCGTTGTCGGTCGCATCTCCGGATTGCGATACCGCAGAATTGTGGTTCACCATCATCAAGGGTTCCATTGAACTGGGATATTATGACGACGCGTATGTCGCTCTGATGACGACGCCTCATGATAAGCTGTAAGTGCACGTTCCCAACTCACAGTGCAATGTGGTGCTGAATGGCTTGCAGGAGACGAGAATGCGTCAGACAGTTCGTGTACCGTATCTGCGAAGAGCAAGCTGTCCAGAAGCTCGTTTCGTTCAACTTCGTCGGCCTAGCGGATGAGGTAGAGGAATGTTTGTCGTTCAAGGCGCGTAACGCAGATCCACGCGAGCGACCATCGTACTCGCGGATTCTCTATACGTGGTATATCACACGCGGCGACTATCGCAACGGTATGAAACTTCTCCATTAAGTCCATTTAATACTTACTCTTTTCTTGCAGCGGCCTTGGTCATGTACCAGCGCGCCAGGAAGTTATCCGTGCTCAGCAACGACCCTGCCCAATTCGCGTACATCGCCGAACAAACCCTCGAGTCCTATACCATTGCCATCAACGCACTGCGGCTCCTTGACCAAAAGAACCCTTGGATCGTCTTGCCGATGTCTGCAGAGACGGGACACCCGAGGAAACGCAGGAAACTGACGAGAAACATTCCGGAGGACAACTTTAGCAACGAGAGGCGCGATTCGGAGATCGTGGAGCTGAACGATATCGTGGAGGAGTATACCCTGTTGCTGGCGCGTATAGAGCTCATCAGACGAGATCCATCATTGTTGCACGTCGGCGGTGAGTTGCATTTCAATCAATTGGTGTCGCCAGATGCTAATTTATTACATGGACGGGCAGACGTGCTGCTGCAGCCGGAGTCAGTTGTGCTTAGGCTGGGACAAGCGAGCCGGTTCGACATGGCGCTGTCGACTGCGCATACTTTGAATGTCGATGCGACTGACGTGTTTTCGCATCTCACGCGTCAATGCCTACGGCTCACGTGGAACCCCGACGCAGTCCTGTACGTGCTCTTATTCGATATCTGATGACTACCATACTGAATGTTATCACAGGTCGGAAGACACGAGTGATTGGCTGCTCACAGATAAGGCGACGTCTTGGCCCGGAACCCCTGCCGACCGCGGCTGGAGATACCTGCGACAAGCGCTGGACCGGTATGATAGTCAGGCGACCGACTTCAAGTACACAAAAGCTGTATTCCAGACGGTATTGGGCTACGACCGGTCGTCAATGCCGCCGCCATGGCTGGTACGCTCATTGGAGGTGAGATTGTTGTCAAAGACATTGTTAAGCACGCCGATTTATTGGTTGTTGTAGGAGCATCACCCTGAATGGCTGATTCGAACATGCCTTCGGTATGAGATGTTCGAGATGGCGCTGGAGCAGACAAAAGCTATGATTCGCGCAGTGCGTTCTACCTTTCTGATCACTTTGTATCACCTATTCACCCGCCTTCCATCTGTAGGCGGACGCGCGTCTTGCACAATACCCACCAAAAACTTCTATGGCGACGTGGCTGCCGTATACACTCATCGACCAGTTGCTGGTCGCCACCGCCGAGGAGGCTCTGTCGGCGAAGGCGCAGAGCCTGCGGAAGGAGGTGTATTCGGAGGTACTCAATCGGACGAGGAAGATGGAGAAGTTGACTGAGGCGCTGGGTGTGCCGAGAACGGGTGGCGATGTGATTATGGTGTTGTAGATAGTTGATGTTGTTCGAATAGTTGATGTTGTTCGATACCTGTAGCGGGGCCACTTGGCCAAGATCTTTGGGTGGCCAGATGATGTAATGGTGAAATGCGGAGGTCACCGCCGACGTGCCGCAAACACAAACGCCAACTTGCACTAGACGACACACATATAACATTTGCAATATTGTATAAAGACATCACCATCGCCTGTCCACTGTAATGGCCTTCATGACTTTTACCACATGCCACGATCGCGACACATGCACGCAAACCTTCGAGAAAGTACGTCACCTAATAGACCACTGACAGCGGCTGCGTGTTTCCAGCGTGTATCGTGGAAAATGGAATCACTGATGATTAGTGAATCTATAGTGAAAGTAAGCATTCGGCCTTGTTCTCTTTTTACCGGTTCTTGCAATCTTCTGCTAATCCTAAACAGCGTCCGAGGCTCAAAACCACATCGGCGTCATCGAGCACGCTGCACGCTCCGTTGGCAGATCACGGTCGGTAAGAGCTACCGCCATGCACATCACCCAAACTGACCTTTCATTTTATTCGTTTGCCTTCGTAGGTCACGCAGAAACGTGGCTTCAGCGTTAATTCTGCTACATGCCACGTGGATGGTGCTGACCATATGCATGACACGATGTCGGCGCAGTTCCACATAATCCGAAACAAGGATAGCAAGGAGTTGAAACTCTGGCCGTTCAGGCGGATATCACCATACGGGGAGGGATCGAAGGACTCTTCGTGTAGACTGGATGAGCCCCAGCCGGATCTTATCACCGGAAAACCTCAGCCCCTCGAGGTACTAACAGATAAATCGGTTGCATCTGGCGACAACATAGAATTTTACCAAGCATACGCATTAACAACGCGGAAATCAGGAAAATTGTGTTACGCATTCGCCAACATTCATCTCATTATGTACAAGATTGCATATGGGAAAGAGGCGATCCAGAAGCTGCGCACTGAAGCCCATCTGTATGGCCAGGAATTGAAGGCACTTCAGGGAACGTTCGTGCCGACGTACCTGGGATACTTCGAAAGCCAGATCGATGATGCCGATGTCGAGTGCATGGTCGTTGAATCGACGGGACACATCACCCAGGACGTGATTCCGCCTGCGGATGATCCTTCTGGGAAGCCCATAAAGTAAGCAGTCACATAATCGGCTTTCTTTTGTCAGGCTCACAGTCGGCATAGGCAAGCATTGGTCAACACATATATCCAGATCCACAAAGTGGGAGTAACATATAGAGATTGGTCTACTGGCATGGCCTTCATGCATGACGAAGTTCCAGGCGCAAACGTGAAGATAGTGGGATTTGGCGATGTGATAACTGGGCATGAGTGTAAAGGCATCCAAAATCACAATGCCCACACCAGGCCAATGGACAATCGCGAAGACTGCTGCGAAGAGTTATGGGATTTTTGTGATGAGATGCATTTTTGGGCAGCACGTAAGCCATAATTATAATGAATGTGATGGACGTCTGCTAATGTGTCTATAGCGTACGTGTTTTACTGGGGTGAACAAGTTGTCGTAGACCCCGAATTCAATGTGGCCAAGCTTGTCGAGAAAGCTCCAAATGACTCGGAAAATCGCGGTATCTGGTTGGAGGCAGGTTTCAAGCGGAAGTGTTGGCAGTCAGCTTTCGGGTGCTACATCGAATACACAAAGAATTATGGGCCAGAGAAGCGCCATGAAGAGCTCCTCGAAGAGTTTAGTAAGTCGGCAGTGATTTTGCTTCCAGAGAGAGATACTGATAATGAACAGAGTCATGGTCAGAGAAGAATGGAAAGGCCGGAGTTACGAGCCTAAACGTGCCTAAGCATCTGCTCGAAGCACGCAAACATGACAAGGTGCCTATCTCATTGCTCGATTCCATCTAGCTTCTGACATACTTTAAAGGCCGGACGTGCGGAGCAAGATTGAGACCTCGTACCGACTGGTCTTCCTACCTCATGGAGAGAAGACCGTATGTAGTGTGCATTTGTTGAGACTGTGGTAATGTCAGTGTGATATACAAGTTCGAAACACCGACACGTTCAAAGACCGCCTACTGATTGGTTGCGCGTGATGCGCGCGCACATGAGTTTGCCCACCAGTGCACCGTATGTCGGCTGGACAGAATGCGCTATCTATCTTGCCGTATCATTGTAATTGACTCTTCTCGCAGTCCGACCGTTTTGCACTACGATTCTTGGCCTGAAGGTACCAAAGGTTGACGAGAATTCCAGTCACGGACGATGCGCATGCATACTTGACAAGTAATGCTAATTTGAGCACGACGAGCGAACCAAACTTTGCTCGGAGGCATTTCTAGCAAGCAGTTGTGACATTCAAAGGAACTGATGTCGAGCCGACATTGTCGACGGCAGACCCTTTGTCGACGGACAATGCCACCGTTATGGGGAGACCGCCATCCATTCGGTATAGAGATGGTTTCGAGGAAAAGAGAATGTGATAAGAAGGCCACGTGTATGCAGTGTGTATGAGTTCAAAATGCTCGACGATAGTCGGCTTGGGAAAAGGTGTCGTCCATGGGAAGATGATGAGATGGTGAGATGCCGGAACGGATTTCTAAAAATGTTGCATACTTAGCTTACATCCCGATCCATCTCGCGACAGGACGACGTGCACGCCGCACATGCGATTTATGGCGTCCGTTCTTCTCCCACATTCTAGGCGATGTATGACCTGTGTGAAAGCACGTCAACGAGGCGTCTACCTAGGCTGAAAGCGTGCTTCCTGGTGTAGGTGAATAATTCTCACCGACATCCCCAGATCCTCAACAGTTTACGATCCGGCATTGCTTCAGCCATAGCGGGGCCCACATTGACATAACCAAGCATACAGTTCTCTAGGAACCTGGATCTGCTTCTCGTCCCTACGATGTCCCACTGCGCTTTCCACATATCGAGCTCTCGAGCTGGCGCTCGAGCCGACAAGAAGCTGGTCACATTTAGTCGCATCTCGCCGTACCCACAAGGAACAGCCCAAGACGCTTCGTACGACGACTCTCACATAGAATTCTTCACTTCCGGAACCAGGCGGCTCTGCAAAGATGACGAGAGCACGACTGTCTACCAAGCGATCGCCGTTGTAAAGGACGGTGCGCAATCAGTGCGCTTCGTATTTGAACCACCAGGCATCTTGTACAAGGTTGCATCGGGGAAGGAGGCGACCACGAAACTACGTATGGAGGCCCGCCTATACTGCGAGCAATTGAAGACGCTTCAAGGAAGATTTGTTCCGATTTTCCGCGGATACTTTCAACGCAAGCTCATTGATGGTACTAAGGCCGAGTGCTTGGTTGTCAGCTCGAGTGGAAAAACAAGGGTTGGCCGACTGCGGATGGCCGACGACGATCATCTTGTTTACGCACCGATAAAGTAAGTAGCACCCTCATTAATTGTGTTGAACTATGCTCAGTTCTCGTTCAGGCAAGCATGGGTCAACGCACTGATTGAGATTCACAAAGCTGGAATACAATACGGCGACAATCTGCCGAAAATGATGATAACGAAAGACCCGGAAAATCCTGAAATCATGAGAATCGCAGACTTCACGACGGCAATTGCTGGACACAATAACTGTTTCGGGCTCGGGCGAAAAGAGTCAAGCTACGAAGCTCACACGACTTTAAGCGTGGATCAGGATGTGTGTTGCCCCGAGTTATGGAGATTCTGCCAGATGATCAGGTTTTGGGCGCCGCGTGAGTTTTCCGTCACCGTAGTGTCGTTATTGGGATTTTAGCTGACGTTTGGTATATTTAGCAAAGATTGTCTATTGTGATCACACTTTCCCTGTAGACCCGGAGTTCAATGTAGGCAAGCTAGTGCAGCATGGCGGGGGTTGGCTGGTTCCCGAACAGTACTGGCCAGAGGCTTTCAAGTGTTACATTGATTACACGAAGGCATGGGGTCCTGAGAAGCGCCATCAAGAGCTCCTCGAGGAGAGAGGTGCGTTGACCATGATTTGACTTGTAGAGCAGAAATCTAATCATAAAAACTGCCTACGCAGCCGAGTGGGAGAAGCAGAACATATCTCCTGCAGTCGACGATGCCCAGGTATTTACATGCTTGCCCGATCTTGCCCAATCTTCTAACATGTTTTTCAGGTCGAGGATACAGAGCAGTAAAGTCTCATGCCGAGTGGTTATCATGCTGAGATAATTAACCTGCCGTCCAAACTGAAACTCCGCCGACTCATTGAACACGACAAAAATGACGAGTAATAAGAGACATCATGGAAAAGGCGCATGTGCATGTCTCACATGTATGAGTGGAAAAAGTCATCATCGTGTAAAGGACGGCGTCCAGACCCTCGAGGGGTATCGGTCTGTCGAGATGGCGCAGTGCTAAAAAGCGCGATCCCGGTGAGCACGATGAGCGAGCCACACTTTCCCCAAAAGCATTCCCAGCGAGCAATTGTGACATTCGGAGGCATCGATGTCAGACCGACATTGTCGACGGCAGACCCTTTGTCGACGGCGGACGCTGCAGTGTCATCGTTATCGGGAGACCGCCACCCATTCCGCATAGATATGGTTTCGAAAAGAAGAAGAAAAAAGATAAGAAGACCACGTGTGTGCAGTGTGTATGAGTTCAAAACGCTCGACGACAGTCGGCTTGGGAAAAGGTGTCGTCCATGGCAAGATGGTGAGATGGTGAGATGGCTGACCAGATTTCCAAAAATGTCGCGTACTTTTACAACCCCGATCCATCAGGATCCATCTCAGGACGACGTGCACGCCGCACACGCGATCTATGGCGTCCGTTCTTCTACCACATTCTAGGCAATGCATGGCATGTGTGAAAGTACGTCAACGAGGCGTTTACCCATGCTGAAAGCGTGCTTCCTGGTGCAGGTCGAGGGTTCTCACCGACATCCCCAGATTCTCAACAGTCTACGATCCGGCATTACTTCAACCATAGCGGGGCTCACATTGACATAACCAAGCACACGTTCCTCTGGGAGCCTGGATCTGCTTCTCGTCCCTACGATGTCCCACTGCGCATTCCACATATCGAGCTCTCGAGCTGGCACTCGAGCCGACCAGAAGCTGGTGACATTTTGCCGCATCTCGCCATATCCACAAGGAACAGCCCAAGATGCTTCATACGAAGACTCTCATATAGAATTCTTCACTTCCGGAGCCAGGCGGCTCTGCAAGAATGATGAAAACACGGCTGTCTACCAAGCGATTGCCGTTGTAAAGGACGGTGCGCAATCAGTGCGCTTCGTATTTGAGCCACCAGGCATCTTGTACAAGGTCGCGTCGGGAAAGGAGGCGACCACGAAACTACGCATAGAGGCCCGCCTATACTGCGAGAATTTGAAGAGCCTCCAAGGAAAATTTGTTCCGATTTTTCGCGGGTACTTTCAACGCAAGCTCATTGACGGTACCGAGGCCGAGTGTATGGTTGTCAGTTCGAATGGCAAAACAGGCTCTGGGCAACTGCGGGTGCCCAAACCCGATCATCTCGTTTGGAAACCGATAAAGTAAGAAGCACGCTCATTGTTTGTGTTGAATTATACTCAATTCTCGTTCAGGCAAGCATGGGTCAACGCGCTGATCGAGATCCACAAAGCTGGAGTACAATACGGCGACAACCTGCTGAAGATGATGATCACGAAAGACCAGGACAACCCTGAAATCATGAGGATTGCCGACTTCAAGACGGCAACCACTGGACACGTTAACTGTAAAGGGCTCGGACCGGCAAGTTCAAGCTACGAAGCTCACACAAATCTTGCTTGGGTGGATGAAGATGACTGTTGCCCAGAATTATTGAGATTCTGCCAGATCATCAATTTTTGGGCACCGCGTGGGTGTTTCGTCACCGTAACCTCGCTATCAGGATCTTCACTGACTTTTATATATTTAGCAAATATTGTTTACGGCAATGACGTTCTCCCTGTCGATCCGGAGTTCAATGTAAGCAAGCTAGTGCAACACGCCCGGAGTTGGCTCGTTCCCAATGAGCATTGGCCAGAGGCTTTCCAGTGCTACATCGATTACACAAAGGCATGGGGTCCTGAGAAGCGCCACCAAGAGCTCCTCAAGGAAAGAGGTACGTTGACGACGATTCAACGATTCGACTTGTAGAGCAGAAATCTGATCATAGAAATTTGTCTATGAAGCCGAGTGGGAGAAGCAGAAGAAGAACGCGCCGCGCGCAATTGGTGATGACCAGGTATTCACATGCTTGCCCGGTCTTGCCCAGTCTTCTAACAGGTCTTTCAGGTCGAGCGTACAGAGCAGTAGAGTCTCGTGTCGAGTGGGTTTTGTACGCGAAGATTTTCTGAAGTATGTGGTGGCATGGAAAAAGCCGCATCATATCTTTTGATCCTGTATCCATGTCGAGAACGTTAATATCATTTTCATGCTGAGATAATTGACCTGCCGTCCAAATCTTGACTTCGCCGACTAAAGGAGCATTGACCGATCGTGTTGTATGCGGGTGGTCTTCAGTGGCTATGCGCCGAGCAAGTCACGGAAGCCGTTGCATACCTACGGTTGAGCTCTCTTGCAGTGGATCTTTCATCCTCGATGGGATCCTCAAACGTCGCTCCTCTGCGACAGTCGCCGGTGGTTCTTAATCTCACCATCTCATGTGTCGTTGAATATGACAAAATGACGAGTAATAGGAGATATCATGGAAAAGGCGCATGCGTGTCTCACATGTATGCGTAGAAAAAGTCAGCATCGTGTAGAGGACGGCCTCCAGACCCACAAGGGATATCGGTCTGTCGAGATGGTGCATTGCTGAAAAGCGCGAACCCGAACCGATAGATGGACCCGAGCAAGGGCCGCAAACACGCCCAAATAACCCTCTCCGACCCGACACCCACCAAACGACATGGCAGGCCACGGTCAGTATGCTTCATTCCCGCGCCCGTCGTCCACGCTGACCTTCGTTTCTGCCGTCCGGTCGCAGGCTATGTGAAAGTGCGTTCTTAGCGCGGCTTCTGCGCGTGCTTGGATGGTACTGACTACATGCAGCACGACCCGGCCATCGAGCGATGGAACCGCATGGTGCGTGCTTCCCATTCCTACCTGCCGTTTGCCTTTGCTGAGTCTGAGGGTCGATGGGTGACAGCGTGAAGATGTTTACAAGTACTTCAAGTTCACGCGGCGCGCGACGTGGTTCTCCCTGGCGGGATGCGTGTTCGTCCCCGCCGCGATCGCGTTAGCATCGCAGCAGACTGACGTGCGTGTATTTCTCTCTTGTGTGGATCGTTGGGCTGATCACCTTCGCGCTGGCAGCTGAGGTGGAGCTGGCCTGGGAAGCGCAAGGGCGAGTCGCTGTCGAACTGAGGTGCTTAGAGGATTTTGTGTCCCGTCTCACTCTCCCGTGCAATGCATCTCTGAAGTATCATTACATTATGCGTTACGGAGTGATAAAATACAGTGCGCGCGTCGGACGTGCGTGTCCAAGTCCTAAGTCTATATCCGCTTGCATAACTCGATCGCGACCTTGCACCCGCCGCCGACGATGGAGCTCAGCAGTGCATGCGCCGGCGCCTTCTGCGAATCATGCTCGACAGCTATATCCAGATGCTCGAGCTCGTCGTCTCTAAATTCACGGATCACGTCCTTCAGCAATTCAATGCTCGGATGGTCCGGGAACTCCGCCATCTCCTTCAGCTGGCTGCACCCCCTCGTCAGCCGTAGTCCGTAGTTGCAATGAGAAGGGAAAGAGACGCACTCATCGTAGTGCTCGCCGATGACAGTCTCGACGGCCTCAGTGCACGCCATCGCGGCCTCCTTGCCCAGGAGCGCCGTCGCCGCGCCGAGCCCGTACCCCGCGACGCGCGCGACGTCCCAGAGGAGCGTCGGGCGCACGTCATGCTGCACCTGCAGCTTGTTCATCACCGCGAGGTGTTTCTTCTCCTGGTCCCACATTTCCTGCGGCGCGTTAGCCCCAGCTCTAAGCACAAGGTAGGAGGGCGCACCTGGATGAGCGCTGCGATCGCGCGGTCGCGCGGGCCTTGCATGGCGAGCTGGCCGCGGTAGATGTAGTTCGCGGCGACTTCGCCGGCTTGGTCTACGCGCAGCGCGGCGTCGAGAAGCGCTTTCTGCGCGGGGGTGAGTGTGGACGGCGTGGAGGAGACGGAGGGGTGCCCTGCGTTGGAGGCGTCGGTGTACTGGGCTGAGGCCAGTGCGGGCGCGGGTGCAGTGTGGACGGCTCTGGAGGTCAGGCGGGGTAGTGTGCGGCGGGAGGTTGATGCGAGCATCACGGTCGCCATGGTTAGAGCTGGAAGGCTCGACGCTGTTGAAGCTTGAAGCTCCTGCGAGCAAGGTGTCGACGACGATGAGCGCACGATCGGAGATCTCAGGCGCGCACGCGTTGACATCATCAGGTTGAGTCAGCGGGCTCGCTGCGAAGCTTCTGCCTGCGAATCGCTCTCACCGCCAACGTTCGTTGTCGGCCAAATATTCAGCGCACACTCTCACCCATGTCATCGAGCATTCCTCGCTCTGCACCGTGCTAGACTGACAGACCTGCGCTCCAAACCGCCGAGGTACAGTACCACTAATCGTTCACACTCACAGACCCCGCGCAATGGGCAACCTCCTCTCGCGCGTCAAGCTTGCCCTCCGCGCGCTGCACCAGCTCGACGCGGAGTACCGCGCCGTCGAGGCGCGCCTGCAGCGCTCCCCGGGCCTGCCCGTCCCGCGCCCGACACAGTCCTTCTGGACCATCCCCCGCGCGCCCATCGCGGATGCGCGCCCGGACAAGTTCCCGCACCACGCGGACGCCGTCATAGTCGGCAGCGGCATTGCTGGCACCGCGGTTGCGTGGACGCTGCTGCGTGCGGCGCCCGGGCTGCGCGTCGTGATGCTCGAGGCGCGCGACGTGTGTAATGGCGCGACGGGGCGGTGCGTGTTTTCAGGCGCTTCGGCGGCGCGGGCTGATATGGGCGTAGAAATGGCGGGCATATCAACCCGCCGCTGTTCCACGACTATGCGGAGCTCAAGGAGGAGCACGGCGCGGCGACCGCGCAGCAGATCGTGCGCTTCCGGCTCGCGCACCTCGGCGTACTCAAGGACGTCGCGGCGGACGTGGGCGTGCTGGACGACGCGCTGATCAAGGACGTCGAGGGCCTGGATGTGTATTTTGAGCGGGACAAGTTTGAGCGGGCGTGTGCGGCGCTGGAGGCGTGGCGCGCGGATATGCCGGAGGAGGCGCGCGCGTCGTTCGTGGTGGAGGGCGCGGAGGCGCTCGAGGTGGGCTGCTGGTTGTTGCCGTTCGTGGGGCGGCTTGCTGATGGATGGGTTGTAGAAATTTGGGCTCGCGCCGCAGGCGGTTGGATGCATTGTTACGCCTGCGGCTTCGGTGCATCCCTACCGCCTCGTCACGTCCATCCTTGCATACCTCCTGGATGAATACCCCGACAAGTAACAACATTCACACTACCCTTTGCTCGATCTGCGCTGATACTTGCGCTACATGTAGCTTCATTCTATCGACCCACACGCCCTGCACCGCGATCGCAGGCGCGACCAGCACAACGCCGCACTACACACTCGACACCCCCCGCGGCCCCATCACAACACCGCACGTCATCCACACAACCAACGGCTGGTCCGGCCACCTCCTCCCCGCCCTCCGCACAAAGATCCTCCCCGTCCGCGGCGCCATGTCCGCGCAGCGCCCGGGCCTCGGCCTGCCGCGCGCCGCCGCCGGCACGCGCGCGCACATCTTCTACACCGGCCCGCTCGGGTACGACTACCTCACGCAGCGGCCCGACGGCGCGCGCGAGCTGCTCTTCGGCGGCGGCGCGGCGCAGGGCGGGCGCGCGGTGCTGCCGGCCGTCGGCGTCGCGGACGACGGGGGGTGGGAGATGGCGGTCGCGGCGCGGCTTGCGGGCGCGCTGCCGGAGTATTTTGGGCGCGCACGGTGGGGACGGGAGGGCGTGCCGGCGGCGGGGGAGGAGGAGGCGGGGGTGTGGGAGAGGGGGCGCGTGAAGCGGCTGTGGACGGGCGTGTTGGGGATTTCGGCGGATGGGATGCCGTGGGCGGGGCGGCTGCCCGTGCGGATTGCGGGGCGCCCGGCGCCGGGGGGGAACGGGGCGGGGGGGCGTGTGGGCGAGAAGCGTCTGGATGGGGCGGGGGCGCCTGCGGGCGAGTGGATCGCGGCGGGGTTTAGCGGGGAGGGCATGGTGCATGCGTGGTTGTGCGGGCGGGCGGTGGGGTGCATGGTGCTGGGCCCCGAGGCGGAGCGGGAGGCGCGGTTGGGGGAGTGGTTCCCGGATGTGTATCGCGTGTCGGAGGCGCGGTGGAAGCGCGCGACGCTGGAGAGGCTGATGGAGAGGTTTTAGGTCTCTATTATTGGGTTGAAAGGATCGTCTGGGAAGACATGTTGATCTGATATTGCGGATCGCTATATTGCTTAAAGTTTGTATGATTCGTTGTATGTCTACATGTTGTTTGTATAAGACTACTATGTGTAAACTGGCGCGTCGCATCGAACATCGAAGCAGCTCGTTGGTCCTGGGCGTTGGACGTGGGTACGAGTGGGTCCGACCGTCGTGCCTTCATAGATCTGGCCACGAAGCGACGCTTCTCGTCGTTCTCTTCTCCATAATCGCCCGGCGGCGTACCTTTTGCAATCAATCTATTCAATAAAGGGCAGTAAATGGGGTCAGCTGCGGCGGCCCTGTGCTGCTGTAATGGCCGATGTCCGGGGCGCGTCTAATCAGATTGGAGTGGGACCGGGCGCGCCGGATTTGAGATACCTTTGAGGCTGAAGATTGCAGTGGAGTAGTTGGTTCTCAAGCAACATATGTTATGACGGGCGTATTGGCGGGCCTCCGTGCTCCAGATTTCTCGGCGGCTTAAAAAGATAGACGCTGAGTGGAGTGCGCCAGAGGGGATGGAGAAGTCGGAAGGGGTTAGACACCGTTTCGTCGGTGATTGTTGCGTTTATGGAGGAGCGCATCGACGCTAGATCGCGACAGATCGCAACGTCCTCGCGCTGATGCGTGCGATCACGCGGGACGCGCCCAGACGCGCCCGCCGGTGTCGTGGGTGTATGATGTACGCATTGAACGCGTGTCATCGCGTGGCCCGGATCAGAAAGCTCGGTCACGGCGCAAAGATGGCGCAAGGATGGTAATGGAGGCTACATACAGGCATGAACGTGGCGTATGAAGGAGGCGAGGGCGCGTATGGCCGAGTGGGAAGGGACAGGTCAGCATGTTTGGCGCATGGGCCGTGCGAGGTGAGCACAGATGACAGGAATGGGTGAGGACTGCGCGAGGGGATGAGTGCGATAGGTCAAGTGGGTGGAGTGGGAGTCGGCGAACAGAAGTTCACGCGAGGAAGATGTTCGGCAGCCGTAATAGGCCGCGTGCGCCTTGTAGGGCGATAATCAGAGTCAGTCAATAAAACAATTGCTGGAAGCATCTGACAGACGAGTCGGGATGACAGAGCGTATGGATATGTGAGAAGAGAAAAGAAAAGATAAGACAAGGATGTGATTTGCGCGTGTTTGGGTTGCATCAGCGTCGTTGCTCGGCCAGCGTTGGTCCTCCCAGCCGTGCCCGCTCTCCTCGCTTCTCCCTCTCTCCCTCTAAGGCCACCGGCCAATTCTCTCTTCTTTCTTTCTTCTTCTTGCAATTTCTTCTTTACCGCTGTGCGTCTTTTGTTCAAAGTTGGTATTGCTGCTGACACTGTGCCCTTCTCATCGCAACCAACGTTCCTTGTGACCCTCAGCATCGCCCGACGACCCGCACGCCTGGTCCATGGCAGTTCTCGCTCCCCAGGACTGGCACCTCCATAGAGATCACCACCCAATGGACGCTCCTTCCAATTCTGTAAATGCGACCGTGCCTCGCCAGCGCGTTTCCCCCGCAAACGATCATTCACCATCGCCCTCTCCCATCTCTCCACCTCAAGGCCAGCCATACCCGTATCCTGTCCAGCAGCAGCAGGCCGGCTGGAACGCACAGGCCCAGCCCTTCTACCCCGTTTTCTACCAAAATCCGCACCAGCAACAATACCCCATGCATCCAGGACACCCCCAGCAGGCCCAGATGGCCCAGCAGGGTCCATATTTCGACCCGAATGCGCAGTTTGCTCACTGGGCGTACCAGCAGATGATGTTCAACGCCCAGCAGGGCCACCCTCTCCCCCACGTCCCCCAGAACCAGTCCCCGCTCGCCCAGGGCCCGCGCGGCCGATCCGCAAGCGCCAGCGCGTCCGGCGACTACTTTGGCCAGACTCAGATCAACGCTCCTTTCAACGCCTTTCCAAGCGGCACTCCACCGGCGCACCCCTCGCAGCTACCCGGGTCCTACCGAGGCGCACCCAACGCCCAGCAGCAGCAAGGCCAGCAGAATTATGACGGTTTTCATCCTTATCGGCGGCCAAACCAGCGCCAGGGCTCGCACAGCGTCGAGCCCTCGCCCAACGGAGGCAATGAATGGCGTCCCCCACCAGGGTTCCAGCCGCCATATGCGCGTACTGATGCCGCAGGCTCTTCGACCTCTGTCAATTCCACCGGCTCTGCCGGCCGACAGCGCACAAGCAGCCTGCAGGGCTCCAACGCGGGTGGCCACAGCAACCATCACCATCCGAGCAACGCAAGCTCCGCCGGCAGCGTGCGGAGCCGATCTGGCCATGCGCCTCCCAGCAGCAACGGCCGCAGCCCGTCTGCGCCTGCTTCGCCATCCACGGGGCCTGGCGCACCGAAGCCGCACAATCGAACGGCGTCTGCTTCGTCGAGCGCATCGAGTGTCGCAGCTCGCCCATCCCCTGCTAGCGCCTCGAGTGGTTCGTCCGCGTCCGTCCCGCACGCAGTGCCGCGCCCCGCGCGGCCGTCGCCGCTCTCGCAGGGCGGCATCACCGTCCCGGAGAAGCGCATGTCGCGCGACGACAGCGATCTCGCTGCGATGCTCGAGCCGCTGCCGAACCAGGCCATGCTGCGCAGCGGCGGGCTCAAGGGCCGCCTGCGCCGCGCGCTGTCGCTGAGCGCGGCACAGACGATGCACGAGGAGGGCGCGACCGCCGCGGAGGCGCGCGTGCCGAGCAGCTCGGCTGCAGTCAGCGAAGGCCTGCAGTCGAACGCGGCCGAGCCCGCGAGCGATGCGGCCTCGACGGCGACAAAGCAGACGAAGAAGAAGAGCCGCACGGCGCTGTTCAACTCGCGCCTCAACGCGTCGACGGACAACATCTCGCTGTCGTCGACGATGTCGTCTGCGTCGGTCGTGATCCGCAAGCTCGGCTCGATCGGGAAGCTCGCGCGGCGCAACTCGCTCGCGGGCATCACGTCGCTGTTCAAGGATAAAAAGGACAAGGACGGCGAGGAGGGCGCCGGGAGCAGCAGCAAGAAGGGCAAGAAGAAGAAGAGCGAGAAGGGCGAAGTGTCCGAGGCGAGCGTGTCGCACGTCACTGCTGAGCTCGACCGCCCCTCCAGCGAGTGGAGCGCGGAGCTCAACGGGCTCACGCCTGCCGCGAAGCTCGCGAGGCAGCACACGCTCAAGACTAACGCGGAGGCCGCGGCGAGGGCCAAGGCTCAGGAAGAGGCGGCGGCGGCGGCAGTCGCTGCTGCTCAGCGCCCGGTCGAGGTGCCGCAGACGTGGGAGAAGAACACGACCACGCGCCAGGGCGATTCACCGGCGAAGCCGGCCAACTACCGCATTAGCGAGGAGGGCATGCGCGTCATTGTGGAAGATGACGACTCGGCGAGCGAGAACGGCAGTGCGCAGGACTATTCGTCGCATCTCGATGGCTGGGACGACGAGGACTGGAGCCACATTGAGGGCGAGGAGGATGTCACCATCCGCCAGGGCCTGGAGCGCGCGAGCATCGGCGGCGAAAGCGACGAGACGGCGGAGGCGTGGGCGATTGGCCTCAGGAGGAGCGAGGAGAGGGCCAAGGTGCCTGCGAAGGGTATTCTTAAAAGTAAGCCGTTTCGTCATGCTAATGCCTGCTTGTCGTTGACGACATTCAATAGATGCTGTGAATTACGACCAGCACGTTTTCATGGATGTAACGACATCGAACTACAACCGAACACGCTCCAACTCGTACAACACCCCTGCTTCGCAACATTCTGAACTCGGTCCCCTGGCGCGCATGCCGTCGCCGGATCCCGACCATATCGATGGTCTCCACCGACACCCCTCGCATTCGTCCGCCCACTCCAATTCGAATGGGACGACGCTGGCTGCCCCGGTCCTGCCGCCGCTGTCCTTCAACAGCAACGGCGACGGGACAGAGTCGCCGGGCCAAGGTTCGGATGTCGAGGACTCGCCGAGGCCTGCGCCCGAAAAGACGCTCTTCAACCACCCGAATCTCAACTCGTCCGCGCCGGTGCTGTCCACAGTGGTGCAGAACCCGCCGACACTGTCCCACCGCTCCGCGACGGTGCCCGCGAAGCGCCTCGCGTTCGCGAGCAACCTGTCCGTGTATGACACGTTCCCCGCGACCGTGTACGACCGGCGGAGCGAGCCCGCGACGTGGAGCCGCCTCACGCCCGCCCTCGCGCAGCGCATCAAGGAGGAGCTCAACTCGTTCAAGATGGAGGAGATGGAGGTACACGCCGCGAGTCGAGTCCAGTACGTCCATCCCATTCATAGCCGCCTCGCGACAGCGCTGACGCCGACGCCCCCGCAGCACGCAGTTCTTCGTCTGATACCGGCTCTATTTCGTATGATATCCCGCTTTCCCGTTTCGCAGGCACGCATCCATGTCAAGTCATCATATCTCATCCTCGTTACCCCGCACTGGCATACCTCGCAGCACAATTCTACACTTTATTGTCCCTGGTCGCTCCGTGATCCGCATCGCACAACTATACCCTTTCAATGTAATTCTAATGACGCACGGTGTCCACGTCTGTCCGCTCCCTACCTATGTACGCTGTGCCGTACGCGAACGCTCTTTACTACAAGCCCCGACACGGACGGACTCGGCGGCGGTTGCGCACGATGCTTGCTAACCTTGTTCACTACGTACCATGCTCTCTTCGCTGTCGTGCCGCGTGGCGGCGGTCTTGTTTCTTATTTCGTTGCATTGCATTGCATCCATAGTGGCTCCTTGTGCATAGTGCAATACAGGGCGAGTGTTGAGCTGCAAGCGCGCGCGAGTCCGGCACAGTAGTTTATAACATATCTAGCGACAATAGTTATGGATGCTGTTATTCTACATGGCTGCGTGGAAGACGGTGCGCGCTAGATATTTATGTGCAGACGCAGTATTCGATATAAACAACAAGACGAAAGAGACTCCGAGGGACGTGCTCAGTCCCATGACGGCGCGGAGCTGTATGCGTGGGAGGTCGAGCCGTTCTTTTGCGGCTGCTGCGCAGGGCTCGAAGGCGACCATTGAGGCGACGTTGGGCTATATGCGGGAGACGCGGGGGCTGGAAGCAAGAAGGTCAGTTGAGATGAAGACAAACATAGGCATCAGTTACTTACAGTATGTGGGGGCTGAAGTTGTTGCGTAACATTGTTTAGTACGCTGTGATAAATGATATGAAGTGAGTACTTACAAGCTGGGGAATATGTTGGTGAAGTTGGAGCTAAGAGAGACAATAAGTGGACGGGACACTACCAAGGTAAGAACAGTGACTCACAATACTTCGGCGAAGAAGGCGAAGAAGGGGAGGTTGGTGAATACTTTGGCGAGGATGGCGATAGCTGGGCGGGGGAGGTCGGGGAATATCGAGGGGACGCGGGACTAAACGACGGGCTGGTGGGCGAGTACCGTGGCGACGTCGGGCTGAACGATGGTGACTGTGGGCTGTAGCGAGGCGATGTCGGCGAGAATGATGGGGACGTTGGAGAGTACCGCGGACTGGTCGGCGAGTATCCTGGCGACGTCAGATTCAGCGCAGGCGAGGTCGGCGAGTACGTAGGTGATGTCGGCGCCCTTCCACGGTCGTAGAACGGAGACGTCGCGTACGGTGATGTACCGAATGGCGACGTCGCGCCTGCGAATGGTGATTGAGGGACGTATGGGGAGGTCGGGGAGTAAACATTTGGAGAGCTCGGGCTGTAGCCTGGCGCTGCTGGCGACATACCGCCTGCACCCATGGGGCTCTGACCAAAGCCCAAGTATGCGAAGCTCGCAGACTCCTCGCCGCCGCTGACAGCCAACGGCGAGAAGGCTGCTGTCTCGCCCCTGAGTGCAGCCTCCTGGCTCCACATAGGCGATGTGCTGTCGTATGGTGTCATCGCCACTTGTCCTGGAGTCATTCCACCTTCCACTTGCGCAGCAAGCATGCTTTGCATGGGCAAACGGTGGTCGACAATCACATCCTTCAGCATGTCAATGTCGAGAGCCACGTCGAAAGCCCCAGAACCCATTGGTGCCATCTGCCCGAACATGACGTTCTCCGCGATACCGTGACAGTCGTCCCGCTCTCCAACGGCCGCCGCCTCCATCAAGATTTCCACGGTCTCCTCGAAAGACGATCGCATCAAGGCACCAGTGTCGGCACGATTGATACCGTGTCGAGTGATAGCCATGAGGCTTCCCCGATGGGTCATCAAGTCACAGAGAAGAGCGAGGTGGCGGTAGTTGACGTATGAACCGTCGAACTCGATGACACCGCGAAGCTCCTTCATAATCGCGTTGCGAGCGGCCTCGATGCCCAGAACGTTGAAGATCTCCACACAGCTATTTGAGTACGTGCGAGTGAAGTCGACACCATCCAAGCACATCACGGCCTTGAGGTTGACACCATCCGTCTCGAGTACCCATTCCTTCTCGTCTCGGGCCTTGATGCTGCCCTTCTCGGTAACTACCACCTTATCGTGCTCCAGAAGGAAGACACGATGGATGCCCTTGACACCGCGAAGGCTGACCGAGTTCAGCATCGTGTTCTCCAGTTGACGCAAGAAGATGTCCTCCTCGACCGTGCCCATGCCATCCTCATCCTTGTCCGCACCTCCCAGCACACGGCAACGGATGACCAGCTTCTCCGAGTTGTCTTCGCTCCAGATCACGAACAAGTCCGTCTTGAAGCTCTCCGCAATCCTTCCAGCAACGTACTCCATGGTCAACTTGCGATCGATCATCTTCGCGCGATCGAGCTCGAGTCGAAGCAACCATGGCGACTGCAGGTGCAACTTGGACTCGACTTCCTCGTCCGGAATAGCGAAGAACGCCTCGACGAAGACGCGATCCTCCTCAATGACCGTGGAGCTGGGATCGGGATCGTACCAGATCTCGACGGCGGCAGTGACCGTACGCAGCGAAGTGTATGCGAGCTCCTGCTGCACGTCCTTCGCCAGATTAGCGTCCTTCGCCAACTCCGGCTCCAAGTAGACGGATAAAGAGGGAGTCTTGATGTTCGTTGCCACGTTGATAATCTCCTTCAAACGAGGGACACCGAGCGTGACGTTCTTACTCGAGACACCAGCGTAATGGAACGTGTTCAGCGTCATCTGAGTGGCCGGTTCACCGATCGACTGAGCGGCGAGTGTCCCGCACATCTCGCCAGGATTCGCGATGGACTGGTTGAACTTCGCCTCGATTTCGCCGAGGACCCAGTCGAAGGCTTCCCGAGTCAGATGATGCCGTTCGAGTACCCGTCGAGACGCGAAGGTTGCGCGCAGATGCATGCGGAAGGTGAGCGTCGCGTTATCCTGCGCTTCTCTGCTAAGAGGGTCATCGCCGCGCACAATGACCAAGCGTTCCGCGAGAGCCTTGACAGCGTCGACGATGTAAGCAGGCTCCAGGTCGCTAGGCTTTCGCCGATCGATGTGGAAAATCTGAACGGCATTCTGCATGATGCGCTGCAGGTTGACGGGGAGATAATGTGGTATGCTTGGGTCCTGTCTTGGGAATATGAACTCGCGCAGCATGCGCCTGTCCTCCACCAATTGGTAGTACTCCTCGTCGAGTTTGGCCTGAAGCTCTAGCGAGCTGTCGTCGATGCCGACTTGCAGGACACCAGGAAGGAAACCACCAGACGGGTCTGTAACATCCACTCGATAGTTATGCTCGAACTCCTGGTTGTTCAGACTGAACGTATCGATATGTTGCCGCTCGATAAAGGCGCCGTCCATGCCGTCTTCGCCGTATACGAATTGAATCAAATCGCCCAACGAATTCCGGACCGTCCCATCGTAGTTGACCATGACATCCTCGAGTGCCTTGACCAAACGACGTTGGATGTAGCCCGTCTCGGCGGTCTTCACGGCCGTGTCAATCAAACCCTCGCGACCGGCCATGGCGTGGAAGAAGAACTCCTGCGGCGTCAAGCCACGCAGGTACGAGTTCTCCACGAAACCGCGCGCCTCGGGGCTGTAGTCGTCCTTCGTGAAATGCGGGAGAGTACGGTGGCGGAAACCAAATGGAATGCGTCGACCTTCGACGGATTGCTGACCCACGCAGACGGACATCTGAGAGATGTTGATGAACGAACCCTTGGAGCCAGCTACCACCATCTGCTTGACATTGTTGTCCTCCTTCAAGTTCTTCTGCGCATATTGTCCGGACGTATCACGAGCCAAGTTAAGCTCGCGCTCCACTCGGCTCTCGAACGACTCTCGGATAGTCATACCAGGAGCGGCCTTCAGACGATCGTGGGTCGCGTCATCGATGATCTGCTGCACGTTGGCCTTTCGCTCGGCGATATGCTGGGTAATGTAAGTCATGGTCTTCTTATCCGCAATGGTATCGCCGATTCCGATGCTGAAGCCATTGTGGAATAGCCAGAAGTTGACCACTTGTTGCAATCCTGTAAACAGGGTGCGAGTGGCTTCCGGACCCTTCTCGCGGAAGACGACATGGACGAGACCGCCTTGAGATGCACCGACCGTCTTCTTCTCGACTATGCCGAAGATAATCTCTCCATTCTCAATCATCATGCCGTCATCGAAAACCGGGTTGGCGGACTTCGGCTCAGGCGAACGCTGAATATTGATGCCCCTGGGAATCGTCAAGCTCAGGATTTGCTTGCCAGTCCAGAGGGGTTTAGGCTTGACGATTGCCGGTATAGGGACCGTGCCATCCCAATCGGGGACCCAGAGCAAGATGTTCTGGACCTGGTTCCAATCGAGAAAGGTATCTCGGAGGGTAAATTTCCGGATACCACAAAGCGTGTCCTGGACGATACCCATAACAGGCTTGTTCGCTTGCGGAGAGATGATCTAAAATTCACAATAAGACCTCGGCTGATGGTAATGTAAAGATATAACACTGACTTGCCGTGGCACCCAAGCTATCTGACTTAGCTCGGCGCGAGTTTCTTCGCTCTGAGGAACGCTTCGGCAGGAGTGAGGTACAATTTCTTTTCGTGAATTGTAAAAAGACTTACTGCATATTCATCTCGTCACCGTCGAAGTCGGCATTGTATGGAGGGGTTCTGAAGAAAGTTGTAGCTCAAGACTATGAAAAAATCTTTCCCCGTTACTTACACAGATAGATTCAGACGGAAAGCTGGATAGAAAAGGACACGTAAGGATTTGCGAAGAAAGAAGCGTCGATCCACATACTGGAGTAGGGCATTAGACGAACACGATGGCTCATCATACTCATTTTGTGCAGTGAAGGTTGCCGGTTGAAAAGAACGAAGCTGCGAAAACACCCCAGATTAGCATACCATAAGCGCAGGTATAAATCTGACAATACTTACTCTCCATCCTTCAAATGTCGCTCCACAATCCACCCGTACTGGAGAAACGCATCTGCCCGCTTGTTGTACCGCAAATCGATGCGTTCACCGGTGTCGCGGACGACGTATCGGGCGCCAGGGTACGCCGTAGGACCATTCCGAACGAGTTCTTGCAAGTACGCAATATTGTAAGGCGTGACTGAGATCAATACGTCAGTATATTCGAAGCGACGTCGAGAAGAAGATATAGCGTACCCCGCTCTGGGTATGTAAGTGTCATCGCTATGCTTTTGGGCACCCCGACTTCGTCCAGTTCCAGATTAGGGTCGCCAGTGATGACAGTGCGAGCTGAGAAATCGACACGTTTGCCCATCAAGTTACCACGCAGACGACCCTCTTTGCCCTTCAACCGCGCTCGAATGGCCTTGACAGGTCGACCGGATTTCTGCAGGGCTTGGGGGATTCCGGCGATGTCGTTGTCCATATACGTGGCGACATGGAACTATCGCATGGGATCAGGGACATGTTGACATCTGTAATTCACGCGACGTACCTGAAGAAGCTGCTCGAATTCGGTGATAACGTGCGCTGGAGCGCCCTCTTGCTCGCACCGACGGACATTAACAGAGGCTTTGATGATGTCTCCCAGCTTATAGGTCAGATCATCTTCACTCCGCATGGCGCCTCCGTCGACCGCGATACTCGGCCGTACAGGCGGTGGCGGAACGGGCAGGATAGTCAAGATCATCCATTCTGGACGGGCGTACTCGTCGGACAGACCGAGTAGGTGAAGGTCCGAGTCAGTGATTTTCTTGAGAGTTGTGTACACTTCTGACGGCGTGAACAACCGCTTGTCGGGCTGAAGAGATTTGATTTCCTGGAAGGCCAGTTAGGCCGTCGATGAAATAATAGCACATTGAAGTACTCACGTCATCTTCGTCTTTTGACCTCTTATACTGTAAGAAGAGCTTCAAGCCTTCTTTCCTGATCTGTGGCTGGGGATGACCACAACCGCCGTGTCCCTTCTTGGGCTCCTCATTCTCCTGCTGGTCGCCTTCCTCCTTGGGCTCGTCGGGCTCGCAGACCATTTTACCTTTGCAGTGGGCCCAAACGATAGCCATACGGGTCTTCGGATCTCGCACGTGCCGAATCTTGTCGGCGAAGTTGGGGTCCGACTTACAGCAGAACACATTTCAGAGCATGATTGCGAACGCGAGGCGAGAACGACGAAAATGTAAAGCGTCAGTAACAATGTAACAAAGGGAACGACCGCCACCCGCACAAAAAAAAAGGAATATACATGAAAAGAAGGCGGGCGATTGATCTCGAGTTACTAAGTGCTTGCCAGGGGCTAGCCTCTCGAACTGCGTCACAGTGAGGGCTCCCCAGCCGTCCAACACGACAGCGCTGCCAGGATCAACAGGCAACTGTCTATAGGTACGTTTTCGCACTCCTCGCTCAGCCCCCATTTCACCCGCAACTGCGCGTCCAACCATCACTGGGCGTTTTTGGCCGATGCGGCGATCAAGCGACCGAAAACGCGCATCGACCACACCACAGGTAGAAGAACACCTCGATTGTCGAGGACTGACACAGTGCGGGTTTGGGGTTCCCCATGGTGTTTGGAGAGAGCCCCCAGAAAATTGGGTGGTGGGGTGCGAAGCAAGCAGGGAAAAGGATACGCGACTCACGATGTCCGCTTTCAATTTCCCACAATTAACACATATACTCTCCAGGATCTTCTTGACCTTCACGATGAAACCTAGAGAAAACGAGATGAGCACATGCAATCGATATGTTCAGCGCCCATCGCGACGCACCTGGGTGGAAAACGGGCCTCGCCAGCTCAATATGGCCAAAATGTCCTGGACACTCCGACATCCCCTCTCCACACGTCTGACACTTGAAGTTCCGGTCAATCGTGCCCATGCGAGGATCCATCAGACCGCCCATCTTCGGCTTGTGAGTGGTCTCATCCATGACTTCCGGATGCTCAATCTTGGCGACGGAGTAGGCTTTCTGAAAAATAGTTAAAATTTCAGCCCCAAGTCTAACGCGTCGCGCGTGGCACTCACGATTTCCTCTGGCGATAGGATACCAAACTGCACTTCCTTCACTTTGCGGATCGGAGCCGCAGAATACGCGAATTGATGGCCCAACATGGCTGCGGGAGAGGAGACAGGAGGCGAGATAATAAGAGTGGGTGAAACTGTCCAAGCGCGTCACAGAGAGAAAGATGCGAAAGCCAAAAAGTCCTGAGGGCAATAAAAGCGCGTAAGGTAAAGCCTGAAAGCAAATCCAAATGGATTGGAATGCTTTAGAGTAGTTTTGGAGGAGCGAGAACCGCGAGCGACGGGAAATGTTGAGGCGAGTCGTCAAAGTCGAACCAGACGGAAATACTGCCGGAAAGTGACAGTATGCGACCAAAATGGATCCTAGAGGTCTTCTACGAGACGAATCCTGGGTAAAAGCAGAGAGACAGGGAGCAACGCTGACAGGCAGCGAGGACGAGGTGGTCGTTGAGGGACAACCTGCGATGGAGAACAACGATGGAACTCCGCTCCAATTGCTTACTCTAAAGAGTCATTACTCATCGGTTCCGCCACACTCGCTCTGTTTCTCCCCAGCAACTTTTCCTCATTTCTCGCCTCATCTGTCAATTGGCTTGCTCCTCTGTCTCCTTGTTTGTCTCGCATCCTTGCTGTGCCGTTTTGCGAATTTCTGGGGACGCACTCGTTTTCGCTGCAAGGCCGGAAACACGCTCAAGCTCTTCGTACATAAGCCGGCGGAGTACGAAAACAGCGCGTCAGTATCACGGCTTAGCTTGGAGCTCTCGACCTATCCTAACAGCACAATCTCAAAGACTCGGACGCTCTCCTCGTCATTTGCTTTAACTTGGCCAGTGTTCATTTCCGGAAGTTATGTCGGCGATCAGCAATTGGTTATGGGGAACCTCTCAGCTTGATGATGCTGTCGGTGCGCACGTCAGTTCACGTCAAGCGCTAGGCGCATCGCTCACCTCCTTGGTTTTATACAGACAGAGCAACATCTGAGTTGCTACCCGCAGGCGCAGAGGACATCGCACTGAACCTTGAGATATGCGACCAGATTCGTTCGAAGAGCGCTCAACCCAAAGATGCTGCTCGCGCTCTCAAACGCCGACTGAACCACAAGAACCCTAATGTCCAACTGCTGGCACTGAATGTGCGTTTTCATGAACTCCCCACAAATTTCATACAAATTTACACAATGAACAGCTCTTGGACGTCTGTATCAAGAATGGCGGCGACCATTTTCTGGTGGAGGTTGCGTCCAAAGATTTCATGGACAACCTGGTTTCGATCTTGAAGCTTCCCGTTTTGAACCGAGATGTCAAGATTAAGATTCTGCGATACTTGCAGACATGGGCAATTGCCTTCGAAGGAAAGCCAAGTCTGAGTTATGTTGGGCAGGTGTATAAGGATCTGCAGGCCGACGGTGAGGAAGTCGTGCTCCCCTTCTTACTTTAACTGACAAGAAGTCACCAGGTTTTAGCTTTCCGCCTCGGGACCCTTCAGTAGCTAATACAGTGATGGTGGACACTTCAACTGCTCCCGAATGGATCGACTCAGACGTTTGTCTGCGCTGCCGGACCGCCTTCACATTCACGAACCGAAAACATCACTGTCGCAACTGCGGACAAGTGTTTGATCAACAGTGTTCATCGAAGGCGCTGCCTCTTCCTCACTTCGGCATCACGCAAGAGGTCAGGGTATGCGATAGTTGTTATACGAAGTTGACACGACACAAGGACAAGCCGTGAGTATTGTCGGATCGTATCGTACAGACCTTCATAACATGATCATCAGGGAAAGACATCACCGCTCATCACACAGCGTGCCCGGTGCACGGCATCGTTCAACCCGGGAGGCAGCTGATGCGGAACTGCAACGTGCAATTCAGCTCTCGCTCGAGGAGGTCCATGGTCGTCAGCATGGTCGGCCAGGATACGTTCCATACCAGCCCGATCCAAGCGCGTGGCAGACTTCGGAGCCGCCTTTGGTTGATCGTGCCTCTCGCCCACCTCAGAACGAGGAGGAAGAAGATGACCCTGACTTGAAGGCAGCTATCGAAGCCAGTCTGCGCGAGGCGAATGCCCCGAAACCCAGTGCCCCCATCGCTGTCGAGACGCCTCGCGTGGAACAAGCACCGTCATTTGCTTACCCTGGTGCCGGATACTCGCAGTCGTATCCTCCTACTGCTGCGCCCTCACAGCCTCAAGCACCAGCGTTGCCGAACTATGATTTGGAACCCCTGGAGTCTGATACCATCTTGACTTTTAGCCAGACCGTAGAACAGGTACAGGCGCAGGGCGGGCGTGACATGTCTCGGTACCCAGCCGTAACACAGCTGTACGAGAAAGCGAGCAGCTTACGTCCCAAGCTGGCTATGAGCCTTGATGACTCTGGGAGAAAGGAAGGTTTGTTTCATTCCATCAATTTTCTGCATCAACGTACTGAAGACCGTTTGCGAACTCTTCGCTAGAGATGCTCACAGAGATGCATGAGAAACTTTCACAAGCTGTTAAGTTATACGACAAACTTTTGACAGAGCAGCTTTCGCGTCCGACATGGCGAGCGGCTCCTGCGCCTCAGACAGCGGATTCTGCGTACGGTCATTGGAATCCAGCACAGACACCCGCATCTCCCGCTGCTCAGTACACTCCCCAGCAGCAACAAGCTTCTTCAAGCTACGCTCCTCCTGTTCAACAACCCTACGAAACTCCCGTCACTTCAGAAATGGGTTATCACCACCAGGCTGCCCCTCCACAGTCTTGGTCACAATACTCGGAGCTGACAACGACAGCACAGCCGTATGAATCTCAAGTTCCATACGCTTCGCACCCTGCTCCGATTCCACAGTTCCAACCCATGTCTCCACAGTATGCTCAGTACCAGCCTGTCTCCATTCCCCCACCAGCAGCTCCGCCCGCCCATGTTCCTGCGCCTCCAGTCTCTATTCCTCAATCACCGCCTTCGCAGATGAATGTTCATTCGCCTGTCTTGACGCCTTCGCAGCCTCCTATCTCGTCTCTCGCTCGCCACAACACCGTACAATCCTACACCGTCGCTTCCCCTCCTCCAATCAACTCAGGACTGGCCAGACACCACACGGTCGCGGCCCCACATGGACCATCTGCACAGCCGCCACAGTTCTCAGCGCCCACTCCTATGCCCGATTTCCCCTCGGTTCCTACGTCTGTGCCTCAAGCGTACCCGGCTTACTCGAATGGCATCCCCGCTGGAGTGGAGCAGACGGAGAAGAAGGAGGCACTGCTGATTGATTTATAGGTTGGGCAATTGGTGTTGCGCGAGAGAGATAGGCTCCTTGCATGGTTGCATTACGGTTTTACGGATTATAAACGCTATACTCCTTGTGTTTTGTATGCATTAATATGTTTGTGGTATTTTATGTGACATTATATAGACGTGTTCAATGGATTTGCGTGCACGCATGCTTCGTGCAGTATTCTCGGCGCCCAGTGAGAGCATCGTGGGTTTTTGGATGAAGTCGTGCCCAGAAAGGTAATTACGGGCAATTATGCCTGTACGCGTCTAAACTCAGGTCACTTCCGCAGTAGCGCCATCGTCATCCTGGTTGCAAGGGCATCCCGCCAGATATCTCGGTATTCTGGTCAACTACCCTGCGCCAACCCTTTCTGTCACCATCTACCCCCGGGACGCTGTTTAAATGGCGGACATCGTCATGGAGGAGGGAAAGTTGTTGAGCGAAGCGCTGAGCACCGTGAAAATCCAGGTCCAGCAGATGAAGAGGCATCTCGTGAGTTCATTCTTCGTGCTTGGGATGTCTGAGAGGGCCCGCACGTAGTGCGCGTTTGATATGCTAATTATGGGGTCGTGTAGGAACTGGATCAGCTCATGGATGCGCTGAAGAGTGCTAGCCTGATGCTAGCAGAGCTCCGAACGTCATCCTTGTCACCAAAGCAGTATTATGAACTTTGCGAGTAGCCATGCTCTGATTCAACTGAACCACAGCTCATTTGAATACCACCAGATATGGCCGTGTTTGATGCCCTCAGATATCTGACCAACTACCTCTACGATGCACATACCCAATCGAAACACCACCTCGCCGACCTGTATGAACTTGTACAATATGCTGGCAACATTGTACCGCGTCTGTATCTCATGATAACCGTCGGCTCTGTCTACATGTCCGTTCCCGACGCCCCCGTGAAGGAGATTATGAAGGATATGATGGAGATGTCGCGCGGAGTGCTGCATCCCATACGCGGCCTCTTCCTTCGGCACTATCTAAGCGGGCAGACGAGGGATCATCTACCTGTTGGGTCTGATTATGGGTGCGTTCATCTTTTACTCGGTCTGGCCGTATGGCAGCTTATCGTGCTCTGCTCTAGACCTGGAGGAAACCTGCAAGACTCAATCACCTTCGTTCTTACCAACTTCATTGAGATGAATAAGCTGTGGGTCCGCCTGCAGCACCAAGGCCACTCTCGCGACCGCGAAAAGCGCGAGATGGAGCGAAGAGAACTGCGCATTTTGGTCGGCACTAACCTTGTCCGGTTAAGCCAGCTGGATGGCGTGGATTTGGATCTCTACCAAGGAACAATCCTGCCTGCTGTCCTGGAGCAAGTCGTACAATGCAAGGACGTCATTGCTCAGGAATATCTCATGGAAGTGGTCATTCAAGTATGCTTGTTCGAGAACGCGCTCCATGTCCGCTGCTAACCGCCATCCTGCGCAGGTATTCACAGACGACTTCCACCTCCATACTCTCGGCCAATTCCTATCGGCAACAGCCCAATTACAGCCGAAAGTCAACATCAAACAGATTGTCATAGCGTTGATTGACCGGCTCGCGGCTTATGCGGCTCGAGAAGCAGAGAATGAAGATCCTGAGGAGACGAAACGCCAAGAGGAGGCCGCGGCGAAACGACTCGCGGAGCGCGTGAAGGTGCAGAGGGCGCGTGTTCGCGAGGCTACCAATCTCGCAAGCCCGACCAGCGAATTCAAACCGGAAGCCGATGCTTGGGGATCACCCACAAGCCCGACGCTTCCTGCTAGTCCTCCAATAAATGGGATTAATGGAACCAATGGTCCGACGCACGCAGACGCGGAGAAGGGACCGGAGGCGGATGGCGAGAAGGCAGACAAGGGCAAGGAGAAGGAAGGTACTGCGCCAGTCCGAAAGTTCAGGGGGGTGCCCGAGAACGTCAAGCTTTTCGAAGTGTTTTGGGAGCAGGTCGTTCAGTTGATCAAGGTGTGTGTAACCCGGTTTGGTCTCATTTCTGAATGATACTTACGATACCGACCTAGGCACGACCAGATCTGGCGATTCAAGATGTCACTGCTCTGCTCGTGTCCCTGACCAACCTTTCACTCAGCTGTTACCCCGACCGCTTGGAGTATGTCGACCAGGTCCTTGGATTTGCTCGCGACAAGATCAAGGAGTTCTCGGACAGGTTTGTGACATAATTTTTATATTGTGTCTCTATTAAACTATGTTCACAGCCCTGACTTGCATAGTCAACAGACCACCAACAATCTTTCTGCGCTCCTTGTTGCCCCCATAAACTCTTATCAATCCGTGCTTACACTCCTTGCTCTCGTCCACTACGTCCCCCTGCTGAACCTACAGACATACGCCACGCGCCGTACACTAGCTCACTCCATCGTATCATCAGTGTTGAAGAATGAGACGATCATCGAGGCACCAGAAGATGTAAACGGCATCCTCGAGTTGTGTCATGTACTGATCAAAGATCAACCTGATGCTGGCGTTGGCATGGGTAGTACCGGTCCACCGAGTATTCGTGACACCCGGCGGCATGGGCCGTATGGCGGGGAGCATGAGGATGTCGCGGAGGAGCAGGGCTGGATTGCACGAATGGTGCATTTGTTCCGAGCGGAATCGCTCAGCGCGCAGTTTGAGGTATGTCACCGCCTGCACATGTACGACGTCCTGGATGCTGATGTCCCTGGACCAGCTGTTACAATCCGCCCGGAGACATTTCGAAGCTGGCGGTGACCGGATGCGGTACACGTTCCCCGCGCTCATTACTTCATCTATCAAGCTTTGCAGACGGTATAAGAATCGGGAACACTTGGTATGCTCATTAGCCTAGTATCTGCGCCCGCAGATTGCTGATCGGGAGGGAACAGGAGGATGATTGGGCAACGAAAGCACAGGCGATCCTCAAGTTTATCCGCCAGCTCATCTCGATACTTGCCAATCAAGTCGAAGCTCCAGCCATCGCGCTGCGTCTATTCCTCCTTGCCGCTCAGATCTCGGACGAGTGTGGCTTTGAAGACCTTACGTACGATCTATATGTCGAGGCCTTCACGGTCTACGAGGAGAGCATATCCGAGTCGCGTGCTCAGCTTCAAGCGATCACGCTGATCATCGGTACGCTGCAAGGCGCAAAGGTGTTCGGCCTTGACAACTATGATACGCTCATCACCAAAGCGGCGCTGCATGGGGCGAAGCTGCTGAAGAAATCCCATCAAGCGACCGCAGTGCATCTTGCGAGTCATCTGTGGTGGCAGGAACCGCCACCTCCTGAAGGCCCATCGGCGGAAGAAAAGGACGCGGAGAAGTCTCCGCCGCCGAAGGAGAAGGAGAAGGAGGAGAGTGCGGAGAATGCGAAGGCTGTGAGTCAGGGTTCTTTGGCTGCATCGCTGGATTGTGTTCATCTGTCATTGCAGTATCCTCACCAGGATAGCAAGCGTGTGCTGGAATGCCTCCAGAAGTGTCTCCGGATCGCGAACTCGGCGACAGAAGAGATCGTCACGATCCAGCTGTACGTTGATGCGCTAGACCAGTACCTGTTCTACCTCGAACGAGGCGCGACTGCGGTATGTTTAGAATGTCATATCAGTGCTTGAGTTCGATCATCTCATCTTCTCTGCAGGTGACGCCGAAGTTCGTGAACTCTCTTGTAGAGCTCATCACCGCAAGCATCGACAACATCTCCTCGCCGGACGTGCATCCCTCACAGCGTGCACCTCCCGGGTTGCTAGAGAACGTCCAGACGCCAGAGATGATCACGCGGCACTTCCGGAATACCCTTCTCTACATCCAGGGGAAGAAAGCTGTGACAGACGTCGGCGGTGCGAACGAGCGATGGGACGATGTTGATGTAGTCGGGGCCGTGCTGAAGATGGGCGTATGATGATTCCCTGTCCTCGGAATGGATGCCACCAAGCCAGCATGGCTTGGCCTTTTTATTGATCTTTTTTACCTGCAACGCTCTGCTCCGTTATTGATAGGCCTATTTCATGTCCATTTTGTTTACTGCCATGATTTACATAATGTGCTCTCCCTCTACCGTCCGGAAGCGCTCTAGATACATAAGGTCTGGTAAGATAAGTGTTACTGGGGGACGGCGTAGACTTGCGCCATCTCGGCCACTAATTGTGGCAGTTTTTCAGCAGGGATGAGCATCAGCCGGCCGCCCTGGTCCAGCCCGAATGAATCTTTCTCTCTGGGTTGCACGTTTGTTAATCCGTAATCCAGAGTGAATGAAGCAGCCTGATAGCGACGGGCTGATGGTCAGATAATTTCCCAGCCAGAAATGGATCAATTGACTACCTTTTGGATCACGTCGTCTTCGTGGTGGAAAGAGTGAACGCCTCCTCCGCTAGACGAAGTTGGCGCCGAGCTGCGTTGGCGCTTTGTTTGTGGAGTGGCAGCCTGCATCTCTGCCTCCTCTTCGGCGGATAGTCGGTACGTCCGCGAGATGAGCAGAAAATGTGTGAAATGGTACGGCTCGTTCTATCATACCGGTAACGGAAATGAGAGATAGAACGCAGAAGCAGGATCGAAGAACAAAAGCGCACCTCCTCGATTGCCCATTTGATTTCATCCGCCAGCATCCTGTACATATGGGGGACGACCTGCACGGGCATGTTGATCAGGCGCTCGCTGAAGATAAAGCCGACATGGTTCTGCGACTCGAGGCCGGCTGCGCCGATCAGGCTCTGCAGTGTAGCATGGAATGGAACGTTATTGGCGGATTTTAGTAGGGCATATGCAATAATAGCCTTTATCGACGGGTGATTCTAGGGAGGAAGGCACGGTCAGAAGCAAAGTTATCAAACATGCCTCGAGGGCGTACCTTGTGCACATGCATATTCAGCACTGTCAAAAACGCGTAAGGATCGCTCTCTTTTCCATCGGTCTTGACCGTCGAGCCTATCAAAGGCTGCGACAGGATGAGTTCCGCAAGTTGGTGTGGATGGAAGAGCTCGGCATCCGTTTGGAAGAGTTGGGTGGAGAGCCGCTTGAGTGCAAGGAAGTCGACATCGGGATTGGGGTCGAAAAACTCGAAATCGACATCGACAAGGCTCTACTGATGCGGCGTGAATAGGCTAAAGTCTGAGACGAGATAACAAAGGGGCACATACGACATCGCTATCGTCGCCGTCGGCGCCGTCGCCAGTCTGCTGCTTTCGTTTTGACATTTTGCTGTGATGAAGGATCCGGACAAAATCGATTCCAATAAATGATCGACTCGCGCGACGGCAAGGCGGGCCGGATAACGGGACGCGGGATGCAGGCGTCGAGATGCGCCCCGACTGCAGCGACGGAACGGAACCCGATAACCCGACCGGTCAATAAATACGGCCACCTACCTGCACGTCTGCAGTCTTATCATTTACATACTTGATCGAGTCACCAGTAGTACTTATAGCACAAGTTATCATCTAGTACGTCTTCTATCTTTATCCCGGCCGTTCACCCTTTCCCCAGCCTCGCATGTTGCCTCGTCTGCTCGCCAGGCGAGTCGCCGTATCCACCAGACCAGCGCATGCGCTACCTTTCACTCGGGCTTTCCATAGCACGAGGCCACCGATAATTGGAAGCCGATGGAGGCCTCGTCGAATGGCAGGCGCAGGCGCTTTGGGAGGAGCCTTACTCCTGGGATTCGCGGCTACCACATTCCATGCTGACGATCCCGGAGCAGATGACAAGGAACACAGGCAGCCCACAGCGCTGTCTACCCTCATCCGGACTTATGTGGTCTATTCGATGTGTTCGATCCCGGTCTTGGTGGACTGGTCACCATCGATCTTGTCCTTCCTGTCATCCATCCCTGGGGTGAAGCAAATCACAGAGTATGCTGTGCGCCAGACGTTCTTTGCTCAGGTTCGTTGCGAATGTTATTTTCAGGACGCTCGACATGATCATATTTCTGTACAGTTCGTAGGTGGCGATACGGCTCTGCAATGTATTCCCTTGCTCGAGCAGATGCGGAAAGAGGGGAAAGGTGCCCTGTTCGCCTACAGCATTGAAGTCGACGAGCAAGCGGCCTCCGGAAACGGCCACAAAGCGACGGAACCTGTGCATAAACGCATAGTGAACGAAATGATCCATTCAATCGACGTCTCTGCCGATTTTGAGGAGCGCTACGCACTTGGCACCAATGGCAATGGTAAACGGACATGGGTAGCCTTGAAACTTGTGGGTCTAATAGTCGATGATGTCGAGCATGGTCATCTTACGGCATTCATTTCAGACTGCAATGCTTCCTGACGCACAGTCCTTGGTTAATCTCTCAGAGTATCTCACAAAGACCCGAACTCGACCCTCGACCGAAATTGCGTTCCCCGGCTGTCCACAACCTACTGACCTCGACTGTCTGCACTCCGGCAAGATACCAGCAGGCTCCCCACTGACTGAACAAGATGTGATTGACCTCAAAGAGCTGCATGCTGATGTTGTAAAGATCTGTTTACGGGCACAAGAGCGTGGCATTAGAATCATCATAGATGCGGAACATAGGTGAGCTGTCTTCATATGAAGCGGCGAGTTTGTACTAAAGCATGCCGCATCTGCAGTTGGTATACCGTATGTCCCCTCGAGCAGCTACGTGCGGCGACAGACGTAACATTTTTCGCAGCCTGCCACAGATGCAATCAGCCTCTCTCTTATGCGCCAATTTAACCGTTTCCCTGCGCGCACATGCGGATCGCAACCGACCCTGCCGCTCATCTATACCACTGTCCAAGCATACCTCCGTCGGTAAGCCCATGCCCACCACACCCCCAAGATCTGTACATGATCGCTCTCTATCCAGCACGCCAGAATACATCGCCCAACTCATTAAAGACTCCAAAGCCGGAAACTATGCACTCGGCGTCAAGCTCGTCCGCGGCGCGTACCATGTGCAAGAAAACGCCGCGCATAACGCCCGCGCAACCGGCGCCGCGCACACATTGTCCATCTCCCCGGACCCCCTCCCGCCTGTGTGGTCGACCAAGGCGGACACGGACGCGTCTTACAACGCCGCCGTGCGTGTGCTCGTCGATGCGGTGCGCGCCGATGTCGAGGCCCGCCGCCGTGCACCGGCGATCGGGCTCCTATTTGGCTCGCATAATCGGGACAGCTGCAATTTGATTTTGGAGTCGCTTGTGGGGAAGGGGCTAGCGGTCAGGGAGAAAGAGCGGGGACAGGAGGTGATTAAGATTGGGGATGAAGTCGCCGAGAGGCTCACTTTGGCGCAGCTGTACGGTCAGTTCGGGAATGCTTTTCTTTTCGCGTGGTGTTTGCTGAACGTTGGGATGCAGGCATGAGTGACGAGCTTACGGATTATCTTGTCGGGAAGACGAGGTCGTCTTCGCCGTTCGTAATCAAGTATATACCATACGGGGCACTTTCAGAGGTAGAGATCCACGTCGCGTAACGGCGGTCTGACGCTGACCCCCCCTCCAGGTCATGCCATACCTTGGTCGTCGAGCGATCGAGAACAAGTCCGTACTTGGGGCGGGCCAGGCAGCCGCGGAACGCAAGCGGGCCTGGCAAGAAATTCGCAAGCGTGTGTTGGGCTGAATGTACAACAGAGGACAGATGGATCTATTTCTGGGATTTAGTGTGGTAAGAGTTGGATTGCAAGTCATTTGTGATGTAAACTGCGTGTACCGAGAACAGGAGATAGCGATGGTACAACAATGAAAGACGTTATACATTGTACAACGGGCCCCGTGTGAGCGCTCACGCGGACAGCTCCTTCAAATCCTTTGCCCATTCTGTTTTGCTGAGTTCCGCAAGGAGCGCATCGAACTTCGGCGACGAGCCGGGGGGCGCGATCTTGCTGAGTGCGGCGATGGCGCGGAGCGTGCTGCGCTGCAGCTCGGCGGCGCGCTCCAAGTCTTGTTTCACGGTGTCTTTGCCGATGTTCGGGCCCTTCATCGAAGCCTCCAGGAGCGGCGTTGCTTCGGTCAGGTGCTGGGCGACGGCTGTGGGTGCGATCTGTGCGAGCCGGAACAGCATCATATGGCAGATGACCTTGATCTCGTCCGACTGGTCTGCTAATCCGACGAGGACATGGCTAAGGAAGTCGTTAAGATCGATCTTGGTCAGACATGTGTCCAGCTGAACAGAATGCGTAGTCAGTATCCACAGTAGGGTGGGCGTCGATAACGGACTCACTAGCGTGTAAAGGGTTTCGTAGGCTGTCTTCCGAGCTTCAAGGCCATCGTCGACTTTGTGCTGCCAAGGACCCATCTGCACGGTGCGGATTAGTTCTGGCTTCAGGACTGTCTCCTTGTACAGGTTGGGAAGGAGCGTCGACAAATGGTCGCGGATTAGGTGGGGCTTAGTGCGAGCTGCAGCGTTCAGTGCTGATAACGCTAGCTTTCGCACATTCTGAAGTGATGTCAAGTTCAGATCTCGAAAGTGGTTAGATCATGGGTAGACGTACCAGGTCTTCGTCCAGCATTAACGACAGAAAATCAAGGACATGTGGTGCCAGGATTTCGTCATAAGCTTGTGAGGAATCGGCAAAGGTATATCTGATGGATGACAGCACAGTTGCTCTGGTAGTCGCACTGGGATCGCGGAGGCGAGCCTTGCAATTCATACATTAGCAGTAGTTCACTATCACACGGGGACAACCTACATGGACCTGGGGCAAGTATCGTGCAGGCTGTGCGGTGACAAGCTTCCCAATACATGCTGAGGCAACGTTCCGAGTGCTCTCATCGGCATTTTCTGACAATCGGAACAAAGGAGCCCACAGCGTTTCTGCCATGTTCTCCAACTGGCCGTGAGATGTGTGGGTCACAACCTCTTTCAGAGCTTGTAAAGCCAATAACCGTTTCTGATCATCGCCCTCAACAATCTTCACGATCGCTGGAAGAAACTGGTGCAGGTTGCCGATGGCAATATTCCCTGGGATGCTTTTCAGTCACTGGCACTCTCAGCCCAGAATCCGACGTACCTGCAGCAAACGCTGCGGCGATTCGCACTTCCTCTTGTTCCGCCGTGAAAAGATCAATGACATTTTTAAAGATGTCCTGAGGTGCCATATCGCTGCAAAAGTGCGGTTAGATTATAGCCTGGATTCAACTTCAGTGGGCGTACATGCTGCGACCAACTTCTCCAAGGATGAGAAGACTCAATACTACCTGCGGGGGAGTAGCCTTAGAGGATTTCTACAAAGAGACATCAGTCTCAAACATCGGAGTTAGAGGCACAGTCGGTGCAAACCTTGATGTGTTTCGCATATTCAGCGATGACACCGGCTGCCACTCCCTGGCAGCTCGTCACTATTTGAGCCACGCATTTCGCGACATTCGGAAAAGACGTCTCATTCTTCGGCACGCCCTCCGCCGACTTGACAAGTGATGGCACGACGTGAGCAGCAATCTGTGAATCAGCCTCGACAAGAGCTCCGAAAAATGCCAGCACAGAGTCCAAAGTAGCGCCTGAGACAAGCTGAGAGCGGGCAACGCTGTAAACATCGTTCAGAAGGTCGCGCTCAATTTCCTGGAATGTGATACTCGGTGACGTCTGCAACAGAATGGTGTAAATAGACATGGCTTGGGCGAGGAGTGAGATATCGGCCGTGGAGATATAGGGTTTGAGTTGCGGTACAAGCACTGGAGGGAGATCGGCGGGTACACCACCATCGTAACTGATGCGTTGATTAGCAATGCCGAAAGAAGAAGAAAGACAGAGAGTACTTCGCAAGGAGACTGGCCATGCATTCGAATATATCGAGTTTGCCCACTCTTCCACTCTTCTTAAGCAAGGACATAGTCCACTCCACGCTGCGGTTGGTCCATTCCGTGCCGAGGTCCACTTCGTTCGCCACTTTGCTGACCACCTTCACAGCACCTTCAGTCCTCCCGGATGAACGGCATATGTAGTCCCACTCCTTCTGATCCTTGGTCTTCATGATATCAGTTGCACAGATCCAGAGGTCTGCGATGGCATCTTCCGCACATGCGCGGACCTCAGCATCGGTATCATGATTACTCAGCCGTTTGAGTGCCTCGTCATAAATACGGTCAACCCATTCTTGATTCTTCACAGGCTTCAATGCGTTCAAAAATGACGACAAGGCTCGGAATGCCTCTGATGCAACGCGGGGATGTCTTTCACCGACGGCTTTGAACAAAACAGGGGCCAAAGTTGGAAGAGAAGCTGTGAATGTCGCCGGTGGATGTGATGAGAAGAACAGGGACAAGAACTGTAAGCAAGAGATGTGCAAAACGGACGTTGAAGTTGATGGCGACTGCGACAGAACGGACTTGGATATCGATGTGATTTGCGGAGTGTAATTCGCCAGACAACCTGGAAGCACCTTGAGCAAAGTGTGGAGAAGACTAAAACCTGCCTGAAGCGTGCCAGGCGCAGTCTTTGGCGACTTGATCTGATTCAAAAGAACCTTTGCCAAAGAAGGCACCTGGGACTGGAGAAGGGTATACGCAGTCTCTTCCACCTCCATGCCGTCCTCTGTACGTTTCCGCTTTCCTCCGACAGAATCTTTGGCTTGAGGTCCACCTCCATAGACGCTCGTCTGATTGAGAAGGATAGTGTACGTTGCCCATACTTCCAGTCGCACAGTCTCTTCGCGATCGCCAAAGCGAGAGATCAATACAGGGGAAACCTCTTTGTACAGAGTGACGAGGAGCTCTGGTCGGGTTGCGATAATGGCGCCCAAGAGTTTGGTAGCTGAGCGACGGATCTTGTACGATGTGTCTTCTTCGTCGGAATATCTGTAGCGAAGTTGACAAAATGAAATTATGACGGTGCAGACTACTCACTCGTCCAATTCAGCATCGTCTTCGTCCTCCTCATCTGCCATTTCCTCGTCTTCATCATCCACCGCCGCATAATTCTGATGAAGAGTAAGACACGCCGCCCACACAATATTACTGAAGGCTTACAGGGTCATATTTGACGTATTGATTGGCTACCTGGATGATCGCAGGGAGAAAGGGCGCAATTTCAGTCGGGCACTTCAAGACCAATGCTTCCAGTGCCTGATAAAGCGCAAGTTAATATTAGATCATGGACAGAAAACACTGGCCATACTTGAAGTGAGCCGTCCCTGAGTTCGTCGTCGTCTCGCTGGACGGCATTCAGAATTCCTGGTACAATAGTGTTCACACCACTTGCGACTCGCTGTGGAGATGTGCGTGCCAATGCTGCGACGAGTTGCACGGTTGTCCTCTGCTTATCTGCATTGGCAGATGGTGAGAGATTGGTATTCAGCTCGGAGGTAATTAATTGCGACGCGATATCGGGTGAGGAGTACGGGACAAATTCTGCTAATGTAACAATGGCGCGTTTCCGAACAGCAGGTCTCGGATGAGAGAGGAGGGGTGTCAAGACCTGAACCGGAGGCGGGCTCAAGGGCAGACCTGAAATGAATGTCGGGAACTGAATGATAAGGATCTTTAGGATGTCCAACGTTTCCATGAGTGTTTCAGGAGAGACTTGAGGCTAGGTCAAATGCATTCAGATGAGTGTCAAGATTCAAGATCTCGGATACACGTACGTTTCCGAGCTGGCCCAGCAATTTCGGCGCCAGCTTCGCACATGCCTTAGGAGTGACCAGGGCATCAGCAGGAAGCTCAGACGTGATTGTCTTCAGGGCTTCAGGTGTACGCGTTAGAAGCATTCTTGCATACATGAACGCCACGCACCTAAGCCTGAAATCTCTCGGAGCTCTTCGTCCTTGCTTGCAGAAAAGTCGATCAGTTTATCAACCACCAGCTCCATCTGGGTTTCCCGGATAATCTTGACCAGCTGTCCCAAGCTAGATCCATGTCAGATTAGGGAGTTAAAGGGAGTTTCAGGGACATGCCATTTGACGGCCTGGTTTTTGACCTCGGAGATCTTGTCTTCTACGAGCTGTAGTACCTGCTTCAGGACTTTCAACTCGACGTTCTCATCACCAAGGAACGCCTGGGGGTCGATCTTGATCTCCTTCATAAGATCGCTCAAGCCCATGTAGCTAGATGATACATGCTTAAGTCCGGATTACGCGTCGAGTGAAGCAGGCCTTACCGAAAGTCCTGGTCGGGCGATTGCATCTAGTATTGGGTCAGAATGCAAGCCTCAGCTACAAGTTACGAGATCTTTACCTTCTCGACGAAGCCATTCATGAGATATGTTTTCGTCATCTTGTCCAAAGGAAGGACGAGTAAGTGGAAGGTGAAAGACAAGAGTGACGTCTCTTGAGGCCACACTCGAGACAATTATTGGCACGTGCTGAACGGGCTCTAGTATCAGATTCGCCGCCACAGACGCGTTCTAGTTCACGAACGTACACGAAGATAGAGGATCACATTTATGGACATCAGACAAATTCATAATCGCAGAAAAAACATGGACGCAATGGGCTTGGGCCGCAACTGTAAACTTAAGTAAGTTACTGTACTACCATACTTCCAGGTCGACGTCCAACGACAATACGAACTTGACATGAACCCACCACGCGTCATGGGATGTGCTGCGTCATAGAAGGAATGTTTTGATATCTCGGAATGGGTACGAAGCGCTCATGCGGGGAAACCCCCCCATTAAGTACAGTCCGAAGGGCAGCCTATGGTCATATGCAGTATATTTAACAATTGTTCCATTATTGCCGACTTCGAATAATGAAGGGGAATCTGCATGTACTATTCTACTCTCTGTCCGTGCGTCCAATCTACCAGCAGCTGCGAAGATTGGTATAAGTCGCCAGGACATTTGTCATGTGAATGAATGAAAAAGGTCCATCGAAATCACGGATTGTGACCCAAATTCCATGCCTGGTATGCCCAGAATAAATAGCTCGTAATCATGAAGGCAGCGACGTCTTCCATCTATCTGTGACGTGAAGCATGCAACAAGAGACTTCGGATGTGTGGCGTGTCGGGCTTGATCTCGCCCAGCATTGGTGAAAAGCATCGTCGGACGTATTTTCGATATATGACCGAATATAGAGGAAACTGATCCTGCTGTAAGTCTATCGTTAGTCTTTACATCGACTAGGTACGATGAAAGGAAGCTTATACCTCATGTGTTTGAGCTTTGCGGACACATTGACTGAGAACTCTACCATGATACCAGGTGCCGGTCTTCGACTTTACCCAGACCACATCCCCTTTCTTATGCGGGCGTTAATGCCACCCGTCTACGATGACAACAAAGAAATGTCTGCTTACCTTGAATGTGTACGGCCATGGCTCATCAATATCGTTCGGCTGACGCTCGGCATCCGCAAGGCAGTCGTCTGCATCATCACTGAGGCTGGATAGACTTGAAAGACCGTCATCGTCCATCCAAGCTGTCTCAGGAACAGATGCGTTTCGTGGAAACACGATATCAGGCCGCATAGAAGAGGCTCGCTCGCTGACGCTTCTCCTGGGACTAGATACTGATGATGACGAAGGAATGCTCCAGGCGTCTTCTTCAATCGCGGCATGTTCTTCGCATGGTGGAAAACTCTCCTTGACTTCTGATGTGAAAGGTGGCGCGAAATGATCCGGGAGGCTGCGAGCCCATCGCTCAATGTGAGTCATCGACATGACAACGGTGTCAGAGGATGTTGGGGGAAGGTAAGATGGCTTGAGGTATCGCGGGGCTGAAAGCTGTGCTATGTGATTAGAGATCGAGTGAGTAGGATCGCAGGAAGGGTAAAACAACAAACGGCACCTTTTATATGCAGAGGGAGGCAGTGGTAAACGCTTTGATGTTTGATCGCAAGACAGAGCGGACGCAGCCCTTGTGCCCCAAGCACAGCCTCATGACATGCCGCCTGCGCATGGAGTGCGAACAATAGAACAAGAACTCACCCAAATTAGGAAAAAAGGGACACAAAAGGGACAATAAGCGGTGATTACCAAAGCCGAATTTAGCCGCCATAAGCGCCTCATTCAACTGCCACCAGAAGATCTGCGAAGTCTCTGGACAAAGGTCGATAGAAACGTCTGTGCTGCAAACAAGGAATGAATAATAAAACAAGATGTCCTTGTCAGTTGTCCTTGTAGAAAAACAGGAACTCGAACACAATAGTGAAGACCTTGTGGGGAGCATGAAAAATGTAAACGTGCCCATAAGCCTAAGCCTACCACGTTCCTGTTCGAAGACAATGGGGCTTTGGCACCTCTTTGTGCATGGCTGCTTCTGCAAAAGACATTGAGAACACCCATAAGACTATGGGGAGACGTGCGGTCCAAAATATCACGTCATGATTACATTACCTTGCGTTGACTTGCTGCGTGTGGGTACCAGCATACGAGACGGTGGGACTAAACCTCGTATAATGTATGCACCAAATGATAAGAAAGGACAGTGGGATCACGGAAGAGATCCGTAATCGGGTGGAATGGGTACGGCGTTCGTGATCCTACATGGAGAAAATGATACAACCAAGCTGCCGTTGGTATATGCGCTTCGCAAGGGAATTATTATGCTCCGTCGTTTCCTGCAAGGTCCGGAAATGTTAGACAATAATGTGACGAATGTAAGAGATACGTACCGCTGTCTTTTGTCCATTCATCGTGCTTCCGGATGTCATCTTCTGTTACAGTGGGTCGGACGCTTTGGAGCGATTTCAGAAAATCAGCGTAACGTAATGGGGGCTCTTGCAGCTCGTCGCTCTCTATTTCGGACCAGTTCTTCTCGACGGCTTCTGGATCGCCAGGAGAGCACGGTGTCCATTGCATTTTCTCCGCGTCATCCTGTGAAGGTATGCGCTTGAAATGCGTCGCCGAGAGGACTTTGCGGACGGGTTGCATCAAAGCGTCTCGAACGACAACTGCGATGTCCGAACCGGAGTAACTGTGGAATTGCAATTAGAGTCAAAGCATATGGGGGTCAAAGCATGGCATCGCTGCATACCCCTCTGATTTCAATGCAAGTTCGCGATAGTCCTTCTGGGCAAGTTGACAAGGTGTCGAACCAACGTGTATTTCGAACATGCGTTTTCTTGCGTCTGTCCCGGGGAGTGGGATATATATCCGCTTCTCAAATCTATAGTCCATTTGTTTTCAATACAACTTGTCCGCTGCGAAATTCATAGGTAGACTTACCGCCGCTTGATAGCAGGATCTAGTTGCCATGGTATATTTGTTGCTCCCAGAACCAGCACACCGGTATCATCGTGCCCAACTCCATTCATCTGCACCAAGAACTCCGTCTTGATGCGCCGTGAGCCCTCGGATTCCGCCTCGCTTCGCGTGCTTGCCAATGAGTCCACTTCGTCAATGAAAATGATTGCTGGCTTCGACTCTCGCGCCATCTGGAAGAGCTGCTTGACCAATCTAGACACGAGCTCAGCCGCGCTATCGCCGACCAACTTTGATACGAACGCACCTTTCGGAATCACCTTGCCACTTGCTGACAAGATCACTTGAGCTGACGCTGAAGAATGTGCTCTTTGCCTCTGTAGCGACGGCCTTCGCGAGGTAGCTCTTCCCCGTCCCTGGTGGCCCGTAGAGTAGGATACCGCGCCATGGTGTTCGCTTGCCAGTGAATAGATGCGGAAATTTGATGGGTAAGATGACAGCCTCCTTCAGCGATTCCTTCGCGACTTCGAGCCCGGCCACATCATCCCAGCGCACGTTCGGCTTGTCGACCAGTATGGCACTCGTTAAGCCCGCTCGGAGTTTCTTGACTTCCGGGTCGATGTCTCCCTCTTCTTCCTCCTTCCTAGGTTCCAACCCGAAGAGGAGTGGAGAATGGTCAGGTTCACGAATGCAGGACGGCTGGAGGCTGTCGATTCCAGCAGGACGCAGACTCACTTTGCGCCACCACCAACGCCATTCACCACCGCCTTCTTCGTCTTCTTCTCTGTCGACTGGTGCAGATACTCCTTCAGCATCTCCGCGCGGTTCAGATACTCGGTAATCTTCTCCCTGATCATCGCCTTGGACCGCTCGTTACGCTCGTCTGGGGCGCGGCACCGTCAGTCAGCACGGCGCACAGACCCAAGGGCAAGCAACGCACATTTGAGAGAGAGCATGAAGTAGTCGAGCGCATTCGAGTACTGCTTGTACGCCTCCGCATAGTTCTGCTTCGTATCCTCCTCGATGGCGCGCTGCACGATCTCGATAGCGCGCTGCACGGCCAACAGTCAGCAGTCGCTCGTGCATAATATACACAGCACGCACGTCTAAATTCGCTGCCCCGGACATTGCAAGAACTCTCCAGGGACGGTCACGGCGAGAGTAGAGAGACGAGTGAGGCAGTGAGAACAAGCGAACAAGCCACTAATCGCAGCGGAACGCGATGATTGCCTTTGTTAGGGCGCGCGTGCTCGGTCCGCGCGCTCCCGGTCCCAGCTTTTCCTTGACTAATATTCACGGTTCGCATACATAACTAACCCTTAGAACAATTCACTTTCTTGCGATTACGGATCGTAAAATGACATTAAATATCTGGCGACATTCCTGGCATAAAAGTTAAGCTGACCATCCCGGCTCTACAACGTGTGAACACCGCAGAGACTGAAATGGAAGCTGAGCTGTAGTACAGAGGCAAATGGAGACAAAAAGAGATCGTGAAGTAACACTAACGAGACAGAAGCGCGGCAACCAACGAAGGGTAAACCTAACGAGGGGCAACCACAACAGTGTACAGACCAAACATACGTGCAGAAACCTAGCAACGGGCATACTTGTCCGAACAAGACCATCACGCCATCGAGGCTGGCGATCAACTATGAACCCAGGGACGGACGCTGCAATGCGCAAGCCGCATTAAGGCAGGACCTGCACCTGCTGCTGCAGCGACTGCAGGTTCACATGCACATGCTGTGGATGCTCCACCATGTGACAGACCTCGATGCTCTGGATCCACGGATGCTGCATGCACTCCTCGATCAGCGCGCGTTGCTTCGGATCCGGCTCCAACATGCGGCGAATGAGCGATCTGCACGACCGCGGCGATAAGTTGTTGATCGTCGGCGGGCAGGCGGTTTGCTGGGGATTTGCACATGCTGCCGTGTACGCGGCGTACAGGGCGTCGGTAGATTGGGCTACACGCCACGGCAGCTCTTGGAAGTGCAGGCAGTAGTAAACCACGCCGCACGCCCATATGTCAACCAAACGTGCGTCGTAGGCTGAAGGGTCCGCAAGGGCATGGGTTGAGGAGAGCCAAAAGAAAGGCGAAGGCAAAATGATTAGGGGTTTGCCGGAGGAAATGGCATGCTCGGCTTACGTTTGCCCAAGAACTGCTCCGGGGCGATGTAGGGTTCACTACCACAAAGCCCCGTCGACATGTGCACGGTTGCTTCCCAGGGCAGACGATAAACCGTCGAGGCACCGTAGTCACCAATCTATGATTGCTCAGCAACCGAATATATGTGGGATGGAGGAGAAAGGCTTACCTTGACGTGACCCTTGGTGTCAAAGAACAAGTTCTCCGGTTTGATATCGCGATGGGCAACGCCCTGGCTATGCAGATACGACACGCCAGACAAGATTTGCTTGAAGCTGCACTCGATCTCGCTGGGGGACATGCGACCGCGCTTGATGGCCGCATACAGGTCGCCACCAGGGCAGAACTCCATAACCTCGCACCAATGCTGATTCTCGTCTTGGACGAGGTCCACGGTCTCAACGATGTTGATGTGATGCAGGGTCGACGAGATACAGAATTCCGCAGTGAGTTTCTTGACGTATTCTTTTTCTGTCTCATTTTTTCGTCTCTTTCGGAACTCCTATAGAGCGCAACACGATGCATTAGATGATGTGCGCAACAGAGATCCCACAAAGCTACGCACCTTGACAGCATACAGCTTCTCTTCAGTCCGATCCCATTTGTGAGCTAGACGAACTACGGAGGTGGCACCCTTCCCAATGGCAACCCGTTCACATGAGCCGTACTTCTTCAGCAAGCTGGCAGTGCTCTCGCCCACGGTAGACTTGCCACCGTTCTCCGAATCGGATTTCTTGCTGCTCGCATTCGACCGCATGGAAGATCTCCTTACGAGTTTGGGTCCCGAGGTCAACAGATCCTTCAAAGTAAACTTCGAGGTCCCGCCATCGGAGTGTACTGATGGTGTACCCTTCCGAACTTGGGTATCTGCGCCTTGTTCCGATGACAAAGTGGGAGGCTGCACATTGTTCGAGGGCGACTTTTTCGACGACTTGGTACCAATCCTCCATGAAGACACGTCGGGCTTAGCACCAGACATGCTAGGCGCCCTGCTCGGTGCCTGACTCGGAGGCGCGCTCGGGGGTCTCGTCGAGGGTACGCTCCAGCTTTCACTTTCAGATGGCGAGGGCGAGTCCACTGGCGATGGCGTCATCGAGCCCGGGGTTGAACTAGACTCCGGATGACCCTGCGGGAAGACGAGCTTCTCGAGGCTGCCTCTGGTGTGTCCCGGCTGCTTCGGATGGGCATGAGCCTCGGGGCATGGCATGGGGATAGAGTTGCTTTGGGAGCTTGCATTGGGGGGAAGAGGATTCGGCGGAAGCGCAAAGTCGCGTTTCTGAGGAGAGGTGCGGTCGTGCCCGTGCGCTGACGTAGGTGCTTTGGCAGACTTCTCATGAGACGGCTTTTGCGATTGGAGAGTAGCCCCATTGATGTGGCTCTTGAGAGAAGCGATGGCCGCAGAACGAGCTGTGGGCTTGGAAGATTCGCCATGTGGAGGTTTGTCAGAGCCGTCCTGACCTTCAGCCTCGGATGGAGCCTGTGCGGCGTCCGCGGCGGTGTCGGTAGTGGTCATGATGGGCGAAAAAAGATTACAAGAGGATGGGATGTCGGTTGAGGCGAAGGGCGGAGAGAACGGATGAGATGACTAAGTGCGATAAAATGTGATATCGATAATGAAACGGTGCACGAGTGCAGGGAGGTGGGCTGCGTTGGGGGGCGTGTCTATAGCGATATCATGACGGCAGACACGTTGGAGTGGGTGGGGAGACTTGGGCGAGGCAGAGGCGAGCGAGAGGGTAGCGACAGGGATAGACCCCTCTCGCTATTGCCCGAAGAGAACGAGGGGAAATAGGACAGAAGACGAAGCGTGCAGTAGCTGATGGTGGCGAAAACAAACAGCAGTGTGCGGAACAAAACGAAAACACGCTGTTTGCTGAGCTGAGCCTCCTCTCCCCATTACTAAGCAACGCCACACGCCCAATCCTCCGCTGTCCGCAGCGTCTCTGCTTCCGTCGCCCATCCCTGAGTCACGCAGTCAGTCCACAAGGCCAGAACCTGCCAGAACCTCGCTCGACGCTCACGGCTCTCTTCGTTGTTCTCCCGCCCCCGCAAACACGGTCAGCACGCCACTCCCATTCGGCATCAGAAGGTATCTTTCTCGACTCCGACGGCGCAGAGCTCACCTGTTCCCAGAATCGTCATCTTGTCACCCACATGCGCAAATTGACATGAGGGCTTTATGCCCTTCGCCGGACAACATGTAACGTGTCTTTCACCATGTACGCCATGTCAGCGATCCTTTCGCAGGCTTGCGCCGGGGCTTCATTGACTCTACGGCCTTCTGTTCCGTGGTCCTTGCAAGTTCCACGTCGTCACTGCACTTAGTAATGTACTGCAATATAGCTCAGAATTATTCGGCTCATACTGTTCGGGCTATGGATACTCAAAGAACCTTCCGCCCCGTGAAACGACATACTCACGACTCCGTCGTCGTCCGGTATGTTCAATATTATCCATGTCGTCACCGCTGCGAGCGCCCCCGCCGGCGCAAGCTTGAGGCTGGCGCCTCAGGGCGCACCGGGCCGCGTTTCCAATCCGATTACAGATCGGGTCTGTTTGGCAGCAGCCTCCGATCCAAACAAACGCTTTCATGTGCCTGTGCTCAACTTCCTGGACTTCTTGTAGAAGTGCTTCCTATCCAGGGTCCTGAAGGTTTGGCGCGAGAGTCTGTGACCTCACTTGATGGCAATCCTCGGACTGAATTCGGAATGTTAGCCGGTGAAAGCCATTTTTTGGTCTTCGGATATATGGTCTTTTCGACCCAGGGCTCAGGCGTGTAGGTAATCTACACTTCACAACCAATATATTGGCGGTGTCCGTCTGCTAGCGATGCTCATATTCTGTCGCCTACTGATTGATGTCTCGCTTACATCCATACGTGATGATAGCTGCTTTTAAATTTGGAAAATATGTCGTTGGGGCTTCCGTATTGCATACATACAAACGTGTGAATAAAGTACAAATTGGAAGCCAGTTCCTTCCTACTGAGATATTAATGATACAGGGAGCCATTGAAATCCTAAGAGTCGGAAAAAAATGAAGCCGGACTTGGAACTAGGAATTAGGAAGGGTCCGTATATGAGGAATGAGACAAGTCCATGTTCAGCAATCTTTGCGTTTACACGACCGTCCCGACGTTATCTGCTGCCCTCTCTCTTTTACCGAGATATCCAGGAGGCTTCTGCCAATTACCTGAAGCACCCTCTTCTTCCACCATACTAAACGTCTCCGACCCAGTCTCTTGCATCGTCCTGAAATGCAAGGCAGACAGGGTACCGGTCCCAGCCTTCGACCCGGAAACCATGTTTTGGAGACCGCTGCTATGCGCCGAATCCTGCACGTTCTCGAAGCCTTGGCCCATCCCGACGCGGACGATGACTAGGGTCGGAGCAATGGACTTGTGATATGTAAGATTGTGTTCGAGAAGAAATTCGTGGATCTTACCAGGGTATGATTCAAGAACACGGCAAAGATCGTCTGTTGTATGATGCATCTTGTGAGACAAACGAGTGAAAGGGATTAAATGTGCTTACGCTGTCAATAGATATGAAAAACCCGGTCACAAAGCTCAAAATGAGAGATGTTGAGTAAAGTGCTCCAGATTCCACTCTTCAAAAAGTTACGAGTCAGAAACAACAGTACAGTAGCTTCACAGACCCACGTACATTATAGCGATTGCAGTGCGATACTTGCTTCCAGCACTGCGCCCCATGGTCTTCTGTATGTCTCTAGCTATGAGCCAGATTCTTACAGCTGAAATTTACCGGTGATAGTTGAGAAGACCTTATCTGAGTCACGGAGGCCTGTTGCAACAAACGCACCTATAAGGCTTGTAGTCACTATAGTCAAAACCAATGAGAGAATAGCAGCAGCGGCGGAGAATTGAGCAGCCGACTTGTTGAGGGCTATCTGAGTCGTGACATCTCCAGATGCCTTCCCGTAGAACGCTTCTCGTATAAAGACATAGAAACGGCTTAGATAGCCCACGACAGCGAGGTTGCAGGCTGCGAAATTTGAAGCTCGACGCGAAGTTTTCCAGCTACATGTGAGACACACCTGTTGTACCGAGCAGAAGGACCGCAGAGGGTACAGCTACCCATTTCCTGGAGCCCCACAGGATCCAGCAACGATAGATCTGATTATCGATAGATGATAGTCAGCATATGCACACACATAGATCATATCTTGTGCACCAGTAGACCGTCAGCTACGGCCCTGCGTTTTCGCCCGGCATGTTAGAAAGCAGAATAGAAAATGAGTAGAATCTCCGTACATATTCCCCGATAACATAGCAAGTTGGATAACATTGAGTAGATTGTTGATCATCACCTCCCTCTCTCCGGCTAGACTTGGCTTGACACATGAGAAAGACAGACCGTCATGTCGCTCGCCCGTCGTGGTGTTGATCGGTGTCAAAAGTATCATAATGAAATGAGCCAAGGTGACGCCGGTGGTGAAGACAAACATGGCGATCGTGACGGCCAGATAACGCCTGTTTGGGTTCTTCCGTACAAGGAAGAAAACGGAGGCAGCAAACAACGAAAAGTAAAGTCCTAATCGAATGTAAGATAAGGCTCAAGTCAAGCAGCTTGGAGACAACGGGCACACTGACCATATAAAACGGCTTCGGTCTGAGAGAGTCGCTGTGTGAGCATAGTCGATCCATCTATGGAAGTGGAGACACACCCAAAGCGAAGCCAAAATGGTCTACATGTGTATTGTGAGCGGCGCAAAAACCATGACAGACATATCGAGACGATATACGCACCCTATACTCTTGTTCCCCGCACATGGTCTACACGTGATAACAGAGTAAGTTCGAAAGAAAGAAGTTGGGTGAGGACGCAGCTCTAGTGAGTTATCACTTTATAGAAGTCAGGAAGTCCTATATATGACGGCATGCGTGGTCAAGGTAACACCGCAATGCCCCGCTCTCCGGAAGAACGGGCTCATTGAGTCTGCGAAGGATCCCTTTGACAGTTGATGGAGCCCGGTGGTAATGTTCATGGCCATCATGCAACAGATACGATTGATAGGTGGTCGGCGGCCTTGATTCCGACCAAGGCAGGACAGTATATTGAGATATCCTATTATAATATATAGTTAATGGATTGACGAGGATGATTCAGTCTCCCAAAAGTCAAACTGCGCCATCCTGTAAATTTTGTTGACGAAGAACGGTAAAAAGCGCGCCGTGTACAGGAGCTATAATAACCAGTCTAAACGTGAATAAGCGAAACGAAAGTCAGAAGGGCCGCAGACAGGTGCTTCATTTAAAGCCGCGATTACCTTCGAACTTCCAGCTCGACCATTTTGTAAACGTATGTTCAAATAGAGCCTCCATGCGCAGGCCATGACCTAGTCCGGTAGATAGCATGAGTTCGAGTCAATACAACGTACTTCACTCAAGCCAGAGTTCCGTGGGATCGCCAGCCAGTTTGGCAGATGGCATAAATACGGGTGGGAGAATGGCAGTCTACTGAGCGCAAGATCTGTCCATTTGTATCAATGAAAGGAATGATTGGAAAGGCAAGCCGCAATACTGCCGATCAGAAGAAACAAAGACTTCTATCCGTCGCTGCGACGAAAGACTTCTCATCGGTTTGCGGTGAAAGTGGGCGCTCTGATGCGGCCCTGCAGTCTGATTCAAACCGGTGAGATGGATTATGGATTGTGTTGAAGCAATGAGTCGCGACCATGTGGTAAGTGGGCAACAGGTGGGATATTAAAGCTGACAACTAAAACAGATAATAGGATATGTAAAGGTTTACTGCGCAACGGTTGATGAGTCGGTAATAATCTGCAGTCGGAGGGTAACTTACAGTTGAATCCGATGCTGCAGCTTTGGAGGCGACTAGAGCTTCCAATTCCGCCAACGCAGTGAAGTCATCCTGCTGCTCGTTGAAATCATCGGCCTGGGTGTCGAGTAGCACAAACCTCGCGTCGACAAGCTCCACGTAGCGGACATCTGTTTCTTCCCCAGTCGTCCAAGAGACCATGTCGATGCTCAAACCGACCAAATGAACCAGCTCCCTTCCAAACCTATCGTAGATCTGAGCCCATGTTCTGCTCGGCGCCCAGCCGATATCACTCATCTCCATTGTGGTGAGCAACGGAGAGCGCGTAAGCTCCAGATGTCGGAGGCCATGCTTGTGACGAATAATGAAGCCATCCACCTGCGTGTAGGAGTCGACGATAAAATGCTCTAAAGACAACGACGCCAGATTTGGAAGATGCAAGCCCTGAAAATGCATGCGACGGCCTTCCAATGGGAGTGTCCGATAGGACAGGGACAAGGACGTCAATGAGTCTCCTAGTGAACCGAAGACAATGTCCTGCATCGTATGCGTCCAAAACACCCGGAAGCGGGGATCGTCAACCTCGTCGAACGTAGAGATCCTTAGGTTCTTCAAGCGTCCGATCAGCGAAGCGAATTCTGGCCGTGTGTATAATGTGGTATGCAGAGGGGCGACGTTGTCAAGTATCAATGTATCGAGGTGGGACGGGACAGGGTGATCGAGGATAGTATTGAGGATGATCCATTGTTCTACATAGCCCTCCGCACGGGAATCGAAAGTTCCAGAGATTTGTGGTTCCAAACGTATATCGGCATATTCGGAGTAGTTCTCGGGAAAGTCAGATCCTGGACTGAACTTGAATTCTAGCTTGCTCAGAGCTGTGAGGTTCTGGATGGAGCAGAAGGCTTTATGGAGTTCCGACCGAATAATCTCGGAGTCATAGTCTTCGCTGCAGGGTTGGTATTTAACAGGTCGAAGACGGAGCACAGGCCCAGTCATTTCTGGCGAAAGGTTTCGTCAAACCATATTGATCCTGGGCAAAGAGTAAATACGCACCTATGTCACCATCCTCGTCAACATCACTATCAGGATACTGTGTGTGGTTGTCCCGGACATCGTAGATGAGCTCCCGCACGGTCGGTGCGATCAATGGGGTTCCGAAGAACTGCTGTGCGAACCTCAAGTCGCGTGGCCAATCGCTGAGACGCAGCTTTTGAAACGCCCGAGGTGTCGCGAAGGTGTGCAGTGTATTATTGACAGCACGGAGTCGGAGGAGATCCTTCCTGGAGTCGACGTTGCCAGCAACGGCATACCATAGCTCCGGAGGCAGACGGACCATGATTGTCAGGGAAGTAATTTGTCAACTTCTGAGGAAGACGAGGTAAAGTCTCTGAGGAAGTCAATGCAAGCGACCAGAGATTTTTATGCTCGTGAGACTCAAAATCGCGCCATCATGTATCGTACCACACGCCTTGATGTTTGGGGTGAGTAACGTTGACGACGAATATCTGCATACGACGAGTATTTGAATACGACGAGTATTTGAATACGACGAGTATTTTCATCGGATTCGTTCACTGGAGGAAGTCTGCTGGCGTTACTGTACTTGGCGTGTTTGTTTCAATGTTTGGCAAGAGCTTCTGTATCAAACAACCACCTGTGGCTGTGCACTTGATATCGGCAGCCACATCTGGGCCTGATCTGCCACATCTCGCGACCGGCGGTTCCGCACGTTCAAACTTACAAGGCGTTACGGCTTATCCACTGTCCAGCGAAACATCCTGGTCAACGCACGGACCATACTTGCGTTAGATCCCCGGCTTTCACACATGGACTCGCAACCTCTGCAATCTTCAGCATTCGAGTCCCTACTTCCTAAATTGTTGACAATCCTCGAGCTCACGCAAGCAGCTGAGGGCACCATTAGCACACCACAGAGCAAGCAAGAACTTTTGCAAGCGGTGAATACAACTGTACGCGCTTGGTTACATAGACTTACTAAGTATTCTTAGACAAATGAATTCAAGGAATCACTTATTCGTGCCAAGGAGCTAGCGAATGCATTGCCCGGTGGCGAGCTTGTCATTGCAGAGCAGGATGAAATCATTGCCATGTTGGAACGACTGAAGGAGAAGAAAAGGTAAGATGGTGTGACATGGCTCTGATCGCGACGTTATCAAATGACGCATACCAATCCTGCTTTCTAGGGAACAGCTGGCTAGCTTCTCCAAGCAAGAGCTGTCTACAACACCTGCGAGTCAAAGCTTCAAGATGGAGATAGATTCAACAGCCTCAACTCCCGCGTAAAGCTTAAACATGCATCCTTTGCCATCTGGATGCTTGACATAACTTTATCTGCCGCCCAGACCAAATTCCATTCCGGTTTCATTTCCGTGCGGCTGGCTTATCCATGAGTCTTAATCCTCGCGTCATAAAACATAAAACTACCCTCTCACCCTTTACCCTCACCGGACAAATACGCTATCCAGTCGTGCTGCTGGCCGCCAAACACACCATTATCTCGACACTATACGATTGCGCAGGACCGGCATACATCCAGACACTCCATCATTTTCTGACTGGCCGTCCCCGAGATTTGATGCATCGAGCGCATCTTCTTCTCTTGCTCATCGTTGCGTTCTTTCTCACACTGACAGCTTTGGGTTAAGCCTCATTCTCGCCTACTGTGTCGTGGGGCAATCCTGCAACGGGAGACGTCTATGATTTTGATGACACTATCAATGGCAATCGGATGGCAGACCAAAAGATTATGTCACCCCCATTTCGCTTATAGTGCCGGCAGAGTGAGCTATGGTCCTAAGTTCCAGAAAGTACCGGTTCATGTGTGATTTCAATGTACGTCGGATTCGATGCGTGTCAGTATTGTCTTTCACTGATGTGCTCCTCTTGGCAGGAAAGTACCTTACGTGATAATGCAACTCTGATACTGCTTGCGAATGAAGGATGCTTTTGGACAGACAACCATCTTCACCGCCAAGTTCAACTCATGATTCGGAGCATATCTTCCAGTATTTCTTCAGAGGCGAGCCCGGAAGGCGCTCAGTCGGATCCTTCAGATGATCCGTCCGCAGGTCTGCCTGCGGTGCCTCATCATCCACTGCTGCTGTCAAAGAGTGTCAAAGGCGCATTGGCGCCATCCGGCCTTCACACGCTCTGCCTGCCTCAAGGAGCACACGTAGGGCAATTAGCTGCAGCACAAATCTAGCGCGACCTTTGTTCTCCTTGCGTTATCGAACGGTGACCCATCCGCCGTTACACGAATTGTTCCTCTTTCCCTCGCGGGATTTGTGTTGATCTGTGCTGTTGCTCTTGGTATCCGTCACAAGCGCAGGTTTGTCGCTGAGCAAGCAGAGGATGCTCAGATCCCACGAGAAAGCGAGCGTTGACCTATCGGTTAACGCTAGTCCATGCTCGTCCACAGACAGGAAAGAGGACCACAAACGGGCCTTAGACACGTTTTCGCGTCATGCAGTCTGGTCGGCCATCACAATGCTGCAGAGGTCCCTCAGCTGAACGTATCGCAACTCAAAGTGCCGCGGATTGAGGTTGACATCGAGAAGGCGCCCATTATCAATGCCTTCGTGCCCAAAACGCGTGCAGATGCCGCCCGGCCTTACACTAGCAACATCTGCTCACCTGCTGTGGACTCCATGCTGGCATATGTACCTCGAGTGCACTCCAGAACGCCGCCAGCCCACGCACTAACCTTGTACTCTCCGTCACGCGCAGGCTCTGGTCCAGCCAAGTCCTGCGCATTCAGCTGCACTCGCTATCGAACAACGCAGTAGATCCAAGTATGTATGTGATGAATATTTATAGTTATATCGAGCCTTGTAAGTCTGCAGAGATTCGCCAGTCATGGATATCCTCCTGCAGATGACAGATTATTGGGTATCATCAGGTTATACAGAGCAAATGAATTATTGCTGATCTACCGAGAGTGTAACATTACCAAGCAGTCGACGGATCATCGACTTCGGATACCTAACCTTCAAAATATCTGTCGAGTGCATTAGGACTGAGAAGGAAGACCTTCGTCGTCACTGCTATCACTGTGTGCGATGAAAGTACGCTCGTCTGAAGGGGATAGCGAGCCTGGCGTAAATATAAAGCCCCTATGAATGGAAGATAGAAGGGCAGATATGGGCGTCTTCGCGTCCTCCATATCGTTGAGAAATCTCTTCATCGGCGTCTGCACAGCATGTAGGTTGGTTGTGCATGCTAAGTCAGGGAACGAAGGGGGTATATCCTCCACTTCGACTGGTATTAGAGGTGTTGTAGATGCAGCAGGATCAGTTTCACTGGGTGGGCTCGGAACGGCCTTCCCATCCTCAGATGTCACGATCGGCGGGCATGGCGATTGGGGGAGTGGTACTTGCGCAGGGTCAACCTGCGGCTCGGGAGTGGGAGGTGAGACAGGCGTAGGTGTGGTCACATTGGAATCGACCGCTGGCTCCTGGCGGTGTTTCACTGGAGCTGCCTTCTTAGGAGCTTCCTGTGAAGGCTTCGATCTAGCTTTTGCCTGTGCCCGTTTCGCGGGAGGAGCCGCCGATGCCTTTTTGTCCGATTTCATGGCTTTCGCGCGCGCGAGCTGTGACAGCGTCGGTTCGGTGACACCCTTCCGACGAACTGTAGCAGTTTTGGCTGCGATGACGCGATCAAAGTGCGCAGTCTGCGATCGTGGAACTGGTGGCTTCGATCCTGGATGGATGAAGTTCTTGACCCTATACGAAGACAACAATGAGACGAGGCGAACATGCGATAAGGGGGAGGTACTTACGAGGCCGGTCGCTTTGACGGGACAGTCGACTTTGACGGAATAGGTGGCTTCGACAGAATCGGCGGCTTCGACGGAACAGGTGGCTTCGACGAAACTGGCGGTTTTGACGAGGTCGACGTCTTCAATGAAGTCGATGGCTTCGATGAGACCGATGGCTTTAACGGGACCGATGCCTTCACGTCGCTTTTTGTCATATTTTCGGGCTGCTGACTTGAAGAGCCTTCCTTTACCTCTGGAGGGGGCAGAAGTATACGTCTCGCTCCGCCCTTCTCCTTGCTGGGGCCCGATTGCGCAGGATCGCTGGTGGGAACAGTCTTCTTCGAAGGCCTGAGCGGGCCGACAGTCATGCTCATCGTCCTGGGCATGTCTCCGCGGCTTGGCTTGTCCAGAGGCCGGGGCCGTTGCAAAGGAAGTATGCGGAGCGGTGGCACAGTCACTGTCGTACCCCCTTCAGGACTCGTATCGGTTCTGGTCAATGGCCGCATGGGACCCTGACGTGAGTGAAAGACCTCGGAAACTTTGTTTGCAGAAGCCGCAGGCACATCTTGACGGGCGGCGATTGCCATGCGTGCAAAAGTGGCATCCTTGACCAAGACAGTCGACGCAGACCGCGCTCTGCCATGGGTTGGGCGCTGTTCTTGTCTGCCGCGGTCCGTGCGAACAGTCGCCATCGCTGTTGCGGGACGTTCGTAAGGCACTTGTGAGGGGTGGGTTGAGGAGGAGGAGGTCTGGCGGGGAGGAGCTGGCGGCTGAGCAGCTGTGATGTTGAGATATTTTCTCGTTGTCGGGGACATCGTTGCAGCGAACCTTTCGGTCGTGAATCAGGTTGATTAGGGTGGAATCAAAGAAACTAAACTCACTGGTCCACCCGCTGTGGCAGCAGAATTTTATACGCATCCCATACCTTCCTACACAGCTTCCGCACATCTGCATTTGCATCCGTCGCCGACACGAAAATGGCTCTCTCCACATCATGCGCCCTTACTTCCTTCTCCAGATCCGGCGGATTAAAGCAATTCAGGCAGACATAGACGCCTTCAATAGCAGTCATGCGGACACTCGTCGACTTGTCCTTCAGTGCGTCCGCAAGATATGGCAGAATGGAGGGCAGCGTCGTCTCCTGGATGATTGTTTCGATGCCGCCCTTCGCCCGCGCGATAAAGACCTTGTTCGGCCGCGCACAGACGGCCAGCAGCGCCGGCAAGAACATGGGCAGGATGGGCTCGAAGGCGCTCCCCAGCGCTCGCGCCGCAGAGCACAAAAGCTCAATCGCAGCACCAGAGAGGCGTGAGCGCTCAGAGGCGGCCGCTTTGGAGATCGGCCGGGCATGCTCCCGGAGGAAGGGTGTCAGCACGGAGGGGAAGTTGCGCCCATCGTTGTCGACCAGGACAGAGAGGGCCTTGAGAGCTTTAGCGATGGTGTCCCAGCTCTCTTCGGTCTCCAGAAGTGTCAGTGAGCCATGAAGCCGCATCAACTCTTTCTGATATTCTGCAGACAGTTCAGACTGCGTGTGATCAGCGCAGAGATAGAGTTAATGCGTAAGTACGACACACCTTGGCACCGCGTTCAAACTCGCTAGGCATCCAGTAGATAACGTACGTGTGGTGTGTGATAGGGTATAATGCGATGTAATGAGTAGGACAAGAAGCCGAAGCAAAGCACTGTTGTGGTCGGCTGCAAGTAGCACGAGGCGGTCGCGCGTTCAAGAGAACAGACACGTGATCGTGTTTCGTAGTCACGCTTGCGAGGACCCCTTCCTGTCAGTGTCCGCGTCCGCGAGCAGTTTGAACTTTTTGTCGAGGAGATCCTGAGTCGTGTTTGACGTTTAGAATCTCCAATACACAAAAACAGTGTACTCCGATAAATTTCAGGCATAATCACCCTCCGTGAACCAGAATCATCCCTCTGTTATCCATTCAGCACATGCAATTGGTGATAGACAATTCAGAACAACCGTGTATTTCAGATAAAATATAGAACTCTACCTAAGCTGCATACGCCGAGACTACAGCGACACGCACAGAGATAATAATACGAATAAACACGAATTGAACATGAACACAGATAGTACAGTACGCAAGAGATCGGCGTGTTTCGCTGGTATGCCAGCTTCAGTTGGAAACAAAATTACATAGAATTACAACGGTGGGACGCAGAAATCAGTAAATGGATATATGGAATGAGCGTGAGATAGTGAGATGCGAAGTTATACATCGTGTGGATTGGGTTTATTAACTACAAAGACAAGCGGTGTGGTATCGAAAGGTATCACGGCCGACCAACGAACGAAACAGTAGAAAGATAACTGAAATGTCTTGCTTAGGATATCACAATGAAGCGAAGGGTAATGGGAATAGTAATATATGGATACAACACAACGCACCCAATGGCTCGATCATTCAAACCACTCGCTCCTCCCCGCAGCTTCCAGCTCGAACTCATCGGCGCTGGAAACCGGAAGGGGCGGCACGCCCTGCAGACCGAGCACGCTCGTGGTGTGGCTCTGCGGGGTCGGGAACATAGGAGCGGGAATGTTGAGCCAGAGATCCGAGAGCCTGTTCGAGAGGGATGAAGGCGCGTGCATGGATTGGGGCACCATGTTCTCGAGACCGAGCGCACTCCATGTGAACGATGGAGACGAGTTCACTTCCGGCGAGGCGTACGAACCTGGCATCCATGGCCGCTGCTCGCATCTGGACTGCGCCCAGTCGGCCAGCACTCCAGGGAAGGATCCAGGAGACGATGCCATCGACCATACTGAATCCTCAACGCTGCCGCTCTCATCGTCGGCATCCCCATGATCCTCTTCCGCTAAGTGATGGCGCATGGTATAGGCAATCCGCTGCTTCTTGACTGTCTCCACTGTCTCCAGATGCCTTGCTTCAGGGTGAAGCGATGGAAGTGATGGCATGACTGTGTCCCTGGTGGCGTGGCTGACATCGCTCTCACCGCTGACGGACGTCATCGATGATGCAGTCGCGGTGGACGTATCGGAGCGTGCGGTTGATGTCGAGGTTGTGGATGCAACTGATGCTTTACGGGCATCAGTCGTGTCAGACAAAGCCTAGAAGAAGGTGCGATAAGTCCCACAGTCCATGCAATGACCGACTAGAGTGCTAGTTACACACCTCAATCACCCATTCAGGCTCGACCTCTGAGTCTGGACGGACATCCCCATCAAAAGCTGCATCCGAAGGAGCCCATGGGTTTGTGAATCGCACGCCTGCATCCTGCGCTTCGAACCCATCCATGGTGAGGTTGGCGCTCCCGCAGTCCAGCAGCATCCCATCCAAGGCCTCCTCAATTGCAAGTTCCGAGCGTCGCCCAACCTTCTCGTCAACGCGGCTTGCAGCTGCGTTCAGATCTAGAGTTAGAGGGAACGGGGATCCCGACCTGACTCTGCCCTCAGGCCTTGGAAGGATGGTCTCGTCCGGGCTGGAAGACGTGACTACGACGCTTCGCCTCCTCGACTTCGTCCTATTGAACGGGTCCTTCCGACCATCCTTATGCCTGATTCCCGCCCTCAGCTGCTCGTGCAACGCCTTGGCAGGTCCTGGCACAGACGGAAGCGGCTTATGCTTCGATTTCCTGCGCCTGTGTTCCTGGCTGGGAACTTTGGGTAACGGCGCATTCGGCGGCGGTGCCATGGGTGGCGGGAAAGCAGGGGGCGGGAACGGCGGCGGCGTGCTGACTGTAACTGTCACCCCACCAATATCTTGGTCAGAAGGGGGAAGGGGAAACGTGAACGAAAGTGGAGAAGCGCAAGTGGCAGATTGGTATTTAAGAGGAGAGACAGAAGATAGAGACGTGATGTGCAGCGGCCGGAGCTGAGAGGGTTTCGACACGGTGCGTGAGCCGCGGGAAACTGAATCGACGCCACCGCGTAGTGGTGAGCCGGAGAGAGATTTCGACGATGCCGAGCTATCGGTGCTAGGTCGATTTTCTAGCCCTGGTGTTGAACGTGACTTGTGGATCTTCTTTGGCCGAGCTGCTTGTGCGGTCGTGAGTGCGGCCTTGCGAAAAGGATCGTCTTCCGGCGTGATCGGACGGTCTGAAGGTTTGGTGGACTGGGATTCGAAGGGGGGTGCGAGATGGCTACCAGCCATTGACTGATGATGATCATGCGTATTATCATTGAAGAAGGGAGTGACAGGCGTTGTCGCGGGCGAAAAGGACAGACTTGGTGTAGACTGTGCAGGGGATGACGGATTATATGCATGCACATACGCTTGGGCATAAGGGTGAGGTGGAACAGGTGTCGGCTCAGAAGTAAGAACCGTCGGAGGAGCAGAGAGCGGCGCTGGCGCGCTATTCGAGTTGAATAAGTTATACTTGGAGCGCGAGAGTCTCAGCGTGCGCAGCTTTGCCGTAAAAGACGGTCTAGACGGCTGCTCCGCATTGGATTGATTTTCCCCCTGCTGCCAAGGCGATGGTCAGAAATAGTATCGGCGCGACGTAGACTAAATACTCACATGAGCTACAGTATTCTCAGCCACATTAAGGAGGGGGACAGATGTGGACTTGTGCAGGGGCGTGGGGGAATGCACACGCTCCGAGTGCACATCTGGATGTAGAATGCGAGGCGGGCTCTCGAATAAGGAGGAGAGGCGACGAAAGGCACCACTGCCACGCGATGGTGTTGCCGGGGGCGGCTGAACGGCTAAAGTGGCATGCGCACTGATATCGCTGTCAGAATCATCTTCGAAGAAAGAATGTGGGATGGGCGGGACGGGCGGGAGCGCGTCACTGTCTGGAGGCGAAGGAGGGTGAACATGAAAAAATGCTCTCGGAAGAGACTTTGCGCGGGCGCGCGAACGGAGAGATGTTGGTGACGACGACGCGATGGAAACTATAGAGTGCTTCTCGGAAAAGGTGGTAGGGAGAGCGCCGTGAGTCGCGGGTTGTCTAGTAACGACGTCGTGAACGCGAGACTTGACCTTGCGGAAGAGCGAGACAGTCGGCGTGCGAGGTGGCTCGTCGATGGTTGGCGAGGCGAGTGGATCGGCATTGTTTGAGGCGTGGGCGGGTAGGAGGTCGAGGTCAGAGTGGCCAATGCCGTCAAAGGTTGCGGAGACGAGCTGAGAGAACTCGTCGACGGAGAAGGCAGGACTCCTGCGGGCGAGCTCCATGGGGGCAGAGTTGGGCTCCATTGTGGGCGACACTGCATGGTGGGGACATACATCGCAGACTTATAGCCAGCGTGAAGGAATGTTGTGCATGAACGTCAACCATCCATTTCCACTTTGCGTTTTACGCTTTCCTTTCCTGGATACGCGTCCACCAGCTGTCGTCCTCGCCGGTCCTTCTTTCTGCCTAACCGTCCCAAAACATACACCAGAATACAGCCTGATCCTCTTGTTTCCTGTTCGCCAGCTTGCCCAGCTTCCCTCAGAGATTTGCCACCCCCTTCTCCCCTCTCTTTACTGCTCCACACGTGCGAGCATCCCTGCCTTGACTTGGTCTTCACATCACCAAGACAGAATCAGACAGATCCTCGATCAGCCATCTAGCGCTTCCCTGCTTCCCCCGCCATCCTTCTGCAATTACTTGACAGCCCAAATACATCCGCACACACAATCACGCGAGCTCATGCACATGGACATCTATCGTGTCATCTTTTCCACCCAAGCTCTCTCCCTGTCAACATCAAATTCTTTGCGTCTGTCTCCACTAATTTTGGAAACCCATTAGACTTCCTCCCATTCGGAAGAAAGTCCTTCATTCGACGTTCAAGTTTCGCCTCAGCTTTCCTCTTATCCTTGCGATCGGTCGATCGACACAATTCTTGTCGTGTTAAAGCTTGTTCTCAGTCTCGAAGGGCCTGCGCCGCCCGCGGCATGCGGCCCGTCCAGGACTCAGTAACCTCCGCCAATCTCTTCAGAACCTCGATCCATGCCACCCTGCGGCTTGTGACTTCATATTAAACGTTCCTGAACCAGTGTTACGACCTTCTTTCGACATGCTTTCCGTCCATCTCGCACTCACTTTCCCAGTCGGTTAGTATGTACACCGACGATGCAGCCCGCTTGGAGAATTCAGCCATAAGTCCCCGTCCTGGCCCGCTCTCGTTATCTCTCGTTAGCTCTGCATAGGGAAACGTAGTGAAAGTTAATTTCCCGAGCTTGCCCCGCACCACATCCTTTACCGACATCTTTAGTCAATGGTGACATGAGCCGTCAAGGTCCGCTGTCGCTTCCGACGTATGTAAGTCACCTGCGCCACTTGACACCAGAAGTCTAGCACTATATAAGTAAGATTCGCGGATGACGTGGGCCGACGGTGCGACAAAGGTCTACATATATTCTGAGGAGGTATATTACTTCATGTCTGTAAATAAAAACTGCAAGACAGGATTCCAGATAACGTATGCTAGGCGTATTCTATGACCTATGACGACCATATAAGGATGCCTTTGTGATTTGTCCAGGAGCGGAAAAAGAGACAGCGAGGACATGTTCTACGGATATGTCGCATTTATCAGGGGTGTCGCGTTGTCGGTGGTGGTGGAGGTGTCCGGAGAGAGAGTCATGATAAGAGGGATACAGAGAATCTGTCTTAAAGAGCGTGCAAGGACCTGTAGATTGGCCATAGCCCAGGCGGAGAAAGAAAACGATACCTATATATCCAGAATTGAGAGGACATGCCGACGATATTAGAATTGCAAAAACAAGAGAAACACCAGGCATAAGAAAGAGAGGCGGGCCGAGATAGAAGCGATGCACAAGCCTCGAGAGCAAGCTGAACGCAGACCAGAGAGACGAAACCAAGCCCAGACGAAGAGACAAAGAGGCGATAGACCAGGCCTTCTTGACGAGAGAGCATCTTTGGCCTTCATCACAAGCTGCCCGCCATGATTGCTGGCCCTACAATATCTGCATCGCCGAGAGACGTCCCGGTCGTCCGAGAGGCATAGGTCCCACCGGTGATTTCCAGGACTGCGTCTTCGCCTACATACTTCGGGCCGCCAACGCCATCGACAAGTTCTGGGGCCTTGCGCCGGAAGCCTCCATAGCAGCCGATCATATCCGCGCCTGCATCCCCGACCGCAGCACACGCTCGCAATGGGGCTTTGACGCGCGTGTATCCAATCCCCATCCCCATCCGGCGCACACCTACGCCAAGACCGAGACTTCCTATCATATCGCCTTTCTTCATCAGCGCACTCAAATTTCCGTGACCAGCATCGGCGCTTGCACCTCCGGGTGAAAGTAGGCTCAGACGAGAGGTCGTCCGCCGTACTTTCTTGACGAGGACGTTGCCCTTCTTGCGGCTCTTCTTTTCGAGCTTGTGGATCTGCTCCGCCATGCTGTACGGCATGGGATACGCAATTGGAGACAAGTGTGCGGAGCGCAGCTTCCCCACGGCCGATTTAGACTTGCGCAGCTGGGGAGACTGTACATGAGCATCTTCCGGGGGATTGAATGAGAGCGAAGAGAGCGCGCTCCAGCGGAATGTCTTGTCGGCCTTCAGGCTGGGAGTCACCGTTACCTCCGCAGCGTCGATCTCGCTCGGCCCTTCCGCGTCAAGGGAGGGCACGTAGCTCTGCCTGTCTCCCGCTTTGTCGTCCTTGTCGAGCCCGTGCCAGTCAATGGACGGGACTTCCACATCCCATTCCTCTTGTCCTGTGTCTCCAATCAGCTTCCACTATCATCAGGCAAGAATGTTATCGCACCTGACGCGACAGTCGGACCGAGACTGCCAGCCCTTTTCTTCTTCAGCAACTTTCTGCCCTTACGTTTACCCGTCCCATCATTTCCTTCCCGCGTGACAAGTACAGGGATGGGCATCGCCAGCGCGCAGCGTAAACTCAGTTCCTCTTGCCCATCGCATGAGTCTTCGCGTGCGCGGGCACACATGTCCCGCTCGACCATCGAGAGCGATATCTCCCCGCGCCGCGCAAAGGTGGCGGTTCCTGCACCCAGAACGTCCGAGTCACACCGTGGGCGCGACGTGTCTATATCTGTGCCCGAGCGCTCCGGGAGCCACATCCCGAACTCGTCGACATCAACGTCGACGGATAAATCGAAGTCCACCCCGAGGCCCAGGCCGCAGGCATCTCGCTGGATGCATGTTTCAGTCTGATCGATCTGGCTGGATGACGCAGACAGTGTAGAGGGAGGCGACGGTTTGAAAGGCCTTGTGTCCGACGATGGATCCTGGTTCATGATGTGCGATTGCGATGAAGTTCGCATTACCTCTCCTAAACTATCAGAGCTCAAGACTGGCATAGAGAGTGACATTGAGAACGGCCTGACGGCCTCCAGAGTCTTTTTCTGTGCCTGGCTAAGGACGGCAGTGGATGGATGTTCGGAGAGGGAAGCAGTGCATGTTTGAAGGGTAAGAGTAGATGTCGAAAACTCTAGTGCAGGGATGCTGGGGAATGAAGGAGAGCCACACTTTGCGGAGGCGAAAAGCCCAGACTGGGAACGGGTGTGACCTGGGCGTGACTGACGAACTGGATGATCGGGAGAGCGTGCTGGATAAGGGATCTATGAGCTTAGATATGCGAAAGGGAGGATATCTCTACCTGCAAGTCCTCTTCCAGCTATTTTGTTCCAGTCCCTGAGACGTCCGTTCAGCAGAGCAAGCATGAGATGAGGAAATATAACTTACACGTCACTAAACCATTCATGTTGTTTGACTTCTTGATGTGATATCCTTTTCGCGGGATTGCGCTCTAGGCACTAAAAAGAGCCAACTGCTGAGATACAACAGAGCCACGACAGAAGAGTCGGGGTTACCTTATGGATCAGGTCTTGGAGGTGAGGATTGATCTCATGTTCAGATAACGAGAGTCCCGAGTCCGACAAGACGCTCGTGCGCATTTTGACTGGGGAAATATTGCCTACTTGCTTGTCCGGAGCTAAGAAAGGGTGCTGAGATACCGCATAACCGACAATTAATTGTTGGCTTCCAGGTAGAATACCAATCGTTGACGAACCTGACCGCATGCAAGCCATCCCAAGACGACACCATATGCCCACCAATCAACCTCAAAGCCGTGGTCCCAGCCAAGCAATAATTCAGGTGCAGAATCCCATTCATTCACACCTTCGCAATCGCCGAAGCTGAGCGTTGCAGCCTCAGCTCTCAAGATAGCAGAATGCTCGAAACCTGAGATGACGATGTGCCCTTGCAGGTGGACGAAGATGTGCCCCGGTCTGAGAGCGCGGTGTACAATCTCAGTCCCATGCAAGAACGAAAGTCCACAGGCCTAGACAACAATGAAGTCTCAACGAAGGTTCTGCGAAGATGGCATGAAAAACCTCACCAATTCGCCCGCCCATGTTTTTGCTCGTATGTCCAGGACTCTTCCCTCCTCCTGAAGGACATCCAGCAGACTCCCACCTTCGCAGTACTCGAACATCGAATATACCACACAAGCGTCCAAGTCCTCCCACGCACGCTCCATTTGCTGAACATACAGATTGCCTAGCCCCGCCTCTTTCTTCTCCCTGAGCAGGTTCAATATAGCGTGTTCTCTCTTAACAAACTCCGTCAAGGGAAGACTGTGCGTGCGAATGACCAGGAGTGGAGGAGGATGATACTTGGTTGGGAGTACTTTAATTGCACAGTTTTCGTGCGGGGAAAATATCGTTTGAGGAAGGGGTGCGGAGAGAGCGAGATGAGAGATAGACCTAGGCGAATGATGGAGAGTGCGTAAGAGCGTAAAAGACGGATGGCGTGGACCACAGCCGGGTTGCGAAAAGCGGCGGGTCGGAGTCAGACGAGCAGGCTTCTGTGTATGTAGGGTGCTGATCGCTGTTGAGGTTTTCACCTTCGGCGTCAGAACCATGACTTCCTAGACCGGATAATAAACTATTAGATTTCTGTGTTCAATCAGGAGTGTGAGACGTACGTCGATATCATCATCCTCCCACTCGGAATCGATGTCTCTGAGATTGGACAACTGCTATATTTGGAGCGGACTACTTGTCAGTTCAGCGGCATCTTGAATATGGAGTAAGCTATATACCTCGACGTGGTAGCTATTATCGGCCTTGACGGATACTCCCCGAGACGCTGACAGAACCTCATAACTGGAGCGCATACCGCTGCGTGCTGCCTTCACATCTTCTACATCTAGAAATTCAGCGAAAGACTCCTAAAGATTCCCATGTCATCTTCGTTCCATAGTTCGTTGGTGAAAGCTCACGGAAAAGGGTGCAGTATCGAAGAGTTCTGCGTTGAGTATTGGTGCGGCGGACAAAGGGTTGGGATCAGGCGGAGGTGTGAGCGGCGATGAGAAGAGCACGGCTGCCGCCTATAAAACGAACCACATCAGACGTCGGCTATGAGCCTCGACAGATAACGAAATCACGTACTGGTATAGCGCCAGGTATGGAGCTCACAGAGCGGTGAGAGCCAGGGAATGAAAGTGGCATCACAGCGAGTGCACACGGTACAAACGGTCGTGCTGGTTTAGAACTGAGGTCGGGATTGTATCGTGTTACGAATCTGCGAGATGGATTTCTGAGCTTCTACCTTCCCCAAAAGAATACAACATGTGTCATCCGTCCAGTCTGCCAGTGGATATGTCAGAAAAACGAAATTTCCGTTTGCTAGATATCAAGTCGAGCAGCATCGGTGACCAACGTAGAGAAGAGAAGACTATACCAATCTGTTGCTGATCTGCAGCCTGTGATGAATTGTGACAGGAAGTTGAATTCATGAACCCACATTATCGGATTTATAGTACAGTTGGGAGTGATAAAATAGCACGGCGTGGACATGAACCTTTCCGAAAGAGTAACCGCTATGGACAGCGTACCGATGCAATACAGTTTCCACGGGGGCAAGCTACAGTGCACGATCTGACGCAGATCCGGACACGGCCACTAGAATACCTAATGCGACTATGGCAGCCGCAACATCATCTAGTAGTGCACTTGTCATCGACACATATTTGAGCCCATATATGATGACCGATGCCAGAGCTTTGGGCAAATGCGGCAAAGCAATGCTCAGTAGCATCGGTGGTTGCGCCGTATCCTTAGTCATGTGTCAGTATCCACAGTGTGCATTCGACAATAGCACGTACCATGCCCGTAAATATGTGGAGGGAGTGTAAGGCAAGCTCCAGGGAAACAAACGCCCAAAAGAAAGGCTGTGGAATTTGAGTCGACACCTTGTCAATGATCATGATCAAATAAGCTCACCACGGCTTGTATGCCCCAAGTGCGTAAGGTAGCCTCTCTCCTCGCTAGCTCTGCCCACCTCCACCACCCATCGGGAAAGACGGTAGCAGAGGGCGTAGAGGCGAAAGCCTCTGGTTCCTTGAATAACACGAAAAAGGCCACTAAACACCATACAGCCACTATATGGATAAGAGGCATGAGCTTCTGAATTCGGGTCCGCGGTTTCTGCGGAGCGACTTGTGCGAGAGGGTTCGGGCCAAATCCACCTTGGGCGAAGGAAGACATGATTGCCGACAATGGGTCGTCAGGAAGGTTTTGGTCGGAGGCTTGTGAAAGGCTCGGGTCTGGAGAAGGCATGGATCCGCCAGATAATAGAGCATTCATCAGTTGCTGTTGTTCCTGAGACCATCCCGAGGAACTTGGTTGTAGATTATTGCCGGCGCTGCTGGAAACTTTGAAAGGGGATGCGCCTGACGATCTGGGAACCGGTCGAAGCGCTGGGATCTCTGGTTCTTCGCCCAGAAAGTTTTCTAACTCTCGCTGTGAAGCCGGTGGAATTGTCGGAAGCGGTGGATCTGCAGATTTCTGTTAGAATACTCAGATCTGAGAGAAAAAATGGTTGGAAGCACCTTCGTGAACGAAGGCTGCAGCATCGTCTCCGCGCGCAGAGGTCGTAAGTTTCGCCAGACGATCTGTACCTCTGTTCAGGATCGCCTTCCTCCTCGCCTCTGCTCTTGCTGCTGCACTTGACATAATAGGCCGAACTATTGCGATGAGTCGGAAGACTAGTAGATGTGACTTGAGCGGTGAGACGCCGTGTAGTGGGACGCTGTATAGGTGTCAGTCTGAGTGACGACACCTGAGTTGCGTGGCGGTGGCGGTGCGACATGGAGTCGGCCAAACTTACAGCTGCTCACACGTCTTGGCCTACCGTCCCACAGTACCTACACTTAACAACTTCTAGTGCGTTTCACAGTATCCCTTCCTGACCACTACACAGTCTTGCATCTACAATCGCACTCGTTTCTGCAGAAGAGTCACCCACCCTCACCGCCTTCCTTCGGGCTATAACCAGCTCGTCGATCTCCACGATATGTCGAGACAAGACAAGGCCACCACTGAGAAGCATACAAAGATTCTCAGGGAATTGGTGAAGAGGCCGGAGAACAAGGTGTGCGCTGACTGTAAGCATAATGGTGAGTCGGCCTCTGTTGATATGGGATGCATCTCATGTTCTTGTAGATCCCCGCTGGGCATCATGGAATCTGTACGAAATTAATAGATCTATGGGTCACACATTTTCCTCATTATTACACCTATAGCGGCGTCTTCTTGTGCATACGATGCTCCGGTATCCATCGTGGCATGGGCACCCATATAAGCAAGGTCAAATCCATAGACCTTGACACTTGGACACCAGAGCAGATGGAAGTAAGTTCTCGAGCATGGCGGGATGATGCTGGTATTCATATATTCTTAGTCCATCTTGAAGTGGGGAAATCGTCGTGCCAATCTTTACTGGGAAGCACATCTCAAAACCGGCCATATACCCCCCGACCAGTGCGCCTTCTTCCCGTCTTTCGTATCATGCTTCTAATGTCTGGATAAAACAGCAAGATGGAGTCGTTTATTCGGTCCAAATACGAGTCACGCCGATGGGCAATGGATGGCCCTCCGCCATCTGATCCGTCCGTGTTGGAAAATGAGACTTCAGCAGATGCTGCTTCTCTCAAGCAGCCTTCTGTGGCACCTAGTCCAAGCGCTGCTGCGCCAAGACCCTCCATCGATTTGATTTCGGCTGCTCGTCCAGCTTCACCTGCCACACGTCCCTCCGGAACGGCACGCCAACATCAGCCCCATCAGTTACTTTCAACTCAACATATCCGCAACCAGACCACCGGCGCAGCGATCCCGACACCTTCGGTGACTCAGCCGACGCCTGTATCTGCTCCTCCGAACGATTTGTTCTCTCTCGATTTCCACGCTCCTTCAATCGTGGATTCCAGTGTACAGAATAGCGAAGTAGCGAAAAAGGATGTGAAGCAGGACATTCTTTCTCTTTTTTCTTCCTCATCGCAACCCACGACACCTGCATCTACCGGAGCAGCGTCCTTTGGATCGCCTTGGGGGCAAACCACAGGTGGCGTGTCGCAGGGATCAACGTATGCGATTCCTGCTGCCATCGGACAACAGACCGGAGGGAATTGGGGCGTTGGCTTCGGGTGGAATACGACGGCATCTCCTGCAGCAATGCCCTCCCACAGTAACGTCTGGGGCGCTCCGACACTGTCCACGCAGCCTGCCGCCACTTCTCAGCAGCAGTCACTTACTGCTGGTGACATATGGGGCACTCAGTCAACTTCTTCGGCAAGCTTTGGGCTAGGGGGCCAAGTCACTTCGTCACCGCCTACTACGAACGTGGGTCAAGGGAAAGACGATGTTTTCGGGGATATATGGGGCGACTTCAAATGAAGTTGGGCTAATATTTTACTTGGCCCTTGATCTGTCCCAGTACTGCATTAGATCTTGGTCTCGATATGTGTGGTCGTAGCTAGGCATCATAACCACTTCGATGCACCGCCCTTCATTAATTCCAGCAGCAGCATATACGATGGTAATCAGCTACAACAAGTACATATACACCCTTTCCATGGATACAATGCTGGCATCTTCGACGTATCATGTCATATGGACGCGAGATCCTGCCGCATAGTCAGATAGATTGTTTCAGGGATATTGGAGATTTAGAATATACCTTCTCAATGATTTTTCTAGCAATCGGATGGAAAGCATCCTTCGATCTTGCAAAATACTCCTTGGCCAAAGCTGGATCGACTTTGCTGGCTGCACGGAATACGGTTCTACAGAATTTCATCCGGCCTTTGATGACACCAGTCTCATCGTCACCTACGACCCATCGGAGAGCATCCTTGGCGAAAATTTTAGCAGCTGGAGAAAGCGGGTCTTGCAGTGCTATGTCATAAAAGCGCATGCGGATCTCAGCGTTCGTGGAGGTTGACAGGCGATAGAGTGATCCGAGATGTGAGATATGAGAAGGGGGCAAAGGCGCGAACGAAGACAACCGTTCGAGAAAGACGACTGTGAACAATTCAGACAGCGTTGGTTAACCGAGTGAATGTTTCATTTCATTTCTGCCGCGCACCTTTCTGATTAGCATTGAAGTCCTGAACATCTGACTCCGCGAAAGGTAACTTCTCGGCTTCAGAGATCGATCGGGAGGCATCCCACCGCTGGGCTAAGTTATACGGTGGAGTGGCCAGACTCATGTCATACTCCATTTTCACTGGCAATTCAACACCGTCACCATAAAGCCATGCCTAGTGGTCAAGCCGTCGTTAAGATTTGTAAATATTACAGATCCTCGATGCAGAGTGACGCACCTTCCAATCGATTTCATTGAGAGCCTCTGTTTGAGCTTTGCTTCCGTTCTTCTCATAGTAAGTAAATAAATGGGCTTTCCACTGATCCGTAGTTATACTTTTCCCCATGAAGGTTTTAACATAATCCTTAACATATGGCAGGAAGATATCAAGTCCACCAAGCTTCTGCTCTGATTACTTCGTCAGCACAATGTATGATAGATTTCTCTCACGCCGAGTCTCTCACCAATGTAAAGCAGAAAGTTTGCCCCTTTCTCATACGGAACGGTACTATATGCTTCATCCGGATCTTCACCGGGCTCGAAGTCAATAACGAGCCGCTGGTATTTCGGTTTGTCCTTGTAAAGGTTCAAAGCATTCTGTAGGGCTTTAAAACCAATGAGGAAAGAGAATCCGCGTTCAGCCGGGGAATGAAGGAATTGCTGCAGAAGGCGCTCAATATAAGTTGTCCAGCCCTCATTTAACCAGAAATGGGTGGCATGAGCGTGTCTGAGAAGTAATTAGTAGAGTATACAACGAACAAACGACACAATCGCTAATTTACTCACGTAATACCGTTACCAAACCACGAATGAGTAAGTTCATGGACGACAACGTCAACCAGGCTGCGGTCTCCGGTTAACAGTGCTGTACAGCCCAGTCAGAACGAGATAACAAGATAGTCAAGGATAGATTGACTTGGTGTTAAGAATGATATGCACGCATTTTCCTAAGTGGACATGTCAAGAATCACTATTCTCGAAAAATAGGAACAGTCATTACCATGCCTCCATAGGGGAACGACGGCGGAAGGACGAGAAGATCATAGACTCCGAAGCGATAAGGTCCTACAATGTCTTCCTCCTTAGACAAAAATCTGGACCTGGGATTAACATTACTCGTTGCAGGTAGGTGGTCGATGTTTACTTGCCTCCCTGTGTCCTCACTGAACTCCCAGTAGGAGGATTCCATGAGCTCGGGTTCAGCCCATACACCGCTTGTCCAAGATTTGCCCTCTACAGCTGGGAAAGACCGATAGCAAAGATTGCCACTGGCAATAGCAATAAGATATGAGGGTATAGGGACTGGCTGCCAAACATAAAAATTTTGAGTTAGAGACGTTGACGGCATGAATGACGGGAGAGATACGAACTTGATCATATGTGTACGTGACGGTTTCTCTGCCAACGACCTTTCCGTCGTGCGCAGGCCCATTCGCAGGAGGAGATACGCGAATTGCGGAGAGAAGCACAGGGAGGACAGATACAACTTGAGCCGAATACGTCTGAGTCATCGTCAGTCAGAGAATTATTAAGGCACAATTTTGGGAATTACCATCTTGATAGATGGTGTGTCTACAAGATGCCACTCAGCTCAATATCTGTCTCTAAATTAAAAGACTGACCTTGCAATGGTGCCAAGGCCCTCGCATAGATGGGTTGACACTGGCTAAATAGGTAAGGGAATTGGCCACCTTGCGTTTGTCTGTGATACAAGACATAAAATTAGGCACGACTACAGAAATTAAGAAAGGCATAGATGCCATACTCTTTCTCAAGCCATTGCAGGGCGATACAGCATTCCGAGGTTTTGTAGAAAATCTTCACCGATATTTTTGCACCAGACTTCGCGCCTTTCGGAAGAGGGATCTGGAGAGCGGATCCCATAACGGGGTGCCGTTCTGTTAAGTGGAACTAGGCATTGAACTCGGCTCAGATAGAATTCCTCATCCGCTTTGATTTCACTGGCTTACCGATGCAGCAACACCATCTACCTCGATTGTCTCTATGTTGAGGTCAAGGGTGTCAAAGCTGCATGAGGTATGAGAAATGCTGGTGGCATCTCTGATCAAAAGGCGTAGACATACATGACCTGGGCAAGGTGGTCCTCCTTGAGTACCATCGTATGAGTTGCCGAACCTGACAATTCCTTTCGATGGAAGTCGAGAGCCCATTCGAAGCGGATGTGGGTAGTCGCAATCTGGCGATAATTCGACTGAGAGGTTGGATCCGACATATTATCTGGAAAAGTTCCTCTTCGTGGATCTGACTTGCCGATTATCTATCAGAAGTACGTGAGTAAATAGTATGTCACTGGCCGGTGATGATTTCTCTAACATACAGCACCGACGAGACTTGCAAGGCAGGACTACTAGGTACCCAACTGTTTATTTGGTCGCCGTCGGTAGTTCAACTCAAGTCGATCGGCGGGTGCAGCGCGTTCAACGTTGCACCGACGGCGACAGTCGATATCGATGTCGATGATTTGATCGCTGACTAAGCTGTATTTTCTACTAAGTAACTTACTACTTGTCACAAACATGTCGGCAACTTTTCACCGCACCAACTTGTCCGAGTTTCAGACCTCAGATACTTCATAATACTTCTCAAGTGCCTGCAGCTTCGTGGAAGCAGCTCCGCCAGCATAGTCGTTGTAGTGGTTCACTTCCAGCATGCCAGCGCTTACAGGCCTCGCGCAAAAGATAGGTTCGTAGCCTCATGACTAAACTTGGGAAATCTAGACTGCGAATAACACATCCTAAAGGTTCATTGGTCTTCTGTCCGGATTGCGGCACCCTTTTCGACCTTCCACGAGAGGGAGAGGTGTCAGTGACATGCGAGCATTGTGGTCACGAGGAACCAGCGAACAGTACGTGAAGTTATGCGCTACTCAGTCTTCCGTACCGAAACGTCAGCGGGTTTGCAGCATATGAGAGCATAGAGATTACAACGCGTTCGCATCCCGATGCATTTCCGTCGACCTTAAGGCAAAAACGGAAGACCCAGACCAAGATACACGAGGGTAGTGAAGGTCTGTTAAAGGTGCGAAACCCCACATTTTATCTCTAGTCGAAATGAAACAAGAACGAAACGTATCACAGGTCACGGAAAAGTGCCCTGAATGCGGCCATATGGAAGCGTATTCAAAGGAGATACAGGTATGTATTTTGAAGCAACGCGTCGCTACTGTAGTATCTAATCGCACGCAAGATGCGGAGTGCTGACGAGGGATCAACTATTTTGTACACAGTGAGTGGTCACTTTCTTGTAATTGCTGTTATTCCTCATCTATGTGGTCTAAGTGCGTTGCCTGCAAGCACGGTTGGCGCGTCAATAACTAACATAAAGAGTTGCCCTGCCGCAACATCATCATGGAGTATGGTGCACGCCTTTACACATAGACTCCCACAGTACAGAATAGTGCGACCACACCGAATCCACCCAAAGCACTAGCCGTTGCGGCTACGGCTGCTTCGCGGATGGGCACCGTGTCTTTCGAAAGGCTGTGATGACGATGAGTTTTGTTCGCACAACATGCAATGACATACGTAGAGAAATAGAATGCTAGAACGAATGTCGCTGCTAAGAGCACAAATGCGAGGGCGGGAAGGAGGCCAGTGTGCACGTAGGGAGAGAATGCTGGCAAAGTCTTGTAAAGATGCTGTGTGGCGAATAAGATCATCCACGCGCCGAGTAGACATCGAGTAAAAGGCTACCTTTGCCGCATCGTAAGTGATAATGCTGTCCTCGGACATTGGGGCTGCAATTGGATGATGGCGAGGTAGCTGATAGACTTGGAGAAACCACACAGCTCGCGTCAACGGCGTGCCAGTAGATCTGGCGTGGCGACAGGTGGCCTGGCCCCAAGCTGACGTATATCAAGGCGCCGCGGCAGTGACGCAAACACGTGTCATCAAAGGGATATCAACCCTCCGTCGCGCTCTCCTTTCTCTCTCCTCTTCAGCTTCCCGTTCTCCTGTCTTTTCCATTTCGCCTTTCCATCGCCGTTGTACGTCGTCTGTTCTGCGCAGCAATATTGTCGTTGCTGATTGGTTCTTCCCGTTCCCGTCCCGACGTTGCCGTTGTGTTCTCCTTTTAGATGTCGTCTGCCCAGAAGGTCCAGCAACACCCAGTTTTCCAGCAGGTGAAGAACAAAGCCAGCTACTACAATCAGCAGTTGGATAAGGAGGTATGCCTCGTCTCGTGTTCTATCAGTCTCATCTAATCGTCTTCCCTCGATTGTCGCGCACCGCAGCTCTCCAAGTATCCCTTCCTCATCAACCTCGAGCAGCGCACACAAATCCCTAAGACGTATGCCTTTGTTGGCACAGTGTCCCTAGTCACTTTCTTCCACTTCATCAACGCACTTGCTGCGCCTGTTTCAAATTTGGTAGGATGGGCTCTCCCAGCCTACCTGTCGTTCAAGGCGCTTGAGACCCCTGGCCACCAGGACGATGCCCAGTGGCTCACTTATTGGGTCGTTTTCGGCTTCTTCAACTTCCTTGAAGGATTTGCACTTCGCATTGTCCTGTATTACTTCCCCTGGTACTTCGCATTCAAGACTGTTTTCATCTTGTGGTTGCAGCTGCCTGCATTCCGGGTGAGTCTTACCTTCATTCGTATGTTGAGGCACACTTACCTACCTGCTTTACTCCCGTAGGGTGCCCAAAACATATACTACACTCTGTTGAAGCCAGTCCTTGCCAACATTAGCCACCCAGGACGCGTTTCTCCATCCACGTCACAGAACGACACCCCAGTGACGGCCGAGGGTCTCCGCGAACGGGTTGCGACGGCCACCTCTGAGTGAAGGAGTGTGAAGGGGGTTGCCTTCCATCATCTTCTCTCGATAGAACATCGTATGCACTCCGTCTTCAGTCATCTGCCTGCTCTGTTTTGTGTTACTATATGACTCTTATCTTCGCTGGTTTCGCTGCCTTGTGTCCTAGCGTTACTTAGTCCCGTTCTACGAGTTTGTAATGACTTAATGAATCTACCGTGCGGGCAGCGCCAACGCCACTAGCCAGAAGCGGAAGAGTTCCTGCTGCAAAGACTCAGTCGAGCGAAGCGAGACGGAAAGATTTTCGTGGCCTTATTTTTATTCTATGATATGTTTTGGAGCTCATTTAGATTCAGAGTCCGCTGATTCGCGTGACCCGATTGGACGAGGAGCTCATTTTGGACGTTGGCGAACAAGAGGTGGGCGGACGGAAAGCGACAGACACGAGGTCCCCCTCGGCCCGATGACAACCCCCCTTCAAACTGGTGTCCAGGGGTCTTTTCGCAGGAATCTGCATCGTAAAATCCAAAACTTTGACAGTTGACTCAGTTTGCCCGAAAACGCTTATGTAGCCTATCTGATACCCCCCAAAAGTCATATTTCTGATGTGGGCCAGGTACTTTTTGTGAGTGAGAATGAGGGGAAATGAGCGAGTTCAAATATTAATTTTCTCTTCATTTCAAGCAGAACACATGATGGATTCCAGCGACACATCGTGACGATCGGTGAACGACATGTTTGCAACACGTCTTACTGCTAGCGAGATGCGAGTGTAATACTTCGTCGTCATGCTATCCTTTATTCTCAAGTCGCAAACTCTTTGCTAGAATTCTGACATCGCCTTTCTAGCCCTTTAAGCCACACTCGGTCCCTGGGAGCACCATCATGCTTCCGAGCAACACGAACTCATGTGCACTGGTACCACCACATGTCGCAAGCAGTACCAACCCTGCACCCACCAAGGAACCATAGGACATACCGCTTGACGGCATGTCCGCATCAGTCTACAGAAAGCCGCTGCCGGTAGTGGTGTCGACGAAGGCGACGTGCTCTTTGAACCCAGGCAGAGCTTCTCAGCGCAGGGACTTGCTGTCAGGTACTCACGCATCGATGTCGATGTGCTTCCCCTGTCACCTATCAACCCATTTTCTGCATTGCTCAGGTTCATGCCTGACACGAGCATCGTTTTGGGCATCATAGAGCACCTGCAGCGGGCACCGGGGAATATCGATGATGTGAAGGTAGCGAAGCGCATTGTGAGGGTGTGAGAGTCCAATCACTCGGTCGAGGTCAGCTGTTGTCGGGATGACGACGTGAGCATTCGTCGGACCTGACGGGGTGTGTCTTTTGTTTCCATCCATGTATATATGTTTGGGCTTTCCGCCTGTCTTCCTTTCGAGCTCTCAATGCCATTACCATCACCACATTCTCGTCATGTGTGCTTTTGGCCATCTCTGACACGCATTCGCCCGTCGGTCTTATTAGATGCAATGAATTTGCCCTCTACATCATACACGTACAGTGTCGAATGCACACACTCTGTACAACAACATGTGTTCATATATATTCTGTAAGGGACTGCAATGAAGTGCCCGTTCAACCTATGCTTGGTCTTCGGGGTAACTTGATTTGAATTCCTGCTGAGCTCTTTGACAAGTAAACCAGGGTCCCACCAGATCCTTTATTACCCAATCTCGAGCTTGACAGGCTTACATACCCCCCCCTCCCCCCTTGTCAAAATCCTTGCACCTCGTGTCTGAAATTTGCGACCCGCCCACCTCTTGTTGGCGAAGCATATAGTCTCTAGCATTAGTTCCTGGTCTGGAGTAAGGAACAGGTCTTCTCTCTGGTCTTCTCTCTGGTTTACATGGCCAAGTGGTTTAGAAGACTGTAGGCTGGCCTAAATGATAAGGCCCGAGGAAGGCGTGAATGCGATCCTGAGTGCAGAAAAGTCCCATGATCTGTGGGGTGAACTGAAGTTGCAGGAACGGTGATGTGTGGACCCTGGGAATGGAGGCAGCAGCCAAAACCAAAACCAACAGAGTACTGGGGGGTGCGAGGGGACCAAGTATCTCAAGAGGGGAGCGCCGGGATGTGTAGCTGATGGGTGACCGTACGACGGGTGAGGGAGCAAGATCGTGGAGGGCACATCTGGAAAAACAGGAAGAGCTACAGTGGGCTACCATGAGCTACAGTAGTGATCAGAATCCTACCGTAGTGACCTGTAGCTCCCGTAGCTCCTGTAGTACTCGTAGGACCCCCCCCTACTACCGTGGCTCTGATAGTGAGCCATAGTGACCTGTAGTGAATATGTCTCTACTGTAGTAATGAATCTCTTTATAGTAGTTATACAATTCAATGTATAAACAACTGTTGATATCCTTATATTTCACTCAATTGCAATATATCAGAACATTCAAAAACTTTATTTAAGAATAACTACATAACATGAGCTAGCTAATCACTACTCCATACTACATTAGGCCACTTGTGCTGTCATCTCACAGATATATAAACACCAGCCCCCTCTACTGTAGTACATACATAGGCCAGACAGACACGCGAGTGAGCAGGTGGGCATGTGAGTGAGCAGGTGGGCATGTAGGCAAGCAGGTAAGTGGATGAGCATGCAAACAAGCAGGTGAGCAGATGAGTATGTGAACAAGTGGAAAGGTACAGAGGTGAGCAGGCAGGTGTGCAGATGAGCAGGCAGGCAAGCAGATTGCAGGCAAGCCATCAGGCAAGCGGGCAAGCCATCAGGCAAGTGAGCAGGCAAGCAGGCAGGCATGCATGTGGATGGTTGCATGGGCAAGCGAGCAGGTAGGGGACAGATGAGCAAGCATGTCAGCACTGAAACAACCAATAAAATAAAAACAAACATACATACAATGTACCAGTATCACTCTTGTAGCCTTCTCTTACACCCTTCTAACCTGAAAAGAGATGAGAACAAAAGAATACCAGACTTACAATAAAACAAGAGAGAGAGAAGTGAGAGAGTGAGAGAGTGAGAGAGAAGAGACTTAGAAAGAGTGGCAAAGACGACGCGCTGCTGGCAAATCCTGAGGCCAAACAACACCAAAGGCAGAAACCAGATTGCCATATTTGGCAATCTGGTTTCTGGCTCCTGCACGAAAAATAAAAACATTGCAAGTTACATTACTTACAAAATTTCCTTCAGTGTTTATAGATATGAACTCTACACTGACTTACACTTGTCCAATGCTGGCAGAAATCAGATTGCCAGATATGGCCATCTGTGTTCTGCCCTATTGTGTGCCTTAGCTGCAAGGAGCGTGGGAGAGTATCCGGGTCCCCTGGAGAGTTCTGCATTTCTCTGCTACAAACATCAGTTTTCATCTGATTAACACGTACCTAGTACGGGCTGAGCCGGACGAATCGTCGCTTTCGAACGATGCCTTGTACGCCATGATCTGTTGGATATCAAAGGCGCTATGGCCAGAATGCTATAAGTAACATTTAGTAGATACAACAAGTGATATAACTTTATGAATATTGCACGCACCACATATCTTCTTGGCTCATCTGAATGTTCTTATTCGTAGCGTCCAAACAAGCCCTCATATGCTACGTTAGGTGCAGAACTCGTGCACCAGTGGCAAAATCTCTGAAAATGGAGGTCAAACAGCAGTTTTGGCATATCTTCACAACGAGAACACGCACCGCTGACGTTTCAGACATTCCTGAATGCGGTTGAGCGTAGCTTTCGAACGGTGCCCTACACAACCTGATCCGAGAAGATTTAAAAATCGTCCCTATGAGCGAAAATTGGATATATCATGATGAATATTAGACATACCACGAAAAACTTTATCTCATTAAAAGGAGCTCATCAAGAGCTTTCGAACGAGTTATCGTGCGCCCTGATGGGTGAAAAACTCGAGGCACTACAATAGAATCTCTAAAACCTGTCAGCAAGAACATGTTTTGAGGATATCTTTACAATGAGTGAACGCACCGGCAACATTTCTAGTGTTCCAGAAAGTGGCAATCAGTAGCTTTCGAACGCATGTACATACATGCAAATCGGTGTAGTGCTTGGTGCACAACATCAAAATCTATGGTGTCAAAGCGTCAGCCACACATACCTTTTGAAACTTGAAGTCGTCTATACAAGGGTGTTATCCTAGACTTGTTGAAAAGTGTTAGTCAAGAGTATTTTAATACACTCACATTTGTTCTGAGTTATTTCCTGCTTGCCTTGGAACCGCAAAAAAATGCAGACACACAGTATGAGCAGGACTTGCTTAGAGGCACATATGTGTGCGTAACATGTCACTAGTGGTGATAGCACATTAGTAATCAAAACTGGCAGATCATATGATGAAATACAAGTCTCACATCACTTTTGAAAGACTTTTGAGCAATATAATGGATTAAAAAGACAGTGTCACTACAGAAAACTACAGGAGACTACGGTAGGACAAGACAAGCTATGGGACCTGAATGCAGTCATACAGTATGTAATAGAAGAGCTACAGGATCAGCTGGAAAACACCGGTAGCTACCATCAGTGCTTCTATATCTACATCAGTGCTTCTATAGGCACATCAATGCTTCTATAGGCACATCATCTGATTTAGTGAAACTCCGGTTTTTCCTGATGGACTACGTCTGAGACGTGCTTAGAAGCTGGCTGTGAGAACGTCAAACGACGGGCTTTGTGAAATCTGAGCTCTGAGGGGAAAAGGGCAGACTCCCTTCTGATTCTCCAAGTCCGTAGCTACGGTACAAATGGGCAAGGCTGCCTCAGGCAGCCTGGCATGACTTTCTACGACAACCTCCCGCTGACCAACCCAATCTCCAATTCCTTCCTGATCCTGCCTGCTCTGGGTCCCTTGGCGAGTGGAGTCGTTGCGGCTCAGCCTGTGCAGGGCAGAGGGCGTGAGCATGGTACGAGCGAATCAAAGGTGCCACCTTACAACACCGCCCAGGGTGTGTGTCGGGAACGGTGGGCACGTCTAGCTGGAATGGCTGGGATGACGTCAGTAGTGCACTGTTGTGGGTGCCGCTCGTGATCCGGGGGCGTGTGGGCGTTCGAGGGCACGTTGATTGAGCCGGCTAGTTCTCTGGGCATGCTTCTGTTCCTGTGCCACTGACTTGTCCGGTCGGTTGATCTCCAGCCCGTTCAGTGCATCGGACCATGAGACACCAGCTTTAGTCCGACCCAGTCAGTCCCAAACCCATGGGGGCGCTTGTCCTGTGCAGAGAGCAACGTCGCGGTGGGCAGGCTTGGTGCAGCTGAGGTGAAGTGGAGCAGGACGGGCAAGGAAGCAGGGAGTGGGCAATGCCGTTGCAAGGCACGCTAAGGGGCACATCATTCTCCCCCTAACTGAAAATTTAGACTCTCCGTAGTCTAATTTGGAGCCCCACAAGGGATTCGGGCACGGGCATGCGTGAATCTGATTGCGCGATGGCACCCTGGGTGGGTGTGCTGCAGTGAGCCTATAAAAGGCAGCTATGCCCTGGGAGGGCACTCAACTCTGAGCCATCTTTGCGCCTGGCAGTCTTGTCCCGATGAACACCTTCCTTGATCAAGTCTTCCACCAGAAAGTGACCTGGCTCCTTTCGGAGCACTCGTGGACCCCGCTCGATGCGTCCACGCTGTCCAAGCGCGACACGGTCATCTGGGAACACGAGATCTGGGGTCGAGACCTCATGGTCGCCATAGTACGTCCAAGCTCGCTTGCAGCGTTGTTGCGTACCTGCTAATCTCGGGACTCCAGAAGGACTACCAGCACTATGCTGGCACCATCAACGTGGGTCTGCAGGATGACATCACGCAGATGTCAGACCACTTCCTGTCCGAGGCTGCCCGTGCATCTAGGAAAGTCCGCCGTTGGCTCGACTGGGGTTGGTACCTCATGCCGTCGCTGAAGCGTGAGTGGCTCGATTCCCTGGAGCACCATCAGGTAGATGCCGCAGACTGCCTGTCCATGGCCGAGTCTGAGCTGTGGGAGACACACTGCACGGTGGCCCTGGAGGAAATCGATATCACCTGCCGCAAGTACCAGTATGACATCATAGATGCAGAGGCCTGCAAGTGGGCTCTGGAGCCATTGTTCGCCAGGCTGCATCAAGCGGTCTCTGCGCCAGAGTTGCCATGGGAAGATGCCGGGGGGGAGGTGAGTGAGGATCCGCACGAGATAGAGACAATGCACCACCTAGTGGCAGAGGCACTTGACCTGGCCGAGCTGCTGCAGCTTCCGCCCTACCGAGCAGATGAGGAGGGCGCCCGTGACAGGGTCGCAGGAGGGGCCGTGGATTAGTATAGCATGATGTACGCCGATGGCGAGCATGCCTCGCCGCTCAATTGAATCGATTCTGGTGCCGGAGCGCACTATGCTGTCTATGGGACTTGCCGTCATCTGAAAAAATTACCACTGTTATATAGAGCTATGTCAGCTATATAGCTCTGATAGGTTCATAGCAGTGTCCTTTTATATATAGCCTAGCCATAGGATAAAGGTCATCCATATAGAGCTACCATAGCTACCATAGCTACCATAGCTAAAGGGTGATGCTATCATAGCTATCATAGTATAAGAGGACAGCTATGTTAACTATGAACTATATATATGCTATCCTGCCTTATGGACCTATTAAAGCTATGTTGACTATCTACACTACATCTCCTCTTCTTGATATATATATATCAGATATCCTATACAATTATAATAATATTTTTAAGCATTTTATAGGTCTCATAACTTACAAGATCTCTTAGTTTTAAAATAGACAAAACATCGAAAATTATAAGACTATATTTATTCTAAGAAGTACTACTATACAAATTGTATATTACTCTACAAAGTTCCATAAACCTTTGTTAAACACAAACATAAGACAACAAAGTCTTTAAAAAGCGAAAAATAGTTCTACAATAAACAAGAGATTAGTATAAGTTGTAGTTAAGAAACATTAGACTTACAAGTAAGCATACAAAAAAGCGAAAATATCTTAATAAGATAACCCATATTAGTGACAATAAGAACACAACAATATAAAGGACTTACCAAAGATAACAAGATGTCAAAGGATAATAGAGAGAAAGTCGCGAAGACAAGAGATGGTAGTAGTTGAGAAGAAAGAGAGGTTGCACATCGTGCAGGCCTTATGTAGACGTGGCGAGCGGAGCTCGAAATGTGGCTGCCGCGACCTGGCCCGGGAACTGCCGGGCACTGCATCAGAAGCTAAGGCAGTAGACTTCACTAATTTCGTGTCGCTGTCCAGTAGCTAGTGGTACATTAAAGATTTATTCATCTCATTCGATCGGAATATAGAGATAGAATACAGCTTCTGTCTTTTTTTCTGATTTTCTTCGATTTTATTTGATTTACAAAGCTCGAAAACGTTCGAGCGCATGTGTTCGGTGGCTGCTGCACCGAAACGTGCGTCGAACTTCGTCTCGATTCTACCACTCCCACTCCCACTCCTCGCCCTTCCTCCTCCCTCTTATCTCCTCCTTCGCTCCCTCTTATTGTCGAATCGAACATCGGAGAGGGACGTATAGGATGCCGAGGGCCACAGGTAAGTACAAAAAGCTTTTCTATTTCGTATGTTTGCTAATGCAGAGAGTATCGCTCGAATTCGAGCGATACTCTCGACGACTTCGTCCTCTCGCGCCCGTCCTCGTCCCCTCGTCGTCCCTCCTCCATCAGCCCATCCCCCTCCAACCTCGCCGCCTCGCCACCTCGCCGCCACGTCACCAGCGCCCGCCGCGCTGCCTCCATCGACCACCATCACCGGAGTGCAGGTGTGCCAGTGCACGCGCATGCGCACGTCGGGCTCTGCCCACCTGCTCTCTCGCCCATGGCCATGCGCCTCGTGCATAGGCCCATCGCAGGCCGAGGACTCGCACACGGGCCCGCTGCCCGCCGCGCCCCATGCACGTCCCCGCCGCAAGTCCAGTGCGTTGTGCACGTCCCCGCGGCAGCCCGAAGCCCGTCGCGCGCCCCGCATGCATTGTGCATGGGCCCGCAGCCTCATGTACGCCCGCCGTACTCCACGCACCTCCCATCGCCTCCCGCCTCAGGCACGCAGGCCTGCCATGTCGCGCATGGCGCGCACGAGGTCCAGGCATGCGCACTCCCGCGCACGTGCTGGCGGGGCCCGCGCCATGTGGCGGGCCTGTGCGTGACGGAGCTGGGCGTAGGGGCTGTGCGCGATGCACCGGGGCCGTACACGGGGTGCGGGGTGTGCTCGATGCACGAGGCCTGTGCGCGACGTGCAGCAGGGGGCGTATGCGAGGTTTCGGAGTGCCACGGGACCCTGCGAGACAAGCACGGGTCGCGCAAGGCCGTGCGAGGCGCGACGGGGGCCCCGCGTGCGTGCAAAATGTGCGGTGGACAGCGCGGAATGCGCAGTGGGCCCGGGAGAGGCGGCGAGAGGCACGCGGTGGGTAGTACGAGGCGCGCAGCGAGCAGTACGAGGTGCGAGAAGCAGGTGCGAGGTGCACGCGATGATGCAGGCCCACGTGAGGTCCATGAGGGCCGTCGCCCTTCGTGCACGGCTTCGCAGCTTCCGCGCGCCACCAGCATGCCTACTGCCCGCTGCTGCCACATCCCGCGTGCCCGCCGCGTGCCTCACGTTGCCTCGCACCGCCTCGCAATGCCTTGCGCACCGACTGCCCCATCCACGCATGCCTTGCATGCGCCCCCTGTCACGCCGCACGCACGTGCCTCCCCTGGCCTCCTCCTGCACACTCTGGTACACTGGCCTGCTGTGCACTGCAATGTATGCAGTTATAGTTGTAGTACTACCACATGTAGTAGTAGTAGATAAACTTAATTAATTTTGACTTTAAATTTTGCAATGTTTTGTTCCCTTGACATAGTAATGATAGCCTTAGTAGTAGTCATAGCTTACCCTGGTAAGTATGATAGTATTATATAGTTCACGCTACTAGCTATGAAAGCTATGATAACACTATATAGCTAGTACTACCAGCTATAGAAGCTATGAAGACTCTCATAGTGCTACATAGCTAGATAAGCAAGATATATAGCTTATATAGCTCTGTGATAGTACCCATAACACAACCTGCAGCTATATAAAATTTGGTTTTTTCAGATGGTCGCTGAATAGGCTTCCTGTTCACGAGATGCGGCTGAAATGACAAATGGGCGCCAATCGGGGCCTGAGATCCTGATTGAGTCCGAAGCGACAACTGTTTTGGCTGGGTGCCCACATCGCAGGCTTCTGCGTGAAGCTACCTGTATGCAGGGGCTTCTCCGGAGGCAATTCGCCAGGTGCTTCCGTCTTGTCGTGGAGTCCTTATGAACACTGAGTTGCGAGGTGACTTGCTCCTCAGCACCTCGTCTCCCATGGCTTGCGCATACGTCGACAACTGCCCCAAGGGCATTCAGACTCTCGAACGCCTCTTCGGGTCAGGCCACCCACACGAAGGTGACCCGGGCAAGGTCTGGACAGAGTGGATCACCCAGGTTGCCACTTGCTTGGTGAGTCCGCCAGCGCATGTTTTGCTTCCGTCCTCACTGACCACCACTCCCGACAGGGCCCTCTCTTGAGGTCAAATTCGGCCCACCTCGACAACAATTTCTTCCGCCGTGGGATCGCTGACGCCCGTGTAGTCTTCAGCTGCCTCAAGCTGAAGTCCGACTGCAAGTGGGGTGCCAAGGTGCTCGACGTCTTCGAGCCCCCCGAAGACCTGACCAAGACAGAGGACCGGGAGACCAACGAGCTCGAGGAGAGCAACGATGACACCCCGCTCGCAGCTGCGACACCCAAGGGCAAGGGACCTGTGCAGGTCGCACCCGTTTCGATGTGCAAGACAGGGCCCCCTAAGGGCAAAAAGGTGGCCGTGCCAACCAACGAGAGTCTGCAGGCCTCATCTTCCACGCACACCAGGGCTCCGTCGCCACCCCGCTCGCAGACTGGTGAGCAAGACCGCCTCAAAGTCACCGCCCTGTTGACCACCACCGGTGTCATAGACGCATCTGCCGAGCAGGACGTAGACCCAGCTCTGGACGCTTCAGTGTCTGCTGCGACTCATGCGGTCAAGCGCAAGGCTGTGGCACCTGTCGAGGAGGAGGAGGCAGGGGACGAGATTGTCAAGGTGCCCCTGCCATCGAAGAGGGCACGTATGGGACCGGCTGGTGCCATCGCTGTGAACGAGGGGAAAGGGAAGGCCAAGGCCAAGGAGCCCGATGAGAAGTGGGGTCTGGTAAGTACCCATCCACTCCACCTGTGCTCGATGCTAATCTTCTGTTTGCATAGTGCCTGCCCGAGCAGTGGTGCACCGCGTGCATCAACGAGGGCAAAGAGTGCCTCCGCCGGGTCCTCCCTGCAAAGAACGTCGGGCGTGCGAAGCACGAGCGGTGCTTTGAGTGCAGCGACAAGTGCACCTCCTGCCTCACCTGTGTCGACCTCAATGCGCATCTGATGCGGATGGGTGTGCCCATCGTGGATCCTGTTGCCGTGCGCGCCACCACAGCTTCTTCTGGTCTCGACCAGGTGGTCAACTCCCCCGTGGTCTTGCCGGGGATACCAGACCCCGTGGGTGTGCTCCGTAAGTCTCTACCCCACTGTTGCTATGTGTTTGCTGACTGGGTGACCATCCTACAGCCCCGCTCGAGGCGCTCACATCTTGCCTTCCATTCCCGGTCTCCGACGGCTTCCGTCCAGGGGCCTGGGACTACGTCGACCCCTACGTGTGCATTCCACATGATTCATTGCTCCGTCGCACCCTGCTCGTGGAGACCGAGTGGCAGCTTGTCAGTTTGTACCTCCAGCACATGTCGAACCATGGCCAGATCCTCGCCGTCGAGAGGCTCGTCACGGCCCTTTATATGGGCACGTGCAGTGAGTATATCACGGCAGAGGTGGATGAAGAGGGCAAGGTCGCCAAGGACGAGCCTGCAGATGTCGCTAGCGACGCAGAGGGGGAGGCCACAGCGAGTCCCACCGCAGGTCCGTCTTCATGCCTGCTTGCGAGGGAGTCCCCCGTTCCTTCAGTCGAAGGTCCTGGTGAGCCGTTGGGACTGGTGGCGGCTCCTGTCGTTGGTGGTGAGGCTGCTGTCACTGAGGTGGCCGTGTTGGAGGAAGTCATGCTGGCTGACTCCTGACAAGCGGGGCTGTCGTTTTGCACGGGGAGGGAAAGACCCTCCCCTTTTAAATTTGCTATCTTGTTTTATCGTCATGGAAGTTGTTGCATATGTTTTCTGTTGCCTGGGCCTTAGGCCCGGCTTTTTACTATAGGTCACTCGTAATCGGGATGCTGAGTCCTACTGTATCATTGCTCCTGCCGAATGGGAGCCCATCTTGAAGTCTGAACCTGTGTGAATCTAAAGGGGAAAACCAGAAAGAAACAAGGTTGCCCCAGGCGATCTTGTCAGGGCCTATACAATTGGTGAAGGTAAAATCTGAGTGGTGGATGGTGTGAAGATCGCCCAAGGCAAGTTTGTCGAAATGCAAGTAACAATAGATTTATTTCGTGCGTGTGGGTATTGGTGGGGCATCCAAGGTTGTCAACATGCTTGACTGACAGCCTCTACTCCCCCTAACTGAAAAATGGACTGCCCTCAGTCCTCCTCGCTAGTCGAGTGGGTAGAGGACGCCATGGGTGAACTTGGTCGGGACCTGTTGAATTTGCCAAGGTCACTGCCAGCAGTTTCTTCATCCGGGTCTGTGACGGTGGAGGCGAGTAAGCGTTCAAACTACTCGATGCCGACATCGAGGAAATCTTCCAATGGCAGGTGATCGAGGATAGTGTGGGCAAAATACAGGACAACGCGGTAGGCTGCGGTGGGATGGTCGAATAACATACCATCGAGCTCACACAAGAGGTAAGCATGCCCCTTGTTATGGCCAAGGACGAGGTACGGGCCTAGGTAGTGCAGTTTGGTCTTCCGGGAATGGCTGGTGCTGTACGCGGAATTGCAAACAAGTACCAGTTTGCCATGGTGAAAGTCAAAGTTGCAGATCATGCGTTCATGTTCCAGTTCAAATTTTCATGCTGCCTGGAGGTGGGCCTCATAGATGTGGCTGTGAAGTTGCTGAAGGTCCTTTTGACGCTTTTGCAGGGCAAGAGCATGGGAGGCGATCAGGTCGGTAGGGGACAAGATTGCCTCGGGTGGCGGTAGCAGGTAGGTGGCTTCAGCAATATCGAGCAGCATCAGGGGGTGCGTACTGGTTACCACGAAGTATGGGGAACAGCCCATGCACTGGCAGATGGTGATACATTCCGACCAGAACACTGAGTGAGCTGAGTAGCTCCAATTCTTCTCCATGCCATCGGCGGCCTTGATCAGGGCTTGGCGTACATCAAAGTGTGCACACTCAGCGATGCTGTTGGCTCTTGAGTTATAGCCTGAGATGCGGATATGCCGGATGTGGTACTTCTTTTCCAGCTGCATCAAGGCTTTAACGAATGGGCCGCTGTTGTCGGACACGATTTCGGTGAGCATACCCCAGCAGCACAAGATGTCTTGGTAAATCCAATCAGCAATATGCTTGCTGCGTTCTTTGCACAGCATGCACCATTTGGGAAAGTGGGACACAGAGCAACACCCTTGGACCAGGTATTGCATATTGTTGGACTTCAGCCGGTGCATGGTATCCATGTACATCTTCGCAAATAAAGGTGCAGGCACTGCAACTGTCGGTGGGATAAGAACTTTGTGGATCTGGAATGCTTGGCAGATATGGCATGAATGGACGAACCAAGTAACATCCGAGCCCATAAAAGGCCACCAGAAACGGACCACAAGCAGGAGGGCAGTTGCGGCAATGCCACGGTCAGTCGACCCTGTAGCCATTTAGCTAAATCTACAGTACTAGCCACCCGACATAAACCTAAATGCCTAGTAAGGCATCACTGGTGGTTTATCGGACACAGAGCTAAATGTACACACTTATATAAATCTACGGTAGGGTATAGGGACTTTACCGACTAGCACATTATGCCGCTCCCTTCTGTGCCTGGTAGGCATGACAGTTCCCCCGCTGCACACACCCTTCCCACCCCATGCATACAGGCAGCGGGGGTGCCCGCTATGCACCCGTGCTAAGCTCAGCACCCGCCCACTGGACAGCGCCCCTATCACGTGGGATTCCCACGTCCTCCTGTGCATCCTGCCGCTACAGCCCATGTGCCGCATACCCATGTTCACGATGCTGTGCATTAGCAGCCTCTACTGCGCAGCCACCGCTGTGCTCGCTATGCCCGCTGCCCACATCGCAGCCACCCCCACAGGTGGTGTGGCCCTGCCAGAGGGAAGCGTGTGGCTCGTGCTCCCCACTGCCACCACTCGCCCGCTGCTGCTGCCACTGCTCGCCCACTGCCACTGCCGTTCACCCACTGCCCCACGCATGCTTGCCCGCCACTGCACGCCACTGTCCGTGCTTGCTCGCTGCTGTGCGCCTCCATCTGCACTCGCCCCCATCCATGCCTGCTGGCCACTGCGCACTGCCATCTGCATGTACTCACCGAGCTGTTCGCGCGTGCTCACTGCCACTCCCACACTCTCTTCCTGCTGTCCACACTTGCTCTCTGCCATCTGCGCATGGCCTCTGCTATTCACGCTCATCCCTGTCATTCGTGCCCACCCCGCGCTTGCCGAAGTTGCTCCCTCATTGCACATTGGTGCTGTGGAGAGCGCCTCAGCATGCATGATGAGGCGTCCGACAGGGGCGCCGTGAGGACATCCTGTGTGTTGTCGTGTGCTGCTGCCTAGGTGGAAGGAGAGCGTGCATGAGCGGCACCCCATCGCACATGCTGTGCACTCACTGCACTCACTGGGTGCCCTGTCCACCATGTCTTGTCACATGCTGCTGGCCACAGAGAGCATGCTACGTGTTGACGCAGCAGAAAACTTGCATCCTGCGTTCAGCTGACTGCGGGGCCTTGGTGAGACCCTACTGAACAGCGTCCCGCAGCGTATGCATTTTCTGCATGCCACGCACACCAGCGGCCACGACATGGAGCGACACCACGTACCTGGTATGCGCATGCTTACTTGCACATCTGACACCCTGCACAACCTCCGGGCATCCATGTGTTGTCAACATAGGATCAGCTGTCATTGACCGCAAACAGTGTATTTGAACATGGGGCTGTTGCACGTGGAGGGTTGCTCGAGCGCGTACGAGCAGACTGGGGTGACGTGGCAAGCGGGTAGGAGCTCTTGAGCTCAGGTGAGTGACAGGAGTTGGAGGAGAGGGACAGGAGAGAAGGAGAGAATCTTTAGGGGCCACGGGGGTTGAAGGATGAAGGGAAGGCAGAGAGGCAGCGAGGGAACATGGAGGGAGGATGGAGGAGGACAGAACACGACTCAAATCACGATTGTGGTGCCGTTCAGCATTTGCTGAATGGGGCATCCGGCTCATTGAACGAATTCAATTCTGGGCCAAGGAAATTCTAATAAAACCTGTAAATATTGCTATACATTTCAATCCCTATGTTGGATTCATGTACAATGTATGGTGCATAAGCTATGAGTATGAAAAATGATGTGGGCGAAACAAGTTAAGCAGATGCGCAAGTTACAGGTGCTTGTTCTTAGTGCTAGATGTGGGAGCTCAAATAGTGAACCTTGGGCACGTCGAGCACCACCATTTGAGCCACGATTTCTTACCAGATCTATGTCTCTATGCCTATCAGACTCTTTGTGTACTTTATTACATCATACCTGAGGAAAATATGATTTTATTGGGCTTTTAAGGTCACCATGTAGCATAGATCGGAGCCGATTTCGTGTTTTCGGCTTCAGTATGGTACATCTTTGCATGTATTTTGGGCCTCAAGGTCTGGTATGACATTGGAAAAAATTGAAAATTCGTAGATAGATGTTTGTTACTGTCATTAATCGTTTCGTATAACTCAAGTCATGTAGTTCCGCTGTTTGAAGCCTGAAATATATGAATACTGAGTAAAGGAGCCTCTTATCAGTGTATTCTTTATCATTTTAGATCAGATTCTGCTCTAAATTGTTCTTCTTTTCTCAGATTGGTTCTATACGATTTTATATATGCATACATGGCCTCATTACAGTATTAATCATGCATAACTGTCCTCTCTTTTCCTCCTTCCATCATGTCTCAGGCTGCTCGGGCTCAGCCACCGAGCCTCAGCGGTTGCCGAACTGCCTTTCTGGGCATGTTCAACCGTCGAGAACATTGTCCTCTTCTGTCGTCCATCATCTCGACCTCGTCCACCCTCCGCGCCTCACTCATGACCTCCGTGCTCACTGACAACTTCCCGCGCTTGCTCACGATCTTGCAATCCCACTCGGCTCCTCTCGTGTGCTGTTCAGCACCCGTCCATGGCCTCTCACACGCGCCAGCTCAACACGCTGCATGTGTGCTCAAGACCTCCTCGCATGGAGCCAGCCGCGGCAGTGACCCAACGGTGATGACGGCAACAGCAGCAGCGGGTATGCATGGGCGAGGGGTCAGGGTGCGATGTGAGTGCTGCGAGGGGCAGTCGCGTGTCCGCACCCCCACAGGTACATCTCATTTTTTCTTCTGCACCCTCATCTCCTGTTTCCATGCCCCCGGCCACATGACATGTGTGTCCCATCCCACCCCATGCCCCATGCCCCTGCCCCTGCGCTAGGATCGCCAGGTATCGCTGACGATGAGCGCAGCCGAGCAGGCACAGCGAGCGGGCGGTGCACAGGCGAGCGGGCTCAGCAAGCGAGTGGCGCGGAGGTGGGCGGGCACGGCGGGTGACCGACGGGCACGATGAGCAGCAGGCAGGCAAGCGGTGAGCGAGCGGGCGGCGTGGGCATGCAGCAAGTGAGCTGCGCGGGTGTCAGCATGCAAGCAGTGGTAGGCACGCAGCGAGCATGTGGTGGCATGGATGCACAGCATGCGAGCAGCGCGGGCATGCAGCATGCGAGCAGTGGTAGGCGCGCAGCATGCATGCGGGACGTGGCGGGTGCGCAGTGAGCATGTGGGCCGCGGGAGGTGTGCAGTGAGCGTGCAGGCCATGGGAGGCATGCAGCGAGCGTGCGGGCCGTGGGAGGCATGCAACGAGCGAGCGGCAGCAGAGGCATGCAGCGAGCGAGCGGTGGGGGGAGGCACGCAGCAAGCGAGCAGCAGCGGGAGGCGTGCAGCGAGCGAGCGGTGGCACGGGTGGGCAGCAAGTGAGCAGCGGCATGGACACGCAGCGTGCAAGCAGTGGCAAGAGGTGCGCAGCAAGCGAGCAGCGGTGGAGGCACTAGTGAGCGTGCGGGCCATGGGAGACATGCAGCGAGCATGCGGCGGCACGGGCACGCAGCGTGCAAGTGGCGGCGCAGGCATGCAGCAAGCAAGTGGCAGTGTGGGTGTGCAGTGTGCAAGCAGTGGCGGGCGCGCAGGGCTGCGGGAGGCGCGCAGCGAGTGGGTGGCAAGTGCAGTGAGTGACGGGTGTACCGGGAGGCGGGTGCACTGGGAGGCATGCAGCGAGCGAGCAGTGCACGGGCAGCAAGCGGGTGTGCAGTGAGTGGGCAGGCCTGGCAAGCGAGCGGCGGTGCAGTGGCAGTGGGATGTGTACATAATCAGGCTGGAGCGGGTCTTCATGCCATTGATAAGATGGATTAACTGGCATGTTTAGCTAAATGCACATATAGCTAAATGTCTGTTGACTTGCTGTTGGTGAGTAAATGGGCATTTAGGTTTATGTCAGGTGGCTACTACTGTACATTTAGCTAAGTGGCTACAGGTAGTGGTGCCACAGTGTCCCGCAGACTCGTGAGTCTCAACGAGAGCAGCCCAGCGGCCAGTCGGTGGGAGCACTAGTTTGTGTGCATTTGTCTTGGCATGCTTCCAGAGGTGGCCACCTTTCATGAAGAAGTCGTGGCAATACTGCAGGAAGTGAGCATACTCCCAGTCCGTCAATCCATCAGGGCGGATCAGATGGAGCAGGAAGTTGGTGACAGCATGCAGTCTGTCAAGACTCGGTCGTAGACAGCAGAGAACCACCCAAGTCACCAGTGATGATGAGAGCGAGAGAGCAGAGAGCGACTAGCAGCGCAGTGACCTGTATTGGAGGTACAGTACAGTACAGACAAAATGGACAATCTAGGGAAATAGGCAAGCGACAGGGAGCCTATAAGTACTGGGATGACAATGGGAAAAGAACAATGAATGCCATAACGGGTCGAACAATAGAGTGAGAACAATGGTGGCCAAAAGGAGAACAATGGGAGGGAGAACAATAGGATGTCCCAAAGGGGAACAAGGGCATGGGTGAAGGATAGCCCCAGGTCATGTGAGGAAGTGAACATGTGATGGGGCTGCTGGAGCACATGACCGACGCGATGCCTTGATGGCAGAGAAGAAGGTGGAGAGAAATGGAGTGATCCATGACACAGTTGGGCATCCGTGAGGAGGGACTTTTCGGACCTTGGAACATCTGCATAGGATGCCAAGTGGTCTTGCAGAGGAGGCACGACAAAATCACCGGTGGCGACATTGGTCGAGATGAGCTGTTGGGCCAGCTGAGGGCGGTTGCAGCCAATCCGAGGCACATTTATCATGTGTACAAAGCCATAAGCACGGTCGACCCAGTCGTCAAAGTCATCGTCGGGTTTGGGCGCATCCATCAGAAAAATATGCAGGTCCTACATAGTTCTACATATCTTATATAGAAGTCATAGGCCCATAGCACCTCCCTTTACTACATAGCCCTCATAGCCCAAAGGAGGAGCTATGGAGTGCTATGAGATTCTATAGAGCTGAAGAGGATGCTATGAACTACTATCATAGCTATCATAGCTAAGTATGAAGCTATTATAGGGTACTTAGCTATTAAATCTATCAGAGCTATGTTACCTACTTATGTTATACTCAATATGTAAACTTAACACATCTATCACAGTAATAAGAACTATCAAAACTATTAAAAATTTTGTCTAGCTATAAAGCAAATCTCATATATATCACTATTACTAAAAGATCATATCAAAACATTATTTCAAGATTAATTACTCAAATTTCACATTATATTAATCAATCATGAGTCATATATTACAACATCATAATCTAATAATAATCTTTATAATTTACTACAACAATATATATTTATAACTCAAAAAGATAACAAATTAATAAAACCTACTTTAATCTAAAAAGCGAAAATCTATTGATCAAAGATATTAAATAATAAAGACACAAGACAATAAAAGATTAGCCCACCTTTACTTGAGAAGATAACAAAGACATAACTAGAGGGAACATTAGTAAAGAACATAAGACATTAAATTAAAGTCAACACACCTTAAAGATAATTGAGCAAAGGAACAACGAGCAAAGAAGGAACAACGAGCAAAGAAAGCATGATGACGAGCAAAGAAAGCATGACAACGAGCAAAGGAGAAGCAACGGCGAGCAAGCAACAATGACGACGACGATGCCGACGTGGCGAGAGATGGTGGGGGTTAGAGAGCAAGAGGCAACGCACGTTGGGCAAGCCTTATATACGATTCCCGGGCGAAGCCGAGATTCGTGGCTGCTGGGCATTGCCGAGCGCTGCGTCAGAGACTGAGTATTAGATTTCGTTAACTTGTGTTTGCTGATTCGTAGCGTACGGTACATAAGTTAGATATGTAGCTCATACAATCGAATGATATGAATGTATTCTATATGTAGTCTTTTTTTTCTAAATTATAGTGATTTTATTCGATTAACAATGTTCGAGATGTTTGAACTCGCGCAATCGGTAGCTCGAGCACTAAGGTGCCGCGTCGTTCGCTTGTCATTATCCTCACTCAGCTCCCCTTGCATCCTGCCCTCCTTGTCGCTCTCCTCGCTTTTTGTCACCCCGAAGGTCGGCAGGATTAATAAGAGGCTCGGGGGAGGTCAAGGTATGTGAAAAAGCCTTATGTATTTGTGTTGTCGTACTAATTCTGAGAGTATCGCTCATTATCCGAGCGATACTCTCGTTCTTTCGTGCCTCCGGCCCCCCATCGCCCTCTCTCTACCCTTCTCCACCCTCTTCATGTCCTCTGGCCCTTCTCGCACCCTCGTCGCATCCCTCGCATCGCCGTCACGTTACAACACGCGACGTTCTCTGTATGTGGCTCTGACGCCCCCAGTGCCACCTCAACCTCCCGTGCTTGGCCTGTGCCTGCCCTCGCACCCGCTGGTGTCTGCCCTCCGCACTGTGCATGCCCTCCACCAACAACCCCACATGGCCAGGACAACGACACGACAACGACTACCGAGTCTCGTTGCCGTGGCAACAAGACTCGGTGTGTCGTGCTGCACCCCTGCATTCGTTTCCCGCACCCTGCGCACTGTGTCTGCGCACTGAGTGCAGCTCCGCACCCTCGCACACCCTCCACGCCGCCCGCATACCCTCTGCGCCACCTGCGCACTCTCCACGCCGTCCGCGCACTCTCCACGCCGTCTGCAATGCCTCCACGCCCTCTCCACGCCGTCCACACTGCCTCCACGCCTTTCGCGCACCCTCCATGCCTTCCGCGCCATCTCAACGCCATCCGCGCCACTCCACGCCATCTGCGCCGCGTCCGTTCCCTCCCCGCCACGTCCGTGCCCTCCCTACCGCGTCCGTGCCCTCCCCACCGCGTCCGTGCCCTCCCCGCCATGTCTGTGCCCTCCTCGCCATGTCCACACCCTCTGTACAGCATCCCCGCCCTCTGCGCCGTGTCAACACCCTCTCTGCCGTGTCCGTGGTCCTCTCCGCCGCGTCCAAGCCCTCCTCACCGCATCCACGCCCTCATCGCCGCGTCCACGCCCTCCCTGCCGCGTCCATGCCCTCCCCGTCGCATCAACGTCCTCTGCGCCATGTCAGCGCCCTCCCTGCCGCCTTCGCGCTTTTTCTGCTGCCTCTACACCTTCTGCGCTGCCTCCACCCTATCCGCGCTGCGTCCGCACTGTGTCCGCGCCACCCGTGCCGTGTCCACGCCATCCGCGCCACCTCTCCACCTCCCTCTGCCACACCTCGCGTGCATCGTCAACACATGCGCGTGGCCATAATGCCACCCGCACGGACCTCGGCAGCCACTCTAAGGCAGCGCAGCAGGCAGCGGCCCGCGCGTGACCCCGCCATCGTAGACAGGGTCTGTCGATGCCACGGCGCGATGTCAGCGGGCTGCATGTGACGTCAGCAGCCCGCGCAACACTGCTACATGATGTGCGCACGGCTATGATCTACATGTATGCAATGCCACCTTAGTAATATTCCTAATTACAACTAGTTTCTGTAGCTGTAAGTTAGTATTTGTAACTGTGTTCCTTATACCAGTAAACCATTTTTTTTGAAAATGGAAGTCCCTCATTTAATAACACTGAAAATTTGACTTGTGATTATGGAGTCTACCATATCTGACATAGGGCTGATAGAGTCCATAGCAAGGCTATAATGGTACATAGCTCTGATAGTAATGGCTTATAGCTACATAGGCCTATATACCTTCTGCCTGCTGCTATAAAGGCTATAATAATGTGCATAGCTCAACATAGGTGTAAGGGTGGCTACATAGACCTCATAGCACTATGCTAGGACACATACTTTAGTACTGAGCTATATAAATTTCTAATTTTTCAGATGTCATCATCCTGGGGGCGGCATTGGGAGAGGCCATCCGGCCCATGCTTCTTGTCAGGGACGTGAACCAGGGTAAATTGAAACATGAGGATGCCAACGATCCACCGGTTCATGGATGCACTAGGGGCGAGATTGGGATTATTCAGCATGCCAGATATATAACGGGCGTCGATTTTGATAATCAGGTTGCGAATGCCAATGAGCCAGAGTTTGAGTGCGCAAAGGCTTCAGTATAGGCCATATAATTCCAGCTTTGGTTGGGAGAAGCACGCCTCACGGTCATTCAGGGCGATAGAGCTGAAGCGGGCATACCGGCGAACTTTGGGGTTGTCCACATCCTGTTGACAGAGTAGGTAACCGATGGCAATATAGGAGGTGTTGACGCCCAGGATCACTGAGGCAGGAGACTCGTAATCTATCGCACACAGAGCGGGTGATGCGAGTAGCGCTTAATTAAGGTCTTCCTGCCCAGCCAACTGGTCTTGGCCAAACTCGAATGGGGTGTCCTTGCGCGTAAGCCATACCAGATGATGAGCACATTTTGCAAAGTTCTTGATGAAGATGCGGGCCACGCCAATGGTCCCGAGAAAAGCGCGAACATCCAAGAGGTCGGTACAAGGTTGCCAGTTGCTGACCTTGGCGAGGTTGCTGAGTTCTGGCAAACGGCCCGCTGGCGTGCATCTATGGCTGACGACAATGATCTCCGGTGCGCAAAGGACAGTCTTTTTCCCTGAGAAGGTACCACCGCAATATTTCATGCATTGGACGACACGGTTCGCACCCTGGAAGTGTTCCCAGATGAAGCGATGGATACCCGGGTTCCAGGGTATAGTTTCAAAAATTTTGCCGGGCAACTCGTAATGGGTAGCTGGGCCTTTAATGGGGACATCATCGATATAGGGCATGGTGACAGCTGGGATTTCGGGCCAGAGGATTTCGGTAACGTCATCGTGGAAGATAGGCACAGAGTTCATCCACCCCATGGGCAGCGTAACGAGCCATTTGGGCCCGAACGGGGTTTGGAATGTGGTCATGTCACGGGACTCCTCCACCAAGAGTCGCTCGTCGTAACCAATGTAGAGATCAAGGATGCTGCTGCAAGCATGCCTGGCGAACTGCTCAGTGAGCTGGTTGGTAAAAGGCAGGACACCTGAGTGAGTGATGGTGACTTTGTTGAGTGGTTTGAGACTGTGCACAATGCGCAGGCTTGTACCATCCTTTTTGGTGATGCAGAACCAGCATGAGCGATATGATGACAACGAAGGCTCATATACACCGGCAGTGATCTTGGTACGGATGATCTTGCAGACCTTGTCATGGATGCCTGGCAGGATTGGACGGTTCTTCAAGACCCAGGGGGTGTGCAGTATCAATGGCATAACCACTGAGGGGAAGAAGTCTTCGTGGAAATGCCCCTGCTCTGAATCGTCCCAGGTGAAGGCGGTATCGTGGAGGCACATGAAATGGTGGAGTAGGTCGCACTCAGAGGGCCAGAGGAAACCTTCTGGATGGGTGCGATCAATAACCGCTTTTCTTTCTTTGGTATAGCAGGCGGTGGGAGCGAACGGGGGCAGATTGGGAGATAACTCCGGCAGGTCTTGGAGAGGATCGCCCTTGATGTTACGGAGAACCCAAAAATGCTCGGGGAGGTCCGTAAATACTGGGCAGACTTTTTGGGCAACTGGCTTGTATTTCTTGGTGGCATAAGAGGCGACAGGAGGACTGGTATCTGTCACACCAGGAGGCGGCGGACTCGGGTGACCTTGCTTGGAAGCAGAAGCGGACTTGCAGGCTGTAGCGGAGAGAAAGGCAGACAACAAATTAGATTTATCGGGGGCATCTGAAAGCGAAGGACCCCCTGGGCTAGAGTCGAGAAGCGAGGCATCACAGGCATAGAGATAAAGAGATTGAAGATGATCTTGGCATTTTTCTGGGTTTTCGGAACATTCTGGGGGTATAGCGGCATAAGCCGTGATTTGCGGCATCTCCGAGTCAAAATCAACGATGAAGGTGACCTCTCCTTGATCTTCGATCAAATCATTGAAGTGTGAAAATCCTCCTTTGCTGTGAGCGTATACTGAATGTCAGTGCGCGGGTGGGTGGGGATTGTGGCTGCTTCACTGGTGTTTGGGTCGAAGATGGTGATGGTCTGCATTTCATTGCGGTAGCTGTGCACAACAGACTCAGTAAGCACATCGAAAGGTCATCCGAGTAGGATATCATAGGTGGGCGACCGAAGGACGTGTATTTGGAGGTAGAGAACAATGTTGCCGAAGACTGCAGGCACATTTTGGCACAGGCCCAGCAAGTCATCAAGTTTGCCATTGGCAGATTGCATAGTGAGGATAATTGTGGGGTCATATGACAGGCATAAGGTATAGCAAACACTCTCTGACATGGAGATGACCTGAGAACCTGGATCCAAGATGCACTCAACCGGTTCTTGATGATCTATGAGTGCTGCAATAGAGCGCAACACCGCAGACTCATGCGAGACGATCAGGGGTTTAGGCTTTTCATCCGGGTGGAGTTGCTTGAGGTACTGCTCGTAGGGATCCAGGAGGATGACAGCACCTTCCAGCGGCTCAGCGCACTGGTGCGAAAGGATAGATACCCATGGATGAGGGGGCGAGGCTGGGTGCTGCACACGGTTGCCTTCGGCAGGCTCGCTCACAAACTGGATACCTGCAGCGAGCTCTACTTGATGTGCTGGCGAGGCCAGCTCCTCGACTGCATCTTTGCCTGGCAGCTCGGAGAGCAGGTCAGTCTCATTAAGGACTTCCAACAGGTTCTGTCCTGCCACTGGACGCGTGTGATGCCGTGAGTGTCACGGATCGCTCCATTTCTCTTCGCCTTCTTCTCTGCCATCAAGGCATCACGTCGGTCATGTGCTCCAGCAGCCCCATCACATGTTCACTTCCTCACATGACCTGGGGCTATCCTTCACCCATGCCCTTGTTCCCCTTTGGGACATCCTATTGTTCTCCCTCCCATTGTTCTCCTTTTGGCCACCATTGTTCTCACTCTATTGTTCGACCTGTTATGGTGTCCATTGTTCTTTTCCCATTGTCGTCCCAGTACTTATAGGCTCCCTGTCGCTCGCCTATTTCCCTAGATTGTCCATTTCGTCTGTACCGTACTGTACCTCCAATACAGGTCACTGCGCTGCTAGTCGCTCTCTGCTCTCTCACTCTCATCATCGCTGGTGACTTGGGTGGTTCTCTGCTGTCTACGACCGAGTCTTGACACCTGGACAATCTCTCATACACCCGCCTCACCTCCCTACTATCGCCCATCATACCTTTCTTCTTTGAACCCTTCACCGCCGACATCTTCACCGAATCTCGACATCCATTCCATCAACCTCATCTCCCCTTCCCCATCGCCAACACCATCGAGGGCAGTGCACTCATCCCCCTCCTCCGCTATTGTGCTGTGAAGCGTTGGGAAGCCGAAGGAGTTTGGTTTTGATTGAGGTCATGGAAACCACGTGCAGGTGCTATCTCCATTGCCTTATACGTTCGAATTCGAGTTTCCTTTGACATCGACTTGCAAGAATTCACGTTCGGTGCCTCGGACATCGCTTACCACTGTCGCCAACCCAACCGAGGATCCCCTGCAAGTATCCTGCCATCGACCTCGTTCCCCTTTTGCACACTAGGTCTCTTCACCCCGGAACCCTCGCCTGAGCCTGTGTGGGCCAGAGAACGCCTCGGCCACCGATTCCTCAGAACCCTGTACTCGGACCCCCTGTACCCTTGTGCTCTTGGTCGTCGCCCAGTTGCGGCTGACTTCCTTTAGACCTCACCATTGATCCCACCGACCCCCGTTTCCAGACCACAGAACCATACCCACTTGGCGTCTTTGCCTCGCTCGACGAATACTTCATCTACACCCTTTCTGGCATCGTTCGAATAGACTTTGTCTCGGAGGACGACGACGGTCCTGCACAGTGGTACTTCGCTGATCGTGACGACCAGGCAGACCTCGAGCTTAACGACTTCGACGTCGCAGCTACAGAACACTGCCGTCAACACCCCGCTACCCCACCGCTTCCCACCATTGCCCTTTCTAGTGCAGATTCTCCCCCTGCTCGCACCACACCACTTGTTGTTCCCCCAGGTATTACCTTCAACCTGGTAACCAACAACTACTACGCATACCGCTCCGACACCAATCGGCTTGTAGTCAGTTGGCGACCCAGCCTCGTAGACGAAAGTGACCTGTGGTTTTGGCAGGCCAGTACCCTCTTCTTAACCGCTGCAGAACTTGCACTCTCTCAGGCAGTTATAGAGAATCTCGCTCAGCAACAAGCTACCCGCCTCGATACCCTTCGGGCCCCACCACCACCACCTGTTTCAACGCCTACCCCAGTACCAGTCCCCTCACCTGCTCCACCCATTGCCGCTGTGGCATCGACATCCACCGTCAACGTCAAACCAATCATCGCCCCAGCCCCCCCTGTCCACATCAGGAAAAACCGGAGTTTCACTAAATCAGATGATGTGCCTATAGAAGCATTGATGTGCCTATAGAAGCACTGATGTAGATATAGAAGCACTGATGGTAGCTACCGGTGTTTTCCAGCTGATCCTGTAGCTCTTCTATTACATACTGTATGACTGCATTCAGGTCCCATAGCTTGTCTTGTCCTACCGTAGTCTCCTGTAGTTTTCTGTAGTGACACTGTCTTTTTAATCCATTATATTGCTCAAAAGTCTTTCAAAAGTGATGTGAGACTTGTATTTCATCATATGATCTGCCAGTTTTGATTACTAATGTGCTATCACCACTAGTGACATGTTACGCACACATATGTGCCTCTAAGCAAGTCCTGCTCATACTGTGTGTCTGCATTTTTTTGCGGTTCCAAGGCAAGCAGGAAATAACTCAGAACAAATGTGAGTGTATTAAAATACTCTTGACTAACACTTTTCAACAAGTCTAGGATAACACCCTTGTATAGACGACTTCAAGTTTCAAAAGGTATGTGTGGCTGACGCTTTGACACCATAGATTTTGATGTTGTGCACCAAGCACTACACCGATTTGCATGTATGTACATGCGTTCGAAAGCTACTGATTGCCACTTTCTGGAACACTAGAAATGTTGCCGGTGCGTTCACTCATTGTAAAGATATCCTCAAAACATGTTCTTGCTGACAGGTTTTAGAGATTCTATTGTAGTGCCTCGAGTTTTTCACCCATCAGGGCGCACGATAACTCGTTCGAAAGCTCTTGATGAGCTCCTTTTAATGAGATAAAGTTTTTCGTGGTATGTCTAATATTCATCATGATATATCCAATTTTCGCTCATAGGGACGATTTTTAAATCTTCTCGGATCAGGTTGTGTAGGGCACCGTTCGAAAGCTACGCTCAACCGCATTCAGGAATGTCTGAAACGTCAGCGGTGCGTGTTCTCGTTGTGAAGATATGCCAAAACTGCTGTTTGACCTCCATTTTCAGAGATTTTGCCACTGGTGCACGAGTTCTGCACCTAACGTAGCATATGAGGGCTTGTTTGGACGCTACGAATAAGAACATTCAGATGAGCCAAGAAGATATGTGGTGCGTGCAATATTCATAAAGTTATATCACTTGTTGTATCTACTAAATGTTACTTATAGCATTCTGGCCATAGCGCCTTTGATATCCAACAGATCATGGCGTACAAGGCATCGTTCGAAAGCGACGATTCGTCCGGCTCAGCCCGTACTAGGTACGTGTTAATCAGATGAAAACTGATGTTTGTAGCAGAGAAATGCAGAACTCTCCAGGGGACCCGGATACTCTCCCACGCTCCTTGCAGCTAAGGCACACAATAGGGCAGAACACAGATGGCCATATCTGGCAATCTGATTTCTGCCAGCATTGGACAAGTGTAAGTCAGTGTAGAGTTCATATCTATAAACACTGAAGGAAATTTTGTAAGTAATGTAACTTGCAATGTTTTTATTTTTCGTGCAGGAGCCAGAAACCAGATTGCCAAATATGGCAATCTGGTTTCTGCCTTTGGTGTTGTTTGGCCTCAGGATTTGCCAGCAGCGCGTCGTCTTTGCCACTCTTTCTAAGTCTCTTCTCTCTCACTCTCTCACTCTCTCACTTCTCTCTCTCTTGTTTTATTGTAAGTCTGGTATTCTTTTGTTCTCATCTCTTTTCAGGTTAGAAGGGTGTAAGAGAAGGCTACAAGAGTGATACTGGTACATTGTATGTATGTTTGTTTTTATTTTATTGGTTGTTTCAGTGCTGACATGCTTGCTCATCTGTCCCCTACCTGCCCGCTTGCCCATGCAACCATCCACATGCATGCCTGCCTGCTTGCCTGCTCACTTGCCTGATGGCTTGCCCGCTTGCCTGATGGCTTGCCCTGCAATCTGCTTGCCTGCCTGCTCATCTGCACACCTGCCTGCTCACCTCTGTACCTTTCCACTTGTTCACATACTCATCTGCTCACCTGCTTGTTTGCATGCTCATCCACTTACCTGCTTGCCTACATGCCCACCTGCTCACTCACATGCCCACCTGCTCACTCGCGTGTCTGTCTGGCCTATGTATGTACTACAGTAGAGGGGGCTGGTGTTTATATATCTGTGAGATGACAGCACAAGTGGCCTAATGTAGTATGGAGTAGTGATTAGCTAGCTCATGTTATGTAGTTATTCTTAAATAAAGTTTTTGAATGTTCTGATATATTGCAATTGAGTGAAATATAAGGATATCAACAGTTGTTTATACATTGAATTGTATAACTACTATAAAGAGATTCATTACTACAGTAGAGACATATTCACTACAGGTCACTATGGCTCACTATCAGAGCCACGGTAGTAGGGGGGGGTCCTACGAGTACTACAGGAGCTACGGGAGCTACAGGTCACTACGGTAGGATTCTGATCACTACTGTAGCTCATGGTAGCCCACTGTAGCTCTTCCTGTTTTTCCAGATGCAACCGTCCATCAACATGTCCAACCCTGAGATCGGCGTCAAACCTGCTCCCTTTGAGGGAGATCGTTCCAAGTCCAAGGAATTCCAGCTGCGTATTCACTTATTCCTTCGTGCCAACTCTGTCAGGTATAAAGAGGATACCGCCCAGATCTCCCTCTTCCTCGACCTCTGCCAGGGCCCTATTGCCGGCCAGTGGGCCACCCAGCGTGTCGAGGAGATCCTTGAGGATGACGATCTTGTGGCTGCAAACACATCTCCAGCTCACGTTCCCCGTTATGCCAACCTCACCGCCCTCCGAACTCGCTTCAACTTGGACTTCTCCCCCCTCGACGACTCCAAGGACGCCTCCCATGCCATCCAAACCCTCCAGATGGGTACGCGCCTGGTAGTCGACTACATCACCGAGTTCGAGTCCTTCGCCCCTCGCACCGGCTACAATGATGTGGCCCTGATCGACTGGTTCCTGCATGGCCTCAACAGCACCCTGCGGGATGATTGCCAGCACAGCTACCCCACGCCCACTACCCTGGCTGAGTGGAAGGCCAGGGCCCGTGACAGGAATGCTGCCTACCTCATGCGCACCCGGTTCCAGAGTCCCCGCCCTACAACTGGGCGCACCCCGGTGAGCACTCGCTCCCCTCAGTCCACATCTACTGGTCGATCCCGCACAGTTGCTGCTACAGGTGCCCAACTGCCCAAACTCTCGGAGCCTGACCGTGAGCGTCTCAGACGTGAGGGCAGTTGCTTCTGCTGCCGCCAGAAGGGCCATGGCTTTTGTGACTGTCCCCTCAATGCCGACTCCAACCCCCGTGCCCCAATCCCTCGTGTCCGAGCGCTAGAAACCGGCTCTGCCCCGGGAGTAGCTCCAGAAGATGCAGCCGCCGCCCTCGCTGTCCCTGCCATCAACAGGTCCATCGCCGACTTATCGTCGCAGTTGAAGGACTTGAGCGAGGAAGAGAGGGAAGAGGCAAAAGCTGCATTAAAGGATATGGTTGAGGGTTTTTAAAGCGCCCCCCGGTCACGTCGTCCGTGGGTGGCAAGAAACATTTCTTTGATCCGTCGAATCGCTTCTCTGTACTATCTGACCCCTGTGAGCAATTGTATCCATCGTCTTTGCGCATGTCCGCTATCACGCCCAACCATCAGACACCGTCCATTACACTCCAGGCCAAGATTATCACTACCCCGATCAAGAAACAAATCGACGCTGAGGCACTTCTCGATAGTGGTGCAGAAGGCATCATTATGCACCCCGAGTTTGCCAAGAAACACCAGTTCCCCCTCAAGAAACTCCCTAAACCCTTTCCCGTTCGCAATGTGGACAACTCCGAAAACATCATGGGCTGGGTCTGCTATTCAGTCAACCAGAACATCCGCATTTATGCCAAGGACTCGACGTCCTTCCATGAGGAGACAGCTAAGTTCTATCTCGTTGACATTGACGACTACGACATTATCCTTGGGACCGATTGGTTACAGGAACACAACCCTGAAATTGATTGGGTCTCTCGTCGTGTCGACATGACTCGCTGCCCTCCCTCTTGCACTCTGAATAAACCCCCGGTCAAGAACCTGTCCACTCGCACTGAACGCCGCCACTCAGCCCCTCGTCCACCAGTCCTCAGCGCTGCTGCAGTACTGCTCCCCCCACCTTGCCCCCCTCCATTGCTCCCACTGCCCCCACCATTTGTCGCTGCTCCACTTCCCAAATACGTGATCCCCGCTCGCCGAGTCCAAGGTGTCCGCCTTCGCCGCATCCACCTGTCCAAAGTCCCTGCACATCTATTCACTGAGGACGATGACCCCCGACCTAATGTCGATGACGACTGGGTTGAAGAAGGCCTTCGTCTAGCTGGTGTTCTCCCTGACTGGGACACACCACCCCCACCAGACGATGACCCTGACTATCAACACACCATCCGTATCCGTCGCTCTTTCACCAATGCTCAGAAACTGGCAGAGCGTGTGGCCACTCATGTTGCAGAGAAGTCCTTTGCTGAGATGGTTCCCCCTCAGTATCAGGATTTCCAACCTGTCTTCGATGAGGAATCCTCCCATCGCCTCCCCGAACGTCGCCCTTGGGATCACGCCATTGACCTGAAAGATGGTTTTGAACCCCGTTCATGCAAGGTCTATCCTATGGCTCCTACCGAGCAGGAGGACCTCGATTCATTCCTTGATGACCAGGTCAAGAAAGGCTACATCTGTCCTTCCAAATCCCCTATGGCGAGTCCCTTCTTCTTTATCAAGAAAAAAGATGGAAAACTATGCCCCGTCCAGGACTATCGCACCCTCAACAAAGGCACCATCAAGAATGAATATCCCCTGCCCCTCATCTCTGAACTCATTGACAAGCTCAAGGGTGCCAAAGTCTTCTCCAAGATGGACATTCATTGGGGTTACAACAACGTTCGCATCAAGGAGGGCGATGAATGGAAAGCCGCCTTCAAAACCAACCGCGGTCTCTTTGAACCCCTGGTGATGTTTTTTGGTCTTACAAACTCCCCTGCCACGTTCCAAGGAATGATGAATGAACTTTTCAAGGATCTCATTGATACGGGCAAAGTCGTCATCTACATGGACGATATCCTCATTTTCACCGAAACCCTCGACGAACATCGTGACCTTGTGCGCAAGGTCCTCCAACGCCTCCAGGACAATGACCTCTTCCTCAAACCAGAGAAGTGCTCATTCGAGCAGTCCTCAGTTGAGTTCCTCGGTCTCATCGTCTCCCATAACACGCTCGCCATGGACCCCGTCAAGGTTGCAGGCATTGCTGAATGGCCTGCCCCTCGTAACGTCAAGGACGTCCAGTCCTTTGTTGGCTTTGGCAACTTCTATCGACGCTTCATCCAGGACTTCTCCAAAGTCGCTCGTCCCATGTTTGACCTTACCAAGAAAGACCATCCTTGGGCCTGGTCTGCTGAATGTCAACATGCCTTTGAGGCTCTTAAAGCTGCGTTCACCTCATCCCCAGTCCTTATCATGCCTGACCCGTCCAAACCCTACCTGGTTGAGGTCGATGCCTCAGACTATGCCACAGGAGGTATCCTATCCCAGCGCGGGGAGGACAAGCAATGGCACCCTGTTGCTTACATCTCCAAGGCCTTCACCGCCCCTGAACGCAACTACGACATCTATGACAAGGAACTCCTGGCCATCATCCGCGCCCTCGAAGCCTGGCGCCACTACCTGGAAGGTTCTCCCCATACTGTGGAGATCTGGACCGACCATAAGAACCTGGAATACTTTAAGTCTGCCCAGAAGCTGAGTTGTCGTCAAGCTCGCTGGGCTCTCTTCCTCACTCGTTTCGACTTCACCCTGATCCACAAACCCGGTATTCATCACCGGCCAGATGCCATGTCGAGACGACCTGACCATAGAGAGGGGGTGGACGACGACAACTCCGATCGTGTCCTCCTCGACCCCAAGTACTTCCAGATCCGTGCTACATGTCCAGCTGCTGTCAAGTCTATTGGCAATGCTGATCTTCGCCAACGCATTCGCAATGCCAAGACCAAGGACATTGAGGTTGTTCAAGCCCTTGATGTGATCCTGAACAATGGTCCCCGCTCCCTCGTCAAGAACCTCCAAGAATGGAACTATGAGGATGGCCTCATCCTCTTTCGTGGCAAAGTCTACATCCCTGCTGACAAGGACCTTCGTCGAGACATCATCAAGCTGCATCATGACACCCCCATGGCTGGTCACCCAGGACGCTACAAGACCTATGAGCTCCTCAGTCGCAACTACTGGTGGCCCGGTATGTCTGTCTTCGTTCGTGATTATGTTGATGGCTGTGCTACCTGCCAGGCCACCAAGGTTCAAAATCACCGCCCTCATGTTGAAACAATTCCCAATGCCATCCCTACCCGTCCCTTCCAAGACATTACCTCGGACTTCATCGTCAAACTCCCAGAATGCCAAGGCTATGACTCCATCAATGTGGTCGTCGACCATTTTACAAAGCACGTCTCCTTCACTCCTTGTAAAGAGACCATTACCAGTGATGGCACAGTCGACATCCTTTTTGACAGGATTTATCGGAACTACGGCCTCTGGGAACGCCTCATCTCTGATCGTGGCCCACAGTATGCAGGCAAAGTCATGCGTGGTGTCTTTGACAAACTTGGTATCAAGTCCTCCCTCAGCACCGCCTATCATCCACAGACCGACGGCGAGTCAGAACGTGTCAATCAAGAACTCGAGCAGTTCCTTCGTACCTTCTGCAACTACCGTCAGGATGATTGGGTCCAATGGCTCCCTTATGCTGAGTTCTCGCACAACCACCGTATCCACAGCGCCACTAACCGAGCTCCATTTGAAATGCTCCTTGGCTATATTCCCACTGCCATCCCCACTGTCAACCCCACATTGTCTACACCCGCCATCGAGGATCGTTTCCGTCACCTCGAACAACTTCGCACTGAGGTCCAGGCCAGCCTTCAAACAGCTGCTGATCTCATGAAGCGCAACAACCAGGACCATATGCATGACACCATCCACTTCCAGGTTGGTGACAAGGTCTGGCTCGATGGCAAGAACATCAAAACCACGCGACCCAAAGCTAAGCTTGCTGATCAATGCCTGGGACCTTTCGAAATCACTGACGTCCTGGGCCCAGTCTCTTATCGACTGAAGCTACCGACCACCTGGCATATCCACCCAGTGTTCCACACGTCCCTGTTGTCCCCTTACAAGGAAACCGATGCTCATGGTCCCAACTTCCCTGCACCACCACCTGACCTTGTGGAGGGCGAGGAAGAGTACGAAGTTGAGTCTGTCCTCGATGCTCGTCTCACTCGGAACAAACGCGGCATTGAATATCTCGTCAAATGGGCAGGCTACCCTGATTCGGAAAATCAGTGGCTTTCACGTACCTCCCTTTCCAATGCCCATGGTGCAATCACTGACTTCTACACCCGCCATCCGCATGCACTCAAGGCTCCCAATCTTCGTGGACTCATCTACCTCGACCCCGTCCATGCTCATCATGCACTCCAGGCGAAAGTGCGTCTTAGAGAGGGGGTGATGTCACGGATCGCTCCATTTCTCTCCGCCTTCTTCTCTGCCATCAAGGCATCGTGTCGGTCATGTGCTCCAGCAGCCCCATCACATGTTCACTTCCTCACATGACCTGGGGCTATCCTTCACCCATGCCCTTGTTCCCCTTTGGGACATCCTATTGTTCTCCCTCCCATTGTTCTCCTTTTGGCCACCATTGTTCTCACTCTATTGTTCGACCCGTTATGGTGTCCATTGTTCTTTTCCCATTGTCGTCCCAGTACTTATAGGCTCCCTGTCGCTCACCTATTTCCCTAGATTGTCCATTTCATCTGTACCGTACTGTACCTCCAATACAGGTCACTGCGCTGCTAGTCGCTCTCTGCTCTCTCGCTCTCATCATCGCTGGTGACTTGGGTGGTTCTCTGCTGTCTACGACCGAGTCTTGACAGTGAGACTGCCTCCTTGTATTTCGCACGTAGTGCAGGCACCAGGGACCAGAGCTCGCCCTGGGTGACCTCGATAGGGAGTGACATGGCATGCGCGAACAGGTGGTCCAGCACGTCTTGCCTGACTGAGTCTTGCGCATGGCGGGTTGGGCCCATCTCTTTGACTACTTCGATCACTGGGACTTGCACAGGCCTTGCACCGTCGCGGGCTCTGGCAAATGGATGAATGGGACCATCAGGGTCACAGACATCGTCGCGTACTGCAGGGTGAGATGAAAGGTGGGGGGGGATGTCTCATTCTGGGCCTGGGGCCGATAAAGCTTGCGGAGGGGGCAGGGACACCCGTGGTGGCTCTGGTTCATCCTCGATGGTCGGGCACGGTGGCGCACAGGGCAATCGTGGAGGGGCTGGTTGGCAGGCAGGCTCTTCCATCCTGCGAGCTCATTCATCTGAGAAATTTGTTTTCAATATAGCAGCAGCTTATATTATGGGTCCTATCAGTGAGCTATAGAGTCTATGATGTTTGACTGTTAAGCTATGTAAAGCTATATAGGCTATCATAGCCTCCATAGCAGACAGTGTGACATCCATAGGATTATCATAGCTTTCATAGCCTGTAGTCTGAAATACATAGGGCTATCCTACTTGGTGAGGTGAGCTATGACCACTATGATCACCATAGCTGATGAGATAGAGACCCAAGAATTTAAGTCAAGACTTATTATTTTAAAATGCATAGTATTACAAACTACTCTACTACATTAAAGAAGTAAGCTAAACCAGGGACTAAGTGCCCCAAACCAAGCTCACATGCTGATAATGTGGCAGTAGTCATGCCGGTGACTGCTGGTAGTCATCGGCATAGGGCGCAGATGGCGCGGAGACGGTGCGGATGGCGCAGAGATGGTGAGACGATGCGGAGAGGATATGGATGATGCGGACAGGGTATGGACAATGCGGAGAGGGCGCGGACGGCACGTAGAGGGCGCGGACGGCGCGGAGAGGGCGCGGACGGCGCGGAGAGGGTGCGCACGGCGCGGAGAGGGTGCGCACGGCGGGGATAGGGCGCGGACGATGCGGAGAGGGCGTGGACGGTGCGGAGAGGGCGCGGACGGCGCGGAGACGATGCGGGCAGCGTACAAGTTGGCGCCGATGCGCAGGAGGGCTCGACCAGCGTGTGGGGCGTTCTGCACGCGCGCGGGGCGCTGTGCACCGTGCGGGAAGTCGTGCATGCGTGCGGGTTGTCGTGCGAGCCGTTGCACACGCACGTGGGGCATGCGAGGGAGCACGCGAGGGAGCACGCGGGGTTCAGAAGGCGCGCAGGAGCATGCGCGCGTGTCCGGGTCGTTGCAAGCGAGCGCGGGGTGTTGTCGCGCGGGCGGGGGTATTGAACACGCACGCGGAGCCTGGAACATATGCGCGGGACATGGCGCACGCCTGAAGGGCGTCGCGCGTGTGTCCAGGGCATAGGGTGCGACTGCGGGATGTTGCGCGTGCGGCCGGAGCGTTGTGCGCGTGTCTGGGATGTTGTGTGCGCGAGCGGGTATTCGGACGAGCGGGCGTGGGGGGCGGAGCGTGCTGGAGCCGTTAGCCGTGTCGATAACACGGCAGGATGTGCAGGCGTTCGGATAGGATGCTTGAGGCGTTGAGGACACGGAAGGATGACGCGGAGGGACGACGATCGAGTCCCATTGCCGTGGCAACGGGACGCGGACGTGCGGACATCGAGGGCACGCGCGATGACGTGGCCCGTGCGCACAAGTCGTTGACGTCGCGCAGATGACGTCGCGTGGTGCACGCACGCACGCCGTGGCCGTGTGCACGCTGGCGCGTGGAAGGGGATGGGGTCGGAGCCGTGCGCGGGATCGCAGCCAGTTCGAGTCGGGCGCGGGGTCGATGAGCTGCGTGCGGGGCGCGAACGTGGCGTAGACGGGTCGAGGAAGGGGTGATGAGGGTGCAAAGGGGGACGGCGGAGTCGCAGGTCGGTAGCGTGGGGATGCGGGGAACCGGGTCGACAGAACCAAGACAGAACAAAGGATATCGAGAATGTCGCTCGAAAACGAGCGACATTCTCTTGATTAGAACGAATAAATGATGAATAATGCTGTTTGTACTCACCTGCAGCCCCTCTGCCTGCTGAAAACCCCCCTGTCCGTGTTGACGGTCAATAGAAGACGAAAGAAAGGGGAAGAGAGAGGAAAGACGGAGGAGTGGAAGGGAGGCTGGTGGGACAGAGCAAGTCTCGACGCGTTAACTCGGGGCTTCAGCCACCGAATGCGCGAAGACACACAGCAAATCAAATAAAACAGCACAAAATACGAAAAAAAGAGACGAGCTATAGATTATATATCTACGCACAATACATGATCTATCTATGTAGCAAGCGTACGATTGTACTACTGGGCAGCAGGGTTGAGATATCGAAATCTAATACTTAGTCCCTGATGCGGCGCTCGGCAACGCCCGGCAGCCATGATTCTCGGCTTCGCCCGGGATTCGTATATAAGGCTCGCGCGACGCGCGTTGCCTCTTGCCTCTTAATCCCCCACTTTCGTCGCATCGTCGCACCCTCGTCGTCGTCGTCACACCCTCGTCATCATCGTCGTATCCTCGTCGTCGTCGTTGTCGCACTGTCCTCGTTCGTTGTCGCACCCTCGTCATTCGTCGTCGCACCCTTGTCGTCGTCGTCGCGCCCTCATCGTCGTCGCGCCCTCATTGTCGTCATCTTCGTCATCATCCCCTCGTCGTCGTCGCATCCTCCTCGTTCGTCGTCGCATTCTCATTGTCGTCATCGTCGCTTGCTGTCTCCCTCATCGAGGTATGTTTCTATTCTTAGTCTCATGCCTGTTGCTAATGCTTTCGTACTTGGTTACAGTACTTTTGTAGGCTTACTAGGTAAGCAATGTGATATTTTAACACTAATATCTTTAAATCATCTTGTAGATTTTCGCTTTTCTGGTAGTTTGGTAAGCTTATTTCTCTTTTCTTGTTATGTTCTAATGCTAATATAGTCTTTTCTTGTTTTGCTTTTTGGAGTCAAAAAAACTTGTTATCTTTTGTAGTAGTCTCGTAATCTTTGTAGTATAGTAACATTTGTTAATGAAACTATGAAATATATAATATTTTTCAATTTCAACGTTTGTGACTTCAAAGCATAGCTATTGAACTTATAGTATTTTTCTCTTATATGCTGAAACAACATATCTGATAGAAATGACATAGAGTAGATATGAATCATACTAACTAGATACAATATAGTGATGAACATATCATATATAATTGGCATAGCTTCTATAGTTATCCTATCCTATAATAGCTATGGTAGCTATAATAGTTTATACTCTATGCTATGATAGCTATGGTAGCTATGATAGCTTATGCTCTATGCTATGGCAGCTATGGCAAGCTATGATAGCTTTGCATAGATTACTTGACTGCTATGTATAAAAGAGGACAGCTATGGACCTAGGAAAGCTATGTAGCCAACATAGCCTTATATACCAGTGACATATTTCTCAGATGTTCCAACACCCGGTTAGCTCTATCACGGCTGGCCACAGCATTGGGTGGGGGCACAACTGAGGTGTCCTTCAACTGATATAACCACCATAGCTCGCCCTCCAGGCTCTCGATCCACACGTCTGTGGTGAGCTGGTACAACCCTGCCTGGACCTGGGTATAGGGGGATGCGGTGGTCTGAGCGTATGCCAGCACGATGCAATAGCCATAGGGAGTGAGCCCCACCTGCGGCGAACTTGCCTGGTGGGTACCGGCTACACCCATCATAAGCTGACCCGTAGCTCACTGATTGGGGTTCATACGGTGGTATTCGTCGATCCGTTTGGCCATAGTCGCACCTGGGGGTCCTTGCAGGAGCCAAGCCCCAGAGGGTAAGACCATCTTGCCTTGGATGTCCTTCTTGCACTTGCCGGCGGCCATGTATTCCCAGGCTGTCATGCATTCGCGCACGAAATGCCCCACGTTCCCACAGAAGTTGCACTGATCTGACCCCATTCGCCCGCGCATTGGCACGCCTTGTGGGGTAGCAGCAGAATCAGCTTAAGCAAGGTGACTAGCTAGTCACCCCCTAATCAGGGCCACCTTAAGCAAGTTTGTAGGCTAGATTCTGGTGACTAGAAGAGATGATTGTCTAAATTTCTTCATGTAGACTAGATTAGCGATAGAAATTCAATGACAGTCTGACTACTTTCACTGACTACCATTTTCATGACTAGTTGGGGTGACAAAAAGATACTAGCTCAGTATCTTGTAATGGTGACTTGTAGGACCGACTACATACTACGAGCTACAATAACGACTACATTGCACGACTTATACTACTGACTAGACGACTAGGCACCATGACTAGTACAAACGACTATATTCAACGACTCCAACGACAACTAGATCGAACGACTACATTGCATGACTTTGACATATGACTATGATCTCATATCACAGTAAGAAGATAACAAGAAGATAACAAGAAAATAACAAGGACCTCTACCATGCTCTTCGTCTTCTTTATGCACTCGGAGCACTCCCTTCCTCGCTCTCATCCAAATCATCCAAATCATCGCGCATGGACTCCATTATACCGGCAATGGTGTTCGCGATGATTTCCTGCTGATAGGCTTGTTCATCTTCCATAGCTACCAGTGTTTCGGCCACCGCTTCTTCCACTCCCTCCCGTGCAAGTATTGTCGCCTGCAAGACGTGTCGCGCCCTCTTCGCCGATGTCAACCCGCCCTTTGGGACCGGAATGCATGACGGCGGGGCATTTGCTTGCGCCATGGCACGTTCGACGTACAAAGTAGGGTCACCACCTGGCGGCGTTACCCTGGGCAGAATTACTATCATAGCTACAGTAACGTGAAACAGATGTCACTCACACTATCATAGGGATCGTCATCTTGTCGATCCCATCTTCCCCATCTCATATGACTTGTCAGACATGCTCGTTGTCGTCGTCATCGACATGGCATTGTGTTATGCAGCAAGGTAGAGCAGCTAGGAATGCGATTATCGCATTGAGAGCGAGGTTGAAGCAAGACATGAGGTTTAATGGAGGGTGTAGTAGGAAGATATGGCTGTGGGGTGTAGGACGCGATGTGGAGACACGAGGATGCGAGAAACGCGAGAATACAAGAAGCGAAAACGACGAGCAGGCGCGAGGAAGACACAACGAGCCAACGCAATGAGCAGGCACGAGGCAGACACGACGAGCGAACGTGACGAGTCGACGCGACAAAGAAAGATGCGATCAGTAGTCGTGAGAAAGATGCAATGAACGAACACAACGAGCAGACGCGACAAGCAATGTACTCGTTGGATGTAAACAAGACAATGCTGTGCGAATGCGAGAACAGCACACTGCGGACTCGCAAAAACAACTCACTTTTTGCTACTCTGCATAATCGACTACATAAGCTAATCGTCCCCGTCAAACACTAGTCTTTGCTCCTCTGGAAACACCAATTGCGCCTCATTAAAGAGTCTCCTCCACATATTGGCTTGCCTGTAGCCATTTAGTCAGCACTAGAATACTCGAAACGTCATTACACGTACTTTGCGGCATAGCTCCCTTGCCCCTTATCCCCCAGGCCACTACTGGAAAGTAAAACGTCCGCTTTCGCTTTCCACTGGCGGTGCCATGTACGAAACGTCTGCTGCGTCCGTCGCATCTCTACGTCGAGCAGATTCTTCTGCTCTTGAGATCGTGCGACCGCAGCATGTTGTCTGAACCAATGCACTCTTTCATCTACCAAATATCTATGTCAGCATCATTTCATCACGAGTTCCCATTATGGCTCACATTCCATCAGCCACTCATCCGCGGCTGCATCTGTTGTGGAACCACGATACGACCCCATCTGCCAAATTCATGATCCTTCACTCACTTGGCCGTTTCCCTTTTTCCTACTCTTTGCACGAGCGCCGTGATACACGGTCAGCGCATAGCAGTCCGCTGGGCAAAGAGGCTTGTAATTGTGACTGTCAGAGCCGAGGATCATCAATATTGATCGAGTGCGTTCATATTCTTGCCGAAGAGCTTCAAGTCGGGATGACACGCTAGATATAATTTGACCATTACGAGTCTTGCTGTTTTGCCCAGTAGTGTCTTTGGTTGATCGCCAGAGGAATCCGTGCATAGCAGAACTTTTTTTGATATCCCGAATAAGATCATTTGCATGGCCTTCACGGAGCAGACGCTCTGCCTTTATGGCCTTAGCAAATTGTGCACAGCGACGGACAGCTGGGGGATACTGTGAGGGAAGCGGTAGAGAGACGTCCTCGGGATTGCAACGCTGCTCCGATGGCATCGGGGGCCATGCAGCGGTAGCAAAATCATGGAGAGTTTTCAAGTCCTCAACAATGAGACCTAGAGATTCTGCATACGCAGCCTCCCATTCTTCTAGATCATTAGCTAATCGCTCGTGCAAAAGTTCGAGCTCGTTGTAGACCGTATCCGAGTTCTTCGTTTCGTACTCTCGAACTTGCATATGAATCCTTCCTCTGTTGGAACAAGTTAGCTTCTTGGTGTTAGTACGTAATACGACACGCACTGCTTGTGTTCAATATCCATTGCAAATTTCACCATCCGCCCTAGACGATGGCTGGGTTCCAAAGTCATTCCATTTGTGGTGCGATGTCGCTCGTTCTCTCTATTGAGCTCTGCTAGTGCTTGCTTCTGTGTCGGCGCTGCAGTATATAAGTACTCTTCTTGGTGATTACGGAGTACAACGGAGTACACAGTACCTTTGTCCTCCATCGGCTCATACGGGTTCGTAATCTCTTCTCGCTTCCAATGCGGATCGTTGACTTTTCGCAACCACGCTTGCTCCTGCTCGAGCCAATCTTGCAACGGGGCGTCGCATTCTGCGAGTGATGTTTCCATGTCTGCCAGGTCTGATTGGTCTGTGTCAAGCCTATCGTGAACTCGCTTGAAACGCTTTGCAATTAGTGACGCTGAAGGCCAAAAATAGTCGTCAGCAATCCATCGCGTGCAATAAAGGGATTGTGGAGACTCGCCTTCTTTGAATATTTTCTGCATATTATAGTCAGACATATGCCCATTCAAAGCATCATGTCGATGCCCGGCACCCATCTCCCGCGTGCTTCTTGCGATTGCATTCTGGACCGACCACAGGCGCTCCAGGTCCTCGCCATCCGTATGGCCCGTCCCAGGGACGAAGTGACCATTGTGTTTTGTCTTGCATTCAGGCTTGGTGTGACCCGGTAGATGATAGGAACCAATCAAATGATGGGTCTTCGGAAATACTGGAGCACCAGGGAAATCCAGCATGCACTTGTTGAAGTTGATCATGTACTGACACACGATGTCGTAGTATTCATACCAAAGGAGGAGTGAGATAAATTGGCGCATTGCGGAGACTTTTGCAAAGTCTACGCTGCAGTACCTTATGATCCAGATAGTAAGCTACTGTGCTTGAACACGTCCAGGAAGACACTCACCACTCGCCTTTCGGGAGATCAACCACCCCATTCACCATGATCATGCCGGATCACGCGCATCCAAGCGCCAAGATTCCTGACACGATCTTACCCGAATACTGATTGGTCAATGCTTTGAAGGAACTACACGTTGACGTCTGGCTCCAGTCAGGTTAATGACTGGTGCAGGAATCGATGATATAATGACATACCTCAGTCTTCGCATTCTGAGGGCACTCTTCGAGCCAATTTTGATAATCAGTTTCATTGGCAAAGAAGGCGGCACCATGTGTTAAAGGGTGGTCATTGGGGTCCATAGGCTTATCGTGCAGACTACTTGAGAAGTTGCCATCCTTCGCATAACGAAGCACATGTAAGTACCTAGAGGTGTCGTGAGTCATCAAGATTGTTCTACAGACAATTAAGGCTTACATGGAATCTGGAGGGGTTTTTTCCCAATCGGGGTCCATATTGATGCCGATTAATGGGCAGCTTGGACACGGCGGCACTAAACAACCAGGTCCAAGCAGCTCAGTCGCGTTGCGACCATTCCACTTCAATGCTTGAAGGAAATCGAAATAGCGAGAGGCACACAAAAGTTGCCTATAACGATCCTATGACAGTCTTAGTAAGGGAATGTGTGTATGACAAGAAAACTTACCGGAACATCACCTTGGAACGCATTGTTGGTCAGGCACTGTAAAACAGCAGAGAAGTCGTACGCAGTGACTTTTGCCTGTACAGAGAGATGATGGAAATATCGAAGGAGAGGTAGTGTGAAAACAGTGCGAGGATGCGTGAAGGAAGCGGGCCAAAGGCCAGCCTGTAGAAGTTGACAGGGCCGGTCAAGAGGCTTGTACATTTCGGGATGATTGCATCCACAGAATTCGAACTTGCACTTCTGGATGCCGGTAATATGAACACAAACGATCTCAGCTACATATCGGTTAGAAGAGCCACATCGAAGACCATTGTGACCCAGATAGATCACTAAGTCGACACTACCCAGGGTAACCTTCTCGAAATACGAACCTGACCAACGCTCAATAACGTGGAAAGGGTCTTGGCGATGGGCTTCAGCAATGCATTTTGAGCAGAGCATATGTACGTGAAAGCACTCTGTGCATTGATAGATCGCATCCTCACCTAGACATTTCGAACAACTCTTCCCGATGTCGGCATGATGGTACTGATGGTGGAGGATATCGAGGAATTTTTGTGCCCAGGAGTTAAGGAATTCATCTGTTCCCTCGCTCATAGATTTCTATTCAATGGTTAGCCTCATTCATTAGCAAGATAGGGCGAGATACGCACCGTGCCACCTGCAGAGTTCTGCCCCAGTGGAATAAAGTCGTCCTGCATCATCCCCATCAAACTATCTTGTGCTTGTTCATTAGCCAAGGACGGTGGAAGTTCTACAGCACGTTTCTTCCTAGGGCTCAGGTCTTCGTGGAAATGGCGGTTTGTCGTTGACCCATTTGCATCGATGCTGCCGACTAAGATCCCCTTCGAGAGAATAATGGGGGTAGGCAGCGGCTCTACGACTTTGCATTTCTTGCCCATGGTGCAGGAGGTAGGATGGACTGACCGGTAGGAGGCAAGCACGAACGCAGGTGTTATTTGAGCTATGAGAACTGTAAACTTGGACAAAGCAGTTAGGAATGCATTTTCGCACCGACAACAATGAATGTGTCACATAGCTTTGTTTGGAGGTGGCAAAAATGGCAACAAAAACAACAATGTAAACAAAACACTTTAACAAAGGTACATGGTTTTGTGTACACATGTCGGAGGACGCTCAACCAATCTCTCCATGGGCAAGGAAGGTACGATACCATGCGTGGAAATGAAAGAATCCTGATAAAATGTTATCAATTTCAACTCGTGATCTATGTAGTCCTCTCGCTGCAAACAGATAAGAGAAAAATTGAGGATGCCAGGAAATCCTTTCCACGATGACATGATCTTTCTGAGGTCTTCAAACCATAGCATCCTGTCGCACCAGTCCTTTTTTTGACAGCCATATTCGTATCCAATTTGAATGTCGCCGTAGTTTGGGCCATGTGGCCAAACCTTTCTCCGTTGCTCTGCCTGCCGACTACGCCGGTCCTCGTCCCAATCGTCTGCTGAGATTTGAAGTTCGTCGTGATGTTCGAACTCCCAGTAGATATGGGCCATATTGAGCTTGTAGAGGACGATTGCGCGACTGGCCGGATCATAAGATACACTGGGATTGGCTTTACAGCCACAAGAAAGTGGACGATTGATGATATTCATAGTCGCAATGTTTGAGGACAAGGGGCCAAAGAATGAGTCGGAGCCGTAGGCCCAGAAAGTATCTGGCTGGTATTGGCGGTCTTTAGGCCATTGACGCTTCCAATGAGCGTCACCTAGAAAGGATCGCCATTCCGATGGCGAAAAGGCAAGATTCCGGTAGATGTCACGTCTAGAATCCCATACCCGTGCCAAACAGACCCAATGATAGAAAAAAGTTTCTCGAGCCTTGTCTTCTGCTGGGCCCCAAAAGAGATGGATCGGCGGTAGATGGTAGGACCAGCTGCGGCTCAGGTTTTTGTCCATGAAGATGAGGGCAGTGTTTGCAATGCATGTATGCCAAGTCTCAATGACCTTCGGTACCCAACCCGGACGAGTGACTGAGTTTTGAATGGCTCGGCTGTTTTGAGTATGTTTGGGCCACGACGCATTAATGACATTACGTTCATGGGCAACTATAATTTGTTCGTAAGACACATGTGCATCGGAAATAGAGCACCACTTACGATCTTGCTCTCGGCGCATTTGCAGTCCCAAAGATCTCGGCATGAGATGTTTAGCATCGCGACGTGGTGCATAGCCGCGTGCTACTCGCTCAAAGAGGGGATGATTGGCCGGTGAGGGCGGATAATACCAAAGGTCTTTGGTATGGTCTTTGACTGATCCCGCTAGGACTCCCTGATCGCGCCATTCCTTGAAGTCAGCACCGACAAAATTGCACCAGTCTACCAAGCGCAGCAGGCCCTTTTGATCGCTGGATCGTAGGGCATGGTAGTGGGAGACAGGAAGGCGAAGGAATGCGGTGGTATGACTTGATTCGAGCATCTGGTACACACGAGGGTCCGTGGTAATGCTGCCGCGAGTAGTCCTGGGCGTTATTGTATTTTGCTCCAAGATAATCGACTTGAACCAGTCGCAGAACGCTTGAAGCTCAAGCAGGTGACGCTGAATTGCTCGAACACCCTCGACGATGTCTCGCCATAAGCACGGAACATCCTTAAGTCATATTAAAGCCGCTGCGATACGGCGAGGTGTGGTGGATGGGTAGCATACATGGCGAAATGCAGGGTAGTTGACGATCTGCGAAAAAGATTCTTGGGCTTCGCCTAGAAGGATGTCCCGCTCTTTGCGGAGATGTTCGATCCACTCATGGGACAACACAAGGCGTGGGGGATATACAGGATGTGAGCACACATCAGACCATGCAGGCAAGCGATACAAGATGGATGATGATGTCTCTCTGGTGGGTAGACGAATCCAAGCCAGGTATGGATACTGAGAATCGAAGGGTTGTGGAAAGCGGCTCCAATCGTGTGGGCCCCACAAGCCATCGCCGCGAACCAGGGCCTTCTCATCTGGCAATTGAGGTATATACGTGGTGTGCACTGCCACGACCATCTCCTGTTGCTCCCATCCAACAGCCCAACACATGTACGACATATCGAAGTGACGTCGGACACAGGCCATGACGATAAGCTGGAACGATCATACAAATTATGAGTCACACAAGTGCGAAACCAGAACATCACGCTTACTATGAGTATTAATGTGGTATTCGAGGGTGTTCACTTGTAGAGAAGGGCGTGAAGGGACTGGTATAAGGTCTGAGCACACTGCATGTGAAGGTGGTCGTTTCTTATATACTGCTCCCTGTAAAAGGCAAGATTTGAGGTGGAGAGTTGAGTATACACGGTCTGAGCGCACAACGCATGGAGCTCGTTCCGTGCACACGGCACCCGATACAAGGCGACGTAGGGGGATGGTGGTATGCGAGAATTGAGAGTTAAGTGTACAAGGTCTGAGTGCACAATGCGTGGAGCTCGTTCCATGTACACGGCACCCAATAGAAGGCGACGTAGGGGGATAGTGGTATGTGAAGACCTGAGGACTAGAGGGAGTCAATTTGGAAGAGATAAAAGATTACTCACTCGAGAGAACGATCGCAAGTAAGATAGTATATTGAGTAGAAAAGTGACTAGATGATCTCGGAGTGCGAGAAATTGAGCTCGACAAGAATGGAGAACAAATCGAGGAGCGGAGAACTTCGTTGCTGAGCAAGTGCTTGGTGGTGACATAATCCGATGGAGGCAACAGGCGCTGAACGCTGAACAGGCGCGTCTAACACCTCTTCCTCGACATCTCGATTTCTCTCAAGTGCCAGTGCGATCTACACCTTTCAGGTTGATGTGACTTCGTTATGCTTCTCGAATATGTACTCCAAAAAAGATTCTTTTTGTCAAGCCTGGGTATGTCCTCTCCATCTTATCATCTCGTTTGCCGATTTCTTATCGCGTGTTCTGGCATCCTCGTCATTTCTGCAGCTGCACAAGATAAACTGGCGATCTTATTGTGTTTCTATGGTCAGGCGCTGGGACTTCGAGAACCTGGTAAGCATATCCGATATTTTATGTCCTTTCTTGATCCATTGCATCCCACGGAAGCATGGCTACTGCTCTCCCGCTTGGCCCTTTGCCTAGGATTCATCATAGCCTTGTCGAGGCGGCGTACCAATCGACTCCACACGTAGTGCGTCGAGAGGTGCATCGTCAGGACCGCATGATAGGCACCCCATGCTACAATCATACATCGCGGTACACCACATCATCCTACCACCTCCTACCCGCTTCCAACCATGCGATACCGCACCAATTGACTCCACACATAGTGCGTCGAGCGGTGTGTCGTGTGCCTGGTCCACTGTCTAACCATCTCAGATGGCCGCTGCTATGCTTTGTGGGCCCGTCGTCTCCTTGGCGGTGTGCTTTGACTGCTCGATACTATCGAGATTCTCTCCCCATTTGTCCAGCTATGTGGCTCTGTGCTCAGCAAGTCTATTATTCTCTGGTGGCAAGGCCACAAGTGCTATGTCTTCAATCAAGTGTCGAGGAATAAAAGCATTGCCATGTCAGTAAATGTCCAACTCTTTCTGTCCGTCCTTTCTGACGAGTCTACACTCTAAACCTTCAGACCCTTCCTCCGACTTCTGATTTATGCCGAACGATTGCTGGACAACGAACGATGAATATGCCTGGCTCTGCGAACGGGTCACTGAAGGCTTTGCAACTGCCAAACAGAACGGCGGGCTTATGAAGTGGAAGAAGCAGCTGATCGACGACTTTCGCTCTGAGTTTCCTGCCACCCCGCGAGGGAAGAAGGATGGAACCTTCGAAAGTGAAGGAGAGTTGCAGGAGCGCATGGGAGAACTTGATTCTGTAAGTTGTGGTCATTTGCAGTCGCACTTCATGCTCACGTCCCTCCAGCGTATTTGGAAATGGCTCTCCAACCACGCCAAGGACATCTTAGAAGGAAAACGGAGTGGCCCCGCAAGATCTTCCAAACCCAAGCCCCTTACACTCAAGGCAGCGGATGCTGAGAACTCTCACGCCCCCAGCGCATGAGATCTCATGCAGAAAGACCCCGCCATTCAACAACGCCTGTCTTTAATTCGTCAGGAAGGTCCCAAGGATGGGAAGAGTGTTCAAACTCGTATCAACGAAGAACTCACTATCATACTGGAAGATCCGGACACTCTGAAGCTATGGAAGGATCGTGCCACGATGGCGAAGGTGGAATTCCACAAAAGGAGAAAGGAGAAGAAGGCAGCTCAAATCCTTGCGGCAGAGCGCGAAGGCACATCTCAAGCAGAGTTTGAACGTATTGAGTACGTTACTATATCTGTGTGCGCTCTGATTTTGCTGATTTCTTACTCTATTACAGACTTGGGGGGAGAGGGCCGATGCTTCGCACGGCAAGATGATTCCTTTTTTATTTATTTATTTAGTCATTAAGGTGCATAAATAAGTAAACTTGCTTCTCGCTCTTTTGCATAATGCAAATTATCAAAACCTGACAGCATACCTTCAAACTCACATTGTCTACCAGTAGTTACTCCATCATAGTACCAGATCCTTTTTCCTTTGTCAATAATTCTTGCAGTAAAATGAACATCTCCAAAATACACTATAGCCACCAGTTTGAATGATGTCTTTTCATTATTTGTGTGATGCTTCATGGTAAATGAGTGATTTATTTTTATATTATGATAGTCCACTTCTATAGCTATCAATGGTGGACTGTTGTTGGTAAAAACAGTAGTAGTATGAAGTGCACTATTGCACTGAGGGCATTTTTTCATACTAATTCCATTCATAATTTTTCCTAATTCACTAGCAGTATTTGAGTCTGCAGACAAGCTAGGAATATGCCATACAAGATTATGAACATTTTCAGTCACAGAATACTCACAAGATGTACAATTGTCTTCTACATATCCTACATCTGTTTGACATGCAAGTATAACAGAGGTTAACTCTCTGATATCAGTTCCCACTCCTTGTGTATTAGGAAATTTGATAGAATCAAATTGTGTGAGCAAAGCTCTAACATTTTTTCTTATTAACTCAAAGTCAGAATGTTCCAAGTGAGTCCATTCATTATTCAATGTACTACAGTAATTGTTCAAATTTGCTAAGTGATCTTCCCAAAGATCTTTTTTTGTCCTAAAAATATGATAAAGGATGGTAAACAATGTATCATATGCACAGCTCCAAGTTTGACCACACCATTTCAATCCAATAGGAGAAGAAACTTTTACCTTTGAAGTACCACTTGTTTTTTGTTTTTTTATCTTTCTTTTATCAGCAGCTTCTTTACTAACCTGATCTAATGCTTTTGTTCCATTTGCTGTATCAAAGCTATCTGGCTTCTCTTCAAATGTTACAAGCTTTCTTTTCTTAAGATTATCAGGCTCCTCTATACTATTTTTATTAATTGTATCAGTCTTTTGTTTGACTAAAATTGTCCATTCTGCATTCTTTGTGTTATGAACAAGTTCAAAAGGATCTGATTTTGTCCATTTGAGTGGAACAGGCATATTTGGTGGGACATAATCAACTCCTTTCCACATTTGATACTGCTAGATGCGAGCTGCTCTAGTAGGAGCATCAATGATTGCAGGAAGTTTCTTGTAATATTGAAGACAAGTTATTTCATCTAATAGCTCAAGCTCTCTAAATTCTGATCTTAGATATCCAGGCAGTCTTCCTTTAATTTTATCAGTATTAAATTGCTGAAGAATAGCTGTTCCAGCAATACTTGAGCTTCGTGAGAGAGCAGTATAGACTCCTCTTTGGTCCTTACAATTTTGAATATCAACAACATTGAATGGTCGTGTTCTTCCTTGAGAAGCATAGTCTGTCATTGAAAAGTTAGGTAGGATGGGAATCTGAGATCTACTAATCCATATTTCTTTATCATTGGGCATAAAGCATTTGATTTTCTCTTCAACTCTGGAGATAGGAACAACATTAAGAGGCAGTCCTGTGAGTTGGACTGGCTTGGGTGCACAAGTCAATCTCACAAAGACTACGTCTAACACAAGCTTGTCATCAATACCAGTATGACACTTCCATCCTACGACCACACCTTCAGCTCCATTGGTAACACACATCTCAGTTGCTTCATTATGTTTGAGCATGACAGGCATTCCTATACACAAAGATAGTTTCCCTGCATAGTGTTTAGTCATAGATGAAATTAACTCCCATAGTTTTCTTTGCAAGGTAATGTGAATTTGATTGTTTGCTCTTATAGGATCACTATACATATTTTTTTTCTTTTTACTTGACAAAGATTCATCAGCCTTATGCCATCTATCTATAGAGTAAAAGTGTACAAGTTTTTGACCGGACTCCATTCCACATCGAATTGTTCCTGCTTTATTAATTTCATCTCTCTGAATGTTGAATGATGTAATGATAGATACATTTCGAAATTGAGGATCTGCAATGTTGGGTCTATTGGCCCCAGGTCCTGTAATTCTAGATCTAAGAAGGTTGATATCATCTTCTGTACAATATTTGTATCTCATATTTTCTAAAGCTCTTCTAAATCTAGCATCATCAGGTGTCTGTGTTTTTTAACGCATATTCTGTCTTAAAATTACTACAGTCACAAACTGATGCCATAATGCTTTTCCTAAACAAGCCTTTTGTTTTAAATGAGAATGAGTGGTGTGAATTATGGTATCTACATCCTGACTGTACAAGGCACTATTAGCAGGAGGAGGTAGTTGAGCAAAGTCACCAGCAAGAATGATGTTCACACCTCCAAAAGGTTGATCTTCTACTTTGAGTGCACTGCTCATTTGGGCACTGATATTGTACAAACTATTGCAATCTACCATAGACACCTCATCTAGAAAGATATATTGAACATGTTGGAGCCTGGTATGGATGTCAGCTAAAGTAGATACACCTTTGCCTCCTTCTGGTTGAAATTTATTGATAGCCAACATAGAATGATATGTTGATCCTCCTATCAAAGCTGCAGCAGCTCCTGTGGGTGCCATGATTAGAAATTTGTAAGACTCTTGTCTCTGCTCAAAAAATCTGGTCATAGCTTTGATGACTTGTGACTTGCCAGTGCCAGCCATACCCCCTAAATACATTTTGAGCTGCTCAGACTGTGGAGTCACAGCATGATTTGCAATAATTTTGAATGCTCTTGATTGCTCAACATTTAGTGTGAATGTCTTAGCTATTTCATCAATGTTTAATCTATCCTCTGGATTTTTCGGATGATAATTGTAATCTAAATATGCTCTACTCACTAACTTGACTTCATTTATATTATAAGGATCTCTATAGGAAGTATCATTATTCTTTTCTGCATTGCTAGCTTCAAGATCTCTTTTGGCCAAGATAATATCTTTTTCTCATGCTAGAGTTGCTTTTCATTCTCTTTGAGACTTGGATAACATGACATTCTCATCAACAGCATTTTCTGTCTGCTCTATTTTACTTGGATTTAACCATCCAGTACCTTGAATAAGTTTATGCATCTCATACATATCTGCCAGTCTTTTTTGTTGTTTTTTGCCTATATCATCCCATTCTTCTTGAAGCTTTTCAGTCAGACTATCTACACCCCAGTTGGCAGTTGCTTCATCTTCATCATGTTGGCCATCAAGCTCATGCTGGAATGTGGCAAAGATTTTATCACCAAAACTGTTGTTCTGTTCTTGTTGTTTTCTTTGCGCAGAAAAGTCATCTCTAGCATCATTGCATTCATATTTGATTTGAAAAAAATCCATCACCTGCTTTTGTCGAGAAGTAAACTTATATTTGTCAAAAGCATCATCCCATGACTGTTCTTTGTTCTTGAGATCAAGACCAGATCTCCAAGGCTTAAATAGTGTAAGCATAGTCTGACAATATTCTTCTCTATTGCCTTTATCTCTTCTAGGCAAAGAACCACCTGTGAAATTTGGAACTTTGATATTCTCTTCCTTTAGTTTGTGTATGTAATGAGTCTTGAGTTGAGGATGTGGCTCAATAAATAGCTTTTTTGGCACAATTCTCTTCTTTGTGTTGTATTGATTATTTTTTGGATTGTAATCCTTATCATTTGGATCATCATACTCATCTTCTTCCTCTTCCTCTTCTTCTTTCTCATTATCTTCATTGTCTATATTTATATATTCATCATTATCTTCTTGATAACTTGGCTCTCTATCCAAATTGTTTTCTTCTTCAACTTGAGTAAAAGCATCATTTTCATCAACTATCTTCATTTCATTTTCTTCCAGTTCATCAGTCTCAATATTCTTCATGATCACATCTACAATATCTTTTGATGTACTTGTCTTTTTACTAATATTTGATTTCTGATCCAAGTGTGACTTTGATTTTTTCAATCCACTTAAAGATCTTTTTTCATACCGACAGATCCAATCATACAAAGTTACATCTACTAGCTCCTTTGACCTATACATATAATCCAGAATTGGAGACAAACCTACTAACTTTCCTTGAATTTCATTTACTATGACTTTGTCAGGAACATTCTCATGAAAGTCATCAATTTGATTCCAGTCTTGGCTAACTTGTTTGACATAAGTACTCCAGAAGAAAACTTTGAACAAGTGACTTGTATAATGATCTGGATGAGACAAGAGATACATACATGCCATAGGAGATCCCATTTCTAACTTTACAGTTAACGAGTTGACTATCTGAACTATCAACTTTCTTGCTTTTTCTTGTCTAGAACTATCACCACCAATATAAGTAGTGTTTCTATCAAACACACTACGAATAGCTTGAAACATGACATGTGTATTCAGAGGTGATTTAGTAATGTAGTCAGTAATATATGCAACAATAGACTTAATAGCAGTTCCTGAAAGCATACTAGTTACATCTGTATTACATCCCAAAAGATATGTTCAAGGTGTGGAAAATGTGTTAAGCATGGCCTCTCCTTTTTTCATGACAATGCTACCACTGTCCTTGTCTATTAAAGAAGCTAGATATGTGTCTCTTGGAAAACGAGCTTTGCAACTATCATATTTTTTATTCTTGCAACCTCCTCTATCACAACTGTGAACATTAGATAAATATAAAAGTTCATTGACTCTCTTTTTAAAATGTGTCCACCATGAACAGGTTTCTTGGCAATTGCTGCAATCAGTTATATATTCATTGTTATCATGCTCAACTTCAAAACTTGGTACTAAAGGTGCATCACCTTTTTTTACATGTATTTTGCATGGTTTGGGTGGAGCTTCTGGTAAAACTTGAGTTGGCTCAACATAGTTGATATCCTTTTTTACTTGTTGTATCATGTCATTTTCTACTTTTGCCATAGTACTATCTATAAATTCTCCTTGATGACAACTTTCTAAATATTTAATCATCTCCTTTTGAAACTCTGAAGTAGGATCTAAAATTCTATCTCTAATTTCCTGAGGTGACAAACAACCTTGAATCCAGATCATAGTATGCAGATGGAGGCTTAGACGACCTTGTTGTTCTACAGTTCCATAGTATCCAGCAGTCTTACCATACAATCCTCTTCTTTTGTCATTGAATCTCAATACATGTTTGATAAACAAGTCCACCATGAGTTTGAAAAACCTGGCACCTGCTACAGGATTGCTAGCAATAAGATGAAACTGCTCATCCTTCTCATAAAGCTTTGGATAGAATCTCATGTCTTTGTCAGCAAAATACAAACAGATAGGATGTTTAAGATCTGCTGGTGCAAATGTAATAAACCAAGAAGGGGCACCCAAATATGATATAAGAGACCAGATCTCATTTCTCATATATTTACGACCTGTCTTTGAACCTTGCACATGATGAGCAACATGGTCCAAATCATTGATGATTTGATAGCAAAGTTTTTCCTCATCTGTCTCTGGCTGTACTCTTTCTCCATCAGCCAATCTATCTATAAGTTGACTTAAAACTTCTGGATTTACTGACATGAGTCTATCTGCTATATTGGAAAAATTGGCTTTTTTAGCCAAAAGGTAACCACCTGTTGTACTCTCTTTAATTTGATCATGATTGATACAAACCAAGGGAAACATAGCCTCATATTGAAATCTTTTGTCATGATACATCAATAGATCACCTTTTCTTGCATGATCAGATATTTTTACACTGCCATTGCTATTGCCAACACCTCCTAGGCCATATGGAAACAGCCATGGAAATATTTGAGGATAAAGCTGAGAATTGTTATATATTGACTCTGGATTTGCAGCTTGTCCAATGCCTAAAGCTCTGTTGTTTTTGCCTCTCATATGTTGTAAAGCAATTGCTCTCAGCTGTTGAGTAGTCTTTTTGTCCAAATCTCCACCTATCAAACCATGTACAATAAAAGGACATTTTCCAGACTCTACACCTTGAAGAGGTTCATCAGATACTGACATCATTCCAGGCTCAATAGCATCATCTGAAATTTTGCACTCTACAACTACAGGAGGAATGTCTTCAGGATAGCTATTGAGATTCTCATAAGATATATCCAAGTCAGCATAATCAATATGATTAAGCTTAAGCCATTCTAAAGCATGAGCAACTTTATTTCTCCGAACCAAAAGAGGAGTCCGCTTAAATTCTTTTTCAGTAGGCTGAGTTTGACCTATATAAACAAATGCCATAACTTCATCCAATTCATCAAGGCTAGGTGGAAGCTTTGCATATATCTTAGGCATGGGAGTGGAGAAAAAAACTGCATTTGCAGACATTTTGTATAAGCCAGACTTGTGCACACGCACAATGCATCGGTTGTGACACACTCTTGAGATAAGCATCTTTTCTGTCCAACTGAGATCCTGTAGCTGCTCTGGAATTTCACCTATCTAATTGTCATTGATTAGAGCATGTTTTGATATCTTTTTCTTTTTTAACTCTTGAAGACAAGTATTGCAGATGCTTTTTGAGTGTTTATCAAGTAATGGTCCTTTACAAGATTGTATTATATCTGATGCATCAGGAAAAACCGTATGTACTATCGCAAACTACCGCTGGCTACAGTAGCTATAGTAGCCAGAGTAGTTGCAGTAGTGTCTGTAGGACTCTTCTTATTTTCTGTAGCTACTGTAGATAGATATTGTCTACTGTAGTTCACTGTAGTACAGATTTGCTACTGTAGACAAGTCAAGTTTCCATAATGTGCAATCTTCTACAGATGCTATAATGTGCTACCACAACTACAGTAGTCCATCCATGTTACAATAGATTTATTGCACATATGCAGCCTGTTATATTTGCAGGTCTTCAAATTTGACTAACTCAATATAACATCTAAGTCAACAAAAAATTCTTATGCAGTTCATAAGGGTTCAAACAAACAACAATCAAATTTATTTACTAGCAAATACAAATACATCGTACTATATGAGACTACACTATAAGAGGATTCAAAAGCATAGACTGTAAAAAAGAACAAACATTACAAACATCACAAAAAAAGCAATATTATATATCTAACAAGTACTAGTAAAAGCTAGTTAGTGAGGTATCAAAGGCTATAAGCAAAGACTTACCAAAAAATTAAAAAAAAAAAAAAAGAAACGAAAAGGTACATACCCATAGTAAGGTAAGAACAGACATAAGCATAAAGATTACTAATAAGAAAAAGGAAGACACACCATGCACAAAGCTCGAGTCAATGACAGAAGAGATGATGGGGGTTGAAAAGAAAGAGAGGTTGCGCGTCGTGCATGCCTTATATAGACGTGGCGAGCGGAGCCCAAAATGCAGCTGCCGTGACTCGGCCCGGATGCTGCCGGGTGCTGTATCAGAGACTAAGGCAACAGACTTCACTAAGTTCGTGTTGCTGTCCAGTAGCTTATAGTACAGTAGCTATATAGTTCTGTGATTCAAACAAATTGAATCAATGAAATATAGCTACTGGTGGTTTTTCAGATTTATCCTGATTTTATTTGATTTACTACATTAGAAACATTCCAACTTGCACATGTTTGGTGGTGAATGACTTGACGCACATCAAAGTTCATCAATAACATTCATCTTGCAGCTGCTACCCTCAACTCCCCTCCTTCTCTCCTCTCCTCCTCCCTCCCTCCCCCTTTTGTATGGAATCAAATGCCGGCAGATGGTTATAGCATGATGAGGACCCAGCAGGTGAGTAAAAAAAAAATCTTTTCATTTATTCATGCTAACACTGAGAGTATCGCACGTCCGCTGCACTATGCCATGCCTGCACACCTGTCCACTGCATCACACCTCACCCATGTGCATGTCACTGCACCATGCATGTGTGCACATCCACTGTATGCACCACCTTGCACCCACTCCCGCACCTGTACCCCATGCATCCGACGCATGCGTGCACCTGCCCGCTGTGCCGTGCCTCACCTGCATGCATGTTCACCATGCTGTACCACACCTCACCTGCATGCCTGTCCACCATGCCGTGCCTCACCCGCATGCCCATCTACCGTGCCGTACCTGTAGCCACATCCACACCACACTGCGCCTCGCTCATGCACTGTGCTGCATGCCCCCCCAGTGTGCCCCCTCCCCACCTGCACTGCACTGCACCTCACCCACACTGTGCCCTGCCACCCTAGGAGGATGAGCGTCCGTGCCACCTCGCCTGCACCCGCGCCACCTCGCGCACATCCGTGCCATTTCCCTTACGCCGGCGCTGCCTTGCGCGTGTCCACGCTGCCTCCCCCACATGCATGCACCCCTTCTGCATGCGCATACCCCTCCTGCGCACTCTTGCTGTCTCCCCGTGCCTGTGTCGTCTTGCGCACGAGCCCCACCCGCACCGTGCCCTGCCACCCTGGGAGGACGAAGAATCATGCCCAAATTTGGGCATGATTCTTCGTCCTGCTCTGTGCCGCTCTGCCGAGGGCGTGGGAACGTCCCAGGTGACACCTAAGAAATCAGAGGTATCAATATTGCAGTACCACACGTCCAGTACTTACCTGATTAATATAATAAAATGAAAGCCCTGCATTGTGTGAGCAAAATAAGCCTAAGATCATAGAAAATGATGGAGATTTGAGAAAGTGAAAAAAACTCGCCTAGGAGGAGGGATGATAGGACAAGTTTGTCCCTTGCGCAATGAAATGTCCACCAATATGGACGCATGAGGGCTTGTTCGAAAGTTACAAATCAGAGCTTTCAGTCGAGCCTAAGAGAGCTGTGATACGTACAATATATCCCAAGATATGGCAAAAACACGTTTTGCCACATCATCCAGGAGATCTTGCTGTTTCGTGGCGCTACCTGGTCCTATCGACGTGTATGTAGGCTTATTGGAAAGGTATGGATTAGCCCTTTCCAAAACTGTTAAAACGTCGTCGATACGTACTGTATTGACCGAGATATGACAAATTCGCTAAAAGGCGAATTTTGCCTTACCAGGAGGAGAGAATGTCTTGCTGCGGAGCAACGGCTGGTTGGATCGACTCGTATGTAGGCTTGTTCGAAAGCTATGAATCATAGCGTTCGAACAAGCCTATACACGAGCCGATCCATGCCCTGCTCGTTGCGCTATGCCAAGATCCTGCTATCAGTAAGTACCTATCAGAATAAGGCAGGTAACTCACCTAATACTTATCCAAACGCCTCGCATGTGGGCTCGTTCGAAAGCTACGATCCGCACGATTCGAACGACGCCAAGATCGTGCAAATCGACAAAGGTTTGAGGTCTGGAGAGACACATTTGTGCTATGATTCAGAAGATTATTTGACGTACCTATTAGAACCTTTTTTTTGGAGCCAAGGCCCAGATACAAAGCCCAGAGGCAAGGGCAGTAGTAGAACCTATAATTCCATATGCATTAGTATCAATACACACTGTGAACATACCTTGAGACAGGACTTCAATGTTTCGACTTGTTGAGTCACGGCGCTCCAGTACAGCCAGCTTAAGACGACAAATCATGCCTATATTTGGGCAACATTCTTCGTCCTGCTGCTCATACAATGCGGCAACACTCAACTCTATACAGTCTTAAGTAAACTTATAAGAGTTGATCATATATATCATATTTATGCTGCTAACTAATGGTATATGTACATAAGAATCATAGAATAGTTAAAGTCAATGATATAATGCATGTTAATACATTGTCTACCACAGCTACAGCAGGCGCATCATAGCTACAGCAGGTAGATGACGTCTACAGATTCCTTGATCAAAATGTGCCTTGCATAATTACGTGCTACAGAAGCTACGGCTAAATTACAGTGGTCATGATTCTTCTATTACATCACTAAGTCTAGATCAGTAGCGCTAATCTGACATCAGTAGCGCCCATCAAACTTCTGATGATCGGTAAGCGTGTTTGATGGATTTGCGGTTTTTCCTGATGTGAGTTGTATCTTTCCTGTCTTGCAATGAAAGTATTGTCAGTTTCAAGGATAGATAAGTCTAAATCATGTTCAGACATATCTGTCAGATGTTGAAGTGAAGTCAAAAGACCACAGACACTACATAAGCTCTCCAATATCATATTTGGTTGTATATCATTACAGTATTCAGAAACAATATCTTCAATCAGTTTTTTTGAAGGAGGTTTTGGAGGAAAGGATTGTTCATTTGGCTGTATAATTTTTTTATGTTGTTTATATCTTTTACGTTTTATATTATTCTTATTTTCAACAAGTTTAAATAATGTAAAATGTTCTTTACAACTTTTTTCCTTACAGCTATGATTGCTTAATTTATTTTGCAAGTCTTGCAACATATTTCGATCATTTGCTTATATCTTATGTTGATGACATACATTAATAATAGCACGTTTTGGGAGTTTAGCTAGTTTGGAAATTGGAATGGTAGTTACAATCATATCATTAGCTACTGGTACTAAATCTTGACTATGAGAAACAAAATTCCAAGATGTGTTTTTATGAAATACAACATCTCCTTGTATAAAATTAGAGATTTCATTGTATGACCAAGTTATATTTGGAGCAAAACCTCCTAACATTTGTGGCTTTTTAGTATTTATTGACAACAAGATATTACTTTTCATACTATCTTGTGTGTTGTATGATATACTATCTTTATAAGATGATATCCATCCAATAAGGAAGGACTTTTGTCTGCTCAATTTGGCTTCGGTTATGCATAATAGCAATATTAAAACTAAGCACGTCATAACATGTATTTTTTGTAGTCCGAGCACCTTGGCCCAATTATTTGTACACTTTGATACAGGCACTTTGGCCAATGTTAGCTGCACGTAGCAACTGGAGTGGCCCTTATCTAAATATATCATCAAAGAACTCACCACAAATATAGCAAATAATAGCACTAAGGCAATGGTCTAAGCAAGGGTCTCTACCTCGTTTATCAGATTCTATCGCTCAATAGCGATAGAATCCAATTGATTTTTTTTTCAATCACACGTAATGATGCATAATTAAAAAGATATATTTGAGTCCTAATATAAAAGTCAAAACAAAGATTTTAGAATTCCAACGCTTTTACTAATATATTAATCCTCCTTTTCGCGAGCAAGCAAGTAGACACCCTGGATGTTAAGACTAAGGTTGGAGAAATCGCCTTTCATCCAATGGGATGTGGTATGAATAATCGCAACTACATCTCCAGCATGCAAATCATCCTGAATCACCTTGACCTCAGAATGCGTATGAGCTTTACCGAACAAAAGAGATGGATCTCCTCGGTCAACAGATCCTCCATCACCAATACGCTTGTAAAGTGCAGTGCAGTCCCACACTGGAACTGTATAACAAAAAAACAAAGTTAGTTGATGAAAACAACAAGATAGACGCACTTACCATCATAGGACACCGGAATGGCTCTCTTACTCATTCCTTTGATTCCCATCTTGAATGTGGCATCGGTCCCTGTAGCCTGAGAAGCTGGGCTAACATTGGACCACTTGTCTCGTGACTTGGAAGACGGAGTGGCCAACTCCTTGGAGCCTAATGTATAGTTACACTTAGTATTTCAGGTTGATAAAGATAATGTGCAAAACTTGCCGGATGACTGAGATTTCTTTTTGGAGGAAGAAGGTGCAACCGGACTCATCGCAGTTGAAAAAGGAAGTGCATTGTCCATGCAGTATATGCTTAGCTTGGACTTCTGAAAGACCAGGCCATAGAATGCCAAAGCCCTTTCCCATTCCATGCTCAAGGGAGAGACATAGAGCTCTTTGATCTGACGTCCATCTAAAATAAGATAGTCATATTGCATCATCAGGAAGGTTGACAACTTTCTGCTAGACCTGAGAGCAATCTGATAGCATCTGACAGTATCTGATTGACCTGCTGTCAGACAAATCAGATGGATCAGATAGTGTCAGACATTATCAGATGCTCTCAGACAGTTGCAGATAATTTTCAGATATTTGACCTCCAGATTTGAAAAAATTCTCAGATCAGACACTCTCAGATTTAGAAAATTTCAGATATCAGAGATTTTGTTATATCTATTAGTTAGAGATTAAAAACTTATATATCTGACAATAAATGTCTTTACTTGAATGTACAAGTTTGATCAGATATTTGCTTGTTAAGATTGCTTTCAGGTGGATCAGATCAATCAGGAGCTGTCAGTAGGGTTAGAAATTGTCAGGTCAATCAGAAAGTTGTCAACCTTCCTGATGATACAAGAGATGATAACAATAAAGAACATACTGCTTTCCAGCACCCATGCATTGGCTAGATGAGAATCTACAACAAATCCAACGGTAAGACACAAGGCTGTGCTTTTATTTCCGTCCTTGAATGCAATAGCATGACCAGTGCCTAAAGGCATAGCAACAAAGTCACTTGGATCTGCACGAGAGGGATTCATCAAATTCAAAGATCGGTTCTCCTGGAATGTGATAATCTGAAGGAGATAGCTGTGCACATACACTATTAATATATTGTACGATGAAATGAGTTGAACAATAAACTTACTCGAGTGTAATGTTACCATAGGCATCATCTGTCAGACGACTAACTGCATAGGTCATGACATCTACACTGCCACCAATCAAACTAGTAGACGTGCTATAAGAAAAAAGAGTCGTAAGTCATTCTGAAAAGCTTACAACAAAAATCAAGCGTACTTTAGAGGTGGAAGTTGTTTGTAAAACATTGTCATAAGGGGATCAATCAACGTAGCAATGGTGACATTGCAGCCCTCTGGAATTCTGAAAGAAGAATGATTTAGTATTCCAATAGATGTGACAATAACATACAGATTGTCGTCCATCATGTCCAAGTCAATGTTGTCTTGATTCTCTTTGTTTTCATCTGTGCTCTTCTGCACGTCATCAGAAACCATTGCATCTGTAGTGTCAGCAGCTTCGTCATCTAGAAAGACATCCTTTGATCTATAATGTGTAGGCAAATCAGCAATCATTCTACAGATAAAACTGTACGACATACTTCTTCTGAGGATTAACCTCCTTAATCGAAAATGGACTGCCAAGTACAATTGTAAAGCTAAGCAAGCTTGGACTATGCATGTGGAGAATGCAATAAAATCACGTACTCATCATCCGATATCAAGGTATGCTCTTTTCTGCAAAAACAACAATATCAAGAAAGCAAATGTATGAGAAAAAAAACATATAAGTACTTCTCATTTATCTTCTGTTTCTTCGGGGCAGAAGCAGTCCCATTATTGTTAGTCATTTCTGATGTTTTGCGTAAGCAGAGAGGCTCTCTTATTCTTATGTTAATGCATATCTCATCTGAAAAAACCAAATTTTATATAGCTGCAGGTTATGTTATGGGTACTATCACAGAGCTATATAAGCTATATATCTTGCTTATCTAGCTATATAGCACTATGAGAGTCTTCATAGCTTCTATAGCTGGTAGTACTAGCTATATAGTATTATCATAGCTTTCATAGCTAGTAGTGTGAACTATATAATACTATCATACTTACCAGGGTAAGCTATGACTACTACTAAGGCTATCATTACTATGTCAAGGGGACAAAACATTGCAAAATTTAGAGTCAAAATTAATTAAGTTTATCTACTACTACTACATGTGGTAGTACTACAACTATAACTGCATACATTGCAGTGCACAGCAGGCCAGCATAACAGAGCACGCACGAGGAGGCCAGGGCAGGCGCGTGCATGCATCGTGACAAGGTGCGCACGCAAGGCATGCGTGGGCGGGGCAGTCGGTGCGTGAGGCGTCGCGATGCGGCACGAGGCAACGCGAGGCATGCAGCGGGCGCGCGGGATGTGGCGGCAGCGGGCAGGAGGCATGATGGCAGCGCGCGGGAGCTGCGAGGCCGTGCGCGAAGGGTGACGGCCCTCACGGACCTCACGTGGCCCTGCGTCGTTGCACGCACCTCGCACCTGCTTCTCGCGCCTCGTACTGCCCGCCGCGCGCCTCGTACTACCCACCGCGCGCCTCTCGCCGCCTCTCCCAGGCCCACTGCGCATTCCGCGCTGTCCACCGCATGCTTTGCGCGCACGTGGGGCTCCCGTCGCGCCTCACACAGCCTTGTGCGGCCCGTGCTTGTCTCGCAGGGTCCCGTGGCACTCCGGTACCTCGCATACGCCCCCCGCTGCGCATCACGCACGGGCCTCGTGCATCGAGCACGCCCCACACCCCGCGTATGGCCCCTGTGCATCGCGCACGGCCCCTACGCCCAGCTCCGCCGCGCACAGGCCCGCCGCATGGCGCGGGGCCTGCCAGCACGTGCACGGGAGTGCGCATGCCTGGACCTCGCGCGCGCCATGCGCGACGTGGCAGGCCTGCGTGTCGGAGGCGGGAGGCGATGGGACGTGCGCGGAGTACGGCGGGCGTACATGAGGCCGCGAGCCCGTGCACGATGCATGCGGGGCGCGCGACGGGCTTCGGGCTGCCGCGGGTCCGTGCGCGACGCACTGGACTTGCGGCGGGGACGTGCATGGGGCGCGGCGGGCAGCGGGCCCGTGTGCGAGTCCTCGGCCTGCGATGGGCCCACGCGCGAGGTGCATGGCCGTGGGCGGGAGAGCAGGCGGGCAGAGCCCGACGTGCGCGTGCATGTGCGCTGGCGCGCCTGCAGTCCGGTGGTGTGGTCGATGGAGGTGGCGCAGCCGGCGCTGGTGACGTGGCGGCGAGGCGGCGAGGCGGCGAGGTCGGAGGGGCATGGGGTGATGGACGAGGGACGACGGGGGGATGAGGACGGGCGCGGGAGGATCAAGTCATCGAGAGTATCGCTCGAATTCGAGCGATACTCTCTGCATTAGCAAACATACGAAATAGAAAGATTTTTTTACTTACTTATGTCCCTCGGCTTCCTATGCGTCCCTCTCCGGCGTCCGATTCGACGATAAAAGGGAGGCAAGCAGGAGAGAAGAGGGAGGAGGAGTGGGAAGGAGTGGGGAGTGGTAGCAGAGATGAGTCGAGACGAAGTTCGACGTGCGTTTCGGTGCTTCAGCCACCGAATGCGCGCGAGTTCGAATATCTCGAACTTATCAAATCGAATAAAATCGAATAAAATTTGAAAAAAAGACAGACACTACAATGTACTTATAAAATACGATCGAGTGAGGCAGATATCTAGCTAAGGTACTAAAAGCTACTTGACAGCGATATGAACTTAGTGAGGTCTGCGACTTAGTCTCTGTCACGGCACTCAGCAGCGCCCGGCCCGACCACATTTCGGGCTCCGCTCGCCACGTCTACATAAGGCCCGCGCGACGCGCGACCTCTCTTTCTTCTCAACTACTACCATCTCTCATCTTCGCGACTTCTCTCTATTATCCTTCAACATCTTGTTATCTTTGGTAAGTCTTTTATATTGTTGTGTTCTTATTGTCACTAATATGGATTATCTTATCAAGATATTTTCGCTTTTTTGTATGTTTACCTGTAAGTCTAATGTTTCTTAACTACAACTTATACTAATCTTATGTTTATTTTGGAACTATTTTTCGCTTTTTAAAGACTTTGTTGTCTTATATTTTTGATTAATAAGTACTTATAGAACTTTGTTGAGTAGTATACAATTTGCGTAGTAGTCCTTCTTGGAATTAATATAGTCTTATAATTTTCGATGTTTTGTCTATTTTAAAACTAAGAGATCTTTTAAGTTGTGAGACCTATAAAATGCTTGACAATATTATAATAATTGTATAGAAGATGTAGTATAGATAGTCAACATAGCTTTGATAGGTCTATAACATCAGGAAGGTTGACAATTTTCTGATGAGTCTGACAGTTTCAAACCCTACTGTAGGATCTAATCTGTCTGAGATTACTTTTCAAATGACCATATCTGATTCAGCTCATATATTTAAGAGGTAACATCTATTGTTAGCTATAGTAGTTATCCATCTCTAACTATCCACTATAGCATAATTTCTGATATCCAAAATTTACATAAAACTGAGAGCATTCTAAGAAATTTCTGAGCTCAGCTTGAGGTCCAACAAACTGATAGTGTCTGATAGTGTCTGATGCTGGCTTATACCATCTGATTCATCTGATTTCACTCGCACGAGTTCTGACAGATGCTATCAGATGGCCGCAGGTCAATCAGAAAGTTGTCAAGGTTCCTGATGAAGGTAGAATAGCATATATATAGTCCATAGTTGACATAGCTGTCCTCTTATGCTATGATAGCTATGATAGCTCTACATAGATGACTCTGCATCTATGGCTAGGCTATATATAAAAGGACACTGCTATGGACCTATCAGAGCTATGTAGCTGATATAGCTCTATATAACAGTGGTAATTTTTTCAGATGCTAAACAGTAAAAGATAAAAAAAACTCACCGATCTGCTTTAGCCATCCGTTTAAAATGTGTAGTCAATGGAGTCTGCAACTCTGGCCTACGCACAAAATAGTCAGAAAAGTATGAAACAAAATTCCAAAAAGATAAGTGTACTCTTCATCGGACTCGAACACTGGCTCTTCCAAAGCTCTCTTTCTACTGTCAATGGCATTAGCCCAATCATATAATTGCACAAAATAAAGACATACGAGTTCATAGAACCTAGTGAGCTAGCCAGAGATGACGTCCGGCTGAGTCCCTTGGGAGCCGAAGGTTGAACGGTCATCTTGGGCTTACGAACAGGGGTGGAAGGAAGAGCAAGGACCTTGTCCTTGTTGCTGCGAGACCGAGTATTCATGATGAAAAAAGGTATAAGAAGAGGATAATAGACGTGCAATAAGACAAATGAAGTGTCGGCAAAGATGCAAAAGAACAGTAGGGTAGCAAATGCTGAGGCAAAGTGATTGAACTGCTCTCTTCTTATATAAAATGAGGATAGGAGTTTAGGGCAGGTGTAAATCTGACTTAGACCTCAAGTCATACTTTGTGAACGCACCGATGAATGATGCAATTGGAGATATTATGATAGAAAGCGTGCTTACATCTGAATTTGTGTAGTCACCTATCAAATCGGTCTGACAGATCTTTGGGGTATAGTGACGTGTCAAGTAGTAACTGAATATCCAAAACAAATAAGAATTAGCAAGATGCAGAGCAAGATGAACAAGGAAATCAGAACCTGAGATCAACACTTGGTGGAAGAGGGCCGATGCTTCGCACAGCAATACGATTCCTTTTTCATTGTTAGTTATATTTAAAAACAGTGCATAAATGATGTAAAGTCTCACTTGTCAGATTGATTATAAATCTCTATAAAATCTATAGCTACCTCAAGGTCAACATCTGAGAAATATGTCACTGATATATAACACTATATTAGCTACATAACTTTCCTAGGTCTATAGCTATTCTCTTTTATACATAGTAGTCAAGTAAACTATGCAAAGCTATCATAGCTTGTCATAGCTGTCATAGCATAAGGCATAAGCTATCATAGCTACCATAGCTACCATAGCCTAGGGCATAAGCTATCATAGCTGTCATAGTTATTCTAGTATAAGATAACTATAGAAGCTATATTAACTATATAATATATCTCTATCATTATATTATATCTAGCTAGTAAGATTTCTATCTACTCTATATTACTTCTATCAAATATGTTAAAATAGCATATAAAATAAATATATTATAGATTCAATAGTCTGATATCTTACAGTCACAAACATCAAAAATTGGATAAATTATATTACTCAAACAATTTTATTACAAAACATTACTATAGCTACAGAGACTACTACAGAACTACAAAAGGTAACAAACTTACAATGACTACAAAAAGCAAAAGATACAAATAAGAAAAGACATGAGTATTAGAAGATAACAAAGATAATATATGAAGACTTACCAGATTAACAAAAAAGCGAAAATCTACAAGACAATTTGAAGACATCAGTGTAAGAAACAATCAAGCTTATCTAGTAGGACTACATGGTAGTGTAATAAGTATGAAGACATTAGTATAAGTTATAAGATAATTAAGAATAACAGCATACCTTTAACAACAAAGAGAACAATAATAATAAAATGAGCAAACGACAACGATAAGTGAGCAAATGATGATGACGAGCGAGCAAACAATGACAAGTGAGCAAACAATGATGACAAATGTGTTGACGTGGCAAAGGATGGTGGGGGTTAAAGAGCAAGAGGTAAAGCGCATCGCACCAGCCTTATATAGGAATCCCAGACAGAACCAGGATTTGTGGTTGCCGGGCACTTGCCGAGTGTCGTGGCAGAGACTGGATGCCAGACTTTACTATGTTGATGCTGCTGCTCACAGATTCACAGTCCAGTAGATACACAGTGTTCTCATACATTCTAATTAAATGTATAATCTATCACTGGGTGACTTTCCGTGGGCTTTTATTTGCTGCATAGAATAGAATAAGTAAGATCGCCGAGATGCTGACTCTACGCAAGATGAGGAACAGGCAGATCAGGTCTTGACCCCCTCGAATAAACCTTGAATAAATGAAAGTCTGTAAGGAGAGTCTGACCCCTCCGAACAGATTCTACAGACCAGAATAAACCACATATGAGAAGGTTTGTTGATATGTGAAGCTACGTGAGCTCAGTTTGCCCTTATATGGCATTCTCTCATCATGATTTGTCCTCTCAATAAAAGTTTTGTGGTCTATTTCTTCGATGTGACGGAAGAGAGTCATCTGGAATAGGACAGAGTTCTGAACGATTCAACCTCTGTTCTATTGACGATGAATAACATTTCACCCACAGAAAGTCACCCACTGTCCCTTTTTTCGTTGAATTTATACAAGTTTATTTGATTTGCTGAGGCTCAAGCAACGAAGCTTTGCTCGTTCGGTGGCTGAAGCACCGAGTTTAACATGTCGAGACTTCACTCCTTTTTACCAGTCTCCCTTCCCCTCCTTCGTGTTTCCTCCTCCAGCCTCCTTCCTTCCAATTCTTTCGTTCTCTATTGGCTTTCAATACAGCTGGGATGGTTTTTTTAGCAGATACTTAGAGGGCCTTAGGTGAGTAAAAAAAAAGCCTCTTATCATTTTTTCGTACTAATCAAGAGAGTGTCAATCATTTTTTGAGTGACACTCTCGATATCTTTTATTCTGTTGACCCCACATCCCTGTGCTACCATCCTACAATCCTGCTGCCTTTTTTTCACTCTCATCGCCTCTTCCTTGGCCTGTCTACACCACATCCACACCCCACACGCAGCTCGTACACCCCATGCCTGACTCCAACAGGCTGCAACCCCTGTGCATGCCTCCGACACCATCCCCTTCCACGTGCACCAGCGTGCACAAGGCCACAGTGTGCGCGCATGCATGTACCACATGACATCATCTGTGCGATGTCAACAACATGTGCGCACGGGCCACGTCATCACCCATGCCCCACGTCCATGCATGTGCATGCACCGTAGTCCCATTGCCATGGCAATGGGACTCGGACATCGTTCATGCCTATCGGCCACGACCCCACACACTCGCCTCAATCCCCACAAGGCCTCGTGCTCACATTCAACACCGTGCATGCTTGCAATGTCCCGTCTGCACGCTCAAGCCCCCACACATCAGGAAACTCTTCACTTTTCTGGCTCTACTGTTGTAGGTCTGATGTCACTGTTTGAGGCCTGATGTTACTGTTTTCAGACTGTTTTCAGACACAAGTCAGATCCAGATGTCTGAAAACAGTAATATCAGGTCCAAAACAGTAACATCAGACCTACAACAGTAAAGCCAGGAAAGTGAAGAGTTTCCTGATGCACCCACTCACAATGCCCCACACCTGCTCACAATGCCCTGGACATGTGCGCCACACCCGGTTGCGTGTATGCTCCTGCACCTGCTCAACTCAACATGCCCCGCGTGTGTGCGCAATGACCTGCACAGGTGCATGACAACCACATGTGCGTGACATGCCATACAGTACCTCTTCGTATATGCAGAATGTCCCCCATGCCCACTCCAGGCCTCCCACACATGCTCGACACCTGTGCGTGCCCGACATCCCCTGCACGTGCCCAGCTCTGCCTTGGCATGTGCACAGATGCCAGCGCATAGTGGCGCTGCAAGACCCCATCCTACAACAATGCACACACAACACCCAGCATTCGCACTCAATGCCACTTGCCTACAATGCCCCGCATGCATGTGTGCTCCTACATGCCCGCTCAACACTCCGTGCCCTCCAGATGCTCTGCGTATGTGCGCAACATCTCACGCACATGTACGCAACCTGCATGCATGCACGGCAGCCCTGATCCTATTTGTGGGCATGGCCACCCGCATGCAGCTACACATGGTCTGGCTTGCTGTGCATGGACCATGTATGCTGTGCACGGCCCACGCCTACCCCTGTGCCCTCCGTGCCAGCATTCGTGCATGCCGCGCCACCTTTTGTGTGTACATGCTGTCTTTTGTGTGCCCGCGCTGTCTTTGCACCTGCATCTGCACCCTCCACGGCAACTTGCGTGCCCTCTGCATCCTGTGCCCTATGCAGTAGCTCGACTAGCTTACATATGTATGGTAGTAGATTTATTACAATTTAATATGATAAATTCTGACTTGTAATATCTGGTGCTTATCTGACTTGTGGTAGTAATCATAGGCATCATAGTAGCCATAGCACACCTTGTTAATCATGATAGCCCTATGTATATCAGACTACAGGCTATGGAGGCTATGATAACCCTATGAATGTCACAATGTCTGCTATGTAGGCTATGATAGCTCTCATAGCTCTACATAGCTGGATAAGCAAACTTCATAGCTCTGATAGCTCAATGATAGCACCTATAATGTAACCTGCAGCTATGTCAAATTCAAATTTCTCAGATGAAGGTCTTGAGGGGGAGATCTCAGTTTCGAGTTTTGATTTTTGAGTTCTGGATGGCATGGGGTCTGTATAGCATGTCTGGAAAGCGATTATTCAGTACATTCCAGCGCATTTTAGAACAATTAAATCGGTGGAGAACTGCCAGACTTATCTCAAGGTCAAGATCTTGAGGGGGAGATCTCAGTTTCGAGTTTTGATTTTTGAGTTCTGGATGGCATGGGGTCTGTATAGCATGTCTGGAAAGCGATTATTCAGTACATTCCAGCGCATTTTAGAACAATTAAATCGGTGGAGAACTGCCAGACTTATCTCAAGGTCAAGATCTTGGGGGGGGAGATCTCAGTTTCGAGTTTTGATTTTTGAGTTCTGGATGGCATGGGGTCTATATAGCATTTCTGGAAAGCGATTAATTAGTACATTCCAGCGCATTTTAGAACAATTAAATCGGTGGAGAACTGCCAGACTTATCTCAAGGTCAAGATCTTGGGGGGGAGATCCAGTTTCGAGTTTTGATTTTTGAGTTCTGGATGGCATGGGGTCTATATAGCATGTCTGGAAAGCGATTAATTAGTACTTTCCAGCCCAATTTAGAATGAGTGAATCGGTGAAGAACTGAGAGACTTACCTCAAGATCATTCAGATGATGATGATTGGTTAATTGCTCACCAGGCAGATAGCCTATCACAGCTCAGAAGACATGAACTGGAAGCAGCTGTCAATGTGGTTTTGACAAGCTCTAATACATACTGGTTTGTGCAAGATTCAGAGACTTATAAAGAAATTAGTCTGCCAGCTCAGCAAGTGAGATACATACAAGACGGCCAAGGTGAGCCGCCAGGTCGAGTACCTCCTGGTTCCAAACCGTCAACCACTCAGCGGATGACTTGGAGATACCCGTCGAGCCTTGCAGCCAACATGACAAGCATGCAGGATGTAAAGCTCATGAAGAAGTAAGACTTTACTGCTGATGCTTCAAAACTGAAATTTTGATTATATAATCAGTCTTCAAAACCATAGATTTATAGGCATTTCTGTACTTATAATATACTATAAGAGTAGACATTGTACTAATGCTAATTGCTCATTGATTATATCATTTTCAGTATTAAAAAATATCAAAAAAGTCTGGCATGAACTGGAATTGAACTTGCAAACTCAAGAGAACTCACACTTCACCACCGAGTTTTGATTATGTAATCATCACATGATCACCACCATGGTACGGCCGTACCATGGTGAAGTGCTCATGTGATCACAACTATGGTACAGCCATACCATGATGAAGTGCTGCTACATTGGAGCTCATATTAAGACTAAATCTTTCAACAGTCATTAAATGATTTGCTCACATAGTACTGTACTATTACGGTCGTAGGCTCAGGTCACAGGTCACAAGGACCTGTGAGCCTCTTTTTTATGTGCTCAGAATTTTCTTTCAGAATTTTCGGATTTAAAAATCTGGTCACACCCAAAATCGATGAGCCTACGACCGTAATAGTACAGTATATTGCTATATAGTACATATATTTATTGTATGTGCTCAATGTATACAAAAAATGATTGAGCAATATAGATGAAATAAATCGAGTTTTTAATCATTTAATCAAGTCTCAGAGTGCCTTTGTCATGCAACAACTATAGTACTATTAGATATGGAATAAAGTGTAAAGAGAGTCAGGCTTGAACTAGAATTGAACCTGCAAACTTGTCAGATTGAAGATGTATGATTATATAAGCCAACTGTTTAATGGGCATAGTCATCATTTGTGTGTTGTTTTCACTATGAAATGGCAGTATAGAGTAAATGATTCTAAGGAATCGTAATATATACTTGTATAATAAATACTCGTAGTATCAATGTCAGATACTGTACAGTTGAAGAAAGCTAATAGCCAATCATGTGATCAGTAGCAGACCTTGTTCGGTCGCACAAGGTCTGGTGGCTGTGCTTAGCTTATGTCAGCAGTAGTTGATGTTGCGCTCTCTGCTCTTGGTTCTTTTCTTTAGATAGCTTTGAAGTCAGTGTGATACTATTAGTAGTGCACACTGACTACAAGGCTTGGACACACCCAGTCCCCATCTACAGTGAGTTGCGGCTGAGGTGTCCAATGATGGTGTAGGGCTATCACCAACTTTCTGGATCTCTTCTGATGATGTGGCATAGAGATTGCACCATGGCTCTCTCAATACCACATGAATCAAAATGAGTGAAAGCTTGTTAGAATCAGATTTAGAATAGCTTTAGGATAGTGCTATGAACAGCAAGATAGCATGGCAAAATGCTGACCTATAGGACTATATGTCCGTGATGATGTGGCAGACTAATTGCTTTATAGCTCTGCTAATACTGCATCAATCATGATATATAAGGGCTTGTTGAAATTGGATTTACAGTAGCTTTCTAACAGTATAGTTTACAACTTTATAGCACTATTGGTTGTTGAGATAGGAGACAATACTGTTTTGCTAATATGGCATATAAATCGAAGAATATCTCTGCTTACAGTGATCCGATTTTTGTATTCTAAATTGAGTTGGAGAGATGTAATCCAAGGTATTTGAACACAATTTACCGTTTGTCAATTGACTGCTTTGTTGCAGAGCTATAAAGCAATCACTGTATACAGTGCATTGGCTCTCTAGGTGACTTATGCTTATGTAAGCGGGCGCTAAGACCTTGTTCGGCCGCACAAGGTCTTGTAGGATCACATGACCGACTCTCAGGACCCACTGCTACCGATAAATTGCATTTTTTGCTCATTTTATCAATAAACAGTATGTACATTTGTTTGCTATGTATCATTTTAGTGGCTGTATCTTTCTGTAAGCAATAAATTGTGTTGAAGACCAGCTTTCTGGTAGATTAGGATGCATTTGAGAACAAGCGAATCGGTTGAGTACTGATTAAGTTAGCTGGAGTTCAAGCATTCTAGGGGGAAAATGCAGAAACAATTTGCATTCTGCGAGTTTTGCACCGATCCTGACACCTGAGGTACCGTCAGAAAGCTATCAATAAGTAGATTCTAATGCATTTTAGAACGAGTAAATCGGTTGAGAATTGGCCTAGTTAGCTAGGGTTCAAGCATTTTAGAACAGGAAAAAAAGAAACACTTTGCATTCTGTGAGTTCTTAACCGATTTGGATGCATGAAGTATGGTAACAAAGCTATAAGTGAGTAGATTTAGATGCATTTGAGAATGAGTAAATTGGTGGAGAATGGACTGAGTTAGCTCAAGTTCAAGTGTCATAGGGGGAAAATGTAGAAATTCATTGCATTCTATGAGTTCTGCACAGATCAGGATGCAAAAAATACTGTTAGAAAGCAATAAATGAGCAGATCCAGATGCATTTGAGAACAGGTGAATTGATTGAGAACTGATCAAGTTACATTAAATCAACAAAGTTTGGCCAGAGCTGGAGTTGAACCTGCAAACTCGTCAGATTGAAGATGTGTGATTATATAAGCCAACTGCCTAATGGGCATCGTCATCGTTTTGGTGTCGTTTTCACTATGAAAAGGCGGTATAGAGTAAACGATTCTAAGGAATCGTAAAAATGCTTCAGCGTTGGCCCGAAGTATGGTAAAAACACGTATGTTCCTAGGATGTTTGTAGCCGACATTGGGAATGTAAAATATAGAATTTCAACTGGACAACAAAGTGTTAGGCATAACATAAAACCCTGATGGTTGATTCGGAAGCAATATGTTCTAGGTAAGATCTGCAAAGTAGCTGAGCCTTAAGCGAGCTTAAGAAAAAATGACACGTACCATTGGACCTGAAGCTTTGGAACAAACATAAAACACAGGATGCCTATTGGATCGGAAGAGTGACAACTCGCAATGAAATTCCAAGAGAGCAATTGAAAGAAGCAGGGGGCAAAGTGCTAGGCATAGCATGAAACTGTTGACGGTTGATTCGGAAGCAATATGTTCTAAGCGAGATCTGCAAAGTAGCTGAACATTCAGCCAGCTTGAGGAATGATGACACGTATCATGGGACCTGAAGCTTCGGAACAAACATAAAACACAGGATGCCCATTGGACCGGAAGAGTGACAACCAGCAATGAAATTCCAAGAGAGCGATTGAAAGAAGCAGTGAGCAAAGTGCTAGGCATAACATGAAGCCATTGACCATTGATTCAGAAGCAATATGTTCTAAGCGAGATCTTCTGAGTAGCCAAGCCTTGACCGGACTTAAGCGGAGATGACACCAAGAAACCTGGATCACGGAGGATCATTAAAATTGAAATTGTTGGATCGTAATCTTGATACATTTGAAAATAAGCCTGCACCTTACTACATTCACAAAGAACATAGATCGGATTGTGCTGCTATGAATCTAGACGATCTTGTTGTTAATGCTGACCAATAGAAAAAACAGAGTCAAAATCAGACCACATCGTAATTTTGAATGCTCCGGTCTATCCTTTGCAGTTCTGCCGTCCTATCCTATCTGTCTTCTTTTCCCCCCTCTAAGGATTGTTTTCATTATCCATACGTTCTACGCATCATTTAAGATGTCTCTACCTTTGATTGAGTTTTTAGACAAGCCAGATTGCCGTAAGTGATTAGTGTTTTGTCTCTGTATGGTTTGTCGAATGAATATGTAGGAGCACATCTTATGAAGATCAGTGATGATGCTGTAAAGCAGTTACCACGTCATCTTCAACTCAGCAATATGTCTGATGTGCATATTCATACCTTACTATTGTTGGGATTCAGCTAACTAGCTTTGTTAGATGAAGTTCTTGAGAGAGAACTATGTCACACATAAAGCCGTAGATGGATCTGCAAAGGTTGTGTTGCGAAACTCGGATCTTGATGCAGAGATGGAGGAAGCCGTCTGGGAAGGACAAGGTGTCTTGTTAGACTATGACTTGCCACCAATTTTGGATCACAACAGGTGTGTTATTATCTGCTTTTGTTGTCTTTCTCTTTGCTTAAAAACATATGACAGTCTACCTACGAAGATCATTTGGGCGAAACAGAGTGTTCGCCTACTAGGAATAGGATCTCCTCTCTTTGATCAATCAGTTGCCAGTGTTGCAGCTATCCATCGTCTCATAGATAGCATCTATTCTGTGAAGGGTCTCAGACCATGGGTTCCTGATCAAGTTGAGAGTCATGCAAGCCTTAGCTTTGCCAACCGTTACGTCACTCCTCTCTCACTTGTCAACGGCTCAAGTCCTGTACCCTTTGGGGACGTCGTGGATCCACAAGGCCTCTTGCTACTGGCCACATCTACTGCAGGTGCTCATCTTGATGATAATAAGGTTGAGTACTATGAAAGAAAGTGGAACAGCACGTACGTCAACTCTATGCTGACTCTTGCATTGTATTTTACTAATGTTAAAACCTCTAGATCTTCTGATTATCACTATATCACCATTGATCCAGCTATCATTCGACCTGGTCAGATTGTTCAGGTGCAAGTGTCTTTTGTTACAGTACCTCTGTCTGGAAAAAAAGGGTTGTATCAGATGGCATGCAAGTTGCGATCTGTAGCTATTCTTGATCGTCAATTGCAAGAGGTAAATTTGTTTGTATCTTTGTATAGATGACACTTACAGATAGATTGTTACTAGGCCTATGATATGCAAGCATACTCTATTGAGTTTCAGAAGAAGGCATCTCCTCCAAAGGTATTGAAAAGGCGCATTGGATATGTGGTCTCAGTTGACGCTATGTCAAGAGAGGTGAAGAAGACAAAGAGCACGGTTGTAGAAGGCTTAGAGGACACCTTTATGCAAGATTCTAGTTCTGCGTAGATCAATATTGTTTGTCCTGAAGTGTTTTTTTTGGATTGTCTGTACACATGATACCTATTCAATATTTCATTCCATCCATCTGTCACGAGTTACTATAAGACAGATCAAATCAGAGTTGATCACTTATAAATATATAAGACATCTTACCAACTGCTCTAACCCAAAGTTCCACAGTCGAGATACTTTACATAAAGTATGTTCTAGCATAATAGGATCAAACACCATCTTCTCTTTCTCTTCTATAGTCAGCTGTGCATCTAGAAAATGAAATAGCAAAACAAATGCATCTTTGATGACCATCTTGTTTTTCTCCTTAGGATGGATCAATTGTAATTTTGCTAGGCCTTTCAGTGCTCCTGCTTGGATCTCTGATATAAGTTCACCCATATCATACTCTGATGGCATATCAATGACATCTGTATAAGCATAGTCTGCAGTGAGAAGATAAGCCACAAGTGGTCCAAAGCCATAGAACATGACTTCATTTGTTTTGGACTTTTTGTTTTTGATGCACTTGTAAAATGCTGCAAAGGAGCAATGTGCTGTTCTTTCCACCAAATTCTTCCATTCTATGTTTGCTGCCCTCCAATATTTCTCTGCATGTTCAACGCTACGCTGGGTTGGACAACCATAAGCTGTGGTGTCACAGAAATAATTTGAGGATTTATTGGATTTAAGGCTGTCATAACAGGCGGACCAGTCTTCTAGGTCTGAAAACATGGCTTTCTGATCCAAGACAAACTGGCAACCATAAGTGATGCCACGGAAGATCAGAGCACTGAAAAATCCAGCTTGAGAGTGAACATTTGTTGGCGAAAAAGGAGTATCATCTTCTCTCATCCTCACAAGGCTTGGTGCACGCTGACGAAAGGGAAGATAATGGTCAAGTCGTGTAGCCATTTTTGTAAGGAGGGCATGATGTTCTGGAGGTGCACATTCTAGATCACCTGTAAAGGACAGCTCATTCTCCAAGGAACATCTATCCAGGAAGAATACAGCTGCATGCAGAAACTTTAAACATTTTGTGTAGCCAAGTGGAGGATGAGAAAATAGAGGAGGATGTGGTGAAGGGGAATGTCTCTCTTCAGACTGACTAGCAGTAGAGGGAATTGGCAAGGTCTTAATATGTTTACGAGCATCTTTGTTGAAACCAGAATATTGATCACAAACATCATTGATGGACATCAGGAGTTTATGCTCCTCGGTGTCTGGTATGACAATAGCATGATGAGATAGCCAAGTTGAAAAATGTTGTAAATCATCTTGAGATACAGAGCGCCGTAGCTTTTTCTTTGCCACCATTGAACTAAATCCACAGAAGAGAACAAAAGTCTTTTCCAAGTAAAGAATCTCTATCCCTGTTTATCATGATGAGATATTATAAAATATTACTATTGATATATAAACATACCTGCAATAGAGACTAAATTCTGTACAAATACTGCTTGAGCAACAGCATGAGGAGAGACGGTTTGATCAGGATTTAACCATTGTCCTAAAGTCATTCGTAAAGATTGGTGAAGAAACTGTTTTCGAGGGCTAAAGTCAACAGAGCTGAGATCATTGCGACAAGGTGGGAGACAAATAACACGGGGCACAGTAGAAAGATTTGAAGTAAAATGGGATGGTGTCAGAGTGATATTGCATGAATTAGTTGCATTAGCAGCAGCCAACAATATTCGCCCAAGCTTCACAATCCAGTTTTCTTCATCCTCAGCATGGACATTCAAGACTTGATCTGCATAGTAGCTTGCAATATGATCAATCCATAGCCATGCTGTCATATGAGACATCATGACTATAAATTGATTGCAACGAGTGTCTAGAGATTGAAGTGCAATGTTATGAAGAAGATCAGAAATGTTTTGTAGGCCTTTCTGAACTGAAGGCAAAGGATCCAGACATCCAGGAGTGCATTTTTTAATAGCTGTTGCCATGTTGCTGAGGCTGATATGTGTAGATGGCCCCACAACATAACTAGAAGAGGATGCAGGAATGGAGTTCCTATGAGTAGAGAGTGCTTCCAAGTCATTTTTGAGTGATTCTACTGAAAAGTATTCTGCTCTTGATGTTAGACTCATATTGTTAACTAAAAAAAAAAAATCTCCATACCTTTCCATCGTAAAATAGAAGAAAGCGGAATACCATCTCTATCATCAGATTCTTTTGAGGAAAGCATATCTTTAAAGCACTCTTGGCTCCAAGATAGGGTCTTCTCCACATTTGCAAGGCTTTTTTGTACTTGATCAGCACTGTTCTCCTCTTCTTGTTCATCTTCATTTTCCTGTTCATCATCATCATATTGTTCATCTTCATCTTGCCACTGATCTTCATCTGAAGCATCTCTCATTTCTTCATCTTCATCTTGGTCTTCATCTGATCTCATACTATGCTCAGTATGTAATAATTATGTTATATGTAATTGTTAAAAACTAACATGCATAATTCACCCTATGGCACAATCTCTTGCTTCTTCGTATTCCTTCTTCATTGTCATCTTCTCTGGTCCTTTTCTTTCCTTTGTCTGATGTTTTTTGCTTATATGGAGAAATAAGTGCATCTGCTACCGATCGTATTTTCTTGTTTATGTTGGAACGTGTTTTCAAACTGCCAACAGAAAAGTGCTTAGGTTTGCGTAGTTTTGCTATTACAAAGATAAAATGTTGAGCAATTAGTCTTAGCTAATACACCATAAGTTAATTACTACCTGGCTTAGATCTTGTATAGGCCTTTGTCTTTCCTATATAAAAGATAATTTAGTTGAATCTCTTTTATATCAAAAAAATGTAAACACACCTCCCAAATAACTACCACCTAACACCTGAGACTCTAATGGATTATCTGGATCAATGAATAGCTTTGGGAAAGACTTGTGATTGCTGGGCATAAGATTGTAGTTTTGAATTAACCATTCTTTCCATCTTTTCAGGACAGGATGTCTTGGATCTTCTACCACTTCTTGGCCATTTGTAGCAGATGGAACCACAGTGATAGAAATAGTATCAATGTTATCAATATGCACTGCAACTTGACCAGGTGCTAGAGCCCAAGTTTTTGCAACATATCGATGAGATGAATTTGAATCTGCTGATTTGATGCTAAAAGCAGAGACAAACTTGTCAACATCAATTTGAACCTATAGAGTGAAATATCAATAATCAACAAAATAATCAAGTAAGAACAACAAACTTGAAGCTTGGGCCAGATCTATGCACATATGAAAATACACAACAACAGAAGATGTCGTACAATAAAATCAAGTAAGGAGTCAGGCTGCATGATGATGTGTCCATCTCTAGCCCAGCTACCCTTGCCAGCATTGACGGGATTATCTGTAGTGTCACTTCTATCCTCTGGACTACATTTACAAAGATAAATCAATATATATAGCTTTAATATTACAAGTAGAACTCACTAATATCTAATCTCAGGACCTAAAGGTAAAAAGCCTTCCTTTGATGATTTTGAGGACCAAGCGCACAAAGGTAAGATGCCTTTCATATCATACAAGATATCATTTGGATAACCAATAGCATTGAGGCGAACTGTAGTCTTCAAGGCCGATGGTGATGTTCCTAAAGGAGCCTTTGGAGAAGTACCACCATGCATAAGCAAGCCTGAAAAATAACAAGCCAAAGTATCCTCTAGCACGATGAAAACACCAAGCTCTAGCAAGTGAAAGCGACCAGGATCGTATCCATTTTTAGGATACTTGGAATGAGAAACCATAGCAGTAAAAGCTCCAAGGGCATCATATCCATCTTTATGTTTGCCACCATAATGACCAAGGATAGATGCAAGATCCACATCTATGTAGATATTAGTTTTGAATCTTTGTTATATTCATTTTAATTTTACTAACCTGCTTCAGAAGTAGTGGCATTTGAGATATTTACTTGCATGGCCTGGGTCATAAAATTGTCTGACGATCCAATTTTGGGAAAAGGATGCAAGTCTGCAAAAGACTGAACATAATTTTGTATGCCTGACAAGCATTTATAGCCCTCTGAAAACAAGCCAGTAGTTGCCTATACAGCTTTAGCCAAATTGATATCAGAAAGATCTTATAAACCTACATCCAATAGTTCTTTAGACATCTTCTGTGCATCTGTCAACTCTCCACCTTTCTCTAACTTGCCATTTTTTGAAGGCGCAAAAAGATGTGGTGGCTTTTGATGGGTTGGTCCAATCTGATATGTTCTACCAGATTTGTCTGGCAGGATACCAGTACGCTCAAAAGCAGTACCACCCATTAACGTTTTAGAATCTGAATCCCAAATAGGCATTGATGCTGTACTCTCCTCCTCTTCTCCAAGAGCATTTTCCAATGCCTGTTGCAAATGCTCCATTTTTTCTGAAGAGAAAAATTTTCTATCACATAAAGTTCTTGAATTAGTATAGTGATACCAAGCTAAAAAGTTTAAACAACATACCCTGCTATCATGGTTCCCTGAAAAAGATCCTTCTTGCCTGTCACATCTCCATCTTGTTGCGATCGTACAAACACCATGTCACCAGAATTCAACTGAATCAAGCCTGACAAATATTATTTCTATTAGTAGCTGTATAAAAATGTGAGCAAAATACTCACCAAATTTGTCTTTCATCTCTCTCAAGGTACCCCGAGGTACTCCAACCCGAGCTGCATACTCCGCATTTTTCTGCTTGCCTGCTGAACTTGTATCCACTATGCACACATATGTTGTACCATCCTTGAATGTATTGTACAAAGGATCGTCGCTATTCAAAAAGTTCTTTGCATGCAGAGGATGATCTGGCCGTATACCAATAGGAGGAAGTTCAGAATCTCGACCATGTAATTGTAATGATTTTAGATCATGTGGTAGAGTTTGAGAAGTCATAACTATATTTATTATAATTTATATCAATCCTAGTACTTGCAAACAATATGAGAGAAGTTGACTTACTATAGAAAAAAGCACTAAAAATGTCAAATTGAAATATTTTTATTGTTGTTGTTGAAAAGTAGCTATTTATTGCTCTATCTTTAGCTTTAGGCCCATATGGATAGACCAATTAGATTCACTCCAAAAAGAATCACTTGAAAAGAAGTACCTACCCCGTACCGAACTGACCGAACTGCTCAAACCCCACAAAAAGCTCCAAAGATGCCACCAATGTTAGGGGTCGACTCTTTGCTATTGAGACCTCTGTCTATAATAACATTAGCATATATATATACATATGATATAAGGAAAATATAGCTTACTATCAAGATAAACGGCTAAAAGGAAGCACTCAGCTCCGACAGTATACCAAAAGTACTCAAAATGCCGGTGAATTGACAATCCACACTCGGATTGCTAAAGATAGTAGGTGTTATGATTTATTTTAGCCATTTTATACATCTATACAAAGATTATAAGAATAATTAGACTCACCGCTAAAGAAAACCACGAAGAAGATGAGATTTGAGCACTGTTGTCGAGATGACGGGAAGAAGTAAGGAGCCTGGCAGCAAGCGCCCGCTAAGCGCCCGCAGCGTCTGCAGCACGGGCGAAATGACGTACTCCCGTCCCATGACATCACCAGGGGGACGGCAGTACGTCATTTCGCCCGTGCTGCGGATTACGTAAGGCCCGATCGTGATTTCCAGCGCAAGTCCTCTCTTGCTCTTTCTCTGGTAAGTACTCATTCTTCTCGCAGAGTTGGGGCTTGGTGGAACGTCGGGAGGGTTTGCGGAGCATTCAGGTGAGTAATAAATGTTCTCATTTCAATCTATTTACTAATGATGAGCACCAACTCGCTCGTTTCGAGCAAGTGTAACAGGAGAACTGCTACAAGGGTCGTGAATCTGCCCCGAAGGAGCTGGCGAGGGTTGCTATGGTGTGATGCGTGCGATGAGCTGGCGCTCGAGTCAGGAGAGAGCACCCTTGCCCGGGAGGTTCGGAGGACTGAAAGGCAAGAGTAGTGGAGAGACTGTGTGCTAGAAAGGCTAATCTCCAGGTCAGCCTGCCTACGCACAGAAGGCAACCTTTCTGTACGCGACCAGGAAGCCAGAGAGTCCTACGTCCCCTGCTTACTTGACGAAGGACCCTGGGCAACGGGGCGCGAGGGAGAGAGGTGCCAGAGAAAGATAGAAACCCTGAAAAGGGAGAGTGCCCGAAGGCGAGAGGGAGCGTATGTGCTCGAGCCAAGTGATGGATGAGAAGAAGAGATTGTCATATTACTAAGCAAGCCTAGCACCATATCTGGGCTGACCCCTAACCCTAGGTACATGCATAGCATAAGGCTAGGAAACTCTACAAAAGTAATGCTGCCCCGTTACAGCAAGTTGGTGCTCGTTTGAATCCCATCCCTCCCCCCTCCCTCCAACCTCATCCATTGCCCCCCGGGGCTCGCGCGCCGGGCCCAACGGCCTGATTGAGGTCCAACGACCTCGCGAATGGCTCGACCGCGCTCCGTTCCAGCCCAACGGCCTCACTTCCGGCCCCGGGGCTTCGAGCACTGCCCAGGGCAGTTGCAGCTGGCATTTTGCCAGCTGCGTAAGGTGCGTACATCTTCCACATCATACAGATGCAGAAACGTCACCGTTTGGCGACGTTTCTGCATCTGTATGACCCGGGTCAGGTTCTGCACGGTGCGGGTAGCTCCCGCATGCCGTGCAGGGCCAGAAACGTCACCTTTTGGTGACGTTTCTGGCTGTGCACGACACGTTTCGTGTCCAGGGCGTGTGGGTAGCACCCACACGTCGTACAGGCCCTAAATCACGACCGTTTGGTCGCATTTTTGGGTCTGTATGACCCAGACTTCTTGTGCACGGTGCGGGTAGCTCCCGCATGCCGTGCAGGGCCAGAAACGTCACCATTCGGTGATGTTTCTGGCTGTGCACGACACGTTTCATGTCCAGGGCGTGTGGGTAGCACCCACACGTCGTACAGGCCCTAAATCACGACCGTTTGGTCGCGTTTTTGGGTCTGTACGACCCGGACTTCTTGTGCACGGTGCGGGTAGCTCCCGCATGCCGTGCAGGGCCAGAAACGTCACCGTTCGGTGACGTTTCTAGCCCTGTGCGACAGGTTCATGTCCGGGACGTGTGGGTAACACCCACACGTCGTACAGACCCTAAATCACAACCGTTTGGTCGCGATTTTGGGTCCGTATGACCCGGACTTGTTCTCCATAGTACAGGGATAGAAACGTCACCGTTCGGTGACGTTTCTAGTCCTGTACGAGATGCTTTGTGTCCGGGGCATGTGGGTAGCACCCACACGTCATATGGACCCAAAATTGTGGCCGTTTGTCGCCATTTTGGGTCCATATGACCCGGACTTGTTCTGCATGGTGCAGGACTGGAAACGTCACCGTTCGGTGACGTTTCTAGCCCTGTACAAGAGGGTTTGCATCCAGGGCGTGTGGGTAGTACCCACACGTCGTGCTGGCCCAAAATTGCGACCGTTTGGTCATGATTTTGGGTCAGACTTCTGATGCTGGTGTGGGTATGCCCCACACGTCGTGCAGCTCGAAATCGTGACCGTTTGGTCTCGATTTCGAGTCTGTACGTTTCAATCTAATTATAAACTATGTAGCACAGTTATCATATTGTATATTAGACACTTTAAATAAAATTTGTTTTTTTTTTTTTTCTCGCAATTCTGAGGGATCACGTGCGACAGCGAGGACAGTCGGGCTCGCTGTCGCACATGATCAAAGATGTCATGTGATCATGTTGGCTTTCAGCCACCCGGCCTTATTGCTGCCACACCTCTCTTGCTCTCTGCTGTCATCTCTGCTACAGACAAGGTAAGCTTCCACTCTCTCTTGTCCTATGTTAATGGTGCATCTAACCTTCTGTAGACCTCATCTAATCTTCACAATCATGGCTTCCAAGTCAGCACAGCCAGATTTCAGGTATGACCCCTAAACTCATTCTTGATCTGCTATCTGATTTTACTGATGCTTTGTCAGCTGGATACCAGCCAAAGAGTTTGCTAAAACCAAACCTCCACTGGTCTCAGAGACTGTAAATAAGGCACAAGCTGAGAATGTAGATTTCAGACAAGAAGCAAAGTTGCTCCAAGCATTGCCTTGGTTCAATGGTGATATCTTGACCATCTTCACACTCAAGACCCTCTTGCAGCGGAGGCATGTCAATCCTCCAACCAAAGAGGACTTGAAGGCTTTAGTTCTGGCAGATCAGAGTGTGGAAGACAAGTTGTCGGACGTGTATGAGGTAATGTTGTACTCTTTATTCGAGTTCCGATGTTGTGTATTAAATATATTCTAGAAATTTCTGACTCATATGGATGACTGGGGAAAGGAACAGTTCTATGATTTGCCTCCTCCTCAGAAAGGAAACCTGTGGAAGCTCCTGGTCGAAGGCAGTCAAAATCTAAACAATGAGCAGGACCGCCAAGCTATTTTTCATGCCGTTCTTGATATTGGTTCCAATCATCTTCCTCTGATTACCAACATTATTGCTCGCTATCAGATTGTAGATGTCATCTGCAAGATTTATGATCTGTCACCTGCTCGAGGCCACAAGCAATTACATCTGCCTCAAGTTAGTGCATATAAGCAGCTTGTGCAGAAGGCAGGTATTCTCAAAGGGGTATGTGGTTACTTTTTCATTCTTTACTCAGTGATCTGATATATCCAAGGTTGTGGAAGATCTGAAGTCATGGCCTAGTATTATGGAGAAGGCATACCATGCATTTCATAAAGACCCAGACCAATTGCTCCTTTTAGGGACAGAGGCCACTACATCAAGTGACAGTATCATTCTTACACCTAGTAAAGTGCTTGAAAGCTACTGGACTTCTACAACCTGGGATGATGAAGCTGCGGCCAAGATCACAAGTGCACTTGTGTGGGGTGTGGTGAAGAAAGACAAAGACAATCTGGTTTTTTCTATAATTCAGCACTTTGAAGCGGCAGCTGCTGGTCTACAAGCCATGATGAAGGTAATAAAGCTCAAATGTTGTATGTCTTGACAAATTAATAATCTTACTTCAGACAGCTATATTTATCACAGATGAGGATACATTTTGGAAAGAGCTTTTTATGTGAGTCATAGTATTTATGCTTAATTTATTATTTGTTCTGACCGTGATCTTGCTATAGAGATGCAAACTTATCGGATGAAGACATTGCAAAAATAGAAACTCTCAGACGTCCTAAATTTCTATCGCCTATTCTCCTTTGCCTATCACTCTCTCCAATTGTGCTATTCTTGGGATGATCATTGTATACAGATGCTTTCAGTCGTGCTGTATATCTACAGGTATGTTTAATATATCTATATCATTTTATCTGTTAACAATTTTATATGCATATGTTCTAGGTCTTCATTCTTTTAGGCAATGTTCAGCGAGCACCAAATCTGATCAAGTTTGAACGGATGATATGGATCACTCTGTTTGCTATTGCACGGGGTGCACCTGCTAGCATGCATGTACCTCAACTTCTTTCCTTTTGGAAAGTCCATTTTTCTCAGAAGGCAGAGGTGGCTGATGAGAGTAGCTGGTTCCAAGAGCCTGGATATGGTAGGAATTTTAAACATCACTTGTAAATTGGTTTTTACTAATATATTTTTAGGACGAGCAGAAGAGCAGTCTGATAATACTGCATCTAATGATCAAGATGAAGATCAATTGGAAATAAATGTTGTTCTCAATGCAGAAACTCAACAATTGGTTCAGAGTTTGTCAGAAGATCACCAACAGACTGTGGCAGCAATTGTAGCTGGACTTAACCCTAGCAAGGTAAATCCAAATACAATTGTGCGAGACCTTGTGGAAAGTTGGCAAAGCAAATCAAGTAAGTCATTATTTGTTATATATTTAATCTAATCAATCAATTCAAATGTGTGCAGGTGATGAAGAGGATGAGGATGAGGATGAGGATGATGAAAGTAGCATTGATCAAGGTAAGTAAAAAAAATCAATTGATTCTTGGCTTGATAATCTATAATCTAATATGAATATATTTTAGCTAAAACAAAAAAGTCATTAAGGTGGAAGAAAGAGGTGAAAAAACCAGTTTACATAGAGTCTGAAGATGAAGAAGATGAGGAGCAGCAGAAGCAGAAGCAGAAAAAAGAAAAAGAGAGAAAGGAGAAGGAAAAGAAGAAGAAGGAAAAGAAAGACAAGGAGAAGGAGAAGAAGGAGGAGAAAAAGGAAAAGAAGAAGAGGAAGAAGGAGAAGAGGGAGAAGGAGAAGAAGGAAAAAGAGAAGAGAGAGAAAGAAGAGAAGGAGAAGGAGAAGAGAGAAAAAGAAGAGAAGGAAAAGAAGAGACAGCAAGAAATCCAAGCTGAGGTAGACCCTAACAGGTTTATCAGAAATATGGAAGGCAGAAAGGAAGGTACTGGTGCACGTAGAGAGGCCATTGAGGAACTCAAAACTAAGGTGAACACACTACCCTTTCAGCTGGCTATACCATCAGTAAGCTTCTCATATCAATATCTTTGGATGCATATAAAGAACTAATCTTGTTTTAGGAAATACCTGCATTGGATAACAAACCTGCTAAGGTAAAAATGCTAAATTTATGTGAAGATTTCTATGACTAACTTGTCTAATTTTGATCAGCTGCATTCTGAGCCTATCATGCTTCCTGCATATTGTGCAAAGAGTAATGATATAGTTCATATTTCCTACAAACCTGTTATCATGGAGGATGAGGTGAGAGATCAGTATATATATATTTGCATTGAGATTCTGATACATATCATTTAATAGGATGACTTTCAGATCAAGTTAGGCAACAAGTTAAAAACAGCTCTTGAATCTAGCTTGTAGCCTAATGGAAAGCCACGCATGTGTCAAGAATCTGCCAAGCAACATGAACATTCTGACAGAAATACTGGTTCTGCAGTCTATGTCACATCCTGTGATAGTTTTGCAGAGCTAGACACCTCTATCATTCAAGATATCTTCTCTTACAGGCATATCTTGGTACATGGTCAGCCTAGTTCTAGAAGATGGGGTTGGAATGAGGAATCTATGGAAAGATTGGGTGATCTGGATCAGATCATTGAGATTCAGGGTAAGATCATACTTATATCATAGGACAGGTACTAACAAATGCTTATATGACAGACATGGCTCATAGATCTGGACAAAAAGCACAGGCACAGCTGAGGAAAGGCACACGTTGTGATATTCTTCAAGCAGGCATGGATCCAGAACTGCTTGCAGAAGATTTGCATGTCCAGTATGATGGCAAAGTCTTAAATGGATTGGATAATCCTTGTCCAGAACCTTTGGCAGAAATGCCCAACTTCAGGTATGATTATAAATTTATGTGTGCTTATTTATCATATTGACTTGGAGATATCTAGTGCTTTAGCTACTCATGAACTTGTGCTGCGACACTTTGAAGCTATCCTCCGACCTAAGCATCATAATAGGCCAACAACAGATCTATCCTGGGCCACTGCAGCAACCAAGGGATCCATATCAGATTTTCATGAAGACACAGATGGCTTAGCTACAGCTTCAAAGCCACTAGTTGGCACCAAGCTCTGGATTTTGCTAACACCCAAAGATTCAAGCAAAGACAATATTGGCAACTTGAACACCTATCTGGACATTGAGAACTTTTCTGATCTTGATCTGGATAAGTATTATGTGGAGGGTATTCTTCTTCAGCCAGGTCAAACTTTGTAAGTAAAAATAATTTGCTTTGTGACTTTCAATTCTCACTTCTGACATTATTATAGATATCAGCGTGCTTGTACTCCCCACTGGGTGTATGGAGTTGAGGCAACCCTTGTCTATGGGCGTCACTTCTATGCCCAGTCATGCTTGGATCGTAGCTTCTTAGGACAAATTCATTCTCAAATGGTGGGAACAATTCACAACAACACCTCTCATCCATCTGTTCGTCCTATACTAGCTGACTTCATGGCTTGGTGGGCTCATCTGTTGGACCATCCCTCTCCTTGTGGTGAGTTCTATCTTACAATTTGATTTGTATTATCCTCTCTAAGTATATTGTAGCTGAGTAACCCAATATCAAAACTGTTCAAGGGATGCACATCTTTTTAGCAGCTGCACATGCCGTCATCTTTGCTTCAAGCTTATCAGTTGTCAAGAACAATATACCTCGACCTGATGCTACAATTCAAGCCCACAGATCTATCAATGGACTTGCTCTTACAAAGATGATCATGCATTATCTCAGTGAAGGCTGTCATGAGAATTCACCCAATCCCTTGGCATTCTTTACTGAGAGCAGCAAAAAGGTGGCTCAGGCTTGGATCTATTATAGGGAGCAGATTGAAAAGAGATCAGATCTCCTAGAGGCTGTTGATCTCAAGATGTCCTCTTCTTCATTATTTTCCTCTCTCTGCTCTGACTTGGAGACCTTCTGGACCAAGAAACTGAGGATGCAAGACCAAATGAACAGATGGTGGCTTGATGCCAATGCCCATCTGGAAAAACCGTATGTACTATCGTGAACTACCGTTGGCTACAGTAGCTACAGTAGCCAGAGTAGTTGACATAGTGTCTGTAGGACTCTTCTTATTTTTTGTACCTACAGTAGACAGATATTGTCTACTGTAGTTCACTGTAGTACAGGTTTGCTACTGTAGACAAGTCAAGTTCTCAAAATGTGTGATCTTCTACAAATGTTATAATGTGCTACCACAACTACAGTAGTCCATACATGCTACAATAGATTTATTGCACATATATAGTCTGTTATATTTGCAGGTCTTGACCACTCAATATAACATCCAAGTCAATAAAAAAATTTATGCAGTTCATAAGGATTTAATCAAACAACAATCAAAATTTATTGACTAGCAAATACATGGTACTATACGAGGCTATACTATGAGAGGATTCAAAAGTATAGAGACTGTAAGACAAACAAACATTAATAAAGGTCATCACAAAAGGTTCAAATGAACACTTACGTACATCACAAAAAAAAAGCAATATCTAACAAGTAGTAAAAGCTAGTTAGTGAAGCATCAAAGACTAAAAGCGACTTATCAAAATTTTTAAAAAAGCGAAAATGTATACACCCATAGTAAGGGTAAGACATAAGCACAAAGATTACTAGACATAAGAAAAGGAAGACTCACCATGCAAAAGCTTGAGTCAATGACAGAAGAGATGATGGGGGTTGGAAAGAAAGAGAGGTTGTGCGTCATGCATGCCTTATATAGACATCATGAGCGGAGCCTGAAATGCAGCTGTTGCAACCCAGCCCGGGTGCTGCCGGGTGCTGCATCAGAGACCAAGATGGCAGACTTCACTAAGTTCGTGTCGCTTTCCAATAGCTTATAGTATAATAGCTAGATAGTTTCATCATTCAAATGAATTAAACTAATGAAATATAGCTACTGTTGTTTTTTCAGATTTATCCTGATTTTATTTGATTTACTACATTACAAACATTCAAACTCGCACAGATTTGTTGGTTAAATGACTTAACACACATTGAAGTTTCTCGCAGCTGCTACCATCAACTCCCCTCCCATCTCTCCGCTCCTTCTTCCTTCCTCCCCCTTTCGTGTGGAATCAAACACTAGTGGACAGTTATAGGATGATGAGGGCCTGGCAGGTAAGTAAAAAAAAATCTCTTTGTTTATTTGTGCTAACACTGAGAGTATCGCTTATTCGAGTGATACTCTCAATTTCCTTCCCTGTCCCTTCGAGTCACTTCCCGTCGCTGCCCCCTCCTGCTTTGGCCCCCCTCGACATCACCACCACATGTCTCTCCCACTTATCGTGTGTGTCGCGCCACCCACCGATGTGTTGCACCACCCATTGATGTGTCGCACCACCCACCGATGTGTTGCGCTGCCTACCGCATGCCCCTCACCACCCACCAATGTGTCATGCCACCTACCACTCCACGCCCATCCTGTGCTTGCATGCCACACCATGCTCACCCCCTGCCTCTCCCACATCATGCCACGTCATGCCTCACCCATGCACCGCACTGCACCGCATGCCCTCTCCGCATGACGAAGAATCTTGCCCAAATTTGGGCAAGATTCTTCGTCCTGCTCTGTGCCGCTCTGCCGAGGGCGTGGGAACCTCCAAGGTGACACCTAAGAAATCATAGGTATCAATATTGCAGTACCACACATCCAGTACTTACCTGATTAATATAATAAAATGAAAGCCCTGTATTGTGTGAGCAAAATAAGCCTAAGATCATAGAAAATGATGGAGATTTGAGAAAGTGAAAAAAAAAAACTCGCCTAGGAGGGGGGATGATGGGACAAGTTTGTCCCTTGCGCAATGAAATGTCCACCAATATGGACGCATGAGGGCTTATCTGAAAGCTACAAATTAGAACTTTCCGCCGAGCCTAAGAGAGCTGTGATACGTACAATACATCCCAAGATATGGCAAAAACACGTTTTGCCACATCATTCAGGAGATCTTGCTGTTTCGTGGCGCTACCTGGTCCTATCGACGTGTATGTAGGCTTATTGGAAAGGTATAAATCAGCGCTTTCCAAAACTGTTAAAACGTCGTTGATACGTACTGTATTGATTGAGATATGACAAATTCGCTAAAAGGCGAATTTCGCCTTACCAGGAGGAGAGAATGTCTTGCTGCGGAGCAACGGCTGGTTGGATCGACTCATATGTAGGCTTGTTCGAAAGTTATGAATCATAGCATTCGAACAAGCCTATATACGAGCCGATGCATGCTCTGCTCGTTGCGCTATGCCAAGATCCTTCTATCAGTAAGTACCTATCAGAATAAGACAAGTAACTCACCTAATACTTATCCAAATGCCTCGCATGTGGGCTCGTTCGAAAGCTACGATGAGCATGATTCGAATGACGCCAAGATCGTGTAAATCGACGAAGGTTTGAGGTCTAGAGAGAAACATTTGTGCTATGATTCAGAAGATTATTTGACGTACCTATCAGAACCATTTTTTCGAGCCAAGGCCCAGATACAAAGCCCAGAGGCAAGGGCAGTAGTAGAACCTATAATTCCATATGCATTAGTATCAATACATACTGTGAACTTACCTTGAGACAGGACTTCAATGTTTCAACTTGTTGAGTCGCAGCGCTCCAGTACAGCCACACTTGAGACGACAAATCATGCCCATATTTGGGCAACATTCTTCGTCCTGCTGCTCACACAATGCGGCAACACTCAACTCTATACAGTCTTAAGTAAACTTATAAGAGTTGATCATATATATCATATTTTTGTTGCTGACTAATGGTATATGTATATAAGAATCATAGAATAGTTAAAGTCGATGATATAATACATGTTAATATGTTGTCTACTGCAGCTACAGCAGGCGCATCATAGCTACAGCAGGCAGATGACGTCTACAGATTCTTTGATCAAAATGTGCCTTGCATAATTACGTGCTACAGAAGCTACGGCTAAATTACAGTGGTCATAATTCTTCTATTACATCACTAAGTCTAGATCAGTAGCGCTAATCTGACATCAGTAGCACCCATCAAACTTCTGATGATCGGTAAGCATGTTTGATGGATTTGTGGTTTTTCCTGATGGCGGACCTTCCTGAAAGCCTGCAGCCCTATGTTGGAGATGGATCACAATCGGTGTGGAAGAAGCCTGATGGCTATCAGAGTCCTCCCTGGATAGAGACTCACTTTGCAGAAAATATAAAGGTGTAGAAGACTATTGGTGCTGATAAGGTAGTAGAGGAGGTGGAAAAGAGGAAGGGTATAGATGAGGAGGCAGATGAGAATTCAAGTCAGCCATCCAAAAAGACTCGTCACAAGTAGTGGCATTACTCTACAGTAGAAATGATTGTATGGCACAATAGCAGAGTTTATTGACTTCTCTTTTATTTTTCACTAAGGCAAAGTTACGATTCCTTAGAATCGTTTACTCTATACCGCCTTTTCATAGTGAAAACGACACCAAAACGATGACCATGCCCATTAGGCAGTTGGCTTATATAATCACACATCTTCAATCTGACGAGTTTACAGGTTCAACTCCAGCTCTGGTCAAACTTTGTTGATTTAATGTAACTTGATCAGTTCTCAACCAATTCACCTGTTCTCAAATGCATCTGGATCTGCTCATTTATTGCTTTCTGACAGTATTTTTTGCATCCTGATCTGTGCAGAACTCATAGAATGCAATGAATTTCTACTTTTCCCCTCTATGACACTTGAACTTGAGCTAACTCAGTCCATTCTTCACCGATTTACTCGTTCTCAAATGCGTCTAAATCTACTCACTTATAGCTTTGCTATCATACTTCATGCATCCAAATCGGTTAAGAACTCGCAGAATGCAAAGTGTTTCTTTTTTTCCTCTTTTAAAATGCTTGCACCCTAGCTAACTAGGTCAATTCCCAACCGATTTACTCGTTCTAAAGTGCATCAGAATCTACTTATTGATAGCTTTCTGACGGTACCTCATGCGTCAGGATCGGTGCAAAACTCGCAGAATGCGAATTGTTTCTGCATTTTCCCCCTAGAATGCTTGAACTCCAGCTAACTTAATCAGTACTCAGCCGATTCACTTGTTCTCAAATGCATCCTAATATATCAGAAAGCTGGTCTCCAACACAATTTACTGCTCATAGAAAGATACAGCCACTAAAATGATACACAGCAAACAAATGTACATACTGTTTATTGATAAAATGAGCAAAACAATGCAATTTATCGGTAGCAATGGGTCCTGAGACTCGGTCATGTGATCCTACAAGACCTTGTGCGGCCGAACAAGGTCTTAGCGCCCGCTTACATAAGCATAAGTCGCCTAGAGAGCCAATACACTGTATACAGTGATTGCTTTATAGCTCTGCAACGAAGCAATCAATTGACAAACGGTAAATTGTGTTCAAATATCTTTGATTACACCTGTCCAACCCAATTTAGAATATGAAAATCGGATCACTCCAAGAAGAGATATTTCTCGATTTATGTGCCACATCAGCAAAACAGTATTGTCTCCTATCTCAACAACAAGTGGTGCTATAATGTTGTAAACTATACTGTTAGAAAGCTACTGTAAATCCAATTTCAATAAGCCCTCATACATCATGATTGATGCAGTATTAGCAGAGCTATAAAGCAATTAGTCTGCCACATCATCACGGACATATAGTTCAATAGATCAGCATTTTGCCATGCTATCTTACTGTTTGTGGCACTATTCTAAAGCTATTCTAAATTTGATTCCAACAAGCTTTCACTCATTCTGATTCATGTGGTATTGAGAGGGCCATGGTGCAATCTCTATGCCACATCATCAGAAGAGATCCAGAAAGTTGGTGATGGCCCTACACCATCATTGGACACCTCAGCCGCAACTCACTGTAGATGGGAACTGGGCGTGTCCAAGCCTTGTAGTCAGTGTGCACTACTGGTAGTATCACACTGACTTCAAAGCTATCTGAAGAAAAGAAGAGAAAGCAGAGAGCGCAACATCAACTACTGCTGACATAAGCTAAGCACAGCCACCAGACCTTGTGCGGCCGAACAAGGTCTGCTATTGATCACGTGATTGGCCATTAGCTTTGTTCAACAATACAATGTTTGACATTGATCATATATTCAATCTTGAATCTTGTTTGATTAGACATACAACTAGACTACTACTATAATTGTAGATATTACAAGTATCTATAGTATAAGTATATATAATAGTGTATATCATATATCGAGCTGAGTAGAATAAGATATGATAAGTGTGTACTATATAACACACAAGATTATATATAAAATAAGGTGCTAAGATATATGACATAGCAGAAAATGTAGAGTTATCAGAGGTAGGAGCTGAACTACTCATGATTAGATTAGATTAAATAGTGTTTTTTTATATGCTTAAAGTGATGTTTGCACAATTGATGCTCTCATGCATTTGTATGAGTTTTTTGTTCCTCTGAACCTTCATGTTAGTCGACAGGCAATTTTATCAGAAAGTAGTTGCCATATTTGGTCACTAATTTCTGCCAGTATACAAAATATCATCTGAAAAAACCAAATTTTATATAGCTGCAGGTTACATTATAGGTGCTATCACAGAGCTATGTAAGCTATATAGCTTGCTTATCTAGCTATATAGCATTATGAGAACCTTCATAGCTTTCATAGCTAGTAGTACAGGCTATGTAGTGTTATTATAGCTTCCATAGCTAGTAGTATGATCTATATAACACTATCATACTGGGTAGGGTGAGCTATGAAAGCCTATGACTTCTATGAATACTATGTCTTGAAGTCAATCAGGTATTACAAGTTCAAGTCAAAATTGATTATATTTAATAATAATACTACTACAATTCAAAGTACTACAGATATAAATCATGCCAGGTGATGCCAAGGCAGGCATGCACCCAATGGTAGCATTCGCGTGTGACGCAGCATCCGCGTGTGAGGTACGGTGGGTCTGCACGAGGTGTGCAAAGCTGGCGTTAGGCGTCAAGAGGTGGCGGAGAATACGCGAGGGGTGCGCGATGCACGCAGTAGGCAGCGCGCCCATGCATGAGGCAGCCAGGGCAGGGAGGCACGGCACATGGCTTGCACTTGCAAGGTACGCGGGGACACTTGCAAGGTCCGACGTGTCCGTACACATGACATGGGGTCCGCACGCTCTCGCACATGCGCTGGCTGTGCCCGTTCGCGATAGGGCGGGCCTACGCTGTTCGGTGGACTTGTGCACGGCATGCGCGATGCACAGAAGACATACGCGGGGCGCGAAAGATGTGCACAGGATGTGTGCGATGCACAGGCCCATGCACGAGCCCAACGGGCCGCAAGGCCATGCGCAGGGCATGGGAGGTGGCGCGAGGCACGCGGGGACGTGTGCGAGGAGTCAAGGTGTGGCGAGAGGCAGCACGACGGCGCAGGGCGATGTGAGGCGTGACGTGGCAGGCCCACGCGCTGGAAGCAGAGGTGCTGGGGACGTGCGCGAGGAACGTGCGCGGGGCGTGACAGGCATGGAAGGCAGCGGGCCTGGATACACTATGCGGCAAGACAGCGCGCACGATGTGCACGGGGATGCATGACGTGCAGGCCTGGTGCGGGAGGCATCAGGCATGCGGGGGGCGAGCGACAGTCTTCGGGCTGTCGCGAGCCCGTGCGCGAGACATTGGCTGCCACGGGCCCGTGTGCGATGCGTCAGGCCTGCGTGCGAGGCGCACAGCTGTAAGCAGGAGGGCGGGTGAGCAGAGCCACGTGCGACGTGTGAGCGTACGTGCGCTGGCATGCCCATCCGGAATTGCGGCCAACGGGGTGCACTCCGGTGGTCATGGTCGACGGAGGCAGCACCACGGGCGCTGGTGACGTGGCGGCGAGGCGACAAGGTCGAAAGGTGATGGAGTGATGGAGGAGAAACGATGAGGGGGTGAGGATGGGCGCAGGAGGACCAAGTCGTCGAGAGTATCGCTTGAATTCGAGCGATACTCTTTGTTTTAGCAAACATATGAAATAGAAAGATTTTTTTACTTACCTATGTCCCTCGGCTTCCTACACGTCCCTCTCCGGCATCTGATTCGATGATAAAAGGGAGGGAAGCAGGAGAGAAGAGGGAGGAGAAGAGAAGAGGAGTGGGAAGTGGTAGCAGAGAAGAGTCGAGACGAAGTTCAATGCACGTTTCGGTGCTTCAGCCACCGAACGTGCGCAAGTTCGAATATCTCGAACTTATCAAATCGAATCAAATCAAATAAAATTTGAAAAAAAGAGAGACACTACAATGTACTTATAGAATACGATCCAGTCAGGCAGATATCTAGCTAAGGTACTACAAGCTACTTGACAGCGACATGAATTTAGTGAAGTCTACAACTTAGTCTCTGTCATGGCACTCGGCAGCGCCCGGCCCGACCACATTTTGGGCTCCGCTCGCCACGTCTACATAAGGCCCGCGCAACGCGCAACCTCTCTTTCTTCTCAACTACTACCATCTCTTGTCTTCGTGACTTCTCTCTATTATCCTTCAACATCTTGTTATCTCTGGTAAGTTCTTTATATTGTTGTGTTCTTATTGTCACTAATATGGATTATCTTATCAAGATATTTTCGCTTTTTTGTATGTTTACTTGTAAGTCTAATGTTTCTTAACTACAACTAATACTAATCTTATGTTTATTGTAGAACTATTTTTCGCTTTTTAAAGACTTTGTTGTCTTATATTTTGATTAACAAAGACTTAGGAAACTTGTAGAGTAGTATACAATTTGTGTAGTAGTACCTCTTTGAATAAATATAGTCTTATAATTTTCGATGTTTTGTCTGTCTTAAAACTAAGAGATCTTGTAAGATATAAGGCCTATAAAATGCTTGAAAATATTATCATAATTGTATAGGATATCTGATATATATATCAAGAAGAGGAGATGTAGTGTAGGTAGTCAACATAGCTTTGATAGGTCTATAAGACAGAATAGCATATATATAGTCCATAGTTGACATAGCTGTCCTCTTATGCTATGATAGCTATGATAGCTATACCTTTGAGCTATGACAGCTATGGTAGCTATGATAGCTTTATATAGATGACCCTGCATCTATAGCTAGGCTATATATAAAAGAACACTGCTATGGACCTATCAGAGCTATGTAGCTGACATAGCTCTATATAACAGTGGTAATTTTTTCAGATGATGATTTGAAAGTGAGAATTCAATTTTAATAGTATTTAATGCATGTAAAATAGAAAAATACTGACTAGATTATACATTGAAGAGATATAAGCTCTATTAAAAAAACTAGTATGAGTTATGTTATTTTTTGTAAAAGTCAGAAAAAAATCCAAATATAGAAATTAAATTCTGCCTTTGGTGCTAGCAGCAATGCATACAAATCAATAGAAGGTGCACAGGCTAACAGGAAATGTATAAGGTAGTAGAAGCATACATATGTTTGCTATAATGCCCATGGGTTGATACATGTGTAAGTAGATCAACAAAGGTATACATAGGTCAAAAAATGTGAGCCAAGAGTGCATATATGAGTTGGTGTAGTGTATATCATCTGAAAAACTGAAATTTCACATAGTCCAGTGTTGATCTATATGTCCTATCATAGTACTAGCTTGAAGTAAACAGACATAGCAGGAAGGTACAATATGCACTGTGCTTGAGATGCATCCAGCACAGTTGGTGGTTCACTGTGCGTATGCACTGGCAATGGGGTCTGTAGTGCGGTGGCATGTCCTATCGTAGGTGGGGGCTCACTCTGGCAAGTTGCAGGCACATTCATCACATCAGGCAGAGTGTCAGCTGGCACATCGTGCAGGGCTTGCTCTGTGACGGTTGGTGACATGTGGTCTGGAGGCAGTTGGTCGGCCTCTGGGACAGTATGGTCTGTCGTGGGAGTATCTCTCAGTGCAGCATTGTCCCCGTCAATGGCAACCCACTCCTCTGGAGCACGACCGTCAAAAAGTTCAATTAGCCAATCATCCGTGAGCATGTCAGTCATCAGCAGCAGTGCAATGTCATCTCAAATGACATTGCACTCAACAGTGATCGAGTGCTTGCAGGGCCAATATACTAATATTCCTTTGCTCTTGCTGCTGTAGCTAACAAACTTCCCTTTGTCAGCACATTCATCAAGCTTTAGTCAGTTCTCAATGCAGACCCAGATGGGGCATTCCCATTCATGCAGGTCCAACAGGTCTGATTTCTTGCTGAATGCCCATTCATATCGGGTTTGGTTGCCAGTGATCTTTCCTCTGGTGCAGTTCCAAAGCCACATGGCATGTTGCATCACAGTGGCCCAGAGGAATTTAGGGAGTCCCACGGCCAATAGCATTGCAAGGATGCATGTGACACTCATGCAGAAAAAAAAGTTCTGCAGCACCATTCTGTGAAGACGAGTCATGCAATATCTTTTCATGATGTGTGCCTTGCTTCATGAGATGATCTTCGAATGCGAGGCTGGTGTACTTGCCACCTTGGTCAGAATAGAAAGTCTGTATTACAGAGACCCTCCAATGAACTTGGACAAATTTCTCGTAGTTCACATATTTGTCGAAAGCTTTGCTCTTGTGCTGGAGGAATGAGATGAGGACCTCATAGGTTGTATCGTCCAATAATGTCATAGCATACCAATGTCTGGCAAGGGATGCAATGTGAGCAGGGCCAAATAGATCAGATGATACAAGTTTGCCATAGATTGTCGATTGAGATCACATGCATTCTTTTGGAAATGGCACATGCTGGATTTTTGCTTGGACACAAGCTCAGCAGAGTTCCATCTCCTGGATCAGATCATCGAGATTAATGCCAGTGATCATGCCATGCTTGATTAGAGACTTTGCAGCATCAATTGACATATGGCCTAGCTGGTGATGAAGGTCAGCAGTGGACAGCATGGGATTGGCACTATGGTCATCGATGGCCACAATGGAAACTAGCACATGTGCGAGTGCATCTGCAGGACTAGTAAATTTGTAGAGGTTGTTGTCACACAGGATGCATGTGATGGTTTGTTCGGTGGGACTGCAAATCTGGCAATGTCCATCACAGAACATTGTCAAAAAGCCCAATGCATTAATGCAGCTGATTGAAATCAGGGTAAACACTATGCTCAGTGTGTACAGTACTGTACCATTTTGATCGTAAGCTCATGTCACAGGTCACAGGGACCCTTGAGCTATGCCTAATCACCACTTTGTCACTAGTCACAAGGTCTGATGAGCCTCATTGATATCTGTGACCAAATTTTGATTATAATTAAATTAAAATCAAAATTTTCTCGGTGTAATGCAAGACCTTTGTGGAGGGCTAAAATCATCTCATTACATGTTCAAGCTGTCTGAGCATTCACAACAAGATAATATGAGATGTCTCCAAGCATATGAGCCTCAACTCCTCAAAAACATAAGGGATGAGTGAGCCTATTTTATTTTGGTCATGGGTCACAGCCCGTTGTGAGCCTAAGAGACCAAATGAGCCTACTAAGTTCTCAGTCACAGCTCAACCCCCATGAGCCTATGATCGAAATGGTACAGTACATCCTTCAGGGTGATCCTGGTGATTGTGTCACCATTTGGGAAGGTAATAATTACATCACCACAGCCTGTCATGAAGAAGACATGCTTGTCAGCAGTGATGATCAGTTTAGGTGCAATCTAATGGAAGTTCAAGAATTCTGATCAGAAAGAGGAGTAGTGGTGACTGGTGCTGATGTTGATGCATTGCATCAGCGCTGAGTCGGGAACCGTGGCAGCTAGTGCTGAGAAAGCAAAATGGGTCTCGAGGGTAGCAGCCACATTTGCTGTACCTTTCCCATTGCTGTCCTTGTCTTTCCTGCTGCTCTTGCCCTTCCTATCAGATCCCTGCCCCTTTTTTCTGCCTCCTTTCTGCCAGCAATTAGTGGTGCTGTGAAAATGGTGTCTGCAGTTTGAGCACTTGACATTGTTCTTCGTGCCAGAGCTACTGCTGTTGCTGTTGCCACACATGCCTTGGCTAGTGCCACACTTCTTTGGATTGGATCCCACAATGAGCACTGTATCAACCTTGTTGAGCTGGGCCTTGATCGCATGATGATCAAATTTCTCATCGACATGAGAAATGATGGTCATTGGCAGGATGGTCTTTCCAGTGATACAAGCAGCTACATCTGAGAAATTTCGGGTAGCTATAGAGAGCTTTATATCTTATATAGGTTGCATATCTCCATAGCTACCCTCTTTTGTATATATCTGGCCATAGAGAGCCCTAGTCTATATAGTGTTATATAGCTACTAGAGATAGCTATAGAGTGCTATGATAGCTATAGAGCTACAAGGGTAACTATGATAGCTATAGAGCTATAAGCTTAGCTATAAGAGCTATGTAGTCTAACTCTGCTACAAAGTCTACAAAGTCTACAAAGTCTACAAAGTCTACAAAGCCTATATTATCTACACTATACTAGCTCACTATGTATTATCTGTACACTATAAAGCTTACCTTGTCTATATAATGCTAGCTCACTATGTACTATCTGTATATTATACATTTATCATGTAAATTTATAACTTAACTAGACTATAAAGCTTCATTATAGCATAACACAATTAAATTCATCATAACAAAAGTTAAACACAAAATCAAAATTTTATTTACTAACTACAACATTATAATATACATTACTATACTACATTATATAAGACAGACATCAAGAAAGCTTCTATGAAAATATAAGCATTAGTCAAGACTAATATTAAAGACTACAAACAGACTTACAATAACTACAAAAAGCGAAAATCTAATTAAGAAAAAACAACATTAGTATTAGAAGATAAGAAAGATAATAGATAAAAGCTTACCAAAGTAATAAAAAAGCGAAATCTAAAGATACATGAAGACATTAGTACATGATATAACAAAGCTTATATAGTAAAGCTACAAAGTGATGTGATAAAGATAAAGATATTAGTATAAGCTATAAGCTATAAGAAACTAAAGATGAAAGCCTACCTTAATAGAGACAACAACAACGAGCAATAGACAACGACGACGGAGAGAGCAACGACGACGACGAGCAACCAAATAATGACGACGAAAATGACGACGTGGCAAGAGATGGGGGTTAAAGAGCAAAAGAAAAGGCGCGTCGTGCGAGCCTTATATACGAATCTCGGGTGAAGCCGAGAATCGTGGCTGCCGGGCATTGCCGATGGCCGCGTCAGAGACTAAGTATCAGATTTTGTTATTTTAACCCTGCTGCCCGGTGATATACTGTATAATTCTTACATAGCTGGCTCATTCATTCTACGTAGATACACAATCCATAGCTCATATGAATTTTGTGAATTTTTAGCTGTTTTATTCAATTTGTTATGTCTCTTCGCGCATCCGGTGGCTGAAGCCCCCGAGTTAACGCGTCGAGACTTGCTTCCCTCACTCTTCCTCCTCCTCCTCCTTGTTTCCTCCCTCCCTCGCTTTCTTTTGCTCTCTATTGACTATCAACACGGCCGGGTTGGATTTGCAGCAGGTGGAAAGGGCTATAGGTGAGTTATAAAAAAGCTTTATCATTATCTTTTCGTACTAATCGAGAGTGTCGCTCGATTTCGAGCGACACTCGTTATTTCGACACCTCCACGCTTTCCATCAACACCCCCACGACCCCCGCCGGCCAGCATATGTCCCTGCCATCACCGTCGCTTTCACGCCATCGCCGCCGCCTTCACGCCGCCCCCGTCGCTTCCCAACGACACCGCCAACGTTCCCGGTTACCCACGCGCGCAACCTCGACGCCCCGCACACGATGTGCCATGACACCCGCACCCCGGTCCGCATTCTCGTGCATCCGGCCACGAACTACACACGTCCGCCGTGCCGCACCATCTGCACGTCGTCAACGACGTGCGCGCGGGCCACGTCACGGCCCTTGCTCTCGACGTCCGTGTGTACCTGCGCCGTAGAGTCCCGTTGCCACGGCAATGGGACTCGTACGTCATTCATGCCCATGGCCTACAACCACGCACGTTCGCTCGACGCCCTGCAAAGTTTCGCGCTCGCAGGCAATACCCCGCATGCTCACAACGCCTTGCCGACCCGCACAATGCCCCACGCTCACGCACAGCACCCAGCACCCAGCACGCGGCCCCGCATGTACGCCCTAAGCCCAGCCCCTGCGTGTCACGCGCCGCGCTCATCCCTCGTGCTTTGGATACGAGCACAGCAGCCCGCGCTTGCGTGTCACGGCCACCTCGGGCCTCGGACACATGCACAACGCCCAGCATGTGCGCTCAACACCCCGCGTGCACGCTCAACGTCCCGCGTTCGCACTTTACGCCCCCGATGCATCCGCAACACTCCGCACGGGCGCTCAGCGCGTGTTCAACGCCCGGCGCTCGCCCGAAATGCTCCGCATCGCGCGCCCGGTCAATATCCTCCGCGCTCGACACGCCGCACGTGCGCACAGCGTCTCGCGCGCTTAATGCGTCATGCGCGTGCAGACCGCCCAGCACGCCCGTGCGATGTTCTGCGTCCGCGTCTAACACCCTGCACTCCTGCGCCATCCCGCATGCCCACGCCATGCCCTGTTCTCGTGCGCTATCCCCGCGCTCGCGCAATCCCCATGCTCGTGCATCCCGCCGCATGCGCGTGCGTCTTCGCGTTCGTGCCCACATCCGTGCCCACCGCACGCTCGCTCTCAACAGGTGCCGGCACTCGATGGCCCTTAACTGCACCAGCACCCGCGCCGGTGCTTGACATAGTTAGATCTAGATTTTTTTAATCTTTGTACTTACTTATGACCAAAATAATATAAATGGATTTGATTTACCTTTAGTGTGACTTGTATCATATGTATACTCTGGATAATGTTTATAGTTGACTATATATGTTGTAGATGTCATAGCATATAGCTTACACTTACAAGGTAATATAGATGACATAGATTACATAGACTCTATAGCAAGCAGACACATATCCATAGCTCCCATAGTCATGCTAGGTACTTATATAGTCCACATAGATGACATATAAAGCTATGTAGTCTAGATAGCTACTATAGACCTATATATCTGTGTCATGCTTGTATATAGCTTATACAGCTTAGATAATTATGGCTAATAGCTATATAAATTTGGACTTTCTCAGATGTAAGAGCATTGCTGAGAGGACAGGATTGTAGTCAGTGAGGAGCAAGGATAAAATTATGGCAGTGAAACTGGTGTCAATTAGTTTAGCCCCCATGCCTGCTAATTCTTCCTTCATGCAAAGCAACAAATTGAAATGCTCATGGACGTCGCCGCTGGGTTGACAATGTGTCTCCTGGAGCCATCACCGGAGATTGATTTGGACCATTTTGGTCTTGCCCTTGTATTCATTACAAGTATGGCAGACCATACTTTGTGTGCACGATCAAGATCTTGCATGCATGAAAGGAGTGATTTGATGATTGTCAAGAAGATCTGTTGTTTGATGGTGTATTCCTGTTGGAGCCACTTGTTCCACTTTTCTTTGTAATCATCCAGTTGCTTGGTCATCGGATTGACATCCTTTTTGTCTTTATCGAGTGATGTCAATAGTTCCTTTGGTTCCTTGGCGGTGCCTCTCAGATGGTGCATCAAACCTTTTACTCTGATCATGATCACAATGCAGGTTTTGTACGTCACCCAGTTTGAGCCATTGGCTGTGAGCTTCAGAACAGTGCAAAGGTTGAATGAGTTGTTGAGCAACATTAATTCAGGACCAGGGCCCATAACCTCTTAGAAGAACCAGGGTATGGGAGGTATCTAAAATGATACTGAGCAGTCAGGACTCAGTGATAGAAGAATTCACTGCATTGATTATGTACCTAGAATGATACCGAGCAGTCAGGACTGCCCATGGAGTAAGTACATTAATAATCAATGACAAAAGCATAGATCACATACCTCAATGATAGAAGAATTTGCTGAGGTAAACATCCTGCAAACTTGTGCCTACATCAACAGCACGAGGGGCTGAAAGCAACTGTACAGTAGTGTACATAATCGATCTGGGCTCCAGGCCTGAAACATCTAATCTAAAGGTAAGGAACGAGATAAGATGAAAATCACACTTAGTGTGCTTTGATAATGGGCATTTGCTCCAATCTCAACAAAGGTACAGGCAAGTGACACACCTGCACATGGCAACACACAATGTGTGTATATGGTTGTACTGACTGACATGCTCACATTCAGCTGTAGCCATCTCTGAGCTGTCACTGGCCCATCCACAAGGTACATCGAGATGTGGTGAACCAGCATAGGGTGTGGCCAGTGAACATGAAGCACAGTGGGCTGGCATGAGGTGTAGCAGGCATGCACGAGGCACTGGCCCCAGCACAATGCTACATGCCAAGTATAAGGCATGAGGTACAGGTACATGATATGCCTACATAGGTGTGCTAACTGATGTGCTTGTGCATAGCTATGACCATTTATCAGCTATACATATGCTAGCATGTGTAGCATCTGAGCCCATGCATAAGACATCAGAGGCAGGGCATGGTGTGTCTAATCTATGTGTGAGATAATTTATATACCTTCATTAATAATAATAAAAAGGAATCGTTTTGCCATGCACAGCATTGGCCCTCTTCCCCCAAGTACAAGAGGGCAGAGATCCACGATATAGTTAGTTCTCTGAATTTATTGTAATATTCTCTATATCATTTTAATAGATGCTATCTAGAGTGCAAGAAGGCCATGGCATACAGATCATCATGCAAGAAAAACTTGAGACTGAGTGTAAATGTAAAAAGTCAGTTGACTAGTCATACAAGCTAAGCCCTAACTTGAAGGCCGAGGATATCTCATCCAATGTGCCTAAAAGCAAGAAGCATACAGAAAGAGTCGCTCATCATGAACTACCTATCAATAGTCTACAATCATGACTGATACAGATGCACACATCTCTCTACAAGCTTTGGTTATAAATAATCAAGCATGACTGAAAGCTGTATCGTGCTCAGTAAGAAAAGCAAAAACAAATGACAGATGGTGGAATCGAACCTACAACCTTATCTTTATATATTTTAGGTGTGAGAAATTATTACCATAAAAGGCATTACATTGGCTGGGTGTCATCTTTTTTGAGTTGAAAAGCGGGTTAGAGTAAACGATTCTAAGGAATCGTAACAAATCCGAAACTTGAATAACACCGTTCGACACTACGGTCGCACCTGGACCGAGCAGTGCAATGTGGTCTTGTGCTCTGTTATAGGTTTTCGAAACGACCAGGGCATGTTGGAAATGACTGTGTAGGTACTTCGATATGCCACACTCACCTCTGCGCTGATATCATTCCGATAGCGACGCGTTTGGACCTGATGGGTCAATCCTAAATCCCCTTGTCGATGTGCTTCAATCTTCTGACATCCTTTTGTCGGAGACATTCAAATCTTACCTGGAGAATGTTTTCCCTCTGCCTGTGGCCTCTAGGGCATGTTCACAAACGCTCTCTCCCAGCAAGAATGTCCCGGCACGTTCGCAGACCCTATCTCCCAACAAGGACACCCCTGCCACCCTCAGCACTCCCGTCCGTTCTCAGACACAGGACTTTGTGACTCCAAGGCGCAGCAAAGGGAAGGGGAAGGCCATCGAGTCTGCCTTGAGACAATCCCGAACATCTACCAGGACTCATCCACGCCTCACGTTTCCCCGGAATCGTAGAGGCGCGTCTCAAGATTCCAATGACGAATCGGATGGGCAGCCTTCCCCATCACGCAGGCTTCGATGCACGCCTCGTCATGTTCCGGTAGTCTCGGATGATGAAGAAGAAGGTGTTGGACAAGGAAGTGAGTTGATTACCATGGGGGCAGGACCTGGGGGGGAAGTCGACGAGGGAGTGTATGTTGGCCGCGAGAAGGAGGACGAGGCCGAGGCCGATGACGGAGATGAGGAGAGGGACTATGATAACCACGGGCCAGAGGCTGGGGGCGAGCATGAGGACGAGAACCACCAAGATGAGAGGAGCGACGCTGGCGAGAAGAAGGACGAAGACAGTGCCATGACTGCACGTGCGGGCGATGGCCGTACTTCAGAAGCCGGTATCCCACCGCAGCTCGCGAAGCAGTTGCGTTCTTTTGTGGCCGCTGACGTTCGCAAAGAAGTGACGGCATCACGCCGCTCTAACCGCCAATCAACTGGTGCTGAGAGTGAACGGCATCGCTCAGGGCGTATCCAAAGTCAATCTATGCTTGTCCAACCAAGCGCAGAGGCTCCACTTTCTTCGCGACTCAGGTTAGTTCATTTCTTTCATCATCTTGGATGGATTATTTTATTATTTTCTGAACCTTCAGGAAGCGGAAGGCACCTGATACTGAGGACCAGCCTCCGGTGTCCAAACGTGCGAAGACAGCGAATACGATGAAGAAAACAAACACGACGAAGAAAACAAACACCAAGGTGGCATCGAAAAAACCCGAGCCGGAGCCCAAGCGCAAGAGAGCAGGAGGGAGCAAGGTGTCATGGAGATAATCCGCTGGGTCAGATAAATTGGCATGGTAGTACTGTACATGGAATTAAATTGTATAGATAGTAGGACTGGTTACTTGTACTGTCTTGCTTATGAAAGAATAGTTTGTCGCTTTGGCCAGGTGGTTATGAGCGGTGGAGAGATAGATTGCGGCTGATGGTTTGTCGCTTTGGCCGGGTGGTTATGAGCGGTGGAGAGATAGATTGTGGTCAATAGTTTGTCGCTTTGGCCGGGTGGTAATGAGCAGTGGAGACATAGATTGTGGCTGCCCGGGTGGCACAGGCTATTGTTCGAGGTAGGGTGGCCTTGCTGCCGACGCATTGATCAGCTACTGTCTAATGGTCATAATATAGGAGTGTCCCTTCCTCCCGTTGATACTGTTTTACCCTCGTTCTCCTCCTGCCCTCTGCCGTCGATGTCGCCCAAACCAGATCCCGAGCTCAAAGCATTTGTGGAGAAGCTAGCAGGGCCTTGCCCCCAGCCTATTCGCCCTATCTGCCAGCATGGACTTCGAGCATCAGGACTACAGTACCAGACTGAAGATGCTAACGTTGGACGTTGGTACTACATCGTACGTCACAACTTTAAATCTTGACCACGATAATCACTGACTATCCTGCAAGTGCCGTCAACGGGACGTTGGCTGTGCGAACGGATGGAGTCCAATAACCAATCCACTTTCTCCAGAGAAGGTAGCACTCATTGCGCGTTTCCGCCGTGCACGAGAAGAGCAAGCTAGTCTGTTGCAGGAGGCTGAGGCAATTGTAAAGCACGAGCGTTCAGGGAGGTCCAGTGGTTCTGGAAGACGTGGGAGAGGGGGACGCTCAGCATTTCTACAAGTGCGAAATAAGTATGATTCTTCACCTCCACGGCACACGGGAGAGCAACAGGATATTCCGATGGCACAACAGGGGGCAATAACGGAGCCTCCTCTGCACCGCAATATATTCGACCCGCAGTATATAATTCCATCGTCGCCGACATTGTATGTTCGTGATCACGAGGGGAAGGGTAAACGTGATGTAGGAAAGGAAAATATCCTAAGTGTATTCTTCGCAGAGGTGAGTGACGTTCCTCACGGTGGCATACAGTGGAAGCTGATGTTTGTCCAGCAGGACGATTGCGCTCCGATATTGAAAGAATTATCGTGGCCGAAATTGCAAATATTCAATCTTCTCTATCACATCCCCATCCTGTCTAGGTCATTCGACATCAAGGCCAGCGACATCATCAATGTCTTCGATCCTGTTCGGTGTTCATGGGATTCCTGTATCGTCAAAGAATGCCGATGGGAACCCATCGTTCCTGATGTCCCATTTATTTGGCGCTTTCACAGGGTCTCTGTAGGACGAGAATTAGATGTCCATGCCGAACACTTTCGTGCCAGACTCCGTGATGTCCTGGGACCGAACGACTTTCAACGAGAACATTCAGCCGCTGTGGTTGACAAAGTTCAAGCAAGGTCAAAGGTCATAGACGCACTCGACCGACAGCCAACTGCGAGCAGTTCTCAACAGCGTCCTAAGCGTCCTCGCGAGGACGACTTCAAGGAAGGGTCTTCGACTGCAAGAGGGAAAAGGCGCGCCATATCCAAGCCAGCTTATTGGGAGGTTTCGGATGTGATCGAGATCAACTCGGACTGATTAGAGTAGGTGAGCTTCACTTTTCTAGGGCTCTGCATGTTGCTGATGATGGTCCGGATAAGCCGTAGATATGGTGTTGATATGCAGCAACAAATGGCGACCGCATGCTTGTATCGTTGATTAAATGGACTAGACTATTTTGCAGTCGGCATGACTAGTCCATGCCGACTTGGTAGGGGTGACTATCTCATTGTGGCTTGTAGCAATGACTGTTTCGCCATAGCTAATTGGCAAGACTGCTTCACACCGACTTGTCGATATGACTATGTTAAGGTGACTGCTCAGTATGACTGTCCTTGGTAATAGTGATTTCTTTGTGTATTGACTGTTGTTATCGACTACTTAAGAGTGACTAGGTCTTAAGCCACTGGTCATTGGAGTGTCGCGACTAAGTGAACTGGCTACACAAGGTAAGCGACTTATTCTGCGACTACGGATGGCGACTAGTTGTTCGACTACTTGCAAGCAGCAATAAGTAATGTACAGTGCTGTATTCTTGACTATATAATATGGCTATTGTCATGACTAGTGATTTGACCGACTACTTCACTGACTTTTTACAATATCATGGCACTGCTATGGTGCTAGACTTGGTAGTAGATTGTATGACTACTTGACATGGCTAAAAAATCGACTAGATTGGCGACTAGATTGAGTCACGCAGATTATTAAGCTAGAGGGTGACTACATAGTCAAAGATCTTAAGCAAATTCTATTACATCGGCTCACGCCTTGATTACCTCCGGAGACCATCTGTTGATGTGATGGCTGCTGCACGCTCCTCAAGAGGATGTCGGCCAGTGATGCTAATTGCTCACTCTTAATCTGGATAGTCATTCCTGAGCCTGCATCGGCAGTCGATGACGATGCGGTGGCTTGAGTTGAAGACGGTCCATGCAGGTACGGGTCGGGGGTGATGGCAGTGCCATACATGCACCACTCTGTGGCCCTATAGATGTCATTGATCGGTTGCGGGTCATCGGGATGGTGATCGAGCTTGGTAAGAGCAAGGCGGTCCTCTACCCACAGGCGAAGACATTCAGGGAGTGCTGCCAAAAACCAGCATTGTTCCTCGATATCGGAGATGCAGTTCTTGCCTTTCAGGTAGCACATGAGGACCGTGAACTCACGCGAGAACGTGCCAAGTTCGCTGACAGAACTGAGGGTGGACTCAGCAGTTCAGTGCACGAGTGACTCCAAATCTTGATGCGAAAAGGTATTCTCCTTAGCGGAGCCCAGGTAGAGTTCATGGATAGCTTTCTTGAACTCGTCCCAAGTGCCGGCAGCGTACTTGGCCTCGGACCGCCACAACTCTTGTGCATCAATGTCTGAGAGGAGACAGACCACATGACTCTTTTTCTCCATGTCATCTGCCACAGAGGAAAGCTGAAAACAAAATTCGAGATCGAGGAAGTAACGGCCCACATCTGAAAAATTGTTATTCCACATAGCATAGTGTTCATTTATGTGTCCTATCATAGTGCTATGAGGTCTATGACCATCTATGTAGCTATCCTTCTCAACTATGTAGGGCTACAAGGCCTATCATAGCTTTCATAGCAGTAGTGAAACACTATACAGTGCTACATGTTTCTGAGAGGCAGCTATAGTTGCTATGTAAACTCACTGCTTGCTATGGTTCCTATAGTTCCTATGACCCCTACTATTAGTACTGCCTCAAGTCAACCAGGTACGAAACATATTCAAAAAAATCAATTATTTTTAATACAACTACTAATACAACTACATTCTTAAAGGTGGGACACGAAAGGCGTGCACGTGCATGAGGCGCTGTGTCTGTGCGCAGGGCGGGGTGGGTGCAGCGGACATGCTGAAGGCGCAGTGACCTGCGCGCTGGTGTCAGTTGTGGCGAATCTGTATGCGAGGTGCGGCATGGCGCGACGAGTGTGCGTGAGGCACCAGGCTCATGCGCGGGGTGTGACGGGAGGGCGTGAGATGCGGTGGAGGTGCGATGGGATACCGAGATGCCGCGGGGGCACGGCAGCCATGCATGAGGTGCCGCGGGGCTCGGCAGGCGTGCTCGAGGCACCAGGCCCATGTGCGAGGTGCACAGGCACGCACGGGATGTGACAGGCACGCGCGAGGCGTGGAAGGCATCCGCGAAGTGCGGTGGGCATTGCACATCAGGAAGGTTGACAACTTTCTGATTGACCTGACAATTTCTAACCCTACTGACAGCTTCTGATTCACCTGATTCACCTGAAAGCAATCTTGAGAAGTAAATATCTGATCAGACTTTTACATTCAAGAAAAGACATTTATTGTCAGATATATAAGTTTTTAATCTCTAACTAATAGATATATCAAAATCTTTGATATCTGAAATTTTTGAAAATCTGAGAGTGTCTGATTTCAAATCTGGAGGTCAAATATCAGTCAGATGGATCAGACAGTGTCAGACACCATCAGATGCTCTCAAACAGTTGCAGATAATTTTTAGATATTTGACCTCCAGATTTGAAAAAATTCTCAGATCAGACACTCTCAGATTTAGAAAATTTCAGATATCAGAGATTTTGTTATATCTATTAGTTAGAGATTACAAACTTATATATCTGACAATAAATGTCTTTACTTAAATGTAAAAGTTTGATCAGATATTTGCTTGTTAAGATTGCTTTCAGGTGGATCAGGTCAATCAGAAGCTGTCAGTAGGGTTAAAAATTGTCAGGTCAATCAGAAAGTTGTCAACCTTCCTGATGCAGGCCTAGGGCTGCCGTGGGCTCATCCACCAGGTGCAGCGAGGCATGGCGGGGCATGGCGTGTCACAAGGCGTGGTGCGTCGCGGGATCTGGGACTGCCGCGGGCTCGTGCGTGAGAGCGGCAGGCATGGGCGAAGTGCGGCGAGCATGTGTGAGGCGCGGCGGGGATGGGCGAGGTGCGGCGGGGATGGGGAAGGCATGGCAGGGATGGGGAAGGCGTGGCGGGCATGGGGAAGGCGTGGCGGGCGTGGAGAAGGCGTGGCAGGCGTGGGCGAGGTGCGACGGGTGTAGGTATCATGGGCATCACGGGCACGAGAATGCCGCTGGCTCGTGCGCAAGATGCGGAGGGCGTACACGAGGCACGGAGGGCATGCGCGAGATGCGTGAGCATGCGCAGGGCGCTGGGCTGCCGCGGACCCGTGCACCATGCAGCAGGCCTGCGAACGAGGCGCGATGCACGGGTCCCGCGTGCAAGACGTTGGGCTGCAGCGCGCCTGTGCATGGCCATGCATGACATGCGTGTGCATGTCCTGGCGTTCGCTGGCGTACCCGCATGCGGTGCGGCCATCTGCCAGCCCTGTGTGTGCTGGCATGCACAGCACGGCGAGTTCGCACGCAGTGCGTGGGCCCATGTGTGAGACAGGGAGGCGGCGCGTAGTGTGTCTGGCCCGTGCACGAGGCGGCGTGCGTCGTCCGGCAGTGTGTGTGACGGCGATGTTGAGGGTGGGTCGGCGAGGTGGGAGGCGGCTGGAGGCAGCGGCGGAAGGCGAGGGGATGGGGGAGGCGAGGGAATGCGAGAGGCCCGCGAGGGCGACAGGAGTCGAGAGTATTGCTCGAGCGAGTGATACTCTCTACGTTAGCATGAAAAAACAATAGATAAGTTTTTTTACTCACCTGTGGGGGCCTCGACATCCCGCTACCCTCCTTCGGTGTTCGGTTTGACAAATGAGGACAGAGGGTGAGAAGGAGGAGGGTGAGGAGAATGGTGGTGGAAGGAGAGTTGAACGTTCGAACTTCGACGTGAGTTTCGGTGGGTTCAGCCACCAAACATGTGTGGGTTCGAATGTCTCGAGGTTAGTAAATCAAATAAAATAGGAAAAAATGTAAGAAAAAGTTGAGATGTACTTTTCATCAATACAATGCGATTAAATGAGCTAAATAGCTAACTACTATGCTACAAACTATCAGGCAGTGACACGAACTTAAAGATGTCTGCTGCCTTAGCCTCTGATGCAACGTCTAGCAGCGCCCAGGCCGAGTCGCGTCACCCACATTTGGCACTCGCCACATCTATATAAAGCGTGCGCGACGTGCTTGCTCTCTCTCTTCCCTACCACCACCATCTCTCGTCTTTTGTCACTCTCTCCTCTTTTACTTTAACCTTCTTATGTTCGGTAAGTTGTACTTGGGGGAAGAGGGCCGATGCTCTGCACGGCAATACGATTCCTTTTGAATTGTTCTAACTTTGTAGTGTTATTCTCACAGAATTAATAAGATAACAGAGAATTGAATATACTAGTATTGTAATGCTGCAAAGATCTCCATCTTCAAAGTATATTGTTTTACACACTTATCTCTTATTTTTAAACTTTGTTACTAGCAAGAGTTGAACTAATGACAAAATAATGGTCACGTGCAACAGCGAGCCCGGCCAGGCTCGCTGTTGCATGTGACTTCTCAAAAATTGTGTTTACATTTATGAAGTACATAAGTGTGGCCTTTGAAAGTCTGTCAACTGTTGTATGTTGCCTAGATTGATTTTATTTTTGCCTTTTAAGGGCCTGAATCAGTAATTTGGCTATATCTCTGTCAATTCTCCAGCTATAAACATCAACTCAAGTGTTTCTGAATAGTACTATCAATGGCCATATTAACACGATTTTTACTGATTTTTTATGCTACTCAGTATGTGTCTATTCTCAGATGATTTGATGATTTGCTCTAGACTTGAATGATTTTTTCGATTTTTTTGTGCTTATAAATTGCTTATGTAATCCGCAGCACGGGCAAAATGACGTACTCCCGTCCCTCTCATGATGTCATGGGACGGGAGTATGTCATTTTGCCCGTGCTGCGGATTATGTAAGACCTTGAAAATAGTCAAATAGGAGGTTTTGTGATAATTCGAGTGTACCGCCTTAAGTACTGGAGATATCATTGGTCCCTTGATTGCGTCAGAACGATCTCCATTATACCTTTTCAACGACACTAGGTACACTACAATTGGATGAGTTGATAAAAAGATATGGCCTCAACAAGTTTGCTCCTACCTCTAATATCAACCCTTCAGTAATCGCTACCGCGTTTTCTCAATACGTATCCGATCGTCTTGTACAATATACCGTTGGAAAGGTACGAATCAGATCTTTCCAACGGTATCTTCAGCGTGTAAATAGCACCACTCGTTGCGCCGCTACGATGTAATCACTATGATCTTCTCCTCAAAGGTATCTTTTGAAGTGATTTGCTCATATCTCAGTCATTTCTGAACCTATTCTCATGGAAAAAAATGTTCTGAGGAGGTAGAATTTGCCTTTATCATATTATCATAAACCACACTAACTTACATCAATGACAAGGTGTAGAATATCCTATTAAATATCTGTTATCTCAACAAGTTTGCACTTTCTTATACTAAAACCTTTCAGTTCTAATAAGACTAGCATTAATTGACATATGCATATAGTTTAACACTAATTGAATTTGATTTAGTAGACTGATATCTCTCAGAAACATTTAAAATCACAAGAATGACAATTGCCAGAATCGAACCTACAACCTTACTTTAAGATGTGAGAAATTATTACTATAAAAGGCATTACATTGGCTGGGTGTCATCTTTTTTGAGTTGAAAAGCGGGTTAGAGTAAACGATTCTAAGGAATCGTAATTCTTGTTTTATTGTCTCTAACCTTATGTTTTTTTTATAGCCTTTGCAATTTCGCTTTTTTATTTTCTTTGGTATGTTATTATTTTGTTTGATTGTTTCTAACCCTAATGTTCTTCACAGACTTTGCATTTTCGCTTTTATTTTCTTAGGTAAGTCTTAGATCTTTTCATTTTCTTATCTTGTAATACTAATTTATTGACTTGTCTTGTAGATCATTTTTGCTTTTTCTTATCTTTACAGTATGTCTTATCTTTTATCTTTCTATCTTATCTTATCTCTTATCTTAGTTTGTCTTTTATCTTATCTTATCTTTTAGTTTTATCATATTTTGTAATGTGTTATAGATTTGTTTATAATGTTTGTAGTAATATACTAGATTGTTGTAATTAAATATTACTTGAAATATAATGCTTTTAAATTTTCGATGTTTTGAATATCTCAGATGTGCTCTAATTATTTTATTTTATTGATGAGTTTATAGCATCTTTCAAGTAACATTGTGGGTAAAGATGATATAAAGTCAATAGTAGTCTAACTAGCTACATATAATATGATACTAAGGATATACCACATAGCTAATATAGTTATGATAATCATCATATGCTATGGCAGTTATGATGACTATGATAGTTACTACCTTACCCTATGATAGCTATGATAGCTCTGTATAGATTGTCTTGCTGCTATAGAGTGCTATGATAGCTCTATATAGATTGTCTTGCTGTTATAGAGTGCTATGTAGAAAAGGAGACTGCTATGGCCCTATCAGAGCTATATAGGCTACATAGTGCTATATACCACTGTTAAATTTTTCAGATGCAGCTCGCGGGGGGAGTTGGTGTCGAACTTGGGAGCACTGCTCTCGCCGCGCATAGGCATGGAGGGGGGCAGCATGACTGGTTGGATACTTGGTGGCCTGGGGAAGGGGAAACGCGCAGGGGCTAGTGGACTGTGTTGTTGAGTAGCAGAAGGGGGATGGGGGGTAGCAGGCAAAGTCACCTGGTGTGGCGTTGTCCTAGGACCTGCGGTAGCAGAGGGGCCAGCAAGGGGTCGTGGCACCAGGGTTGGCAATACGGGTGGAGTAGGAACGATGAAGGAACACTCGAGCTCGGGAATTTCGAACTCTTCGTCAATGGGAGTAAGGGAACTAGTGGGAATTGGAACCGGTGGGAAAGGTGACGGTAGGTTGGGGGAAGCTTGCTGAGGGTCCTGAGTCACAACACGGACTTCTTGTTTGAGGGTATGATCTGGATTTGACCGTGCACTACTCCTAGTACAACGTGGCTCTATTTTGAGTATGGAACCCTCGCGGTGGGCTCCAAAATGATGTGTGGACCCTGAGAATGGAGGCGGCAGCCAAAACCAAAACCAACAGAGTACCGGGGGGTGCGAGGGGACCAAGTATCTCAAGAGGGGAGCACCGGGACATGTAGCTGATGGGTGACCGTACTATGGGTGGGGGAGCAAGATCGCAGAGGGCGAGCTTGCTGCGTGCGGACGATTTCCGATGCAGTTCTGCTAGGGACGATGACAGTACGACAAGACTCATGGGTCTTAGGTGATATGGCTTGTAGATAATGGTGCAATGACGAGTACAATGAATACGATGAGCAGAATGAGAAAGTGAGAAAGACTACGTCTGAGACGTGCTTAGAAGCTGGCTGTGAGAACGTCAAACGACAGGCTTTGTGAAATCTGAGCTCTGAGGGGAAAAGGGCAGACTCTGTTCTGATTCTCCAAGTCTGTAGCTACGGTACAAATGGGCAAGGCCACCTCAGGCGACCCGGTGCAACTTTCTACGACAACCTCCCGCTGACCAACCCAATCTCCAATTCCTTCCTGATCCTGCCTGCTCCGGGTCCCTTGGTGAGTGGAGTCATTGCAGCTCAGCCCGTGCAGGGCGGAGGGTGTGAGCATGGTACGAGCGAATCAAAGGTGCCACCTTACAATGCCGCCCGAGGCATGTGTCGGGAACGGTGGGCACATCGAGCTGGAATGGCTGGGATAACATCAGTAGTGCACTGTTGCAGGCGCCGCTCATGATCTGGGGGTGTGTGGGCATTCGAGGGCACGTTGATTGAGCTGGCTGGTTCTCTGGGCACGCTTCTGTTCCTGTGCTGCTAACTCGTCCAGTCAGTTGATCTCCAGCCCGTTCGGTGCATCAGACCACAGGACACCAGCTTTAGTCCGACCTGGTCGGTCTCAAACCCATGGGGGCACTTGTCCTGTGCGGAGAGCAACATCGCGGTGGGCGGGCTTGGTGCAGCTGAGGTGAAGTGGAGCAGGACGGGCAAGGAAGCAGGGAGTGGGCAATGCCATTGCAAGGCGCGCTAAGGGGTGCATCAGCAGCATGATTCCAGCCCACATTATTTTGTGAGTACTGGTACTGGTGCAAATGCAGCTGTAATTGACCTGTTCTCCTTCACGCCTTTGATAGTGTCGCACACCATGTCTGCGGTCTTTGCATGCATAGCTGTGCATACAATGTCTTCTCCCCAGCAGGCATTGACATGCTTACAGAGATTACTTGTAGATGTTGCATCTGATGTATCATAATAACGTCGAACATCAGGAAAAACTGCAAATCCATCAAACATGCTTACCGATCATCAGAAGTTTGATGGGTGCTACTGATGTCAGATTAGCGCTACTGATCTAGACTTAGTGATGTAATAGAAGAATCATGACCACTGTAATTTAGCCGTAGCTTCTGTAGCACGTAATTATGCAAGGCACATTTTGATAAAGAATCTGTAGACATCATCTGCCTGCTGTAGCTATGATGCGCCTGCTGTAGCTGCAGTAGACAACATATTAACATGCATTATATCATTGACTTTAACTATTCTATGATTCTTATATACATATACTATTAGTCAGCAACATAAATATGATATATATGATCAACTCTTATAAGTTTACTTAAGACTGTATAGAGTTGAGTGTTGCCACATTGTGTGAGCAGTAGGACGAAGAATGTTGCCCAAATATAGACATGATTTGTCATCTCAAGTGTGGCTGTACTGAAGTGCTGCGACTCAACAAGTTGAAACATTGAAGTCCTATCTCAAGGTAGTTCACAGTATGTATTGATACTAATGCATATGGAATTATAAGTTCTACTACTGCCCTTGCCTCTGGGATTTGTATCTGGGCCTTGGCTCCAAAAAATGGTTCTGATAGGTACGTCAAATAATCTTCTGAATCATAGCACAAATGTTTCTCTCTAGACCTCAAACCTTCATCAATTTACATGATCTTTGAGTCGTTTGAATCATGCTCATCGTAACTTTCGAACGAGCCCACATGCGAGGCATTTGGATAAGTATTAGGTGAGTTACCTTGTCTTATTCTGATAGGTACTTACTGATAGAAGGATCTTGGCATAGCGCAACGAGCAGGGCATGCATCGGCTCGTATATAGGCTACTTCGAATGCTATAATTCATAGCTTTCGAACAAGCCTACATATGAGTCGATCCAACTAGCCGTTGCTCCACAGCAAGACATTCCCTCCTCCTGGTAAGGTGAAATTCGCCTTTTAGTGAATTTGTCATATCTCAATCAATACAGCACATATCGACGATGTTTTAACAGTTTTGGAAAGCCCTGATTTATACCTTTTCAATAAGCCTACATACACATCGATAGGACCAGGTAGCACCACGCAACAGCAAGATCTCCTGGATGATGTGGCAAAATGTGTTTTTGCCATATCTTGGGATATATTGTACGTATCACAGCTCTCTTGGGCTCAGCTGAACGTTCTAGTTGTAGCTTTCAAATTTGCCCTCATACATCCATATTGGTGGACATTTCATCATGCAAGGGACAAACTTGTCCCATCATCCCCCCTCCTAGGCGAGTTTTTTTTCACTTTCTCAAATCTCCATCATTTTCTATGATCTTAGGCTTATTTTGCTCATACAATAAGGGCTTTCATTTTATTATATTAATCAGGTAAGTACTGGATGTGTGGTACTGCAATATTGATACCTCTGATTTCTTAGGTGTCACCTTGGAAGTTTCCATGCCCTCAGCAGAGCGACACAGAGCAGGACGAAGAATCTTGCCCAAATTTGGGCAAGATTCTTCATCATGCAGAGAGGGCGTGTGGTGCAGTGTGGTGCATGGGTGAGGCACAGCGTGGCATAGATGTGGCTGTGGGTGCAATTCTGTGAGTGTATGCATGGCGTAATGGATGGGCTTGTAGGTGAGGCATGGCACAGCACAGTGGACAGGCACATGGGCAAGGCATGATATGGCACAGCAGGTGGGCACACATGCACATCGGAGGCATACAGAAGTGACCCAGTCCTCAGATCACTTAGTAGTGATGGTACTCTCCTGCCATGAGATCCTGCTTGTTGCTCTTGATTTCTCGTATATCGAGAGTCCTAACATGAACTTACCTGTTTGCGAATTTTGGGTGTGAAACTCGACAACGATGAGGAAGGGTGGACAGCACAATTCTGCTGCTGAAGCAATGCCATTCCCACTCTTCGGGTCAGGCCAAAAAAAAGATGGTTTTCTACCTCACTCCTGTTCTATAAACTTCAAATACACTTCATAGGATGTCAATTGTTGTATAAATCATGTAATGTGGTTAAGCAGACCCAAAAACCTGGCATTATGGTCTTCAAATCATGTCGCTCATTGTGTTTCCCAATTGATCACGTGATCACAAACAGTGGCTGTCATCGCCAGACTAGCCCTTTTGTCTGCGTACACCCATCTCTTTCTGCTGTCCGACTTCCATGTATTTATCTGAAACTTAACATACGTACTCCTATCCCATGTTCATACTATGTCTAGTGCTTAGAACTGCACAATTTAATATATTCACTTAGCTATTTCATGATTACACCTAAGGACCCACACACATCAGCAAAACATCAAATTTCTGACTCAACTTATGCCATCTTATTCTGTCTTATTCACTGAAATTCACACTATTTCTGAAAAAACAAGACTCGTCTCTTTTATCTGATTGTCTGAAACTGTCTGAAACTGTCTAACGTGTGTCTAAATTCATTTTTCAGAGCATTTCAGCACATTTCAGACAAAAATCAGACAAAATCAGAAATTTGATGTTTTACTGATGCAGTCCCAGGCACCCTGGATGGAATATGCAGCAGATCATTATGAAACTTTGCCAGAATGTCCAGAATAGCAGTCCCTAACAGTATGTAAAAGTTCAAGAGGATTGAGGGTGATTTGCGTGAGATATTTGAGTTTGACCTGAGGACCGGGAGAAACCCGAGGAGTGGGTCACTTCTGGAGGGTGCGGGCATGGGCACAGGATGCAGGCACACAGGTGAGGTGCAGCACAGGCATGGTGCAATGTGTGATCACACGGGCAGGTGCGGTGTGCAAGGCATGATGCAGGAGAGGCAGAGGGCAAGCATGGTGTGGCATGCGAGCACAGGATGGGCATGGGGTGGTAGGTGATGTGACACATTGGTGGGTGGCAAGGGGCATGCAGTAGGCAGCACGACACATCAGTGAGTGGTGTGACACATTGGTGGGTGGTGCGACACATCAGTGGGTGGCACGACACATGCAATAAGTAAGAGAGGCATGTGGTGATGATGTTGAGGGGGGGCCAAAGCAGGAGGGGACAGCAACAGGAAGTGACTCAAAAGGATGGGGAAGGAAAATGAGAGTATCGCTCGAATGAGTGATACTCTCAGTGTTAGCACAAATAAACAAAGAGATTTTTTTTTACTTACCTGTCAGGCCCTCATCATCCTATAACTGTCCATCAGTGTTTGATTTCACATGAAAGGGGGAGGAAAGAAGGAGGAGAGGAGAGATGGGAGGGGAGTTGATGGTAGCAGCTGCAGGAAACTTCAATGTGTGTTAAGTCGTTTAACCACCAAAGTGCGAGTTCAAATGTTTGTAATGTAGTAAATCAAATAAAATCAGTATAAATCTGAAAAAACATCAGTAGCTATATTTCATTAGTTTAATCCATTTGAATGATGGAACTATCTAGCTACTGTATTATAAGCTATTGGACAGTGACACAAACTTAGTGAAGTCTGCCATCTTGGTCTCTGATGCAGCACCCGGCAGCATCTGGACCGGGTTGCAGCAGCTGCATTTCAGGCTCTGCTCGTGATGTCTATATAAGGCATGCATGATGCGCAACCTCTCTTTCTTTCCAACCCCCATCATCTCTTCTGTCATTGACTCAAGCTTTTGCATGATGAGTCTTCCTTTTCTTATGTCTAGTAATCTTTGTGCTTATGTCTTACCCTTACTATGGGTGTATACATTTTCGCTTTTTTTAAAATTTTGGTAAGTCGCTTTTAGTCTTTGATGCTTCACTAACTAGCTTTTACTACTTGTTAGATATTGGTTTTTTTGTGATGTTTGTAAGTGTTCATTTGAACCTTTTGTGATGACCTTTATTAATGTTTGTTTGTCTTACAGTCTCTATACTTTTGAATCCTCTCATAGTATAGCCTCGTATAGTACCATGTATTTGCTAGTTAATAAATTTTGATTGTTGTTTGATTAAATCCTTCTAAACTACATAATTTTTTTTGTTGACTTGGATTTTATATTGAGTGGTCAAGACCTGCAAATATAACAGACTGTATATGTGCAATAAATCTATTGTAGCATGTATGGACTACTGTAGTTGTGGTAGCACATTATAGCATTTGTAGAAGATTGTACATTTTGAGAACTTGACTTGTCTACAGTAGCAAACCTGTACTATAGTGAACTACAGTAGACAATATCTGTCTACTGTAGGTATGAAAAATAAGAAGAGTCCTACAGACACTATGTCAACTACTCTGGTTACTATAGCTACTGTAGCCAATGGTAGTTTACAATAGTACATACAGTTTTTCCAGATGACTGCTGATGACCATGGCCTCGACCCATAATATATCAGGTGAGGGAAGGAGGGGATTAAATCAAGATGGGATAAAAGGATAGTGGCAGTGAAGCACAGTTGATGATAGACTGCCACACGGTAAATAAAGTTACGGAGGTAAACCTAATATTGAGAGTTATAGCTACATGGTGCCAGCTTCACACTCTTGACAGTGGGATTTCATGTCAGAACACAGGCATTGCATTTTGTGAACATGAGCTTTACATGTAGCAAGCTAGTTATGAGCATAGAGAACAGAAAATTCAGAGGGGTATTGTGCCTTAACCCCTCAGTAGGGGTACAAGGGTATAAGGGTCTCTGAAGGCCAACCCTTACCCTTACCTCCTGGTACCCCTACCCCTTACCCTCTGGGGGTCCCTCTACCCCTGCAGATCCCTAGTGATGGGGAAGGAGAGATGAGATTGATGGAATGGATGTCGAGATTTGGTGAAGATGTTAGTGATAAAGGGTTCAAAGAAGAGAGGTATGATGAGCGATAGTAGAGAGGTGAGACAGGTGTATGAGAGATTGTCCAGATGTCAAGACTTGGTCATAGACAGCAGAGAACCACCCAAGTCACCAGTGATGATGGGAGTGAGAGAGCAGAGAGCGACTAGCAGCGCAGTGATCTGTATTGGAGGTACAGTACGGTACAGATGAAATGGACAATCTAGGGAAATAACATCAGGAACCTTGACAATTTTCTGATGAGTCTGACAGTTTTTAACCCTATCTGCAGCTGCTGTAGAGTCTGATCTATCTGAAGCTACTTTTCAAATAATCATATCTAATTAAGCTTATATATTTGAAAGTCAACACCTATTGTTAGATATAGCAGTCATTCATCTTTAATTGTATATCATAATATAATTTCTGATACCTGAAATTTTTACAAATCTGAGAGTATTCTGATTTATCTCTGACAGCAACTTGAGGTCCAATAATCTGATAGTGTCTGAGAGTGATCCGATCTGTCTGATACCAACTAATAGCTCTTTGAGACTGTCTGATGCATCTGATTTGACTCATACCAGATTCTGTCAGACACTGCAGGTCAATCAGAAAGTTGTCAAGGTTTCTGATGAAGCAAGCGACAGGGAGCCTATAAGTACTGGAGCGACAATGGGAAAAGAACAATGGACACCATAATGGGTCGAACAATAGAGTAAGAACAATGGTGGCCAAATGGAGAACAATGGAAGGGAGAACAATAGGATGTCCCAAAGGGGAACAAGGGCATGGGTGAAGGATAGCCCTAGGTCATGTGAGGAAGTGAACATGTGATGGGGCTGCTGGAGCACATGACCGATGTGATGCCTTGATGGCAGAGAAGAAGATGGAGAGAAATGGAGTGATCTGTGACATTATACATATTGATCTAATCAGAACTCACAGAATTCAGAATGTTCCTATAGTTTTTCCTAGAATATGACTCATAACTTGAAGCTGTTCATTTTACTGCAAGAATTGTTGACAGGCAACAAAGAATCTGACACTCTAATGGAGCAGCCACTAGTAGGCAGTGTGAGTTTGAAGATATGTTATGAAAATTTGATAATTTGCATTATGCAAAGAAGCAAGAAGCAAGTTTACTTATCTATGCACCTTTATAGGAAAAAAATGAAAGGAATCATTTTGCCATGCATCAGAAAACTTACAAACTTTTTGCTTGGCCTGATTCCATCTGATTCTGTCTGATCACCTTATAAATCTGAAAATCTATTAATTTCTGACTCCAATCACCTTCAGACAAGTCAGACAGAGTCAGATTTTATCAGATATGAAATCATACTCAGGTACTGTCAGATTTTATATATTCTTCAGATTTTTTGCTGTCAGACAAATCAGACAGGTGTAATCTTCCAGACACAGTCAGATTTTGAATATTCTTCAGATTTTTGTTGTCAAACAGATGAGGCAGGTATAATCTTCTCAGACATAGTCAGATTTTATGTATCCTTCAGATTTTCTACTGTCAGACAAGACAGACAGATGTAATCTCTTCAGGTCAATCATATATATCTGTACTTCTCAGATTTATACTTATAGTCAGATCTTACCTAAATATCAGATCAAACATAATTATTAAGGATAGTCACAAGTCAGTTTATAGACACTGTAAAAATGATAATCAGCAGCAACAAAGTTGAATATTAAATACAAACAGTTGTATTGTACTAGTACAAAAAGGTCAGAAAGCAGTTTCAAAAGCATGATAATCAGAATATTTGTTAACATAGAAAGAAGCAAAGGCATCAAGAGAGTAGACATGTTTGAATTTAGAAGGAAGAAACTCTTTACCAGAAACACCAATCAAATGAGCACTTCTCAAAATACAGTCAACATGTATCACTGAACACACATATTCTCCATCATCATCTACTTCTTTTTCTACCATCCACATTCCTGTATCTTCATCAGGTTCATTACCAACAGTTACAAACCATTGGATCAATGCACATGGATATGTGACTTCTTCATCATCAAATGAGAAAAATAGCAAGACTTGGCCAATATATAGTCCTTTCATTCCAGGTAAAGTAGGATCATTTTTGATTAAGACACAGTCTTGACGAGAAAAGCCTTTTCCATATCAGTCTCGTGCTGATCGAATGCGATGACGATGAATACCTTTTATATCTGATAGATCACTAGGTGCATAATATGTGGCCATTGCAGAGTGATAGATATTCAAATTTTCTGGGGCTAGTGGACATTCTGAGATATCAACATTTAATGATGTATGACTAGTAGGAGTCACATTTTTTTGATCAAACAAAAATCGACGAATATGATTAGATAAATCTGGCCTGCCAATCAATAGAGCAATTTGATCAAGTGTTTGAGGATATTTTTGTGCACGTGTTTTTGCAAGCTGAACACCAATTTTAACCTCTTCAGAGCCTTGACCAAAGTTGTCACTGAGTAGCACTTCATTGATTTCCATAAAAAAAGATGTTTGCTTTGCAGTCTCCAAAGTCTCATTTTGAACTGAACCCAAAGGTTTATCTAACATGCCATGTTTTATAAAATTCTGTGTACAAGCATTGAGTTTGTCTAGTCTCTGATTTGTACATAACATTTGTCCCAAAGCATTATAGCCACTAGATCTTCTCCAAGGCTCTTTAACAGCCTTTATATGTTTGGATTCTGTAATAGAGGTGCAAAGTCCATTTGGAACTGCAAATTCCTCAATCAAGTGATGATCATGTTGCAAAGAATGTTGCCTTGGAAGTGATATTCCTTTTACTAAGTGTACACCTGCTGTTTCAAAGATTTTACGTTCTCTATGAAATGTTTCAAGAGCAACATCCATGGCATCCAAAGTATCTTCATCTATCATTGATCTTCGAGCAAGATAACAAAAATCCAAAAATGCACGAATGGCTCGAACCATTTGTGGAGGTACATGACCCTCAATTGCTGGCAAGAACACTTTCATCAGAGCTTTGGAATCATCTCCTGTCCATTGTTTAAAGTTGCGACCATCAGGAAATTGATGTAAACCTGGAAATGAAGGTACAGCAGCAATTCTCTGATCAATATCTGCCATAATTATAGCTGCCTGAGTTGGTCCATAAAGAAGGTCAAGATATTCAACAATCCAAGCCACCAAATGATCTTTAAATGTTCTCTTGATAAGCTGATGAAGCAAGTCAAGAGATATAAGTTCATGAATATCTGCACGAGGAAAAGAATGTGTAAATGGCTAAAAAGAAAGATTTAAATTAGACTCAAATAAGCATTCAAAACAATGCTAATACACACCATAAAGTCTGCCACAATACCATATTCTTTCCACAATTCTTTGTTGGTTAGCTTAGCTTCTACTAATACACAGGTATATTCATGTGATCGTAGAAAACCATCACCAGTATCCAAATCCTTAGGTGGACATGTACAGTGTGGACACCAGTTTTGAACAATTCCACACATTAAACACTATTCAGGATAATCTGCAATATATGGACCAATCCCATAAATTACTCTTCGAAAATGTCCATCAGCACAGCGAACAATTTCTGGTTTGGACATTCCTGGGTGTAAATGTTCTAAGATAACCTTAAGTGACTCATGCATAAGATGTCTTCTAAATTTCTGAAAATCAAGACTACTTTGATGCTGTCTATTTGTTTTTCCAATTGCTAAAAATCCAAGGATGCTAACAGCTTCACGATGTGCATGCCGAACATTATTATGCACATTTCCAATAGATGCATAGAGTGGATAGTATTCTGTATGACCTGTAGCCATTGATACTATTGTTTTATCACTGCCCAAAATAACAGGTACAAACATAGATCCATGAGTCTCAGGATCTTCTGCAATTTTATCTGCTTGATGCCATGCCCAATTTCCTGTCATAAAATCTGACCATTCTCTCTTGCTTTTGGCATTATATTCTTTCTGTGGAGCATAATCAATCTCATCTTTGAAATCAGGATTGGATAATTGATTCTGGATCACACATTTTGGATTTCGATACCACACATCATATTCTGCAAGCATCCATGCAGGAGGATCCTCTTCAGGTATAGCACCAACATATGTTATAGTAAAATGCAGCCAGGGTGCATCACCAAGCTCAATAGCATCTATGATCTTTAACATCTCCTTCTGATTGGCAAAAGGTGGAGCATTATTATTATGATCTGCAGCCCATGCATCCATTAAGTCATTTGTAAAATCCTGAGATGTCTGTCCTCGATGAAAGAGCAAATCTGCAACAGTATATTGGACTCGATCACGAAACGGAGACCAGTCATTAGAAGATTTTTCTTCAAGATCATCAGGTGGTACACTGGCATCAATATCAGCACCCTGAGCATCACAAGGCTGACCATCAAGAATTGGATGAGTATATGACTGAGGACCATTAGAGGTACTATTATGAGAATGAGCAGATCCAGATTCATTATCTGATCCAATAATGGTGTCTGCAGTATTGAGCACAAGAGGATCATAAGACCGTGGTAACATATTTGCAGATAAGTCAGAAAGATTAAATGATGGATGAACAGCATGGATATGTTGTGTTAGTCCCCCTAGAGATACAAAGCCACGACGACAATGCCAAGTTGCTGATACCGGACAGACATAGCTTCGAGCCTTGTGTGAACCCCTGTGGGTTCTCAAGCTAGCCATGATACTATGCACAAATCACTGAAACAACAAGCACAAGTCACAAAAGCAATGAGCACAAGTCACGAAGACCACTAGCACAAGTCACCGAGACAATGAACACAAGGCACCCAAGTCAACTAGCACAAGTCACTAAGACAAGACAGTGTAGTTGCAGTGAGATAGGCCAGCAACAAGTTGTTAACAGATTATATTATTGTATGGCCTTCACAAGGCACTGGCAGTTCAGTAATATGCGCGTGCCCAAGAGAGCTGCACACTTGAGTCAAGAGTGGCAAAAAAAGCTTGGTTGCGCTGCGCGGAACTTGACGCACGCGTACTGTGACAGAGGTGTCACTTGTCCTCTTCGTCTCTGCCCACACAAAATAGGCTACGTCGTACACCTCTCTGCTCCTGCTATCAACCTAGACTCTCTATCATTATGATAACTAGGTCAAAGGGTAAGACGCGGACTTACAGTGATGCAGAGTTATCCTCTGATAATCAAGACCCTCTGAAACCTGCAAAGAAGAAGTCAAAGGCCGTTAAGAAAGCAACAGCTCAGCTATCCTCTGATGACCAGCCCGACACCGTACCACCCCCGAAGAAACCAAAGCCAAGGCCTAAGGCTATCAAGAAAGCACATCAGGAAGGTTGACAACTTTCTGATTGGCCTGACAGTCCTGATAGTGTCTGATAGCATCTGCAGACATCTGATTCATCTGCGACACCTGATATTTTTTTGATTTCTGATCATTTTTTGTAATAATTATCAGAAAATGTCAGATACTTGCAGATTCATTCAGACAATCTCAGAAGTGTACAGATTGAGTGTAAATCTATCAGACATATTCAGACAGTCTCAGATATGTGCAAATTTAATTCAAATCTATCAGACATATTCAGACAATATCAGAAGTGCACAGATTAGTATCAGATATCTCAACTCTGCACAGATAATGTCAGAAATTTTTACACAAGTCAGATTGTCATCAGTCTGTATCAGTTTATATTCATTAGAATAAATTAGTTTAAGTCAGTAGTAAAAAGATAGATCAGAGATGTATCAGAAATATAACAGAATGTCAGATAATAATCAGATGAGTCAGAAGTCAATGCATTGTATGATAAGATTGTCTCAAATTTATAAGCTTGATCAGAATTTCAAATTATTCTCTAAATAGTATCAATAAGCTGTCAGAATTATTTTAGCAAGTATCAGAATTTATCAGATTTATCAGATTGATGTCAGTATATGTCAGATTGATGTCATTATATGTCAGAATTTGCAACTTTTGTCAGAAATGTTATAGTGAGAATCAGAATATCTCAAATCTGTCAGAATAATCTCAGTCAGCTGTCAGAATGTTTAAGCTTTATCAGAATATTATCAGTTGAGTGTCAGAATGTTTAAGCTTTGTCAGAATAATATCAGTTGAGTGTCAGAATTTTGAACTGTTTCAGACAGCTGTCAGACAGCTGTCAGAATGTCTAAAATTTGTCAGAATGATATCAGTAAATGTCAGAATTTTTGTCTTTTTTAGTTAGCTGTCAGACAGCTGTCAGAAGTTTTAAGTTTTGTCAGAATGATCTTAATAAGTGTCAGAATGTCTAAACTTTATCAAAATGATCTCAGTCAGCTGTCAGATTTTGTTAAAAATAAGAAAGCCAGTATAGTTACTCTTAGCATCAATGAGCTGTCTATAGTAGTAGGCCAAAGATTGAAAAGAAGAAAAAAAATATGCTTAAACTTAGTAAACTTAAAGCTTCCAAATACATTGATTGATTTCACCACTGACTAGTAATTACTAATCAACAGTATATACAAGAGAAGTCAGGTCAAAAACTAAATTGCACAAGTAAAACATATAGTAAAAGAAGACTATCTAGAAAGCAAAGCTATAAGCATGATGATCAGAATATTTATTTACATAAAAAGAGGAAAACACATCCAATGAGTAGCTATAGTTAAAATCTGTAGGAATGAACTCAGTTCCATATACACCAATGAGGTGTGCTCCTCGTGAGATTGTATTCATATGAACTACAGCCATTACATTTTCACCCTGATCATCAGTCTCTCGTTCTACAATCCACATTCCTGTGTCTGGATCAGGAGAATCTCCAATAGGCACAAACCATTCAACAAGTGCACATGGATAAACATTCTGATTATATTTGAAGGAGAAGAACATTCTCACTCGTGCAACATAAATTCCCTGCATTCCAGGCATATCAGGACTGTGCTGTATAAAAACACAGTCACGTCTTGGATATCCATAGCACCATTTGGGACAAGAATAGATGCGATGATGATGCATGCCTTTCATTCCTGATATATCACTAGGAGAATAATATCTGGCTATAGCAGAATGAAAAACATCAATCTTGTAAGGTGCTGGTGGACATGCATCTAGATCAACTTGCATAGAGGTCAATTCAGATGTTCCATAGAACTGATCAAATAAGAACTGTCGAATAAGTGCAGAAAGATTTGGTAAATTCTGATTTTGTGCAAGCTGATCTAATTTTCGAGGATATCCTCTTTTATGTGTCTTAGACAGGATCACTTGACCAGTAATATCATCTCCTTCAGCAACTCCATGATTTGGAAGTTCTATGTCCTCATTGTCCAAATCACCTGCAGTTGGATCTGACATATTTTCTGACTGTTCTACTATAAATTCCAAAGGTTTATCAAGCATGCCACGCTCAATAAAGTCTTGTGTACAAGCATTGAGCTTATCAAGTCTTTGATTGGTGATTAGCATCTGGCCAAGAGCATTATATCTGCTAGAACGTCGCCATGGCTCTTTTACAGCTTTGATGTGTTTAGACTCAGTGATAGAAGAATCAAGTCCACCTGGCACTGCAAAGTCCTCAATTAAAGGCCTATAATGCTTGATTGAATGCTGCCTAGGAAGTGAAATTCCCTTTAATCGAACATCACTGTCTATAAAAACTTGACGCTTCTCATAAAAAATATCAAGAGTGGCATCTATTGCATCCAGTGTATCTTCATCAATGACAGGCTGTCGTATCATATAAGCAAAATCCAAAAATGCTCGAATAGCTTGCACCATTTGTGGTGGAACATGGCCATCAATAGCAGGAAGATAAACCTTCATCAAAGCTTTGGAGTCATCTCCTGTCCATTGTGAAAATGCACGTCCATCAGGAAATCGACGCAGTTCAGGAAATAATGGAACAGCAGCAATTCTTCGATCAATATCATCAATGATTTGCTGTGCAATACTCTTTTTATGCACTTTTCTGATATATTGTTCTGTCCAGAGGACTAAATGATCATGAAATGTTCCTTTAATAATCTGATGAAGTAAATCTGGAGCCAAAAGCTTATGAATGTCTGCACGTTCAAAGTCATCTGTAAATGGCTGTGATTAAATTGAAAGCAGTTAGTTAATGGCAAATAATACATCACTTATATCAACATACCATAATATCTGCAACAATTCCATACTCAGACCATAACACATCTTTCTTAAGTGTTTCCATAAGTAAGAATGTATACTCATGGCTACGTTTTATGCCATCACCACTGTCTAGATCCTTTGGTGGACATGTGCATTTTGGACACCAATTTTTAACAATACATGCCATAAGTACTTGCTCAGGATAGTCTGCAATATATGGACCAATACCATAAATAACTCGACGTAGATGGTCATCAGGACAGCGAACAATCTCTGGCACAGTCATTCCAGGTTTCAAATGCTCTAAAATTATTTTCAAAGACTCATGCATCATATGTCTTCTGAATCTCTTAAATTCAATATCTTCTCGAGATTCTCTGTCTGCTTTTCCAACAGATAAAAATCCAACAACACTAACTGCATCACGATGAGCACGACGAACATTATTGTGCACATTGCCAACAGATGCATATAGTGGATAATACTCATTATTTCCTGTACCCACAGATACAGTTGTCTTATCACTGCCTAAAATAACAGGCACAAACATAGCACCATGAGTTTCTGGATCTTCAGCAATTTTATCAGCTTGACGCCATGCCCAATTTCCAGACATAAAATCTGTCCACTGTCTTTTGCCATTTGCCTTGAAATCTTGCCGTGGAGCATAGTCAAATTCATCCTTGAAATCAGTATTTGCAAGTTGACTCTCAATCACTGATTTTGGATTACGATACCACACTTCATATTCAGCAAGCATCCATGATGGTGGGTTATGCTCTGGGATAGGTCCTTTATATGTAACTATAAAAGATAGCCAAGGTGTATTTGCCAATGGTATAGCATCAAGAGTTTCTAATAAATCATCATTATTTGCAAAAGGTGGATCAACATTGTGATGTGCAGCCCAAAGATGCATCAAGTCATCATTAAAGCCTGCAGAAGTCTGTCCACGACGAAAAAGCAAATCTGCAACAGCATATTCAATACGATCTCGAAATGGAAACCAGTCATCAGCTGGTCTTGGCTCAGGTAAATCTGCAGGAGGGGCATCAGGTGGTAAATCATTACCAAGCTTATCACATGGTGTGCCATCAATAATTGGATGCAATAGAGTCTGAGCTCTATTATTGAGTCTATGCATAGACCTAGAAGTACTAGCTCTTGAAAATGCATCATCATCATCATCATCGTCATCGGCATCCTCAACACTGGCATTACGAAATGAAGTTGGTAGATCTAGCATTGAAGCTAGCGGAGTTACAGCAGGAGTCACAAAAGCAGAATTTTGTGTTTTTGTAGGATGTACAGCATACATATGCTGCTGCAAGCCACGCTGAGACACAAAGCCTCTACGACAAGTCCAAGAGACTGGATTTGGACATGCCACAGTACGAGGTTTATAAATTCTTCGAGAGTGTGGACCTCCCATTGTAAAAAAAAAAAGTCTCAGATCTGGTCAAGTTTATCAACACAAGCAAATGCAGATTTTATGCCAGATTTATCAAAGATCAATATGTCTAGTATAGACTCAGGGATCGAGGAACTCTTCTAAACAAAGGCACTAAGTGGCCAACAATAGCACTATGCACATCAGCAAGTTTTCGAACAAGGCCAAGATGTGTCCTCACAACAGAGCTCTCTTTCGAACAAGGGCACTAAGTGGCCAGAGCAGCTAGAGCCTTTTCGAACAAGGCAAGTATATGCTGAAGCAATAGATCTTTTTCGAATGAGGGCACTAAGTGGCCACAACAATTCACTCTTTAGATAGAATTATGCAGTATGACTGAAAACGAGAGTCTCTTTCTCTCAGAGCCAAAGGAGTCCCAGTATACTGCCACAAAGTGGCTCGAGAAGACGTGTGGACTTGCGGCAGAGACTCGTGGACCAGAGACGGAGAAGCGGAGAAGCGGCCGCGGCACCGTGACACTCTTGTCGCTTGTCGCGCGACACTTGCCCTTCACCACCTGTCTCTGCCAACAACACACCCACCAGTCAGCATGCCTATCAAGACTCGCTCGAGAACTAAAGCTAAAGACCCTCACCTTTCCACTGATGAGGATCTGCCTCCACCATCCAAGAAGAAACCGAGAACGTCAAAATCGGATTCACCCTCCGCGTCGTCGAACAAACCCAAGAATACACCCACGGCGTCAAGCACAACGGCACCACGACGCAGTACCCGCAAGGCTCCGACGAAAGCGCCCACCTCGATGGCGAATCCGCCCACTGCAACAAGTGCGACGGCGCCACGTGGCCGTCAGGCTCCGAAGAAGGCAACGGCTCGCAAGTCGCAGGCCCAGCGTCAAGCAGAAAAGGAGGCTAAAGAGGCTGCTGATCAGCAGGCAGTCGAACGGATCGCAAGGTTTGAGGAAGCCGTGCTCACCGCTGAGGCAGATACCACCAAGGATGCAGCATGACCGCGATCTCGAGGTAAGGCCACTAAAGTGCCTCGTGTTGTTGTTGAACTCCCGGCCCCGTATTGGCGTACAACCGGAAAGGCCGCGCGTGTCGAGCAGGATGTCGGGGGAGATGGTGAAGGTGATGTGGCCGATATGCAAGGCTCGGGCAGTAGACCTGATGACATGGTCATCGATGAAGGTTAGTTATACTTCGCGGACGGATGAACAAAAAACTCACCACTGAATATGAATAGATATTCCCAATCCTCGCGAGGCTACCGAGATCCTCGGCCAAGAAATCCCTCTGCAGCCTGAGCAGAGTTCGACTGAATCTGACTCGAGCGAGAACGATGATGCTCCTGCACCGGCGCCAACGTGGACGGAGTCGCAGATTATCGCTCGACGAGAGGAGGATGAGGAATCCGGAGGCGAGGAGGCTGTGAATGTGAATGAGGCTGAGTTTGAGGAACGGTTGACGTTGTGAGAAAGGGATATAGAGGAGATAAGTCGAGTTGTTGACGAGATAACGGAGGAGGACAGAAGGAGAGAGGCTAGATGGGCAAACGAGATGGAGGGTAAGTCATCATCTCAATAAAAAAAGAAGGCACGACGTACCTAACGACCTTCTCGACACAGACAGTTCCGATTCCGACCCGATCATCAATCCGATTGACGACGATGTTGAGGATGATGCGGACTGCGCGTACATTGAAGACGCGGATGAAGATGTCGAAATGGCCTCGAACTCGAGGGACCAGAAGCCGAAGGGGAAGCGCGCAGAGAAAGGTAAAGGGAAGGCGAAACCGAACAAGACGAAGGGCAAAGGTAAGAGCAAATCATTCAGAGAGGCCGTGCGCAAGAGCAAAGAACGTGTTGGATGTGAGGCAGCCAATGAAGCAGGCCCAATCGGGAGAATTTCCGTCGATAGGTGATTGGCTGTTCGAGCGTCTATGTACAGGTATTTGCTGACTCTCATATTTGCTCTTCGTCGACTCCCTCTCCCCTCTCTCGATTCCTCGCACGACTCGCACGATTCGCGCGATTTCTTGCCCAATTCCTCGCCCAACTCGTCTCTCGACTTGTCCCTCGACTCATCCCTGGCTCGTCTCTCGATTCCTCGCACGACTCGTACGACTGGTGCGACTTCTCGCCCAACTCGTCCCTCGACTCGTCCCTGGCTCCTCGCTCAACACCTCGCTCGACTTCTCGCTCGATCTCGCCCAATCTCGCACTCAACTCCTCCCTCGACACCTTTGTGGCTCCTCCCTCGACACCTCGCACGATTCACCCGACTTCGTGCCCAACTCTCGCCTAACTCGTACTCGACTCGTCCCTCTCGTCCCTCGACTCGTCCCTCGACTCGTCCCTCGACTCGTCCCTGGCTCTTCCCTCGACACCTCGCCTAACTCGCTCGACTTCTCGCCCAATCTCGCCCAATCTCGCACCCAACTCTTCCCTCGACACCTCCCTGGCTCCTCCCTCCACTCCTTTTCCAACTCTTGCCTCAATTCCTATGCCATACTCCTTATATCTGCTGCCTTCGCGATTCCCTCATCATGATTCCACGCAATATCCGTCCACGATGCAGTCTCGCGAAGAAACACGTCAAAGTTGGCCTCCCCTCGGACTGGCACGAGAAGGTGCAGGGCGCGACTCGTCCGCGGGCGCTCGATGTCGATAACGTCGAGCAGCAGCAGCCCACGGATGTGTTCGACGATGGCGAGGAGGTACAGGTTGCTGAGGATGCTCCAAAGGGACATCAGGTACGTATCTCGCCTTTCATTGTAACACCATATTACTGACTTTCGTGACATACGTGTTTCCTGCACGTACTAGCCTCGCTCACTCGTGTCGATCCATCGTTCGTCGACCACCGGGTCTTCTTCTTCAACAGTCCTTGGCCCCATCACACCTACGCCTCACTCCCGCGCCACGCTACCTCAGCAACACAGTGTTCGTTTTGCACAAGACCCCGTCCCCAGCAAGCGTGCTTCAAGTTCAACAAGTTCTTCAGCAACTCAACGCATGGGTACGTACGCTTTACGATATCAACATAGTCTTTCCATTGCTAACGTGTATGCTCCTTCAGCAGTGTCTTCCGCTGTTTCTGTGGCCTCTGGCCCTCGTTCTACCCCCCACTCGATTTCCGCGCCAGGTGCTTCTGTGCCTGGCTCTTTATCTCGCACACCCGGCTCGACTCGAGGTGCGAAGAATGCCACATCAAGTCGCCGCTCCGTATCAACACCCATCACGGCCGTTATGGGTTCGAAAGGGCAGACGCCGCGCACCTCATCAAGTACTAATCGAATCAAGGAAAACTCGTCGGTATGTCATTGTTCAATTTGCTCCGTATGTTTTATTATTAGTACTGAGTAACTATTCTATTTATTGACATGCTGTTTACAGAGAGCATCGGTGATGCAACCTCAGGCTCCAGCGACCTTATCTGCATTGCCAAGTCAAAAAGCACCACAGTCAAGCAAGGCAGCAGATGTCTATGTGGTATGTATGTTCCACGATTTCTACAATCTGATTGCTAATAATGATCCCAGGAACATGAACTCGACGACGCAGATATTGAAGACAATGCTAGTGACCACGGCAACTCAAACGGCCCCGGCGCGACTGAAGTGTCGGTCAAGTATACCACTCGAGATCTACCTCCAGGCAGCCAAGAGCGGTTCAGCAAGTCTTACACTCCGTGGTGGCGTTGCTTCTTAGGCACGCTCGAGAAGCCCTGGGACACGATCACCGTCGATTTCATCCCCGATGCTCAGACATTGTGGGATGACATCTATCCTGACATTCCTCGTACTATTGAGGAAAGTGGCCCAGTTTTTTTCCTTGTACGTATCTCCTTGCCATGCTTTATCTTTTGCTAATTACCTTTTTTAGCTCAAGCAACGATCATACGACTGGCGCAGCAAGTTTGGTGTGCATGCTGTGCATGCTCTTGAGGCAGAACTGTTCCCGGAGTTCTCAGACGAGAATGACAATGATGGGTTAGCAGCAGCTGCACGCTGGCTGCTTGGTATGGACAATGCACCTGACGATCTTCGAGTTCCATTTATCTACAGCAATGCATTCAAGTCCGAAGATGGAGAAGCAGTAAGTCTGCACCTCTTTTCAATGCTTCTAATTTTAACTTTGCGCAGGTATACAGTGGTTCCTTTCTTGCAGCATCTATCCTACGAACTTTTGCCCACTCTCATCTCACGTATCTCATGGCTCTTCCACCGGACTTGCACCCAGCTGATCCTGCTGTTGGTGCATTGGCATTAGCGGCAAGTGCGGTATGTTATTTTCTGCATATGTTTGTTCTAGCTCTAATCATATGTCAGGTCGAGCGTGCTCACTTGCGGCTTGTTAATTTGACGGATCAAGATTCCCGTGACGACAAGCAAAAAGCACGAGGCCAGTTTAATGCCGGGTTGTGGCTCACCACTACGCAAGAGTGGATGGCTAGCACGAAGCAAGTTTCTGCCATCAAGTGGGAGAAAATTATTTCGGGTGCGATGCCTTATCTTAATAGAAGCCACATGCGATCAGGAGGTGTGAGTGGTCCCTCTGTTGCATCTGAGCGTCGTATGGCTTTGCAGGGAAATATGAGTGAGTAGATGAGTGCTGATTGGACTTCACAATTTTTGCTGCTGGCTATCTGTTTTCACCTTAGATTACCTTATGCTTTCCTTTGCTATGCTTGTCTTTTGGATTCTGAGCTATGGGCATCCAGTTGAATTACTTTAGCATCTTTTAATCTGCAAAATTTAGAGTTGCAGTTATACCTCATTTTGATCTGAGAAAAGTCTGAGAGTTGATCTGAGAGTTGATTTGAAGTTCTTTTTTTAAGGACTCTGATCTGACTCTCCTGTTCTGATGACTCTGATCTGACTTAGCTGTCCTGATGACTCTGATCTGACTTAGCTGTCCTGATCATTCTGATCTGACTCACCTGTCCTGATCATTCTGATCTGACTCATACCTGTGCTGATTAGTCTGATCTGACTCATACCTGTGCTGATTAGTCTGATCTGACTCATACCTGTGCTGATTAGTCTGATCTGACTCATACCTGTGCTGATTAGTCTGATCTAACTCATACCTGTGCTGATCATTCTGATCTGACTCATACCTGTGCTGATCAGTCTGATCTGGGCCAACTTTTCTGATACTTAGTGCATCTCTTACTTATATCTGACATGACTGTGATTTTTGTAAACAAATCTGAACCTTTTCTGAACAAAATAAGAAATTCTGATTAGTGTCTGATACAACTCTGATCTTTATAGGCAGATCTGAAAATTTCAAAGAAAAATGAAGAATTTCTGATTAACATCTGATATATCTGACCAGAATAAAATGTCTGAAATGTCTGAAAAAAAGAATGAATCTGCAATCAGAAAGCATTTCTGATTGCAGAAAGCATTTCTGATTGCAGAAAGCATTTCTGATTGCAGAAAGCATTTCTGATTGCAGAAAGCATTTCTGATTGCAGATAGCTGATCTGAACACAAACTGTTAGTAGTCTGGAGGTCAAATGTCTGAAAATTGTCTGCTAGACCTGCGAGCACCTGAAGGTGTCTGACACTGTCTGATCCATCTGATTTTACTTGCTGCAGGTCAATCAGATGCTCTCAGACACTCTCAGATTGCTCTCAGGTCTAGCAGAAAGTTGTCAACCTTCCTGATGCAACAACGGCAGGGCAGACGCGGGCTCGCAATGAAGCTGAGCAGCGAGCTCGAGTTCAAGCCGCCGCTCGGCAGATATCGCTGTTCGAGGCGACAAGATGTGAGACTGACACTGCCATAGCCATCAAGTCGAAGCAGCACCCAAGGATGATGGAGGTTGTTATCGGTGGTCAGCGTGGTGGTAAGGGAGATACGAAGGCACACAGAGGAGGATCAACAATACAAAAAGGTCAGTATCGTGGTTATCAAAATAAAACGGCCATTAACTGACCTCTTGAGAAGGACCAGGGAGGGCTTCGTCTCCCAAGACAAAGGGCGCAGTAGCACGTACACGTGCGTATGATGAGGTCAATGAAGTTGACGAGGATGACTGGCAAGCTATGGACATCGATCAAGGTAAGTACTACATTGCATTATTTGAAGGGTATGACTTACACGATAAGTAGTTAAGAAGAATGCGAGCACTAAGAACTCGCGACAGATAGATAGCGCAGTAGAAGATGACACGGGAGCCGAGGATGGTATGGAAATCGAGGTACGTCAAAGAATCTCAACTTGGGCAGCCAAGATGTCGAGACTGAGATGGCCAACAAGCAGGGAAGAGAGGAGGAAGCTGAAATGGAAGAAGAGTTCGTGCTGGAGTCGAAGGCCATCAAGAAATGGCAGCAAGGTGAACTGAAAGAGAAGACGAGGAACTACAAAGTCCAGAGATTGGACGAAGGTAAGCTCGTAAGCTTGATATCTGCAGTATTATCGTACTCACCTAGGATGATTATCTCTGCAGCCTCGGACAACAACTCGGGCGACAACTCGAACTACGACCCAGAAGCGTGCGTTGAAGAGGATTCCGATATCGAGATGGATGATGTGAGTGAGACCAAGGCCTTGAAGATGAAAAGGAGGAAAGGCAAGCAGAAACAACAGCAGGAAGGCGAAAAGACCAAGGCTTCGGGTAAGCAAAGGGGTCAGAACAAGAACGAGGGTGGAAAGACGAACAAGAGAAGTGGAGGACGCAAGGGAAAGAGCAAGATGAGGGAGTTGGTGCGAGAGCAGCACGCTCAACGCGAGGCAGCCTCGATCATCTTATCTCATCAGTAAGTTTTCACTTTGTTTGTTCATTTAATTGTTCGGCGCCTGTACTTACGACTGGCGTCTATTCCCTTAACCTCGACTTTTGCATTGTTTCTCGATGGTCACCCATTCACCCCTCTTTTCCTTATACAATTACTTGCCTCTGCATCGTATTACTCGATGTTTCGCTACTAGGTCTGACCAACTGACTTCAAATGGCAAGAAGAAGCCCGGACTACGTTCGAACTGGGACTCGGACAGCAAGAAGCGCCTGGAAGTCGAGCCTCAAGATGAAAATGGTACTACTGATAACTATGCGAGTGCATCGTTCAAGTTCTATGACGACTTTATAGAGGAGCGGCCATATTGCGAAGGATCTGAGGATCCTCTTTGGACTGGAAAGGTGCATCTTTCCGTTATTTTCTGCATTCAAACGTGCTTACCATGCTTAGAGCCTCGCACAGATACAGTATGACACCGACAACGAATCTGAAACAGCACCTTTCGCCGATCGTGCAGCCTCCAGGCAGCACGATCTCAACTCGGATGTCTGCCAACACCCCGAAGCTGCCCCCTCCGCTTCCCTTCCACGTCGTGCAGCTTCCAGCAGGCACGATGTCGACTCGGATGTCCACCAGTGCCCTGATTCTGTCCCCTCTGGACGTTGTGCAGCCTCCGGAAGGCTCGATATCGACTCCAATGGTGGCCAGCACCCCAATTTTGACTCTGATGGCCTCCAATGCCCTGATTTCATCCCGTCCACTTTCATCGAACGTCGTGCAGCCCCCGGTAGGCACGATCTCGACTCAGATGCCTGCCAGAATGCTAATCTCACTCCCTCAGCCTCATCTTCATATCATGCAGCCTCTGGGAGGCTCGACATCAACTCAGGTGGCCACCAGCAGCCTGATGCTCCCCCTCCGCTTTCTCTTCGGATTGTGCAGCCTCTGGGAGGCATGCTTTCGACTCTGAGAGGCTTGATTTCGACTTGCGTGACCATCAACACCTCGGTCTTGCTCCCTCTGCCTCTGCCTCCACCGGACATCGTGCCTCCTCTGGGAGGCACGATTTCAACTCGGATGCCCGTCAGCAGCAGGATCTCACCCCTTCCATCCCCTCTCCACGTCATGCCTCCTCTGGGAGGCACGATTTCAACTCGGATGCCTGTCAGCAGCCGGGTCTTGCCCCTTCTGCCTCTGCCGGATGTCGTGCCTCTCAGAAGCACAATTTTGACTCAGATAGCCTTCAGCAGCAGGATCTCGCCCCCTCCGCCTCCACCGGACGTCGTGCAACCTCTGGGATGCGCGATCTCAACTTGGATGGCCCCCAGCACCCCGATGTCACCACCTCACATGATCTCGACTTGGATGTCCCTCAGCACCCTGATCTCGTCCCCTCCACCTCCAATGGACATTGTGCAGCCTTCAGAAGGCACATTCTTGATTTGAATGGCCCTCAGCATCCCAATTCCACCTCCAGCGAATGTCCTCAAACCTCAAATGTGCGTGGTGCTGACTCCACGGGCCACCCTTTGCGCATCATCAATCCGTTTATCTCTGTCAAGCACTACGGTGAACTGGGTGCCCTCACACCTGCTTCTCATACAAGTGACAGGCAGTCTTCCCCGAGACGGCAGCCATCCAGCAGTAAGAAGGTATATATATTTATCAATTCATGCAAGCTATGAATATCAGGTTGACATAGCATTTGCAGTCTGTATGCATAGATCTGATTGTATACGATGAGCCCATCGCACCTCCACAGACCCCAGGGCCATCATGTTCCACGGTATGTTCATGCCCCATTTGCCTTGTACATTTTCACTCATGGCTAGTTGCATATGCTCACGTTTTCATAGCGTTCACATGCAGCAAGTGATGCTGGCCGCCTACAATCCATATTGACACCGACACCTCAATCTTTGTCTGCAATTGGTCAACAGGACTCCACCAGCTCGTTGGAGCCTGTGCAAGACCCAGATTTGTCAGAGGATGGCACAGACAATGAAAATGGTCCGCGCAAGCCACGCAAAACTTATAACAACTCAGACTTGCCACCACGTTGTCTGGAAAAGTGGGGACAGTACTATCTTCACATGTGGCAGGAATTTCTGGGTACGCGATCTGATCCATGGCTCACACGTGACCTGCTTGGTCCTGCTCAAGAACTCTGGAACAAGGTCTTTCCTCACATTCCGCATAAGCTTGAGATAAAGCAAGAGGCTATGTTTGCTATAGTAAGTCCTTTGCATATATGTGTATCTTTGTGCTAACACATGTATCAGCTTTTACAACGCACGTATGAGTGGCGGAGTGGTTTTGCCATTGAGGCTGTAGAGGCCATTGCTGATCTCATGTCCCGATTTTCTGATACGGAAGATGATCCTGAGGGCATAGCAAAGGACAACATTGCTCGAATCTCCCTTGGGTTGCAGAACATAGTGGGAGATGATCACATCCCATTTCTGTATCAGAAGATTGAAAATGCATCTGACAGTCATATCGTAAGTTTCTCCGTATTCATAGTATGTAATCTAATTATTTCTTTCAGACGTACCATGGTGCCTTCATGTCGACTGTTGTTGCTCGAACATTTGCAAAAGCACATGTTGGATTAATTGTTCTTCCAAACCATCTTCGTCGGGATGAGCCTCCTATTGGAGCTATGGCCTTGACTATGAGCGCTGTATGTTTAATTTGATTTGATTGACATTTTGCTAATGGTGCCTTTAGATTCAGCGTGCCTTGTTGCGCTGCCTATTATTTCGACCTACTGATCATCCCAAGCTCAAGTGGAGATCAGAGAGGTGGTTTGCAACCAAGCGCTGGCACATGCCAACCAAACAGTGGTCAGACATCTGTGAAGGCATTGATAGAGCTAAGTGGCGTCTGATATTCTCTCGAGTGGGAGAGTTCTTGCCTGACATCAGGAACCCTTTCAGTCTTCTTAGTGACCTTGTTGGTCTGGTTTGGATCTGGTGGATCTGGTTTTTGTCTGGTTTGTCTGGTTTTCATCTGGTTTGTCTGGTTTTCTGTCAATTCAGATGAAAACCAGACAAACCAGACAAAAACCAGATCCACCAGATCCAAACCAGACCAACAAGGTCACTAAGAAGACTGAAAGGGTTCCTGATGGAGGAGGATGAGGCAGCTAATAATGTAGAGAGTTCACCAGGGTCTCGTCAGCGTCTTGCCCTTAAGAATGGCAATTTTAGTGATTGAGGCCAGTTTTGCATCTGATATCTTTAGTTTTCCACTTATCTTTTATGCATTCCTCTCTACTTCTATGCCTATCTCCTGAGTTTCTAACCACACTGTTTAGTTTACTATACCTTTTAATCTGCTGAATTTAGAGATGCAGTTATCTTTCTCCTAGTGTGATTTGAACCAAAGATGTAATGCAAGATTGATGTCTAATATCAAATCAATTTCTTATGCCAGATTAGTCTCTTATGCCAGATTAGTCTCTTATGCCAGACTAATTTCTTATACAAGACCAACTTCTTATATCAGACTTAAAGCTGAAGTTACGATTCCTTAGAATCGTTTACTCTAACCCGCTTTTCAACTCAAAAAAGATGACACCCAGCCAATGTAATGCCTTTTATAGTAATAATTTCTCACATCTTAAAGTAAGGTTGTAGGTTCGATTCTAGCAATTGTCATTCTTGTAATTTTAAATGTTTCTGAGAGATATCAGTCTACTAAATCAAATTCAATTAGTGTTAAACTATATGCATATGTAAATCAATGCTAGTCTTATTAGAACTGAAAGGTTTTAGTATAAGAAAGTGCAAACTTGTTGAGATAACAGATAAACATATTTTATAGGATATTCTGCACCTTGTCATTGATGTAAGTCAGTGTGGTTCATAATAATATGATCAAGACAGATTTGAGCTAGTCAGAACTTTTTTTTTCATGAGAATAGGTTCAGAAATGACTGAGATATGAGCAAATCACTTCAAAAGATACCTTTGAGGAGAAGATCATAGTGATTGCATCGTAGCGGAGCAATGAGTGGTGCTATTTACACGCTAAAGATACCGTTGGAAAGGTCGGATTAATACCTTTCCAACGGTATATTGTACAAGACGATCGGGTAAGTATTGAGAAAACGCGGTAGCGATTACTGAAGGGTTGGTGTTAGAGGTAGGGGCAAACTTGTTGAGGCCATAACTTTTTATTGACTCATCCAATTGTAGTGTACCTAGTGTCGTTGAAAAGGTATAATAGAGATCTTTCTGATGCAATCAAGGGACCGATGATATCTCCAGTACTCAAGGAGGTACACTCGAATTATCACAAACCCTCCTATTTGACTATTTTCAAGGTTTTACATAATCCGCAGCACGGGCAAAATGACATACTCCCATCCCATGACATCATGAGGGGGACGGGAGTACGTCATTTTGCCCGTGCTGCGGATTACATAAGCAATTTATAAGCAGGAAAAAATCGAAAAAATCATTCAAGTCTAGAGCAAATCACCAAATCATCTGAGAATAGACAAATACTGAGTAGCATAAAAAATCAGTAAAAATCGTGTTAATATGGCCACTGATAGTACTATTTAGAAACACTTGAGCTTATGTTTATAGCTAGAGAATTGACAGAGATATAGCCAAATTACTGATTTAGACCCCTAGAAGGCAAAAATAAAATCAATCTAGGCAACATACAACAGTTGACAGACCTTCAAAGGCCACATTTATGTACTTCATAAATGTAAACACAATTTTTGAGAAGTCACGTGCAACAGCGAGCCTGACCGGGCTCGCTGTTGCACGTGACCATTATTTTGTCATTAGTTCAACTCTTGCTAGTAACAAAGTTTAAAAATAAGAGATAAGTGTAAAACAATATACTTTGAAGATGGAGATCTTTGCAGCATTACAATACTAGTATATTCAATTCTCTGTTATCTTATTAATTCTGTGAGAATAACACTACAAAGTTAGAACAATTCAAAAGGAATCGTATTGCCGTGCAGAGCATCGGCCCTCTTCCCCCAAGTCAGATTGAAATCTACAGATAGATTTTTATCTTAATTCAGACTTTAATCTGAATTCAGACTTTAATCTGAATTCAGACTTTAATCTGAATTCAGACTTGAATCTGAAGTTAGATATAAAATCTGAGATCAGACTTGATATCTGAGGGTCAGACTTGAAATCTGAAGTCAGACTTGAAATCTGGAGTCAGACTTGAAATCTGGAGTCAGATTCAAAATCTGATCCTACCTGTAGGATTACACCTGTCTTACTGCCTGACTTGTCTGAATGTTGCTGCCAGGTCCAATCAGACACAATCAGAAAGTTTGTAGGGTTTCTGATGTGTGAAGCATCAGCCCACTTTCTCCAAGTGGTTTGTGAAAGTTCATGATAGAGGCTCACTGGTAGAACTTATGGCATGGACCTGCCACTTTGGACCATCTCTCATCACCTTATCTCATTGGCCCTACCCACCTCTCTCACCAACATTGTCAACTTTTTTCCGGTGCAGTCCCTTGCTATGACCATTTTGCCTGTAACCATCAATTTGCATCATAATTATCAAAGTTTAAGTTCATATGCCATTTGGAGACTGCCGAAAACACGCAAGGTAGCCAGTTCAAGCCTTATACAGCCAAGTAGTTCAGATGTCCATAGGTTGACCGGGACATTTTTTAAAAAAGTTTACAAGTAGGAACAAACCCAGTCTCACACACCACCTATCCAGCAAACAGATCCCATCAATGTGACAGCTCAAGACAGAGATGACATCAGTGGCAGGTAAATACTATCTGATGATTCTATAGCCAAGCAGCCTCAGGATAGAGCTCAGGCTATCCTCAGGATGGATTTCACTTCAACTGAGGGTTCGCAGTGTGACGTGCCTAAAAAATGATGCTCAGAGCCACTGGCAACCGTGAAAGGTTTCAGAGCTACAAATTGCCAGAGACGAAAGCCATGAAAATTTGGTTAAGTCGACTCTACAGTGAGCAGGAAGGCTAAATATGCTGTCATATTTTAATATCTCTAAACAATGTATAAGGTGTTGTAGTTTAGTGGTCTTCATTGTACATATGAGCTTGTGAAGGTCATATGTTCGATCCTTTTGCTGTGCATAATTTTTGTGGGAAATTTGGGCTTTTTGTCACCCATCCCTGTCTCTTCTCTGGATCGATCTTGGCTGCCTGCTTAGGTGGGTTTGTCATGTGTGTATAGCGAAAGTCAGCCTTAGGATAGACTCAAATCATCCTATGGACATCCTCGGCTAATCGCATAGGTGTAACGGACGATAGAGGTCGAGCTGCTACTGCCCAGGAAGTCCAGGGTAGGCAAGCAAGTGAGGAGGGTATTACGATTCCTTAGAATCGTTTACTCTATACCACCTTTTCATAGTGAAAACGACACCAAAACGATGACTATGCCCATTAGGCAGTTGGCTTATATAATCACATATCTTCAATCTAACAAGTTTGCAGGTTCAACTCCAGCTCTAGCCAAACTTTGTTGATTTAATGTAACTTGATCAGTTCTCAACCAATTCACCTGTTCTCAAATGCATCTGGATCTGCTCATTTATTGCTTTCTGATAGTAATTTCTGCATCCTGATCTGTGCAGAACTCATAGAATGCAATGAATTTCTACATTTTCCCCCTATGACACTTGAACTTGAGCTAACTCAGTCCATTCTTCACCGATTTACTCGTTCTCAAATGCATCTAAATCTACTCACTTATAGCTTTGCTACCATACTTCATACATCCAAATCGGTTCAGAACTTGCAGAATGCAAAGTGTTTCTTTTTTTCCTCTTCTAAAATGCTTGAACCCTAGCTAACTAGGCCAATTCTCAACCAATTTACTCGTTCTAAAATGCATCAGAATCTACTTATTGATAGCTTTCTGACAATACCTTAGGCGTTAGGATCGGTGCAAAACTCGCAGAATGCGAATTGTTTCTTCATTTTCCCCTTAGAATGCTTGAACTCTAGCTAACTTGATCAGTACTCAACCGATTCACTTGTTCTCAAATGCATCCAAATATACCAGAAAGCTGGTCTCTAACACAATTTACTGCTTATAGAAAGATACAGCCACTAAAATGATACACAGCAAACAAATGTACATACTGTTTATTGATAAAATGAGCAAAAAATGCAATTTATCGGTAGCAGTGGGTCCTGAGACTCGGTCATGTGATCTTACAAGACCTTGTGCGGCCGAACAAGGCCTTAGCGCTCGCTTACATAAGCATAAGTCGCTTAGAGAGCCAATACACTGTATACAGTGATTGCTTTATAGCTCTGCAACAAAGCAATCAATCGACAAACGGTAAATTGTGTTCATATACCGTGGATTACATCTTTCTAACCCAATTTAGAATACAAAAATCGGATCACTGTAAGCAGAGATATTCTTCGATTTATATGCTATATTAGCAAAACAGCATTGTCTCCTATCTCAACAACCAATGGTGCTATGATGTTGTACACTGTATTGTTAGAAAGCTATTGTAAATCTGAGTTCAACAAGCCCTCATACATCATGATTGATGCAGTATCAGCAGAGATATAAAGCAAACAGTCTGCCACATCATCATAGACATATAGTCCAATAGGTCAGCATTTTGTCATGCTATTTTGTTGTTTGTGGCACTATTCTAGAGCTATTGTAAATCTGATTCTAACAAGCTTTAACTCATTCTGATTGATGTGGTATTGAGAGCTCTATAGCCTGATCTCTATGCCACATCATCAGCAGAAAGTTGGTGATGGCCCCACACCATCATTGGACACCTCAGCCACAACTCGCTGCAGATGGGGACTGGGTGTGTCCAAGCCTTGTAGTTAGTGTGCACTACTGGTAGTATCACACTGACTTCAAAGCTATCTGAAGAAAAGAAGAGAGAGCAGAGAGCGCAACATCAACTACTGCTGATATAAGCTAAGCACAGCCACCAGACCTTGTGTGGCCGAACAAGGTCTGCTATTGATCACGTGATTGGCCATTAGCTTTGTTCAACAATACAATGTTTGACATTGATCATATATTCAATCTTGAATCTTGTTTGATTAGACATACAACTAGACTACTATTATAATTGTAGATATTACAAGTATTTATAATATAAGCATACATAATAGTGTATATCATATATCGAGCTGAGTATAATAAGATATGTTAAGTGTGTACTGTATTACATATCAGATTATATATATAATAAGGTACTAAGATATATAACATAGCAGAAAATATAGAGTTATCAGAGGTAGGAGCTGAACTACTCATGATTAGATTAGATCAAATAGTGTTTTTTTATATACTTTAGGGTTCGACACGAGTTAGAGTCACCTGTAGATCAATATAGATATACCCACAAAATTGACCTGCAGGTATCCAACTCGTAGATCCAGATCACCTGGTGGCTGAGACCTGCACAAATCCAGATCAAGGTTGTGCTCAAACCCATTGACCTGTGAGTGACCTGCAGGTAACCTGCTATTCAAACTTTATTTTGGTTAACATATTATATTGCAAAGTTCAAATCTATATGTCATGATTCCTAACTAACTACATACTATATGTCATCTGCCAACACTAACTTACAGCTCCAATCACATATGTCCATTATCACTATATCTTGTCATACCCATGAAGTGTATAAAGTCTACAAGCAAGGCATGGATTCAAAAGGCTGCATGTGACATACTTGTGGCATCGACATGAGCATGTGCATGTCGGTGGGGCAGCTTTGAGTATGTGTGTGCACATGGGCTGGCACATGTGCAAGGGGAGCATATGTGGGTGCTGGTGTACTGGCATAGCTGTGGGCATGCACACACAAATGACATTACCAGCTTGGATGGAAATTGGGAATGAGACCGGGAAGGGTGCATTTTGATTGTTGAATAGCACTGATGGCATATAAAACTTGCCTCACATTGGGCTTCTGTCAGACGAATGATATGACAGCATGCATAGTGGCATGTGTGATGTCCATGGGCACGAATGCACACATGTAGTTTGAGCAATGGACTATGGGATGGTGGGGGCATGCAGTCAAAAATGTGTATGCTGGCAGGGCATGTATTGGTAGATGCACACTGTCTCAGACATGCAAGGATATGCAAAGCTGTTTGTGGACAACTGCGCATTGTTGAGGCATGCTAGGCACTGCTCGGATGATCAGCAAAAAGATGTCAAGCCTTGCTGTTGTAGCAACAATGCTGTAGCAACAAGACCTGACAGGCATTGTGGGCCTTGCAGTTGTAGTGCTAGACTGGCACTGTGCATGCTCTTACTGTTGTGAGTGGAAATTAAATCTCTGGTGCACATGAGTGCTGGTTATTGAAGATGGGTGATGTCAAGACTTGGTTGTAGACAGCAGAGAACCACCCAAGTCACCAGTGATGATGAGAGCGAGAGAGCAGAGAGCGACTAGCAGCGCAGTGACCTGTATTGGAGGTACAGTACAGTACAGACGAAATGGACAATCTAGGGAAATAGGTGAGCGACAGGGAGCCTATAAGTACTGGGATGACAATGGGAAAAGAACAATGGAGTGAGAACAATGGTGGCCAAAAGGAGAACAATGGGAGGGAGAACAATAGGATGTCCCAAAGGGGAACAAGAGCATGGGTGAAGGATAGCCCCCAGGTCATGCATCAGGAAGGTTGACAACTTTCTGCTAGACCTGAGAGCAATCTGATAGCATCTGACAGTATCTGATTGACCTGCTGTCAGACAAATCAGATGGATCAGATAGTGTCAGACATTATCAGATGCTCTCAGACAGTTGCAGATAATTTTCAGATATTTGACCTCCAGATTTGAAAAAATTCTCAGATCAGACACTCTCAGATTTAGAAAATTTCAGATATCAGAGATTTTGTTATATCTATTAGTTAGAGATTAAAAACTTATATATCTGACAATAAATGTCTTTACTTGAATGTACAAGTTTGATCAGATATTTGCTTGTTAAGATTGCTTTCAGGTGGATCAGATCAATCAGGAGCTGTCAGTAGGGTTAGAAATTGTCAGGTCAATCAGAAAGTTGTCAACCTTCCTCACAGTGTGAGGAAGTGAACATGTGATAGGGCTGCTGGAGCACATGACCGACGCGATGCCTTGATGGCAGAGAAGAAGACGGAGAGAAATGGAGCGATCCATGACATCACCCCCTCTCTAAGACACACTTTCGCCTGGAGTGTGTGATGAGCGTGGACGGGGTTGAGGTAGATGAGTCCACGAAGATTGGGAGTCTTGAGTGCATGCGGATGGTGGGTGTAGAAGTCAGTGATTGCACCATGGGCATTGGAAAGGGAGGTACGTGAAAGCCACTGATTTTCCGAATCAGGGTAGCCTGCCCATTTGACAAGATATTCAATGCCGTGTTTGTTCTGGGTGAGACGAGCATCGAGGACAGACTCAACTTCGTACTCTTCCTCGCCCTCCACAAGGTCAGGTGGTGGTGCAGGGAAGTTGGGACCATGAGCATTGGTTTCCTTGTAAGGGGACAACAGGGACGTGTGGAACACCGGGTGGATACGCCAGGTGGGCGGTAGCTTCAGTCGATAAGAGACTGGGCCCAGGACGTCAGTGATTTCGAAAGGTCCCAGGCATCGATCAGCAAGCTTAGCTTTGGGTCGTGTGGTTTTGATGTTCTTGCCATCGAGCCAGACCTTGTCACCAACCTGGAAGTGGATGGTGTCGTGCATATGGTCCTGGTTGTTGCGCTTCATGAGATCAGCAGCTGTTTGAAGGCTGGCCTGGACCTCAGTGCAAAGTTGTTCAAGGTGACGGAAACGATCCTCGACAGCGGGTGTAGACGATGTGGGGTTGACAGTGGGGATGGCAGTGGGAATATAGCCAAGGAGCATTTCAAATGGAGCTCGGTTAGTGGCGCTGTGGATACGGTGGTTGTGCGAGAACTCAGCATAAGGGAGCCATTGGACCCAATCATCCTGACGGTAGTTGCAGAAGGTACGAAGGAACTGCTCGAGTTCTTGATTGACACGTTCTGACTCGCCGTCGGTCTGTGGATGATAGGCGGTGCTGAGGGAGGACTTGATACCAAGTTTGTCAAAGACACCACGCATGACTTTGCCTGCATACTGTGGGCCACGATCAGAGATGAGACGTTCCCAGAGGCCGTAGTTCCGATAAATCCTGTCAAAAAGGATGTCGACTGTGCCATCACTGGTAATGGTCTCTTTACAAGGAGTGAAGGAGACGTGCTTTGTAAAATGGTCGACGACCACATTGATGGAGTCATAGCCTTGGCATTCTGGGAGTTTGACGATGAAGTCCGAGGTAATGTCTTGGAAGGGACGGGTAGGGATGGCATTGGGAATTGTTTCAACATGAGGGCAGTGATTTTGAACCTTGGTGGCCTGGCAGGTAGCACAGCCATCAACATAATCACGAACGAAGACAGACATACCGGGCCACCAGTAGTTGCGACTGAGGAGCTCATAGGTCTTGTAGCGTCCTGGGTGACCAGCCATGGGGGTGTCATGATGCAGCTTGATGATGTCTCGACGAAGGTCCTTGTCAGCAGGGATGTAGACTTTGCCACGAAAGAGGATGAGGCCATCCTCATAGTTCCATTCTTGGAGGTTCTTGACGAGGGAGCGGGGACCATTGTTCAGGATCACATCAAGGGCTTGAACAACCTCAATGTCCTTGGTCTTGGCATTGTGAATGCGTTGGCGAAGATCAGCATTGCCAATAGACTTGACAGCAGCTGGATGTGTAGCACGGATCTGGAAGTACTTGGGGTCGAGGAGGACACAATCGGAGTTGTCATCATCCACCCCCTCTCTATGGTCAGGTCGTCTTGACATGGCGTCGGGCCGGTGATGAATACTGGGTTTGTGGATCAGGGTGAAGTCAAAACGAGTGAGAAAGAGAGCCCAGCGAGCCTGACAACGACTCAGCTTTTGGACAGACTTGAAGTATTCCAGGTTCTTATGGTCGGTCCAGATCTCCACAGTATGGGGAGAACCTTCCAGGTAGTGGCGCCAGGCTTCGAGGGCACGGATGATGGCCAGGAGTTTCTTGTCGTAGATGTCGTAGTTGCATTCGAGGGCAGTGAAGGCCTTGGAGATGTAAGCAACAGGGTGCCATTGCTTGTCCTCCCCATGCTGGGATAGGATACCTCCTGTGGCATAGTCTGAGGCATCGACCTCAACCAGGTAGGGTTTGGATGGGTCAGGCATGATAAGGACTGGGGACGAGGCATCAGGAAGGTTGACAACTTTCTGATTGACCTGACAATTTCTAACCCTACTGACAGCTCCTGATTGATCTGATCCACCTGAAAGCAATCTTAACAAGCAAATATCTGATCAAACTTGTACATTCAAGTAAAGACATTTATTGTCAGATATATAAGTTTTTAATCTCTAACTAATAGATATAACAAAATCTCTGATATCTGAAATTTTCTAAATCTGAGAGTGTCTGATCTGAGAATTTTTTCAAATCTGGAGGTCAAATATCTGAAAATTATCTGCAACTGTCTGAGAGCATCTGATAATGTCTGACACTATCTGATCCATCTGATTTGTCTGACAGCAGGTCAATCAGATACTGTCAGATGCTATCAGATTGCTCTCAGGTCTAGCAGAAAGTTGTCAACCTTCCTGATGGGTGAACACAGCTTTAAGAGCCTCAAAGGCATGTTGACATTCAGCAGACCAGGCCCAAGGATGGTCTTTCTTGGTAAGGTCAAACATGGGACGAGCGACTTTGGAGAAGTCCTGGATGAAGCGTCGATAGAAGTTGCCAAAGCCAACAAAGGACTGGACGTCCTTGACATTACGGGGGGCAGGCCATTCAGCAATTCCTGCAACCTTGACCATCAGGAAAAACCGCAAATCCATCAAACACGCTTACCGATCATCAGAAGTTTGATGGGCGCTACTGATGTCAGATTAGCGCTACTGATCTAGACTTAGTGATGTAATAGAAGAATCATGACCACTGTAATTTAGCCGTAGCTTCTGTAGCACGTAATTATGCAAGGCACATTTTGATCAAGGAATCTGTAGACGTCATCTACCTGCTGTAGCTATGATGCGTCTGCTGTAGCTGCGGTAGACAATGTATTAACATGCATTATATCATTGACTTTAACTATTCTATGATTCTTATGTACATATACCATTAGTTAGCAACATAAATATGATATATATGATCAACTCTTATAAGTTTACTTAAGACTGTATAGAGTTGAGTGTTGCCGCATTGTGTGAGCAGCAGGACGAAGAATGTTGCCCAAATATGGGCATGATTTGTCGTCTCAAGTGTGGCTGTACTGGAGCGCTGCGACTCAACAAGTTGAAACGTTGAAGTCCTGTCTCAAGGTAAGTTCACAGTATGTATTGATACTAATGCATATGGAATTATAGGTTCTACTATTGCCCTTGCCTCTGGGCTTTGTATCTGGGCCTTGGCTCCAAAAAAAAGGTTCTAATAGGTACGTCAAATAATCTTCTGAATCATAGCACAAATGTGTCTCTCCAGACCTCAAACCTTTGTCGATTTGCACGATCTTGGCATCGTTCGAATTGTGCTGATCGTAGCTTTCGAACGAGCCCACATGCGAGGCATTTGGATAAGTATTAGGTGAGTTACCTGCCTTATTCTGATAGGTACTTACTGATAGCAGGATCTTGGCATAGCGCAACGAGCAGGGCATGGATCGGCTCGTATATAGGCTTGTTCGAATGCTATGATTCATAGCTTTCGAACAAGCCTACATACGAGTCGATCCAACCAGCCGTTGCTCCGCAGCAAGACATTCTCTCCTTCTGGTAAGGCGAAATTCGCCTTTTAGCGAATTTGTCATATCTCAATCAATACAGTACGTATCAACGACGTTTTAACAGTTTTGGAAAGCGCTGATTTATACCTTTCCAATAAGCCTACATACACGTTGATAGGACCAGGTAGCACCACGAAACAGCAAGATCTCCTGGATGATGTGGCAAAACGTGTTTTTGCCATATCTTGGGATGTATTGTACATATCACAGCTCTCTTAGGCTCGGCGGAAAGTTCTAATTTGTAGCTTTCAGATAAGCCCTCATGCGTCCATATTGGTGGACATTTCATTGCGCAAGGGACAAACTTGTCCCATCATCCCCCCTCCTAGGCAAGTTTTTTTTTTCACTTTCTCAAATCTCCATCATTTTCTATGATCTTAGGCTTATTTTGCTCACACAATACAGGGCTTTCATTTTATTATATTAATCAGGTAAGTACTGGATGTGTGGTACTGCAATATTGATACCTATGATTTCTTAGGTGTCACCTTGGAGGTTCCCACGCCCTCGGCAGAGCGGCACAGAGCAGGACGAAGAATCTTGCCCAAATTTGGGCAAGATTCTTTGTCACGCGGAGAGGGTGCACGGTGCAGTGCGGTGCATGGGTGAGGCGTGACGTGGCATGATGCGGGAGAGGCAGGGGGTGAGCATGGTGTGGCATGCAAGCACAGGATGGGCGTGGGGTGGTAGGTGGCATGACACATTGGTGGGTGGCGAGGGGCATGCGGTAGGCAGTGCGACACATTGGTGGGTGGTGCGACACATCAATGGGTGGTGCGATGCATCGGTGGGTGGCACGACACACACGATAAGTGGGAGAGGCATGTGGTGGTGATGTCGAGGGGGGGCCAAAGCAGGAGGGAGCAGCGACGGGAAGTGACTCGAAGGGACAGGGAAGGAAATTGAGAGTATCACTCGAATAAGCGATACTCTCAGTGTTAGCACAAATAAACAAAGAGATTTTTTTTTTACTTACCTGCCAGGCCCTCATCATCCTATAACTGTCCACTGGTGTTTGATTCCACACAAAAGGGGGAGGAAGGAAGAAGGAGAGGAGAGATGGGAGGGGAGTTGATGGTAGCAGCTGCGAGAAACTTCAATGTGTGTCAAGTCATTTAATCAACGAATGTGTGCGAGTTTGAAAGTTTGTAATGTAGTAAATCAAATAAAATCAGGATAAATCTGAAAAAACAACAGTAGCTATATTTCATTAGTTTAATTCATTTGAATGATGAAACTATCTAGCTATTATACTATAAGCTATTGGAAAGCGACACGAACTTAGTGAAGTCTGCCATCTTGGTCTCTGATGCAGCACCCGGCAGCACCCGGGCTGGGTTGCAACAGCTGCATTTCAGGCTCCGCTCATGATGTCTATATAAGGCATGCATGACGCACAACCTCTCTTTCTTTCCAACCCCCATCATCTCTTCTGTCATTGACTCAAGCTTTTGCATGGTGAGTCTTCCTTTTCTTATGTCTAGTAATCTTTGTGCTTATGTCTTACCCTTACTATGGGTGTATACATTTTCGCTTTTTTTAAAATGTTGGTAAGTCGCTTTTAGTCTTTGATGCTTCACTAACTAGCTTTTACTACTTGTTAGATATTGGTTTTTTTGTGATGTTTGTAAGTGTTCATTTGAACCTTTTGTGATGACCTTTATTAATGTTTGTTTGTCTTACAGTCTCTATACTTTTGAATCCTCTCATAGTATAGCCTCGTATAGTACCATGTATTTGCTAGTTAATAAATTTTGATTGTTGTTTGATTAAATCCTTCTAAACTACATAATTTTTTTATTGACTTGGATGTTATATTGAGTGGTCAAGACCTGCAAATATAACAGACTGTATATGTGCAATAAATCTATTGTAGCATGTATGGACTACTGTAGTTGTGGTAGCACATTATAGCATTTGTAGAAGATTGCACATTTTGAGAACTTGACTTGTCTACAATAGCAAACCTGTACTACAGTGAACTACAGTAGACAATATCTGTCTACTGTAGGTACAAAAAATAAGAAGAGTCCTACAGACACTATGTCAACTACTCTGGCTACTGTAGCTACTGTAGCCAACGGTAGTTCACGATAGTACATACGGTTTTTCCAGATGACGGGGTCCATGGTGAGCGTGTTATGGGAGACAATGAGACCGAGGAACTCAACTGAGGGCTGCTCAAAAGAGCACTTCTCTGGTTTGAGGAAGAGGTCATTGTCCTGGAGGCGTTGGAGGACCTTGCGCACAAGGTCGCGATGTTCTTCGAGGGTTTCGGTGAAAATGAGGATATCGTCCATGTAGATGACGACTTTGCCTGTATCGATGAGATTCTTGAAAAGTTCATTCATCATTCCTTGGAACGTGGCAGGGGAGTTTGTAAGACCAAAAAACATCACCAGGGGTTCAAAGAGACCACGGTTGGTTTTGAAGGCGGCTTTCCATTCGTCGCCCTCCTTGATGCAAACGTTGTTGTAACCCCAATGAACGTCCATCTTGGAGAAGACTTTGGCACCCTTGAGCTTGTCAGCGAGTTCAGAGATGAGGGGCAGGGGATATTCATTCTTGATGGTGCCTTTGTTGAGGGTGCGATAGTCCTAGATGGGGCGTAGTTTTCCATCTTTTTTCTTGATAAAGAAGAAGGGACTCGCCATAGGGGATTTGGAAGGACAGATGTAGCCTTTCTTGACCTGGTCATCAAGGAATGAATCGAGGTCCTCCTGCTCAGTAGGAGCCATGGGATAGACCTTGCAGGAGCGGGGTTCAAAACCATCTTTCAGGTCAATGGTGTGATCCCAAGGGCAATGTTCAGGGAGGCATTGGGAGGATTCCTCGTCGAAGACAGGTTGGAAATCCTGATACTGAGGGGGAACCATCTCAGCAAAGGACTTCTCTGCAACACGAGTGGCCACATGCTCAGCCAGTTTCTGAGCATTGGTGAAAGAGCGACGGATACGGATGGTGTGTTGGTAGTCGGGGCCGTCATCTGGTGGGGGTGGTGTGTCCCAGTCAGGGAGAACACCAGCTAGGCGAAGGCCCTCTTCAACCCAGTCGTCATTGACATTAGGTCGGGGGTCATCGTCCTCGGTGAATATGTGTGCAGGGACTTTGGACAGGTGGATGTGGCGAAGGCGGACACCTTGGACTCGGTGGGCAGGGATCACGTATTTGGGAAGTGGAGCAGCAACAAATGGTGGGGGCAGTAGGAGCGATGGAGGGGGGCAAGGTGGGGGGAGAAGCACAGCAGCAGCGCTGAGGACTGGTGGATGAGGGGCTGACTGGTGGCGTTCAGTGCGAGTGGACAGGTTCTTGACTGGGGGTTTATTCAGAGTGCAAGAGGGAGGGCAGCGAGTCATGTCGACATGACAAGAGACCCAATCAATTTCAGGGTTGTGCTCCTGTAACCAATCGGTCCCAAGGATGATGTCGTAGTTGCCAATGTCAACAAGGTAGAACTCAGCTGTCTCCTCATGGAAGGACATCGAGTCCTTGGCGTAAATGCGGATGTTCTGGTTGACTGAATAGCGAACCCAGCCCATGATATTTTCAGAGTTGTCCACATTGCGAACGGGAAAGGGTTTAGGGAGTTTCTTGAGGGGGAACTGGTGTTTCTTGGCAAACTCGGGGTGCATAATAATGCCTTCTGCACCACTATCGAGAAGTGCCTCAGCGTCGATTTGTTTCTTGATCGGGGCAGTGATAATCTTGGCCTGGAGCGTAATGGATGGTGTCTGACGGTTGGGCGTGATAGCGGACATGCGCAAAGATGATGGATACGATTGCTCACAGGGGTCGGATAGTACAGAGAAGCAATTTGACGGATCAAAGAAATGTTTCTTGCCACCCACGGACGACGTGACCGGGGGGCGCTTTAAAAACCCTCAACCATATCCTTTAATGCAGCTTTTGCCTCTTCCCTCTCTTCCTCACTCAAGTCCTTCAATTGCGACGATAAGTCGGTGATGGACCTGTTGATGGCGGGGACAGTGAGGGTGGCGGCTGCATCTTCTGGAGCTACTCCTGGGGCAGAGCCGGTTTCTAGTGCTCAGACACGAGCATCAGGAAGGTTGACAACTTTCTGCTAGACCTGAGAGCAATCTGATAGCATCTGACAGTATCTGATTGACCTGCTGTCAGACAAATCAGATGGATCAGATAGTGTCAGACATTATCAGATGCTCTCAGACAGTTGCAGATAATTTTCAGATATTTGACCTCCAGATTTGAAAAAATTCTCAGATCAGACACTCTCAGATTTAGAAAATTTCAGATATCAGAGATTTTGTTATATCTATTAGTTAGAGATTAAAAACTTATATATCTGACAATAAATGTCTTTACTTGAATGTACAAGTTTGATCAGATATTTGCTTGTTAAGATTGCTTTCAGGTGGATCAGATCAATCAGGAGCTGTCAGTAGGGTTAGAAATTGTCAGGTCAATCAGAAAGTTGTCAACCTTCCTGATGAGGGATTGGGGCACGGGGGTTGGAGTCGGCATTGAGGGGGCAGTCGCGGAAGCCATGGCCCTTCTGGCGGCAGCGGAAGCAACTGCCCTCACGCCTGAGATGCTCACAGTCAGGCTCCGAGAGTTTGGGCAGTGGGGCACCTGTAGCAGCAACTGTGCAGGATCGGCCAGTAGATGTGGACTGAGGGGAGCAAGTGCTCACCGGGGTGCGCCCAGTTGTAGGGCAGGGACTCTGGAACCGGGTGCGCATGAGGTAGGCAGCATTCCTGTCACGGGCCCTCGCCTTCCACTCATCCAGGGTGGTGGGCGTGGGGTAGCTGCGCTGGCAATCATCCTGCAAGGTGCTGTTGAGGCCATGCAGGAACCAATCGATCAGGGCCACATCGTTGTAGCCGGTGTGAGGAGCGAAGGACTCGAACTCGGTGATGTAGTCGACTACCAGGCGTGTACCCATCTGGAGGGTCTGGATGGCATGGGAGGCGTCCTTGGAGTCATCAAGGGGGGAGAAGTCCAAATTGAAGCGAGTTCGAAGGGCAGCGAGGTTGGCATAGCGAGGGACATGGGCTGGAGATGTGTTTGCAGCCACAAGATCGTCATCCTCAAGGATCTCCTCGACACGCTGGGTGGCCCACTGGCCGGCAATAGGGCCCTGGCAGAGGTCGAGGAAGAGGGAGATCTGGGCGGTATCATCTTTATACCGGGTAGAGTTGGCACGAAGGAATAAGTGAATACGCAACTGGAACTCCTTGGACTTGGAACGATCTCCCTCAAAGGGAGCAGGTTTGATGCCGATCTCGGGGTTGGACATGTCGTCGGGTGGCTGAACAGGGGGAGCTGGGGCGATGATCGGTTTGACGTTGACGGTGGATGTGGATGTAACAGTGGTAACAGGTGGAGCGGGTGAGGGGATTGGTATCGGGGTTGGGATGCGAGGGGGTAGCGGTGAGTGGAGGACTGCGAGCCGGGCAACTCGCTCTTGCTCGCGGGCTTCTAGGACTTGGTGAGAGAGAGCGAGTTCAGGTTCAGTGATGAAAACGCTACTAGCCTGCCAAAACCACTGATCTCTTCCTTCTACTAGGTTTGGTCTCCAGCCAACGACTAGGCGTCGAGAGTTGGAATGGTATGCGTAGTACTTCCTGGTAACGGCGTTGAAGATGATACCTGTTGGTACAAAGAGGGGTTCGGTGCGTGCAGGAGGGGAGTCAATACTAGGAGGGGCAACGGTGGGGAGCGGTGGAGTGGCTGGGTGTAGGTGGTGGTGTTCTTCTCTGGCAACGTCAAAGTCGACGAGTTCGAGGTAGGGGAAGTCTTCGTGCTCAGCGAAGTACCACTGGTGGGTGGCAGGGTTTTGGTGAGAAAAGTGGATCCGGGCGATGCCAGCAAGGGTGTAAACGTAATAGTCCCCGAGGGACTCGAAGATCCCGAGTGGGAAGGGTGCAGTGGTCTGGAAGCGGGGGTCAGTGGAATCAATGGTGACAACCTACAGGAAGTCTGCCGCAACTGGACGACGTCCAAGGGCACAAGGGTACAAGGTGGTGGAGTACGGGGTTCTGAGGAATCGGTGGCCGAGGCATTCTCTGGCCCACACAGGCTCAGGCGAGGGTTCTGGGGTGAAGAAACCTAGTGTGCAAAAGGAAAATGAGGTCAATGGCAGGATGCTCGCAGGGGATCCTCGGTTGGGTTGGCGACAGTGGTAGGTGATGTCTGAGGCACCAAACATGAATTCTTGCAAGTCGACGTCAAAAGCAACTCGAATTCGAACGTATAAGGCAATGGAGATAGCACCTGCACGTGGTTTCCACGATCTCAATCGAAACCAAACTCCTTCGGCTTCCCAACGCTTCACAGCACAATAGCAGAGGAGGGGAATGAGTGCACTGCCCTCGATGGTGTTGGCGATGGGGAAGGGGAGATGAGGTTGATGGAATGGATGTCGAGATATGGTGAAGATGTCGGCGGTGAAGGGTTCAAAGAAAAGAGGTATGATGGGCAATAGTAGGGAGGTGAGGCGGGTGTATGAGAGATTGTCCAGGTGTCAAGACTCAGTCGTAGACAGCAGAGAACCACCCAAGTCACCAGCGATGATGAGAGCGAGAGAGCAGAGAGCGACTAGCAGCGCAGTGACCTGTATTGGAGGTACAGTACGGTACAGATGAAATGGACAATCTAGGGAAATAGGCGAGCGACAGGGAGCCTATAAGTACTGGGACGACAATGGGAAAAGAACAATGGAGTGAGAACAATGGTGGCCAAAAGGAGAACAATGGGAGGGAGAACAATAGGATGTCCCAAAGGGGAACAAGGGCATGGGTGAAGGATAGCCCCCAGGTCATGTGAGGAAGTGAACATGTGATGGGGCTGCTGGAGCACATGACCGACACGATGCCTTGATGGCAGAGAAGAAGGTGGAGAGAAATGGAGCGATCTGTGACAGGTGAGGGCTGGTTGGCTGATTGACCTGTTGATGAGGACGATGGGAAAAGCACAGATGGTACACGAGATATGGTGGATGATGTCAAAAAATGGTGGGATGTCATGAAACCCATCAAACATCATGAAACCTGTCGAAGAACAGTGAAAAATGAGAGCCTTGCTTGTTATCAAGTGAGACTTCTGAGATCAGTACAGTACAATGAAATAAAAGGCTTTTGGACTCACCTAGAAGCCTCTCGAATCTCCATAACACCCATCCTGCCATTGAATTGAGGAGATATGGTGAAAAGGGGAGGATTAAGATGAAGAAACAAAGAGGAGGGCATCGTAAAAGTGAGACACAACTTTAAGACCAACTGACTTGCAAGTGACCTGTGATGTCACAGATACCTGACCTGCAGCTCCAGATCACCCAGTGGTGCAAATCTGCATGGATCCAGGTCAGCACCTTGGACAGATAGAATACCTGCGAGTTCAGATCTAGGTCACCCATGAGTGCACTTGTGTTGAACCCTAATATACTTAAAGTGATGTTTGCACAATTGATGCTCTCAGGCATTTGTATAAGTTTTTTGTTACTCTAGACCTTCATGCTAATCGACAGGCAATTTTACCAGAAAGTAGTTGCCATATTTGGTCACTAATTTCTGCCAGTATACAAAATATGGTTTGAAGGTAAGAATTCAATTTTAATAGTATTTTATGCATGTAAAATAGAAAAGTACTGACTAGATTATACATTGAAGAGATATAAGCTCTATTAAAAAAAAAACTGGTATGATTTATGTTATTTTTTGTAAAAGTCAGAAAAAAAATTTCAAATATAGAAATTAAATTCTGCCTTTGGTGCTAGCAGCAATGCATACAAATCAATAGAAGATGCACAGGCTAACAGAAAATGTATGAGGTAGTAGAAGCATACATAAGTTTGTTGTGATGCTCATAGGTTGAGACATGTGTAAGCAGATCAACAAAAGTATGCATAGGTCAAAAAATGTGAGCCAAGAGTGCATATATGAGTTGGTGTAGTGTGTATCATCTGAAAAATTGAAATTTCATATAGCCCAGTATTGATCTATATGTTTTATCATAGCACTATAAGGTCTATCACTATTTATGCCACCACAGTTCTCAACTATGTAAGACTATGAGGCCTATCATAGCTATCATAACAGTAGTTGGACACTATATAGTGCTACATGTTTCTGAAGGATAGCTGTAGTTGTTGTACAAATCATTCAAAGGCTTGCTCTGATCTATATGGTCCCTACTATGATCCCTGCTATTAGTACTGTCTCAGATCAATCAGGTACAAGAGATATAAAGCCAAAATCAATTATATTTCATACAGCTACTAGTACAATCAAGTATATTACAAGTTCAAACAGTGCACACATACACAATGGTACACATCATGTACAGGTAGAGCTATGTGCAGGCATGTGTGCACTGGTAAGGCACAACAAAAGTACATATGTGCATAAGGCACTAGGTTCATGCACAAGGCATGATAAGTGTCATAGCTGTGCAGGAGGTCCAGTGGCCATGCTCACCAATGTTAAGCTGTAGTGGGCCTATATGTAAGATGCAATGCGCAGTGAGGATGTGTGAGATATTGAGAGCCATGCATGAGGCATAGAGGGTGAGCATAAGGCATACAGGCCCATATGTAAGGCTGCTACTAGCTTGTACAGGAGATCAACAGGGTGTGGTGGCCATGCACAGGGTGCTGCAAGCATGTGCAGAGTGTCAAGATGCTGTGGGCCTGTACATGAAGTACAGTAAGCATCTATAAGATGGTGGCTTGTATGCAAGATGTAGTGTAGCATGATGAGCATGCATAAGGCACTAAGCCTATGCATGGCTTGGTATGTCTGTGTATGAGGCATGAGGCACAAGGTACAGGCAGGTGACACACCTGCATATAGCAACACACAATGCATGTATATAGTTGTGCTGGCTGACATGCTCACATTCAGCTGTAGTCATCTCTAAGCTGTCACTGGCCCATCCATAAGGTACATCGAGATGTGGTAGACCAGCATAGGGTGTGACCAGTGAACATGAGGCATAGTGAGCTGGCATGAGGTGTAGCAGGCATGCATGAGGCACTGGCCCCAGCACAATACTACATGCCAAGTATAAGGCATGAGATACAGGCCTGCATGCAAGATGTCAGTATACCTGTACATGGCCATACATGATGGTAATTTATATACCTTCATTGATGATAAAAAAAAAAGGAATTGTTTTGCCATGCACAGCATTGGCCCTCTTCCACCAAGTAAAGGTGTCATAGACCTCTTAGAGAGAGTCCATGAGTTAGAGCTAACAGAACTGAGGATGCCTCAGTCCTGTAGCTAAGCAGATGAGTGATGAGCTGGCACCTCCTCTGAGGGCCAGCAGCAGATATAGACCTCCTGATGAGGGTTTTGGGGGCCACACACCTTCCTTTGAGGGTTGGATCCTAAGAGAACCTTTCAGATATGAGAAGAACAAGCAGAGACTGAGACAAAAGCAGACAGATGGTGGTGAGTTGGCAAGATAGATGATTATTCCCAATAAGGAAATCCGCTCTAAGTACATAATTCAAACTCAGCTATCCTAATAAGGAAACTCTGCAAAACTTGAAAAGTAAGCCAGGTAGAAAAGAGTGAGAAAGTAGAAGACTATAGTAGTAACTGATAAACCATTCGTTACAGAGCCCCTCCACTTTCTTGGTCTTTGAGACTCCTGAACACAAAGTGAGTAGTGCAAAGCTGATAATGAACAAAGCAGAAAGGGAACAAGACAAAATTAGAAAAGAAAAAAAAGGGTTAAAGTAGAAAAATCAGAGAAAAATCTAGAGAAGAAAGTTACGATTCCTTAGAATCGTTTACTCTATACCGCCTTTTCATAGTGAAAACGACACCAAAACGATGACGATGCCCATTAGGCAGTTGGCTTATATAATCACACATCTTCAATCTGACGAGTTTGCAGGTTCAACTCCAGCTCTGGCCAAACTTTGTTGATTTAATGTAACTTGATCAGTTCTCAACCAATTCACCTGTTCTCAAATGCATCTGGATCTGCTCATTTATTGCTTTCTGACAGTATTTTTTGCATCCTGATCTGTGCAGAACTCATAGAATGCAATGAATTTCTACATTTTCCCCCTATGACACTTGAACTTGAGCTAACTCAGTCCATTCTCCACCAATTTACTCATTCTCAAATGCATCTAAATCTACTCACTTATAGCTTTGTTACCATACTTCATGCATCCAAATCGGTTAAGAACTCACAGAATGCAAAGTGTTTCTTTTTTTCCTGTTCTAAAATGCTTGAACCCTAGCTAACTAGGCCAATTCTCAACCGATTTACTCGTTCTAAAATGCATTAGAATCTACTTATTGATAGCTTTCTGACGGTACCTCAGGCGTCAGGATCGGTGCAAAACTCGCAGAATGCAAATTGTTTCTGCATTTTCCCCCTAGAATGCTTGAACTCCAGCTAACTTAATCAGTACTCAACCGATTCGCTTGTTCTCAAATGCATCCTAATCTACTAGAAAGCTGGTCTTCAACACAATTTATTGCTTACAGAAAGATACAGCCACTAAAATGATACATAGCAAACAAATGTACATACTGTTTATTGATAAAATGAGCAAAAAATGCAATTTATCGGTAGCAGTGGGTCCTGAGAGTCGGTCATGTGATCCTACAAGACCTTGTGTGGCCGAACAAGGTCTTAGCGCCCGCTTACATAAGCATAAGTCGCCTAGAGAGCCAATGCACTGTATACAGTGATTGCTTTATAGCTCTGCAACAAAGCAGTCAATTGACAAACGGTAAATTGTGTTCAAATACCTTGGATTACATCTCTCCAACTCAATTTAGAATACAAAAATCGGATCACTGTAAGCAGAGATATTCTTCGATTTATATGTCATATTAGCAAAACAGTATTGTCTCCTATCTCAACAACCAATAGTGCTATAAAGTTGTAAACTATACTGTTAGAAAGCTACTGTAAATCCAATTTCAACAAGCCCTTATATATCATGATTGATGCAGTATTAGCAGAGCTATAAAGCAATTAGTCTGCCACATCATCACGGACATATAGTCCTATAGGTCAGCATTTTGCCATGCTATCTTGCTGTTCATAGCACTATCCTAAAGCTATTCTAAATCTGATTCTAACAAGCTTTCACTCATTTTGATTCATGTGGTATTGAGAGAGCCATGGTGCAATCTCTATGCCACATCATCAGAAGAGATCCAGAAAGTTGGTGATAGCCCTACACCATCATTGGACACCTCAGCTGCAACTCACTGTAGATGGGGACTGGGCGTGTCCAAGCCTTGTAGTCAGTGTGCACTACTAATAGTATCACACTGACTTCAAAGCTATCTAAAGAAAAGAACCAAGAGCAGAGAGCGCAACATCAACTACTGCTGACATAAGCTAAGCACAGCCACCAGACCTTGTGCGACCGAACAAGGTCTGCTACTGATCACATGATTGGCTATTAGCTTTCTTCAACTGTACAGTATCTGACATTGATACTACGAGTATTTATTATACAAGTATATATTACGATTCCTTAGAATCATTTACTCTATACTGCCATTTCATAGTGAAAACAACACACAAATGATGACTATGCCCATTAAACAGTTGGCTTATATAATCATACATCTTCAATCTGACAAGTTTGCAGGTTCAATTCTAGTTCAAGCCTGACTCTCTTTACACTTTATTCCATATCTAATAGTACTATAGTTGTTGCATGACAAAGGCACTCTGAGACTTGATTAAATGATTAAAAACTCGATTTATTTCATCTATATTGCTCAATCATTTTTTGTATACATTGAGCACATACAATAAATATATGTACTATATAGCAATATACTGTACTATTACGGTCGTAGGCTCATCGATTTTGGGTGTGACCAGATTTTTAAATCCGAAAATTCTGAAAGAAAATTCTGAGCACATAAAAAAGAGGCTCACAGGTCCTTGTGACCTGTGACCTGAGCCTACGACCGTAATAGTACAGTACTATGTGAGCAAATCATTTAATGACTGTTGAAAGATTTAGTCTTAATATGAGCTCCAATGTAGCAGCACTTCATCATGGTATGGCTGTACCATAGTTGTGATCACATGAGCACTTCACCATGGTACGGCCGTACCATGGTGGTGATCATGTGATGATTACATAATCAAAACTCGGTGGTGAAGTGTGAGTTCTCTTGAGTTTGCAAGTTCAATTCCAGTTCATGCCAGACTTTTTTGATATTTTTTAATACTGAAAATGATATAATCAATGAGCAATTAGCATTAGTACAATGTCTACTCTTATAGTATATTATAAGTACAGAAATGCCTATAAATCTATGGTTTTGAAGACTGATTATATAATCAAAATTTCAGTTTTGAAGCATCAGCAGTAAAGTCTTACTTCTTCATGAGCTTTACATCCTGCATGCTTGTCATGTTGGCTGCAAGGCTCGACAGGTATCTCCAAGTCATCCGCTGAGTGGTTGACGGTTTGGAACCAGGAGGTACTCGACCTGGCGGCTCACCTTGGCCGTCTTGTATGTATCTCACTTGCTGAGCTGGCAGACTAATTTCTTTATAAGTCTCTGAATCTTGCACAAACCAGTATGTATTAGAGCTTGTCAAAACCACATTGACAGCTGCTTCCAGTTCATGTCTTCTGAGCTGTGATAGGCTATCTGCCTGGTGAGCAATTAACCAATCATCATCATCTGAATGATCTTGAGGTAAGTCTCTCAGTTCTTCACCGATTCACTCATTCTAAATTGGGCTGGAAAGTACTAATTAATCGCTTTCCAGACATGCTATATAGACCCCATGCCATCCAGAACTCAAAAATCAAAACTCGAAACTGAGATCTCCCCCCCAAGATCTTGACCTTGAGATAAGTCTGGCAGTTCTCCACCGATTTAATTGTTCTAAAATGCGCTGGAATGTACTAATTAATCGCTTTCCAGACATGCTATATAGACCCCATGCCATCCAGAACTCAAAAATCAAAACTCGAAACTGGATCTCCCCCCCAAGATCTTGACCTTGAGATAAGTCTGGCAGTTCTCCACCGATTTAATTGTTCTAAAATGCGCTGGAATGTACTAATTAATCGCTTTCCAGACATGCTATATAGACCCCATGCCATCCAGAACTCAAAAATCAAAACTCGAAACTGGATCTCCCCCCCAAGATCTTGACCTTGAGATAAGTCTGGCAGTTCTCCACCGATTTAATTGTTCTAAAATGCGCTGGAATGTACTAATTAATCGCTTTCCAGACATGCTATATAGACCCCATGCCATCCAGAACTCAAAAATCAAAACTCGAAACTGAGATCTCCCCCTCAAGACCTTCATCTGAGAAATTTGAATTTGACATAGCTGCAGGTTACATTATAGGTGCTATCATTGAGCTATCAGAGCTATGAAGTTTGCTTATCCAGCTATGTAGAGCTATGAGAGCTATCATAGCCTACATAGCAGACATTGTGACATTCATAGGGTTATCATAGCCTCCATAGCCTGTAGTCTGATATACATAGGGCTATCATGATTAACAAGGTGTGCTATGGCTACTATGATGCCTATGATTACTACCACAAGTCAGATAAGCACCAGATATTACAAGTCAGAATTTATCATATTAAATTGTAATAAATCTACTACCATACATATGTAAGCTAGTCGAGCTACTGCATAGGGCACAGGATGCAGAGGGCACGCAAGTTGCCGTGGAGGGTGCAGATGCAGGTGCAAAGACAGCGCGGGCACACAAAAGACAGCATGTACACACAAAAGGTGGCGCGGCATGCACGAATGCTGGCACGGAGGGCACAGGGGTAGGCGTGGGCCGTGCACAGCATACATGGTCCATGCACAGCAAGCCAGACCATGTGTAGCTGCATGCGGGTGGCCATGCCCACAAATGGGATCAGGGCTGCCGTGCATGCATGCAGGTTGCGTACATGTGCGTGAGATGTTGCGCACATACGCAGAGCATCTGGAGGGCACGGAGTGTTGAGCGGGCATGTAGGAGCACACATGCATGCAGGGCATTGTAGGCAAGTGGCATTGAGTGCGAATGCTGGGTGTTGTGTGTGCATTGTTGTAGGATGGGGTCTTGCAGCGCCACTATGCGCTGGCATCTGTGCACATGCCGAGGCAGAGCTGGGCACGTGCAGGGGATGTCGGGCACGCACAGGTGTCGAGCATGTGTGGGAGGCCTGGAGTGGGCATGGGGGACATTCTGCATATACGAAGAGGTACTGTATGGCATGTCACGCACATGTGGTTGTCATGCACCTGTGCAGGTCATTGCGCACACACGTGGGGCATGTTGAGTTGAGCAGGTGCAGGAGCATACACGCAACCGGGCGTGGCGCACATGTCCAGGGCATTGTGAGCAGGTGTGGGGCATTGTGAGTGGGTGCATCAGGAAACTCTTCACTTTCCTGGCTTTACTGTTGTAGGTCTGATGTTACTGTTTTGGACCTGATATTACTGTTTTCAGACATCTGGATCTGACTTGTGTCTGAAAACAGTCTGAAAACAGTAACATCAGGCCTCAAACAGTGACATCAGACCTACAACAGTAGAGCCAGAAAAGTGAAGAGTTTCCTGATGTGTGGGGGCTTGAGCGTGCAGACGGGACATTGCAAGCATGCACGGTGTTGAATGTGAGCACGAGGCCTTGTGGGGATTGAGGCGAGTGTGTGGGGTCGTGGCCGATAGGCATGAACGATGTCCGAGTCCCATTGCCATGGCAATGGGACTACGGTGCATGCACATGCATGGACGTGGGGCATGGGTGATGACGTGGCCCGTGCGCACATGTTGTTGACATCGCACAGATGATGTCATGTGGTACATGCATGCGCGCACACTGTGGCCTTGTGCACGCTGGTGCACGTGGAAGGGGATGGTGTCGGAGGCATGCACAGGGGTTGCAGCCTGTTGGAGTCAGGCATGGGGTGTACGAGCTGCGTGTGGGGTGTGGATGTGGTGTAGACAGGCCAAGGAAGAGGCGATGAGAGTGAAAAAAAGGCAGCAGGATTGTAGGATGGTAGCACAGGGATGTGGGGTCAACAGAATAAAAGATATCGAGAGTGTCGCTCAAAAAATGATTGACACTCTCTTGATTAGTACGAAAAAATGATAAGAGGCTTTTTTTTTTACTCACCTAAGGCCCTCTAAGTATCTGCTAAAAAAACCATCCCAGCTGTATTGAAAGCCAATAGAGAACGAAAGAATTGGAAGGAAGGAGGCTGGAGGAGGAAACACGAAGGAGGGGAAGGGAGACTGGTAAAAAGGAGTGAAGTCTCGACATGTTAAACTCGGTGCTTCAGCCACCGAACGAGCAAAGCTTCGTTGCTTGAGCCTCAGCAAATCAAATAAACTTGTATAAATTCAACGAAAAAAGGGACAGTGGGTGACTTTCTGTGGGTGAAATGTTATTCATCGTCAATAGAACAGAGGTTGAATCGTTCAGAACTCTGTCCTATTCCAGATGACTCTCTTCCGTCACATCGAAGAAATAGACCACAAAACTTTTATTGAGAGGACAAATCATGATGAGAGAATGCCATATAAGGGCAAACTGAGCTCACGTAGCTTCACATATCAACAAACCTTCTCATATGTGGTTTATTCTGGTCTGTAGAATCTGTTTGGAGGGGTCAGACTCTCCTTACAGACTTTCATTTATTCAAGGTTTATTCGAGGGGGTCAAGACCTGATCTGCCTGTTCCTCATCTTGCGTAGAGTCAGCATCTCGGCGATCTTACTTATTCTATTCTATGCAGCAAATAAAAGCCCACGGAAAGTCACCCAGTGATAGATTATACATTTAATTAGAATGTATGAGAACACTGTGTATCTACTGGACTGTGAATCTGTGAGCAGCAGCATCAACATAGTAAAGTCTGGCATCCAGTCTCTGCCACGACACTCGGCAAGTGCCCGGCAACCACAAATCCTGGTTCTGTCTGGGATTCCTATATAAGGCTGGTGCGATGCGCTTTACCTCTTGCTCTTTAACCCCCACCATCCTTTGCCACGTCAACACATTTGTCATCATTGTTTGCTCACTTGTCATTGTTTGCTCGCTCGTCATCATCATTTGCTCACTTATCGTTGTCGTTTGCTCATTTTATTATTATTGTTCTCTTTGTTGTTAAAGGTATGCTGTTATTCTTAATTATCTTATAACTTATACTAATGTCTTCATACTTATTACACTACCATGTAGTCCTACTAGATAAGCTTGATTGTTTCTTACACTGATGTCTTCAAATTGTCTTGTAGATTTTCGCTTTTTTGTTAATCTGGTAAGTCTTCATATATTATCTTTGTTATCTTCTAATACTCATGTCTTTTCTTATTTGTATCTTTTGCTTTTTGTAGTCATTGTAAGTTTGTTACCTTTTGTAGTTCTGTAGTAGTCTCTGTAGCTATAGTAATGTTTTGTAATAAAATTGTTTGAGTAATATAATTTATCCAATTTTTGATGTTTGTGACTGTAAGATATCAGACTATTGAATCTATAATATATTTATTTTATATGCTATTTTAACATATTTGATAGAAGTAATATAGAGTAGATAGAAATCTTACTAGCTAGATATAATATAATGATAGAGATATATTATATAGTTAATATAGCTTCTATAGTTATCTTATACTAGAATAACTATGACAGCTATGATAGCTTATGCCCTAGGCTATGGTAGCTATGGTAGCTATGATAGCTTATGCCTTATGCTATGACAGCTATGACAAGCTATGATAGCTTTGCATAGTTTACTTGACTACTATGTATAAAAGAGAATAGCTATAGACCTAGGAAAGTTATGTAGCTAATATAGTGTTATATATCAGTGACATATTTCTCAGATGTTGACCTTGAGGTAGCTATAGATTTTATAGAGATTTATAATCAATCTGACAAGTGAGACTTTACATCATTTATGCACTGTTTTTAAATATAACTAACAATGAAAAAGGAATTGTATTGCTGTGCGAAGCATCGGCCCTCTTCCACCAAGTAGAAACAAGATAAAAGTGAAAAATTGGAGTGAAAAATTAGAGTGAAAAATTAGAGAAGAAAATTGAAGAGAAAATCTGCATGTGAAGCTCTGCAGCTCCAGACTTAACTACACCAAGCTCTCTTAACAGAGCAGCCTCTAACCCTAGCCAAGCTACAAGTCCTCCAGCTGCAGCACTTCACATCCAAAAGGGAAGGATGAGAGATGCTAAGCCAAGGCCACAAGCTATCTCAGCCACCCAGACTCCAGACTGCTCTCAGCAAAGAGACAGGATCTCTTCAGCTCCTAGGTCTCCAAGCTGGTCTCAGGATGGCTGAGGCCTGAGGTATCCAGCCACTCCTCCAGTCTGCTCACAGCAGGAAGGCAGGATCTCACAAGCTCCTATGCAGCTCTCAGCCCTAAGGATCTGACTCCAAAGGAATGCTGGATCCAGTGCTCTGCAAGGCTCCAGCCTTCCTCCTATACATCCCTATAGCCCGGGCCCCCCTGTAACGGACGATGGGAGTCACGCTACGACTGGAGGTTCACTATCGAGGGTCGGCAGGCGAGTATGGTGCAGAGGTGTCGAAGACCTCCTAGGGTGCAGGCTAGAGCATCGTTGAGGATTTCTCAATGACAGAAACAAGGGTGGTCGACCTTCGAGAGGACCACGCGTGAGGATTCCTCATACGCGGTCGTCAAGAGAGTGAGAGGAAAGAGGAGGCGAGCGATACTCGCCACGTCGAATCCAAAAGCTGGAGCTTACCTAAGCAGAACGTCAATTGTGCCTTTGTGTCACCGAAGGTGAGAAAGGCGGGGCGCTCGACTGATCGAGCTGTCGACGTCACATGAGGGAGAGAGCAAGAAAGAAAGAGAAAGCAAGAAACGAGGTAATAGTCAAGAGTGAGTTAGATACATGAGAGCATATGACTTATATACGTTTTTCTCCTCTCGCTTATCCTGCTTGGGTACCTCCCGGCCCGAGCCTGCTGACTTGTGTGCGTCATCGGATCTCGCCCCGGTCGGTCCGTGCTGGCGCATCTTGAGGCTCCTTCCTTATATGGACCGTCTGTCACAAAGCCCCCCCAGCCTCAAGGTGCGATAGTACTTCCTGGAAGGGTGAGAAGGCCGAAAGGCTGCAAGGCCGGGTTGCCAGAAACCATGTTAGATGCGAATGATTGAGAGCCCCGTGATGTATGGAGGCAGCGCAGAGGGTGAAAGAGCGAGTCACACATGTGCATTCGCCAGGCTGCGTGGTTAAGCTGGCCCCCCCCCCCCCGTTTCAGAGACGTACGAGATTCCACTGGAACCAGGCTTTGGCCTGGTCATTCCATTCCCCTGTCCAGAGCGCCGATACTTCAAATTGAGCAAGATCCGGCCACAAGCCACGGCCGCTCACGTTGCCCACCAAGATGCAGTTTTTTTCCTCGGAGAGGTGGTCGCCAATGACAAGCCGAGGTACCGGATATGAGTCACCCTGCTGGAAGACCATGGCAGAGGAGGAGGGGCCCAGAAGAGCGTCCTGCACGATGTTGGGACCTCCAAACTCAATGGCAAGGTGCCATGCGAGGCCGCCGTGGAGGATAAAGTGGCGGGTGTGCGGCCGAGCTAGGATAGTGCGAATGGCATGTTCCCAAGCTGCGAAGAGAGGCATGGACGTCACGGGGCCTGTGTAGTGGAACCAATCACCAAGGGAGTGCCTGGCTTGCAGGTATTCTGGCATTTGATGTGCAGGCAAGTCGGGTTCGGCTGAGGCGACGGCCCGGCGCCATGTGAAGCCTATGCCACACTGAACGAGCCACAGGATGAACTCAGTGTAGGATGCCTGCAGATTCCGCTGGCACCACGCAGTGGCACGAACGATACTGTGCGAGTCCAAGTACAAGTACCCGTCTGCATGTGTCAGGTCGACACTGGGCAGTTGAAGGGGGGCAGGCAGGGAGGAGGAGGTCAGGCGAGGAGGCTCCGGAGGCGAGAGGGGAGCGATGAGCTCAGCTGTGGAGGCGAGGGGCAGGGCGAGGGCCATGGCGGGTGGAGGGAACGCGGCGACAGGGGCTGAAGGCGCGACGACCGGAGCAGGGGTAGGAGGCGCTGAAGGGTTAGGGGCCGGTGATGACGGCTCCGCAGATACCGTGGGAGTGTCCGAGTCATCTGTGATATGAAGCAGTAGGGATGGAGGCGAGGTGTCAACCGTGGAGAGGCACTGCAATAGAGATAGCTGGGCTGATGCCGGGGTGGGCGGACCAGATGAGTCGGGCGAAGGCTGCAACCGCTGCGAGGACTCCTCAGAGATTCGGGAAAGCAGCGAATCAGAGATCCGGTCTGAGAGAGATAGCGCCACTGTGTGGGGAAGAAGTGCAGCCAGGGATGAAGGCAGCAGCCGGGGCCCGTGGGGGCTAGGGCTACAACGACGACATTGAGGGGTTGAGCAGGTGGCAGCATGATCGATCCCTGTGGAAGAGGAGTCATTGGCAGGGGTCCCATATAAGCGTCGTGTTCATCAAGCTGGAGGAGTTGAGCTGCAGATGGTTCTGGTGCAGGTTTGGACGTAGGGGCCCTGGTCCCCAGCGGAGATGGCAGTGCGGGACCTAAGATGTTCAGGGCGTGGATGGAATAGTCGGCCAGGCCAGAGAAGGGCTCCAGTGCCTCCGTGGATACCGTGGGGGTGACAGGAGGGCCAGGGATGATATCGTAGCTATGAGGGCCGCTGGCTAGGTTATCGTCGTTGTCATCTTCAGGTGCTCGTAAACCTGCAATGCCCATTTCTTCTGAAAGCTCACCCGTTGTGATGACGCAGTGTCCTTTGGCTGGGTAATCCCAATAAAATATGTTGTTGCTGATGAACCCGTTCGCCTGTACTGATTTCCAATTGTAACACGTTTCTTCCGAGGTGTCATCATGCGTATACCGGGTGATGAATGACCAACAAAATTGGCACGGTGGCTGCCCCGAGTTGATGGAGCTGGGTCTGTGTTGATGAGGGCCGGAGGACGAGGCTGCTGAAAGGGATGGGCCCATCGATGTAGTAACAGGAGGGGCCGACGTGGGTTGAGAGGACGCAGATGCTGCAGTCCGTTCAGGTCGCGAAGGGGCATCAGGAAGGTTGACAACTTTCTGATTGACCTGACAATTTCTAACCCTACTGACAGCTTCTGATTGACCTGATCCACCTGAAAGCAATCTTGAGAAGCAAATATCTGATCAGACTTTTACATTCAAGAAAAGACATTTATTGTCAGATATATAAGTTTTTAATCTCTAACTAATAGATATATCAAAATCTTTGATATCTAAAATTTTTGAAAATCTGAGAGTGTCTGATTTCAAATCTGGAGGTCAAATATCAGTCAGATGGATCAGACAGTGTCAGACACCATCAGATGCTCTCAGGCAGTTGCAGATAATTTTCAGATATTTGACCTCCAGATTTGAAAAAATTCTCAGATCAGACACTCTCAGATTTAGAAATTTTCAGATATCAGAGATTTTGTTATATCTATTAGTTAGAGATTACAAACTTATATATCTGACAATAAATGTCTTTACTTAAGTGTAAAAGTTTGATCAGATATTTGCCTGTGAAGATTGCTTTCAGGTGGATCAGGTCAATCAGGAGCTGTCAGTAGGGTTAGAAATTGTCAGGTCAATCAGAAAGTTGTCAACCTTCCTGATGCAGCAAGAGTTGAACTAATGACAAAATAATGGTCACGTGCAACAGCGAGCCCAGTTAGGCTCGCTGTTGCATGTGACTTCTCAAAAATTGTGTTTACATTTATGAAGTACATAAGTGTGGCCTTTGAAAGTCTGTCAACTGTTGTATGTTGCCTAGATTGATTTTATTTTTGCCTTCTAGGAGTCTGAATCAGTAATTTGGCTATATCTCTGTCAATTCTCTAGCTATGAACATAAACTCAAGTGCTTCAGAATAGTACTATCAATGGCCATATTAACACGATTTTTACTGATTTTTTATGGTACTCAGTATGTGTCTATTCTCAGATGATTTGATGATTTGCCTCTAGACTTGAATGATTTTTTCGATTTTTTCCTGCTTATAAATTGCTTATGTAATCCACAGCACGGGCAAAATGACGTACTCCCGTCCCCCTCATGATGTCATGGGATGGGAGTATGTCATTTTGCCCGTGCTGCGGATTATGTAAAACCTTGAAAATAGTCAAATAGGAGGCTTTGTGATAATTTGAGTGTACCTCCTTAAGTACTGGAGATATCATCGGTCCCTTGATTGCATCAGAAAGATCTCTATTATACCTTTTAAACGACGCTAGGTACACTACAATTGGATGAGTCAATAAAAAGATATGGCCTCAACAAGTTTGCCCCTACCTCTAATACCAACCCTTCAGTAATCGCTACCGCGTTTTCTCAATACTTACCCGATCATCTTGTACAATATACCGTTGGAAAGGTATGAATCCGACCTTTCGAACGGTATCTTTAGCGTGTAAATAGCACCACTCATTTCTCCGCTACGATGCAATCACTATGATCTTCTCCTCAAAGATATCTTTTAAAGTGATTTGCTCATATCTCAGTCATTTCTGAACCTATTCTCATGGAAAAAAATGTTCTGACTAGGTAAAATCTGTCTTGATCATATTATCATGAACCACACTGACTTACATCAATGACAAGGTGCAGAATATCCTATAAAATATGTTTATCTGTTATCTCAACAAGTTTGCACTTTCTTATACTAAAACCTTTCAGTTCTAATAAGACTAGCATTGATTTACATATGCATATAGTTTAACACTAATTGAATTTGATTTAGTAGACTGATATCTCTTAGAAACATTTAGTATCACAAGAATGACAATTGCCAGAATCGAACCTACAACCTTACTTTAAGATGTGAGAAATTATTACTATAAAAGGCATTACATTGGCTGGGTGTCATCTTTTTTGAGTTGAAAAGCGGGTTAGAGTAAACGATTCTAAGGAATCGTAATATATCTGACAATAGATGTCTTTACTTGAATGTAAAAGTTTGATCAGATATTTGCTTGTTAAGATTGCTTTCAAGTGGATCAGGTCAATCAGGAGCTGTCAGTAGGGTTAGAAATTGTCAGGTCAATCAGAAAGTTGTCAACCTTCCTGATGCTACAGTCGACCTGGTATTCTTTGAAAGCCATCTGATGTGGGCGCATGTCAGGCAGAACAGCACGAATTCCATGCTGCTTGTCCGAACGAATATATGGCCACAGATGTTCTAGGTTGAACACATTCGACCCTGAGAATTTATCTGGAAGTTGCAGGCAATATACTTTGGGATTAATGTGTTCTAGAATGGGAAAGGGGCTGATAGTGCATTGGGTGAGCTTGGCGCCTTTGCCCTTGGATTCCAACCACTCTAGGGAGTGGGGATTGACTAGAACAAGATCTCCGACGTCGAATTCTAGAAGCTTGCACTTCTGGTTGTACGCTTCGGATTGTTTGACTTGAGCCATGGCAATAGCAGTGCGCATGCTCTCCCTATGGAAACGTAAGGCATCGACAAATTCGCTCGCGTTTCTGTAGAGGAGCACAACTTGTGGGCTCGTTTCGTCTGCTTCGGAGAAGAAATCCAGCGTTCCTTTAGGTTCATACCTGAAAAGGACTTCGAATGGACTCATTCCCGTAGAGGCATGAGGGGACGCGTTATAGGCATGTTCCAACAGTGGTAGCCAGTCAGACCAGGTGGATTTATCCTCAGCGACATATGCACGTAGCATGGTTTTGACGTGACGATTGACAGTTTCTGTTTGCCTGTCGTGTTGAGGGTGGTGAGATGAAGACAGGGACATCCTTGTCTTTAGGAATTTTGCTACTGCATTCCAGAAGTCGGACGTCCATCTAGGATTGCGATCTGTAATGATGTTGTTGGGTATACCGAATCGGCAGACAACATTTTTCACGAATAGCGTGGCGAATCCTTCTGCGTCCAAGCCCGTAGTGGTAGGAATGAATTGGGCATGTTTGCTAAGGTGGTCCACGAATACGATGATCGCATTAAAGTCATTAGACCATGTAAGTCCCACGATCATGTCCATGGATATGGACTCGTAAGGGCGTTTGGGGATCGGATTAGGTATTAGCATGCCGTATTGTCTGAAATTTGGGTTCTTAGTTTTCTGGCAGACGTCACAAGAGGCGCAAAATGCCTTGACATCTTTGCACATTCGGGGCCAGAAGAATTTCCCACTAAGGATAGCCCAGAGCTTTTCGGGGCCTGCATGGGCTGACTCGTAAGCGCTTTCGTGTGTGTGTACCATAATATCGCTTCGGAGGGACTCCGGGATGCAAAGCCTAGGCTGGAAATCAGCGTCCCTGAAGAAGAGAAGTCCTTCTTTGTCTTTGAAGTACCTAGCTCCCGGATTCCAGGAGCCAGGTGATTCTTCAGCTGCTGTCCAATGCCTGGCCAGTGAGGGATCTTTCTTATAGCCATCGATTAGCTGGTGTCGGTATTCGGGTGAGACATGTATGAGAATGGTTGGAGGAGGATGGGCACTCTCCCAGTTAGCCTGGATGTCGTAGGGACCTAAGGATTCCTCAGGTTCTATCGACTTATCCGACAGTTCATTCTCGGGCTGAGCGATACCATCCCTAGCTCGACGGAGGTGTCTTGTTTTGGAAGAGCATGGGTGACGAGATGGTGACAGATGAGATGGCTTCGGTTTGACAGTAGCAGATGGTTGCCCCCCCTCGCCTGCTGCTGGAGAGCCAGCATTGAGCAGGTGACGAACCGCATGGCGTGTGAGGATGGGAAAAGCGCTGCATGGCTCAATGACGACGAATGCGGTGAACTTGGGAGCAGGAGCCTTTTGTGCGGCGGCCTCAGCGGATTCCGTGAGGTCGCGATTGCGGGTCAGACTCGGGGCGTCATCGTCGGGAGGGGCATGAAATGACGGAACGGGCAGGAGGAGGTGCGAGATGGGGTCCACATTAGAATGGACTCGGCCCGGTCGATGGATGATTTTGAGGCCTGGTTTGAAGGCAGAAAAGACGGTGCCCCAAGCGGCGAGGTGACGGTTACTATTCTCATATGTCTGGGCCCATTGCAGGATGGCGTGATCTGTGATAAGAAGAATCTCCTCCCCCTTGATGAAGGGTAAGAATTTAATGAGCCCTTCTTTGGCACCAAGAGCCTCGCGCTCGGTGCCCGAGTAGTTGTGTTTGGCGGGTTTGAAGGTATGACTCCAATACACGACCACGTGCTCGATCCAGACGAAGGAGGTGTTGAGGGAAGAACCCCATGTTTCTTCATGTTGATCGTTGCGGATACAGTCGGAGAGTTTAGCCACTAACTTGGGGACAGGTTTTCCTGCCGCAAAGTCATGGGTAAGGCAGTCATAGAGCTTCGTGCCTTTGAGATCGGCAACAGCGATGCGTTGGACCTGTTGTAGGGTGCAGCCTAAGCCATCCGCAGAAGCGTCCATGTACAGACGGTATGGGCGACCCTGTTCCGGGTGCCCCAGAATGGGAGCAGATGTGAGGGCGGCCTTGATCACGGAAAAGGATTCCTCCTCCGTGGTGGACCATGCCCAGCGAGTGCCTTTACGAGTAAGATGGAAGAGAGGCACGGCCATAGATGCGTAATGGGGAAGAAAAGAAGAAAAGTAGACTGCCATGCCTAGGAATGTACGGAGTTTGGGTACCGACATCGGACACGGCATGTCTAAGATTTTCTCGACTTTCATTTTATGGGTGGACAGGCCAAGACGGGAGACTTTGTGACCGAGAAGGATAATAGAGGAGTAGAACATATGGCATTTGGAGGGTGAGAGTGTGATGCCGGCCTGTTCCACGGCACCGAGCACCTTGTTGAGGTGAGCGATGTGGTCTTCGTGAGTCTTAGAATATACGATGATATCGTCGATATATACCAGACAAAATAGCCAAAGGTAGGGAGCTAGAATGTGTTGCATAACCCGTTGGAAAATAGATGGGCCGTTGCGCAACCCGAACAGCATGCGTTTGAACTGCCAGTGACCGGTGTGCATTCGAAAAGCCATTTTCTCAATGTCGTCGGGTAACATCTCGAGCTGGGTAAAGCCTGACAGAGCATCCAGAGAGGATAACACTTGCACGCCCACGAGAGAACCCAGTATCTCGGATTGCTGAGGTATGGGAAACTCGTCGGGGATAGTGACAGCGTTAAGCTTGCGATAATCGATGCAGAAGTGGGGCTTGTTATTGCGATAAACAATTACGATGGGCACACTCCAGGGGCTTTTCGATGGTTCAATGACGTCCTGCTCGAACCAGGACTGGAGTTGCTCCTCAATGACTTCGCGCTTGGCAGGGGAAGCTCCGTACATGGGAACAGAGATAGGGACCTGGCCATCCACCGTCCGAATGTGAACTTTCGAAGGGTGGTGACCCAGTCGTCCATCAAATCTGAATGCGCGTTGCCGTCGACGAAGCATGTCCCATGCTTGGTCACGCAAATGGTCAGGAAGCTGTCCTACATCCAATAATTCTTCCATTTGCAAAGAAGGATAAATCGTAGGGTCAAGAACTTCTGCTGTCTTGGGTCCCCAATCCTCGTCCTCTGCGGATACCGCAGAGAAAGGTGAGGTCGCGGCCACGGTGGCCTCGATGAGTGCTTTAGTGCGATTTGCGTGTTCCTGGAGGCTGCAAAGATGGTCTTCATCTCAGGGCTTATCCAATGCAGAGTCCGCGGGGAGCATGTGGGCTAGGGTGTCACCCTTGCGCAGGTATTGAGGGTGCGAACACCGGGACCGTAGTGGCCAATCCTTTAAGGAGCATATTGGGCATCATGAGATTGGGTTGTCGTTTCTTAGAGAGATCAGCGAAGGCGCTTTCGATCATCCAAGTTGCATCTTCGCTTCCCTTGGACAGTTTGACGGGAACCATGCGCACTTGACCAGGCAGGATGCGTACATCGGTGGCTACCCTTACTGCGTTGGTGAGAGACTGTACTTGAAGGGCCTGGCAGCGAGCCTTTTCTTGTTGATGAGATTTAGCCTTGATGAAGCCCACGAGCTTGAGGCCTTTCTTACGGACCACTAGGGCACTGTCCCGGGTTCACGCGACTGAGCGTGCCTTGACATGGTGAGGCAAACTGCCAAAGGCAACTGTGGTCCCCTTGGGTGTAGAGCGGAGGACATCGATCTCATAGGTAAGATGAAAGTCTTCGCCAAGGAGGAGAGGCACTGTCATGGAGGGTACTACGTAGGCTTCTGCTTCGAGGCAAAGAATTTTGCCATTCGTGGATTCCACGAATATGGGCAAGGTCACGTAGCCACGAATGGAAGCGTCTTTCGTTGTGAGCTGAAGTAGCTCGAGCTTCATGCCTTTCTTCAGTGGTGGCAGATGACGAAGGGATCAATAGTATTCGTCGGATAACAGGGTAAGGTCAGTGCCTGAATCCAGATGCAAGTCCAGCGGGGCACCTTCGTGGTGAAGTATGTGGCCAGTCATGGCTACAACAGAGATCCCTTTGGCGGACTCACTGGGGAGAAAGGATCACTTCTTTGATAAGTGGATGATTGGAGGTTGAGGTGCAGATACCGCTTCCTCTAATAGTGCGCTAGATGACCAAGGGGGCTTAGGTTTTGAGGTGGCAGCAAGGTTGTCTTGATCGTCGACTTCCTCCAAAACAGGGACACGGCGAGAAGCACAGACGTGTTTAGCGGTGAGGCATACTTCCCGGATCTTCTCTTCATGCAGATCCTGGTCAACATAAGCAGAAGACTCAGATTTATTAAGGAGAGTTTTGTAGGCAGTAGAATACAGGCATTCGTCATCTAAGGGCCATACCGTATCTGAGTGCTGTTCCAATCTATTAGCAGTCTTACGTGTTTCATACTTCAAGTAATGGGGACACTCTCTGTCCCAGTGAAGCATGCTACCGCATGCACAGCAAGGAGACGGAGGGGAACGGAAGGTAGACTTGACATGGTCGGCTTTCAGAAAAGGGTAACCGTTCTTGGGAGGCGGCCGCTGACGACGATTCTTATTGAGGACGGCGTAGGCCTCGACGATTTCAGGTTCATCATACAACTGCTCGTCGTCCTGTATAGCATCAGATTGCTGGAGCTCCTCTTCATCTCCCATTAGGTCAGGAGTTTCAGTACTGTCGATGACATTCGCTTCGACCTGCAGATACTGCAGATTTCGATAGGAGCGATAGGATTTGAGCTTATCGGAAACTGCACGTTCTACTAGCGCTTGGACGTCTCGTTCAGAGAACCAGGCAGACAAGACCATGGTGGCTAGTAGTTGTTGTTCGTACAGCCGGAAACGGTTGATGAGTTCATTGACAGAACAGACCTCGCCGATGGAGATGACATTTTGCCATTCGGGCATAGTGTTACGCATGAGGACGCAGACTTCCTCAATTCCTCCAGGCCGTACAGCATTGAGCATGCATGAATACGTGATGCATCGGAGGAGGTATTCGAGAGGCTTCTCGTGTTTATGTCCATCTTGTTGGAAGTGCTGGCACGTAAACTCGACGCCGATGTCAAAGATCCATTGTTGACCGAGCCAGTAAGCTCGGATACCATTGATCCAGCAAGTATAGTCTTGTTTCATGTAGACCTTCAGCTCGTCCGAGATATTGGACCACCAATCTCTGATGCCGGATCCTTCCTTAAAATGCATCCAAAGCCACGCGGCCATTTCAACGGGGACCGCCCCCCCAAACTTTGCGACTTCTTGGATATCCATGAAGTAGCGGATGGTGGTCTTGAAGGATCTGTCCCATCCTGGAAGGTTTTCGGGCCTGATTTCTTGTTTGATCCGGGGACCGGTTGCGTTAGCAGGCTGACAGATTCCGCTGGCTGGTGCTGCACCTTGTGCCGGTTGTCCTGGACTGGGAGGTTGGAACGGATTGTTAGGAGACCAATGTGCATTTGCCGGAGCCGGATTGGGTGCAGGGCCGTGAACCTGATAGAATACGGGTTGTCCTACAACTGGGGGAAGGCCCACAGCCGCTTGAGCGACCGGATGCACAGGCAGAGCCTGTACGGAAGGAGCATATTGTTGGAACGCAGGCTGCGCTTGCGTGGGCGCCGCTTGCCCCCCCCTCATCTTGTGGGACTTGCTCGTGAGGGTACCCATGGCCTTGTAAGATCGGCATAGGCATCCTTGCAGGCTGGGGCCCCTGATCTTGGACAGGTGGTACCTCAACTGGTTGCAGCTGGTTGGGCGGTAGCTCAGGAGGCAGTTGTCCCATGGAATCCACAGGGACAGAAGCGGCTGCTTCGACGGTCGTATTGGCTGTCGGGTACACGTTCATGGTCAACCACGGGTCATCGGTTAGGTTATGCAAGACATTGTTTCCTATGCCGGCCATGGAAGACCATGACATATTGGCATGAATGTGTGGAGGTGTGTCTCACCTATAAGCTGCAGGAGTAAAGGAGATGTTGGCAGGACCCGGAGTAGCGGTGATGAGGTTCCATCCTGGGGTCGTAGAGTAGACTTGATGAGACCTTCTCTCAGGGCGAGAAAGCCTTTGTGACTGATCCGCGATGGTGAATGCAGATGCATCCGCTTGCACGTTTGAGTTGTCTTGTCTAACAGTCCTGGACTCGTGCTGGGCTGAGGAATCCTCAGCCCGCGAGCTCTGGTCCTGGTAATGGGGAAGGGACATGTTGAGAGCACACGACAGCCCTTCTTCTTCGAATTGAAGGAGATCGTTAGGAAGGGAAAACACTTGATGCACAGGTTCGCCAGCTTCGAGACATTCTCGTTCGTTTGCTGTTAGGCTGGCATGGAACCTCGGGGTATTTACGTATTCTAAGATTCATTCTTGCAGGGTTAAACCTGTCTCAGCATCAGAAAGAAGTCCTGGGGCGGTAGATACTGGTGACGAAGGGTACACACTTTCTTGAAAGGCACGAATATATTTGAAGAAGAACTTCTCAGCATCGAGGAGATGAGATCCTAACACTCGCCAGGCCCACGCGATGTCGTGTAGACTGGGTGAACCCCTCAGGGTTTGTACGAACAGGGCTTCGCGATCGATTATGAAAGGTTCATGTCCCTTGACTATGCCTTCGACCGTTAAGACTTCGAAGGCGCGGTTAACCATGAGTTGCATTTCGAGAATGAGTAGTCGAACATTTTCTAAGAGATCGGGGTGAAGTTGATAACGAGGCCTCCCGCTCTCAATGCTGTTGTCTATGATGCCGTCGGGGCTCAGCATAGTACCGGCGATGCTTCGCATTCGATCAGCCAAAGCAGCCAGTCCAGCGTGAGGTTGGCGGTATCGCCTAGTGAGACTGGCTATCCTTTGCAATGGGGACGTATCAAGGGAGTGCGAGTTGTTGTTCCACTCATGTCGACTTGTGGATCGAGAGCTGCCAACAAGCTGAGGAGTGCTGGAGGCATTGGGCAGAACATCGAATCCCGATGATAAAGTGGGTGAAGTAGGGCGCGATGAGGGCATGACGTTCCTCGACGTGGATGCCATGTCGAGGACGTACTAGTCGGCCGAATGATAGTGGAGTTCCAGATGTATCCACCTCTATAATGGACGATGGGAGTCACGCTACAACCGGAGGTTCACTATTGAGGGTCGGCGGGCAAGTACGGTGCAGAGGTGTCAAAGACCTCTTAGGGCACAGGCTAGAGCATCGTCGAGGATTCCTCGACGACAGAAACAAGGGTGGTCGACCTTCGAGAGGACCGCGCACGAGGATTCCTCGTACGTGGTCGTCGAGAGAGTGAGAGGAAAGAGGAGGCAAGTGATACTCGCCACGTCGAATCCAAAAGCTGGAGCTTACCTAAGCAGAATGTCAATCATGCCTTTGCGTCGCCGAAGGCGAGAAAGGCAGGGCGCTCGACTGATCGAGCTGTCGACGTCACACGAGGGAGAGAGCAAGAAAGAAAGAGAAAGCAAGAAACAAGGTAATAGTCAAGAGTGAGTTAGATACATGAGAGTGCACGACTTATATACATTTTCCTCCTCTCGCTTATCCTGCTTGGGTACCTCCCGGCCCGAGCCTGCTGACTCGTGCGCATCGTCGGATCTCGCCCCGGTCAGTCTGTGGTGGCGCATCTTGAGGCTCCTTCCTTATATGGACCGTCTGTCACACCCCCATCGCTAGCTCCATCAGGAACCCTTGGAACTTTCTGATGCATCTGATCAGTATCTGATTTGTCTGAAATCAGAAAAGTTTCTGATATCAGACACTCAGAAGATCAGAAATAAGTCTGATATCAGAAGTCAATTCTGACATCAGACAAAAAATCTGCCCTTCAGAAAATATTCTACTTTCAGAATTTTATCTGGGATCAGATTTTTTATCTGATATCAGATCAGTCAGATTTTAGTCAGATCAGAAATTTTGCTTAGATCAGAAATTTTACTCAGATCAGAAATCCTAGTCAAGTCAGAAACCCTAGTCAGGTCAGAAATCCAAGTCAGATCAGAAATCTAAGTCAGATTAGAAATTGTACTCAGATCAGAAATTTTACTCAGATCAGAAACCCTAGTCAGATCAGAAACCCTAATCAGATCAGAAACTCTAGTCAGATCAGAAATTTTGCTTAGATCAGAAATTTCACTCAGATCAGAAATTTTCTTCAGATCAGATTGTTTAGTTAGATCAGAAACCCTAGTCAGATCAGAAACCCTATTCAGATCAGAGTCTAGACTCAGATTAAAATGTCAGATCTTAGTCACACCAGAAATACAAGAAATGCAGTTTGATATTATATAGTAAATGAAATCAACCAATTAGGCAGGCATAGTCAGATGGAAAGATCATACTCTAAAGAAAAAGAAAAGGAATACTTGGAGAAGATATTAAAAAGATCTAAAAGAGAAATCAGAACTGAGTAGGGATTGTGACTGAGTCAGGAGATCTAAAGAAAAAATCGAAATTGAGTAGAGATCAGAATCAGAGGTATAACCAGAAGATATCCAATGCAACAATCCAGCTCTACTTGTTGGCCAAGGCCTTGAGACCACGACGACGAGCAGAGATGGCTGACTTGCCAGGAGCATTAGTCACCTTTCACCTTGGTTGAAGCAACTTCTTGACTGCCTCCATGATAACATGCCACTTGTCCTCAGTAAAATTAGCAATGACTTCTGAATAGTCATCAGTCACATCACCCCAGATGCCACAGGAGAATTGACTCTTAATCCTGCCCTCCAGTTGAGGATCAGGTGCATTGGGATCAGGACGCAACCACCGAGTCCAAGCACGCTCAATCTACATACAAATCAGATAAGTGGAATCAAACGAAGACATGTACATACCGCCGTAGTGGCCAGTGCAAGTGCACCGACTGGCCATTCACCCAAACGGGATGTCTCAGGCATCTCTGACACACCCTGCAGGTGTGCAACACTAAGCGTCTGCAAGATGACATGAGACATAAAGGCATCTTGATATATCTGACAAGAACATGTTAGTAACTGAAAGACAACATGCAAAAGGCTTACCATGTGCCCATTGTCATCCTCATGTGATGTGCGAAAGATAAAGGGAAGAGTTGCTCCATCACCGGCATCTTGAATTCCAAGCATCTCCGCTGCATACTCTTCCTTTGCGTCAAGGTCATTGTCAACCGCAGACCCTACGCTCCAGAAGTGATCAGCCACAGCATCAATGGCTGTATATGTGAAGCTACGGCGCCATTCATAAAGCCGCTGCATCAACTATAAGCAAGAAACATGAGTTATTGAATACACAATGAAGAAACCCTTACCAAAAGATAAACCATATCATCTTTATCCTTGAACTCGTGAGGTATGGTAGGGAAGACAAGATCCCAGAGGCTTTGAATGGGCTCAAGAAGCTTCTGTGTGTCCCATGGATCAGTGCGCGTACCCATCAAGTCCCAAAACATTGGCAGGAAGATATCCTGCCAACGCTTAAGTGTGCCAGGAGGCAAGTTGGCGTTGCTCGGCTTCTTGGATTTAGTACGTTGCGACCCCAGCATTTCAGTCTCAGTCTCATCCTCATCCTCACCGTTGCGAGGACGAGGACACGGAGTGCGTGGTGTCTGACAATAAACATCAGTGTCAAAATTCATGAAGATAAATCAAAGACATACCTGTCCAGATGAAGATGCCTGAGTGAAGGAATTGCGAGCAGGTGTTATGGACTGTGAGGAAATAAATAATTAGATAGCCAAAGGAAAAGAAAAAGCGAGAAAAACAAATCTTGTTTGGTGCCGAAAACGAACAGGGCCCAGCACCTGTATCGCATGCAGATGTGTTCTGCGGAGCAGAGATGGTGCACTGCGATGACCGTGGCTGATAGCGACCGGGCTCGCTGTCGTGGAAGACATTTGCCCCGGAAGATTTGCCACGTGAAGAGCTGTATGTTCGGCGGGCACGAACAATGACATGTTCGTGCTCGTCATCCTGAGCGTTGTGTTCGTTCCGGGGCTGCTGATGGGAGGGAGAAGATGCAGGACGAGAACGAGTCCCGGTGGACTCGTTCTCGTTGAAATCGGGCTGCATGTGAGGTCAGTCATGACCCGAAGACAAACGAAGATACGAGAACTAACCTCACGAGGTTCATTCTCGTCAACGCGGAGCTCCCGGCGTGCAGACGAAGACAAAACGCGAGAACAAGCCATGCCGGGCTTGTTCTTGTCAACACGGGGCTGGGTGCGGGTGTTCAGGCCTGAAGGCAAAGTACGACCACGAGAATGAGCCACGCCGGGCTCATTCTCGTCGAAGGGGGGCTGCTGGCAGGACTTTTGATGCGAGGAAGACCGGGCATGACGAGAACGAGCCACGCCGGGCTCGTTCTCGTCAACAGGGGGCTGCAGGTGGGAGTTTTGATGCGAGGAGGACTGAGCACGACAAGAATGAGCCATGCCGGGCTCGTTCTCATTGACGTGGGGCTGTGGGCGGTGGTTCTGATGCGATGAAGACCGGGAATGACGAGAACGAGCCACGCCGGGCTCGTTCTCGTCGACGAGGGGCTGCGGGTGGGAGTTTTGATGTGAGGAGGACTGAGCATGACGAGAACGAGCCACGCTGGGCTTGTTCTCGTCGAAGGGGGGCTGCTGGCGGGACTTTTGATGTGAGGAAGACCGGGCATGACGAGAACGAGCCACGCCGGGCTCGTTCTCATTGGGGGGGGGCTGCAGGTGGGAGTTTTGACGCGAGGAGGACTGAGCATGATGAGAACGAGCCACGCCGGGCTCGTTCTCATTGACGTGGGGCTGCAGGTGGTGGTTCTGACGCGATGAAGACCGGGAATGACAAGAACGAGCCACGCCGGGCTCGTTCTCATGGTTCTTGAGCTGGACTGCGGTCTTGCGGTTTGAAGATGAACAAGGGCCACGAGATCGACCCTCTTTAGGCTCGATCTCGTAGTTCATGGGGTCGTAGCGGGATTGCCGCTGCAAAAACAGATGAGGAGGAGAACGAGTCCCAATGGACTCATTCTCATTGCTACTGTGCTGGAAAAAAAGCTGAAACGTACCTCGTTCTTGTCCTCCCAGTGCTTGTATTGCTGGAACTCGTTCTCGTCCTTGACTAAAAGCCCTTTTTTGATCTCCCAGGCTCATTCGAGTTGCTGCAAGTCTTCGTCTTTGGCAAGGTCGAGCTCGTGCGCAGAGGGTGAAGCATCCGGGCTGGGCGAATAGGCCTGGTGTACGTCGTCGGAGCGTGGTTCGTCATGTGCAGAGGGATGGGAGTCGAAGGTAATTTTCACCTGTAGATGAATAGTGTCAATGTAAGACAAAAGTAGATTGATATACTACGTACCTGGCTTGGGCATATCTTTGCCTGCTCTCCCCTGAATTCCCAAGTCTCGTCGACTGCCTCGTCATCATCACTCGACTCCGCGGTTTGTGGTTGCTTGCGAGGTGGACCGGAAGACTTGGAGGACTTAGCACGTTGAAAGCCCCAGGTGCTTGTATCCTGTGAGTGATCTTCAAGTGTTTCGCGCCAGTTGGTTCATAGACCGGTTCTGCACGTGGAATGCAGCGTACGAAAAGGGTGGATGGGCATGGTGGATGTTAAGCAGAGTTATCTAAGTTAGGAAATAAAAAATGTGCACTTACTCAGCAGAAAATTTCCATTTCGAGTCGAGCATGCCGCGACCTCGACACTGTTGAAAGCTCACTTTCTTCTTGCATCTCACAGGACACGGCTGGTATTCTTTGTCGCCATCCTCCATATCTGCATCGGCATCTTCTTCACTTTGTTCTTGTTAGTCGCTGGGCTCAGACCGGAGGCAGAAGTCATTATCATCCCGGGATTTGGTGTTATCTGTGCACAGATCAAAAGTGAGTACAGGTTCAACTCGATAACAACTTCAAGTACTAACCGTTATCCATATTCTCATTGTACAACCCCTCTCTTCCACCATATTCCCCATACTCACCATCCATCTCCACGAACTTATCACCAATTTCACGTCCAATATCTTCTAGTCGCTCAATACTTGCATCGAGCGCCTTGATATCTGCATCGTCCTCGACTCGATAATCATCTGGTACATCGTTGCCTTCGCCAAGGTTTGATGACTCTTCCTCTTCCTCCCGCTCAGCCCGACGGACAATCGGCACAGGCTCTGTGCCATCATCTGACTCTGTCGAGCTATCGTCCTGTGGCCTCGGTGTTTCTGCTACTGCTTCGATTTAGGAGAGGTTTCAGGTAAGCTCCATCTCTCGAAAATCAAAACGAGCTTTACTCACTAGTATTCTCCTCAACTTCCATCCCTTCACCATCCTCAACATCTTCAATACCTGCTCCTGTGCTGCCCTGATCACGATGTCTCTGCACATTGCTGACTTTGGTGCCTCGGGGGACTTGATGATGCTGCGTGCCACCGGTGACCTGGCCGCGACGTCTGGTGACAACAACTTGCGGTACGGTGCGGGTGGTCCCTCTCCGTGTCTCGATGGCTCCATGCCTGCCTGTTGCATGGACATGACCATTGCGGGCTGCGTCTTCTGCAAGCAGCTCCAGCTCGGAACGACGCCACTTGTGTGGCACCTTGTCTTGGTCCTCGCCATCTGAACGAGCAATAGAGTCTGGCTGAGCCAGAGCAGGGAATTGGTGAGGGTCCCTATTTCTTTTTCGAGACTGTGGCAGCATGCTGACCAGGAGGTGGGGATATAGGTTGTTGTGCTGGCAGTAGAGACTATCGAGAGAGACTTAGCCGAAGCGACAGCTCTCAGCCGCGTCGTGGTGCAACTGCTCTGGAGCCACAGGTCTCGGCTGCCACCTGGCTCACAGTGTGACTTCGCTGCTGCCACAGGTCTCTGTCGCTAAGTCTTCTGTTGTGTGGACTTAACTACAAATCCTTTGCACATACTATCCTTGGCCCAGAAAGGAACAGGCACCTAGAAAGGAACAATTGGCCTCTGGCCACAGAAATCTTGCTCGTTTCCCTTGAATATATTCATACAGGACCTTTACATGTCTTATAATAAGCCTATGTAGTTTGTTTGGTGTGAAGCCAAGGAAGTGGTATTAAAATCGTCAAAGTATGTGAATTGGGGCTAGAATTACGGAATTGCCCCGTTCAAAAAACTCAGATCCTGTTGATCGGGCTCGAATTTGAGCGCAAATTTTGGTCAGGTAGATTATCGAGAAGAACAAAAGCTATCTAGAAATTATGAGAAGCATCAAGGGCAAACAAAGTCCTGCATGACGAGAGATGCAGAATGGCGTTACAAGACGTTACAACAATGTTACAATCCTCGAACGGCAATTCGACCACTGCCGGCACAAGCCGAGATTGCAGGAACTCGTCCTGCGAGCACGACACCTTGCCAGCGCTGCCTTCGTCCAATCAGCTGATCTCCCTTTCGAAGTCCACAGCTGCCTCGGAACCTAGGAACCACAGATGCTGACTGCTCGTGCCCGGCGCAAAGATGCAAAGGCTAGAGACACCACCAAGGAAAACATGCTAGCAGCGTGTGCTGCGTACGCGGAAGGGAAGCACAAATCAATGAGTGAAGCAGCTAAGCAATGGGATATTCAGATATCTACCTTCCGAAAGCAGGTCAAAGGGTTCACTAAATCCCATGCCGTAGCTCACGAAAGCAGGTCAAAGGGTTCACTAAATCCCATGCCGTAGCTCACGAAAACCAGCAGAAACTGAGTATTGCCCAGGAGGAGGTGCTTAGTGATTGGATCCGTTATCTAGGTCTGAAGGGTCATGCGATCACCAAGGACACAATTGGCCCGAAGGTCCAGAGCATCTTAGAAAATGATGCGCCGGTGAGCACAAGCTGGGTTCGACGCTTCATGAATCGTCATCCGGAGCTCAAACTCAAGAAGCCCTCGGGAATCGATCCGAAACGCACGCAGGCATTTAACTACGCTGTCATCCATGATTACTTCATGCAGCTCAGTGCTATCCTTGCGAAGCATAATGTCAAGTGGAAGTACGTGTTTAATATGGATGAGAAAGGTTTACAGATCGGTGGCGGTCGTGGCATGGGCTCCCAGAAGTATTTTTTTGGCTATGATCAGCAGGATTGTGTCACCATGAAGGACTCGGATCTTGAGCTCGTGACAATCATAGAGTGTGTCTGTGCCGATGGCTCGAGTGACGTGCCGCCTGGGTTCGTCTTTCAGGGAGTCCGAATGTGTGACCGGTGGTTCATTGAGGATGAGATTACGGAGACCGGCGAAACTGTCAAATTTAATTCAAAGATCATGTGGGTTTAGCTCTATCTGTGCCAGATTTTACTATGCTCATCCTAAGCTTTCTGTCAGGCTTGCGACCAGTGAGAACGGATGGACATCAGAGCAGATCTGCGCTGAGTGGATGAGACTCGTCTTCGTCCCGTATATCAAGATGCATGTGCCTGAAGAAGAATATGCCTTGCTCTTGTATGATGGTCATAACTCTCACAGCACAGGCCGTCTCGTTGATATGGCCATTGAGAACAAGATCATTCTATTCCGGCTGCCCGCGCACACAACCCATCATCTTCAGCCACTAGATGTCGGGATTTTCAGTCCCCTTCAGACAGCTTGGGAAAAGCGCTGCAATGAGGTCATGACAAAAACTGGTGCGGGGATCCAAATTCAGGATGTCGTTACAGAGTACATGATGGCACGAAAAGACTCCTTTACACCGACGACAATCTCCGCTGCTTGGGCGAAGAGTGGCATCCGACCTTTCAATCCAGACATCTTTACTGACGCCGACTTCGCACCCAGCCACTTAACATCCACCCACGCTCATCTTCCACCATCCTTCCCCTCCTTGCTGCTCCCAATCGAAGGTGAGGCTGCCCACCAGTCCCAGCTATGAAACTATATTGTGCATCAGCAAATTGCCGGAGACGTATTACAAAAACCTCGGAAGTTGCTGGCCAGCAACTCGCACCACACATTATAATTCACTCGTATTGTAATGTCGTCGGGGCCGCTTACTGGGCCGTGCACTACCTACTGCCGCGCGCAGGGCACGCCTGCCATCGGCACTATCTACCCGCCTGCCGTCGGCACGGCACCCACGCCCTCCTCGGCACTGCCCCGCCCCTCCTCGGCACCGCATCCCGCTCTCGGCTACGCGCCCGCCTCGGCTATGCGCCCGTGTGCCTCCCGCCCTCGGCTACGCGCCTGCGCCCGCCTCCCGCCGCCATCCCTCGCTCCCCGCTGCCGCCGCCGCTCGCTCCCCGCTGCCGCCGCTCGCTCCCGCTGCCCCTGCCGCCGCTCGCTTCCCACCGCCGCCCATTTCCCGCCGCCGCTCGCTTCCCGCCGCTGCTGTCGCTCGCTCCCTGGCACCGCCGCTCGCTCGTTGCCACGACGCACGTCACCAGCACCGCAGGCGCTGCTGCCGTCGTCGTCGCTGCACTGCTAGCGTGGTGCTACGCACTGCGCGGCGCCGTCGGGCGCGCCGTTGTTGGGGCATTCTGCGTGAGCGCTGGACATCACGTGCGGGTGCTAGCGTTCCGCAGGGATGCTCGGGCCCGAGCGCGAGTGCGTGAGGGTAGGGGGCGGTGCGCCGTTGCTGCGCTGCGCGTGCCGGTGCCGGGGTACTGCACGTCGCGTGCGGGTGTTGCTGACCCGTCGCAAGCGTCGAGCGACGCTTGGGGGTGTTGACGGCCGCGGGCATGCGACGTGCGACGCGTAGAGGCCGTGGCCACACGCGCCGGGTGTTGTCGTGGGCGTGGGTGTTGGCGCCGTGAAAGCGCGGGTGTCGGGCGCGTGTCCACGTTGTTGTACGCGGGGGCACACGCGTCCGGGGCGTCTTGTATGCGCTTCTGCGCGTGTCCGGCGTGTGTGGAGGTGGGTGGACGGCTATGGTGGGCCGTGGAGGGCGTGGTCGAGAGGCATGGAGCGCGGCGGACGCGCAGCGGACATACCAGAGGGAGAGGGCGAGCGGAGAGTGAGGAGAGGCATGCGAAGAGTGCGGAGGTGCGCGTGAACGCGAAGAGGGAGGAGGGTGGGCAGGAAAGGGAGGAGGGTGCAGAGGGAGAGGACGAGCCGCCCACCAGCTGTGGCGCGGCTCGGAAATCGCCGAACGGCGGTAGAAGCCTGAGAAGCCCGAGCGAGGAGGAGGAGTCGAGTTTTGGGCGGTTTCTGGACCGCACAAGACATAAAGTGAATGATACATATGTACCTATAGCAGCATAGAATGCATCATAGAAAGGTTGAGCGATTATCGGCCACATTAGAGCCAGGAGGGCAAACATACAGTATTATTCGGTAACCCTAATGCATAGTTCAGGTTATGCAGGCTTCAGTCCTTCGAAATTGGAGAAACAAGTTGCTCAAAACGTTTATCAAAGCTATGTACCATATGATTCTGAAAGTACAAATATTTTGATGAACATTTGAGACCTCGAGACTCGAAAAACTTGAAAAACCTGGCCTGAAACGACCGAAAACCATCAACCCTACTCAGATCCTATAGATCTGGGCTATCAAAAAAATCTGAAAAAGTATGACTATATAGTTATGGTATGCCCCGATATATTCTAGCAGACCGATAGATGGTAGGAGGGAGTCGTGCTAAGAAATCGCGACTCGAATCGGATGTCCGGCGTGCCCGAGACGTCGATTCGAGCTCGACGCGTTTGGCAGTATTGACAAGCGCCGTTCATTTTAGACGTGCTTATCAGTGCTTCGAGCATCGGGCACTTTCAGTGCATTCTATTCATACCAAACTTCGTATATACGCTATTTCATTGTATCTACAGCTACTTTATTATTTGTAGAATTTAATAAAATTTATATGCCTGGCAAATCGTGTTCGAATTTTGGCCAGCCTCGTTCGGTGCCCTGTTCGGCAATTGCCGGTCGATGCCACAAGGCTCATGGCCTCTCCTCTCCTCTTCCTCATCCTCCCATCAAGCGGGGATGCTGTAGGGCTCAATAGCCCATAAACTCGTAAGTTTTTTCTATTCTTTCTTGTCTCTGAGCAGTTTACTGACGAAATCTTCTTATTGCAGCCCGCCAACGCGCTGACGTGGCATCGCACGCAGCCCGAACGGCACCCGCCCCCGTCCGCACATCCCCCTCCCCCCGCGCTCACAAATGCGTGTCTAGCACCGCCTGAAGACCTGCGCACCCACACAATGTGGACACCGCCCACCTGACAACGTCACACGCGCCCCAGCAACCGCGCGCTCACACCAGACCCCCCATCTCGACCCCATCCCCATACCCATCTCCATCCCCGCCACGCCGCATTCACGCCGACGCGTTTGCGTTTGCGTGTGCATCGGCCCACCACCACGCACGCCCTATCGTGTAGCAACGCACGCGGACGCGAACGACGCCCTCAAGGCACCCTCCCCCGCCGGTTCCCGATGTCAGCTCCGCGCCCGCGCTCCAGCGCGCGCATCCCAACGCGTGCGCGCGCATCCCAGCCCCGTGCACACGCATCCGAGCCCCGTGCGCACAGATTCCAGCCCGTGCGCACGGATTCCAGTCCGTGCGCGTGTTTTCAAGCCCGAGCGCACGTTTTCCAGCTCGTGCGCGCGGATTCCAGCCTCGCCGCATGGGTCCCAGCCCGTTCCCCGCGCGCTCTCGCCGTTCCCCGCGCGCTCTCGCCGTTCCCCGCGCGCTCTCGCCGTTCCCCGCACGCTCCTGCCGTTCCTCGCGCGCCCCCGCCGTTCCCCGCGCACCCCCACCGTTCCCCGCACGCCCCCGCCGTTCCCCGCGCGCCCCTGCCGTTCCCCGCGCGCACCTGTACCACCCGCGCATGCCCACGCCGTGGCCCGTGGTCCGCGGCCTGCGCCCGCGCGTCCAAGTGCCATGGCCCGCGCGTCCTCGCGCTGTGTGCCATGGCTCGCGCGCTGTCCAGCCCCGTGCCCACACCCGCGGCGGATGCGGCCCGTGCAGTGGACGGCGCGGGCACCCAGCGGCAAATGGGTGCATAGCGCCGCGTCGACCGCACCACGGCGCGCACGCTCTGCAGCGGGCGTGCGGCGAATAGCGCGCACAACGAGCACGCAGCGCGTGCATAGCCGTGGGGTGGGAGCGGGAACAGCATACGGAAGCGGCAGCGGGGCGGGACGGGAGGCACCGGCGAGCGCGCGGGAGGAGGCGCCGGCGAGCGCGCGGGAGGAGGCGCCGGCGAGCGCGCGGGAGGAGGCGCCGGCGAGCGCGCGGGAGGAGGCGCCGGCGAGCGCGAGGGAGGAGGCGCCGGCGAGCGCGAGGGAAGCGCCAGCGAGCGCAGGTACGCGGGAGCGTCGGCAGGCCCGTAGCCGAGCGCAATGAGCGTGCGGCGGCGGTAACGAGCAGTAGCGACGCGGCCGAGATCCTTATGATCTCGGCTGATATGTTTTTTATGCAATGATATATGTTTTGTCGTGGCCCCTGGGCTATCCCAGGTGCCACTGTGCCGCATTATAATGCGGCTTAAGTTGCGTGAATTATAATGTGCATGGCAAGGCCCCGGGCAGCAACTGCCAGGGTTTTTGTAATACGGTTTAGGCAAGTTGCCGTATATAATATATTTCAGTGACTGGGACACCTCGGCTGCCACCCCGAGTGTTGAAACACTGTCAGATGGCTCAATTGTGCCTGACATGGAAGGCTTCGAACGCGAGGAGCAGAACGGCTTAGATAGCAGCAATCACAGTGGCACAGAGCGCGAGGAAAGCATGCCGGCCGAGGAGATCATTTTGGGGTCAATGCCGAGCCCAGATCTCGCAGGACAGAGCGAAGGTAAGCAGATCTACATGACTGGTTTGTACTGTGAGACTCACCATAAGCAAAGGAGGTAACAACGCCGGGGAGTTGACGAGTCAACCTGAAGCAACTACACCACCGCTGCCGAGTCCATCGCTAGCTCATGTCGAGTCTGCAGACCAGCCGTCTCCGAGTCTGGCACACCTTCATCTGCCCCAACAAGAATTCCATTCCCAGGCTAGTAGTAGCTTACCCACCATGGGCGCGATTGACTTCGAGGCGCGGGACCAACTGAACATTATGGGGGCCGAGATCAAGGGTCTCAAGACGACAGTAGTGGGTCTCAATACGACAGTAGTGAAGCTTAAGGCACACTGCAATCTGGCACGGAGCGAGCTCACCGAAGTTCAACGCACTCTCCATGCAAAGTCGGCACAGAAGACAAGCGGCCGCAATTTCGCCATGATGGCCCAGGTTCTGACTTCGGGACCAGGCCGAATTGAGGTGGCAGAGCAGGAGGCGAGAAAAGTGGCAAAGCAACAGAAGGAAGAAGAAATCCGATGTACCAAAGAGGCTAAGGCGACTGAGCGCACGGTATGTCGCGCTCTAGGCGAGACGAATGCTACCGCTTTCAGTGGGTCAATGTCGACGAAGAACAAGGAGTTCCTCGAAGACATTGCTTATGCGCTGAGCATGCGCCTGGATTCTCTCACCCTTCAGACACGCGGGACCGACCTCAACAAATCCAAGCTCCTCTCCACACTCCAACTCCATTTTATGGCACACCCAAGTCTCAAGACCGATGCACGATATGTCGGCCTCTTTGGCCCCGAAATCACTTCCTCTGGTAGCTCAGTATTCACCGGCTCCCTCCTTTCTCAAAACAAGCAAGATCTTGTTCGCCTTTCTCAAGATCTACAGCTTCCGTTAGACGGCAAGCAAAATGATCTTCTCACCCGTATCAACCAGTTATTTGAGGATCATGCGGACTTGAAGACCGATGCACGGTACTCACCCCTCTTCCCACCGAAGCGATCTCGCATCGCAAGACGTCCTGCATCAGCTCTTTGTGCCGAGTCTGACGCAGCCGCAAACGTTGCTGGACCATCATCACAATGGCCTTGTTTGGAGGCAGCAGCACCATCTATGCAATTGTTACCATCTACATACCATCTCCCGATACCTACAGATGCCATCATTGACCCTGCGCTGATGACCATGGCCCCTCCCGACTACTAGTACTTATTATATCCAAACATCAATCTCTTACTCATGTCGCTCTTGTTACCCATCCAATTCCATGATTCCCGCACACTTCAATAGCACATTATACTTTGACTACTTGTTAATGATTCTACCACAATATGAAGCCGACAAAGTCTCCTCGTTGTCTTCTTCGCCGCCTAGTCTTTCTCGTCTCGCCTTGTCTCGCCTGCGCCTCAGCAACTCGGCCTCGTCGGATGTTCAACTGAAAATTGTGACTGAACGTGACTGATCGTGATGATTTTCTGTTCCTTACCCAGCGCAAGGGGTCACATTCGAGTTGTCAGTCTTTGACGACGAAGACATTGTCTAGCAGTCAGCAAACAAATCTTAAAATTTCATATCTACTAAGGTGAGCTGTGTCTACGTGGACTCCAGGTGAAATCGAGCTGAAAAATCTCCTCCTGCCTCCGTGATCTGGGGTTGATGAAAAGCTGTTCCTTTCTAGGCCAAGGATAGTATACCTGCTCTGCATCTGCTTGGCATTTAATTCCTCATAGAGGATAGCACTGCCCTCTGTCTTTTCTGCAAGTTGACTTCACTTGTATCTTTGTATCCTTCTTAGTGACAGCCTGGACTCCTCTGCATCTTGAATCTTGTGTCACAACTGGTTGCGAAATTTGACTTTTGCATATCTAACATCACGATATTGATATTATCTGCTCTCTTTGGTTGCTCTGAGTCATAATGGCCCCTCGAAGCATTCATCGTCCATGCACAATTGCTTGTCCAATGCCGACTTCTCACTCTTGTCGTCATGGGTTTTGGACACCCTGGGGGCTTCGACAACATATAGATGCCATTCATCCCTTTGCCTCTCGATCTCGAGTACCATCACCATCACCTGATTTCCCATCTCTCTTTGCTGCACAACATGGTGACTCTGGTTCTGACATTGATATGGCTGAAAATAATCATGATGATAATCAATTGCGCACTGAGACACATCCCATTCTTGATGGCAAACCTTGTGATAAAAATGGAAATTATATTGATTCAAATGCAGAGCCTTGTGATCTTCCTCTGCATCAGGAACCCTTGGAACTTTCTGATTGTCTGATTTTAATCTGATTTCAGTCTGATTTAATCTGATATTAATCTGATTGATCTGACATTAATCTGATTGATCTGTAAAAAGATTACAGATCAATCAGATTTCAATCAGATTGAATCAGATTGAATCAGATTAAAATCAGACAATCAGAAAGTTCCAAGGGTTCCTGATGTGCCTAAAGATAAAAATGACTGGTCTCCATTTCGGAATCGAGTTGAATTTCAGACTGCAGATCTGCTTTTTCATCGAGTTCAAATTTCTAAAGATAACCATGATGATCTTATGGACTTGTGGGCTGCTACTCATGATGGAGAGCCTCCTTTTGCAAATCAGAAAGATCTGCATAATGTTCTTGATTCTATCACTTTGGGAGATGCACCGTGGTTCCATTTCACAGTAAATTATACTGGAAAGATTCCAAAGAAAAATCCTCCTAAATGGATGTTGGTTACATATGAAGTGTAGTATCGAGATCCACGTACAATAATAAATAATCAGCTGAGCAACCCTGACTTTAAGGGTAAAATTGACTATGCTCCAAAATGCCAGTTTAAAAATAACAAGAGATGCTGGACTGACTTTATGTCAGGAAACTGGGCATGGCATCAGGCTGATAAAATTGCTGAAGATCCCAAAACTCATGGTGCCATGTTTGTTCCCCTTGTTATGGGAAGTGATAAGACTACAGTTTCAGTTGGTATAGGCAACAATGAATATTATCCACTTTATGCATCAATAGGCAATGTGCATAATAATGTTCAACATGCTCATCGTGATGCTTTAACTGTGATGGGCTTTCTTTCTGTTGCAAGAGCAGATTGCAGAAGTAAAAAAAGTGTTGAATTTCGCAGATTTAAGAAACACCTTTTGCATGAATCTTTAAAAGCAATTTTAGGACATCTGCGATCAGGCATAACTATACCGCAAGTGCTTCGCTGTTCTGATGGACATTTGCACCGTGTTATTTATGGCCTTGGTCCTTATATTGGAGATTATCTTGAGCAAGTTGATTTGTCTGCTATTGTCAAAAACTGGTGTTTCACATGCAAATGCAGACCAACACGACTTGATGATGATCCAGATCATGGTCCAAGAAGTCATGAGGACACATGTGAATTGATGAAGTCTAAGACTGATCAAGAACTATGGTATGAGTATGGCATAGTTCCAGGTATAATGGTTAGTACCTGTGATTATATCTTGTCAAACTTCTATCTAATGTTTTGTTTAGCCATTTACAGCATCTTTTGCTCGTGCTGATATTCATGAACTTCTTTCTCCTGATCTTTTGCATCAAATCATCAAAGGCACATTTCATGATCATATTGTGCTTTGGATTGAACAATATTTGTTAAAAGTACATGGTAAAACAGTGGGATCTGAAATTCTTGCTGAAATTGATCGTAGAATTGCTGCTGTGCCTACATTTCCAGAGCTTCATCACTTTCCAGATGGACGTGGATTTTCACAATGGACTGGTGATGACTCTAAGGCATTGATGAAAGTGTTTTTGCCTGCAATTGATGGTCTTGTTCCTCAAAAAATGGTTCATTGTGTTCATGCACTTTTAGATTTTTGTTATCTTGCACGAAAATCATCAATTGATGAAGATACTCTAGATAAAATAGAAGCTACCTTGGAGATATTTTGGAAAGAAAGAGAAATATTTGTAGAAGCTGGAATATATCCAAATGGTATTTCTTTACCTCGGCAGCACTCTTTAAAACATTATTGTCATTGGATTGAAGAATTTGCAGTGCCTAATGGACTGTGTTCATCTATCACAGAGTCAAAGCATATTAGAGCTGTAAAAGAACCATGGCGTCGCTCTAGTCGATTTAATGCTCTTGGACAAATGCTTGTAACAAATCAAAGGCTTGATAAATTAGCAGCATGCTGGGATGATTTTGTTAATCATAGAATGCTAGACAAACCTTTAGCTGCAGAGACAGACTCTGATGATGATTTAGTTGCAGAAAATGATGAAATTAGAATTTCTCAATTGCCTTTTAATGCAGGAGATTATAGATTTCTATGAGATGGTGGACCTGTAGAAGGCTCTAAGATTATGGCAAATGTTAAACTAGCATTGTCAAGAGCTGAGACAAGTGGATATCCTAGAAAACTTTATAAGCTTTCAGAATTTATTAATAAGCCAGATTTTCCTGAATTGATTCATCGCTTCTTATATGATCAGCTCAGAGCAACATCTGACAAAACATCATCAGATGTAAAACTATCTGAATGTCCTAAAGCACCATATAAAATTGATGTTTTTCATTCAGCCATTGCTACATACTATTCACCAAGTGATTTATCGGGTAGAACAGGATTTCATCAGCATTGCATTCGATCAAATCCTAAATGGTGCAATGGTCCTGCACGTCGTGATTGTGTTTTTGTAGAGAGTAATCCTGATTTGCCAGGAATGCAAGGGCTTTATGTTGGCCAAGTCTTACTTTTTTTCTCTTTTGTACACAAAGAAAAGACCTATCCATGTGCACTCATTTCTTGGTTTACTACTGTTGATGATAAGCCAGATGAAGATACTGGAATGTGGATTGTTGAAAGAGAAGTAGATGAAGATGATGAGAGAGTATGCTCTGTTGTTCACTTAGAGACTATACTTTGAAGTGCTCATCTGATTGGAGTACATGGTAATGAACATCTTCCTGCTGACTTTGATCATACTTATACCTTTGATGCTTTTTACTCTTACTATGTCAACAAATTTTCTGACCATCATGCAAATGAGATAGCCTTTTAGTAGGATATTTTTCAATTTTTGTACTTGTATATGATTAGTAGTGACTGACAATCTGAGATGATTTCTGTGAACAATCTGATTTTAATCTGAGTTTAATCTGAAAGTCAAGTATAAACCTGATGATATCTGATCTAAATCTGAGTAAAGTCTGAAAGTAAAGACATTATCTGACTGTTTCTGACTTCTGTATAATTTCTGATCAAAGTCTGATTGATTTCTAATTTGATTCTGAAAAATGAGTATAAATCTGATTAAGTCTGATACAGTTCTGAGATGAGTTTTCAGATCTGAAGTAAATCTGAATTCTATCTGACTGAAGTCTGACTTGTAAAGTAAATATCTGAGTATATCTCAGGTACAATCAAAATCTGATTAAAGTCTGATGATAAAACTCAAATCTGATCAAAATCTGATCCAACCTGATATAAAGCTCAGATCTGATAGATTCTGATCTTATCTGAAAATAGTGCTGAAAGCTATTTTTTTTCTGAGCTATATCTGACAGAATATCTTATTTCTGATTACATCTGATTATAGTCTGAATCAAGTCTGATTATAAAGCTAATTTCTGATCAGATCTGATATTAGTCTAGTATTTGACTTAATCTCTGATCTATTTCTGATTTACATCTGAAACTTTTTAATACTCCTGATTTGATCTGATATTACTCTGAGATTGTGTTTAAAATCTGAAAGTATCTGATATTAGTCTGATTTGACTTTAAGATTGTATTCAAAATCTAATACTAATCTGAAGTTATCTGAAAGGAGTCTGATTGATATCTGATTGATTGTACACAATCTGAATGTATCTGACATATATCTGACAAATCTGATATATATCTGAGACATATCTGAGAAAATTTCATCAGAAATCATAAAATTTTCAGATATATCAGACAATCAGACAGTTTCAGACATTTTTCAGATGATTTCAGATGCATCAGAAAGTTCCAAGGGTTCCTGATGTCTGTGCAGGTACTCCCAGTAGATGGACAGGGGGAGTGAAACCTCCATACCTCTAAGGTCCCAAAATCCTGAATACTGTGCCATAGGCCCTAGTCACACAAGCCCCCCCAGACTCCACATCAGAAACTAGATGGAAGTTCAAAATATGGGTGGATGGTGGGGTTGAGGATGGACAATGAGTGAGGCATGCGAGCCCCCCCCAGACTGGTGTAGGAGACTTGAGTTGAGAGTAGACAGGATTGAATGAGGATCACAGAGCGTAAGAGCAGTGAGGGTTGAGGATAAGCAGAAAGAGATGGATGCTATCCCTAGGATGTTGAAGGAGATGAGGATGGAGAGAAGGGATTTGCGGAGCAAGGTCATGTCAGATTAGGACATGTGAGGGCACGTTTTGGAGGTGTGAACAATGCAGAGGCGATGCAAAAATCTGCTTGTTGATTAGTGGTCTGGATGCCGAGATATGGCTGAGCCAAAAGAGGCTTAAATCGCCAAGTGACTTGCTGGATGACTACCCAAGCCATAGAATACTGAAGAAACACAACTTAGAGAGATGTTAGTCTATACTCAGTCTGTGATGTGAAAGACTATATTGCAGTACCTTAGAGAGATGTTAGTCTATACTACAAGTAGAGTCAGTAAAGATGAAACTCATAAGTAATGCAAGATATGCTCACCTCAGTCTGTGATGTGAAAGACTGAGGTATCTGAGCAAACGAGGGAACCCTTATATAGTACTGAGGGCTCTGCATATCTACCAATCAGAAATTGTACAGTAATCATACAGCATAGCATAATGGATTGCTCATCACATGGGAACAGCATCAGTCAGCTCACTATGATATCAGTAAGCATATGTCAGAGCATATTACTAACCTGTACAGTAAGGCTATGTAAATGTTCCATGTGATTCTGCAATCACCAAAGTCCAGATCATTCCAGATCTTTCCATAATTGTTGTCATCGAGACTAGCGTTATCAACCGATTTCAACACTCCCACTTGATGGGCTAGTCAAACCATGACTTCCACTAATCCCTATGACAGATCAGACCCATACTCTCACTGAACTGAGTAAGCAAATCAAGCGACAAAGACTTAGTCAATGCATCAGAGATGTTCTCAGCCGATGAGGTTGGTACTATGTGAACAAGCCCCTTCTCTACAGCTTCCCGAATGAAGTGGTATTTGACCTCCACATGTTTCATGTTTCTCCCGACCATTGGATTGCCTGCAGTAAGAATTGCGGCACGGTTATCACAACACATGTCGATGGGAGTGGGGTCCGGTAGTCCGAGCTCTAGGTGCAAGTTATAGTACCACTGCAACTGCTTGGCAGCCTCTGCCATTGCTATGTACTCTGCCTCTGCTGTGGATTGTGCAGAACTAGTCTGCTTCCTAGACATCCAGGAGATAGCACCACCACTCAGGTTGAAAACAAATGCTGAGATAGAGTGACAGTCATCCTGATTCTCAGCAAAGTTAGAGTCTGTGTAGCATAACAGTTGAGCTTCCTCTGCAAAGCCATCATAAACTATGGAGTAGTCGAGGGTTCCCCTAATGTACCTCAAGACGTACTTGCCCATATTCAGATGCTTCTCAGTGGGATTTGCACTGTACTGTGCCAAGCGAGCGATAGCGTATGCAACATCCAGACAAGTGCCAATGGCAAAGTACATCATACTGCCTATGAGCGACTGGTAATAAGTCTGGAGTGCATCATCCACTTCCTCAGTGGATGCTATCAACATGCAGCCAGCAGGCAAAGGGGCAGGGTTCGCCTCATCCATTCCAAACCATTCAAGGACCTCTTCCAGATATGTCTTCTGGTCAATTGATAATGTCCTTTTGTGCCTATCTCTCATGATACGCATGCCAAGGAAGTCTTTTAACTCTCCCAAATCTGACATCTTGTACCGAGTCTTGAGCAAGGTCTTAATACGGTTGATTTCTGGAAGTGAATTGCCCATGATTGCCATGTCATCGACATACAAGACCAAAATGGTCACTATATTCCCCTCCTGTCGACGATAGACGTATATACCGGTGTCCAAATAGGTCCTGGTAAATCCAATTCCCTTCAAGAGAGCATCAATTTGAACGTTCCAAACTCTGGATGCCTGCTTTAAGCCATAGATAGCTTTTAGCAATCGAGCCACCTTGTCCTCCATTCCTGGGGTCATGAAACCTTCTGGTTGCTCCATGAAGATCTCTTCATCCAGCTCACCATGTAAGAATGCTGACTTGACATCCATGCCATGTATTTCTCAATCTTCCTGTGCAGCTAATGTAAGAAGGAAACGTATAGTTTCGAAGCAGGTGACTGGACTGAAAGTTTCTGTGCAATCTACCCCATGAACCTGTGTAAACCCTTTGGCTACTAGATGTGCACGATTAATGCCATTGGTCTTAGCCTTGAAAACCCAACGATTCTTTACGATCTTCCTATCCTAAGGTCGATCTACTAACTCCCATGTACCGAGCTTATGAAGCTGGTCCATTTCATACTGACATGCTCATCAGGAACCCTTAGAACTTTCTGATTGATCTGATTTGATCTGATTCCATCTGATGTCAATCTGATTGATCTGAAAATGGCTCTAAAGGAATTCTGATCTATGCATTATATATAAAGAGACTAAAGGATTCTAGTTATTAATATTTCAATCCTCCAATACTTAATTCAAAAAAAATCAGATCAGTCAGATTAGAATCAGATTAATCAGATTGAACTCAGATCAAATCAGATCAATCAGAAAGTTCTGAGGGTTCCTGATGCTTCATGCCATTTCGCCAAGTCTGATGAAGCCATTGCCTCTGAATAATCACAGGAATCTTGAGTAACACCCATTTCTAGCAGCGCATTGAGATTAGGAGGGTTAAAGTCCAACTGTTGCACCATGCCCTGGGTCGGGGGCACGGGACTGGCTGGACGATTCTCCGTCTCTGGTATGTGCCTACAAAGGTCCAACTGCTGGATCTGAGTGGCAGTTAAGCCACTATACTGATCTCTGAGCCTGGAAGCCTGTTGACCAGCATTCACCCGCTGTGGACGAGCCGGCAGTGTGACAGGATCAGCTACAGGAGGAGACTGTTCAATCGTAGGTGGTATATGTGCTAGGGCATTTTCATCAACCCGTTGAGTAGTAGGTCGAGGCGGTGGTGTCTGAGGTGGCTGTGGCTTGTGCGGTATAGTAGGTGGAGTAGTATTAGGTGTAACCTTAGAATCATCTTCCTTCTTAAGGACTGGGGACTGAGGATCATCATCCTCATCATCTTCAGCTGCCAGTGTGTCAGCTGAAGTGGGTACAGGCCTCCATGGTGGAGTTAAGTCCTCATTATTAAATAAATCAGAGCGACTCAGGTTGGGTAAAGGAGGAGTAGGAGCACTGGGGGCGCTTTCTGGGTAGGTCATGAAGGGAAGGAAGTCTCATTGAATCTTGCTTTGCCAGACAAGACAATGGACCGGGTTGTAGAGTTCCAGAAACGGTGACCTTTAGAACTGTCCTCATAACCCACAAACGTCATTTCCTTGGAGTTAGGTTCTGACTTGTGACGATGCTCCTTCTGAATGTGTACGTAGGCTTTATAGCCAAAAATGCAGAAGTACGAGACATCAGGAATGTGACCAGCATCCCAAATCTCCATTGGTGTCTTCCATTTTAGTATGCAAGTGGGAGTGCAGTTGTATACGTGAACTGCTGTATCAACCACTAGCTGCCAGAAACTGAGAGACAAGCCTGCATGGTGTAACATAGACAGGGCTTTCTCCATAAAGGTATGGTTCCAGTGCTCTGCACATCCATTCTGCTGAGGTGTACATCAGAAAACTCCTCACTTTCCTGGCTTTACTGTTGTAGGTCTGATATCACTGTTTTGGGCCTGTTGTTACTGTTTTCAGACACATGTCAGATCAAGGTGTCTCAAAACAGTCTAAAAACAGTAATATCAGGTCCAAAACAGTAATATCAGATCTACAACAGTAAAGCCAGAAAAGTGAGGAGTTTCCTGATGTATACGGCATAGTTTTATGGTGTGTGATACCCAATTCTTTGAAGCGCTTATCCAGGATTGTGTTCATATATTTCCCCCCTCGGTCAGAGTGAAAGATCAACAGCTTTTGGCTAGTTTCCTTCTCAGCTCTGGTCAAATATGACTCGAAAGCCTGAGTGAAATCAGACTTCTGTTTGAGAAACATGACAACTCCTCTACTGCTGAAGTCATCGAGGAACGTACTCAGTAGCAACATATGAAAATCCTTGGATAGATTGAATGTGCATTGGTCTGACTAGGTCTGAATGAACTTTGCCTAGCAACTGTGTAGCACGCTTCTCCGAAAGTAGGGTATGTCTGGCAAGTGCTCTTGCCAAGCTCACATCTGTGACAGGGCATAGTAGCCACTGTGGATTGGTCAATTACGATGCCTTTCACGACTCCAGGAATGAGTCGCTTCAGAGCACCATATGACATATGAGCAAAGCGTGCATGAGCAGTGTCCACCGAGACTGCATCCTTAACTGCTGCGTTAACCGTAGGAGTAGGCTCAAGTAGCAGCCAGTGAAAACTGTCTAACTTTTTGCCAATCCCGTAGCATCAGAAAAAACCAGAGTTTCACTAAATCAGATGATGTGCCTATAGAAGCATTGATGTGCCTATAGAAGCACTGATGTAGATATAGAAGCACTGATGGTAGCTACCGGTGTTTTCCGGCTGATCCTGTAGCTCTTCTATTACATACTGTATGACTGCATTCAGGTCCCATAGCTTGTCTTGTCCTACCATAGTCTCCTGTAGTTTTCTGTAGTGACACTGTCTTTTTAATCCATTATATTGCTCAAAAGTTTTTCAAAAGTGATGTGAGACTTGTATTTCATCATATGATCTGCCAGTTTTGATTACTAATGTGCTATCACCACTAGTGACATGTTACACACACATATGTGCCTCTAAGCAAGTCCTGCTCATACTGTGTGTCTGCATTTTTTTGCGGTTCCAAGGCAAGCAGGAAATAACTCAGAACAAATGTGAGTGTATTAAAATACTCTTGACTAACACTTTTCAACAAGTCTAGGATAACACCCTTGTATAGACGACTTCAAGTTTCAAAAGGTATGTGTGGCTGACGCTTTGACACCATAGATTTCGATGTTGTGCACCAAGCACTACACTGATTTGCATGTATGTACATGCGTTCGAAAGCTACTGATTGCCACTTTCTGGAACACCAGAAATGTTGCCAGTGCGTTCACTCATTGTAAAGATATCCTCAAAACATGTTCTTGCTGACAGGTTTTAGAGATTCTATTGTAGTGCCTCAAGTTTTTCACCCATCAGGGCGCACGATAACTCGTTCGAAAGCTCTTGATGAGCTCCTTTTAATGAGATAAAGTTTTTTGTGGTATGTCTAATATTCGTCATGATATATCCAATTTTCGCTCATAGGGACGATTTTTAAATCTTCTCGGATCAGGTTGTATAGGGCACTGTTTGAAAGCTATGCTCAACCGCATTCAGGAATGTCTGAAACGTCAGCGGTGCATGTTCTCGTTGTGAAGATATGCCAAAACTGCTGTTTGACCCCCATTTTCAGAGATTTTGCCACTGGTGCATGAGTTCTGCACCTAACATAGTATATGAGGGCTTGTTTGGACGCTACGAATAAGAACATTCAGATGAGCCAAGAAGATATGTGGTGCGTGCAATATTCATAAAGTTATATCACTTTTTGTATCTACTAAATGTTACTTATAGCATTCTGACCATAGCGCCTTTGATATCCAACAGATCATGGTGTACAAGGCATCGTTCAAAAGCGACAATTCGTCCGGCTCGGCCCGTACTAGGTACATGTTAATCAGATGAAAACTGATGTTTGTAGCAGAGAAATGCAGAACTCTCCAGGGGACCCGGATACTCTCCCACGCTCCTTGCAGCTAAGGCACACAATAGGGCAGAACACAGATGGCCATATCTGGCAATCTGATTTCTGCCAGCATTGGACAAGTGTAAGTCAGTGTAGAGTTTATATCTATAAACACTGAAGGAAATTTTGTAAGTAATGTAACTTGCAATGTTTTTATTTTTCGTGCAGGAGCCAGAAACCAGATTGCCAAATATGGCAATCTGGTTTCTGCCTTTGGTGTTGTTTGGCCTCAGGATTTGCCAGCAGCGCGTCGTCTTTGCCACTCTTTCTAAGTCTCTTCTCTCTCACTCTCTCACTCTCTCACTTCTCTCTCTCTTGTTTTATTGTAAGTCTGGTATTCTTTTGTTCTCATCTTTTTTCAGGTTAGAAGGGTGTAAGAGAAGGCTACAAGAGTGATACTGGTACATTGTATGTATGTTTGTTTTTATTTTATTGGTTGTTTCAGCACTGACATGCTTGCTCATCTGTCCCCTACCTGCCTGCTTGCCCATGCAACCATCCACATGCATGCCTGCCTGCTTGCCTGCTCACTTGCCCGATGGCTTGCTCGCTTGCCCGATGGCTTGCCCGCTTGCCCGATGGCTTGCCTGCAATCTGCTTGCCTGCCTGCTCATCTGCACACCTGCCTGCTCACCTCTGTACCTTTCCACTTGTTCACATGCTCATCTGCTCACCTGCTTGTTTGCATGCTCATCCACTTACCTGCTCACTCGCGTGTCTGTCTGGCCTATGTATGTACTACAGTAGAGGGGGCTGGTGTTTATATATCTGTGAAATGACAGCACAAGTGGCCTAATGTAGTATGGAGTAGTGATTAGCTAGCTCATGTTATGTAGTTATTCTTAAATAAAGTTTTTGAATGTTCTGATATATTGCAATTGAGTAAAATATAAGGATATCAACAGTTGTTTATACATTGAATTGTATAACTACTATAAAGAGATTCATAACTACAGTAGAGACATATTCACTACAGGTCACTATGGCTCACTATCAGAGCCACAGTAGTAGGGGGGCTCCTACGAGTACTACAGGAGCTATGGGAGCTACAGGTCACTACGGTAGGATTCTGATCACTACTATAGCTCATGGTAGCCCACTGTAGCTCTTCCTGTTTTTCCAGATGAGGTAATGCCATCGCATTCTATTGTACACACTCCTGAAGAACCCCGTAGAAGTACATCAAACTTCTGGTTCGACAGTGTAGGCACCGATATGTATCGGTGTGCAGCTTTAGGTGCATAAAGCACATTGCTAAGCATAACCGCAACACGCTTCCTCTCCACATCTGTCCAACCCTTGACCGTGCCAGTATCAAAGTAAGGCATCTTTCTAGCAGTGCTGTCACCGACCGAGATATGGCCAGGACTTTGCATAGGTTCATAATGGTTGAAGTCTGAACGGGTATGTGTGATATGATGAGAACAACCACTGTCCAACATCCAACGGCTCTTATCTGACTCCAGGTACCAGGAAACAGCGATAGCATTGGTAGGTGCTACGACATCTGAGACCATCACATTTACAGAGGGCTTACTACTAGTCCCTCCACCATCGCCTTTCTTTTTCTGGTCTGCCTGCTTGTTCCTACAGTCTGACTCAAAGTGCCCCAACTTTTGACAGTAGTAATGACACTTGCCTTTCTTCTTCATCTGTGGTTTCTTAGACGAAGAGGCGGTCTGATGATTAACCTGAGTGACAACTGCATCTGCCTTCTTTCCAGCCTCCTGAGCAAGGATTCTGGTGATGAAGTCCTGAGATGTAGCTTTGGAGAGGTCGGCATAGGAATTAAGGGTGACCTCAAAGAAGTTCTTGTAGGAAGAAGGGAGTGCTTTAAGGAGGAAGTAGCCATGCTGGAGATCGTCAATCTTCCAATCGGCATTCTTGAGGACATCATACTCCTGGTTAAAAGAGTTGATCTGGTCCTGCATCTTCTCCGATTCAGTAAAGTGACGAGAGAGGTAGAGGTCGAAGAGAGTGAAGGCCTGGCAGTTGTCCATTTTATTGTAGAGCTTTTTAAGGTCATTCCATGCCGTTTCAGCAAACAGCTTCTCCTTTATCAGGTCACGGATGGCAGGGACATAAGCCATCTTCAAATAACTGAGCACTTGCTCATTATCCTCATTGTAGTCCTCTATGGCAGTCATCTCCTCAGCAGTTGGAGCTTTGGGATCCTTGGGTGAAGGACAGGTAACGGTCTTGCCAACATACTTCCACAGATGCTTAGTCTGGAAGAAGTCAGTCATAGCCAGAGCCCAGGACTGGTAGTTGGAGCCATTCAAATGAATGAATCCACAGGGGAGTATGTCAGTCATAGTGTGTGTAGGCAAATATCTGAGTTGAGGAGCGGTCAGACCCAGGTTCTTTAAGAAGTTCAAGGCGATGCCAACCTCATGTTCTGTATCTCTAGCCAGGATCATAAGATCCTGTCCCATCTGTGTCCATGTGCACTTATAGTACTTGTAAGGTATGAGATGCGCAGTTGTACAGGTGCTCCTGGGTGGATTGACTACCTCCCTCAGGATTGGGACACCAAAACTATTCCCACTTAAGGGCAATAGCCAACCATTCACATCCCTTATGGCATCATGCCAGCTTCCTGACGCTTGCCTACTACAGTAGAGGGTGAAACAAGGACACGAGCCTTGATAGAGCCTCATGTATTGTACGTATAGTAAGCGCACAGAGGGAGCACAGACAGGTGGACTCACACTGACTTCTAGCATCACCATGCTTCCATCATCAACGCTCGTGTAACCCTGAAGGGCAAGAGCACGATGGCAGTTCATTGAAGAACTCCAAGTGGGGTGCGAGTTGGAAAAGGTGACTCACCTTGGTAAAACAGCAAAAGTAACTTCTTGTGTAGCAGGTGTTCAGGCAGGGCCCATAACCTGAAGAAACACGACTTAGAGAGACACTAGTCTATACTCAGTCTGTGATGTGAAAGACTATATTGCAGTACCTTAGAGAGATGTTAGTCTATACTACAAGTAGAGTCAGTAAAGATGAAACTCATAAGTAATGCAAGATATGCTCACCTCAGTCTGTGATGTGAAAGACTGAGGTATCTGAGCAAATGAGGGAGCCCTTATATAGTACTGAGGGCTCTGCATATCTACCAATCAGAAATTGTACAGTAATTGTATAGCATAGCATAATGGATTGCTCATCGCATGGGAACAGCATCAGTCAGCTCACTAAGGTATCAGTAAGCATATGTCAGAGTGTATTACTAACCTGTACAGTAAGGCTATGTAAATGTTCCATGTGATTCTGCAATCACCAAAGTCCAGATCGTTTCAGATCTTTCCATAATTGTTGTCATCGAGACTAGCGTCATCAACCGATTTCAACAAATACCCCAGAGCTTGTATAGGGATTCAAAAGTGTTCGAGTATGCGAGCAGAGCGCAAAAATCTGCATCCAAATCGGTCCAGAAATGAAGGAGATGTGGCAGGATAGGGAGGATGGCTAGCTGCAAAAGCCAGGCGAAGGTCGAATGGGAACGGCTGGGTGGATGACAATGGGTGAGGGCTTGTTTGAATCCCTTTTATGAATGTGTTAAGGGCCAGAAGGGTTTGCAGCAATAGCACATGTGGATCAAGCGCTACAAGCCTTCTAAGGCACCCAAGAGTGCCATCAGTTCCATTGGAATCCAACGGAATGGGATAGCGTTTGTAGAAACGTTTTGGGTGCCCCAGAATATGACGATTATTGCGGTCCAGATGCAAAAATCTGCTTAGGAATTGGTCCACGGATGGCAGAGATATGGTTATGCAGTCTAGGTCCTTCCCAGAGGCTGTGGCCCCGTAGGTGGAATGGGAACGGCTGGTCATATCAGGTCGTATGAGGGCTTGTTGGAGTCGCATTAAAAACTCAAACTTGGGCGTTCAAACTGTTTGACAATCTGCCAGATATTCGGCCTTGGGTGTAGAGATAAGTCTGGCCTGAAGAACAGGCAGGGCCAGAGAGATGGCAAAGAAAGGAGCCTCTCAGGGCAGAACAAATGCATAAATATGAAAGAAAATTCTCAGTGGATTCCACCGAGAAAGGTTTCGGAAGAATTGGAGGAGAATTGAAGAAGATACAAGGAAAATTTGCCCCAGAGGGAGGAGGAAGAGGAGATGATTCGATCTTGAGAATGGCTGGACCAATCAGCATGATCTTGGGCTTGTCGAAAAGCGTTTGCAAAGGGTAGGCTGAATGTAGGAAGAACAGAAGGAATGAAGTTCCAGTGGATACCACAGAGCTTCATCCAAGTGCCACTACATCGCCCAGGGTCGCCCAAGTCTGGCCATTGGCAGCCCCCCCCAGCCTCCTGGTCTTAAGATGAATAAATATGGTGAAATAAAGGAATAGATGACAAGAACCCGCTTGTCGATAGCACCCCTGGTCATGGAGATATGGAGTTGGGGCTGCCTGGGGAATCCCCTGGACTATGGACACAATTCCGAAGAAACGGCTGGACATCCCTCAAATCGTTTTGGTGTTCTGGTACCGGGTTAATAATGCGAGTCGAGTGCAAAAGACCGCTTCGAAATCGGTCCAGTATTAAGGGAGATACCAGCTGGCACTCAGGAGGGGCAGCAGGCTGAGTAGCCCCTCGAGCATAATGAGAACCGGTGGTCGGATCTGAACGTATGAGGGCTTGTTTGAAGCGTATTTGCAACACGGACTCGGGCCAAAAGTCCGTTTGGTCATAGCTAGCATAGGCACCACACTATGGCCGTCTTAGTGCACCAGGAAGCATTCTTGATACCCTCAGATTCCAAGGGGATGGCTGGACACTCTGAGAAGTGTTCTGGTGAGCAGAATGGTCCTAAAGGCACACGTTGATGTGCAAAAACCTGGTTCCAAATCGATAGAGGGAAAGGAGAGATACAGTAGTGCAATATGATCTCTCCTCCAGGCAGAGCAGGATCGCCGATGAAATGGGAACTAGGGCTCCAATCAGCTTGTACAAGGGCTCGTTGGATTCGTGTGGATGATTCGAATCGAGACGCCCTGTCCGTATAAGGATCTGTGCAGAACTGACTTCATGAGCCCCAGGATAGTCCGGCCATAGGAGACGAACTATGGCGAAGATTTGACAGGTTGGGTCTTCTCCCAGGGTGAAAGTGGTTATGCGAAGGTGTATCAAATGCTCCATAGATTCCACGGAGTAAGTTTCGAAGGAATAGAAGAAAATTTGAAGGAAATACAGTGAAATTTTGCTTCAGAGGGAGGATGAGGAGAGCATGAAGATATCTTGACAACTGCTGGAGCGCTTGAGACGTTCTTGGGCTCGTTCGAAAGCGTTTTGGAAGGAGAAGAGGACTATTGAGCGATTTAAGGAGCAGGGGCAATGTACAAAGCACGATTTGCATCCAAAACCTCCCTACATCGCCTGACAGAGCCTGATCTCAGTGATCTACAGCCCCCCCAGCCTCCTGGACTTGAAGCGAGGTGGAAAGCGTTTGAAAAGCAAATAGGATACAAAAGAAACTGAGGGAATCCGTCCAGAAATGAGAGAGTTAGAGAGGGGGTGAACTACCAGATTCCCTGACCCTCTCCTCAGCATGGGAGTCCTCGAGGTGAGGCCCTGTTGATAGGGCAATGAAGCGAAGCATCTCTATGAGGACTAGAGATGCATATAGGGCCCTCCAAGCAGCCAGAATTGGGCTGAAGGAGGAGCTGGAGGCAGGGAGCTGCCCAGAGGAGGAGGCCTGGAATGGCCGAGCGAGTCTTGCGTCGACAGACAGTGGTCGGAGAACACATGGGACATGTTCTATGTGAAGGATGAGAGCTCCTGGGACTGCCAGGGACATGGATTCCACATCCCTGAGGTCCTCAACTCGAGGAGGAGGAGGAGTCCTGATGGCAGGAGGAAGAGCACCTGCATACCGGAATAGGATATCGACACCTTCGGCAACTCATGCCTGCAATGTGCGCCAGGCCCAGCAAATGTCCCAGGGAGATGGTGACCCATGGAGACAGGAACGGAGAGCGAGATCCCTGTCGATCATAAAGACAGACCTTGGGGGGTATGGCAGGCAAAACCAGACTTGATCGAGTGACGATTGAAGTTGCTCGATGACCTCTAAGGCAAAATAGAGCAAGGGCTCCCTGATCTGAAACCGATGGGCTCAGATACCAAGCCCATTGTCAACAAGATCACTGTCAACAAAGGAATGAGACCAGAGAGCGAGAACGCGGCTCTCCAGTGAATGGCGATAAGACGACTTGACATCGTCACTTGAGATAAAGAACCTGGACATGGATGCCACGTCCAGGGAGAGGGGAACCGAATGAGACATGTGAAGTCTTCACCAGCCAGCCAGAGATAAGTGGACTTTCGGATATGTCCACCTTTGTAACGGATGATAGAGGTCGAGCCGCTACTGCCCAGGAAGTCCAGGGTAGGCGAGCGAGTGAGGAGGGTATAAAGGTGTTGTAGACCTCCTAGAGAGAGTCCACGAGCTAGAGCTAACAGAACCGAGGATGCCTCAGTCCTGCAGCTAAGCAGATGAGTGATGAGCTGGCACCTCCTCTGAGGGCCAGCAGCAGATATAGACCTCCTGATGAGGGTTTTGGGGGCCACACACCTTCTTTTGAGGGTTGGATCTCAAGAGAACCTTTCAGATATAAGGAGAACAAGTAGAGACTGAGACAAAAGCAGACAGATAGTGGTGAGTTGGCAAGATAGATGATTATTCCCAATAAGGAAATCCACTCTAAGTACATAATTCAAACTCAGCTATCCTAATAAGGAAACTCTGCAAAACTCGAAAAGTAAGCCAGGTAAAAAAGAGTGAGAAAGTAAAAGACTATAGTAGTAACTGATAAACCATCCATTACAATGGCGGGCAGCAGGCAGCAGCAGTGGGCGGCGGGCGGTGGCAGCGAGCAGCAGGCAGGGTGGGGATGCAAATCAAGTGGCCCCCCACAGGTCATCCCCACATGCAGCCAGCTGTGTAGCTGGACCTATCCAGGTCCCTCTGACATGGCTGCATGCAGGAAAAATGGCAGGCAATACATGCAGTGGTGGCGGCGGGCATATGCATAGCCAAGCGGGGAGTGCACACTTAGCCAAGTGGTGGAGTGGGGAGACTAGGTCTCCCACCCTCCAGAGGTTGGGTCAGCAGCAGTGTGTAGCTGAGGGCTTAGTCAGCATAGCCCATGTCCATAGCATGTTTTTGTAGTGAGCCTCATCATAGCATTCATCTGCATTCCTTCGGGGCATAGCTAGAGTCCCCTAGGCCCACTCCACCAGGTGATGAGAGTGTGAGTTCGACATACACTGCTCTGCACTCATTGCTCTGTCCTTTTTCATCTTGTTTCGAGCTCTCATTGTCTTTTGTCGCTCTCACACACTCATGTCGTGTCATCCACTCATTGTTCTCAGCTCTCAGGTCCTTCGTGCTCTCCCAGTGTTTTTTGTTGCTCTCAGGTGCTCTCAAGTGCTCTTTGGTGTCCTCCCGTGCTCTCATTCTGTGCCCATCAATGAGCACCTCAACTCGTTCAAACTTTCGATTTGAATCAAGTTGACTTACCCAATATGGGCAAGAAATGGACTGCTGCCTGACAAGCAGCAGCAGCCACGAGTACAGCAACCACTGCACCCTTACTGTCTGTCCTAGCAGCTCCCAACGATGGCCCAGTCACATTCGAGCACCCAGAGCCATGTACCGCACCAACGCAGTACCCGCGCGATGCACACGCTGCAAACACATGCCCCGTGCCCCGTGTTTCATCTCTCGGATGCCTGACCTCAGTTCCTGTGCTGCACATGACTACTGCGACCAATGCGATCACCAACGGCATAGCCGTGTCATGCAACAGCCATGCGATACCAACTACAACCGAACACAAGCCGGATATGCATCTTGCACTAGCCATAGCCGACCTACGTGAACCACTCAGCGTGCACCCATGCCCTGCATCTACCACAGCCCTCTGCACGTCGAACGTGGGCAACGTGACTCCACATGACCCCCGTGCACCACCTCATCACACTGTGTGTCCCCACAACCAGGAGAACGAGTCGCAGGAGGGCCTTGGGCCATGCAAGAATAACACGTGCACCACGAGTGTCGTGCATGGTGGAAGTCCAAACCCCGTATGCACACCCGTCTCTCCCACCTCTCCCACATCGCGTACACATGCCATGACTCCATACGATGTGCCCGCACCATCCAGCCGCATTGCAGGTCCGCACAAGCTCACCAATGAGTCTGCGCAGATGACATGGCAGCCACAAACACATGCCATGACCCCAGCCCAATCTCTCTGGCATCTCACACGTCCCCCACTGTGATGTCCTCATACCCATGAGTAATGCCACAACATCGCCGATGCCTGGATTTGAACCAGGAGAGCCCCATACAACTGCTGCGTATGAACCACGCAAAGAGTCCACACCCCCGCATGTCGAGCGAGGCTCCATCGATCGTGCACAACATGATGACATCATGGCACTCGCAATCTGGCAGGGCTATGAGGCAGGTCGAAAGGAGGGGCAAAATTCCAGCTTTCGAGAGGGGTTGGCAGTGAGCACAAAGGCAGGAGCACATCGTGAGGAGGGTTCAAACGAGGGCACCTGGCAGGGTAGCTTCGAGGTGAGCACCCCCGCACCACTCGCCATGTCGATCGATGAGATTGACGCCAATCTACTCATTCAGATATGCAAGGAGGCAGAATATGGAGTCTGGGAGGAGGGTCTAGAAGCAGGGATGATGATGAGAAGGAAAGAAGGCAGAGAGGGTGGATACTGGGAGGGCTACGAAGCTGCGCAATGTGAGGTGAGTACTGCGATCTGCATCCCAATTGCAGCCCCCGCAGTCGACGCATCCCCACACCCACCACATCCTCAATATCCTGCGTTGACTCCCTGCTGCCCAAACAACTGCTCGTACTCGGATTCGAACTGAGGCAGCCCCTTGCAGCCCCCACGAATCAACTGCATGAAGTGCATGGCATGGATGAGACACCCGCTTCAATGCAAATCAATGCCCCGACGTACCTGGCCTGCTCACTCCCAGAGCTCCATCCTGACCTCTTCCAGGAGATCTTGGAGCAAGGCCGGCACGAAGGATGAATGACTGGGAGAAAAGAAGGTCGAGATGAGGGATATCAGGAGGGTTTGGATGTGGGACGGACGGCGGGCATGATGCAAGGCCGGGATCATGGATTCACTGAAGGGAAGTCCACAGGAGTCGAGGCAGGGTGTGTCCTCGAACATGTTGAGGTACATCACCTCGTGCGCCCCTCTGTTCATGTCCAGACAGATGACCTGCCCATGCCCGTGCACATTGACACTACTGTCTGAACACCCGATCCACCACTCACGACTTCATCCTTTAATGAACAACAACTGACTTTCGACAGTCTCAGTGCGAAGTTCAACCGACAAGACCCTATCAACCACTGTCATTCAACTGTCACTACTGTTGGTGATGCCTCACATTTGGCACCATTCTCATGGGCAGATGATGCTGATTCCCTTCAGATTTTAGCTTCTTCTCCTTTATGTTCAATGCCACTGTGTGACTTCTTCAGTCTGCATTCTGGCACCATAGTGCAGCCCTTTGGGTCCATACAGCACCAAGTCCAACGTTCTCAGCAATGCCGTGTTCAAGCACCACCATTCCGTCAATATTGGACCTCATCATCTACCTCACCATCTTGGCACTCGACAATATATCCCACATGTCCTGTGAGTCCAGCACAGCAGGTTGCTTCTGACCTCGATTGGAGTAGAGATCCTCGTCTTTCGGAGCTGTCTCGTGTCTTGCAGGGCCTTGGGTGGGTTCACTCCTCATTTTCATCAGGTCAGGTTTTGGAGGCAATGCGGACGTTGCCATGTTGGAGGGGGGCACATGGAGTGGGGAGACTAGGTCTTCCACCCTCCAGAGGTTGGGTCAGCAGCAGTGTGTAGCCGAGGGCTTAGTCAGCATAGCCCATGTCCATAGCATGTTTCTGTAGTGAGCCTCATCATAGCATTCATCTGTATTCCTTCGGGGCATAGCTAGAGTCCCCTAGGCCTGCTCCAGCAGGGAGCGCACGCATAGCCGAGCAGAGAGTGTGCGCGTAGCCGAGTGGAGAGCGTGTGTGTAGCTGAGCGGGGAGTGTGTGCATAGCTGAGTGGGGTGTGCGTGTGTAATGCATAGCCGAGATGCAGCGGGGCGCGCACGTGTGACACATAGCTGAGGTGCGGTGGGGCGTGCGCACGTGACACGTAGCCGAGGTGCAGCAGGGCAGCCGAGTGAGGGCAGCACACATTGCCGAGGAGTGCAGCAGCAACAGCTGCTGCATAGCATAGCATATGGCCCAGAAAGCAGCCCCCAGAAAAGTCCTGTAGGGACTTTTCAGTGAGGCATTGTAATGCCTGTGGAGATGCTTGTATCTGCAGGAATTGGAATGCTCTTGTGGCGTGATTCTGGCCCCATTATTTTGGGGCAACTGGGACACCTTGAGGAGCAGAGGACCGAAATGGAGATGGGGGTGACAGAAGGTAGCAAGGGGAATGACGACGTCGATATCAGCATGGACGATGGAGCATTGCTTGACAAAGATGAAATTGCCGAGCTGTGCGAGAACACAAAACCTATATGGCTTGCACTCACCAAGGTCAGTGAGCAAACAATGTCGCAGAGATATGAGACTTACTATTATAAGCAGATCTGAAAACTAGCCTACAAGATCATACACTCTACGACCAAGATACTTCCAATCTGGCATGAATACATGCGTGCCAGTGGCCTCACCGACCATCTCATGCTGCGAGATGTGGCCACTTGGTGGAACTCGATGTTTGACATGCTTGAGTTTGCCTTGAGGTACAGGAAGGTTGTCAATATGCTGATGGCTGATCGAAACATGGATTTGTGCCAGTTCAAGTTGAAAGAGGATGAGTGGATCACTCTCAGCCAGCTCTGTGACGTGCTCAAGGTGCGTCATCGAAATTTGTTTGTTTGGGCATAAACTTGTGCACAACATGGACTCACAATGCCTCACAATGCCAAAATACAATGTTCGGCATTCTGATTGCTCTCCACTTATGCTCGTTATTTCTTAGGTGTTGAAAGATGCCACTCAGTTTTTCTCTTGCTTGACTCCGAACCTAGCAACAGTCATTCCGGCAATGGACCATATCGACACACAATACATTGACTTTCGCTGCAACCTACGGGCCAGACAAAAGTGGCCTAAGACCATAAGTTATGGGCTGATCAAAGCCAGCTGGAATCACCATTTTTGGTCCGTAAGCCACGAACCAGCTGGATTTGAGAATAGACCGTAGGTTATGGGTCAGCTTGCATAGATATGTACCGCAGTTTACAGTGCAGCTCAGTCACCCATATTTAATGCCTCGCAAACTACGGCCCACATCAGGAAGATTGACAACTTTCTGCTAAACCTGCGAGCAATCTGAGAGCATCTAAGAGCATCTGATTGACCTGCAGATTTTCTGATCTTGTCTGACAAATAAATCAGACACTCTCAGATAAGATCAGAAAATCTGCAGGTCAATCAGATGCTCTCAGATGCTCTCAGATTGCTCGCAGGTCTAGCAGAAAGTTGTCAACCTTCCTGATGCAGCTCAACTGGCCTCGTCCCTGTCCGGGTTCACCAGCCCAGTCTCGGATCACTGCATGCACATTCGGACTCGGACTCAGACTCGGATTCAGACTTGTATTATTCAGACTCAGATTCTCACTTTACTGGACTTTTAGTTCACCGGATGATTGGATTACCGGTAATCTGGACTACCGGACTACCAGAGGGCTGAAACATCAGATTATTGGAGTACCGGATTCAAATTCCAATGCTTCAGCTCTTGACAGATTTCCGGACTGGGAATGAAAAAATAGATTCAGACTGGTACAGAAGTTTGGAATACAGCAGATTCGGACTCATGGACAGACACAAAAAGAATGCACAGATCAATGATATGAAATACTTATCTCCAACATTGCTATCAGAGGATTCTCCCAATTCTAAGTCCGTCAAAAACTCGTCAGTAGGAAGGGGCATATGAGTGTTGACCCAGCTGAATTGGTCTGTGACTGTGTCAAACTGATGTTGGATCTCTTCAGACAGGTCATCATGGTCCTGCCGAAGAGTCGAGAGAGCGTCGGACAAACCAGGGACTTCACACTCTAAGTCGGCAACCTGTCGAGAGACATCGTTGAGCTTGTCCTCCAAATCCTTCATACCCTCCTTCAGCTCCTGTCTCATCACCATCACACTCTGCTCCAGAGAAGCTATGTGATTGAGGATGACATTGCCCTGCTCTGCAGCTAGGGAATACCGCTGAAGGCCTTTCTCCAATTGCATGGACACATGATCAACATTCTTATGCAGCCCTTTGATGTGCCACTGGTCAATGTCATGCAGCATATTCATGTTAACCAAGCCGGTTTGGCCATAAGAAGCTGCGATGTTGCCTCTTTCATACTGGCTGAGCTCCGGAGTGGTCATCCCTACACTAGATGGACCAGGTGCTGACTGGCACTCCTGAGAAGCTCGGCTACTCACACCAGTTCAGTCTTTGTCGGTCCGCACCTGAAGTTGTACTTAAGATTGGGCCTTGGCCTGGATCCACACCATAGGTACATCTGAAACCGATAAGATCATGCAACATCAGGAACCCTCAGAACTTTCTGATTGATCTGATTTGATCTGAGTTCAATCTGATTAATCTGATTCTAATCTGACTGATCTGATTTTTTTTGAATTAAGTATTGGAGGATTGAAATATTAATAACTAGAATCCTTTAGTCTCTTTATATATAATGCATAGATCAGAATTCCTTTAGAGCCATTTTCAGATCAATCAGATTGACATCAGATGGAATCAGATCAAATCAGATCAATCAGAAAGTTCTAAGGGTTCCTGATGAACGGAAATGATACATGAACTAACCTTTTTCCAGGGCGGTCTTCGGATTGATGTTGTTGTGCGGCAGAGAGCTCGGACTGCTAGCCCAGAGATAACGACTCTGGACGATTGGCCTGTGGAATGCTCTGCCAGTGATTGCACTGGGTGGCGGCGGTCGTTGGAGTGCAGGTTCACAATTCTGCCTCTTTGCTGGTACTATAGGCATCATCGGCATTAACATGTCTGCACTCCCGATGACCTGCAGACTTCCTACACAACAGCTGTTAATGTGCAATACAAGATTACTATGAGACAACACACCTTTGCGAGTTGATCCATTATTCTCATTGCCCAGCTTATCGTCCACTGCAATTAGGCCCTCCTTATCCCCATGCTGACACTTGTCTGGAGCTGCAGGGCCTAAATCTGAAATCAGTGCAGAATAAGGAACATACAACAAAGTCATTACCTTGTCCTCCCTCCAACATTGTCGTCAGTCTGATCCCTCCTCTTGACATCCGGAACCTCTCCACTGCTCGTAGGAGTGACTCTACAATGGTTCCATCAGGTGCTAGCATCACCCCACTGCCTCCACCATAACAAGTCTTGTACCACTCTGCAACCTTGATGAGCAAAGGGGGGAAACTCTCCAAGATGCATTTCCCATCTGAGGGACGGTCAATCCGAGTGCTAGCTTTGAGGTGCTTGACTTCTGCAATCACCTTTTCGATGACGACCTGCGATGCACGTCAGGGTGTATGTAGCTGGAAGATAGCATAGACACTTACTGCATCACTGCAAATGTGAGCGAGGCACCACGGCCTGTCTACCATCCCTGCATCTGCCACGTCGTCAAGATCTCTTTCAATCTGATATTCCATACTCTCAACGGTGGCTCGGAGAGTCGTCCAGTTGAACGTTATGCTTGTGGAAGAGCGAGAAGTGGTCATGTGGCAGGGCATTGGACAAGGACATTCTGCATGATGGGCCTCCCTAACACTCACAGACGACAGACCATGCATCGCGAAGTCATTCCATCTCCGACTGGGAGTTGCTGCATGCCACAGAATGCCTGCCCTTTGATTCGGGTTTGAGACAAAGTTAGTTTTGAGTCAGGTTAAGGTTAGATGATATAAGATCCAGGTAACCAGGCTGGTCCAGCCAGACCGACTTGACCAGGACCGGACAGTCAAAACTGGATTACATCAGCACGATGTGACATCATTTTTGTGATGATAAAATGCACAACATGTGACAAACAAAGCAGCATCAAAGTTCGCGCTTGGTCTCCTTCCCTCTCCCCACATCATTGCCTCCCTCAGTCACTATTAACCTGCGGTCTCTGTTCTCAATCATTGCTCATCCTCGCTTTATCATGTCTTCAATTGCGGACCTCAATGCAGCATACTCCACTGCTTGTGACTCGGTCAGTCTTGGTCTTGTTGCTGCAAGGGCAACATCCCCGTCGATGCCTCTGGGCATGCATGTCGCCTGGGTGCATGGCTTCATCCAGTGTTTGGTGTGTCACCCTCGGCTACCATCTCCGCTTCTATTCAGAGCTTTGTAGGAGCATTCTGATGCCATTCGAGCGAGCGCGGCCAACGTGTCTGAGGAGACTGCACTAGTCCCTGTTCCCTCGTTCATGCGCAACACCGTGCGAGTCTTCTCATCCATGTGGCCCGAGAATGTCAATCTCCACGCACTCTCTGATTATGCATATATCGATGGTCTCAGTTCATCATTCTGGATGGCAAGGTCGGAGCAGTTCTGTGGTCATCGCTGGTGGAAGGATGGTGCATTCCTGATTGTCATGAACAAATGTGTCAGCTGATGTCCATCACAGTACAGATATCTGACGCATCTTTCCCCATCTTCCACCTTCCACAAGACCTGGTCTATCCAATATATGATCTCACCCCCCTGCCTATACCCTCCCTTCTCTGGAGCTCACGCTTGCAGGCCCAATCAACACTGATGCCTGGCGTGGGTTGTTTGTAGAGTCACCAGCATCAGGAACCCTACAAACTTTCTGCTGTGTCTGATGTATCTGATTGTATCTGATTGTTCTTATAAATCTGAAATCTTATAAGTTATTTCTGATTATTTCTGACAGATGACACCCGTCTTAGGTGTCTGACTACCTGATGAATCTGAATGTTGTTATCAGTTTCTTCAGATTTCAATCAGATTTTATAAGATTTTATAAGATAGTTTGTAGGGTTCCTGATGAGAGTCTCTGCAATATGAAGGGCATCACGCTACCAGTAGTAGGTATCCCTCCTCAACTCTTCTGTCATTGCTTTTATACTGACATCGCACTGCTCAGACCAGCCGGACCAGCCTGCTGTGGGTCGCACACCTCTGGATGTCGACATGGAACATCAATCTCATGCCTCTGCATGGTGGCAGCGACCCGCAATGAGGAGTTCCGAAGGGCAGCTGCCCCAGCCTTTGCACGTTGTTCCGGCACTGCACGGAGTCTCTGTGCGCATGCCGGACAACATGCCGATCGACCGCTCATTGGTCCGAGAGGGTCTTTGACCGCTTGCTGCACTGCGGAGGCCAGCCCTGCCCCCCGTGTTCGGTATACCGAAGCAGCTGATGCACAAAGCCGACGGTCGCTCCAGGGTTCATTAATTTCTTGCATGTAATAGTAGCTAGGCATTTATCATAATTCACCTGCCGCGCGCCCCACATTTCGACTCTCGCACCCTCGATCTCGACCTTGTCCATTGTGCCACACATGACCACTGCAAGCTTGAACATCACCCCCACAGCATGAATGATAGTGAGCCAGATTGACATCCTGTACCCACGGAATGCAAAATGTGAAACGAGCACCCATATCCTGCACCCCGCACAACCTATCTCACATCCAAAACCTCTCCCCCGACCCAACGACTCGTGCACATTACACTGTCATGCAACATATCTCATCACTGTGGAGAATGAGTCGCAGAGTGGCCTTGGGCCATGTACGGAGGTGAGCACACCGCGAGCAACATGCAGGGAGGACACATACCTCAGGTAAGCACCCCACCCCTCTTGCATCACATACACATGCTGAGACATTGAACAACATACCCGCCCTGCTCCGCCCCATCACATGCCCATATATGCCCGCCAATGAGCCCGGGGACCACCGTGGAGTCCGTGCAGATGACATGACCAGTGCGAATCAGCACCACGCCCCCAGTCCCATCCCTTTGCAAGTCCCCGCAACTCTACCCACCAGTCTGGTGGTCCGGTGAAGACCGGCATGTTTTGGACCCCCGCAAACATATTGCGTGCCCACAAAGACAGCACTTGCCAGTCTCCCCCCTCTAGTCTGCTTTGAACCGCGAGAGCGAGCGCACACAAATGACCCCCGAACACATCCAACACCCATGTGGGAAAGGACGTGATGCCCGGTGGTTGCATGGCAAGCAAGGCACGGCCTCTCGAACTTGACAATGACGCCCTTGGCATGCCATGGAGCTGTGCGCAAGACTGGCAGACGGCGCTCGAGGACGCGGGCACAGGGGCAGAGTCAGTGGATGAGCGAGATCGGCAGGCTATGTGCACGAGAAATGGTAAGCAAGATCCCATTCTGCGAAGCAAAGTACAACTCACTCATGGTGTCGAATTCAGCTGAACTCCAATGAACCGGCTCATCCGGGAAAGGCATCAGCACATGGGAGATCGAAAAACGCGACAAAAGCAGCCAGAAACTGAATGCCAGATGAGATCTGCGCATCTAACTTGACGATGATGCCTTCGGTTTGGAACTGGTGGACAGCACTCCAGACTGGTCCTGCGGAAGGGTATGGGATCAGGCGCAGAGTCTGTAGGCGAGCGAGATCAGTAGGGTATGCAAAGGGGAAATGGTAAACAAGACCACCTTCTCAGAATGAAGCACGTGGCACTCACCACATTCTCCAGTCTGATTCGAACACATGCACACTGTGAGCAGCGTCATCGAGAGGATAGAACGTGATGTCGAAGGATTCAAGAATGCGAGAGTGTGCAGGGCATGCAATGGACACTGGAAAACCACATCGTGCTTGATGTCCAGCTGGAGCGTGTGACGCCCGAATCACAGACATGACCCGTACTCAGCACGCCCGGGCATCGCAGAGTGCCCACAATGGTGCCATTCTGGTGCACGCACTAACAGCGAAGAGCGGGCACCACGAGCGAAGACACGTCCTGCCTCCACATATTTGATGATGATGCCCTCAAGATGTCTAGCTCAAGGTGCTCAGGCAGACAGCAATGCGACGGCACAGCGGATGTATGGATTTCAAAAGTGCCATGCAAGAGGGGACTGGGAGAGTGGGAATACGAGGTGAGTACCACATTATCCCCGTGCGCAAAGGCCTCCTCCCCCCAATCTTTACTTCTAACTCCACGACGTGCCCTGCGAGCACGTGCGAACATACGCTCAGTGTCGCCACCGCTCACCATGACGATGAGCACTTCATCTTCAGAGTGTGACTGCTGCTCGCCGCAGGGTCTGAAAGCCACATGTCCGGGCAACGAAAATTTGTTTTTCGAGCTCCTGGTCTGTCCACCTTCCCCTTGGTTCATTTCGATGAAAGAGACTGACCACATCACATAGTGAGTCAGTGCACGTGCTGGGCTACTACGCCCAGCGCTCGGATCAGTGTGAACAGAAGTCCATTTGCATTGCCAACGAATATCTTCCGTCTACCACGTCCAACTGCCGCAAGCCTCGGGAGCCTGGACCTCAAAACTCTGAGGTGACAAATGCCTTCTATGAAGACATCAAGTCAATAACTGAAACATTGTCAAAACTGCATGCTTGAAACACTCACCAGCATCAAGCATGTGTGGGGCTGCACTCCACGCCCGTGCCATTGCTGACAGCATGTGAACTTTTGTGGAATATGAACATTTGCTCTAATGATAGTGGTCCCTGCTCGCCGCAGGGCCTCTGGGCCTGATTTTTGAAACCAAAATAACTGTTATTGGTGACCTCAAGGTGAGCTCCAATTCACCTTGGCTAATAATGAAAAAGAACTCATGAGAATGACACCGCAGATCACACTGGGCTCCACCCAGAGCTCGTGCAACTGTAAATGTTGACGTTCACAGACATCAACTCCGACTATTTGGCCTAATGACGGTGCTTGCCGCTTGCTGTGGGGAATCTGGCATCGAATTTTGGGCCGAAAAAAGCTGCTTGTTGCAAGCTTCTTGTGAGTTTCAGTTTCTCTCAGCTAATTACCATGACAAACTCATCAGAACAGCGTCGTAATGGTGCTAGGCTGCGTCAATCTTCACATGTGCCGTCCCTGCTCAGGGTGTCAACGGACACCTGTTGAATCAGACCTCAAAAGGTCATCTCTCCAGCCCGAGAACTTGCTCCCTGTAGGGGCCTGGACTGCATCTAACAATGCCCCACACCCATGCACAATGACGTGAAACCACTGACAACTGGCATCGAACTGGGTGAGCCCCATACAGCTGCCACTTACGAATCACCAGAGTCTGAGCCGGACTTCGTCAATCGCACGCTCCACAACGACATCGTCACCACTGCGATCCAGAACGGCTACGAGGCAGGTCTGATGGCTAGGCGAAAGTCAGGTTTCGCGAGGGCGTGAGGGGTTGGTGGGAAGCACGAAGGCAGGACAGAGCATGCATCATGAGGAGGGTCCGAGCGAGTGCACTAAGCAGGGTAGCCTTGAGGTGAGCACCCCCACATCACTCACCATGTCAATCAATGAGATCGACACTGACTTCCTCATGCACATATGCAAAGAGGCAGAGTATGGGGTCTAGGAGGAAGGACTAGAAGCAAGGATAACAATGGGGAGGAAAGAAGGCAGAAATGACACATACCGGGAGGGATAAAAAGCCACAAAATGCAAGGGAGTACCGCAACCAGTGCCCCAGATGAAGCTCCTGCAATCGACACATTCCTGCATCTCATGATGTCTTCGACACCCTGCACCAACTCGACACCCCCTATTCTATGCCTCGCACCACAGAGCTATTGCTTGCTCCTAGACTGTAACACCCTCGGCCTGCACCCATTGTTCCGATACCATGCAGAGTCTCTGACCGTGCATGGGACAGCACACCGGTTGACTACGCATTGGTCCGAGATGGCCTTCATCCTCATGCTACCCTGCGGAGGCCAGCCCCACCACCGGTGTTTGGTATACCAAAGCGAAAGGCTCGCAAAGCTGCCTGTCACTCCAGGATTGATTAGTTACTTTCATGTATTGAACTGGTCATCCCGCTGGCACTATGCAGGGGTCACCAGCAAGGCAACAGGGGTGAGCTCTTACTTGGAGGAATGCTCAATGTTTACATCATAAGTGAGAAGGGAGTTCGTTTCGGCGATGCATGAATTAAAAATACATGTGGTAACCAAATTTCGTAATTCGAGCCAGGCTCCCCCACAGGTTCCACACACCCTTCAATCCTCTCCTGTCAACGGAGACTGCAGATAGTCCCATTCTACATCTGCAAGGCTTCGCAGCTCCTCCACCTGGTTGATCGTAATTGCGCAATGCTTGATGATGAGAGTGAGCCGTGTCCCAAATGCTGCATAGCGATGGGACAGGGATTGCTTGAGAATGTAGCCAATAGCATAGGAAGGACGAGAAACCTCATATATGGACCACGGACTATCCCGAGGCCTGGGGTAACTTGTATTAAAATTGACTTCCATGAACTCGATACATAATAGATTTCTGAAGAGGTGCGGGAACGAGTCTGGCATTGGGACCTCGTCGACTTCATCTGAGTTCAAGATTGTGATCGGCTCGACTTCATCTTTCTCCAGAGGAGGGGGCATAAAGGAGCGGGGTGCGGCTAAAGCCATACAGAGCATACAGCCACTGTCGTCCTTCACTGCGATGGTTTCAATGCCGGTGTAGGCATGGAAACCAGAGAGCCAGTCGCGAAAAGTGATCTTCTCGATGATATTATTGTCCCAGTGTTCCAAACCGTGGTCCTCTCCAAAGTCCAGAACAAGATGTCATATCTGACATTTGGTCTCTGTGCTTGGGACATGATTGAGGTCCTCTATCATGGAGCGCCTCTCTGGAGGTCTCTCATCATCATACCCATCGGTATTGGTGTACATGACAACCAAGATGTTTGGGAGATCTGGGTCAAAGGTGGGATGGCCGGTGTGATCAGAGAAGGGAGGATATCCTGATAAGTAGATGTCTCAGGCTAGGTTATAAGAGATAAAACCAATGCGCATGCTCAGGGGATGGGGTGAGATGTGACTATCAATGAATGTTGTGAGTGGGGCAAATTCGCTAGCCTGAGGGTGATCGCCGAGGATGAGGACATTGCAAGAGGGAGGTACAGTGATGTGCTTGATGACATGCACCATGTGCAGGAATGATTTGTCCTGACATGTGAATTTTTATAGAGAACCGAATGTGACCACAGGCATGACGGAAGGAGGGGAGGGGAGAGGAGGGAAGCAGTGGGAGAGAAACAGCATTTGAAGGTTGGACATCTGACCAAGAGCTTCAAGCATCTCTCTAAAAGCGTTGACGCTGGGTGGAGCAACAGGAGGTGCCTCTTCAGATGCTACATAGTCTGATGGATGGTCAAAAATAATCTTGTGGTCAGGATCAATATTTAGCAGATCTGATCGGGTGGATTTATTATTAATGTGGAGATTGGTGAGACCATGTAGAATACTCCCGGACCACACCGGGATGACACAACGAAGTGTCATCTTACGAAGCAATGGAGCATGATTGTCAAAGAGGTCAGCGGGGAGCATATCGATACCTTGATAGGAGGACCATCTAGGGAGCGTATAAATCACCGATTCAATCATCGGGGCTGGATGGGCCATGGATGGCCAGAGGTTTTGCATGCTGCTGACAAAAAAGTTTTGGAGGGAAAGGTCGCAGATGTGATGGATTGTTCTGGAGAGCAGCTCAACAGTATCCAAGGTAGGGGGTTCCATCTGGTATAGGTGATAGAATAAGAGAGGGGCAGAGACCAGGACCGAATGACCATTGCATTTCGCAATGGCATACGGAGTCCATCACTGATGGTTGTCCAGAGGCTTGGATCCTCGAGTGCTCTGTATCTCAAAGTGTGGTAGACATGGGTGACATTGACCCACCCTAGGTCTTTGAGACCCAACCGCTGGTTGGCAGCGAGAAAATGGACTATGCGCATGCACACTTCGGTGGGGATGCAGATCAGGGGTGATAATCTGTTTTGCCAAGCACGAGCATTGGGGGTGAGGAGGAGTAGCTGGTTTAGCTCTCCGTCAATGGCAGCTCGCTGCTGTTCTATATCAACTGGGTCAGGGTGTACAGGAATCCTGGAAGGGGATGTGAGTAGTCAGTACTCCAAACATTGATGGATGAAAGATCCTGCCGGACTTGCCTCAAGATCTGGAAACTTGATCCGGTCGACATGATGTATATTCGAGTGACAGATAGAGCAACAATAAGTAAGGGTAGTCGTTGAGGCAGAGAAAAACTAACAAATGTGGACTATGGATGAGCAGTTTATATACAGCTGGCCAGGGTGACAGGTGTGTGGCGTTATGACTACATTTGACTGGATTGACAGTTGCATAATGTGGCGGTGCATGAGAAGACCCCGTATAATTGGTATGGACTGGTATACAACTGGGGTCAATTTTTTTAAAGCCTGTGTCCAGACAGCCCAGTCAGAAGGCCCTGAATCTATGCCAATGAAGCTTTGGTTCCAGCCTGATGTTGTACAATTTCGTCGGGATTGTGTACCTGATCTGCTGAAATTCAGATTTTCTCCCAATTTTTTCTCCTTAGCGGGAACCCTGTAGGCCCCCATGTCTGGACAGTAACCCAGCTTCCGGCAAGCTTGGGCCAATTTGTCTTCACTCTAACCTAGCTGATGTGGAGCACGCACGGCTATAGCTTAACCTTACAAGACATCGACAATGTTGGGGGTCTCTGCATTAGGAAAAACTGAAGTTTCATTAAATCAGGTGATGTGCCTACAGAAGCACTGATGTGCCTATAGAAGCATTGATGGTAACTACTGGTGTTCTTCAGCAGATACTGTAGCTCATATCATTCTACGGTAGCCTTCTATAGCTCTCTATAGTTATACTATGTTTTCAATTCATTATATTTCTTGAATGTTTCTGAAAAATAAACTTGTGCTTGTGTTTTTCATATAGTTTGACTTCTTTGATGACTCATGTACTATCACCACAAGTGACATGTCACGTACACATGTAGCGCATCTCTTGCAGCTCCTCACTCTGCATTTGTGTCCTAGGGCAAGCAAAGCACAAGTAAAAAAAAATGTGAGTGTATTCAAATAATCCTGATTAACATCTTCTAGGAAGTTCACCAGCACATCAGCAATTTTAGTTATCAAAAGGTATGTGTGATTGATGCTCTAACTGACTATTTTATATCCTAGATTTCGATGTTGTGTACCAAGAAGTGCACCGACTTGCATGTATGTACATGCATTCGAAAGGTACAGATCACCGCTTTCTGGAACACTAAACATGTCTCCGGTGCGTTTCCTCGTTGTAACGATATTCCAGGAACATGTTTTTGCTGACAGTTTTAGGGATTTCATTCTAGTGGCTCTAGTTTTGCAGCTACCAGGTTGCATGATGGCGCGTTTGAAAGCTCTTGATGAGCTCTTTCCAACACGCCAAAAACATCTGCGGTACGTCCATTATTTGCTATGATACAGCCCATTCTTGTTTAGAGGGGCGATTTTTAGAAGTTCTCAGATCGGGTCATGCATGACACTGTTCGAAAGCTATGATCAACCGCTTTCCAGAACAGTTGAAACGTTAGCGGTGCGTTCTCTCGTTGTTGAGATAGGCCTGAAACAATATTTGACCTCCATTTTCAGAGATTTTGCCCCTATGGGACGGGTTCTGCCCCTATCATGGGGCATGATGTTGAAGTCTTTTGACTCAGCATCCTAGTGCAAAATCACAGCACAGTCAAGACTCGATCCTAGGTCCTTCTGCAAGCATGCGGACACCTGGAGTCGAGCCTAGGACTTGTGACTAGCTTGTAGTCTCTGAGATTCGATCTTAGAGACACTTGCTTAGTGCGCACTACTCGGGAGTTGAACCTATGACCTTATGCTTTAATGCACTAGTCAGGATTCGAACCCGGGACCCTTACAGGTCAGTCTAGCACACTTTACCACTTAGCCAACTGGTTGTTGTTACAGGACTATTTTTCTCGCTCATATTGCCTTGTCTATTGCACTGCTTACTCTATGGCTTACTTCACTTTCGCTCTTTCGGGCCTTGCCCTTGTTGGTTGTGTCTACTGTACAGTTTTGAAGCCACTGCCCGGCAACTTCCGTAGAGCGTCGTACACCTGCGGTCCCATCGACTGTGAGCTCCTTAGTTGCTCACATTGGACTGCAGGTGTGTTATAGTGTTTCTTTCTCATGTATCTAGTTGCTCACATTGGACTGCAGTCTCTAATCGATCCCTGTGTCTCCCTTTCGCTTCCTGCACTCCTGAGTCGCTCCCTATCGCTCAGATTCGCACTTTGACAGGTTATGGGCCCTACGCTCTAGCGAAGTTTTCACATCATCGATATCTGCCCATCCACTCATCCGATCTCACCGATCTTTCGCCAACGACGTCGCCTCTCCGTACCTTCGTTGCCCACAAGTTTTCGCGCCGATTCGCTGAGCCATCCGGTCTTAACATCGTTGAGTTACTCTACATCTATCCCTTATATCTCTATCCCCTCCGCTCCCAAAAAGCGTCGACCCTTCATTTTATCGACTTCTACCTTCGACAATCAAGCCCGCTACACTATAGTGCCTTGCTGGTCTTCCTCGGTCCGACTCAGATATGTCAAACCCATTTTCGCACCTCATGCAAATTTCGAGGCTTTCGTCCTCGAACTATGTCCAGTGGAGTGAGGAGATCACCGCGGTCTTGAGGTTGAGGGGTCTATGGGGTATTGTGAGTGGTACTGAGCCGAAGCCAGATGTGAAGGAGACGGATAAGGTTGCCGATTGGTTGGAGAAGCACGATAAGGCTCTTGGTGTGCTGTTTCTTGCTATTGCCCCGGACCAGCGCATCCATATCCAGGCTTGCAAGTCCGATGCTAAGCTTATCTGGACCACCCTTCGTTCTGTTCACCTCTCGCAGCGTCCCGGTGCTCGATTCAATGCCTACGACGATCTCTTCTCCATCCGCAAGGGTGAGGAGGAGTCTCTCGCATCCCTGATGAACCGCATCGATGAGGCCATTCTCCGTGTTCAGAACCTGCGTCCGGAGTCCTTCGACATCACCAAGCTCGACGAGGAGCTCGTTTGCATGACCATGATCCGTTCTCTGCCCTCTGAATACTCCTCCTTCTCCTCTTCCTTGCTCTTACTTGAGAAGATGGATCGTTCGTCGCTTCAGGCAGCGTTCCGCAACGAGGAGATCAATCGCATGCATCGATCCGGCGACGTTTCAGGCAAGGATGGTGCCTCTGCACTTCGAACTTTCTCCAAGCCTCCGCGGACCGGTGGCAAGGGTACGCCCTCAGGCCCGCGTGTGACGTGCACATACTGCAAGAGAGGTGGTCATAGCGAGGAACAGTGTCATCGGAAGGCCTGGGACGAGAAGCAGAAGGCAATGGCATCAGGATCTACCTTTGCAGCTCCCGCGGTCGCTCATTCTGCCTCCGTTGTTCAAGAGTTTGCTGGAAGTGCAAGTCCTTCACTCTCACTCTCTCTCACAGCCTCTGCCTCACCCTCCTTCGTTGCTAACGATTCCTGGAATGCAGACACTAGGACCACGTCTCATATGACCTCCCATCGCTATTGGTTCATCGACTACACTCCGCACGTTGTTCCTGTTCGTCTCGCAGACAACAAGGTCGTCTATGCTGCAGGAGTAGGCTCGGTTCAGTTTGTACTAGTGGTCGGAGGAAAGGAGCAGCAGCCAGTCATCTTTACTCGAGTCCTTCATGTCCCTGATCTCCGCAATAATCTCCTCTCAGTTCTCTTCCTCACTCGAGCCAAGGGCTTCACTGTTGTGATCAAAGGCGACTGTATGCGATTCGAGCGCGCTGGTGAGCTGTTCTTCACTGCTCGAGTCAACGGCTCGAACTCTGCCTTCCTCGAGGGTCACACTGTCCACTCGATCGCCTTTGCACGTCTTGCATCGACTCTTCCTCTCGATATGTCTCTCTGGCATCGTCGACTCTGTCACCATCACATCGCTGGTGTCCAGCGCCTCATTCGTAAAGACCTCGTTACTGGCCTCGATCTCCAGTCATCTGCAACACCGGATCCGATCTGTGTCGCTTGTCTTGCAGGCAAGATGCATGCAGATCCCTTTCCGAGCTCCTTATCTCGCGCGGACTCGCCTTTGCAGCTTATTCACACAGATCTTCATGGCCCTCTCGTTGTTCAGTCCATCGGAGGTTACAAGTACTGGATCAGCTTCATTGACGACTACTCCCGCTTTCGCACCATCTATCTGCTTCGCACGAAGGATGGGGCCTTTGCTACTTTCAAGGCATTCAAAGCTTATGCTGAGAATCACTTCGACTCGCAGATCAAGGGCTTGCGAGATGATAAGGGGGGTGAGTACATGTCGAACGAGTTCATTGCTTTTACCACCGCTGCAGGCATCACTCGTCAACATACCGTGCGGAACAGGCCTCAGCAAAATGGAGTAGCTGAGCGTGCGAACCGTACGATGGATGAGGGGGTTACCACGATGCTGGCGGAGTCTGGGCTGCCGAAGACATTCTGGGGTGAGTGTCTGGCGGCCTATGTGCATGTTTGGAACTGTGTGGGTACCTCTGCTGTCGAGAATGCCACTCCCTATCAGCTCTGGCATGGCGCGAAGCCTGATGTCTCGCGTCTGCGAGTGTGGGGATGTGCAGCCTATGTGCATGTGCAGAAAGACAAGAGGAGGTCCCTGGATCCCCATATGGAGAAGTGCATCTTTATCGGGTATCCGGAGGGGTACAAGGGTTGGAAGTTTTATAATCCGCAGACTCGCAAGTCTGTAATCAGTGAGTGTGCCACTTTCGATGAGCGTGACTTTCCTAGTCATTCTAGGAACTCCCCATCGACGTCTACACCCTCTTCTCCTTCGCGTTTGCTTGCTTCCTCGCCTGATGCTCAGGATTCTGCTCCGATGATTGTGCCGGTTCTGGAGGGGGATGGTGACGCACCCTCTTCTCAGCCGTCAGTCAGAAGACAGCCTGTTGCTGAAGAAGAGGAGCACGACAGCCTGTTGCTGAAGAACAGGAGCACGACGTTGAACCGGCACTCTCTCCTCCGCCTGCAGCCCCTGCTGCTCTGCCGCCTGCTGCAGCCCCTGCTGTTCAGCCTGCTCGTCGGGGTCGCTCTGTGACTCGAGGGACCACGCCTGCCTTGCCAGAGCGTCGAGGAACTCGAGAGCGCAAGCAACCTGGCGAGTGGTGGAAGACTCCCAAGACCGATCCGAAGCCCTCTGGGTCCAAGATCAAGTCCGCGGCCAAGTCTTCTACCAAGGTCCAAGCTCCTCCGCCCTCCATTCATGAAGCTCGGGAGCCTACACCTGCAGTATCGTCATCTGGATCTGGCTTGGACATTGAGGACGTCGAGCAGACTTCAGCTGATGCTTCAGAGCCCGAGGAACAGGAGAGAGACAGCCCCGATGAGCTTGATCTTCTCTCCGAAGGTGCGATGCTCTCTTCTGCTGATTCTGAGCCCATGTCCTTTCGCGAGGCAATGCAGCGTCCCGATGCACAGGACTGGCTTCTCGCATGTCAGGAGGAGATGGAGGCCCACAAGTGCAACGGCACTTGGTCTGTAGGTCCGCTTCCACCTGGTCGCACTGCGATTGGGTCTCGGTGGGTCTTCAAGATCAAGCGGAACCCGGACGGCTCTATCGAGCGATACAAGGCTCGATTGGTTGCCAAGGGGTTTAGCCAGCGGCCAGGCATGGACTTCAACGAGACCTTCGCTCCCACATGCAAGTTTGCCTCTATTCGCACTGTCCTTGCTCTTGCAGCCATCGAGGACCTCTCCCTTCGCTCTTTCGACATCTCCCATGCCTTCATCAATGGTGATCTCGATGCAGAGGTCTACATGAAGCAGCCAGAGGGGTTTGTAGAGGGCGATCCAGGTGATGTGTCTGCACTGATGAAGTCTATCTATGGATTGAAGCAGGCTGCACTGTTGTGGAAGAAGAAGTTGACGAAGATCCTCGTGCACAAGATGGGCTTCACCTGCATTCACTCGGACAACAGCATCTATGTTTTCCAAAAGGGTGATGTGCGAGTCATAGTGCCTGTCTTTGTGGATGATGGGACGATGGCATCCAACTCGGAGAAGCTTCTTGATGAGCTCTTGGAGGAGTTAGCCTCTCACTTCAAGCTTCGGGATTTGGGTGCGACTTCATTTCTTCTCGGTGTTGCAGTGACCCGGGATCGCTCTACTCGTCGTCTCTTCCTCTCCCGGTGCCAGTACATCCTCGATATGCTCGAGCGCTACAATCACAACGATTGCAAGCCTCTCTCGACACCGATGGAGCCTGGATTGCAGCTTTCGAAGGCCATGAGTCCGCAGACCCCGCAGGAGTGTGAGGAGATGGAGAGCATCCCCTACATCAGTGCAGTCGGTTCTCTCCTCTATCTCGCAGGTGGCACGCGCCCGGACATTGCTTATGCTGTCGGGGTTCTCTGTCGCTTCACCTCCAATCCTGGCATGGCACATTGGAAGGCCGTTCAGCACTTGCTCAAGTATCTCAAGGGCACAGTCGACTTGAAGCTTGCTTATGGTCCGAGTCCCTCTGGGACTTCGCCTGAGCTCTTCTCTGCCTATTCTGATGCTGATCATGCAGGCAACCCAGACAATGGTCGTTCCACATCTGGCTATGTCCTCCGCATCGGTACTGGTGCTGTCAGCTGGCGTTCGAGGCTTCAGACAATTGTTGCCACCTCTACTACTGAGGCTGAGTACATTGCTGCCTTCGACGCTGGTCAGGAGGTCTGCTGGATGCGCAACCTGCTTTCAGAGTTTGGCTATGATGTCCTGTCACGTCCTTCGACTCTGCACATGGACAATCAGTCTGCCATTGCCTTTTCGAAGCATCCGGAGCACCACGGTCGGATGAAGCACATGCAGCTTCGGTTCTACTGGTTGAGGGACCAGGTAGACTCTGGAGTGTTGCATCCTGTGTTCCTTGGGACTGCGGACATGCCTGCGGACGCACTGACGAAGGCCCTGGCGAGGGATCGCGTTGTTAAGTGCCGGGAGATGTTTGGATTGGTTGAAGGTTAGAGAGTCGAGAGATTCGGAGGGAGCTGAGTGGTGTTATGTTTCCTTTCTCTCTTTCTCTCATGGTCTCTGTTTGCTTTGCTGCACTTACTCTCTTTTGTTTCTTTTGCTCAGACATGCCTCATCCAGGGGGAGTGTTGAAGTCTTTTGACTCAGCATCCTAGTGCAAAATCACAGCACAGTCAAGACTCGATCCTAGGTCCTTCTGCAAGCATGCGGACACCTGGAGTCAAACCTAGGACTTGTGACTAGCTTGTAGTCTCTGAGATTCGATCTTAGAGACACTTGCTTAGTGCGCACTACTCGGGAGTTGAACCTATGACCTTATGCTTTAATGCACTAGTCAGGATTTGAACCCGGGACCCTTACAGGCCAGTCTAGCACACTTTACCACTTAACCAACTGGTTGTTGTTACAGCTCTATTTTTCTCGCTCATATTGCCTTGTCTATTGCACTGCTTACTCTATGGCTAACTTCACTTTCGCTCTTTCGGGCCTTGCCCTTGTTGGTTGTGTTTACTGTACAGTTTTGAAGCCACTGCCCAGCAACTTCCGTAGAGCATCGTACACCTGCGATCCCATTGACTGTGAGCTTTTTAGTTGCTCACATTGGACTGCAGGTGTGCTATAGTGTTTCTTTCTCATGTATCTAGTTGCTCACATTGGATTGCAGTCTCTAATCGATCCCTGTGTCTCCCTTTCACTCCCTGCACTCCTGAGTCGCTTCCTATCGCTCAGATTCGCACTTTAACAAGAATGCTATAAATTAGTAGATTCCAATACACTTGAGAACAAGTAAATCCATCAAGGACTGACTGAGATAGCTAGAGATCAAGCATACTAGAGAAAACAATACAAGAGTGCTTTGCATTCTGCGAGTTTTGCACTGATCAAGATGCATAAAATATGACTCGAAAGCTATGATCAAGTAGATTTTGATTCATTTGAGAATCGGTGAATCGGCTAAGAACTGATTGAGATAGCTGCAGATCAAGCAAACTAGAGAGAAAATACAGAAGTGCTTTGTGTTCTCCAAGTTGTGTACAAATCAAAATGCATAAAATATGACTAGAAAGCGATAAATGAGTAGATTTAGATGCACTTGAGAATGAATGGAACGGTCAAGAACTGACTGAGGTAGCTGAGAATAAAGTATACTGGAGGAGAAGTACAGAAATGGTTTGCATTCTGTGAGTTCTGCATGGATCATAACACATAAAATATGGCTAAAAAGTGATGAATAAGTAGATTTAGATGCACTTGAGAACGAGTGAATCGGTCAAGAACTGACTGGGCTGGCCAGAGATGAAGCATACAAGGGGGAAAATACAGGAGTGCTTTGCATTTTGCAAGTTTTGCACAGATCAAGATGCAAAAAATATGATTAGAATGTGATGAATGAGTAGATTCTGATGCATTTTAGAATGAGTGAATCAGTTAAGAACTGATCAAGTTACAGTCAAAGAAAAAGTTAGGCCAGAGCTAGAATTAAACCTGCAAACTCGTCAGATTGATGATCTTGCAATTATATAAGCCAACTGCCAAATGGGGGTAGTTACCATTGAGCATGTCGTTTTTGATAGAAAAACCTAGTATAGAGTAAATGATTCTAAGGAATCGTAACAATGAGGCAACCATCGGCAGAAAGTGACCATTAAATGAGGCAAACAAAAGGTTCATCAACCTATGCAGACTGAGCAAATTCCTCACCATTGCTCTCTACAAAATCTGTCTCTGCAAACCTGACATGAGACTGACTGAATGGACAGACCCTTGCCATATGACCCTTTTCACCACAAGTATAGCACTTGCTAGAGGACCCTGTAAACTGGGTTTGCCTGGCGACCAAAGCTTGGTTGGATACTGAGTGTCTGTCCTGGGAATGGCTCAGCTGAGACTTCAGGCCAGAGATACATGACATGACACTGCTGAGAGTGAGATCAGAAAAAGGAATTCCACCATGGTACAGCTGTACCATGAGATAAAGTGCTGCTACATCGGAGCTCATACTAAGACTGAATCTTTCAACAGTCATTAATGATTTGATCACATAGTAGATTGCTATATAGTATATGTACTTATTGAGTCTGCTCAATGTATACTAAAAATGATTGAGCAACATAGATCACAAAACTGAGTTTTTGTGTGAGTTCTACATGGATCATAACACATAAAATATGGCTAGAAAGCGATGAGTGAGTAGCATCCAATCCACTTGAGAACAAGTGAATCGGTAGAGAATTGACTGAGATAGCTAAGGATCAAGCATACTAGGAGAAAAAATACAGAAGTGCTTCACATTCTATAAATTCTGCACGGATCAAAATGCAAAAAATATGGTTCAAAAGTTATAAATGAGTAGTATTTGATCCACTTGAGAATGAGTGAATCAATGGAGAATTGATTGAGCCTACTCAGAATCAAGCATACTAGGAGAAAAAATACAGAGATGCTTCATGTTCTACGAGTTCTGCATGGACTAAAATGCATAAAATATGACTAGAAAGCAATGAATGAGTAAATTCCGATACATCTAAGAATGAGTGAATCAGTCAAGAACTGACTGAGCTAGCTGGGGATCAAGCATACTAGAGGAAAAAATACAGGAATGCTTCACATTCTGCAAGATCTGCATGGATCCAGATGCATAATATATGGCTAGAAAGCGATAAATGAGTAGATTCTGATGCATTTGAGAATGTGTGAATTGGTCAAGAACTGACCAAGTTACAGTAAACAAAGTGTAAAAGAAAAAGTCTGGCCAGAGCTGGAATTGAACCAGCAAACTCATCAGATTGAAGATGTGTAATTATATAAGCCAACTGCCTAATAGGCATAGTCATCATTTTGGTGTCATTTTCACTATAAAAAGATGGTATAGAGTAAACGATTCTAAGGAATCGTAATCTGGGTTGACCTTAAATGAAAGTGATGTGAGATGAGAGAATAGTGTAATGAGTTTGGACCTAGATAGAGAAATGAATTTGTAAGTTCTAAGAGAGCACAATGCACTGACCTGATCAAGAAATTGAACAAAATCCTGAGGCTCATCAATGTGAAGATGACTTGGAATCAGACAGATGGTCCTCCAGGCTTGGCTATGGACAAGGCACATGGTAAGTGCATGATAATCAGGATCTGCACAGATTCTTGTCCAGACTTCTGTTGGAAGAGATGGCATAGGGATGTGAATATCAATGCTGGTGTTCATAGTGAGATTGTTTAGAGTTGTAGAAGCTGACAGAGTGAAGAGCAAGAGAGCAAGAGCAAAGAGATGATAAGGATTGATAAGGATCTGTACATCTGAAAACCGAGTTTTATTTATGTAATCATCAGTCACATAAACCATTCTGACACACTTGATTAAAGTTGAGAACAAGTAAATGAGTCAAGAACTGACTGAACTAGGTGAGAATATAACATACTAGAGGAGAAAATACAGAAATGGTTCATGTTGTGCAAGTTCTGCATGGATCATAATACATAAAATATGGCTAAAAAGCAATTAATGAATAGATTCTGACACATTTGGAAACAAATGAATCAATCAAGAACTGACAGAGCTAGCTATAGATCAAGTATATTACAGAGGAAAATACAGAAATGGTTTGTGTTCTGTGAGTTCTGCATAATGCATAAAAGCCTAATATGGCTGGAAAGAAATAATGAGTACATTTCACTTGAGAACGAGTGAATCTGTCAAAGACTGATCAAGTTATATTAAATCTAGTGTAAACAAAAGTTTGGCCTGACCTGGAGTTGAACCTGCAAACTCATCAGATCAGTGATCTTGCAATTAGATAAGCTGACTGCAGTGGTCATTTTGGTGTCGTTTTCGATAGGAAAACCCAGTATAGAGTAAATGATTCTAAGGAATTGTAACAAGCTACATGGACGCCTCTACCAGAGCTACAACAGGAGGATCAGTCAATGCTAGGAACACCGAGATAGAAACCCCTACTTTTCTCCTCACAATGGCTCGAGCCATGCAACAGATGAATGAGTCCGACTTGCAAGAAGCTCGGACCCTCATGCAAGCTGCCCTCAATCTTGAAGTACCTGAAGACCAAGAGGGTTTTTAGAGCGTCCTCATGCCATGATGTCATAGAGGATGAAAGGTCTGCAAATTGCTTCTCCAAATCATTTTGATATACTCTCGATGCCAGATGATGATGTTTCAATGGACTCTTATTTACTAAATTGACTGGCCAATTTACACGTATCCTCATTGAAATATAATGGTTCTCCATCCATCCGTATTATCATCATGATTTTAGGAAAACAACAAAATGTCGCTGTTAAAGGTCTGGTGGACAGTGGAGCCACAGGCATTCTTATCAATTGGAGGATTGTCAACCAGTATCACATCAAGACAATTCCCTGTCAAAGTGCGAATCTGAGCCATAAGAAGCGACTAAGGAGCACAGGAAGCGAAAGGGAGACACAGGGATCGATTAGAGACTGCAATCCAATGTGAGCAACTAGATACATGAGAAAGAAACACTATAGCGCACCTGCAGTCCAATGTGAGCAACTAGAAAGCTCACAGTCAATAGGATCGCAGGTGTACGATGCTCTACGGAAGTTGCTGGGCAGTGGCTTCAAAACTGTACAGTAAACACAACCAACAAGGGCAAGGCCCGAAAGAGCGAAAGTGAAGTAAGCCATAGAGTAAGCAGTGCAATAGACAAGGCAATATAAGCGAGAAAAATAGAGCTGTAACAACAACCAGTTGGCTAAGTGGTAAAGTGTGCTAGACTGTCAGTACCTGTAAGGGTCCCGGGTTCGAATCCTGACTAGTGCATGAAAGCATAAGGTCATAGGTTCAACTCTCGAGTAGTGCGCACTATGCAAGTGTCTCTAAGATCGAATCTCAGAGACTACAAGCTAGTCACAAGTCCTAGGTTCGACTCTAGGTGTCCGCATGCTTGCTGAAAGACCTAGGATCGAGTCTTGACTGTGCTGTGATTTTGCACTAGGATGCTGAGTCAAAAGACTTCAACATAAACAGCATTCAATCAAGCATTATAGGCCATTGATTAAAGAATTTGCAGTACCAGGTGGACTTGATTTTGCAATTACTGAGTCTAAACACATCAAAGCTGTCAAAGAGTCATGGAGATGTTCTAGCAGATTCAATGCACTTGGCCAGATGCTAATGACCAATCAGAGGCTTGACAAACTCAATGCTTGTACAAAGGACTTTATTGATTGTGACATGTTAGATAAGCCTTTGCAATTTGAAGCAGAACAGTCAGAAAATCTACCAGATCCAACTGCAGGAGAATTGAACAATGAGGACATAAGACTTCCAAATTATGGAGTTGCTGAAGGACATAATATTGTTGCTCAAGTGACTCTTTCAGCTACATGTAAAAGAGGATATCCTCAAAAGTTATCACAGCTTGTAGAGACATAAAATCTACCAAATCTTCCTATACTTATCTGACAGTTCTTATATGATCAGTTGTATGGAACTCCTAAATTAACCTCTATGGATGTTGATTTGGATACTTGTCCATCAGCACCTCACAAGATTGATGTGTTTCACTCTGCTATGGCAACATATTATGCTCCTAGTGATGTATCAGGAATAACAGGCATGCATTGTCATCGTATCTATTCTTTATCTCACTGGTGCAATGGACCTATACAATGTGACTGTGTTTTTGTTTAGCATGATCTTGATCTACCAGGAATGAGGAGAATTTATGTTGCATGAGTTAGAATGTTTTTCTCCTTTAAATATAATCAAAATGTCTATTTCTGTGCACTTGTTAAATGGTTTGTACCTATTGAAGATACTCTTGATACAGATACAGGAATGTAGATTGTGGAGCCAGAGGTTAATGATCAGGATCAGAATGTAATGAGTGTAGTTCATCTAAACACAATTTATTGGGGAGCATATCTTATTGGAGTATATGAGACTGAGTTTCTTCCCAAAGATTTCAAACATACTTATTCTTTGGATGCATTTTCCTCTTTTTATGTAAACAAGTACTCTGATCATCATGCTTATGATTTTGCTTTCTGAAGATTGACTTTGAATGGTTGTTTTCTTTTTCATTATTGTACATTATTTGGTCTTTATCTGTATACTATCAGTTTTGTCAATATGATTTTACTTTAGCAAGAACATATGTTTCTAGTGAGTTTTAGTGAAGTGCCTCTTCAACTTAATAGAGTAAGAATCTTATCAATTTTGACTTATCATTTTGACATTAGTACTTTGATATTCAACTTTGATTTTGATTCTTACTACTAGTAGTGATTAATACTATAATACCAACTTCAGATCTCTTTGTATAACATCTAATAACACTTATTGAAACTGACTCTCAACTCAAACTAAGTGATAGACTTGTAAAGTAGACTGATAGATATCTAATTTTTAATGAGATTTCTAATCTTGTCTGAAGAGATCTGATGCATCTGTCTAAAAACTGATAGACATCTGACTTTTTAAAGTGATTCTGATCTTGTCTAAAATGATCTGACACAACTGTTTAAAAACTGATAGATAGCTAATTTTCAAGACAATTTCTGACACTTAACTAATGATATTTGATGCATCTGCTTGAAAACTAACAAGCATCTAATTTTTAATAAGATCTCTGATCTTCACTGAAGATATCTGATATATCTACTTGAAGACTAATAGATATCTAATTTTTAAAAGCATTTCTGATACTATCTGAAGATATCTGATGCATCTGCCAAGAAACTAACAAGTATCTAATTTTCAAAAGTATATCTGACATTAGCTGAACATGTCTAATGTTATCTGATCACTGCTGAGAGAAAATTGTCAGATTGCAAAAATGATCAGTTGCTACAGATTGATCAGAAGCTTTCAGACACAATTAGATACTATGAGCACAATCAGACCTGTCAGAAAATTATCAAGGTTCCTGATGATGCTTATCATGCACTCTAGGTGAAAGTGCATCTTAGAGAGGGGGTGATATCACAGATCACTCCATTTCTCTCTGCCTTCTTCTCTGCCATCAAGGCATTACGTCAGTCATGTGCTCCAGTAGCCTCATCACATGTTCACTTTCTCACATGACCTAGGGCTATCCTTCACCCATGTCCTCATCAGGAACCCTTAGAACTTTCTCATTGATCTGATTTGATCTGATTTCAATCTGACTGATCTGATTTTTTTAAAGTCAAGTACTGGAGGATTGAAATATCAATAAATAGAAGCTTTTAGTCTGTTTATATTTAATGCATAGATCAGAATTCATTTAGAGCCTTTTTCAGATCAATCAGATTAACATCAGATCAAATCAGATCAAATCAGATCAATCAGAAAGTTCCAAGGGTTTCTGATGCTTGTTCCTCTTTGGGACATCCTATTGTTCTCCCTTCCATTGTTCTCCATTTGGCTACCATTGTTCTCACTCTATTGTTCAACCCATTATGGTGTCTATTGTTCTTTTCCCATTGTCACTCCAGTACTTATAGGCTCCCTGTTGCTCACCTATTTCCCTAGATTGTCCATTTTATCTGTACTGTACTGTATCTCCAATATAGGTCACTGTGCTGCTAGTCACTCTCTGCTCTCTTGCTCCCATCATTGCTGGTGACTTGGGTGGTTCTCTGCTGTCTACAACTGAGTCTTGACACATGAACTGAAATTGAACTTGCAAACTCAAAAGAACTCACACTTCACTATCGAGTTTTGATTATGTAATCATCACATGATCACCATCATAGTATGACCATACTATGATAAATTGCTCATGTAATCACAACTATAGTACAACTGTACCATGAAAAAGCACTGTTACATTAGAGCTCATACTAAGATTGAATATTTCAACAATTATTAAATAATTTGCTCATATAGTGTATTGCTATATACTTACTATTGCTATATAACAATATACTTATTGAGTGTGCTCAATTTATATTAAAAATGATTGAGCAATATAGATCACAACGTAAATGTCCATCAGAACAGCGAACAATGTCTGGCACAGTCATTCCAGGCTGCAGATGCTCTAAAATTATTTTCAAAGACTCATGCATCATATGTCTCCTAAATCTTTGAAAGTTAATGTCATCTTGAGATTCTCTGTCTACTTTTCCAACAGATAAAAATCCAACCACACTGACTGTATCACGATAAGCACGACAAACATTATTGTGCACATTGCCAATAGATGCATACAAGGGATAATACTCATTGTTTCCTGTATCAACAGACACAGTTGTCTTATCACTACCCAGAATAATAAGCACAAACATAGCACCATGAGTTTTTGGATCTTCAGCAATTTTATCAGCTTAATGCCATGCCCAATTTCTAGACATAAAATCTGACCACTGTCTTTTGCCATTTGCCTTAAAATTCTGACGTGGAGAATAGTCAAAGTCATTCTTGAAATCAGGATTTACAAGTTGATTTTCAATGACTAATTTTGGATTACGATACCACACTTCATATTCAGCAAGTATCCACTTAGTGGAAGAGGGCCGATGCTTCGCACGGCAAGACGATTCCTTTTTCATTGTTAGCTAGTATATTTTATGAAGGTGTATAAATAAGTAAACTTGCTTCCTTCTCTTTTGCATAATGCAAATTGCCAAAACCTGATAGTATACCTTCAAACTCACATTGTCTGCCAGTTGTTGCTCCATCATAGTACCAGATTCTTTTTCCTTTATCAATAATTCTTGCAGTAAAATGAACATCTCCAAAATACACTATAGCTACAAGTTTAAATGTTGTCTTTTCATTGTCTGTGTGATGTTTCATAGTAAATGTGTGATTTATTTTAATGTTGTGATAGTCAAGTTCTACTATTATCAATGGTGGACTGTTATTGGTAAAAATAGTAGTGGTATGAAGTGCACTATTGCACTGAGGGCATTTTTTCATACTAATTCCATTCATAATTTTTCCTAATTCACTAGCAGTATTTGAGTCTGCAGACAAGCTAGGAATATGCCATACAAGATTATGAACATTTTCAGTCACAGAATACTCACAAGATGTACAATTGTCTTCTACATATCCTACATCTGTTTGACATCCAAGCATAATAGAGGCCAACTCTCTAATGTCAGTTCCCACTCCTTGCTGATTTGGAAATTTGTTACAATCAAAATATGTTAGTAGAGCTCTAACGTCTTTTCTTATTAACTCCAAGTCAGGATCTGCTGAATCAATCCAGCCATTATTTAATACCATACAGTAATTGTTCAAATTTGCTAAGTGATCTTCCCAAAGATCTCTTTTTGTTCTAAAAATATGATAAAGGATGGTAAATAATGTATCATATGCACAGCTCCAAGTTCGACCACACCATTTCAATCCAATGGGAGAAGAAAATTTCACCTTTGAAGCTTCGTTTGTTTTGTGTTTTTTCACCTTTCTCTTATCAGCACCTTCTTTACTAATCTCATTTAATGCTTGTGTTCCACTTGCAGTTTCAAAGCTTTTTGGATTGTCTTCAAATGTTGCTAGCTTTCTTTTTTTTGAGTTATAGGGCTTATCTACAATCTTTGTATTTCCTTTTCTGTGCTTGACTAAAATGGTCCATTCTGCATCTTCTGTGTTCTGTTTAGTCTCAAAAGGATCTAATTTTGTCCATTTAAGTGGAGCAGGTACATTTGATGGCACATAGTCAGTTCCTTTCCAAAGCTGATACTGCTGGATGCGGGCTGTTCTAGTAGGAGCATCAATAATTGTAGATAGTTTTTTGTAATATTGAAGACGAGTTATTTCATCTAGAAGCTCAAGCTCTCTGAATTCTGATCTTAAATATCCAGGAAGTCTTCCTTTAATTTTGTCAGTATTAAATTGCTGAAGAATAGCTGTTCCAGCAATACTTGAACTTCTAGACAAAGCAGTGTACACTCCTCTTTGATCTCTACAGTTTTGAATATCAACCACATTGAATATTCTTGTTCTTCATCAGGAAAAACCGGAGTTTCACTAAATCAGATGATGTGCCTATAGAAGCATTGATGTGCCTATAGAAGCACTGATGTAGATATAGAAGCACTGATGGTAACTATCGGTGTTTTCCAGCTGATCCTGTAGCTCTTCTATTACATACTGTATGACTGCATTCAGGTCCCATAGCTTGTCTTGTCCTACCGTAGTCTCCTGTAGTTTTCTGTAGTGACACTGTCTTTTTAATCCATTATATTGCTTAAAAATCTTTCAAAAGTGATGTGAGGCTTGTATTTCATCATATGATCTGCCAGTTTTGATTATTGATGTGCTATCACCACTAGTGACATGTTACGCACACATATGTGCCTCTAAGCAAGTCCTGCTCATACTGTGTGTCTGCATTTTTTTGTGGTTCCAAGGCAAGCAGGAAATAACTCAGAACAAATGTGAGTGTATTAAAATACTCTTGACTAACACTTTTCAACAAGTCTAGGATAACACCCTTGCATAGACGACTTCAAGTTTCAAAAGGTATGTGTGGCTGACACTTTGACACCATAGATTTTGATGTTGTGCACCAAGCACTGCACCGATTTGCATGTATGTACATGCGTTCGAAAGCTACTGATTGCTGCTTTCTGAGACACCAGAAATGTTGCCGGTGCGTTCACTTGTTGTAAGGATATCCTCAAAACATGTTCTTGCTGACAGTTTCAGAGATTCTGTTGTAGTGCCTCGAGTTTTTCACCCATCAGAGCGCACAATAACTCGTTCGAAAGCTCTTGATGAGCTCCTCTTAACGAGATAAAGATTTTCGTGGTATGTCCAATATTCGTCATGATATATCCAATTTTCGCTCAAAGGGACGATTTTTAAATCTTCTTAGATCAGGTTGTGTAGGGCACCGTTCGAAAGCTACGCTCAACCGCGTTCAGGAATGTCTGAAACGTCAGCGGTGCGTGTTCTCGTTGTGAAGATATGCCAAAACTGCTGTTTGACCCCCATTTTCAGAGATTTTGCCACTGGTGCACGAGTTCTGCACCTAACGTAGCGTATGAGGGCTTGCTTGGAAGCTACGAATAAGAACATTCAGATGAGCCAAAAAGATATGTGGTGCGTGCAATATTCATAAAGTTATATCACTTTTTGTATCTACTAAATGTCACTTATAGCATTCTGGCCATAGCGCCATTAATATCCAACAGATCATGGCGTACAAGGCATTGTTCGAAAGCGACGATTCGTCCGGCTCGGTCAGTACTAGGTACGTGTTAATCAGATGAAAACTGATGTTTGTAGCAGAGAAATGCAGAACTCTCCAGGGGACCCGGATACTCTTCCACGCTCCTTGCAGCTAAGGCGCACAATAGGGCAGAACACAGATGGCCATATCTGGCAATCTGATTTCTACCAGCATTGGACAAGTGTAAGTCAGTGTAGAGTTCATATCTATAAACACTGAAGGAAATTTTGTAAGTAATGTAACTTGCAATGTTTTTATTTTTCGTGCAGGAGCCAGAAACCAGATTGCCAAATATGGCAATCTGGTTTCTGCCTTTGGTGTTGTTTGGCCTCAGGATTTGCCAGCAGCGCGTCGTCTTTGCCACTCTTTCTAAGTCTCTTCTCTCTCACTCTCTCACTCTCTCACTTCTCTCTCTCTTGTTTTATTGTAAGTCTGTTATTCTTTTGTTCTCATCTCTTTTCAGGTTAGAAGGGTGTAAGAGAAGGCTACAAGAGTGATACTGGTACATTGTATGTATGTTTGTTTTTATTTTATTGGTTGTTTCAGCGCTGATATGCTTACTCATCTGCCCTTTACCTGCCCGCTTGCCCACGCACACCATCCACATGCATGCCTGCCTGCTTGCCTGCTCACTTGCCTGATGGCTTGCCCACTTGCCTGATGGCTTGCCCGATGGCTTGCTCACAATCTGCTTGCCTGCCTGCTCATCTGCACACCTGCCTGCTCACCTATGTACCTTTTCACTTGTTCACATGCTCGTCTGCTCACCTGCTTGTTTGCATGCTTGTCCACTCACCTGCTTGCCTACATGTCCACCTGCTCACTCGCATGCCCACCTGCTCACTCGCATGTCTGTCTGACCTATGTATGTACTACAGTAGAGGGGGCTGGTGTTTATATATCTGTGAGATGACAGCACAAGTAGCCTAATGTAGTATGGAGTAGTGATTAGCTAGCTCATGTTATGTAGTTATTCTTAAATAAAGTTTTTGAATGTTCTGATATATTGCAATTGAGTGGAATATAAGGATATCAACAGTTGTTTATACATTGAATTGTATAACTACTGTAAAGAGATTCATTGCTACAGTAGAGACATATTCACTACAGGTCACTACGGCTCACTATCGGAGCCACGGTAGTAAGGGGGGGTCCTACGAGTACTACAGGAGCTATGGGAGCTACAAGTCACTACGGTAGGATTCTGATCACTACTGTAGCTCATGGTAGCCCACTGTAGCTCTTCCTGTTTTTCCAGATGTTCCCTGAGAAGCATAGTCTGTCATTGAAAAGTTAGGTAGAATAGGGATCTGTGATCTACTAATCCATATTTCTTTGTCATTTGGCATAAAGCATTTTATTTTGTCTTCTACTCTAGAAATAGGAACCACATTCAGAGGCAGTCCTGTCAGTTGCACTAGCTTAGGTGCACAAGTCAATCTTACAAAGACTACATCTAACACAAGCTTGTCATCAATGCCAGTGTGGCACTTCCATCCTACCACCACACCTTCAGCTCCATTGGTAACACACATCTCAGTTGCCTCATTGTGTTTAAGCATGACAGGCATACCTATACATAGAGACAGCTTTCCTGCATAATGTTTAGTCATAGAAGGAATCAACTCCTATAGTTTTCTTTGCAAGTTAATGTGAATTTGATTGTTTGCTCTTATAGGATCATTGTACAAGTTTTTCTTTTTTTGACTTGATAAAGATTCATCAACTTTGTGCCATCTATCTATAGAGTAAAAGTGTACAAGCTTCTGGCCTGACTCTCTCCCACATCGATTTGTTCCTATCAAATTAATTTCATCTCTTTGAATGTTGAATGATATAATAATAGATACATTTCTAAACTGAGGATCTGCAATATTAGGTCTTTTAACTCCAGCACCAGTAATTCTAGATCTAAGAAGGTTGATATCATCCTCTGTACAATATTTATATCTCATATTTTCTAAAGCTGTTCTAAACCTAGCATCATCAGGTGTCTGAGTCTTCTGACGCATATTTTCTCTCAGAATTACTACAGTCACAAACTGATGCCACAATGCTTTTCCTAAACAAGCCTTTTGTTTTGAATGAGAATGAGTGGTGTGAATTATAGTATCTACATCTTGGCTGTACAAGGCACTATTAGCAGGAGGAGGTAGTTGAGCAAAGTCACCAGCAAGAATGATGTTTACACCTCCAAAAGGCTGATCTTCTACTTTAAGTGCACTGCTCATTTGGGCACTTATATTGTACAAACTATTGCAATCTACCATAGACACCTCATCTAGAAAGATGTACTGAACATGTTGAAGCCTGGTACGGATGTCAGCTTGAGTAGATACACCTTTGCCTCCTTCTGGTTGAAATTTATTGATAGCCAACATAGAATGGTATGTTGATCCTCCTATCAAAGCTGCTGCAGCTCCTGTGGGTGCCATGATTAAAAATTTGTAAGACTCTTGTCTCTGCTCAAAAAACTTGGTCATAGCTTTGATGACTTGTGACTTGCCAGTGCCAGCCATACCACCTAAATACATTTTAAGCTGCTCAGACTGAGGAGTTACAGCATGATTTGCAATAATCTTGAATGCTCTTGATTGCTCAACATTTAGTGTGAATGTCTTAGCTATTTCATCGATGTTTAATCTATCCTGTGGATTTTTTGGACGATAATTGTAATCTAAATATGCTTTGCTCACCAACTTGACTTCATCTACATTATAAGGATCTCCATATGAAGTATCATTATTCTTTTCTGCATTGCTAGCTTCAAGATCTCTTTTGGCCAAGATAATATCTTTTTCTCGTGCTAGAGTTGCTTTCCATTCCTTTTGAGACTTGGATAACATGACATTCTCATCAACAGCATTTTCTGTCTGTTCTATTTTGCTTGGATTTAACCATCCAGTACCTTGAATAAGCTTATGCATCTCATACATATCTGCCAGTCTTTTCTGTTGCTTTTTACCTATATCATCCCATTCTTCTTGAAGCTTTTCTGTCAGACTATCTACACCCCAGTTGGCAGTTGCTTCATCTTCATCATGTTGACCATCAAGCTCATGCTGAAATGTGCCCAGAATCTTATCACCAAAACTATTTATCATATCATGTTGTTTTCTTTGTGCAGAAAAGTCATCTCTAGCATCATTGCATTCATATTTGATTTGAAAAAAGTTCATAACTTGCTTTTGCCTAAAAGTAAATTTATTTTTCTCAAATGCATCATCCCATGATTGTTCTTTGTTCTTAAGGTCAAGACCAGATCTCCATGGTTTAAATAATGTGAGCATAGTTTGGCAATATTCTTCTCTATTTCCTTTGTCTCTTCTAGACAATGCACCTCCAGTAAAGTTTGGAACTTTGCTTTTGCTCTCATCAAATTTATAAATATAATGACTGTGTGATTGAGGATGTGGCTCAATAAACAACATTTTAGAAAGAATTCTTTTTTTTGTACTATGTTTACTATTTTTATAATTATGATCTTCATCATCTGGATCCTCCTCCTCCTCTGTCTCCTCCTCTGCATTATCTGGATATATATATTCATCATTATCATTATCATTGTATTTCATATCTTCTTCTACTTCTTCCTCCTCTTGCATTTGAAGTGTAACATCTTCATCAATATCCATTTTATCTTCTTTCAAATCACTTTTTTTACTATTATCCATGTTTATATCCTTGCTATCTTTTGACATATTTGATGTTTGATTTGACTCTAATTTGTCATTTGAAGACTGTGACTTAGATTTTTTTAATCCACTCAAAGGTCTTTTTTCATACAAACGTACCCAATCATACAAAGTCACATCACTGAGTTCTTTTGGTCTATACATGTAATCAAGAATTGGAGACAAAGCTACTAACTTTCCTTGAATTTGATTTACTATCACTTTATCAGGAACATCCTCATGAAACTCATCAATTTGATTCCAGTCTTGGCTAACTTGTTTAATATATGTACTCCAAAAGAAAACCTTAAACAAGTGACTTGTATAGTGATCTGGATGAGACAAGAGATACATGCATGCCATGGGAGATCCCATTTCTAATTTTACAGTTAAAGAATTTACTATCTGAACTATTAACTTTCTTGCCTTTTCTTGTCTAGAATTATCACCACCAATATAAGTAGTATTTTTATCAAATACACTGCGGATAGCCTGAAACATGACATGAGTGTTCAAAGGTGACTTGGTAATGTAGTCAGTAATATATGCAATAATAGATTTAATACTTGTTCCAGAAAGCATACTAGTTACATCTGTGTTACAACCCAAAAGATATGTCAAAGGTGTTGAGAATGTATTGAGCATGGCCTCTCCTTTTTTCATGATAATACTGCCACTATCTTGATCTATTAAAGAAGCTGGATAAGTCTCTCTTGGAAATCGAGCTTTGCAACTGTCATATTTTTTATTCTTACAACCTCCTCTGCCACAGTCATGAATATTTGATAAATATAATAGTTCATTGACTCTTTTTTTGAAATGTGCCCACCAAGAGCATGTTTTTTGACAATTGCTACAATCATTTACAAATTTATCATTTACATGTTCATCATCTGAATTTGGAACTAGAGGTGTTTGATCATTTATCACATGTGTTTTGCATGGCTGTGGTGGTGCTTCTGGCAATACTTGAGTTGATTCAACATAATCAGAATTCTTTTCCATTTGTTTTATCATATCATTTTCCACTTTGGCCATAGTGCTATCAATAAACTCACCTTGATGACAACTTTCTAAATATCTGATCATCTCTTTTTGAAACTCAGATGTAGGATCCAAAATTCTATCACGTATTTCCTGAGGGGACAGAGAATTTTGAATCCAGATTATAGTATGAAGATGAAGGCTAAGATGGCCTTGTTGTTCTACAGTACCATAGTATCCAGCAGTCTTGCCATATAAACCTCTTTCTTTGTCATTGAATCTTAGCACATGCTTGATAAACAAGTCCACCATGAGTTTAAAAAATCTAGCTCCTGCTACTGGATTGCTAGCAATGAGACGGAACTGCTCATCTTTTTCATAAAGCTTTGGATATAATTTCAAGTCCTTGTCAGCAAAATAAAGACAGATTGGATGTTTAAGATCAGCTGGTGCAAATGTTATAAACCAAGAGGGAGCACCCAAATATGATATAAGCGACCAGATCTCATTTCTCATGTATTTTCGACCAGTCTTTGAACCTTGCACATGATGAGCAACATGATCTAAGTCATTGATGATTTGATAGCAGAGTTTTTTTTCTTCTGTTTCTGGCTGTACTCTTTCTCCCTCAGCCAATCTATCTATAAGTTGACTTAGAACCTCTGGATTTACAGACATGAGTCTGTCTGCTATATTAGAAAAATTAGCTTTTTTGGCTAAGGGATAGCCACCAGTGGTACTGTCTTTAATCTGATTATGATTAATACATACCAGGAGAAACATAGCCTCATACTGAAATCTTTTATCATAATACATCAATAGATTTCCTTTTCTTGCTTGATCTGATATCTTAACACTGCCATTTTTGTTACCAATGCCACCTAGTCCATATGGAAACAACCATGGAAATATCTGAGGATATAGCTGAGGATTGTTATATATTGACTCAGGATTTGCAGCTTGCCCTATGCCTAAAGCTCTATTGTTTTTACCTCTCATATGCTGTAAAGCAATAGCTCTAAGTTGTTGAGTGGTCTTTTTTTCCAGATCTCCTCCTGTTAGTCCATGTACAATAAAAGGACAAATACCTGACTCTACACCTTCAATAGGTTCATCAGATACAGACATCATTCCAGGCTCAGTGGCATTGTCTGCAATTTTGCATTCTACAACTACTGCAGGAACATCTTCTGGATATGTATTTAAATTCTCATAAGATATATCCAAGTCAGCATAATCAATATGATTAAGCTTCAACCATTCCAAAGCATGAGCCACTTTATTTCTTCGAACTAAGAGAGGAGTCCGCTTGAAATCTTTTTTGGTAGGCTGAGTCTGTCCTATGTAAATAAAAGCCATCACTTCATCTAGCTCATCAAGACTAGGTGGAAGCTTTGCATATACTTTAGGCATAGGAGTAGAAAAGAAAACAGCATTTGCAGACATTTTATGCAAGCCAGATTTGTTTACACGTACAATGCATCTGTTGTGACACACCCTAGAAATAAGCATTTTTTCAGTCCAACTAAGGTCCTGTAGCTGTTTTGGAATCTCACCTATCCAATTGCCATTTATCAAAGCTCCTTTTGGTGTCTTTTTCTTTTTCAAATCTTTCAGACAAGTGTCACAGATATCTTCTGAGTATATATTCATAATTGGGCCTTCACAAGGCTGTATAGGATCAGATGAGGTATATCTTTCTTGCCTTGCAACAAATGTATTGTTGCTTTCAAGAATAGAAAAATCAAGATCATGTTGAGAAAGATCAGAAAGATTTTTAATCGGAGTAAGTAAATCACAAACAGCACATGAGCCCTCTAATATCATATTTGGTTGAATATCTTTACAATAAGCAGAAACAATGTCTTCAATAAGTTTTTTTGAAGGAGGAAGTGGAGGAAATGATTTATTGATATTACTATTTAAATTTTTGTCTTGCTTTTTATTAGCTCTATATCTTTTGCATTTTGTATTATTACCCTTTTCACACACTTTAAATACTGTAATGTATTTTTCACATCTATCACTCTTGCAACAATGTCTTTTCAATTTACTTTGCAATTCATTGAGACTATTTCTACCATTTGCATTTATCTTATGCTGCAGACATAAAGTCACAAGCATAGCTTTGTTCAATTTTATTAGCTTTGAAACTGGGACAGTAGTTCGAACACTATTATCTGTCATTGATGTATAATCTATGCTATGAGAAACAAAACTCCACATTGTATTTTCTTCAAAATGCATAGGATCTAATATAAAATCAACAATTTCATTATATGACCAATTTGCAGGGTCCTGTCTAGCACCACCTCGTTGGTTATTATAACTTGATAAGGAGTTGTTACAGATTATATCAGTTGTCTTATGTACTAAAACCTTCAATCGCCATTGAACATGTTTTAAAACTGAACTTATCTTGTGTAAAAGCATGGTATGTATCACTATCCACAAACATAACACTATTGTTGAGATTAGCATAATTATCCAAAGATGTATGGTCTCTTTAACCATAAGCTCTTTAGCCATATTATATGTGTTCTTTAACATGAGCTCCTGAGCCATTCTGCATGTGTTCTTTAACACTGACCCTTTGATCAAGATTTGCCACAAATGAGACCACAAACCTTGAACACAATGCTTTGTGATATGCATGCAGTGGTGGTGTTGATGACTACTAGAAAAAGGGAGATCTCTACCTCATCCATCGAACTCTGGTACTTAACAGCAACAGAGTTTATTTTTAAACAAAATTTATTTTTAGTTCACACCACGCTTTCAAAACAAAGTCAGAAAAAGCAAAGTCTATTTGAAGAGCGTAAAAGAAAGTCTAGTTGAAGAGCGTAACAAAATTAAGCAACTCAGTCAATAATGAACTGTCTAATCTATCACTGCTTTCTAGCAAGAAGATAAATGCCTTGAACATTCAAGTTCAAGTTGCTGTAGCCGCTCTTTACAAACTCAGTCACGGTGTGAATTACCACCACTAAATCCCCCAACTCCAAGTCACCTTTGGTATGCTTTGCAAGCTTGTGAGCCTTCGTGAACAAAAAACGAGGATCACCTTTGATCGTTGTACCACCTTCACCAAGACGCTTGTAGAACCTGGTACAATTCCAGACAGGAACTATATAATCAAGTCTCATGGTCAGCAACATCTTTTGAGCTAAGACATAAAAGACATACTAGTATCCAAAAGTCCCAAGGGACGCTTGGTCATGTCTTTGATTCCGGTACCAGAACTGGCATCAGTCTGGTTGTCACCAGACGTCGGAGTGGGGAACGAGTATTTTCCTCCCTTTGACAAGGAAGAGGAAGCAGAAGACGCAGTAGATTCTAAAGATGGTATTAGTGATAATTACATGTAATTCAGATAAAAGGGGCTTACTTGTAGATTTAGGCGTCTCTGCTTTGCTCGATGAGGCAGTGGATTCACGCTCTCCTACCATAGTGCCAAATGGAACACCGCCCTCCATGCAAAAGATGCTCAGCTTCCTCTTGCCAAACACTGACCCATAAAATGCCAATCCCCTCTCCCACTCCATGCTAAGAGGAGATACGTAAAGCTCTCTTATGTACCGCTTCCCTAAATGATTACAATTAGACAGAAACAACTGAACAACACAACCAAGAACATACCTTTTCCAGTATTCATCATATGGCCCTCCATCAAATCAGACTTCACCACAAAGCCAATCGTGACAAAAAGAGCCACCTGCCCATTCTCTTTGAAGATGATGCCTCTATGGGTTGCCGTATTCGCCTCAAAAAGATTGGGGTCCACCCGAGCTGGGTTTATCAGATCCAAGGACACATTCTGACTGAACGTCATAATTTGAACAAGATAGCTATACAATCATTATGTTAGGTTGCATCTAATGTAACGCAATAATAAGAATGACTTACTCTAAATTGAGATTTCCATACTCAACCTCCGTCAGAAGACTGGCTCCCAACGTCTGAACATTGATGCTGCCTCCAGTCAGAGAAACAGAATGGCTAAGAGTTCAAATGAGTACATGAGGAATCTGCAGTTAAGCAAGTTGAGACGTACTCCAAGCTGGGCAGGCTTTTGTAGGAAGTCTTGAGAAGCCTGTCCATCAGATTGACATCTGTGACCGCACAATCCTCTGGAACGCTAATACAATACTAGATGTGAGTCAATTCAAGGACGTCAAAAAAATGAACATACAATTTGTCTTCGTCCTCCAATGGATCCTCGACCGTGTAGTGTGTCTCTTCCTCTTCTATCTCCTCCTCTTTATCTCCTTTTATGTCAATCTCCTGCTCCTCAGCTGCCATCTCCTCTACCTTATTCTCGACGGGTAAGGTGTTGGATTCTTCGTCGCTGGAGTCCACGAGTACGACTTTGGGCTTTTTGCTGCAGATGAAACATTAGAAATCAGACAAATATTGATAAAGATCATTGAAACTCACTGCGTCTGCTGTGGCTTCTTTTCCATACTGAATGGGCTGTGCAACAAGATACGACTGAGCTGACATGGACCGAAACAAAAATACTGACAAAAGAACATGACTTACTCATCTTCTGAATCTAAACTAACAGCCTCTCTGTGATCGTATCCAACTCAATAAATCTGAGCAAAAAGTTAAAATTATGACAAGACGTACTTGTTGGCTCTCTTCTTGTCAGGACGAACTTTGGTGCCTTTGAAGGGGCTTATGACCACTCTACAAATCATGTCATGAGAAGACTACCTACATTGTAGCAATGTTCACTTACTCAACATCCTTTGACTGGAATAGCCGCTTCGTGAAGGGTACATCTGACTCATCGTCAGACTCGTCCCCTGCAAGGGCCCGCTTTCTGAAGAAAAACACATGTTTTAGACTGGCACTTAGCACGTACGAAAATCTCTCAACTTACCGAGATCCTAGCGTGCTTGCGCTGGAAGAGTTACGAGCCAGGCCCTTTGGAGCAGATGGTTGAATGCGCTCCTTATCTCGATTGACTGGTGTCACTGGCATGGTGTCGGTGCGACTTAGAGCCTTGGGAACAGTAGAAGCAGAGACCTTTTTGGTCTTAGAACGAAGAGAGCGACCAGACATGACAGCTAATAGCAAGACAGAACAATGCAGTAGATGAATGAGGGGACAAGGGGGCAGCAAGATGCTGAAGGGCAGTCGATGCTGTCGCTCAAGATTATATGGTCTGCATGCTTGCAATTTAGGGCCGGCCAAAGATAGACTTGAAGAATTGACCTCTGCACTGAGGCACTTCAGTTGTATGGATACATCCATCATGATCATAAGTTAAAGATGGATACATCCATCCTCCCCCTGGAGGGATACGTCCATCCTCCCTTTGCAGGGATACATCCATTCAAGGGGAAGGATGGAGGTATCCCTCCAAGGGGGAGGGATGGATGTATCCCTCCAAGGGGGAGAGATGGATGTATCCCTCCAGGAGGAGGATGTATGTATCCCTCCAAAGGAAGGATGGATGTATCTATCCCTCCAAGGGAGAGGATGGAGGTATCTCTCCAAGGGGAGGATGGATAGGAGGGAGGATGGATGTATCCCTCCAAGGGGGAGGATGGATGGATCCCCCCAAGGGGGAGGGATGGATGTATCCCTCCAAGGAGAGGATGGATGTATCCCTCCAAGGGGGAGGATGGAGGTATCCCCTCAGGATACCTCTATCCTTGGGATACATCCATCCTCCCCTTGGAGGGATACATCCATCCCTCCCCCTTGGGGGGATACATCCATCCTCCCCCTTGGAGGGATACATCCATCCTCCCCCCTTGGAGGGATACATCCATCCCTCCAAGGGGGAGGGATACATCCATCCCTGCCCCTTGGAGAGATACATCCATCTCTGCCCCTTGGAGGGATACATCCATCCCTGCCCCTTGGAGGGATACATCCATCAGAGACTAAACAGATGCATCTTTTTGCTCACTGGATGTATTCTTCTGTTTTGAATTAAAGATGAAAATTAGAGATAGATACATCTGTCCCTCAGCTGGGAGGGATGCATCTATCTCTTAGCTGGGAGGGATGTATACACCTCATCTGAAAGGATGCATCTATCAGATACCATTGGTAACTTGCTGCACATTTAGCTAGATGTACACTGAATGAAATATATATCTGCAGATCAACTTTGCTCACAATCTAATTATCCAATTAGCCCACTGCCACTCCCCAGCACAACACACCTATCATCACTCTCTGCTACACCACACATCTGTCCCACTACTTTCTACTGCACCACTCTTCACCACCACACCTCCACTGTGCCACCACTGAGTATAGCCACATAGCTAAACATATGATAGTAGCCACTGGACACAAACCTAAATGCCTAATAACTCACTAATGGCAAGTTATCAGATATTTAAATATGTGTACAGTTAGCTAAATGCTGCACCTGATAAATCATATTTATGGCACATGTCAGCACCACCTTGGGAGTACGCACATTTCGCTGCCTTGCCCATGCCTACTCGCTGCATGCCTGCTCCGCTCGATCTGCGCCCGCTCGCTGTGCCTCCGTTCACTGTGCGCATCCACCCGCATTGTTAGCTGGCTGTGTCTGCCCACGCACCCCTCATTGTATGCCCATGTGCCTGCTCACTGAGCCTGCTCTTGGACTGCTAGTGCAATAGGTGGTCATGGCACGAGCACGGTGCAAGGTGGGGCACGCGTACTATGCAGCTGAGGGTGCAGAGCAAAAAAAAAAAATATAAAGTAGCTGTGGGGATGCAGACCCGCAACTGCCCTCCCATGCTTGCATCACTCCCCCACACCTTACACCTGCACTAGCTCTGTGGGACGTACCTGCAACAGAATGCATGTGCGCACACTCCTTGCCACCACAGCCCCCTCCCCCACACTCCTCCAACTAGATCTTGCTGCATGGTCATCATCTCCACGTGGCCATCATCATCGCTGGGTGACAGCAGCCTGCATGGCTGATTTGTGTGTTGTGGGCAGGTAGTCAGGTGGGTGCGGGGAGGTCTTCGATACACACGTGGCGTGCTGAGCTGACATGCGAGAGGCTGTAGATCTGCGTTGGAGTAGGGAGCCTGGGGGTCCCTACAGTGTTAGAGGGCAGGATCAGCCGGGGTTTGCCAGCTGCTTAGTCAGCATAGCCCTAGAGTAGCACTGCACCTCATGTAGTAGTCCACATCCTGCTATCACCTTGGGACTAGCGTAGCGTCCCCTCGGCCCACTCCATCTTGGTGACAAGAGAGCGTTCGATCCTCATTTCTGCATCTTCGTCTGCATTCGACATTCTTCGTTTAGCACCTTTGGGTTTCAGTATTGTTCATCAGGCCTCCAGTATCGTTCATCGGGCCTCATTATCATCTTCAGGTCTCTTTATCGTCTTTGTCCATCCTCAGTGCCCAGTATCGTGTTTGCTCATGTCTAGAGCCTCTCATTCTGTGCCTCTGCACAATCGTCCCATATCGGCACACTTCTTCGATATGCAAGCATTGCAATTACCCGATATGGGCAAGAAACGCAGCGCTGCCTGACGAGCAGCAGCCGCAGCTGCAGTGAATACCACATGCCCCGAGAGCACATCACCCATCGCAGCAGTACCCGATGATCCCGCATTTATCGCCGTCGCACGCAACGTCGAGCGTGAGCCACTGCCGGTGCCTACGCAGCAGCCCTCACGCGATGCACATGAGGCGAGCTCGTGTCTCGTACTTAACACCTCCACTCCTGCATTGTACACGCCCATTCCGACCACATTCGATGTCTCAATACCACCTAGCAATGACAAAAACTCACACAGGACTGGAATCGGGCCAGACGAACGACTTGGAGCCACCACAGCTGACATCAGATAAATGTGTAAGTGGTACATAGCTCTATAAAGTCTACATAGATCTCCTAGCTCCATAGCACTGCCCTTTTCTCTATAGCTAGCATAGCTAAAGAGAGGTGCTATGTAGTGCTATGAAGCTGAAGGGCAATGCTATGGAGTGCTATGATAGCTATGATAGCTGAGTATGCAGCTATCATAGTCTACATGACTATAAGAGCTATAAGTGTCTATTAAATCTATAAGACTTATGTTACTTATATATTCTATATTCAATATATAGACCTAACATATCTATTGAAGCAATAGAATCTATTGAAATTATAAATCTTAATCAGATTTATATAGCAAAATCTCAATGAAATGATTGCACAAATATAAGCTTTATTTAATGCATCAATTATATTCATATTATTATACTACTACAAACAAAGACACTACTACTGATCACAAAGAAATAAAACATTACACTTACTACTAATAGATAACTAGACTTACAAAGATTACAAAAAAGTGAAAATATAACCTACAAAATAAAAGATCAGTTAGGAACAAGACAACAGTAACAACACATAGAAACATACCAAAAATATTCAAAAAGAGATGAATATAACCTAAGACATAAACAACATTAGCATAAAACAGCAGATCATAAAGATGAATTACTCACCAAAGGTTGAGGAAGAAGATGCAAGATGCTGAGGAAAGTCGGGAGAAGGTAGTGGTTGGAAAGAAAGAGAGAACGCGCATCGTGTGAGGGTTATATAGGTGAGCACGAGTTTCCCTGGTGGAGCCCCAAATGTGACTGCCGGAGCCCAGCCCGGGCATTGCGTCAAAGGCTAAGTGCCAGAGTTCAGTAATGTTGCCTTGCTGTCCAGTAGCTTACAATACTTTATTTGGAGATGTAGCTCATTCAATCGAATTATATTAGTAGATGCTCTGTGCTGTCATTTTTCCGGAATTATTGAGATTTTATTTTATTTACTAAGCTCGAAAACATTGGAACTCGCGTGGCTGAAGCACCGAAGGCGCGTCGCTCGACTTGTTGCTTTCACTCGACATTCTCCCCTTCGTATCTCGTCATGTCTCCTTGCCCCCTTTCCATTTCTACGTCCTCACCTACTCTGTATTCGAAGCCGGAAGGGTATTGCAGGAGTTAGAGGGGCCCAAGGTATGTGTAAAAAGCTTTTATCTTCATTGTATCTACTAATCTCGAGTCTCGCTCGATTATCGAGCGAGACTCATTTTTACTTGTTCTTCGACACTCTTCGCCACCCTCCATGCCCTTCAACACCCTGCCTCATCTCTCGCGCACTTTCTGCGCCTGTTTGTTCCCCACTCTGCACACCTGTTTCCCCGCTTCTCGCCCTGTCGACAACCCACACCCGTGCCGCCGACACACGTCACCCCCATCCGATGCACACAGCTGTGACAACACGTGGGGCTTCCACCAGCTCGCGCACGGCCCCAACCATGCGCGGGCACTCTCAGAACCCATGGGCGAGGCCTCAAGAGCCTGCTCACCTAGCAAAGCAGACGTCGAGTCTCGTTGCCGTGGCAATGAGACTCGACGAGCATCGTGTGGCCTCATACTGCACTGCCAGCCACACGCCCATCTGTTCGCAAGCTCGATCCCACATGAAATGCCAGCACACGGTCCCGCGCGCCAGTGCCAGTGCCTGGACCCATGCGCGCAGGCCCCATGAACATCGCGCAAGCCTACGCTGTCCCTGAACGGCAGTGCCAGCACACCGACATGACGTGCACATTGCGCAAGGTCCCATCCTGCCCGCACAGACTCAACGACCCACGCATGGCCATGGCCATATCCCGCGCATGAGCCAAAGCAGCCGCACGACCCGCGCGCATCACACACATCGCGTAGCCCTCACGCACATTCTGCACTCCTCAAGTACAGCCCGTGCCCTTCGCGCATGCCCCGCACCTCTCGCCCTTCACGCACGTCGCGCCCGACCTGCACCTCTCACCTTTCATGCATGTCCTGCACCCGTCACGCCTGACTTGCATCCTCAGGCACGGCCTCAGCCCCCTGTGTATGCCCTTCATGCCTTGTTCGTAGCTCAGGTGTCTTGCACGTGGCCTGCACGCATTGCATATGACTTGCAGGCATCGCGCATGGCCCACAAACATCGCGCATAACTCCGCGCACCTGTTTATGACCCGAACATGTCGCACGTGGCTCCGCCGTCTCATGCACGGCCCATGTGCCTTGTGCACGACCTACTGCCGGGCCACTTCGTATGTAATATATTGTAGTGGTTTGATCTTTTGTAACTACATTATTGTTGTAATACATTACAATGCTCGAAATTGTAGATCTATAGCAACTGCAGATATTATAGCAGCCTGAAGGTCCATATCAACCTTATGAAGCTCTGCATTGAACATAGTATCTATAGCATACATAGAGGGACACTAAAAATACATAAGTTACATAGCAGACATAGTTCTGTCCTATTGCTATGTAGTGCTATATACCCATCACCCATAACTATGGTGACTATCATAGCTACCATAGTCCTGTATAGCTGTGTGGCCCAACTACATAGCAGCCATAGCACTATAAAATCAAGCATAGCATTGGCTGGTAGCTATGTAGATTTCACATTTTTGAGATGGACCCGCGCAAACCATGTGGTGCAAACACGCACCCTGTAGCATGCATCAGCTCCCTCGCCTCACACACGCACGTCGAGACAACGCGCAGCATCTCGGATCCACCCAGCAGCACCCCGCACTCGTGCGACACCGCAAAGGAGAGGGAGAACGAGAATGGCACCCGCAGAGAGGGCTTGAGCAGTGTGCACAGTGAGTACACACCCCACGCACCCCATAGCCCCATCCACACACATCACACGTTCCCCTTCACCTCTTCACCCCCATTCACCAATGCACTGCCAGCACCGAGTGTGGCTCACGATTTCCTGCTCGATGTTTCTGCCGTCGCATCTGAGAAAGTCCAAATTTATATAGCTATCAGCTAGAATTGTCTAAGTTATATGAGCTATATACAAGTCTTATACAGATATATAGATCTATAGTAGCTATATAGATTACATAGCCTTATATGCCATCTATGTATGCTATATAGCTACTTAGCATAGCTATGGGAGCTATAGACATGTCTCTACATGCTATAGAGCCTATGTAACCTATGTCAACTATAGAGCCTTGTAAATGTAAACTATATATGCTATGATATCTATGAGATATACAGCAACTATACACATTATCCAGAGTATACATGTCATATAATGCACACAAAAGGTGAATCAAATCCATATTTATTACTCAAGTCATGACTACTCTACTACAAAGATTTAAAAATTCTAATTATAACGAGAGCTGGCAGATGCCATTAAGCGCCATTAAGCGCCAACGCTTGTCAAGCGCGCAGACACAGAGGGCGCGAATATGATGATGCGTGCACATGTGGCAGGACGCGCGGGTGCGAGGATAGCACGCGTGCCAGATGGCACAGGAGCACGGTGTGTTAGATGCGAATGTGGGGTATCGCGTGGCCGTGCTGGGCAGTCTGCATGCACGTGGAGTGTTAAGCGCATGGGGCGTGTGCGCACATGCGAGCCGGGATGCGGACCGGGAGCGCGAGAGCATGCGCACGAGAAGGGCATTGCAGGAGAGCGTGCAGCATCGAGCACGCGAGGCGATGTGGGTGCATCTGGGGCGTAGGATACGAACGCAACGGGGTGTTGCATGCGCGTGCTGGGTGTTGCGCGCATGTCCAAGGCCCGAACTGGCCGGGACATGCGAGCACGGGCTGCTGTGCCTGTATCCGGGGTGGGGGGGACGAGCACGGGACATGATTCGCAGGGGCGGGCTTGAGGCGTGCATGCGGGGGCATGGGGCACACGTGCTGGGTGCTGTGTGCAGGCGTAGGGCATTGTGCGTGTCGGTGTGGCATTGCGAGCAGAGAACGGGGCTTTGCAGGGCATGGGGCGAACGTGCGGGGTGTGGCAAACGTGCGGGGTCATGGGCCATGGGCACGAACGACATCCGAGTCCCATTTCCACAGCAATGGGACCCTATGGTGCAGGTACGTGCGGACGTTGAGGGCACGGGCCATGATGTGGCCCGGGCATGCACGTCGTTGACGACATGCAGACTGGGGTGTCAGTGTCATGGCACATCGGGTGCGGGGTGTTGAGGTTGCACGCGCAGGCAACCAGGGCCATTGGCAGCATCGTTGGGAAGGCGGCGGGGATAGCGGGGATGTATGATGGGCGTCAGGGTCGTGCAGGTGTCGATGGAAGGCGTGGATGTGTCGAAAGAATGAGTGTCACTCGAAATCAAGCGACACTCTTGATTAGTATGAAAGAACAATAATAAAAGCTTTTTTACTCACCTATAGCCCTCTCTATCTGTTACAGATCCATCCCGGCCATGTTGATAGTCAATAGATAAGAAAAGAAAGTGAGGAAGGCAGGAAATAGGGAGGAGGAGAAGGGAATCTGAGGGAAAGTGGGTGAGAAGAAGCAAGTCTTGACGCGTTAACTTGGGGCTTCAGCCACCGAATGCGTGAAGAGACATAACAAATCAAATAAAATAGCAAAAAATACAAAAAAAGGACCATGAGCTATGATTTGCATATCTACATAGAATACATGAGCCAAGTCGGTAACAAGTGGACAATATATTACTGGGCAGCAGGATCATTTTAACGAAATCTGATACTTAGTCTCTGACACAGCGATCAGCAATGCCCGGCAGCCACGATTCTCAGCTTCGCCCAGGATTCGTATATAAGGCTCGTGCGATGTGCCTTCCCTCTTGCTCTTTAACCCCCACTATCTCGTGCCACATCAATGCCGTCATCATCGTCGTTCGCTCGCTCATTGTTGTTTGCTTCGTCGTCGTCGTCGTTCCCTCTGTCATCATCATTTCTTCCTCGTCATTGCAATCTTTATAAGGTAAGCTTTTATTCTTTGTCTCTTATATCTTGTACTAATGTCTTCATATCTATTATAGTACCTTTGTATACTTACTAGGTAAGCTTTATTATGTCTTATACAGATGTCTTCATGTTGTTTTCAGATTTTCGCTTTTTTATTACTTTGGTAAGCTTTTATCTGTTATCTTTGGTATCTTCTAATATTACTATTGTCTTTTTTTAATTAGATCTTCATTTTTTGTAGTCATTGTAAGTCTGTTTGTAGTCTTTTATATTAGTCTTAACTGATACTTATATTTTTATAGAAGTTTTCTTAATGTCTATCTTACATAATGTAGTGTAATAGTGTATCATGATGTTGTAGTTAGTAAATAAAACTTTGATTTTGTGCTTAACTTTTGTTATGATGAATCTAATTGTGTTGTGCTATAATAAAGCTTTATGTCCTGGTTAAGCTACAAATTTATATGATAAATGTATAACTTATAGATAGTACATAGTAAGCTAGTATAGTATAGACAAGGCAAGCTTTATAATGTACAGATAATACATAGTGAGCCAGCATAGTATATCTAATATAGACTTTGTAGTCTTTGTAGTAGAGTTAGACTACATAGCTCTCATAGCTAAGCCTATAGCTTTATAGCTACCATAGCTACCCTTGTAGCTCTATAACTATCATTATAGCTATTTCTAATAGCTATATAGCACTATATAGACTAGGGCTCTCTATGGCCAGATATATACAAAAGAGGGTAGCTATGGAGCTATGCAACCTATATAAGATATAAAGCTCTCTATAGCTACCCGAAATTTCTCAGATGCGCCGAGCAGCCCGACGGCTCCGAGTATGACTCACATGCCCCGCTCTTCACACCAACCAGCCTCACGGCCATGCTCGCGGCCCTCGCATCATGGATCTCCATCCATGGCCCACCCAACATCATCCTCATGTGCCACATCCCCGTTCTCGCCCACACTGACTCCTGCATTGATGCCATATACGACATCGCCGACACGTCCGCAAACCCAGAGCCCAAGATGAACGCACACCAGCCAATCAAGCACCGAGCAATGACGATTGACAAGATTGACAAAGGGCTCCTCGCATGGATATGCGAGGATGCGATGGAATGCAGCTGGCAGGAGGAATGGGATGCAGGTGCATTGCATGGCAGCACAGAAGCATATCGGGAGGGCTATGAGGCTGCGAAGGACGAGGTGAGCACCACGAGTAGCACCCCCAACGGAATCCCCGCAAGCGACAGATCCCCGTACCCTGCGACATCATCAATATCCTGCGCCCACTCCACACCTGTCGCTCCATGCTGCATGCCACCTGACCAATTGCTCACCCCCGGATTCGAATCGGGGCTGCCCCTCGCACCCCCCACGGACAAACCGCATGAGGCGCATGGCACGAACGCGAACCCCATACTTGCTACCGCCAAAAGTAATGAGAATTATGTAAGCGATGCGTGACGCGTCGTGTGCTGGCACTGTAAAACTTATCATATACCACATACCCACTCGTTCTTCTGCCTTCAGATTCCCCCTATTAGAAATATCTACTGCTATCATGACTCTCCTAAAAAGAACCAGTTCATTGGTGCAGTCAAAGCCGGTATGAATGTCTCTCAAGCTGCCTACCAAGAAAATATCCCTCTTCCCACAGCCTATGCCCTCTTTCACAAGTATGAGGAAACTGGCTCGACACATTCTCTCCCACGAAGTGGCTGTCCACCAAAGGCTACAGAGCATACCAAGTGCCAAGTAGTGCGAGAAGCTCGAAATCATCGACGGAAACCACTTGCTGATGTTGGAAAGTCGGTTGAACCACCACTCAGTGAAAGCACCATTCGACAGATTTTGAGCAAGGAAGAGCATCTGAAAAAATTACCACTGTTATATAGAGCTATATCAGCTACATAGCTCTGATAGGTCCATAGCAGTGTCCTTTTATATATAGCCTAGCCATAGATGTAGGATCATCTATATAGAGCTATCATAGCTGTCATAGCTGCTATAGCTTAAGGGTGTAGCTATCATAGCTATTATAGCATGAGAGGACAGCTATGTCAACTATGGACTATATATATGCTATCCTGCCTTATAGATCTATCAAAGCTATGTTGACTATCTATACTACATCTTCTCTTCTTGATATATATATATATAACATCCTACACAATTATAATAATATTTTCAAGCATTTTGTAGGTCTCATAACTTACAACATCTCTTACTTTTAAAATAAACAAAACATCGAAAATTATAAGACTATATTTATTCCAAGAGGCACTACTACACAAATTATATACTACTCTACAAAGTTCCATAAGTCTTTGTTAATCAAACATATAAGACAACAAAGTCTTTAAAAAGCGAAAAATAGTTCTACAATAAACATAAGATTAGTATAAGTTGTAGTTAAGAAACATTAGACTTACAAGTAAACATACAAAAAAGCGAAAATATCTTGATAAGATAACACATATTAGTGATAATAAGAACACAACAATATAAAGGACTTACCAAAGATAATAAGATGTCGAAGGACTATAGAGGGAAGTCGCGAAGACGAGAGATGATAGTAGTTGAGAAGAAAGAGAGGTCGCGCGTCGCGCGGGCCTTATGTAGACGTGGCGAGCGGAGCCCGAAATGTGGTCGGGCCGGGCGCTGCCGAGTGCCGTGAGAGAGACTAAGTCGCAGACCTCACTAAGTTCATGTAGCTGTCAAGTAGCTTGTAGTACCTTAGCTAGATATCTGTCTCACTCGATCGTATTCTATAAGTACATTGTAGTGTTGTTCTTTTTTTCAAATTTTATTCGATTTTACTCGATTTGATAAGTTCGAGATATTCGAACTTGCACGCGTTCGGTGGCTAAAGCACCGAAACGCGCGTCGAACGTCGTCTCGACTCTTCTCTGCTACCACTCCCCACTCCTCCTCTCTCCTCCTCCCCCTTCTCTCCTGCTTCCCTCCTTTTTATCCTCGAATCGGACGCCGGAGAGGGACGCGTAGGAAGCCGAGGGGCACAGGTAAGTAAAAAAACCCTTTTTATTTCGTATGCTTGCTCATGCAGAGAGTATCGCTCGAATTCGAGCGATACTCTCGACGACTTCGTCCTCCCGCGCCCGCCCTCGTCTCCTCGTCGTCCCTCCTCCATCACGCCATCCCCCTCCGACCTCGTCGTCTCGCCGCCTCGCCGCCACGTCACCAGCGCCCGCCGTGCCGCCTCCATCGACCACCACCACCGAAGTGCAGGCACGCCAACGCGAACGCGCGCGCACGTCGCGCGCGGCTCTGCCCGCCCGCCCTCCCGCCGACGACCTGCGCCGCGCGCAGGTCCACCGCAGCCCGAGGACTCGCGCACGGGCCCGCCGCCGGCCGCGTCCCATGCACGTCCCCCGCCGCTTCTTGCGGCGGTCCAATGCGTCACGCACGGACCCGCGGCAGCCTGTGCCTCGCGCACAGGCCCGCGTTAGCCTGGGGACCGTCGCACGCCCCGCGCGCATCGTGCACGGGCCGGCGGCCTCGTGTACGCCCGCTGTGCCCTGCGCATGTCCCCATCGCCTCCCGCCTCCGGCACGTGGGCCCGCCACGTCGCGCATGGCCCTCACGGCCCGCACGCGCTCGTCGCGCGCACCTCGCGCGTGCTCGTCGCGCCTCGCAAGTCCCCGAGCGTGCTCCTCGCGCCTCGCAAGTCCCCGCGCGCCTCGTGCTACCCGCCGCGCGCCTCTCGCGGCCTCTCGCGGGCCCCGACACTTCGCGGGCCCACTGCACATCCCGCGCCGCCCACTGCACGCTTTGCGCGCACGCGGGGCTCCACGTCGCACCTCGTACGGCCTCGCGACGTCCGTCCGCTGCACGGCGCGGGCCCCGCCAGCACGTGCACACCCGCGCACATGCCTGGGCCTCGCGTGCCCCGTCTGCCACGTCGCCGTGCGCCGTCGCTCTTCGCGCACGGCCCCACAACTCCCACGCGCCGCCATCATGCCTCCTGCGTGCCCCGCCACACCCCGCGCGTCCGCCGCGTGCCGCGTGCTGCCTCGCGACCCTCGCGCACCCACCCCTCCGCTCACGCGTGCCTTGCGTGTGCGCTCCGTCGCGCCGCGCACACGCATCTTCCCGCCCGCTGCCACCTCTGGCCTTCTCGTGCGCGCCCGGTGTGCCTTGCGCACGTGCGACGCACCTTGTGCCACGCACTGGTGCCTCACACGGGCCTCTGGTACACTGGCCTGTTGTGCACTGCAATTTATGCAGTTGTAGTTGTAGTACTACTAGATGAAGTAGTAGTAGATAAAATATAATCAGTTTTGACTTAGAATCTTGCAATGTGTTGTCCCCTGACATAGTAATGATAGCCTTAATAGTAGTCATAGCTTAACCTGGTAAGTATGATAGTATTATATAGTTCACACTACTAGCTATGAAAGTTATGATAACACTATATAGCTAGTACTACCAGCTATAGAAGCTATGAAGGCTCTCATAGTGCTACATAGCTAGATAAGCAAGGTATATAGCTTATATAGCTCTGTGATAGCACCCATAATATAACCTGCAGCTATATAAAATTTGGTTTTTTCAGATGAGTACCACCGGAGGGTTGCTAGGAGGGTCCCGTATCTCACTCTGGACCAGAAGAAGGCTAGGCTGACTTGGGCTCACATCAATCGGAGGCTGGGAGATGAGGGTTGGAGGCACATCATTTGGTCAGATTGCTACATTTACATGGGCGGTACTCCGGGTTGTATCTACGTCACACGTCACTCGGAGGAAGTTCTACAGGAGAATTGTGTTGTTCCAACCTTCAAGCAGTCACGTGTGCATGTCATGGTGTGGGGATGCATTATGTGGGGGAAGAAAGGGCCGTTGGTGGTGCTGGAGTATCCTGGAGGCAAAGGTGGTGGAATGAACTCTCAGTGGTACCAGGAACAGGTCCTGGAGCCATTCTTGAAGGACTTTTATAGGGAGATGGTGGAGCTGAGGGGTTTAGTGAAGTTTCAGCAGGACAGTGCACCCTCACATACCAGCAAATCAACAAAACTCTGGCTCACCTCTCACTCAATTGAGACTTTTCCTCATCCATCATCTTCTCCTGATCTCAGCCCCATTGAGCCAGTTTGGCATGAGCTCAAAGTCCATATTCATGCTCTTCCACATCTCCCAAATACCCTTGACCAGCTCAAAGTTGCCGTACACTATGCATGGAATGCTCTCACCATGGAGGATATCGACAAGCATGTTAGATGCATGTCAGACAGAGTAGAGGCAGTTTTAAAGGCAAAGGGTGGACATACGGGTTTTTAACTCTATGAGCACTTAGAGTAGATGGAATTAAAGCACATATTGCATTATGACAGTATCAAGTAGTGTTGTCAACCGTGCAGAAGGCAAACGACAAAGGATATGTCACGTGACACTTATGTAATTCTCGTTACTTTTGGTGGTAGTGAGTATGCACCTCGACCGACGTCCGGCCACAGTGGGCCACATCATTATTCAAACTCGATCCCAACTTATTTCACGAGATCCTGGACCAAGGCAAGTGCAAAGGACAGAAGGCAGGAAGGATTAAGGGCCGAGAGGAAGGATACCAGGAAGGTCATGAGGAGGTTCTGAAGGAGGGGCTTGTGCATGCAGCGAAGGATAGAGAGGAAGGTTTTCACGAGGGATTAGAAGCAGGGAAGAAGATGGGGATGCTCGAAGGCCACGAGCAAGGTTTTGTGAAAGGGAAGTCGGCTGGGTTGAGGACTGGCCGCGTGCTGGTTCTCGTGGAGGTATGCGATGTCTCGCTCGTTAACGCTGCTGTCCAAACAGCTGCACTGCCATATTCATCCCTCCACGCTGACGTCTTCTCACAAACTGAGCATGTTCCTGATGTTCGACACTCACCTGCACCGATGTGTGTTGACTTCGCAATGCAAACCATGTCGGCACCTGTCCCCACACCATATGATTCCGGCACACCTATCAATCATTGTACTATTACTGTCGCTACAGATATTTCTTCTCCTGCACCGTTCTCATGGGCCGACAATGCAGACCCTCCTCGTGACCTTTCTGTTCTACGATCTGAGTCTCTCATTCAGCCGTAACCAAGTACCTCAGTCCCGTTGGTCTCGGTGTTTGCCATCATCCAAACCATCCTGGCGTTCATCTGCATGTGATGTTTCTGATCTTGACTGGGAGCATGATCCATGCCTTTCCGAACTTGGTCGTGTCTTACAAGGCCTTGGGTGGGTTCATTCATCTGTAGGTTGAGGTCTTTCAGGGGCGACGAGGACATCGCCATGTTTGGTGGGGGCACATGGAGTAGGGAGCCTGGGGGTCCCTACAGTGTTAGAGGGCAGGATCAGCCGGGGTTTGCTGGCTGCTTAGTCAGCATAGCCCTAGAGTAGCACTGCACCTCATGTAGTAGTCCACATTCTGCTATCACCTTGGGACTAGCATAGCGTCCCCTCGGCCCACTCCAGCGTTGGAGGCCCTGTGTGTGTGCGATAGATGTGCATGAGGGCGCAGAGGTCAAGAGCGAGTGCAGGGGTCGGGAGCGAGTGCGAGGGGGTCCATAAGCAAGCCTGGAGGGTGGACGATGAGGACGACATCCTCGACTCATCCTCGGTGGGCCAGAAAGGGAGTTCGGCAAATTCCCAGATGTGGTGGCTGAGCCCCAACAGCCCAAAGCTCAAGGACTGGGTAAAGAATCTGCGCATCTAGCTTATTGTCTTGGCTGGATGTAGTCATGGATTCAAGGGTGCTGCAATGTGAACCCTTGATTCCAAGCCGACTTGGATATGAGTCTGACTCCCCACTGACTTGACCTATGCATCCTCGTCCTGGTCTTCAGCAGGATTCTGAGTGTAGAGGGTCTCATGTGGCTGACAGGTGAGTAGTAAAACCTTTCAATCCTCTTTACGATTCCTTAGAATCGTTTACTCTAACCCGCTTTTCAACTCAAAAAAGATGACACCCAGCCAATGTAATGCCTTTTATAGTAATAATTTCTCACATCTTAAAGTAAGGTTGTAGGTTCGATTCTGACAATTGTCATTCTTATGATTTTAAATATTTCTTAGAGATATCAGTCTACTAAATCAAATTCAATTAGTGTGAAACTATATGCATATGTAAATTAATGCTAGTCTTATTAGAACTAAAAGGTTTTAGTATAAGAAAGTGCAAACTTGTTAAGATAACAGATAAACATATTTAATAGGATATTCTGCATCTTGTCATTGATGTAAGTCAGTGTAATTTATGATAATCTGATCAAGGCAGATTTTACATAGTCAGAACATTTTTTTTCATGAGAATAGGTTCAAAAATGACTGAGATATGAGCCAATTACTTTAAAAGATACCTTTGAGGAGAAGATCATAGTGATTGCATCGTAGCGGCGCAATGAGTGGTGATATTTACACGCTAAAGATACCGTTGGAAAGGTCTGATTCGTACCTTTCCAACGGTATATTATACAAGACGAGCGGGTAAGTATTGAGAAAACGCGGTAGCAATTACTGAAGGGTTGGTGTTAGAGGTAGAGGCAAATTTGTTGAGGCCATATCTTTTTATCGAATCGTCCAATTGTAATGTACCTAGTATCGTTGGAAAGGTATAATAAAGAGCTTTCTGATGCAATAAAGGGATTGATGATATCTCTAGTACTTAAGGAGGTACACTCGAATTATCACAAAACCTCCTATTTGACTATTTTCAAGGTTTTACATAATCCGCAGCACGGGCAAAATGACATACTCCCGTCCCATGACATCATGAGGGGGACGGGAGTACATCATTTTGCCCGTGCTGCGGATTACATAAGCGATTTATAAGCAGGAAAAAATCGAAAAAATCATTCAAGTCTAGGGCAAATCATCAAATCATCTGAGAATAGACAAATACTGAGTAGCATAAAAAATCAGTAAAAATCGTGTTAATATGGCCATTGATAGTACTATTCAGAAACACTTGAGTTTATGTTTATAGCTAGACAATTGACAGAGATATAGCCAAATTACTGATTCAGACCCCTAGAAGGCAAAAATAAAATCAATCTAGGCAACATATAACAGTTGACAGACTTTCAAAGGCCACACTTATGTACTTCATAAATGTAAACACAATTTTTGAGAAGTCACGTGCAACAGCGAGCCTGACCGGGCTCGCTGTTGCACGTGACCATTATTTTGTCATTAGTTCAACTCTTGCTGGTAACAAAGTTTAAAAATAAGAGATAAGTGTAAAACAATATACTTTGAAGATGGAGATCTTTGCAGCATTACAATACTAGTATATTCAATTCTCTATTATCTTATTAATTCTGTGAGAATAACACTACAAAGTTAGAACAATTTAAAAGGAATCGTATTGCCGTGCAGAGCATCGGCCCTCTTCCCCCAAGTTACTCATGCTGAGACCATACTCTCGAACCTTTTCCCTCGATGCCCCTTCCACTCACCTCTCACCACTGCTCTTCCCACATTGTGCCCTCTTCCGCCATCGCCGGCATGTCATCACGCCCAGCACGCCACCACCACCGACCACAGTCGCATGCGCTGGTGCACGGACACAGTTGGCCACGACACCCCTGCTGATGATGCACATGTGCCAAGCACCCGAGCCTGCCGTCTGATGCATGGGTCAGGGGCGGGCATGCCGGAGTGTGGCCATGTTGCACGTGCCCCAGCACGTACGGGCCCACGGTAGCCTAGGGTTCGATACGAGTCAGAGTCACCTGCAGGTCAGCACAGGTAAACCCGCGAAATTTACCCGCAGGTTTCTGACCCATGGATCTGGATCACCTGGTGGCTGAAACCCGTCCGGATCCAGGTCAAGGTCTTACTAAAATTTGTCGATCCACGAGTTACCCACAGGTAACCTGCAGCCACGATTTTTTTTTCTTCGCAAGGAGGTATATGAAAATATGAATTCTAATCTACACATATGTCACTAAACACCTTATGTATGTACCCCTGCTGCACCACACCCTCTCGCAGAACACACTTAAAGCTCTGCAATCACGATGCTCATTTAGAGTCATGACTCATCTGCGCAGGCTGTGGGGGTCGTATGCGGACAGATGTGCACATGCACACGCCGTACATGACGTGCATAGCAACGCGTGTGCCATTTGTGGTCTGCATGGATAAAAGTATGCAGTCCAAGCCATGTTGAGGTGGAGGCATATGGTCGGGGGCATATGCGTGCATGCGCTGGCGGGGTGTGAGCAGCAAATGCACACTGTCTCGGGCACGTGAGGGGGGCATGAAGGCGTGCAGCCTACCGCGCGCTGTTGAGGGCGAGAAGCACACAGGCGTGTTGTTGATGTTGGCATGTGTGGTCCCGCAAGAGTGATGAACAAAAGACAGCCAAGCCTCATTGCTGTAGCAACGAGGCTCGATACTTGTCATTGCTTAACTTTGGGCCATGTGTCCTCGGGGTTGTGAGGCAAGTTCGAACTCTTCGACAGCACAAATGCGGTGCCTCATCATCCGCGTTAAGCCGCCCTCATACCCGTGCCCCTTCAGACAAATCCTCGAGGACTTTTGCAGGCAGCCGAAAAGCGGTGACCCAAGCACGAATGCAATATGACTCGGTCGAAATGGCCATAGGCGAAGTCACATCATGCGAACATTCATTGCAGCACTCAGCAGGGTCGACACCCGCACCGATGCGAGAACACCACACGCCGGCATAAGCAGTTCTCAATGGACTGCACACTGCACAGTGATGTGCGGGCATGGGCAGCACGAGGTGCGATGGCGAGGCGCTGCTGGCTAGCACATTGTCGTTGTTGCTGAAGCATAGTGCGAGGGAGCATGGGACGCAGTGGGAGGGCAACGAGGCGGAAGGCCAGGCAATTAGCGATGAATAGGGCCGGGGTTGTCATGTGAGGCATGTGAGCTCTGGCACGGATTGTTGAAGGCGCAGGTGATCACGAGAACTGCGAATAGTGCGCGGGAGGTCGAAGGATGGTGGAAGGATCATATTGAAATGTAGAACAACAACAAAAAGTGAGTCTCGCTCGATAACGAGAGAGACTCCTTAAATTAGGATGGTAAAATAAAACTAAAGACTTTCGGGCTCACCTAAAGCATGCACTGCTCACAACCTCATTCCCACGTGTCCTTCTGGGTGGTCTAGCATAGAGTAATGATGGAGGATGGGACACGTTCGGCAGTGCTGGCAGCACAATGAGGAAAAGGAGACTGACCTGCGAGTAACCCGTGATGTCACAGGTACCTGACCTGCAGCTCCGGATCACCCGGTGGCTGAAACCCGTGCAGATCCAGGTCAGCCCTTGTGCTGACTTAAAAACCCGCGGGTTCGGATCCGGGTCACCCGTGGGTGCACTCGTGTCGAACCCTACGGTAGCCTGACACCTTGTGCAGGGGCTCTCTGCTGGCCCCCTGCATGTACTCCCGGCCCCACACATGGGCCTTGGGCCTCACACACGTCTCCTGTGCCACACAATTGACATCTGTACATTGCACATGGACCCCACGACCCATGTCTTCTGCACGCAGGCACTGGGCTGACACGGGCTCATGCGCGATGCGTCAGGCCTGCGTGCGAGTGACACAGCAGCGGGCCCATCTGCGGGGCGTTGGGCGGCAAACAGTGGGTCCATGCATGAGGGATGAGGGATGTGCATGAGGGCCGGGCTGCCGCAGGCCCATGCACGAGTCCCTGGGTTACCACGGGCCCGTGCGTAATGCGCAGGCCTGTGCGCAAGGCATGATGGCCATGGGTGGTCATGCGGGCAGACAGGGCCATGCGCGACACATGATGCACATGCACTGGTGTGCCCGTCCCAGGTCACAGCGGTGGTTATGGTCGTTGGAGGCAGCGTGCCAGGCATTAGTGACGTGGGGGCAAGGCGGAGAGGTCGGAGGAGGGTGGGGTGATGCAGAAGGGACAGCAGTAGGACACAAGGGGGAGTGAGGGCACGGGAGGACGAAAGAAGTCGAGAGTATCGCTCATTCGAGCGATACTCTCGATATTAGCATGAATAAACAAAATAAAAGTTTCTTTTACTCACCTTCGAGGTCCTCTACATCCTACTGAGTCCCTCCAGCATGTGGTCCGATGAGTCAGAGGGAGAGGAGGAGGGTGGAGGGAGAAGGGAAGAGGTGGTAGAGACAGTGAGAGAGACGAACTTCGACGTGCGTTTCGGTGCTTCCACATGTTCGAATGTCTTTGAGTGTATTAAATTGAATAAAACAGCTTAAATTCTGAAAAAAAAAAAAGACAGTGGATGACTTTCCCCAGGATAAATCAATGTAATGGAGGCCTCTTTTCTGCTTGACAGTGCTCCTGTAAGGCCTCATCAACCAATCGGGTTGCCCCGATCAGCCGTATTTTGGCATTGATCTGCACCAAAATATATCATAACATAAATCAATTGCTGAGGAAAGTCACCCACTACAATGCACTCATAAGATAAGATTAAATGATACAGATATCTAATTAATGTACTACAAGCTACTCGACAGCTACATGAAGTTAGTGAAATCTGCAACTTAGCCTCTGACGCAGTGTCCAGCAGTGCCCGGGCCAGGTCGCTCCAATAATGCTGATACAACGGGATGACATTCTGGATGTGTGCACCACCACCAAAGTACAGCCAGCTCTGGGAGATGGTGAGCACACATGAGTACTTCCCGGTGAGTTCATCTCTGGGCCCAAAGGTAGGGCAGAAGTCAAAGGGGCTCTCGCCCGCCTCGTCGGAGACATTAAGGTAGTTTGTTGGTTTGAGGTTTGCTGTGTCACATCTGAGAAATCTGTTTTCTATATAGCTGCAGGTTATATTATAGGTGCTATCATTGAGCTATCAGAGCTATGAAGTTTGCTTATTCAGCTATGTAAAGCTATAAGAGCTTCCATAGCTTCCATAGCTAGTAGTGTCAGCTATATGATGCTATCATGGCTTTCATAGCCAGCAGTTTGAGATATATGGCAGTATCACACTTAACAAGGTAAGCTATGACTGCTATTAGTACTATTCATACTATGTCAAGTCAACTAGGTGCTGAGGTATTCAATATTCAAAGTCAAATTTAATTATATTCAAGATAACTACTACTACAGACATGTACACTACAATACAAATATCGCAGGCATGCACAGTTGCACACGGTATGCACAGGTGAGGCCGCATGCAGACACACGTGCACTGGCAGGGTACACATGTGCACGAGGCGCGGCATGACGCAGCAGTCATGCGCGAGGTGCGGCAGCCTGTATGAGAGGTGCATAGAGGAAAGGCGAGGGACAATCATCTGAGAAATTTACTACTGGTATATAACACTATGTAGGCTATATAGCTTTCCTAGGTCCATAGCTGTCCTCTTTTCTACATAGCAGTCTCATAGCAGTCAACTAATCTATGCAAAGCTATCATAGCTTATCATAGCTGCCATAGCATAGAGTATAAGCTACATAGCTGATATAGCATAGGATATAAGATATCATAGCTGTTATAGCTATGATAGTATAAAATAGCTATAAAAGCTATGTCAACTACATCTTATATCTCTATTATTATATTATGTCTAGCTAATAAGATTTCTATCCACACTATATCACTTCTGTCAAATATATTGTTCTAATATATAAAACAAAAATATCATTAGCTCAATAGCCTCATATATCTTAATTAGAAAGGTCAAAAGTTTTAAAAACATTATATTTTTCATACAATTTCATTATAGAACATTACTTAAGCTACAAAGACTACTACATCTCTATCAAAGATAACAAACTTACAATGACTACAAAAAATATAAGTAAGAAAAAGAAGATATTAGTATTAGAAGATAACTAAGATAACAAATGAGTACTTACCAAACTAACAAAAAAGCGAAAATCTGTAAGACAATTTGAAAGACATAAGTATTAGACATAGGAGAAAAGGCTTACCTAGATAGGAGGACAATAGTGCCATAATAAGTATGAAGACATTAGTAGTTATAAGATTACAAAGAATAAAGGCTTACCTTAAATATCAGAGAGAACGATGATGACAAGTGATCAAACGATGATAACGAGCGAGCAGACGATGAGCAAGTGAGCAGAGGGCAACGAGAGAGCAAACGACAATGATGAAGGCGTCGATGTGGCAAGGGATGGTGGGGGTTAAAGAGCAAAAGGTAATGCACATCGCGCGAGCCTTATATACGAATTCCGGCCGGAGCCGGGATCTGTGGTTGCTGGGCGCTTGCCAAGCGTCGCGTCAGAGACTAGACGCCAGACTTACTATGTGAATCGCTGCTGCTCAGCAATTCACGGTGCACTAGATACATACCATTCTCATTCATTCTGGTTTAATGTATGATCCATCATGGTGATCCTTTTTTCTGAATTTTTTTGATTTTGTTTGATTTGCTGATGCTCGGGCAACGTAGCTTCGCTCGTTCGGTGGCTGAAGCACCGAACGCGTGCCGAAGTTCAACTCGGTGTTCACTCATGCTACCATCACTCCCTCCAGTCCCCTCCCTCCTCTGCTCTCCTCCTTCCAACCTCTCTCTCATCAAATCGAAAGCTGAAGGAGGGTAAAAGGAAGATGAGGACTCCGTAGGTGAGTAAAAAAAGTTTCATCATGTTTACTCGTGCTAACATAGAGAGTATTGCTCATTCGAGCGATACTCTCAACTTCCTTCCCCTTATGCGTGCCCCTCCCTTCCCCTTGCCTCCCGTCACCTCGCCATCTCTCCCTCATCGACCGACCTCCGACCAACCTCCAACATTGCCTCCACTCCTGCAGGGGCTGGCGCACTGTCTCCAATGACCGCGACCGCATGTGCTGTCGCACGCACACCACCGAACAACGTGCATGCGAGCCCACCGTCCCGCGCATGGCACTCTATCTGGTGCACGGACCAGGCGCACTGTGTGCAGTCTCCCTGTCTCGTGGACGAGCCCATGCATTGTGCAGGATCCTGCCATGGTGTGTGCGGTACCCTGCCAGCTCACACGGCCTGCGGATGCCCACATTGTACATAGTACGTGCGACCGGGGCTCGCGATGCTAGGCAGCATGACATGGGACGAGTGTGCATGTCGTGCGTGGTGGTGCGCAGGTGCGCCATAGCCCGACCCTCGCACGTGGCCCCACACATTGAGCCCCGCCCTCCTGCATGCCACCACTGTGCCCGCGTGCAGCCCTGCCACATCATCCATGGGCCGCGGCATCTTAACGATATCTGCAGCCCTCTTGCACCCCCGACAGCAGGCCTGCTGCATCGCACATGGGCCTGCGTGTCGCACATGGCCTCCGTGCTCGTCCCGACCTCCACGCCCTGTCTCGGCCTCCTGCGCCTAGACTACGGGCCTGCCGCACCCAATCTCTCGTACACGCTGCCACACCCCCACCACGCCCCCCTTCTCCAATGTGTCGTGCACGGGCCCGACACCCGGCACCACTGTGTGCACCTCAACCACACCCGCGGCACCCCGCGCCCATCTCTCACGCCTCACGCAGGGGCCCGCTGCCTGCCGCTCCTTGCGCACACTCCTCATGCCTCGCGCACGTCCCCACACCTCATGCATATCCCTGCGCCTCGCGCACGGCTCCTACCCTTCACGCACGGGTCCATCACAGTCCAGCGCCCCGTGCATAGGCCTGCCGCAGCCTGACGACTTGCGCATGGGGCCCACATCACCCGCGCGCAGGCCCGCCACATCACACAGGCCCGCCGCTCCTCCTGTGCATGTGTCTTGTCATGCCCCACCAGCGCGCGTGCTCCTGCGCGTGACCCTGCCTGTGCAGACCGCATGCGACCAATTACCTGCATCATATGTATTCGTAGTGTACTTGATTGTAGTAGTAACCTGATTGAATATGATTAATTTGACTTAAAATTTTTCGTAACTAGTTGACTGGACATAGTAATAGTAGTACTGATAGTAGTCATAGCTCACCTTACTAAATATGATAGTGCTATATATATCAAACTGCTGGCTATGGAAGCTATGATAACTCTATATAACCGACACTACTAGCTATGGAGGCTATGGAAGCCCTCATAGCTCTACATAGCTAGATAAGTAAGCTACATAGCCTCTATAGCTCAATGATAGCACCTATAATATAACCTGCAGCTATATAAAATTTAGTTTTCTCAGATGATGAGGCATTGGTGGGCAGCTAGAGACACCACGAGGCGTGGGGCATGTGTATAGAGCACAGGTCAGGCAGGAGGCATCGAAGGCAGCGCCAGGTGAGGGCCAGCAGTGGGCCCATGCGCAAGGTGCAGAAGGTGGGCATGCAGGGCGTGCATGACGTGGCAAACCTGTGCGTGACATGGGAGCCTGCACACCAGAGGCAGGAGGCACTGGGAACGTGCGAGGCATGGCAGGCGTGCACAAGGCATCAGTGTATTATGGGCTCATGAACAAGGCATTGGCAGGTCACACGAGACTCGTGGGGCGGCCCAAGGCCCGCAGTGGGTGTACAGACCCATGTGTGAAGCATCGGGAGTGGGCTCTCTGCACGAGGTGTGGGAGACATGCGCGAAGCGGCAGGCCTTGAGTGACGCAGAATGCCCGCATGCCGGAATCGCAAGGCGCAGAGACGTACGTGAGGCATGGGTGCATGCGAGGCACAGATGGGGACGTTTGCGTGCACCAGACCTTGTAGGCAGTTTAAAAACCCTGCCGGACCTTGTCAGAGTTGGGGTTACAAACCACCCGGCAACTTTTCCAGCTAGGTGAAAAACCTTTCATGGGTTAAAAACCCATTAATCTTGGATAAGATTGTGGCTGACGGGATGATCCAATGGAGATGTATTATATATGGCTGTGATCGTATTTGAAAGAAGAATCCAAATATAGTACCTGTAAGCTTATGTAATCAGGGGTAATTTCTCAATTTGGCAATTATATGATATATATATCATTTTGCTCCATTTTTTGTGCTGATTTCAAATCTGATGGCTGATAGGTTATGTAAGCATGTATAATTTCCAAATTTGGTAACTATATGATATATATATGTTTGAGCTCCATTTTTGAAGCTGGATCTAAATATAATGACTATATGTTTATATAATCTAACATATATGGAAATTTTTGGTTTGACAATTGAATATATTCATTTTAGCACTATTTTTCAAGCCAAATGTGAACATAATGTCTGTTTACAGATTGAATGACTGTTTGAGCTTGCAACACTCATACTATGTTATGTAGTAATACAAATCAGTATATTGGTCATTTTATTTTCTTGCTTTGCTACTGAGCTTGATGAAGTATCAGGCTAAATGCAGCTTTTCAAGATCTTTCCAACAGTGCTACATTCATATCAATCGGATAAGTATTGGCTGAGATATTCACAAATCTTTGTTTTGCACAAAGCATTTGGTCGACTATTTTGCAATTTGCAAGTGCATCTGTATAGCTATGCTGGTCAAACCACTTGTCTGTCACTCACATGCCACATGGCTACGATTTAGGCATATGTCACCTTTTTATATATGATTAAATATATACTATGTTCACATCAAAGAGTTGACATTTATAAGAGCATAAGAGATCATAAGAGCGCGTTCGGGAACTCTAGGTTTGAAACAGATCTGTCTCGATAATGTAAACAGATGTTCAGCCACAATCGTGGGAATATAGAGCAGCTCTGTTTTGCTGCCTCGTCGTGCACGCTCTATGCACTCCGGACTACTGTCTCGCCCGTCTTAAGCTATCCGACAACCCTTTTCGACAACGCCGTCAGCTGCTTGCAGCTGCAGGCATTGCTGCCAGTGCACTTGGGGTCTTATACTCGGTCTCAGCAAGTACCCTGAAGCCCTACCATACTTCGAAGCTTTCTGGTCTCGAATGGGTACAGGAGCTGCTTGACAGCCATAGACAGCATATCAAAGATATCCTCAGTGTACGGAAACATGTCTTCCGACAGCTGCTTTTCGAATTACAGCATCGATCACGGCTACAGTCAACACGTCATGTCCATATGGTCGAGCAGATTGCACTATTCCTGTATGCTGCTGTCACCAATCTCTCCAACCATCAGCTGGCAGAGAGGTTTCAGCGTAGTGGCGAGACTATTTCCCTGTAGGTTTTGTATTCTCTTGTCCAAGATCAAGCAATTGAACAGTTTTCTAGCATGTTTCATCGTGTACTCAATGCAATTGTTGCACCTGGATTTCAACATCACTACATGCATCTTCCCACAGCTGCGACTCCAATCACGCAGAAGATTTTCTCCAATCCCAAGTTCTTTCCCTTCTTCAAAGATGCAAAAGGTGCCATAGATGGGACACACGAGCCAGTACATCCACCTTGGTGGGCACGTCCCGCATGTCAGGACCGAGATGGCAACGTTACCCAGAATATTCTAGCAGCCTGTGACAAGTTTGACCTGCTTTTCTGCTATGTTCTTGCAGGATGGGAGGGAAGTGTTTCTGACAGCTTTTTATTCGATCAAGCTCGAGGTGCTGGGTTCAAGGTTCCTGAAGGATCATATTACCTTGCTGATGCAGGTTTTGCTGGCTGCGATGAACTCCTGGTTCCATATCAAGGGGTGCAGTATCATTTACGTGAATGGCAGGCAGCTGAACAAGGGTTGAGTGATTTTTATTTTGGTCAATTTCTATGCTAATCAGTATATTTGTTATCATAGGCTGACACCTCAGACGAAGGAGGAATTATTCAATCTACGACACGCTCAACTTCGCAATGTGATTGAGCGTATCTTTGGTGTCACCAAGAAACATTTTCTTATGCTTCGTCATGGATGCCACTATTCCATGCAGACTCAAGCGAAGGTGGCTCTTGCTCTTTGTATTCTGCACAACTTCATCACGATTCATGATCCTGATGAATATGGAGAATTTGAAGAGGAGGAAATTGATGAGGTACTCGAAGAGCATCGACATATGGATGATTTAGAGGAAGATGAGTTTCCGAAGAGTGGGGTCACACAAGAGGAGAGTCGACGGGCAGAAAGGCGGTGCGATGAGATTGCTACAGCAATGTGGAAAAGTTATCAGGAGACATTACGTGAACGAAGGGCAGTCTAATGAATTTAGAACAAATTAAAATGAATTCAACATGTCATACGTGCTAGCTCCCCCTTCATCCACTCCGCAGCAGCTTCCTTCTCCTCTGGATTGGTAAGTTTAAAGCTCATATACTCCTCTGCAAGTTCCACCGGCCCACGAAAGACTCTACGATAATCAGCAAAGAGTACAGCATTACTGATGCCAGCTTCATGTGCAGTATCTACTGCACATCGAAAAGCATCATTCTTGCGTTGTGTACGGGGAGACGTCACCACGAGAGCAGATGCAGATGTCACAGGAGTGGGATCAAGATCGGAAAGCGTGCCTAAAAGGTCACCGATGTGACCAGTCAACACGGTCATGGAGTCTGCAACTGATGCACACTTCCTTTTTGGAGGACCATACACGGAGAGAGGATCAGCAGACTGGCGCTTGGTCTTTGATACAGGAGTCGACGGGGCCAGTTCCTGTGGTTCCTGAACATAGAAGGATGATAAAATTAAATTGAACTCGGAGGTGAAAAAAGCACACCTGATCATCCTCAGGTGCTGCAATATCAGAGTTAGCCCTCTCACCCTCAGATGGGTCACCACCATTCCCGTCTACCGATGATTCCAAATCAGATTGCTGCTCATCATTTGCCATGGCGGCACCAGTTTCAGATGACAGGGCAAAAGCGCCCATTGCCGATGAGCCATCGACAAGCTCTGCAAATTGGTCGTATAGCGGGAATGATGCATCTTGGAAGGGACCGAACCTCTTCGGGTTGCTCTGAATGAAAGATGAGCTCTGAGTTCGGTGCGCTGCACAATCAAGCACGGGTATAGAATACTCACCTTGATTAGATTGTCCCACACATCAGGGCCAGCTGTGGGCTTGCTCGCAACCTTGTCCCAGCCAAATCCAGATGCATCATGTTGAATGAAGCGGAAGGTCTTGTAATGTGCCTTGAGCTGGACAACAATATCAGTCAGTCTAGACGATGCGAAAAGAACACAAAGCATAGGCTAAGTACCGTCTGATACCGAGTTCCTGACTTGAGAATTTTTGCAGGCAAAGCCACCCTTTGTCAAGCTGATAGCACAGCTGGTATAAACAGATCCTTTGAAGCCACCTTCAGATGAGTTGCCTCTGCGGTGTTCACTGAGAAGATAAGCGACCATGTCAGCATCAGTGGCTGATGTCCACTTGATCCGTGGTGCGGGTGGTGCAGCAGAGGCAGTGTCGTCACCCGCTTTTGCTTTCTTGCTCTTGCCCATGAGTGAAAGGCTGTAGCGGAGGGAGTGAGTGACAACAACGAGCAATGTTGAAGATCGGAGAGCAAACGGTGCCAGTGGCGATGCGTACGGGTAACATGAACAAACAAAGCACGCACCAGACAGAGCTGAGTCGACCCGAACAGACGCTCTGTCTCGATTTCGAAAATGGCTGGAGCTTGCTCGAGGACCCAAATTGAGATTTCCATAAAAGGCAGGCAAATACATCTATTTCGCGGATTACAGAGTTCCCGAACGCGCTCTAAGATATGATAGATAGATTGACTCAATCACCCATATATACTAACCCAACCCAACCCTATAGCCAACTCATATCAGTTGTAATAAGTACTTATAGATAAATACAATCAAACATAATAGAAATGGAGAAATAATAGCAATTAGAGTATAAAAAGGTGACATATGCCTAAATCGTAGCCATGTGGCATGTGAGTGACAGACAAGTGGTTTGACCAGCATAGCTATACAGATGCACTTGCAAATTGCAAAATAGTCGACCAAATGCTTTGTGCAAAACAAAGATTTGTGAATATCTCAGCCAATACTTATCCGATTGATATGAATGTAGCACTGTTGGAAAGATCTTGAAAAGCTGCATTTAGCCTGATACTTCATCAAGCTCAGTAGCAAAGCAAGAAAATAAAATGACCAATATACTGATTTGTATTACTACATAACATAGTATGAGTGTTGCAAGCTCAAACAGTCATTCAATCTGTAAACAGACATTATGTTCACATTTGGCTTGAAAAATAGTGCTAAAATGAATATATTCAATTGTCAAACCAAAAATTTCCATATATGTTAGATTATATAAACATATAGTCATTATATTTAGATCCAGCTTCAAAAATGGAGCTCAAACATATATATATCATATAGTTACCAAATTTGGAAATTATACATGCTTACATAACCTATCAGCCATCAGATTTGAAATCAGCACAAAAAATGGAGCAAAATGATATATATATCATATAATTGCCAAATTGAGAAATTACCCCTGATTACATAAGCTTACAGGTACTATATTTGGATTCTTCTTTCAAATACGATCACAGCCATATATAATACATCTCCATTGGATCATCCCGTCAGCCACAATCTTATCCGAGATTAATGGGTTTTTAACCCATGAAAGGTTTTTCACCTAGCTGGAAAAGTTGCCGGGTGGTTTGTAACCCCAACTCTGACAAGGTCTGGCAGGGTTTTTAAACAAGCTACATGGACGCCTTGTGTGCGAGTTGTCACACTGTCATGGGCCCGTCCAGGACACGGCAAGTCTGCATGCGAGGCGCAATGGCCATGCAGAGCATTGAGCCAGCGTGGAGCTGTTGTTGCACGCGTGCACAGGGGATGTTACTGATGGATGCTCTGTGGGTGCGAGCAGGACCTGGGGCGTGGAGCACTGGCGGGGGAAGTTGTGTGCGCATTGGGGTTTGGCGAAGCCACACAGCCTGCATGCCTTGTCGCGAGGCTCTGCGCTGGTGTCAACGCGTCGTCAGGCATTGCGCAGAGTGCGAGGTGTTGTGCGTGAGCATGAGGCCTTGCAGGGCATGGGCCGAGCATGCGGGGTCATGGCCGATGGGCATGAACGACGTCCAAGTCCCCTTGCCATGGCAACAGGACTACGGTGCACGTGCATGCACAGACGTGGGTATAGGCGATGATGTGGCCCATGCGCACACGTTGTTGACGTCGCACAGACGATGTCGCGTGGTGCACGCACGGACACATGCCATGGCCATGTGCACACTGGTGCGTGTGGATGAGGATGGGGTCAGAGCTGTGCCTGGGATTGCAGCCCATTGAAGTAGGGCGCAGGGCTGATAAGCTGTGCACAGGGCACCCGAACGTGGCGTAGACAGATCGAGGAAGGGGTGACGAGGGTGCAAAGGGGACGGCGGAGTTGTAAGACAGCAGCGTGGGGATGCGGGGTCGACAGAACAAGATATTGAGAGTGTCGCTCGAAAACGAGCGACACTCTCTTGATTAGCACGAATAAATGATAAAGAACACTTTGTGTACTCACCTGCAGCCCCTCTGCCTGCTGCAAATCCCTCTGTCTGTGTTGACAATCAATAGAAGAAGAAATAAAGGGGAGAGAGAGGAAAGACGGAGGAGTAGAAGGGAAGCTGGTGAGAAAGAGCAAGTCTCGATGCATTAACTCGGGGCTTCGGCCACCAAATGTGCGAAGAGACACAACAAATCAAATAAAATAGCACAAAATATGAAAAAACGACATGAACTATAGATTTTGTATCTGAACACAATACATGAGCTATCTATGTAGCAAGCATATGATATACTACTGGGCAGCAGGGTTAAAACATTGAAATCTAATACTTAGTCCCTGATGCGGGGCTCGGCAATGCCTGGCAGCTCACAGTTCTCGGCGTCGCCCAGATTCGTATATAAGGCTCGCACGATGCACGTTACCTCTTGCTCTTCAACCCCCACCATCTCCTGCCATGTCGGCGCCTTCATCATCATTCCTTGCTTGCTTGTCGTCATTCCTTCATTGCTTGTCGTCGCTCTTTTATTTGCTCATCATTGTGTCTTTATTAGCTCGTTATCACTGCTATCTCCGTTGTTGTTTTTTAGCATGAGCTGTTTTTCTTAGTATCTTATAGCTTATACTAATGTCTTCAAGTTGTCTTCTAGATTTTCACTTTTTTCTCAGTTTGATAAGCTTTATGTTTTATCTTTCTTATGTTCAAAAACTAATATCTTTTTTTCAGTTATATTTTCGCTTTTTGTAGTTATTGTAAGTTGTCATAGTCTTTCATCTTGTTCTTGACTAATGTTTATTATTATTATTTTAAGTTTGCTTTATGTCTTTGTTATATAATGTAGCAGTGTAAGGTATGTATGTAAGATTGTTATCTTTTGCAGTTAAGTAGTAGTCTTGTAGTGAAATTATTTGAAAAATATACTTTGTTTTTAATCTTTTGATATTTGTGATTAAAGTTTATAAGATAATCAAGCAAACAATATTTTTATTTTATATGCTAAAGCAATGTATTCAACAGAAGTGACATAGAGTAGATAGAAATCTTACTAGCTAGATATAATATAACAATAGAGATATAAGATATAGTAGATATAGCTTCTATAGTTATCTTATACTATGATAGCTATGATAGCTATGATATCTTGTACTCTATGCTATGACAGCTATGTAGCTTATGCCTTATGCTATGGTAGCTATGATAAGCTATGATAGCTTTGTATAGATCACTTGACTGCTATGTATAAAAGAGGACAGCTATGGACCTAGGAAAGCTATGTAGCTAATATAGTGTTATATACCAGTGTCATATTTCTCAGATGCAGATGGCGAGTGGTGTCTTGAATAATACGTATCCGGCGTATGTGATGGTAGAATAAAACCAGTAAAGAGGATAATGAAGATGAAGACATCAGGAAAATGTAGAGGTACTATATAGTCCTATCAGAGTTATATAGAGCTCCTAGGGCTATAGCATTGCCCTTTACTCCATAGCCTATATAGCTAAGAGAGGATGCTATATAGTGCTATAGAGCTCAAGAAAGATGCTATGAAGTGCTATCATAGCTATCATAGCTAACTATGCAGCTATCATAGAATATATAACTATAGAAGCTATAAAAGTTATATCATTGATATAAGCTATGTCTATAAGATAAACTTGACACATCTATATAAGCAATAAAATCTATATCATTGATATAAGCTATATTTACAATGAAAGCTATTTATACTATCTAATCTACAATTAAATTTTTATACAAATCTCAGATTAACAAAACATCGAAAATTTTAAAAACATTATAATTCATCAAATATACTATATACTAATACACAGAATAGTACTACATTATACTACAAATTAATAAAGCCTATAAATATTTACAAACATAAATTAAACTATCTCAAATAAAGGACACAACATAAGACTTAACTGAAAGACAATAAAAGCGAAAATGAAACCTAGATTATAAACAACTTATTATAAGTAAACAATAGAAAGAAAGAGCACAATAAATAAGACTTACCAAAGAGAAGAAAAAGCCAAAAATATTGAAGTCTATAAAGATGATACATAAGCATAAGTATTAGTCAACAAAATACAACATAAAAACTTACCGAACAAAAAAAGTTGAAGAGAGGAAAGGAAGAAACTGACAGAAGACCGGAGATGGTAGTGGTAGAGAAGAGAGAGAGGACGCGCATTGCACATGCCTTATATATGCGAGCACGTCGGAGCTCAAATTGTGGCTGGCCGGCGGTTGCCGGATGGCGCAGCAGAGGCTACTGATTTAGATTTCAGTAAGTTAGAGTGACTGCTCAAGGACATACATCGTAGTAGATACCTATATAGCTCATTTGTCTTGTAGAATCAACGAATTCATACGTGCCCCATTTTTCTCATATTTTAAAAGATTTTATTCGATTTGTTGAACTCGAAACTGCCAGCCGCATGAGTCCTGCACTCGACGCGCGACTTGGTGCGTTTCTTCGTCCAGTACTCCACCCAACCTCCACCTCTCCCTTCCTCTCCCCTCGTCTCTCTCCTCTCTCTCTCTCTCTACACGCAAGATATGACGTCCCTCGACAGTCAGGACAGCTAGCAGGGCACTCGGGGGGTCTAGGTAAGTGAACACATGTTTTTTTTTGGTCTTTTCGTGCTAATCAAATGAGTATCGCTCGTTGCCAACGAGCGATACTCGTGTGTCGTCTCTCGGACCCCCGCTCGCCCTCCACAACCCTCACCCACACCCACGAGCCTGCCGCATCCTCTCCCCTCGACCACGCCGTCATCGACGCCATCGTCCAGTCTCGTTGCTATGGCAACGAGACTCGACCAAACGTTGTACGACACGCGCTCGCCCCTGCTCGCCCTCCACCACATCACCAGGCCCGCGCCCATGCCCTGCCTCCGCTTCAAGCTCAAGCCATGCCCATACCCACATCCCCACACACAGTCCGGCGGGCGACCCCGCCTATGCGTGCCAGCAGTTGCGTGCACACAGCCCTGCTTGCATGAGCGGGGCCACACATGCTGGCGACTGCATGCACACAGCCGTGGACGACTGTGCCAGTGTGCACATGCAGACACACACAGCGTGGACAGCAGCGCACGGTCCTGCCAGCACGCGGGCGGCCATGCACGGCCCTGCCTGTGCGCTCGGGGCTATGCCCGCTGGCGACTGCGACCTCCCGGCATCCACGCCCAGGAGCCACCCCATCCCATCCCGTCGACAAAGCCGTCGGCGACACCGACATCGTGCAGTCTGCACACGGCCCCAGAGCACCATGCTGCCAAGAGTGTGTCAGCGCACAGCGTACGCAAGCCCCTGACTCTGCCTTCGCACACCCGCGCACTGGGCACGACAATGCCTCCACCCTGCGCGTAAGCAGCATCTGACAGCATGCTCGCACTCGCTCTCACGTGTCCGCATATGCTGTTGACTGCGTGCCCGTGCCCGACTGCCTGTGGGTATGCCTGAATGCCGCGCCCACCTCTGACTGCGTGTGCACGGCCCCGCATGGCCCCCGACTGGCATACCCATGTCCACGCACACATGCATGCGCCATTCCGCGCACGGCCCTTGTCACTCGTAAATAGCCTCTTCAGCTGTGCGGGCACATTGAAACATGTACTTAGTTTTATGTCCCTTCGGTAGTATAGCAATCAAATAAACAAAATTTTGCTAAGTTCTTGAGTCAGAGAGATAAGATATGTGATATGTGACTGGATGACTCTGCAGTCTAGCTGACTTGCTGTAGATGCCATAGTGACCATAGCAAGCCTATGAGATTATATAGCAGTCATAGCTGTCCCTCAGACATATATAGCACTATATAGCATCTGACTACTGCTATGAAAGCTATGATAGGCCTCATAGCCCTACATAGTTGAGAAGGATAGTTACATAGACCTCATAGCACTCTGATAGGACATATAACTTAACACTAAGCTATGTAGAATTCCAATTTCCCTGATGTCGATCCATCGCCAAAGGACTACAGGAATGGAACCTAGAAGATGGCCTTATCCTGTTTAGAGGAAAAGTCTACATTCCTAAAGACCTTCAACTGCGCCATGACATCATCAAATCCCATCATGATTCACTAGCTACAGGTCATCCTGGACGATGGAAAACCTATGAACTGGTTCAGCGCAACTATTGGTGGCCAGGAATGTCTAACTTCGTCAAAAGTTATGTCACAGGATGTGCCATCTGCCAGTCGACCAAAAATGACACCCATCCCACCTATGTTCCCGTACAACTCACTGAGAAACTATCACAACCTTGGGAATACACCACCACAGACTTGGTAACAGATCTACCAGAAGTCCGTGGATTCGACTCCATCAACGTAGTGGTAGACCAATTCTCTAAAGCCATCATCATCTCACCCTGCCGGAAAGACATTGATGCAGATGGAACAGCTAAACTCTTTATAGACAATGTCTGGAAACGCTTTGGACTCCCTGACAAGATGATCTCAGACAGAGGACCCCAATTTGCATCTAAAGTCCTTCAAAGCATCTACAAAGGACTGGGGATCTGATCAGCGCTCAGTACAGCATATCACCCCCAGACCGATGGAAGCACAGAACGTGTCAATCAAGAAATTGAGCAATACCTCCGTGCCTTCTGTAATGCTCACATGGACAATTGGGCAGATCTCCTCCCCTTTGCCGAATTCTCACATAATATCAAGGTACATTCGGCCACACGGAAAACACCCTTTGAATTACTCCATGAGTTTCAACCCCACTTTCAACCAAAAATTCACCTAAACTCCACTGTTCCGACAGCGGAACAAAGATTGATGATGATGCAGAAGGCCCAAGATGAAGCCAAAGCAAGCCAGACAATAGCTACCGAGGACATGCATTGACAAGAAGACAAATATGGAAAAGATGGACCTACCTTCAAACAAGGCGATAAAGTCTGGCTAGACGGCAAGAATCTCAGGCTCCAGTATCCCAAAGCTAAGTTTGGACTTAAACGACAAGGACCCTTCAAAATTGTTCAAGTCATTAGTCCAGTCAACTATAAACTGAAACTACCACCGACCTGGAAGATCCACCCAGTCTTCCATGCTGGACTCCTCATGCCATACCATGAAACACCAGAACATGGTCCGAACTACACGCCCCCTCCCCCGGAGGTTATAGATGGAGAACAAGAGTGAGAAGTCGAAGGTGTGGTCAAATCTCGTATCTATGGTAAAAACCGATGTCTCCAATACCTCATCAAATGGAAGGAATTCTCTGATGCAGAAATGTCATGGGAACCAGCTGGGAATGTTGCAAATGCCAAGGACAAGATTGCGGAGTATCATTGGAAGCACCCAGGTGCTCCAAGGCCCATCAGAAGCCTTGGAATTGAGGCCGAGGCCTTCCATCAATCACTGCGAGAACCCTTTACTGCCAGCACATAAAAAGGAGCCTCACAGGTCCTTTTTAAACCAGCATCCAAACTGGATACTACTACCACCACACTCCTCGCCCTCAACTTCGTCCTCAGCCTCCTCACTCTCGCCCTCACCTTTCTCATCTATTCTCAACAATGCCTGCCCTCACCTTCCCTGCCATCCTCTCTGCCGCAGGCCTCTCTGCCCCCAGCCTTCCCTCCTCAGCCGCTGCTTCCCAGAACTCCCTCCCCGACCTCGTTACACCGGACGACTCTGAACCCGCTGCTTCGCTCAGTCCTTCGGTGGCCCTCACCCTCAGTGACACCTGTCATGAATCGCCCATTGGTCTTCTTCATTCCCTTTGTTCCCTATATGGACACTCCCTTGTTATGTCCCCTTGTTCCCTGTTAGGATATCCCTTGTTCCCCTTTAGGATATCCCTTGTTCCCTTTTGGGACATCCCTTGTTCCCTTACTCCTTGTTCCCCTTTCAGGATATCCCTTGTTCCCCTCATCTGAAAAATCTCAAATTTATATAGCCATCAGCCACAATTATCTATGCTATAGGAAGCTATATATATGACTTATACAAATATATAGATCTATGGCAGCTATATAGACTATATAGCCCTATGTGTCATCTATGTAGGCCTATATAGCTAGTTAGCATAGCTATGAAAGCTATAGATATGTCTCTACTTGCTATAGATCCTATATAGCCTATGTCACCTATATCACCTTGTAAGTGTAAGCTATATGCTATGATGTCTACAAGATATACTGCAACTATGCATATTATCCAGAGTATGCATATGATATAAGTCACACAAAAGGTAAGTCAAATTCATTTATAGTATTTTAATCATAACTAGGTATACAAAGCTTCAAACAAATCTAATTACACTACATCGAGCACCGGCGCAGGCACTGGCCGTTAAGCGCCGTCAAGCGCGGGCGCTCGTTGAGCGCGCCAGTGCAGAAGGCGCACGCATGGGCGAGGCATCATCTGAGAAAAACACCAGAGGTATATTGCACTATGTAGCCTACATAGTTCTAATAGGGCCATAGCAGTCCCCTTTTCTTCATAGCCATCCTATAGCAGCAAGGTAATCTACATAGGGCTACATAGCTACCATAGTATAAGGCAGTAGCTATAGTAGCTATCATAGCTATCATAGCATAGAGCATAAGCTATCATGACTACTACAGCTGCCATAGCATATGATGGCTATCATCGCTATATTAGCTATATTATATATCATATTATATCTAATTAGCTAAAACTGCTATCTATTCTATATTATCTCTACTCACAATGCTGATCAGAGATTACTATAGATTTATTATAGAATAGAAAATAGAATAATAATAAAACTCAATTACATAATTGAGACATTCAAAACATCGAAAATCAAAAGCATTATATTTCAAACAATATTTAATTTAAATTTAATACAATTCTATGATATACTAAAAGATAAAGCAAGCAAGATAAGATAAGATATAAAATCTTGAAGATAAGATAAGACAATAAGATAAAGCTTCAGATAAGATAAGATAAACCTTTTAAGATAAAAGATAAGGAGAAAAAAAAAGCAAAAATCATCTACAAGTCCAAAGTCAACACATTAGGATACAAGATAAGGATATAAAAGAAACATAAGGCTTACCTAAGGAGATAAAAGCGAAAATGTAAAGTCTACAAGTAACAATAGGGTTGGTGAACAATAACACAACATAACAATAGCATGATAACTTACCGAACATAAGAGAGATCAAGCAAAAGGGGAGAGATCGACGAAAGATGAAAGACGAAAGATGGTAGTGGTAGGGAAGAGAGAGAGACAGCGCGTTGTGCAGGCCTTATATAGACGTGGCGAGCGGAGCGCCAAATGTGGCTGCCGAGACCAGGCCGTGCGGTGCCGAGCACTCGCGTCAGAGGCTAAGTGCCAGATTTTCCTAAGTTCACTTCGTTACCCAGTAGCTTACAGTAGCTTACTTAGATACTCATCTCATAAGATTCGATGTCACAAATGACTTCTGGCTTTACCCTTTTTTTGAGAATTTAAAGCATTTGATTTGATTTCTTAAGCTCGAAACATTCGAACTCGCGCGCGTTCGGTAGCCGAAGCACCGAAGGCGCGTCGAAGTTCGACTCTGATACCATCCTTACCACCACTCTCCTCCCTTTCCTCATTCCTCCGTCGTTCCTCTTCGCTTCAACTTGTTGGATCACACGCGGGAGGGTCTCGAAGGGGCATAGAAGGATACCAGGTAAGTAAAACTAGCCTTTATTCTTATTGTTCGTACTAACAAAGGGAGTATCGCTCATTCTTGACGAGCGATACTCTCTTTCTTTCACCTCCGCGACGCCTCAGTCCCCAAAACCCCCTGACCTCATCTCCCCCGTCGCTTTCTCTGCGCCACGTCACCAGCACCCCATCCACTTTTCGGACACGCTGCCGGCCACCAGTCCCAGCTATGAAATTATATTGTGCACCAGCAAATTGCCTAAAGCGTATTACAAAAAACCCGGCAGTTGCTGGCCAGCAACTCGCAGCACACATTATTATTCTACACATTATAATGTGCAACGGGGCCGCTTACCGGGCCGTACAGTACTCACTGCCGCGCGCTTAGCGCGCCTACCCGCTCGGCACCGTGCCCGCTTCGCCTCGGCACCGTGCCCGCTTCGCCTCGGCACCGTGCCTGCTTCGCCTCGGCACCGTGCCCGCTTCGCCTCGGCACCGTGCCTGCTTCGCCTCGGCACCGTGCCCGCTTCGCCTCGGCACCGTGCCCGCTTCGCCTCGGCACCGTTCACCGCCCTGCGCGCTTCCCGCCTCGGCTACGCGCTCCCCGCCTCCCGCCCTCGGCTACACGCCTGCGCCCGCCGCCCCCGCCGCCGCACTCGCTCCCCGCCGCCGCCGCGCTCGCTCCGCCCCGCCGCCGCCGCGCTCGCTCCCCGCTGCTGCTGCCGCCGCTTGCTCCCCGCTGCTGCTGCCACCGCCGCTCGCTCCCCGCTGCCGCATCCGCCGCTCGCTCGTTGCCGCGACGCACGTCACCAGCGCTGCAGGCGCTGCTGCCGTCGTCGTTGCTGCGCTGCTACGCACCGCGCCGCGCCGTCGTTGGGGCATTCTGCGTGAGCGCTGGGCATCACGCGCGGGTGCTGGCATTCCGCGGGGGTGCTGGGGCCCGAGCGTGAGAGCGTGAGAGTAGGGGGGGGGTGCGCCGTTGCTGCGCTGCGCGTGCCGGTGCCGAGGTGCTGCACGTCGCGCGGGAGTGTTGCTGACCCGTCGCGAGCGTTGAGCGACGCTTAAGGGTGTTGAGGGCCGCCGGCGCGCGACGCTCGACGCGTAGAGGCCGCGGCCACGCGCGCCGGGTGCTGTCGTGGACGTGGGTGCTGGCGCCGCGAAAGCGCGGGTGTCGGGCGCGCGTCTACGTTGTCATACACGGGGGCACACACATCCGGGGCGTCTTGTACGCGCTTCTGCGCGTGCCCGGCGTGTGTAGAGGTGAGTGGACGGCTATGGTGGGCCGTGGAGGGCGTGGTCGAGAGGCTTGGAGCGCGGCGGATGCGCGTAGGACATGCCAAAGGGGGGAGGCGAGCGGAGAGCGAGGCGAGACGCGCGAAGAACGCGGAGGTGCGCGTGAACGCGCAGAGGGAGAAGGGTGGGCAGGAAAGGGAGAAGGGTGCAGTGGGAGAGGACGAGGACGGTGACGAGCCGCGCGCCAGCTGTGGCGCGGCTCGGAAATTGCCGAGCGGCGGTAGTAGCCCGAGAAGCCCGAGCGAGGAGGAGGAGTCGAGTCGTGGGCGGTTTTTGGACCGCATAAGACATAACTTGAACAGTAAATACGTACCGATAGCAACAAAGAATCCATAGTAGAAAATTCGAGTGAAATCTAGCACTATTAGAGTCAGAAAGGCGAAAATACCGTAATGTTCGGTAACCCTAGTGCATAGTTCAGATGGTGCAGGCTTCAGTCCATCAGAATTGGACAAAACAGTCGCGCGAAACGCTTTTTAATGTTATAGACCATATATGTTCGAAGATACAAATATATCCATGAAGAACTGAGACCTCGAAACTCGAAAAACTGGTAGAATCTGGCCTGAAACGACCGAAAAACATTAATCTTACCCAGATCCTGTAGATCTGGGTCATATAAAAATCTAATAAAGTAGATGTACATAGCTATAGTACGTCTCGATACATCATAGCAGACCGATAGATGGTAACAGGGAGGTATGCTAAGAAATCGCGACTCGAATCGGATGTCCGGCGTGCCCGAGACGTCGATTCGAGCTCGACGCGATTGGCAGTATTGACAAGCGCCGTCCATTTTAGACGTGCTTATCAGTGCTTCGCACACAGGGCACGTTCAGTCCATTCTATTCAAACAAAACTTCACATATACGTTAGCTAATTGTATCTACAGTCTGTCTATTATTTGTAGAATTTAATAAAATATTTAGGCTTGGAAAATCGTGTTCGAACGTCGGCCAGCCTCGTTCGGTGCCCTGTTCGGCAATTGCCGATCGGTGCCACAAGGCTCGCTCAGCCCGTCGTCTTCCTCGTCCTCCCATGATCAAGCGGGGACGATCCAGGGCTCAATAGCCCTCAAATTCGTAAGTCTTTTGTTTGTACATTCGTATATTGTACTATACTAACTATTTCTTCTATTTTTTTTTAGCTCTCGAATGCGCTGACGTGGCGTAGCAGGCCGCACGACGAGACCCGCCCCCACCATCATATATCTACCTCCCCCCGCGCTCGCAAACGCGCGTTCGACATCGCCCGCGCGCTCATGCATCCACACAATCGACATATCGCCCACCTGACAACGCCGCGCGCGCCCTAGCAACCACGCGTTCGCGCCAGGGCTCCCATCTCGGCCCACCGCCTCCCTCGCGCTTGCAAATGCGCGCCCGACGTCTCCCAGCTGTGTGAGGCAACTCACCAGCACGCAAGGTCCCGCGCTAGCAATTGCGCACCATCAAAGTCTCCGGGAGGCGCGAGTATGCGCGCGAAGCCAACCCATCCCCATCCCATCCCCACCCCCACCACGCCACGTTCACGCCGACGCGTTCGCGTTCGCGTGTGCGTCGGCCCATTATCACGCACGCCCCATCGCGTAGCAACGACACGCGGACGCAAACAACGTCCTCAAGATACCCTCCCACCAGCTGCGCGCCCGCGCCCGCGCCCGTGCCCCAGCTCCACGCCTGCACCCTCCAGCGCCTGTGCGCGGATCGTGCCCCAGCTCCGCGCCCATGCCCGCACCCTCCAGCCCTGTGCCCGCGCTCCAGCAGCGTGCGCGCGGCCCAGCCCCCGTACCCGCGCGGCCCAGCCCCGTGCCCGCGCGCTCCAGTTCCCGCCCCCGTGCACTCCAGCGCCCGCGTGCACACTCCAGCTGCGTGCCCGCGCGTCCCAGCACCGCTCCCGCTGTCCAATCGCTGCGCCCGCCGTCTCAGCCCCGTGCCCGCCGTCCCGGCGCCGCGCCCGTGCCCTAGTACCCCACCCCATCCCTACCCGTGCATTTCGTCCACCCACTCCACGCGCGCGGGAGCCATCGCCGGCTCGCGGCGGATGCGCGGCCGGCGCAGTGGACGGCGCGGGCGCCAGCGGCAAGCGGGCACGTAGCGCCCGTGCGCCAACTGGACGACGGCGCGCACGCTCTGCAGCGGGCGCGCGGCGAACATCGCGCGCAATGTGCATGCAGTGCGTGCATGGCCGATGCTACGACACGGGCCAGCCGCACGGCGGGAGCGGGCGGGGGAGCGGGTGCGGTAAGCACGCGGCGGGAGCGGTGCGGGCTAGTGGCGGCGTGCTCTGAAGCAAGCGCGCGTAGCCGCTGCGCGGGGGCAGGTGCACGCGGTGGGCACTAGCGAGCGGTGCGCGGCGGGGAACGGTAAGCGCGCGGCGGGGAACGGTAAGCGCGCGGCGGGGAGCGGTAAGCGCGCAGCGGGGAGCGGTAAGCGCGCAGTGGGGAGCGGTAAGCGCGCAGCGGGGAGCGGTAAGCGCGCGGCAAGGAGCGGCAGGTGCGCGGGGCGGGATCTGCGGTAAGCGAGCGATGAGCGCGGGCATCGGCAATGGCGTAGCCGAGCCCGCCGTAGCAGTAGCGACGATGGCCGAGATCCTTATGATCTCGGCCGATATGTTTTTCTCGGAATATCATATGTTTTCGCGGCACCCTGGGTGCCACCTTATAGGTGTGAATTATAATGTGCATGGCAAGGCCCCGGGCAGCAACTGCCGGGGTTTTTGTAATACGGTTTAGGCAAGTTGCTGTATATAATGTATTTCAGTGACTGGGACACCTCTGCCGGCAGCCTCGACATCCTTGCGCATCACCAACAGCTGCGCAAGGACCCGGCCACGTACGCGCAAGCTCGACAGCTCGTTGAACCCCCACGCCCACGTCCACGTCCACGCCCATGAGCCTCCCGTCTTCCGTCTCCCATTGGCCCATTCACCGATGACGGCGTCCACGTCCACGTCGTCGCGCCTCGTTGCCGTAGCAACGGGGCATGATGTCGTTCGCCCGCGCCCTCGCACTCCCCTCAACAACGCCCGCACATCCTCAACAGGTTCGTACGGGCTCATCAGCTCACCAGTCCCGCGCACCACCACCTCCCCGCCGTTGACGATACGCCCGCGGCCACGACACGTGCCTAGGCGCGCCCGGCCAAGCACTCCCGCGAACAGGCCAACCAGCGCGTGCACGCACTCCCGTGTGCGATCACGCATGGCGACGCGCAGCATGCAAGCCCGCGCGAGGCCCCGACACCCCACGCCCACGTCCCGAGCCCGCCACGCCATCTCCCCGATGCCCCCGCCGCCGTCGCCACCACCGCACCTCGTTGCTACGGCAACGAGGTGCGACTTTAGGCCCCTTGCCCGGCCTGCTGCGGCCACTGTGCCCCTCGCACGCCCACGACAACTCCGCGCACCCTCAACAGGCTCGTGCGCGACCCCCGCATGGTGTGGATGCACCAGCACGCCCCGCGCCGTCGGCAACGTGCTCGCGGACACGTCACGTCACCGTGCGCGCGCGAACGGCCTCACCAGCGCGTGCACACACTCCCACATCCGAGCGTGCAGCCACGCACGGTTCGCAAGCCCGCGCGAGGTCTGGTTGCGCGCATCAGCCCCGGACGGCCCCTTCAGCGTGTGTACGCAGTCCCGCACGTGAGTGCGGGACCACGCTCGGCCCAGCGAGCGCGCGAGGACCGAGGGTCCCAACTGCGCGCGCATACCCCGGGGCGTGTGCGTACGTACCGTCACGCGAGCATGCGGCCGTGCACGTCCACGCGAGTGCATGCACGGCGCGCGTGCTCGCGCCAAGCCTGCTTGCTCACGCACGCCCCGGAGGATGCGCACTGCGGACGCACACAATCGCGCACGAGTGCGCGTCTGCCCGCACTCGTTCATGCGCCCCGACAGTGCGCGCCTGCCCTCTGATTGCTTGTGACAGCTGTCCACTACGCTGTCATGGCCCCAGAGTTGTTACCTACTAGATAGTTAGGGTAGTACCCTTGCCTGTGATAGTGTATCTTGAATATTAAAAAAATTTGCTTCAATGTTTTGGGTGGCCTAGCTAGCTGACAATAATGAATATAGTAGCCATAATATCTATAGTCTCCCTAAGTAAGTATGATAGTCCTATACATTTAACACCTCTGGCTATAGAGGTTATGACACCCTATGTATTTGACACCTGGTGCTATAGGGCCTACCATAGCCCTCATAGCTCTTCATAGCTAGGCAGTTCTGCCTCATAGCCTCTATAGCTCAGTGATAGAGCCCATAATAGGACTTGCTGCTATATAAAAATCCTTTTTCTCAGATGATTGCGCGCATGTGTGGGGCGCCATGCGTGCGCTAAGCAGACGTGCGGGGTGTTGAGCCAGCGTGCACGCACGTCGGAGGTGGCGCGGGGGCTGTTGCGCGCGTCAGGCGCGGGATGTGCGTCCGGGGCAGTGCGCGCATGTCCAAGGGACGAGGCACATGTAGGCGCGGCATTCCGCATGCATGCGCTGTGTGCTGCACGCGGGCAGGTGTTGGCGCGCATGTGGTTGTGTTGCGCACGCATGTGGGGTGTGCTGCATGCGTGCGAGGTTTGGCGCGCATGTGTTGGCTGTGGTGCACATGTGTCGGTCGTAGTGCGTACGTGTCGATCGTGATGCGCGCGTGGCGGCTGTGGCGAGTGAGCGTGCGGGGTGCTAACCGGGCGCGCGGGACGTCGTCGCACGTGCGCTGGGTGTTCAGCTGGCACGCACAGTGTTGTGCATGCACGCGGGGTGCTGAGCTGGCACGCAGAGTGTGGAGCGAGGGAGCGAGGCGTGGGGTGAGGGAGCAGGGCGAGGGGCGAGGGAGCGGGGCGTGATGGGCGAGCTCGGGAGTTTATGGGCAGACTGGCATTTGCGTGAGCGTGGGGTGTTGCGCGCACATGCGGGGGATGGGCTAAGCATGCGGGGCAGCGCGGAGACGTTGAGCGCGGGCGCGGGGCATGAGAAGGTCGTCGTGGTGGGCCGGGGATACTTGAGGCAGCGTTCGAGTCCCGTTGCCATGGCGACGGGACTCTATGGTGCGCGAATGTCATACGGCGTGCGGACGTCATACGGTGTGTGGACATCATACGGTGTGCAGACGTCGACGGCACGGGCGGTGACGCAGCCCACGCGCGTCTCGTTGACAGCATGCAGGCGGGTGATTCAGGCGCGGGGCGTTGGGGTTGCGCACAGGCAGCAGCGGGCGTTGACGGCGTCGTTGGGAAGGCGGAGGGGGGTGATTAACAGCAAAGGGGACGACGGGGACGTGGGACAGGCAATGGGAGACGTGGAGGTGTCGATGGAGCGCGTGGGGGTGTCGAAACAACGAGTGTCGCTCGAAAACGAGCGACACTTGATTAGTACGAAAGATATGAAATAAAACTTCTTTTTGCTTACCTTAATCCCTCTGCATCGCTGCTAGCCCCGCTAATTCGCTCGATCCAGCGAGAGAAGGAGGAAACCGAGAGGAGAAGGGGGAAGAGGAGCAGGAGGGTGGAAGGACGAGAGACAGAGAGGGTAAGAGTTGAGAAGTCTCAACGCACATTCAGTGCTTCAGCCACCGAACACGCGAAGATACATAACAAATCAAATCAAATAGCTAAAAATACGAAAGAAAGATACCAGCTGTGTATTATATGTTTCAGTACAATACATGAGCTATCGCTGTAGCAAGCATACGATATTGCACTGAACAGCAGGGTTAAAATAACCAAGTCTAATTACCTAGCTTCTGACGCGGGGCTCGGCAACGCCCAGCAGCCACGATTCTCGGCTTCGCCCAGAATTCGTATATAAGGCTCGCGCAACGCGTGTTGCCTCTTGCTCCTTAATCCCGACCATCTCTTGCCACGTCGACGCTTCATCGTTGTTGCTTGTTTGCTTGTCATCGTTGCTTGCTCGCTCGTTGTCGTTGCTTGCTCGCTCGTTGTCGTTGCTCGCTCATTCATCATCGTTGCTCACTCGCTCGTCGTTGCTATATTTATTAAGGTAAGTTTATATTTCTAATCTCTTATGTCTTGTGCTAATGTCTTCATACTTGTTACAGTGCCTTTGTATGCTTACTAGGTAAGCTTTGTCTTGTCTTATATTAATGTCTTCAAACTGTCTTGTAGATTTTCGCTTTTGTGTTAGTTTAGTAAGCTTTTGTATGTTATCTTTGTTATCTTTTAATACTAATATCTTTTTCCTTAGAAATTTTCGCATTTTTGTAGTAATGGCAAGTCTTATAATGTTTTATATTAATCTTCACTAATGCTATATTATCTTAGAGGTTCCTAATATTATTATCTTGTATTATGTAATATAATGTTGTAGTATATTGTTATGTTGTAGTTAGTCAATAAAATATCTTGCTGTTCTTTATCTTTTGTGTAAGATCTTCATGAATTGTCTACTTTATCAATATGTAGATATGTGTAGAATTTTATTAAGTCTAGTATGACTATAAATTCATATTATAACATTGTAATCTATTGTGAATATGTAGAGTACTCAGCTAATTGTAACCACCAGAGCATCTATAGTATATGTAGTGAATATAATCTACATAGCTATTCTCATAGCTCTATAGCTATGTCTTGTAGCTCTATAGTTATCATAGCTATCTCTTATAGCTCTATAGCTATCATAGCACTCTATAGCTATCCTAAGTAGCTCTATAGCACTCTATAGATGATCCCCTTCTATGGCCATCTATAGAATAGGTGGCATAGCTATGGCCCTATGACATTTATATAATCTATATAGAGCTCTATAGCCATGTGGATTTTCTCAGATGCTTTGGGCTATCCTTCCAGTATATATAGGGCTACCTTCCTGACTGGCTTCCTCAGTTTGTCCACTTGACTCTCCAGTCCCATTGTACCCTAGACATTCTCAGCCTGTCTCTACTCTCTATGATATCCTCTGCTCTTTGATCCTTGATCCCTTGGGGTGACTTGGATGGCTTCACTGTTCCCCTGAACCCAGTCTTGACAACACCGAGTCTAGCGACGGAGTCTACAGCCCGGGGGCCCATCATCTGAAAAATTAGAAATTTATATAGCTCAGTACTCAGGTACGTCTCCTAGCATAGTGCTATGGGATCTATGCAGCCACCCTTGCATCTATGTAGATCTATGTAGAGCTATGCACATTATGGTAGCCTTCATAGCAGCAGGCAGAAGATATATAGGCATATGTACCTGCAAGCCATTACTATCAGAGCTATATACCCTCATAGCCTTGCTATGGACTCTATCAGCCCTATGTCAGATATGGTAGACACCATAATTACAAGTCAAATTTTCAATTTTATTACGATTCCTTAGAATCATTTACTCTATACTGCCTTTTCATAGTGAAAATGACACCAAAACGATGACTATGCCCATTAGGCAGTTGGCTTATATAATCACACATCTTCAATCTAACGAGTTTGCAGGTTCAATTCCAGCTCTGGCCAGACTTTTTCTTTTACACTTTGTTTACTGTAACTTGGTCAGTTCTTGACCAATTCACACATTCTCAAATGCACCAGAATCTACTCATTTATTGCTTTCTAGCCATATATTATGCATCTTGATCCATGCAGATCTTGCAGAATGCAAAGCATTCCTGTATTTTTCCCCCTAGTATGCTTGATCCTCAGCTAGCTCAGTCAGTTCTTGACTGATTCACTCATTCTTAGATATATCAGAATTTACTCATTCATTGCTTTCTAGCCATATTTTATGCATTTTGATCTGTGCAGAACTCGTAGAACATGAAGTACTTCTGTATTTTTCCTCCTAGTATGCTTGATTCTTAGTTATCTCAATCAATTCTCTACCAATTTACTCGTTCTCAAGTGGATTGAATACTACTCATTTATAGCTTTTGAACCATATTTTTTGCATTTTGATCCATGCAGAACTCATAGAATGTGAAGCACTTCATTATGGTACAGCTGTACCATGGTTATGATCACATGAGCACTTCACCATGGTACGGCCGTACCATGGTGGTGATCATGTGATGATTACATAATCAAAACTCGGTGGTGAAGTGTGAGTTCTCTTGAGTTTGCAAGTTCAATTCCAGTTCATGCCAGACTTTTTTGATATTTCTTAATACTAAGAATAATATAATCAATGAGCAATTAGCATTAGTACAATGTCTACTCTTATAGTATATTATAAGTACAGAAATGCCTAGAAATCTATGATTTTGAAGACTGATTATATAATCAAAATTTCAGTTTTGAAGCACCAGCAGTAAAGTCTTGCTTTCTCATGAGCTTTGCATCCTGCATGCTTGTCATGTTGGCTGCAAGGCTGGATGGGTATCTCCAAGTCATCTGCTGAGTGGTTGACAGTTTGGAACCAGGAGGTATTCCACCCGGCAGCTCACCTTGGTTGTCTTGTATGTATCTAACTTGCTGAGCTGGCAGACTAATTTACTTATAGGTCTCTAAATCTGGCACCAACTAAGGTATATTAGAGCTTATCAAAATGATATTGATAGCTGCTTCCAGATGAGGCCTTCTGAGCTATGCTAGCCTATCTGCCTAGTTGAAAATCAACCAATTATCATTATTCTAATGATCTTGAGGTAAGTCCATCAATTCTCTGCCAATTCTCTTGTTCTAAAATGTGTTGAACTCTACTGATTAATCGCTTTCCAGCCATGCTACATAGTTCCCAAACCATCCAGAACTCGAAAATCAAGACTCGAAATTGAGATTACCCCCTCAAGATCTTGACCTTGAGGTAAGTCCTTCAATTCTCCACCGATTCTCTCGTTCTAAAATGCGTTCAACTCTACTGATTAATCGCTTTCCAGCCATGCTACATAGCCCCCAAACCATCCAGAACTCGAAAATCAAAACTCGAAACTGAGATCTCTCCCCCAAGATCTTGACCTTGAGGTAAGTCCCTCAGTTCTCCACCGATTCACTCATTCTAAAATGCACTGGAATTTACTAATTAATAGCTTTCCATACATGTTACGTACACCCCATTTCATCCAGAACTCGAAAATCAAAACTCGAAACTAAGATCTCCCCCCCAAGATCTTGACCTTGAGATACGGTGTGTTTCTTTCCTGCTTCGTGCCAAAGATCGATCTGCTGTATAGTCTCCTGAATGGCCTCCAATGCACGAGCACGGATGCGGACTTCTGTTAGATCGTGGCGTACTGATTCCCAAAGGAGTAAGTCTAGCAGTTCTCCACCAATTTCATTGTTCTAAGATGCACTAGAATGTATAATTAATCGCTTTCCAGACATGTTACATAGACCCCATGCCATCCAGAACTGGAAAATCAAAACTCGAAACTGAGATCTCCCCCCCAAGATCTTGACGTTGAGGTAGCTAGAGAATTTATAGAGAGTTATAATCAATCTGACCAGTAAGACTTGACATCATTTATGCACTGTTTCTAAATATAACTAACAATGAAAAAGGAATCGTATTGCCGTGCGAAGCATCGGCCCTCTTCCACCAAGTTAAGTGAGGGACTTCCATTTTCAAAAACATTTTATTGGCATAAGGAGCACAGTTACAAGAACTAACTTACAGCTACAGAAACTAGTTGTAATTTGAAATAGAGCTAGGGTGGCATCACATGCATGTAGATCACCACCATGCACACATCATGTAGCAGTTGTGCGCAGGCTGCTGACGTCGCTGCAGCCCACTGACATCATGCGCATGGCATCGATACCCTGTATACGACAGCAGGGTCGCGCGCAGGCCGTTGCCTGCTGTGCTGCCTTAAAGTTGCTGCCCGGGTCTGTGCACGTGGCATTATGGTCACGCGCATGTGTTGACGATGCACACGAGGTGCGGCAGAGGGCAGAGAGGCGGGCAGACGGCGCGGACACAGCGTGGATGGTACGGACACGGCGCAGGTCGTGGAGACATGGTGCGGACACGGCGCAGAGTGCGCAGACGCAGCGCGGATAGCGTGGAGGTGGCGGAAAGTGCACGAAGGCGGTGGAGAGGGCGCTGATGTGGCAGGGAGGGCACTGATGCAGGCACAGTGCAGAGGGCGTTGACATGATGCAGAGAGCGCAGACGAGGCGGGAGTGCACGCAATGTCGAGCCGCGCACATGAGAGGCCGTGCGCACAATAGCGTAGCCAGCGGGGGCAGCCAACATCGTATGCGACCTGCACCAGCTATGCACCTCGTGTCGCAGCTGCCCATGCGGTGACATGACCATGCGCGGCCAAGTATCACGTCCACGTGTGCGAGGGCATCGCCGGCAGGCATGGACATCCTGCATGCAAGGGTGTTAATTAATGGGCCGCACGCACGCATACATGCAGGGGGGGATCCCACGGCATGCACACGCAAGGTAGGCCGTGCGCGTGCAGTGCGAGGTGTTGCAGTCATGCCAGGCGGTGCGTGAGGTGCCATGGCCGTGTGCGGGATGGTGTCATGGCCATGTGCGGGACGGTGTCATGGCCGTTGCCATGGCAACGAACCTTGGAAACAACGCCACATAACGTCAAGGGCAGACGGGTGATGCAATTTGAAGGGTGCAGGAGTGGTGCGGGGCACACACAAGCTATTGAGGCTGCGTGTGAGTCGTGCGGAGCTTGGGGGTGAGAATGTCGTGGAAGTGGCGATGGGGATGGGCTGGGGTGGGTGCGGACGGTGCGTGAGAAGGAAGATGGAGTGGCAAAGGTGCGGGGGTGCCGTGCAGTGTCGAAGGATGACAAAAATCGAGAGTATCGCTCGATATTGAGTAATACTCTCGTGATTAGAACAGACAAGCAGGAAAGAAACAAATATTTACTTACCTGCAGGCCTCCGCTTCCTGAAGAACTCGCCCTTTCCTCCAATTTGATGAAAGAGATAAAAAAGAGGAAGGAAGAGGGAAGGAGGGATGAAGCAGAGAGATGAAGAGGGAAACGAATGAGCAAACGAACAAGTCTCGATGCGCGTTTACTGCTTCAGCTACCAAACGTGCGAGCATATGATTTTCGAGACCTAACAAATCAAGGAAATTTGCATCAAATTCAGAAAAAACACAACAGATACAGATTATCTATAGTAGTACATTGAATGAGCTACATAGGTACATGATCGACAGTGCATCTACAGACAGTCAAGTCAAGGTAAGTAAAGTCTAATAATACCCAGCCTTTCTCTCAACACACGGCTGCGTACGAGAGCCACATTTGTGGCTCCGACCGGGCATGACCGGGCTCAGCTATATAAGACTCGCGCGAAGCGTGTCCTCTTTCTCTCTTCAACCACCATCTTCTCCCTCCACTCCGAGTTTTCTCTTAGGTCTGTCTTTCTTCGCTCGGTGTTCGGTAAGTCTTTGTTTTTTATGTTTGCTAGTCTATACTTATCTTATATTTTTAGATTACACTTTTTGTATAGTCTTAGTAAGCTTCCTTGATGTTATTACGATTCCTTAGAATCGTTTACTCTATACCAGCTTTTCCTATCGAAAACGACACCAAAACGATGACCATCCCCATTTGGCAGTTGGCTTATATAATCACAAGTTAACAATCTGACAAGTTTGCAGGTTCAATTCTAGTTCAACTTTGAATTCTTTTATTTCATTTTACAATCAACATATCTTACTGTCACTGTTCACAATCATTATACATAGCATTTATATCTCATTATGATTTCTTGGAATCATTTACTCTAACTAATTTCTCATATAAAGTGAGGTTATAAGTTTGAATCTGTCAATTGCCATTCTTATAATTTTGGATATTTCTTAGAGATATTCAGTCTTCTAAATCTAACTAAATCATTGTTAGACTATATGCATATTTAAGTCAATGCTAGTCATATTAGGACCAGAAGTTCTCAGTATGAAAAAGTGCAAACTTGTTACAAGATAGGGGATAAATGTACTTCATAGTAAAGTCTGTATCTTTTTATTGATATAAGTGAGTGTGATGTATGGTAATATAATGAGAACAAATTTTAGCCTCCTCAGAACATTTGTTTTCATAACAATAGGTCCAGAAATGACTGAGATATGAGCAAATCACTTCAAAAGATATCCTTGAGAAGGAGATCATAGTGATTGCATTGTAGTGGAGCAATGAGTGGCGCTATTTACACGCTAAAGATACCGTTGGAAAGGTCTGATCCGTAACTTTCCAACGGCATATTATACAAGACGATCGGATATGTATTGAGAAAACGCGGTAGCAATTACTAAAGGGTTGGTGTTAGAGGCAGGGGCAAACTTGTTGAGGCCATATCTTTTTATCGACTCATCCAATTGTAGTATACCTAGCGTTGTTGAAAAGGTATAATGGAGATCTTTCTGATGCAATCAAGGGACCGATGATATCTCCAGTACTTAAGGAGGTACACTCAAATTATCACAAAGCCTCCTATTTGACTATTTTCAAGGTTTTACATAATCCGCAGCACGGGCAAAATGACATACTCCCGTCCCATGACATCATGAGGGGGACGGGAGTACGTCATTTTGCCCGTGCTGCGGATTACATAAGCAATTTATAAGCAGGAAAAAATCGAAAAAATCATTCAAGTCTAGGGGCAAATCATCAAATCATCTGAGAATAGGTACATACTGAGTAGCAAAAAAATCAGTAAAAATCGTGTTAATATAGCCATTGATAGTCCTATTCTGAAACACTTGAGTTTATGTTCATAGCTAGAATATTGACAGAGATATAGCCAAATTACTGATTCAGACCCCTAGAAGGCAAAAATAAAATCAATCTAGGCAACATACAACAGTTGACAGACCTTCAAAGGCCACACTTATGTACTTCATAAATGTAAACACAATTTTTGAGAGGTCACATGCAACAGCGAGGCTGACCGGGCTCGCTGTTGCATGTGACCATTATTTTGTCATTAATTCAACTCTTGCTGGTAACAAAGTTTAAAAATAAGAGATAAGTGTAAAACAATATACTTTGAAGATGGAGATTTTTGCAGCATTACAATACTAGTATATTCAATTCTCTGTTATCTTATTAATTCTGTGAGCATAACACTACAAAGTTAGAACAATTCAAAAGGAATCGTCTTGCCGTGCGAAGCATCGGCCCTCTCCCCCAAGTAGGTTATGTTTTCGCTTTTTTTCTGTTTTGTTATAGTCTTTATAAGTGTTATTACAAGATAACTTCTTAGTGTTCCTAATATATAATTTGTAGTTAGTTATCAAATGTTGTAGTAGATTTAGATTTTAATATAATCTACTTTGATCAATTCTTTTGATATGATCTTTTTAATATGAATAAAGTTAATATAAAATTTGCTTTATAGCTTAATTATGATTCTGATAGTTCTGATAGATTTTATTGCTTTGATAGATATGTTAAGTCTACATATTGAGTATAGTATAAATAGATAATATAGCTTTGATAGATTTAATAGCTAGGTATCCTATAATAGCTTCATAGTTAACTATGATAGCTATAATAGCAGATTATAGCATCCTCTTCAGCTCTATAGCATCTTATAGCACTTCATAGCTCTTCCTTTGGGCTATGAGAGCTATGTAGTAAAGAGAGGTGCTATGGGCCTATAACTTCTATATAAGATATGTAGAACTATGTAGGACCTGCATATTTTTCTGATGATTCCTGGGCTGTGTCTGAATGGCACACGGATGAGCGACAGGGAAGATTCAACCCTGTCATTGTCAATGTCATCACGACCATCAGTGATGACTGCCCCATCACCCCACAGCCTGTACCCTCCTCCAACGCCACACCCGACGCACCCCCCACCACCTCGGCCTTTCATGCCAAGAAACCCTTCTGCTTCCACTGCCACAGGCCGGGGCACATTGTGAGAGACTGCAGAAGGCAACATCGTCGAGACACCCAGAGAGCCTGGCGCTCAGGAGGACCACCACCCGCTCCTGCCCCACCAACTGTCCACTGGGACACCTACCATGAGGCTTGGGATTCAATTCCCCCTGTCAACCAACGCCTGGATCTCACAGTCAGAGTCTTCTGTGAGCACTGTGAGCTTCTCCGCAACCGCCTTCGCGGCACCAACGCTGCCATCGACAAGTTGCTTGAGGAGCGGAAATACTGGTCAGACCGACTGTGGGAGGTGGAGTGGAAGAACCCACCTCGCCCCTCGAAGGAAGAGGTCCGTGGAGCTCGGTGCAGCTGGAGAGATGAGAAGGACAGGCGTGACCCGAGCTGGGGCCTCCCTGGGTGGGACTTCTAGGACACGTCAGGTCGACGCGTCATAGAAAGGGGGTGGTGTTAAGAACTGTACGTTTCATTTCTAAACTTGACATTACATCAGGGAAATTGGAATTCTACATAGCTCAGTGTTAAGTTATATGTCCTATCAGAGTGCTATGAGGTCTATGTAACTATCCTTCTCAACTATGTAGGGCTATGAGGCCTATCATAGCTTTCATAGCAGTAGTCAGATGCTATATAGTGCTATATATGTCTGAGGGACAGCTATGACTGCTATATAATCTCATAGGCTTGCTATGGTCACTATGGCATCTACAGCAAGTCAGCTAGACTGCAGAGTCATCCAGTCACATATCACATATCTTATCTCTCTGACTCAAGAACTTAGCAAAATTTTGTTTATTTGATTGCTATACTACCGAAGGGACATAAAACTAAGTACATGTTTCAATGTGCCCGCACAGCTGAAGAGGCTATTTACGAGTGACAAGGGCCGTGCGCGGAATGGCGCATGCATGTGTGCGTGGACACGGGTATGCCAGTCGGGGGCCATGCGGGGCCGTGCACACGCAGTCAGAGGTGGGCGCGGCATTCAGGCATACCCACAGGCAGTCGGGCACGGGCACGCAGTCAACAGCATATGCGGACACGTGAGAGCGAGTGCGAGCATGCTGTCAGATGCTGCTTACGCGCAGGGTGGAGGCATTGTCGTGCCCAGTGCGCGGGTGTGCGAAGGCAGAGTCAGGGGCTTGCGTACGCTGTGCGCTGACACACTCTTGGCAGCATGGTGCTCTGGGGCCGTGTGCAGACTGCACGATGTCGGTGTCGCCGACGGCTTTGTCGACAGGATGGGATGGGGTGGCTCCTGGGCGTGGATGCCGGGAGGTCGCAGTCGCCAGCGGGCATAGCCCCGAGCGCACAGGCAGGGCCGTGCATGGCCGCCCGCGTGCTGGCAGGACCGTGCGCTGCTGTCCACGCTGTGTGTGTCTGCATGTGCACACTGGCACAGTCGTCCACGGCTGTGTGCATGCAGTCGCCAGCATGCGTGGCCCCGCTCATGCAAGCAGGGCTGTGCGCACGCAACTGCTGGCACGCATAGGCGGGGTCGCCCGCCGGACTGTGTGTGGGGATGTGGGTATGGGCATGGCTTGAGCTTGAAGCGGAGGCAGGGCATGGGCGCGGGCCTGGTGATGTGGTGGAGGGCGAGCAGGGGCGAGCGCGTGTCGTACAACGTTTGGTCGAGTCTCGTTGCCATAGCAACGAGACTGGACGATGGCGTCGATGACGGCGTGGTCGAGGGGAGAGGATGCGGCAGGCTCGTGGGTGTGGGTGAGGGTTGTGGAGGGCGAGCGGGGGTCCGAGAGACGACACACGAGTATCGCTCGTTGGCAACGAGCGATACTCATTTGATTAGCACGAAAAGACCAAAAAAAAACATGTGTTCACTTACCTAGACCCCCCGAGTGCCCTGCTAGCTGTCCTGACTGTCGAGGGACGTCATATCTTGCGTGTAGAGAGAGAGAGAGAGGAGAGAGACGAGGGGAGAGGAAGGGAGAGGTGGAGGTTGGGTGGAGTACTGGACGAAGAAACGCACCAAGTCGCGCGTCGAGTGCAGGACTCATGCGGCTGGCAGTTTCGAGTTCAACAAATCGAATAAAATCTTTTAAAATATGAGAAAAATGGGGCACGTATGAATTCGTTGATTCTACAAGACAAATGAGCTATATAGGTATCTACTACGATGTATGTCCTTGAGCAGTCACTCTAACTTACTGAAATCTAAATCAGTAGCCTCTGCTGCGCCATCCGGCAACCGCCGGCCAGCCACAATTTGAGCTCCGACGTGCTCGCATATATAAGGCATGTGCAATGCGCGTCCTCTCTCTCTTCTCTACCACTACCATCTCCGGTCTTCTGTCAGTTTCTTCCTTTCCTCTCTTCAACTTTTTTTGTTCGGTAAGTTTTTATGTTGTATTTTGTTGACTAATACTTATGCTTATGTATCATCTTTATAGACTTCAATATTTTTGGCTTTTTCTTCTCTTTGGTAAGTCTTATTTATTGTGCTCTTTCTTTCTATTGTTTACTTATAATAAGTTGTTTATAATCTAGGTTTCATTTTCGCTTTTATTGTCTTTCAGTTAAGTCTTATGTTGTGTCCTTTATTTGAGATAGTTTAATTTATGTTTGTAAATATTTATAGGCTTTATTAATTTGTAGTATAATGTAGTACTATTCTGTGTATTAGTATATAGTATATTTGATGAATTATAATGTTTTTAAAATTTTCGATGTTTTGTTAATCTGAGATTTGTATAAAAATTTAATTGTAGATTAGATAGTATAAATAGCTTTCATTGTAAATATAGCTTATATCAATGATATAGATTTTATTGCTTATATAGATGTGTCAAGTTTATCTTATAGACATAGCTTATATCAATGATATAACTTTTATAGCTTCTATAGTTATATATTCTATGATAGCTGCATAGTTAGCTATGATAGCTATGATAGCACTTCATAGCATCTTTCTTGAGCTCTATAGCACTATATAGCATCCTCTCTTAGCTATATAGGCTATGGAGTAAAGGGCAATGCTATAGCCCTAGGAGCTCTATATAACTCTGATAGGACTATATAGTACCTCTACATTTTCCTGATGTACTCCCTTCGACATCCCCACCACGGTCGATGTTCCATTGCCCTATTCCCTTTATTTAACCATATCTACATGCATGCATGGACGCTATGGCACTGCTTCGATCCACTATCCGTTTCTATCATGATCGTTGCAGTGCTACCCTATCTACTCCTCCATCATGTTTCATCCCCATCATGTGCAGTACGATGCTGCGCAATGCACTGTTACTACCATCACCTTAGATATGACTCATAGCTGTGCATCCTCCTGTATTTAACTGGTTGAGCTGAGTCCCTTAGAGCTGAGCTTAACCACTTTGCAACTCTATATGATTTACCTCCTGTCAGTCGCCAGTGCCCTTTAAGTCCCTCCACCTTGCGCTTCCCTCTCTCAATCGCTCTCGACTCTCTTCATTGTGGATCGCCTCTTGAGCAGGTCAGCCTTTGTTGTTTGTGTGTAGCCTGAGTCCCTACTGGGTCACTACAGGATGTCAGTCCTTAGCACCCGGACTACTTAGTGCAGACTTCCTTATCCATACCACATGTCTCTCGGACCCTCCGGACCGTCCATATGGTGCCCCACTACATCAAGACCATAAACCTACTCCTTCTGCCTGCCGATGGCTGATCAGTCATAGCATCCATTGCATTCACATTACTCCTGCATATTCTAACGATGTCTACATGCTCGAGCTGGAAAGACCAATGTCACCAAGGGCACCGTCGCAGCGCTCAAGCACAGGGCTGCTCTCACCATGCCGGAGACTATTACTGTTGCCAACGCCAGTCAGTTGTGCACTGCGAAGCAAACCGATTGCATGTTGATCGTAGATGAGGAAGGTTTGAGCGGTATCTTCACCGCCAAAGACTTGGCATACCGAGTGAGTTACTTCTGGCTCAGAGTGGGCACAGGGCTGATTATGTGCAGGTCACCACTGAGAGCATCGACCCCCATACGGTTACTGTTGCCCAAGTCATGACACGTAACCCAATGGTGACACATGATACCACGAGCGTGACAGAAGCATTGCAACTCATGGCCCAGAGGCATTTCTGACACTTGGCGCGTGCATGGCCCCATGATACTTTTTTTCGTGGTTTCTCATCCATGGGAACAGCCCGTGTGTAATGAGGAGAGTGATGTCATCAGTTTGCTTGACGTCACTTAAGTCTTCCACGAGGTGCTAGATAAGGTCAAGCACAGATCTTCTGTCCCTGAGAAGCTGTACAGCACTCTCGCTGGCATGCAGACCAAGCTCAGTGGAGGCATGGGGTTGAACCCTCAGGCCACAGGCATGCTCGCTTACATCGACACGCTGTGTGAGAAGACTGCCCTTCCCGATCTCAGGACGGTCATGGACTCGCGCATGCAGCCTACTATGATCGGGCCCAAGGCGACCGTCGAGAAGGTTGCAAAGCTTATGCACGAGTAAAGACGTCACTGGAATCAATAACATCTTCAGAATTGCTGGCATTTTCACCAGCAAAGACGTCGTGCTGCGTGTCATTGCCGCAGGCTTGGACGCTAGCAGATGCAGTGTCGTCCATGTTATAACTGCGCACCCTGACACAGTGGCACCTACCATGACTATTCACCATGTGCTGAAGAAAATGCACAGTACATGCATACAAATATCTTGAAGAGGCTGATCTGATTGGACTACACACAGATGGCCACTATCTGAACTTGCGTGTCCTTGAGGCCGACGGCAGACTCATTGCCATCATCGATGTGCTCAAGCTGACATATGTGACCCTCAAGCAGGTGATTCTCCTTCGCTCCTGTACATTAAGGCTTGTACTCACTCTTGCTCTGAAGATGGTCCCATATGGGGTTGCTTCTTCGACTCATGGGCAGCCACGATTATCAGCAGCTACAATGACACCGAATCTGCCATATCGGGCTTGCATGTACCTATGGATCACCACGAATCATCCTTCAACCTTTCTCACCTCCAGGAATCGCCCAAGGTGGGCCCGAACGATTTGGCCTCAGCCATGGAGGATGAGCCTGCATCTGCACTAGATGGATACCTGTGGTGCAAGGGCTCCGTCACCCTGCCCTCTATCATGGGCTTGGCTTCCTTTGCATCAGCTGACAATGGCACCTATGTCTTCAACGCACTCCCAGCAGCAACACACACCACTTCCAGGTGCATCTGACAGCGCTGAGCACCTTCGCCACATCCTATCAGCTATATTTTGATATTTAATATGAATCATATAAGAAAACTCTGAATTGATAATGAAAATATATTACATCACATTCAAAGAATGTACATCAGGAAGGTTGACAACTTTCTGATTGACCTGACAATTTCTAACTCTACTGACAGCTTCTGATTGACCTGATCCACCTGAAAGCAATCTTGAGAAGCAAATATCTGATCAGACTTTTACATTCAAGAAAAGACATTTATTGTCAGATATATAAGTTTTTAATCTCTAACTAATAGATATATCAAAATCTTTGATATCTAAAATTTTTGAAAATCTGAGAGTGTCTGATTTCAAATCTAGAGGTCAAATATCAGTCACATGGATCAGACAGTGTCAGACACCATCAGATGCTCTCAGACAGTTGCAGATAATTTTCAGATATTTGACCTCCAGATTTGAAAAAAAAAATCTCAGATCAGACACTCTCAGATTTAGAAAATTTTAGATATCAGAGATTTTGTTATATCTATTAGTTAGAGATTAAAAACTCATATATCTGACAATAAATGTCTTTACTTAAATGTAAAAGTTTGATCAGATATTTGCCTGTTAAGATTGCTTTCAGGTGGATCAGGTCAATCAGGAGCTGTCAGTAGGGTTAGAAATTGTCAGGTCAATCAGAAAGTTGTCAACCTTCCTGATGTACAAGTAGATGATTCAACAAAGAAAGCAGATGTATCATCAGTACTAGTGCAAATGTTTACAAGTTCAGCATAGAAGTCAGCAGTAGAAGGGTGCTACTAGATAAAAATGGAGGAGCTTACACTACAGTAGTACAAGCTAAGCAAATCATATAGAAGAGTTACAAAAAATTGAAAGTAAAAATTTAAAATCTGAGAGACTGAGGAACAGCCTTGAGAGTGGCCATAGAAGCAAAGGTATCTGCAATAACATTAGGTCCAGCCTCACCAGAATGACCTGCAGCTTTGGCCTCCTTGATAGTAGAAAACCCAGTTTCTGAGGACTGAAACATAGTAGCCATATTAAACCAGACCATGCTAGCTCTTCCCTCCTCATCACCAGGAACCACAGGCTTGCTATTCTCCCTAGTAGGTCTTGGAACATCTTTGTCTGTCACAACAAATTTGATGTCTATGTATAAAGATTACTAATGATAATGCAAGAACATACAATTCACTTACCATTCACATCAATATTGAAATGGAAGAATAAAGATGATGGATAAATGAGAAGTACCCAAGGAGGGAGCTCAATGATAACTCCAGCCTCCCAGATCACCAACCAAGATCTCTGAGTATGATTGAACTTAGCTAAACAAGAATACAAAAATAAGCTAAGCTTAGATAATATTTAAGATGATGCAAACTTACAAGTGGGACTGAGATATACCATTAGTACACACACACTGATGGGGTTCTTGGCATCAGCATGAGGGAGAGTATGAATTCGCATCTGGTTGGTAAACAACCCATTGATGCAGAGATTATAGAATAGGCCAAACTGAGGTTCAATGCCATACATCTCCTGGTGCCACTTTGCACATCTTTCAAACCTTTCCTTGACTTTGGGAAATGCCATGCCCACCACTCTAGAGACATGATTGCTGTACTAATGTGAGTTTTTAGCATAATTGAAAATATAAAATCTCACATGAGACGCTGAATAAGTTTAGATCCCAAAAATCGATCAACCTTTTTCTGATTTTTCTTGTGCCAAGCAGTAAGAGATGGTTTCTAATTTAATAGAAAAGAAAAATTAGTATATAAATAAGTAGAGCATATATGTTCTTGCCTTTGCTGATTGCCTATAGTATCCTATGATACAAGGAAAATGGGGTCCTCTAACTCCCTTCTTGAAGTAGTTTTTCCTATGCTGACTCTGCAAGTCTTTGCCTATAAGATCATTGACAAGGGTCCAGAGAGTGTCTTTTCTATTTTCCAGCCACACAGCAGAAAACGCCCTGAAAACAAATGGTCTCTCTTCCTTATCAACAAGCCATAAAGCAATCTTCTCACTGCAGACATAATATATTAGAATTGCTCAAAATAAAAATGAAAACTTACTTTTTAGAGCCTTCATATGGAAGAGGTAGAAATCTGGCCAGATCTTGCAATATAACTTGCTTGTTATCAGAGTCCAGAGTCTTATACCTCTTTAGAATCTCATCTCTGGCCCATTTGGGAGGAGGTGTGCCTTGCCAACCTGTGGCAGAGATGCAGGACTTCTTCTGCAGATCCACAGAGCTAAAAAAATAAATCTGCCCAGTGGCCACACTTCTCATCAGAAGACGCCTCTGACGATCTTTTTCACCATCTTCTTGCTTGGCAGCAGCTTTCCTGTTGCGCTCTCGACGGTACTTGATACTGCCAGGCTGCCCACGATGCTTGCGCTTCTTGTCCTCAACCTTTTCATCCTGATCATCAGACAGAGAGGGTCTTCTAAAATTTATTGAGTACTTGCAGCATTAAAAGCAATAGAGATGCACACATTTCAACTGGCTTGTAATAAGGTGCAATATCTGCCTCTGGAATCACCAAGCCAGTAGCCTTGGTACCATAGATTTGAACAATATTGTTCTTCTTATCCTGAGCCATTTTCTTTTCTAGACATCATGTTAGATTTTTCTCTCAAATATAAAATAAATGAAAACACACTATGCTCTTTTGAGTTGACATGCTAAATTTTGAGATCAGCAATTTATTCCTCAACTGTAGCAAATGCTTACCTCTAGCTGAGCTGAAATTTTCTTACCATCCTCATCCTCAGCAACTTCACCATCCTCATCCTCAGCAACTTCACCATCCTCAAGCTCAGTAATCTTATCCTTTTCATCAATCACCTCACCATCCTCAGCCTGGGTAGCCTGGCTCTTCTCAACAAGCTCACCATCCTCAACCTCATCCTCCTCACCCTCCTCAACAAGCTCACCATCCTCATCCTCCTCATCCTCAAGATCCATACCTTCATCCATCTCAGGTGGGTAGGCCTCTACGTCGCTCTCCTCACTCTCACTATCCTGGCTCCCACTATCCTCACTCTCCTCTTCCACCTCGTCTTCGCCATTTTCATCTGTACCTCCTTCCTCCTCATCCAACATGGACATCCTAGCCAGCGTCTGCCTGAGTTCATATGCACAAGCCTCGTAAGATCCTGGATTGAGAGGATCAGCTCGGGGATGATCGTCAATACCAAACGCGGCCAGGTCAGCGGCTAGCACATGGCGATCCGAGATGTAGTGGGTGAGCTCGAGTTTCGAGCACTCTGCCTCGTAGACATCGACGAGAGTGCCCAGGTTGCAGGGCGTCCTCACCGTCAATTCCACTCTCTGCAAACGATCAGTCCAATCAGCAGCCATCTACAGCACATCGAGTCAACTCACCGAGACGGTAATGTTGTCAGACCTTCCGAACAGTGTTAGAGTAAACAATAGTCTGAATAGATTGCACTTACATGATGAATCGGTGTTCGGCTAGTTGCTTGAGGTGGTGGTTGAGAGCAAAGATGCGTCGTCGTCGAGACGATCGATAGGCGCCGAAACTCTGAAAATACCTGAGAACCGCGTCCGACAACTGACTCCGAGCCCTCACATGACTAGTGCTGCAGACCAAGGCCAAGAGGCCTGGTCGTGTACACTAGGCAAGGTTGGACAAGGAGCCTGAGCTGAGGATGCCGCAGAGTAGCAGGTCCAAGAAGCAAGATGCAGCGGTACGTCAGCCAGAGCTCTGGAACACAAACGCGGCGCGCATGAGCACGCCAAGGGCCAGCGAGGTAACAGTGCTAGCGAGCAAGGGCGCGCTGTTCATGCTGGGCGGGACAGGGTGGAACGTCGTGGCGAGGGCCACCTGCACACGAAGATGCCGAGCTGCAAGGCGAACATGTCGCCAAGGCAGCACACAAAATGGCTGTGGGGTGGTGAGCAGGGGTGGTCGTGAAGCCCGCATGACGCAGGACCGGGAAGGGCACGCTTTGTGCGTGAGCGCGAAGGCCGCCTCATACTCCGTGGGCCACTGGTCGAGACGCACGCAGCGCGAGCACGAGAAGCGGCCTGCGGAAGCACGACGCAGGATCGGGAAAGGCGCCGCCTCGTACACGGGCGCAAAGAGCATCTCGATCTGCACAGGCTAGGCGTCGAGATACAGGTGGTGCGACATGAGGCGACGATTCGCGTCAGCGATGGGGACGAGAAGGTGGGGCGCGTACGCCGTAACGTCGGAGGGTGTCGTCCAGGACGCTGTGGACGATGTCAGCGAGCCAGTGCACGGGCAAGCTGACGTACCGGAGGTGGATGAGCAGCTTGAAGAGGCGCTGAAGTTGTTTGGGTAGCGCACGCGTTTGCGGCCTTCACGGACGTCGGGGACGGAGGTGTTGGGCGGCTATGGTTGAACATCTGGCCTTGCTCGCAGCAGGCTCGAGCCGCAGAATGGTGCTCGTCCTTGAGGGATGGCCTGGCCTTCATGCCCCAAGACCGACGCAGGTCGCACGCGAGCCGAGGTAGATAAGAAAGCGATGACAGCGATGCCTGGTGCGCGCAGTCATCCATCGAGCCTCATATGCATGAGCACAAAACGCACCTTTGCTTCCGAACCTTCTGCGCCCGCTGTCGTGGTTGTGAATCGCGTGCGTCAGTGCGCCGTGGCGGTCCCAAATAATCTTGCAAGAAGGATGGCACGGAGGCGTCGAGCTGTGAGCTGCGTGAATTTGGGCCGCAGGTGAGACGACGAACCATGCTGTTCGGGGGACGAGGCCCAAAGCGACAATCCCTGAGCGAAAGCCTGATCACCAAAGCCTGATGCGATCTGTCAAACGCCAAACCGGGAACTTCCGAAGGCGAAAGCTTACCACCGGTATCGGAGAAGATCCTCCCTTTCGAAGATCAGATTAGACCGGACTGACGTTTGACAGCTGTTCCGAGGGCGCCGAAGGCCAAAGTCAAAGCTCAACAGGCAAAGCCTTGGATTTTCGAAAGCATAAGCCCAACGTCCTTTTGTCTGCTCCGGTACGGTATACTCGCTCCTGATTTTTTGTGCAAACGAACCGCCGTAGGCTTATATGATTGCGAGCAAATGCCGCATCTCGGTGATCCAAGTTGACAATGTTCGCGAAAGTCAGTCAGTTTTAAACAACTGTTCTTGAACCCATCGTAAAGATATATTACTTTCATACTGACATGGCTTCAATGATGCATCCCCTCTCGAAAGCAAGAACGAAGAGAGACTTTTATAAGAGTAACGGTGTAACTTGAAGCTAAGAGCATGAATAACGCAGAGCGCGCGCACGAATGGCATTGGTTTGACGCACATCAAGTAAGTTCGGATTGTGAGCGTCAAACTCATATCGCAACTCACTTTACAGCATATTCTAACTTTCTCTCACCCGCCACGTCTGCTCTGCTCATCATGTCTTTCTCAGTGCCTTCCGTCGCATCCTATCGTCCTTCGCATTTCGCCTACTTGAAGAAAGATAAAGAAAATTTATCGGATGCCGCTACAAGAGCGCACAGTCGCATTGGAGCGCACAGAGACAGCTTGCACCAAATGCTGAGCAACGGCGGTCTCCACACGGCCTACACAGACCTGTACGACGAAACTAAGTTGCGTCTGCCTGGTGAGAAGGATTCTCAGGCAGATATTATATGGAAGACCATGGACGATACCTTGGATGCGGTACGTATCTCAACTTGTGGATTAGGGCTGTCTCCGTATCTCAGTTTGACAACAGGTCACGACTCTCGACCGTATCGATTCCGGGTTCTCAATTTTGCTTCACATCCCAGGATTCCTGCCAGCAGGAATGACACTCAGTACAGAAAACATATCAATTGATGTGTACTTGCCGCCACGCGAAGTTGAACATCATCGAGCAACTCTGGAACGTCCGATTGCTGAAATCGTGCAGATTTTTGCTGAACAGATAGCGGGGCCACACTTGCAGCGGACACAACAGTATCGAACGGCCTCCAAATTGCCTGCGCCTGCCAGCGAAACGTCTCGTGCACGCTTGTTGTCCAAGGACATGCGAGCGCATTTGGCGACGACACTTCTGCCCATGCCTGTCATTCGCGGGAGCTCAAGGTTTCAGTTCGCATGTCGACCTCCTGATGAGATGAAGAAGCTGTTGAAGGAGGATATCATGGATGAGAAAACTGGAGAAGGTGCGTACTCATATTCCACCTTCCGTTCAACACAGCTAGAACTCAGAGCTCCTCTTCAGCACATTCCCCCATTGATGCCTCCCCGGGAACCACTGATGTCTTAGCAGACACGCCGGCAAGCGCAGAGATCGCTTTTCAACAGATGGGTACCCGGCGTCGTGCCAAACAACCAAGCCGTCGTCGAAGCACATCCTTGCCACCTCCAGCACAGAATGAAACCGCTCTGCCGCAGAACGCGGTGGCCGATTTCATTCCCCCGCTGCCTCGTGAATATCGCAATCCGAGGATGCTGCCATCAATATTTGTCAGCCACCCGGAGCTCAAGAGTACGCTGCCCGAGGGGCCTGACTTCTCTGTGGCTCGCACGCACACGCACGCGCTCTCCCAAGAGCGCCCGAAGACCGTAAACACGCAGGAGAAGGTAACGAAACCGGAAAGCCTTACAAGTACTCCTGTCAGGAAGGAGCTGAAGCAGGGACACCCATCCACGCAGAGGGGGGAACTCGTGGTGACAGGCCGTGCTCGGACGAAGAAGGTCCTGGACCAGCTGGGGCTGGGGGACGAGTGGATGAACCCACTGTTTGATCTAGCTGAAATGGCGGACAGCACCCAGTGGCTCACAGTTGTCGAAAAGGTGTGGGGTTTTGACCACAGTGCAGCCATTGCCGTGGTGGGTGCGCTATTACTTGATATCATGGCTATTCACAGCAACAAGAGCTCAGAGACAAACATTATGCCTCCGGTATGCCATCTATACCTATAGTTTCCTTGCGACCAGGACTAATCCCTTTTCATGCAGGCTACGACTAGAGCACGTCCAAGGTGTCTGGAGTGCACTTCGTTTATCTTATCGCTTACTTGTTTAGTTGTCTTGCTTGCGCTCTTCTTTGCGCCGTAAATATTTTGTAGATACTATGGATAGTTTTTCTAAAAAAAAAATGGCCTGGATTAGAGCCCTTGATACTTATCAGCTCTAGCCGTTGATCCCGAAATTCAAATAGAGATATTGAGAGAGCATGCTTATCTTTCGCGTCATCACCTGCATTTGTTTATGTGTCCGTGCAGATGCCGCCTGTACCTCCTTGTCGCTAGCACCACATCATCACTCATTATTCCCGTTCACTCTTTTCCCATGCTGTGAATACCTATACCCGCAGCTGGAGATTTTTTCCATCAGTAATTGGCCATATATTCTGTATGCGCACTTGATTTTCTCAGTTGGGCGCAGCACTAATAATCCATCTCAGCATATAATGCGCACAAGGCCTACCAAATTCAAGCTCACACAGGGCCACGTACCTCACAAACCCAGGCCTAAATTAACAAAGGAAGCACAGCATACACTGTGGACCTGTCAGATTTCATTGTCGATATGAAAGAAAGGGTGGAGCAAATCACGACAACTCACAATAAGTCCATAAATGCCGTCGAACAAGCATTGCATCTTGGCACTGGGCAGATGGTGCTGGGAAAGCACGAGAAATCAAGCGCGAGGCGTGCTTATACCTGGAAGAGAGGCCAAGAATTGTGAGAGAGTGGCAGTACGTCACCCTACCCATTCATACTTCAGCCCGAGCAATCATCTTGCTTCTGTTATAGACGGACAAAGTCGAAATGAGCTTTTAAGTGGCGAGCTCTCATGTGGTGGGTCCCAAAAACACCACTCACTCACCGAAGAAGAGAAGCAGGCCTTGATAAAGGAATATGAAGTCCATAAGGCCTCCAGAGATACCGGTGAGTGGATAAGCGACTGTTTGAAGCAGAATGATGCCGGACTCACCATTGCATGCCTGGAGAACGAGGTGAGCACTTCAAATTGCCACATAGCCCATCTCGTTGACTTACTTCGCATGCAATGAATTCCAGGTTATCAATTTGAACAAGCACGCTGACGTTGAGGTGATGTTCTTCGCTACACGTGGCAGCACGTCATTGTCGCTCCGACCCATTGAGTTCACAACGGAGCGCCTCACGAACTTCGTGTCGCAGGTCCTAAACATGGACCCACAAGACTTTATGGCGGGGCTTGAGGACTATGCTATTGGTGGATTAAAAGGTAGCTGAGCTTTTTTCGTATGGGTACATACCTTTGGGTTGACTTCGGTATTGCGTAGGTGCTACTCAAAGCTTCAGCAAGATCACGGAGTTGCAGCAAGCAGTAAAGAAGATTGTCGACAAAAAACTCGGTCAGTCGAACATCGACTAATATGACAGATATGAAGTGACGACTTGCGTGCTGTGGCATCTAGCTGAAGTGACTGGTATCTCTGGGTTGAAGATGAAGCAGTGGGCAAATTACTGGGATGCGATCGTTGTCGAGTATTGTGTCATAATCGAGGAGTGGCCGGAGAAAATTGCATTTGCGGCGCCAACGACAGCTTGCAGCGGGATCGAAGACTGCGACACACTACTGAAAAGCTGGACGGAAGGTACCACCTACTGGCGCAAGCTTACCAATGAAGAATTCGAGCAGAAAGACAGGGAACGTAGGGACAAGATAAAGTCTGGAGAGATTGTGCTGCATCGCTGCAAAGAACAGAGCGACAAGGGCAAGAAGCGCACCATTACAGCGGACCATTCCGGCACCAAAGGGAAGCACGCTCCCAAGAGCAAAGCGTACATTAGCGATTCAGATGACGAACAGACCCAGGAAGAACAAGATCAGGCTCTTGAAGATGAAGTCCTGACTGATGAAGACGATGATCTCCACGAAGACAAGGAGCCTGAGAATCAGCCACCATTTTGCGCTCACTCTCCTTCTACGGGAACAATGGGCCCCGCATTCGTTCCCACCGGCGCTGAGAAGATGGCCGCCTTTCCATTAACTGATGCCTCGGACTGGGACTTGCAAAATGCAAATGCAGGTAGGTGGCAGTGGTATCTCATATCGCCCGAAGCCAGCTAACGTAAGTTTTACTAGGACTTAAACTCGATTTCAATACTAGTGCTGCCCGCGCTGACAACATGTTCGGGCAGTCAGGAAGTCTGACTGCCTTGCTCAACGAGGATACCAATAAGTTCTTCTCGCCCGACTAACTTGGGCCCGTAGCTGGGCCGTCTTCTACGGCTACCCCCGATTCTGACCTTAGTCTGTCCCTCATTAACACCCGTTTACTACTGATTTACCCCTATATACCCCAGTAGTAAACATAAGCGTAGTCCTCCTAACTTGAACTTCAAACGCGTCACTAATATTAAACTTCACGTGACCGTGTCTTGGGCGTACTCTGCCTCCGGGAAGTAATCTTATCAGAGATGCTGAGATGCCGATATCTCCTCAGCTTGTGTCATATGTCATTGATGTGGGCTTCTCGGAAAACATACGTGACGGATCGGGTGATGCCGAGTGGTTGCCAAGATCTCATCAGATTATGTCAGGACTCTCCGAAAACATACGGAGAGATATCGGAGAGCCCGAGGCTTTCTGGCTTATAAGTCAGGCTTTAAAGCCCTAGATAAAATCCTTAGGGGAAAAACACGAGTTTGGCTTAGAGTAAGGCTGACGTGATGCAAGTGCGTCCACCTTAATTAAGGCTAAAAGGCTAAAAGGTGAGGTGCAGGATCGCGCTCGCCCGCGGGGGCGTAACGCCAGGCTATTGTTGGCAATGCTCAAGATTGGGTGCTGCCACTGCAGTCACCCCGCCGCTTCTGCGAAATCGCGCGCACATCAGCACCGCTGGCACAGCCGACCTACCGGCGGAAAACCCAACAAAAGTCGTATTGGCCACAGAACGAAAAAGACCAGCAGAAGCGGAGCAACGTTAACGGAATCTGCGCTACATATCTACCGGACCGGCAAGTAAAGTTCCATCACCGGCAGAATTTGAGCAACGACATAGTACAAAGGCAGGCAAGCAGCCGAGCAAGCTAGATGGGAGCAACCTGGTGATACAGCTGTTCGCGGCAGACCCAGAGTAGACAGGCAGGCGTATACTAGGTACCGGTAGATGGCAGCGCGATGACAGCAGGGAAGAAGGGATCAAAGTCTACGGCGGAACGAACATACACTAGTGCAAGTGTGCAGAGCGGAACCAAACAGCAAATAACACGGGGGCGGCGGACCAGAGGGCGCGCTGGCGTTAAGCCACAGAGATCGCAGGCGGGCCACAGCAGTGAACGACGGACGGAAAGTGTGCGCGGCGCTGGGACTCAGTACCCCGCCCAGTACTGCACGGCGGGCGCGTGCTCGGCGGGGTACGCCAGCGCGGTGTCATACGCGGGCACCGGAGCGTGTGTGTGCGCGTGCGAGCTACTGCGCAGCATGCCCGGCAACACGCCAGGGTTAAGCAGGTGCGAGTAGTCCGTCCCGCTGCCCTGCAGCCACGCCTGGCACGTCTCGAAACTTGCGGGCAGGCTCGCATGGTGCGTCGGCAGCGGGGGCGGCGGGGGCACGTACTGCTCGGAGTATTGCTCCGCAGGCACGGCCTGCGCGAGCGACAAGAGCATCGCCTGCTCGTACTCCAGGTAGAAGATGGATGGCTTGTCGCCGTCGTCGAGCGGCGTGGGAGCGGGGGCTGGCGGCGGCGGCGGGCCCGGCGGTGCGGGGTACGGTGTCATGTACGTGCCGGGCGGCGCACTCGCGTTCTGGAAGTCGGGCGGCGTGGCGCTCTGGAAGCCGTGGCCGGGCGGCGGTGCCTGCGGGCACATCATCGCGAGCGCGGGCATGGGCAGGGGCTCGGCCGCGCTCTCCACCATCTGCTCGTGCGCCTGGGAGCGCACGAGCATGGACGCGGCGTCCTGCACCCAGAGTTGCCCGTTCGCAGGCACGGGCTCCACGAGCGGCGCGGAAGGGTAGACGACGTCGGGGTCGCACATCGCGTGGTCCGCGGGGGGCGCGGTGGTCTCGTGCACAGGCGCGAGGGTCGCGAGCGGCGATATTGCCGTCCGGGACGAGGCAGACTTGGGCGACTTGGAGTCGGGCGAGGCGATGCGCGGCGAGCGCCGCGCTGGGCGCCGGGGCTCCTCGAGAGCCTGTTGCTTGACGATTTGGGACGCGCTGCTGTGGCGCGGGCGGCGCGGGATCGCGGTGCGGGGAGAGATGGGCGGGGCGGACGACGCGCTGCTGTAGATAACATGCGCGTCTGGGGTGCTCGAGATGGAGTCGAGCGCGTGGTCGTAGCTCGTGTCGCCGCTGTCGTCGCGCACGAAGGGCACGCGGGCGGGCTGGAGACCGTACGTCCGCTTTTTTGTCACGCCATGCACCTTTTGCAGGTGCTTGACCAGGCTGGGGTGCTGCATTTCTGGTTCGTGGCGGAGATGAATAGCGGGACAGATAGGAATGCGTTGCCCGAGCCCTAGGGGAGGGAAGCTGTTGTTGCGAGGGAGGCTGGCGAGGAGCGGGTGGGATATCGATGTATACTTAAAGGTAGCGGTGTGATAGTCTCCGTGGCTCACAGAAGACAGAAGACATTAATCGTTCTGTCATTGAGGTCTGCCTCAAAATAAGCCCCTCTGGCTGAAGGTCCCACTTCGGAAAGATCCGAGCGCAACGCTATCTGCGCGCCGTGTTTGACCGCCGAACAGGACCGGTATTACGGAAATCCACCAGAGAACTCGGCATGCTCGTGCGAGACGTGCTCAAGTTCCACGCCGCCCACCCGCCGCCCGACTTGCAACTGAGGCTCAGGATGACTTTTGTTTCAACTGAGGGTTCGCGATGTGATGTGCCTGAAAAAGATGTTCGGCGTCACCGGCAAGAGATATACGGATCTCGCCGCCACATTAGCCAAAGGGGAGAGCAAAGAAAAATTTGGACAAGTCGATTCCTTAGTGGAAGACAAGGTGTCATATTATATAGCTATCTTGTATATTCAAGGTATGGTATTATGGTGTAGTGGTATTGTCAGCTTTCTCATTTTGTAGAGGTCCAGCGTTCGAGTCTAGCGCTATGCATCTTTTTTATTGGAATAATTACGCTTTTTTTCGCGCCTTGCTGTCTTCTGGCACCGATCGATCTCGGCAACCCGTTTGGCGAGTTTGTCATTTGGGCGTAGCAAAGGTCAGCCTCAGGATGCATTGAATCCATCCTGAGGACGGACTCGGCTAGGATCTCAGGTCAGAAGCAACACCAGCCGACGTTCTAATTTCATTTCGCCCGGCGGCTTGCGGGACTTTTCAAACCACAGGCCCGCGCCCGCGCTCGCCTACGGCCATTTTTTTCTGGTCAACCTCCGGATGTCTCCCACAGCTGGTGGTGTACATGCGTGAGGTGGCGGGATGGCGGGACGGCAGTTGACAAATGAGCGGCGCCGGAAGGGCGGGAGTCGGGAGTCGGAGATTATTCGGAAGCGCACATGGCGGGGCTTCCGCATCCCCACCCGGGCCTAGAGCTTCGAGATCTGGCATGGGGGACATCTCATAGAAAAGCATGGTATATAATTTACAAAGCTCTCGTGCAAAGAAAGGAACGACGGCGCGCATTGTGCTAAGGGAGGATTCAGAAAGAGCCGCCAAATTTGGGGCGACGCGCGGCCGGTGCGCCACGCTATATTAGGCGCTAAAGGTGGGTAGGTGCTTGGGGTTTGCCTGGTTTGCCGTGCGTAAATAGCTCAAAACAATGTGAAAGATTGTGTTCGGAGCCCCGAAAGTCGCCACTCAAACATAGCAATAGACCTGGATGCGCATTGTAAATGAAAAGCACGCATACGGTATGCTGCAGCCTTTGCTGAACGTGAAGAACGCTGCAACAGAGCAGGGCGTGGGTACATACTCTATACGATGTATTGTCAGCATTCGTGGAAGGTGAGCCAAAGACATGTCAACAGACGCGTTGACGGACAGTGCCACGTGACCGACGCGGACGCGTCGGTGGCTGTCCGTTGATTGTTCGCCTTACCCACTTTATAAAGACCGGCAGCGTCTGGTGTACCTGCAGTCTCCCCCACCTCCCCCGAGCTCGCCAGAAGCGCGCTTTCGCTGAGCAGGCTTTTGGGTAGTGGGGGCGACGACCGTGCTTGCAGGGGCGGCGACCCCCTCAGCGAGCTGGTCGATTGACCGTACCCACGAGCGGCGCGGTCAACACCCCCAGACCTCCACTGCCGCAAGACTCGCTCTCTGCCTCAACACGGCCCCTTCATGTTACCTCCAATAATCCGTAAGCCCCGATTTGTGTCCTTGACATCTTCCGCTGCCATCTGTATGGCGGATGGACACGGCCAAGGCCCAGCGACGAGCGGTACCGAGCTCGAGTCATCGTCGCTGAGCCGTGCTTGCGTTCACAACCCGTCATTGGACTGGTGGAGGGGGGGTCCGACTAACGTGCTGTCTCTTTACAGAGTCGTCGTCATCGACCACCACCCCACTCGATTCTCCCTCGCCCGCGCGCTGAACCACTCGTTCCCACTATTCGGTGCTCGACAGCTCGCGCGTAACCGTGGGCCAGTTTGACGAGTCTCGCCAAGGCCCCGACGGTTTGTGCCTCCGCCGTGTGGACGCTGACAGTGACCGCGAGCCTTCCGTCATCCCCGAGCGCCTCCGCCTCATCGATTCGATGCTCGACAGCTCGCGCGCAGGGGTGGGCCGGCTTCACAGGTCTTGCCAGGTTCCGATGGTTGGTACTCCGGCCGTGTGGACGACGGCCAACGCGACCGCGCCATCATCTGCCAGCGCGTTTTGGACGCAGTCGCCGTGTGCTTGTCTTTGACCCTGGCTGCCATGCGGCTCTCTCACCCCCGCGTGCTCAAAGGCTCTTGTGCCATCTGTCCGGCACTCGACAGCTTGCAGGCAGCCCTGGGTAGGCTTGACGGGTCTCCCCAAGGCCCCGACGGCTTGTGCCTTGCTGGTGCTCGACAGCTTGTTCCGCGCCTGCCACCCAGGCATGTTTGCTGATGCTCGTGAATGCGGCTGGCTCCGCCAGCAGCTCGCACCAACCCGCGTCAAACATTTACGCGGCCCGTCGTATCGCGTGTCACAAAAATTCAATTGGTAAAGTATTTCAGATAAGGATTTAAGATATAACACGTAGGCATGTACGTTTGCTAGTGCAGTAGCGTACGGGGGCACGTGCAATGAAATATATGCTCGTTGTCAGCTTTTGAAAGTAGGAAAGGGATCGAAAGAGATGCTCATGTAGAGGTTTTAGTACGAATGGAAGAAGTAGAGTAAAGAGATGCTCCCGGAGAACGTTTAGGATGAAAAGAAATAATAGAGGTGCAGCTGAACATGTGGAAGGCAGGACGAACTCAACCCAACGTAAAGTAGATAGACGAATAATAAAGAAATTTTGTAGATGGCAAAGTTATAATGAGACAAGACAAACTGCTCGCAAAAGAGCTTCTGCTGGACAACGTCAGGATGACTGTCAACGGAAAGACCTTAGTCGATCTTTTGCTTCTTGAATGCTCGGGAGGGCGACGGCGTCGGCCTAATACAGAAAGAATCGAAGGCCGCATCGGCCTTAGTCGGTGTGCTCTCGTTCTTACGCTTAGCGCTACGACTTGGCGTGGTAGGTGGTGAGCATAGAGGCGGTGCGGGCGGGCTGACGATTTTTGACCTCTTTGAACAATCGGAGAGCTCTCTTTTCATCGTCGGTATGTGCTGTAGCAAAGTCGCCACGTGAGACACGCTCCGTAACACGATGGACGGCATCGAGAGATACCAAAGCCAGATCGTCGGCAACACCTTGAAAGCTTGTTCATTTGACTTTGATACTGGAGTGTAGCAGCACAGCTGGACGCTGTAGAATGTCAAAGACTGTGAATAGAAATGAGTAGTGCTCCTGGAAGCGGCGATCAGAGAGCATGAAAAGGTGTTTGGCGTGCCTCTTCAGAGATAAGGCACTCGAAGGTAGAGTGATCGAAGGATCCTTCCAACTCTCAAAACCACCAACACCGTATGGGAAGAGCGTAGGATACATGAGTGGAAAGAGGTCAGGATTAAAGAACTCGTTCACCGGTTCTGGGTCGCGTGGAATCTCCATGTAGGCATTGCCTTTCTTCTTAACGTGGCAAAATGCGGCTGCACTTAGTTCGTTTGCAGGAGCATGGCCATCAAGGGCAGTAATCACCACGCTGTCGAACTGTATATCAGATGGAGGAGCAGTGGGAATAGTATCCAGGAGCATACTGGACGGGTCATAGCCAGAAGTCAAAGACTCTTGGGCGTGGTTAGGGAGAACGTGTTCAATTTGGAAGGGCAGGGCTTCATTCCCGGGTAAAGCGGTGGTCGATCACAATGTCCTGGTACAGGCGGTTATTTGCCTTAAGCCATTCAATTGTGGCACGAACCTTCTCACATCTGACAGTTAACAGTTTAGCTTTGTCTCCTGGCCATTCTGCACTGGGAGGGGATGGACCAACAAAGATCACGCAGATCGGTGTAAGTACATCTTCCACCGTAGGCGGTAGCACTGCGGCAACTTTCTCAGGGCGTTGAGGATAAATGATGATATGGCCTTTCATACCTCTCTGAGACATCGATAGGACGAGGTCCTGGTTCTCCTCCTTCAATTGTACTATCCAGCACTTGGCGCGGCGGCGTGCAGTCATAGCTTCCTCTACCACAGCGAGGTCTTTCAATACGTCGGGAACAGGTCCGAGGAAAGTGTGATTAGCAAGGGCAAGGGCTGGGATTTTGTTGCGAGCGAGGCTTCTGCGGCAGGGAGGACAGAGGCGCAAAGAATGTGGCCCAGAGTCATCCGACAGGACACCGGCAGGATCTAGCAGAATATCCTTGAGGGGACCATCAGGAAATGGTAGCGGCATGGGACGTTGAACAGCACTGTCGATGAAGTGAGTGGGACGGCGCAAGGGAGTAACATTCATGGCATCTAACGGGATGCCAGTGCAATCTTTCAAGGAAGAGGACTCGGCGCAAGATGCACAGGTACAGTCACCGAGCGACAGCGAGGTATACTCCACTCCCGCAATTCTGACATTATTTGCGAGGACGTCCACCTGGTCATGGACCACGTCTCCTGTAAACAATGAGTCAAATCGCCTTACTCATCTTCTTCGCTGCGTCGATGCGCATCTTCATCCTCTCGCTCTCCTCAATCTTGCTACTCCTCTTTCTATATTCATAACTGACTAAGCCAACTCCTGTTGGCTCTTAAAATCCTTCTTCTCCTTGCAGACATGGACTTCCCTCGAACCAAAACACCAAAGTATTCACATTTGTAGTACTTTCTCTTTTCTTCCGCCCGTGCTTCGTGTTCGATGTTCAACTACGGCGCTTTGGCAGCGGGTCCTAGCATGCTAATCGTACACTAATATAGCTCAAAATGGTCTTGAAATAAAATGATGTACTCAGGATGGGGAAGACCGCTTCAGACGAAACTCGAGCGAGGTGACGCGCCGGGAAGCCGCCAGGCCCGGCGCTATTCGAGTAGCCATGGCCAGCATTTCTTTTGACGTCGCATGACGGAAAGCCTTGATCAGGGCTTCCGGTCCTCTCTCCTCTGACGTCGTTGTGGATCCCAACGTCATCCCGCATGGCAGTGCTAATTATATTCACCATTCGATGAGACAGTACTGAATGCATTTGGCGTATCCCGCACTCAGACCGCACATGCTATGCTGCGCGCATAAAAACTCGGCAGGTTTGACCATACGATTCACGACCCCGTTCTGTCACCATGTCCTCTGCTCTAATCAGGGGCAACTTTGGTCTTGCAACACGTGGTATGCGATCGTCGAAGGGATAGTGCGCTCTGGGTGGGCATCCCTCTGGCCGGAAAGAGGCCATGCAAGGTGCGCCGTTGCATTGTTCTTCTGCGCTGATCGGCTCGTGATGCGAGTCTGTAGGGTGTCTGGTGTATTTCGACTCTGCCATGATGGGAGGTGCGCCCGTATTTCTGTCTTTACTTTGTGGTCGGTTGATCCAGCACCGGCAATAATTTCCTAATCCATGCCGCCATACATGGGTTTTTCGGCTCATTCCCTTCTGCCATATTCCCTTAACGGCGGCGAGGTGCCTTCAATCTGCTCTTCCACATAAGCTGAGCTCACATCACTGTGCAGGCAAGCACTCTGACTGCCATCGCGATGAACCGCACATTCACCATCGCTGCCGAGCTCGTGAACGACGCGCTCGTCGTCGGGTAGTGCGAGGTTTCGTACCCCGTTCTGTACGCCGTGCCCTCGCTTGCGCTCGTCCCTGACGAGTCGACCTGTCCTTATGCTGGCAACATGTTCGCGCCGCGCGAGAACTTGCTCTTCACCCATAACATGACGGACACGCCCGTGCTCGCCGCGTCGATTTCGCGGCTGTATTACATTAACGTGTATGGCTACGAGATCTAACCCGGGCCGAACACGGAGTATCTCTCTCATGGCCGGCGCAGCAGCACCTGGCTCGCTCTGGACGATGTGCGCGGGCTTGCATCTGCATGTCATCAAGAGCTGATCAGCTGCAGCTCATGTTGTGTCTCGCGCGGCATGGCGCCCCGGTGCGCTTGCGCGGTCCGCCACGTTCAAGGCGAAATTTAACTTCCTGGACACCAAGAACGACTGCAAGATGGTGAGCTACGTCAGGTGTGTCCCGCCATTCCTATTTCTCATCGACCGTGATATAATGCAATCGCGCGCATGTTCAACATTCGCTACCTGCCGAGGGGCCTCGGCGTGAGCGCTGCATCGATGACGTACCCCATGTGTGCGTTCGTGAGACACATGGTGCATCTCCGGGACACGCACATCGCAGTCGACGTGGTGCCACGCGTCACGATGCGCCGTCTCCCGCTCTGTTCTATAATATCTGACTTGGATTTAGGTGTTCCCTGGGCGGTGTGTGCTCGTGGGGAGCCCAGTGCATCCTGCAGGCTGTGCCGCTGTACGACGTGGATTGTTGGCGGCGCACGTTCGATATCGTTCTGACTGAGAACCACTCAAATTAAGGCTTCTTCTTGGTGTGTTTGGGTGATATAGCTCCGCATATCTTCGTAGCACATCGTGACTCTATTCCATGTACATTCTGCTATCTGCAATGCCTTCCTATCTGATCATGACATTTGCCTATACCAAATGGACCGTAAACATGGATCCTAACCTTTATCAAGACCGGCGGAGTGCCAGGTCCGTCGTGTCTTGTTCTCTATTACATTTACGCTACATGTCAGCTTAGAGTCAATTGGTCTGCGTCCCCAGTACACCCCCGAAATCTCCAAAAACATCCAACGCCTTCTGGCACAGTCGACTGTAATGATGGGATTGCCTGGAGACCGATAAGCCGTCAACCCACGCCTATTCAATTACGCACCTTTTAGCATAACCATTGTGCGCCTCACTCCCACCCAATGCACGTTTTGACCAATAGTTTTCAAAATACTCAAAGAACCGCACTATTCTTCCCATCTCTTCCTTCAACAAGCACTTTTCTTCCAACCAACGCATCCTGAGGGCGCTGCGCCGGAACCAATGGACTTTTATCACTTGAAGGGAAGATTCAGATATTCAGCAAAAAGAAGGAGAAGAAAAAACACTGCTTATAAACAGGCCTTACTCTCCAATGAATGCCGTTTAATCTCCTCATCCTCCTCTCCTTCAACGAAGCCGAGATCAGACCAGATCCAGGATGGCTGTTTCCTGCTGTCACCCAGTTGCTCGTCATCAGTATAGACTATAAACGGGCGGATATCCTCGTCCTTCAAATCGCGGTGCTGGGTACCAGTGCTATCCATTCCTAAGGCCAGAAGCGCATGCCGTGTCCTTCTATAGCGCTCCACAGCACCCTGGACCATGGCGTCCTTTCTGTCTATCTTCTCCTGGGCACGGGTGTTTGCACCGTTCCCGCTCGCTTGCGCCTTCTGCCGTCGCAACGCATAGCTTGTGATGATCTGCGTGCGCACTTCATCCAAGGCTTCGGATGCCAGTCCCTCCCTGAGCCTCCTCTCGGTTTCTGTCAATTTCGTCGCGGGCAGCACTAGTGGATCAGGATACGTCGAGGGAAGATCTACCGTCACAGCTTCGACCATCTCCCGACCCCAGTCCCATTCCGGAGCTTTGCCACGCCGTGAATCAGAGTCTGAGGGGCTTCGACGACGCTTGACACCGCGTTTCGAAGTTCTCGACCTTGCGGCGTCTATGAAGCCAGCTGGGACTGCCACTGCTGGATCAGAAACACCAGATTTGGATGAAGTGCCAGCTCCGCCCATGTCATCGATCATATGGGGCGTCATATAGCGATGATAGGCCAAACGCCAAGCGTCGACACGGTCCAGGAATGTTTCAACACTGTCCGCCAACCGTGCTTTCTCCAGCTCGGTTCCAGAGTCAAATTTCCCAAGAAGGTCAAGTCTTGGGAACGATGAGCCCACCGCATCATAAAGGAAACACAAGCTGACCTTGATTCCTCCAATTCAATGCCCTCGCTTATGACAGCCCCTAGCCCTAAGTCAATGTCCTGGCTGGACCGTGCTGACTCCTCCCGAAGCCTTTCCAGAACTTCCTTTGTGGTTAGTGCTGTTATGATTGTCATGATTGTCATTTGGGTTGTCAATCTCGGAAAATGTGGTGGTAATCTGGGTCATACCTTTTTTCCCATCGGGCTCGTATGGGTTGGGCAACGCACTGTGTGCTTCAAGATTCACCACCTTTTCGAGCCAGGCCTGCTCTTCCTTTTGCCATGTTTCCAGAAGTCCTGAATGAAGGGTCATTTGGATGTCCTCAAGCAACTTGTTGGTGCGATTGTACTCGTCAACAGCTCTGAGGTATTTCCTTCGTGTAAGTTTAACTACAAAACAGAGACATGGGTCAGCAACAAGTTAGAAATCCCAGAAAAATGCAAATCACTAATAGAATGTGACCGTCGAAAGTTCATGTCTGACTGATAGTCATTGATGGCATCATGTCGATGACCGGACGTCATCTCCCGAGTGCTGTTCCCTACACCATTTAAAATTGACCAGATTCTTTCTGCAGCCTCTCCGTCGGTCATGCCCGCACCTGGCAACCAATGGTAGGAGAATTTGTATCTACAGCTGGATACATGCGCGGGAAGATGAAACTTCCCTACGGCAGCAATGGTCTGCGGAAAAACTCCCGACTTGATGGAACGGAATGCCCCGGCCCGTTTGAGAATTTGGCCCATGCGCTGATGGAACTTGAGACGGTATTGGCAGTTGATGTCATATCCGGAAAACAGGAGTTTGAGCCCGAGCCAGCGCTGGTGCCCGGATAAGAAAGCAAAGTCAACATTAGCAAATCTAGATAGGTGGCTCAGATTCGAACGTTCGGAGATCACACCGCATAGTATGGTCCTCACCGTTCACCCCTCTGAAGGTCGACCATCCCTCCGGGCAACGCGAACATGTGCCGGGCACAGAACAATCCTACCGTCCCAGACACCTTCCCGTGATATTTACCACGTTCCATGGCCTTAAACTGGCTGCAAGTTGATGGCTTTCGTTTGATTGAGCAGCCATGAGCGTAGGGCACTGTAAAAGGGCGTACCTCTCCTCTCTCCGGGCCCAGCGACTTCTGGTATTCAGCGAAATCCGTCTCATTGGCGAAGTAGCTGGCGCCGTGAGTGAGAGGAAAGTCGTGAGGATCCAATGGCTTCATTCTCTGGTTTTGGTGGAAGTTCCCGTCCATGGTAGTGAATAGAGCATCAAGATACCTGTCAATCGGTCAACAGACAGCACCCCAGGTTTCCAAATGATGTCACCTGTCTTCCAATGGCCTATCTTTTGAGGGGTCCATGTTGATTCCAGGCTGCGGGCAGGCTGGACATAGCTTGGCAAGTGATCCCGCTTCCATGTCTCGCGAGGGTACGACGTCGGAGCGCTTGGCGGCTGTCAAAAATGAGAACTCACGCATAGCAGTGAGGAACTCCCGGTAACGATCCTGGTCCAGGTGTGAGACCATGTGCATTTGAAATACACCGTGACGGACTTACGGGAACAGTGTCAGGGTCGCTGTTGTCCGTAATTCGTCGCAAATAAGAAGTGAAGTCACGAATATTGAGTTGCGATTGAAGGGAAAGAACGTGAAACCGTTTCAGCATGGGAAGCGAAAAAGCTGTCATGGGGATGTCCCATGAACCCGGAAATAGACCGTATTCAATGAGTTGGAGAGGTTGAGGAACCGAGCTGACACGACCCATCGGAATGCAGCAGCAAAAACTGACCTTATACTTGCAGATACCATGGTCGTTCACAATGACCAACTCCCGCGTAGCCTCATCTGGGCATTGATCTCCATGACCTATGTGGATGTGCAGTCCGAGTTGACCCAAATCAAGGTGTCGCCAGAACCCAGCTGATGACGTCCACTCCTCCACGCGATGAAAAGGCATATGCCCATGGGACTGCACAATGCAGCCGCGGCACTGTACCACCGGTGAAAAGCAGTCAGAACAACGATAAACCGCGTCAACTGGCTCGTCGCAGGACGAGCAGCCGGTGGTGCTGGAGGGCGCCTCGCGCTTGAGCAGCGCTTCCAGAGCCGGAGAAGCCCATTTGTCCAGAAACTTCGTCATCCGTGCAGAGGGTGACTAATGCGAGTTAAGCATAACATACTCGCTATTGTAACGAGCAGAATTTGCTCACAGTGGTATTAGTGAGCCGGGGGGTCTTGTTCGATGTGTCTGGAGTCGAGATTGAAGCTGGCGAAGGGTCTTGGGATGCACGGTCCGATCTAAAAGCTGTTTTCAACACTGCCCACGGATACCTGGGCATAGATGATGGCGAATGTGTGCCGCTAAAGGTGAATTGGTGCGCGGGACTGATGAAATGTCCGGCCGCGCTCGAACTCAATGCATTGCGATAGGGCTTGACCGGGGTAGTCGGTGTGAACGGGGTAGTACTAAATCGTTTCAGGGGGGTCGAGGGCAACAGTGTGAGTGGTTTCATAGACGGCCCAACAGGGGTGGCAGGCGTGGATGAAGTGCTGAATTGATGCCGAGTGGTAATCGAAGGTGGCGGTATGATTGGTTTCGTAGACGGCTTGACCGGGGAGGTGGGCGTGGATGAAGTTGTGAAGAGTCTCGTCCTGCATGTCGAAGGCGTCTGCGTGGTCGGTTTCGTAGATGGCTTTACCGTGGTAATCGGTGTGGATGAGGCGACCAAGGTGCGCTTTGAGAGATCCTTGGCCCTTCTGTGGGAGCCAGATTCCGACGACATCGTCGAAGCCCCTATTAACAGCAGACAGCTATCAGAGAATAGGACTAGTAGTCAATGTGCTCCGCTGCCCAGAGGACCAGGATGCTAGGTGTACAGAATTGTCGCCCCAGGAATAGGAAGAGGACCCAGCTGTGTGGCTGAGCAGGACGGAGGCGCGGAGAGGTAAAGGCTGCATGTGTAGCATTACAGAATCAAGCGCTGCCACAGATCATCAGAGCCGACCTCACGGAGGGCCGCAAGATGCGGAGAAGTGGGCCATGAGGAAGCACCATGGGAAATTGTTCTATGCGCTGAGATAAAGCGCGCAGAACTTACGTGACAGCCAATGTCCGGCCTGTGCTTCGGGACGGCGCAGATCAAAAAGTAAACTCCTTTCAGACAGATGCTAAGCAAGCGCTCGGTGTCTTGTACGATTGGTCAATTGGGTGTTCTCCGCGGTACGTCAGACCACTAGCCGATGAAGGGAGAAGAAATGTTGGTGCCCCTCGCAGCTTGGTATGTGGTTCCCTCATGGCGTGAAACTGAGGCAAACAGAGGTACACAAATTTAGATTGCGAACAGGGAAATCGATGCCATCTTACCTCTCGACCACCTCCCCCACACACCATGACCGGCAACGAAGAACACACAACCTTGCGTGAGTGGGTCATCCAGCGGCTAGGCCATACACTGACCACATCTCCCCAGTCGCCCCTCCGCCCTCTCTCTCCCGGTCGCGGTCGACCCCGGCCTTGCGCGACCGAGGGGAGACCAATCGCTCTCGCTCTCACGATGAGCCCTTGGGTGTCAACCAGCAGCCTCTCCCGGGGTCCATACCCTCTTCGCCCACCTATGCTCCTACGTCATCCCCCCCGCTGACATCTGCGGATGCCCGTATCATCGCATTGCACCTACAAGGTGTCAGTGACGGTTGTATGCGGTCCCTCGAGAGCCTGGAACGAGCCAAAAAAAAGATTTTAAACCAATTCCCAAACTTGAGGGATGATGTCCCACCTGTCACTGCCGGTCCTGAAGTCTCCCGTGAGACGTACCTGGAGGTAATTGTGGCCGTCATCATACACATGATGTATGCCGCAAAAAGTAAGCCTGCCATTCATCACCAGAGCACTTTGCACTGATACAGACCAGACTCCGTCACCGCCCAACCCCCTTATGCCACATGAGGAAGGGGAGCCTCGCTGACCAGTGGGAACAATGAATTAGATAAGGGCCCAACGAACATTATTTGTATTCATGCCGTGCTTTTTGCTTTGAGATGAGAGAAAACGGGGGTTGTTTCGCGCTGCTTCAAAAATTAGTAAGAATTATTAGCCCTCGTAAAACAAGAGGACGTTGCGCAGCGACGTACCAAAAAAGGCATGATAGAAGCTGGCTTGCAGCATGTCCAGGGCTGCCTCATCGCTGGACTGCTGAGCAAACATGCACATACAGACAATCCAAGTTATAGCTCGTTACGAACGAGACGCATAGCCACCTCCCTCGTGCCCACCAACGACCATCATGTATCCTACCCAAAGATATGTCCCGGCTGAGCAGCCTGAGGCAAATGGTAATTCAGTTCCTGGATACTATATTCTCAAGCTCACCAAGGATGGCCTGCATCAGGACCCGACGACGGCCCGCCCATCATCACCGCAGAAGGGCGCCGGTGGGTCGCGGAGAATCCGGGTGCACCAATCCCCTCGGGCCTAGTCAACTCGCCTGCCCGAGCCTCTCTCCATAGAATATCGACGCCAGCGAGGGGCGCCGACATCGCCCTATCCACCCGCTTCCCATACATTCCGAAAAATACGCATTTGTCCGTCGGCGAAAGCCCTTCGCGGGCTGAGCATTCTGCACGCGCCACGGGGATCCCCGGCAGCCCCGCGCCCTCCCAGTTTAGTGAGGAAGATGCACGCGAGGCACTAAACGCATACCAGGACCTTCGCCACACCACCTTGGAGCTCTTGCTCCGTGCCTATGAGGCCAAATCCATCCTCGTCAGAGCCTTCCCTGAGGCAGACCTCCAGATTCCCAGAGTCCCACTGCCTTATTCAATTGAGATCGGATGGATCGATATTATCGAAAACATCCTACGGTGGGCATTCCGTAGCGACGAAAGTATGTCTTGTACCTTGGCCAGTGGACGCACTAATCTTGAAAGGTTTCAGATGTCTATCAATAAGGACTCGTAAGCAGATACTTGGTTTGTGAAGGATCATGGCACTTATCGACGTAGGACTGGAGCGTAGGGTCATAAGTAAATATGATGTTGGCCATGCTCTAGTTAATGAATTACACCATGTGTCTGACCTGAAATGTTTGCTAAGGCAGTAGCCGGAACGAAGAGCGCACTTATTCTATAATCGGGGACAAAACAGGGCTGAGTCCTAGGTCAGATAAATTTGCCAAAGGCACTTTAGAACGTAGATCGGGTCTGATAGGTCTGGCGAAGCCGGAATGCGTGCAGTGGCTAAACGGGATGCAGCAGGTGGGCGTACTCACAGTGGAGTAGAACTCGGAGTGCCTCAGTCGCGAGACGAAGAGGCGAAATTGGAAAGGAGATAGCGAACGAAAAAGAGGACGAGTATGTTGGGTAGACTTGACCAAGCGCCTTCGATGCTGTAGCTATCCAGAGGGTAGGTACAGCACCGCTCGACCGCCCAGAGGGCGGGGGAGTAGGGCCACTTGTCGAGCGTGCCGAGGTGGAAATAGTGGGTCTTGTACACCTCACAGTGACCGGTACTTAGATCTTTAGAGACGAGCTTATGCTAGAGACGATGGCCCGGCCGGACCGTCATCCTTGCTGTGCCACATGCCCTACTAAGCAGAGGCTGCACACATCGCCGTCTTTCAAGTTGTCTTTGCTTCAACAATTGCTCTCATTCTCTCACTCTCCGACTTTCAACTCTCTAACCACGTATATCTTTCAATTTTCCCAAATTGCCAATACCAGTAAGTAAATCCCTCTTCGCGTCTAATTCATTCTGCAAGCCACCGTTTGTAGACCCATCCCATCATCTTCCAGCGGGCATTGTCCGCCTGTCGACACTGCCTACTCCCCCGTCCACTGGACGGTCGAGAGATACGGTCCTACCCTCTGGGTAGTTCTGTTTTCTGAGGCCCGCCAATTCATAGAGATCAGCAAGCCGTCATATTGTCTCCTTTGGTCTACACGCTATCCTCATCCTCTAAGTCCTCCACAACACTGTCCTTTCTCCTCAGTGTATAGTGAATTCTCGACGGCATGATGTCAGTTGTATTTCATCTCCACTAGTCTGGCTGATGCTCAGCGGCTCTTTGCAGCACGCCGGCATCCTGTTCGACTCGCAAGCGCTGGCTATCTGATTACTTGAAAGACAAGGACGCCAGAAGGTCTTCGTAAGCACCTTGTGATGCACTGAAAGAGCTCAGAGCTGATGCGCGCTGATGTGCTGATGCGGTAACAGCTCTGATCATATCGCAATACAACCAGGGGCAACTTCCCCCACTTCTTCAGTCCAGGCCATTGGTCCTTCGACTTCGGAGCGCGAACAGTAAGTAGTCGATCCTTGTATCAACTTCCTAATGATAACTGTGAAAATTAGGTTAGAGCCATGTCCTTCGCTTATTTCTGCCCCCACGTTCGTATTTCGCTATGTTTAACTATGGACGGCGGTGATGACTGCTTTACGTAGGGCTACCAACAGCCGAATGGGAAGGAGCGATTTTGTCCTGCCATCATCTGCGCTGACAGCGACATACGATACATTGTAAGGAGTTGTCGCATCACCCGAAGCAGGTTCTATCCAAGTTGCTCACGTAGCGTTCCAGGGATTTACAAAGTTACCAGTCTATGGAACAACTGCAAGATGCAGCCCGTAGTACCGGCCTGAGCATTCGATCTGGATCGGATTGTAAATGTGTCGCCTCGTTCCCAGGGAACGCAAGCTTGTGCATCTCTAGTCCCAATCGTTCCATTATTCCACAACTGCCGCAGCACAACCCTAACGAACTTCTGTCCTATCATGAGGACGGCATGATGGGGCCGTTCGAAATCACAAAGTGGCCTCAAATATACGACCGCGAGGCACCTCATCTTGCCACGATTCCGTCAGCAGAATATGACCACCGAGTGTTTCCCCTACTACCTGCGATAGATGACGTATGGATTGCTTGGCTCGACCCTGACAATGACTCAGATTTCCTGATCTTGTCGACCACAAAAGAGATGACGATCGTCCGTTTTCGAGCAGAACTAGTGACACGGCTGAAGAAGGCAGCAGCAGGCGGAATTTTGTTGGCGGAATCGGTGGCGATGTCTACCTACGGCCCCAGCCGATCAAGTGACAAATCGCCAGGTGCGGGCCCCGCACAACATTCTGAGGCCAATCTATCAGAGCCTGATCAGCTGAATCACCAACGGAGGGCGTATATGTGGGATCTGGGCAATCGACTCAATCGTGCCATTCGGATCATCTACACAAATCCCATGGCGAGGTTCGATGCCCTGCTGTGGTTCAGAGAGGCCCAACGCCTTCTGCTGGAACTTCAGGGCTGGGTTATATACAATTTGGTCATTCGTCCTCGATCCCAATGGACTTTGCGCCAGGACATGCCGCTCTTGCCCCTTCGCGGCGCTTTTACAGCGAATACTGGGACTTGTGACTCCCTTTTTCGGATGGGCATTCCGGTCTATTATATTCGCCCGATCGCTTCCATCACGCGCAACACCATTGTGGGCTACGTAGAAAGGGTAGATCTCTGTCCTTTCGCATCCCCCAAAACAGTCTGTTCCTGGGAGGACGCGCCCGTTGGTGATGAATCTTATGGGGGGATGGCAGAGCAACTGCATCATTTCAGCCTTAGCTCCAAGCCCAACATCCGCCGATGCCTCCCTGTACTGGAGCTGGATGGGCTTGGCTACAAGGACCACCCCGGTAGTGTACAGGCGGAAGAAGGGCAGATAGGTTCGTGTATTGGTGGCGCAACCCTTTTGATTGTCATCTGATGGTTATTCTATGCAGGCTTCAAGAGGTCCCCCCCAAATGATTGTGGTTACGCGATTACAAGCTCTTCGACATCATCATCGCCACGCGCCCCCCCCGCAAAGAAGATCAAAGCAGCGCCAGAAACGGGCCGTCAGTGGGTGGCAGCGAAGAAGCCACAGCAGATATCACGACCTGACTGGGCGCCCGGAGAACATCCTACTTGGGCCTCCGTGGTAATGTCCGACGCGACGCTATCGGAAGTGTCATCACGCGATGCATTTCTTTATGCTTATCCACCACTGCATGCTTTCGGAAGTTCAGGAGATGCCTTTCGCCGAAAGATTCACAATTGGATCAGGATCCGCCCGTGGTGGATGGCAGAGTTTTTTTCTGCTCGGGGGTTGCATTTGTCGGTCGAGCGGAGTAGTGTCCGAGTTCTGCTGAGCGCAAATCAGTGGAACTATGCACTGCAGGGCCGATATTACCGTCTCACATGGCCGCAGCACCTGGGTATGAATCCGCAGTCATCGCTTGAGGACATCGAAGGGCTTCCGCTTGAAGGAAGTGATCAGAAAGACCCTGGATATCTGGAGTCGCTGTCAAATGGAAAACCCTTTAACTCGCAATTTCGTCAGAAGATCAAGAAGACTGTGGATCGAATTGACGTGAACGTCCGCTTCGGGAAACAGCATGAGCCATGGGTGAACATGGCGATCGCAAATTGGGGTGGGAGACAGATCTCATACGAGACCGTTGAGCACGATCCTGCACTTTTGGCGGAGATCGCGTGGGAGATCAACGTCCTAAATTTCAGGATCGACTTTCTAATGTTGGATTTGGACCTTCGTGCCCAAAACCTAGCTCAGGATCAAATGACAGCCCGCGAAGCGACCATTATGTCTATGTGGCATGGCCACTTGTATCCCTGCTGGGAGAGTCCGTGCGATGGCGCTCGAACCAGCGGCCTGGTGGATCCAGCGTCCTCAACCGTATGGGAGCAACGCGTGGGCACTATGCGAATTTTTGCCACCTTGGTCAGGGATTGGCCGAGCTTTACTTTCCAAAAACCCGCACTGCTCACAGACGAACAAGAAACGGACAAGGATTTATTCTGTGTATGGGAGAAGAGAGTCATATCTTACTATTGCCGTCAGTTTCATCAACAGTTCGGTCGACTCCCAACGCTACCGATCTCAGAGCCGACTTCGCTTTCTCGCTACGCTCCACTCAGCCATGGATGACGTTTCAACAGCAGTGGACGATTCTTCTATTGTGTATTGAAAATCTTCTATTTTTGAGTTTAGAGAATGCAGAATACCAGTCATGTTTCTGATCTTTGCCAGGGAAGGGAGGTCTGTCTTGAAATAGAAGCTGGCGCCTGCCAAGCTAAGTGTCTTCTCTCCCACTCAACCGACTGCTAACGGTGCTTGAACGTCCTCTACCACGCGTCGGTTGTCCTGCTTCAGCAACTTCGCTCGCCATTGCCTCTTGACAGTCATCGGCATCATGGGAAAGAGCAACTTTCGAGAAGAAGAGCGGAATTTTCTCCTCAAGATTTGGGAGGGCAAGACGGTATGCCAGATGCGCAAAATACAGCCAGGTTTAAAAGACAAGGTGGAGTACATAAAATCGAAATATCTCTTACGGTTCTCGAGACCCTTTCAAATTGAGACTGAAGAGGCTTTTCGTCGTCGGCGTGATGACGCAAAGCGAGACAAGAGTAAACGCAGTGTCGTTCGACTCCAAGCGGAGACACATGAGGAGATGGAGGAAAGGCTGCGGCGCATACCTCAAGTGCATTTCCAACCTATTTATGTTGCTTGTTATGCATATATTGCTCCCAGCGAATCAAGAATTGGGTGAAGAGTCACAGCGATAACAAAAGCAAAGGCGCATCCCGGCCCAAAATCGCTCCTCTGCCCACTCCTCGGGGTCGTGCCCGCCCCATGGTGACATCTTGGGATGTTTTCCTCACCGGTTCGGCAGATTGTGCTGAGAGGCCAGTACGTCAGTCAGGGGAGGGAATTGGGCCATGGATGTCCAGAATGAAGGTCGCCTTCGGCAACCTTCCTCCTCTCATTTCTGAGCGCCTTCACGCGGAAGCCAAAAGGGCAAACGAGGATGGAGAGACAATCGAGGAGGATACTGGCAGGGAGGAGCATCTGCGGACGTCGTATGTCCACGATTTCACTTGTCGCACGAATACTGATTCTGCCCCCATGCATTGCAGGAAAGCGCGAGAGGTCCCGACCTATATCAACGCCGTTGGCACTCACGTTGAGAAAGAGACAGGATGGGTAGGAATTTACTTGGTTGGAGGTCTAAACGAGTTTGCAGAGAACCAAGCCCATCTGTACGTCGCATTCTACCCAAAACAAGCCACGCCTAGCTGAACTGTAACCATATGAAGCCATACTACCGGCATAGATCAGACAGGTCAGAACTTTCTCTCCATGTTCCTCCAGGAGGTGGGATGGACAAAGACGAAATTTGAGCACCGATTCATTGAGTGGTTGCAAGATGTTTTTCCTGGTGCGCACAAAGGCAAACGCTGTGGAGGATGAGGGAGCTTACTTCTTCCTTACGGTTCGCAGAAGATGCGGACGAGCCTGATCTACAGCCCTTTGAACCCGAATCAGGGGAAGAGAACAACGGTGAAGATTCGGGTGAGAACGCCTTGGTTTCTGAGTCTTACATCAACTTACAAGTCGATCCCTCCCATCTAGAGACCGGTCCTGACTACTACATGCCAATCAGGCGCGCGAGGCGCGTCCCATACATTGCTAGTGATTCTGAAGAGGAGGAAGACAAATCGCCAGACAAAGAAGAGAGCCCCAGCGATGCGAAGGCCGCCGCTGGTAAGTCAGCCAGGGACAAGCAAGCCGAGGGAGAAGAATCAGGTGAGAACGCCTTTGTTTTTGGGTCGTACATCAACTGACAAGTCGATCCCTCCCATCTAGAGACCGATCCCGACTACTACATGCCAATCAGGCGCGCGAGGCGCGTCCCATACATTGCTAGTGATTCTGAAGAGGAGGAAGACAAATCGCCAGACAAAGAAGAGAGCCCCAGCGATGCGAAGGCCGCCGCTGGTAAGTCAGCCAGGGACAAGCAAGCCGAGGGAGAAGAATCAGGTGAGAACGCCTTTGTTTTTGGGTCGTACATCAACTGACAAGTCGATCCCTCCCATCTAGAGACCGATCCCGACTACTACATGCCAATCAGGCGTGCGAGGCGCATCCCATACATTGCTAGTGATTCTGAAGAGGAGGAAGACAAATCGCCAGACAAAGAAGAGAGCCCCAGCGATGCGAAGGCCGCCGCTGGTAAGTCAGCCAGGGACAAGCAAGCCGAGGGAGAAGAATCAGGTGAGAACGCCTTTGTTTTTGGGTCGTACATCAACTGACAAGTCGATCCCTTCCATCTAGAGACCGATCCCGACTACTACATGCAGATCAGGCACGCGAGGCGCGCCCTTGTCCCGTACCTTGCGAGCGATTCGGACCAGGACGATGAGATACTCCATTATGCGCATGAGCAGGACGCTCCTGGACTAGCATCCGGGCCATCCGAGGACGAGGATGAGCCACAAGACGAGGAAGAGAGTCCCAACTTCGCGTGTATGTCAGCTAGTGACAAGGAAGCAGAGGAAGGCAATGACCTGTTTGATAAAGAGGGTGAGAGCACGTTCAAATGCCTGGAGAGTAATCATTGATCGGTTCGCAAATAACGAATCTCCAGTAGTACTAACGGAACACACCCAACACTCTCAGGAGGGGGTTGATGTGGGTCGTCTCGGTCGATCCAAGCGACGGAGAGGTCAAGCTAGCATCGAGGAATTGGCTGAACGAGAAGCATATCCCCGACGCTCCAAACGGATCAAGAATAATGTTCGGGGAACAGATCAAGCTGATGAAATTCGACGCTCTGACCGAGTAAGGGGAAGAAATGGCGGTGGTGGTGCTGCGACAGCCAGAGTGGAACCTGTTTCTCGTCGGTGCGTAAACAACTTATTCCAATATTTTCTTGACCTGAGATAGATATGCAGCCTTCGTAGCTCAGTACGGATCCAAGGTCAGGCATCTGGACCTGAGATTAAGGTCAAGTGAGTGGTACGTTTATGAGATTTCCCAAACGGCATTGAACAACTTGCAATAGTGTGAATAAAAAAGGTAGTGGGAGAAGGCGGAGGTAGACAGTTAGTTAGACGGTCCAGATTCACACTTGGGTTCAAAGAAATCATACATCTGATTGTTTTCAATGCTCATTCCATTTTGTGATGCGAGGCCCAGATCCTGGTAAACAAATGGGGGGCACCGCGCTTGCCATGGTCTCCAAGAGATCTAAGTCCAAGATTAGGGTGAAGAGCGGAGGACAAGTTTGGATTACCATTGGAGATGTCGGATGAAGTAAGTATCTATAATATTCTGCTTCTGATGGGCTCACGAAAGCCAGGTGTTTCGAGCTAAGATGAAGACGCTGGTGCAGTCCGTTCGCGCAATTCGATCGGAACGACGGGCAGTTTGGTGTCCTGTTGAAGACAGCTAGTCTGAGATTTAAGAGTGACTAAGTGAGTGGTAAGTTCTCCCAATGATATGCCTCCCGCTCGCTCTAAATCCCATGTTCAACCTAATGGGGGAGTTATGCTGGATGCCGGTGGACCCATGACCCCATTGAAAGCTGCGACCACCCGTGTCCCCCCTAGTTCACCCTATTCTTCCCGTCTGCGAGAGGCGTGTTTCGAAGAAGCAAACGTCCGAAGACCACCGGTTCCAGAGGTCTGCCCTTTTTGTCAGGAAGCCGGGTCGCTCAGGCTTCAAATGACCTTCAGGGAGGGATATGCAGGGGAATGGCATGCGCTCGTAAGTAGAGCACTTCTTGTAGATTCTCTCTCCCTTATGATCAATGGCTACAGTGCGGCAGCTGCCGGAAAGCTCATTTCCCAAAACAAAACTTCCCACCACAAGAGCAGCGGCTGCGTATCGAGGCCATCCGTAGGGAGGACTTGGACGAGACTGTGGCAAAGCAGTTGCAGAAAGCGTATGACGAGGAGGTACGTCTTTGATTTGGTAGAGCATAAGAATCATGCTCACCATAACCAAAAGATGGAAGCAGGAAGCTTAGCAAAGGTTTGCATGCGACATTCATGCATTTCAAAGTGCTGACATGGTCACAGAGTTCCACGAAGGCAAGATCCAGTAAGAATGGTGGGGGAGGGAGGGACCTCGCGTCGGGAGGAAGATTGAGGGGAAAGGGGAGGAAGAACGCGTCTTCGAGCGAGGTAGGTAAATACCATCATGGAAAATACTATCGGTTGACATCCGTTGCTGCAGTTAACGGGAATGGGCTTGAAGCCCGAACCTACGCTCCGTGCCAGAACTAGTGAGTTACGGGACTGGATGCTTGACAATAACGCAAAGGGGCCCTTCACTCGGAAAGTGAGGGTGGTCATCTGGGCAACTGCAAGTGTTTTCAGTCATCAGCCAGTAAATAGTCGTAACTCACACTACCCTATTGTAGCCCGATGAAACTCCAACGCCCATCTTCGAATCGCTTCCGGAGCATTTTCAACTATCTGACTATCCAAGGCTAATCAATCATTTCAAGATCGACCCGACGCAGAAGTGGGAGGTCTGGCAGTCAAACATATCAGACTGGTTGGCCCCGCGGTCTATCTCATCGCCGATTTTTCTTCACGGCCACAAATACACCCTCCTTGGTCGTTTACAGGGGATTACCGAGTGCCGAGGACTGGGGTACGAGCTACACAAGACGGACAATGGGACTCCACTGTCGTTGCGAGATGAGCGTGAGTTTAAGACTGCTGGGGTGCAGACAGAGGTGGGGAGGACTCATTGCTTCCGAACTATTGTCTAACAATTCAGTAGATTCCCTCAGCAAGGCTCCAGAAAGGCAAATCCAAAGCTTCATTCTCTCCTGAGCCCTTCGAAGTCTCTCCTGAGCCCTTCGAAGTCTCTCCCGAGCCCATCAACAGCGATGTGATCGATCTGACTGGTGATGATTAATAAGTAGTTTGTTTTGATGCATTGTACAGATAACTAGTATTGAAAATGCGAGTCGAATGCCCATCTTTCTGAACACTCTTATCAAGGCTGTGTAAGGATTCCATCCTTACTAGCGTCGCAAACGATGGCGTCGTGCCCACGTGAAGACATACGACACATCGCGACGCACCCCAGTATGATTACGGTTCAGTCTTTTTTCTTGTACGCATCCTCACCTCGTTTCCTGTACTAATTCTTGACTCGCAGTCTCATTTCCCTCTGACTTCGCTGATTATTTCTTTTAAGCACTATGATAATGTGGCAGATGGGCTCAGAGGTCGCCCAACCGTCTAGATCAAGGACGTGAAGTGACCGCATAAGCATCGATTTACGCCCATCGTCATCCGAGCTTTGTAGGTGCATAAGGGTGTGGAGCGATATAGACGCTGCTGACGCATCGATGCCATACCACTGGTGATGCGTGATGTCCCAAAGCTTCACGATCCTTGGTTCATGGCTAATTTCGACGACGCTAATCTTACCCGTCTGCCGCGTGTGGATCACGCTGGAGCTGTCGTCCTTCACCAGTCCCAGCTATGAAATTATATTATGTACCAGCAACTTGCCTAAAGTGTATTACAAAAACCCCGGCAGTTGCTGCCCGGGGCCTTGCCATGTACATTATAATTCACTCGTATTATAATCTACGTCGGGGCCGCTTACCGGGCCGTACACTACGCACTGCCGCGCGCTTAGCGCGGCTACTCGCTCGGCACCGTGCCCGCTTTGCCTCGGCACCGTCCACCGCCCTGCGCGCTTCCCGCCTCGGCTACGCGCTCACCGCCTCCCGCCCCGCCCGCCCTCGGCTACGCGAGCGCTCGCACGTCCCGCCCTTGGCTACGCGCCTGGGCCCGCTCCCTGCCGCCGCCGCTCGCTCTCCCGCCGCCACTCGATCTCCGCCGCACACGCCCCGCCTCCCGCCTCGGCTACGCACCCGTGCGCCTCCCCCCCTCGGCCCCTCGGCTACGCGACTGCGCGGGCCTCCCGCCGCTGCCATTCGTCCCACAGCACCTCCGGCGTCGTTGCCACGGCGCACGCCTTCAGCGCCGCTGGCGCTGCTGCCGTCGTTGTGGCTACGTCGCCAGCGTGTGCGGACGCGGGCGCTAGTACCGCGCACCGCCGCTGGGGCCCGTGCGTGGTTGCTGCACGTGGCGCGCGGCTCCTGTGCGTGGCAGGTTGTTGCTAGGCGTCGGGTGCGGGTGGCGGCAGCGTGCCGTTGTTGAGGTGCAGCGCGTCGCGCACAGGGCCCCGGCGCGGGTTGAGCGACGCTCGGGGTGCGGGTTGCTGCGGGGCGGGAGAACGCGAGGGGTATGTGGGCGGACAAGGCATACGGCGGGCACGCTGGTGATCTGGGTGCGCGTGCAGGTGTCGTGGTCATGGGTGCCGGGCGGGGCACGCGCGCGTGCGCAGGTGTCGGGCACGCGCGTGAGCACGTGGCGGGCGCGCGTCTTTGGATCTTGCGCAGGTGCTGGCGCGTTCGAATCGTGTCGTCCGCGCCTGCCTACGCGTCCGACGCTCGTGGAAGGGGCGGAGGGCTGCTGGAAGCCGCGGGGGTGTGGTCGAAGGCCGGGGAGGACGCTGGATGTGCGGGAGGGCTGGGGAAAGGAGGGCGAGTGGAGAGGGAGGCGAGACGCGCGAAGAGCGCGGAGATAAGCGTGAGCGCGAAGAGGAGGGAGGGCGTGCTGGACAGGGAGGTGTCACTGCAGCTGCAGAGGGAGAGGACGAGCCGCGTACCAGCTGTGACGCGGCTCGGCAATCGCCGAATGTCGGTGGCTGAAGGCCGAGATGACCGACGTTCGAGGAGGAAGGTGTGGGCGCACGAGTTTGGGGCCATTCTGGCCAGATCTTGAGGTACATGTGCATAGCTACTGTAGTCTACAATGTATATACGAGATTTTTAGCAAATGTTAAGACTTTTGGAGCCAAAACGACAGAATTATACTAACCCTACTGTAACCCTAGATTATATGTCGTGAGGTGCAGGCTTTACTACGGAGAACGGTACTTATCTTGCTGAGCGAAACGTTTATATAATTAGTATACAATGTATGTACGAAGACTCAAATTTTTTGGACTCGATTCCAGAGCTTGAGATCTGAAATACGTCTAAAAACATAATCCATGGAGCGAAAAATTATGTATTTGACTAGATCCTAGAGATACAACTATCCAAAAAATACAGTAAAGTGGTAGTATACTCCTCATATATGCTCCAATGTATTTAGATGACCCGATACAATGTGCGAGAGAGATGTGCTGCAGAATTACAGCTCGAATCTTGTGCCCGGCTTGCCCGAGGCGTCGATTCGAGCTTGACGCGTTTAGTCTTTTGTACGTTTTAGACTTTCTTACCAGTGCCTCGCACACAGTACACGTACAGTCCATTCGATTCGTACAAAAACTAATATATAGATTTATGTATTGTATCTACATCTACTCCAATATTTTGACAATTTAACGAAATTTACTTTCCCTGAAAGTGGTCTTCGAAGTTCGGCCCGCCTCGTTCGGTGCCCTGTTCGGCAATTGCCGATTGGTGCCACAAGGCTCGCTCAACCCTTCCTATTCCTCGTCCTGCTATGATCAAGCGGGGACAATCCAGGGCTCAATAGCCCTCAAATTCGTAAGTTTTTTGTTTTTACATTCGTATGTCGTACTATACTAACTATTTCTTCTATTTTCTTAGCTCTCGAATGCGCTGACGTGGCGTAGCAGGCCGCACGACGAGACCCGCCCCCCACCACGGTACCTCCCTCCTCCCGCGCTCGCAAGTGCGCGTCCGCCATCGCCTGCGCGTTGCGACCCGCGCAATGCGACATCGCCCACCTCACAATGCCGCGCGCACCCTAGCAACCGTGCGTTCGCGCCAGGGCCCCCATTTCGACACATCGACACACCACCCCCCCTCGCGCTTGCAAATGCGCGTTCGACGTCTCCCAGCGCCGTGAAGACCCACTCGCCGGCTCGCAAGGCCCCGCGCTCGCAATAGCGCGTCATCAAACCCTCTCGAAGTCGCGCGGAACGACTCGCACAGACACCCCATCCCCACAACCCGCTGTACCATGCGCACGTTCGCGCCAGCCCACTCCCACTCGCATAAGCCCAGAATCGACGCGCACGGACCAGCAGCAACGACGTGCGGGTGCAAATGCCGCGTACACCATCAAGGCACCCTCCCCGTGCGCGTCCCACCGTCTCCTGCACGTATACCATCGTGTTGCGTGCCGCGAGCATCACCACCACGTCCGCGCACTTGAGCGCCAGGCCCGCACGGTCCACCATCGCCGCGCGCGCCCCCCCTGCCAGAACCCATCCGCGCGCGCCCGAAACCCGCGCGCATGTCCCAACCCCGTGCCTGCACGTCCCAACCCGTGCCTCGCGCGTCTCGGCGCCATCCAGGCCGCGCCCCAGCACCGAGCCCGCACGCCCGCGCGCCCATGCCCGCGCCCCGATACCCATGCCCGTTTCAGCACCATACCCGCACGCATCAGCGCCGTGCCCTGCGGCCCGTGGCCATGCCCCTGCGCCCCGGGACCAATGGCAATCGAGCATCAGGGACCCCCGCGTGTAGCAGCGTGCTGTGCCCACATGTGGCCAGCCGACGGGGTGCGTCGCCAGTTGCAGTGGGCCGGCGCGTGCGGAGCGGACGAGCGCGTGCGCCGCGGTCCGATCGGCGCATATGTTGTGCAGCCGGCGCACGGCGAGTAGCGCGCCGCGCGTGCGTGCAGTGCATGCGTAGCCGCGGTGTAGGGGCGGCGCAGCACGGGGCGCGGGGCGGGACAGGACGTAAGCGCCGGCGAGCGCGCGACGAAGCGGGGGAAGCGCCGGCGAGCGCGCGATGAAGCGGGGGAAGCGCCGGCGTGCGTGAGGGGAAGCGCCGGCACGCGCGGGGGAAAGCGCCGGCGAGCGCGCAGGTAAGCTACTATTGTAGCAGTGCCGAGATCCTTAAGATCTCGGCCGATATGTTTTTTTTGGAATATTATATGTTTTCGCGGCACCCTGGGTGCCGCCTTACCTGCGTGAATTATAATGTGCCCGGTGACTGGCTGATCAGCAGTTGCCGGGGTTTTTGTAATACGATTTAGGCAAGTTGCCCTATATAATGTATTTCAGTGACTGGGACACCTCCGTCCTTCTTCGACTGTGCGGCTCGAACAGCAGGGGCGATAAGCCAATCTTAGACCATGGTCAACGTGTTTCGCTGAATTGGGGCCCGGGCCCATCCATGACAGGCAGGCATGGTGGTGGCTGGCGCCAAGCTGGCAGTGTCTTCAGTGACTACATCACTGGTTCGCCCCGGAATTGCAGCACGAAGTCTGTCAATTGTCACCGATTGACGGCATCGACTCGGCCAATTCCGAAAACAAGGTCTTCTAGCGTTCCAGCATCATCGGTCGAAGCACACATCCGGTGCGCTCATTTACACCTTTCAATCCCTTCCACAACAAAACGTTCCTCAATCAAATTCTCCAGGTTTAGAACACCATCGCAATTGAATGTAAAGGAATCGAGTCTGTGGTGCGTTGGCCTCAACATATATCACGGCTCTACCACGAACGGCACGCCGATCTCTAAATACCTAGGAACTTGGACCACGTTCCCTTCCGACCAGCTGACAATCGCGTGAATGCCTGCCATATTCACGAGGCCAGGTGTGTGGACGAAGACGTGAAGAGTTATACGAGACATTATGTCACGTACGTTGATTTACGCTGACTCCTTTCCACTCACGATTCATTAAGTGCATCCCCCTAGCTAACTATCGGCGGCGAGGCCCAGTTGCGCACAGCCCAACCTGCATGGCCGCCTCAAGGTGTCTGAACTCTAACCTCGGACGCTCTTCTGTTCTCAAACTGGCCAGCTGGAGAACGCCGTCACCAAGAATCATCCGAGTCTCGCCGAGCAAAGTGCCATTTTACCACCTCGATAGCACCGGGCCCCACACGCTGGCGGCCATATTCGTAAAAATTGTAGTCTAAGGCCACATCCCAAGATCGAGCCTATGGGGTTGCGGCCGGGATCTAGCTCCACTGTCCATTACTGCACCTTCATTTCCGCATGGACCGTGCGTGATGGTGCCACTAGCGACACTTCGGGGCGCTTCAGTGTGCCCTCATGGGGTTCTGGTTCTGGAACCCGGCCGTTCAGTTCGAGGTCCTGTTGGTGTTCCTCCCGGTCTCCGTATTTCCTACCTCCGCAGAATTATTCTTAAAAACAGAGTTGATGAAGGCCTGGACCTGTAATGCCTTTTGCTTTATGAACATGGAGTGAGAAGGTCGCACAAGTGCTATGCATTTTGGGCGATCAAATGCAGCCATGACCATGTGACGTAGAGGCCACTTGTAGTGTTTAAACCCTATCCTAATTGTTCAACATGAATAATACCGGGGAGTGGGAATGGTGTGTCCATGCAGTGTGCGTGGGTGCATGTGATGCATAAATCTAAACCTGGTCATTCCGGGATGAGTGCAGACTGAGTACGACCCAAATCAGCCATCTAAATAGTCAATTAGCTGCAATATGAGATAGAAAAGCGTGCTGAGCTCTTGTTGGCGAAGGTTAATGGATGGGAATGCCCTGCTCCAAATGGCAATGTGCTGGAAAAATGCCACCCAGGCAAAGCATCAGACGTGTGCCTACATGTCCCACTGCTATGAACGCAGCCGGCATCTGTTGGTACGTGAGCGCCGCCGAATGACAAATCTGAGAAATGTGGCGCTGGTCCGTCGCCCTCCTGATTCAACTACTTAGGATCCCACAGCGCTCCATCCAGCGCTGGGCCAGGGAACTTTTGCCGTTTACCCCGGGCGACCTCGCTTCCTGGCTGCTCGCCCGCCGGCGCGGTCCTGGTAACACTCTTCTCCATCCACTTCACCTCCCACAGCTTCCCGCCGGGCCCCATGTCGGGCGCGTACTGCACATCCAAGACCACAGGCGCCTCGAAGCCGATTGTGCCCGTGTCCACGCCGTGCTGCGACGGCCTGCAGGACGACGGGAGGTGAATGCCGTGCGTGCGCACGTGGCGCTTCGCGTTCGAGCGCACTGTAAACTTCTTCGGGCAGGATATCAGTGGGCACTTGAACGCTATACATAAATAGAGCAGTTAGCAAGAAAGAGGACCGGGTGCGGAGCGGGACGCACGCTTCTCGCCCGAGTGGGAGTTCATGTGCGTTGCGAGGCCGCTTGGCCGCGGGAACAGCTTCCCACATTTTCCACAGGGGTGCATCTTGGACTTGCGCTTCATGTTCGCGCCGCTGGGTGCGCGGCGCGGAGGGGACCCGATGGGCGCCATCGTATATGCGGGGCTCATTTCGGAGCCGGCGTTGCTGGGCTCCGAGAGCACAGGCGGGCATGGGAGGGATCCGATAGACGCCGTCGTGCACGCGGGGCCCGATTCAGGGCTGGCGTCGCTGAGCTCCGAGAGCACAGACGGCGACGAGGTGGGCGATAGCATGGGCGAGACAGATGGGGATATGGAAAGGGCCTTTACGGCACTCCACGGCGTAGGGTACGAAAACGTGCTGTCATCGCCTGAAGCGCTGCGGGATTCAAATTACCAAAGTGAGAGCTGGAAATGATAGACAGCGATCATTTGAAGCTCACCCTTGCCTGGAGTTTTGCGCGCCCGCTGGGTCGACATAGAAAAGGTGGCTGAGGCCGCAGTATAGCTCCTCCTCCTGTGAGGCGAGGTCCTCCAGGCGGAGCGGAAACGGGTCCTCAGCATCCTCCAAAGGTTCCAGCGTTGATGAAAATGCAAGCACGCGTGGTGAAAGCCCGCTCGCCTCCTCGTGTTTCAGGGCTACGGGCGCAGATGCAGCCGCGCTCTCAACCTCACTAGCGGTGCTGCTGAAAGGATCCGCGCGGAAGATGCGCTGGGCCCGCCGTCTCACGTCGGTGGTGGCTGCGGAAGAATTCGTCGCTGTTGCATGCGAGTCGGCGTACGTCCGGCCGGCGGAAACCGTAGACATCTCCGTCGAGGTTGAGCTGGGGTTCTGGGAAATCGATGGTGCGGACCTTCGAATTGATGACGCGGTCGCCGCCGTGCTATGCTGGCCAGCCGTGTGGAGGACTGGTGAATTCAAGTTGTGATGGGAGCTCGATCTGGGGCTTGCCTGAACGGGGTGCACAGAATCATGGTATGTGGTGTATGACGGCGCACGAGTCGGATCGGGGAGGACAGTGCGCTGCGCAGACTCGGGGTAGGGCGTTATGGCACCGGCCAGCAATGAAGAGGTAGAACGCGGTATGTCGCGAGCGTCGGAGAAGGAGCTAGACGACACAGCACTGAGATGTCGGTCATAGAGACTGGTAGCTTTTGCATGAATCCGGTTGTACATCGAGGCATCCGGCCAAGTTGCCCAATTTGGCGACCAAGATGGGCGGGTGGATGGCGATGGGAATGAGGAGGGGTACAGGTATTGGTATGCAGTGGCGTCGGCCATGCCCAATGGTGGGGCTTGCATGCCGTAGAGTGAGGACGCGTAAAGTCCGTCTTTTGAGAACGCTTGCATTTCGGGACAGAGACGGATGTCGAGGACTGGAAGGGACGAGGAAGGCGGGATACCCTTTGCTTTAAAGCGAGGCAGGAGAAGGCCAGCTGCACACCAGCACCCCAGACAACGCTTCAATATCGAAAGCCACCAGCAGGGAGATCAAATGATGCCGATGAGCATAGATGCGTCACTATGGATCAGCACTTTGCTAAGGAACAACGGAGCGCTGAAGAGATCAACGCATTAGAGTTAAACGTACCTTCGCTGATCCGGAACCCAAACAGGACCCCTGCGATTGCAAAAGCATAATATTAATCCTGTGGGTGATGGGCGTGTTAACTGCACTGAGCATTGGCTGGAAATTCCAAGGAGGGGGAAAGCAGTCGCGACTCGCCTAGACGACTCATTCCGAAACTGCAAAGGTTTTTAGAGAGCTCAGTGTGATCTTGGGGTGATCAGCAGTCTGCTATTCCAGACTCCACCGCCGTAGACTTTCTTCGCCATCCTTGCTCGGAGAGCAAGAACAGCCAACCCCGAATGTGACCTGAAAACCTGCAGGCACAGCGTCCGAACAAACAATGGACTTTTATAGTAAAAATTTCTGTTTTCGGTTTACTCTGTCGTCATACGATTCACGTCATTCGATCAGTTGATCTCCCTTGTGATCACCTGCACGAAACTGTCTCCAAATGTCCAGTTTTCGGTTGCATTCTTGGTCGAGGTCCCGCTCGCTTTCTCGAGCATGTTACATTGTCCGTGACCATTGTCATTTTCTGTCGAGCATTTTCTACTGATAAAATTTCGATTCAACGGTTTCTGTCTCCTCACCGTCCCATCTGACAATTGAAACTTTCGGTACAATGCCTCTTTGCCTCTCGAGACTGCCGAAAATGTACGAAAACACGTTCAAAAGAGGGAAGTTTTCCTAATCTACATATAACATCTCACTTTATAACACACCACATCTTCTCTGGATCTCATGTACGAATACTTGTCCGTGAATACTTGTCTGCTAAATAAAGTCTACATTGTTCTTTTCTCAATGAGCTCGTGCCAGAAAACATCCTCATCTATTTATTGTTTATTGATGTATATCTGGCTCAACAGCACTCGGCCTCCGAGCAAGCCCAGTCGCCAACGGCGGCCCTTCGAGTCAGACTCAAAAGGTCGAAGTACATAGTATTAGAATTTGTATCAAATTTCCCCGCTTATTTCAATTTGCCAGCGGGCCATAACTCTGTCTGGTGATGTCAGCAACGTGTCACACATCACGAGACCTGGACCACGGTGACGCAAACGCGACGCGACGACGCGCTCGACGCGGTCACATGATAATAAACAAGCACCACCGCCACAGACCGGCTTAAAAGCAGGCCTCCCTCCTCCCTCCCTCCCCCACAGCTGGGCACGCCAGCATAGTGCGCCCTCACTGAGCAGGCCAAGCTGTTAACTTCGTCTCTAACACTCGTCCTCTTCTCTGCCATTGTTCTCCGCGCTGCGCCGCATGATGAATTGCTTTACCGGCTACTGACTTCACTAACACGCTCCGCCCACAGATCCTCTTCCCCATTCTCCCCACACTGCCACCTCTCTCCAACCTTCTCCGATGTGCCAAGGAAGGTAGGGCTACCGGCTCCCACACCATGCTCCCTGTAAGCATCATTCTGCAGCACGGAGCTGCATGCGCTACTGGTCTGGGAGTGGCAGGGAAGGCGGAGACGGAGCCTTGAAGCCAGGTGCGTGCGCCGCATTTCTCATCCCGTGGCATGGTGCTGATCTATATCCATGCAGTCCCTACATCCACGCGCGTGAATCATTGCGGCGCGCAGCTGCGCGAGCGTATCGCGCTGCATGACCATGCGCAGCTCGTGGGCTGCCGACACGGACTCGCAGGACTGGCGGGCGGTGCCGTGCAACCAAACATCTCCCCCCAAGCGACCGCCAGTCCCCGGCATTGTTGAGGGTCGGTGTCCGCCGTGACTGTGGGCCCCAGCGCGGATGGCGACGACCGTGCGTCGACGTTCTCCTTCGGCACCGTGCGCCTGAATAGCGCTCTGAACCTTGCTGGGAGCCAGGCGGGCATCAACGTGTGCATCGGCATGCCGCCCAGCTTGAGCGCAAGCCTGACCCGCCGCCGATCCTCATGGATGGGTGCGCAGTGGGTGGGTGGGGATGCAAGGGCGTCGTCATCAAGTACCTGCCCATGCCGCGCTCCGGCCTTCCCCACTGCACCGCCGATTGCCCGCCTGACGAGACGGATGTGCCGCTGACCAACCCAAATGTCGAGTCGCGTTGTGCGCACTGCCGTCCTTGTCCTGCTCCCAGGATGACACCATGCGCACGCATGCGACAAGGCTGGGTGCATCGCTATTCGCGCCAGAACGGTGCCCTGCTCATGCTGACCGTACTTCGCCCGGTTCCAATCTTTTTTTCCCCGGGGAGTTTGAGGTTCTGGCCCCCACGGCGAGCGGGAACGCGGAGCCTGTGGCAAGGACACCGAAAGTGACCTGCGTGATAGCGCGCGGTCACCCACGATGGCTTGCCAAGGGCCTCAGGATCAAGTACGTGGGTGTCAGGGAAAACGATCGCGGAGTAAGTACATTGTCCACGTCGCATTGTTTTACTACTCACCTGGTATGCCATTTCGCAGTGCGGTCGTCTCAGCAGCAGTGCCATGCCACTCCGCCCGATTTCCTCTGACCGCATCGTGTGCGTGCACGGACGCAAGGTGTCCACCACCAAGCAGGACGGCGCGGGCGATGCGCACGCCGCCTTTCGTCGCGCGCCAGTCCCGTCTTCGCCTGGTGAAGTGCCGACCCTGCGCCCGACTGCTGACTTGGCGAGTGCGCTGTGCGCGCTGCCGACGCGTTCGATCAGCAACGCCTCGCGCGAAGAAGATGCTTGTACTCACTTGTGTGCCCCTTCTGTCCGTCAGGCCATCAGTAAAGCAGTCGAGAGCTCTCGGGAGCTCTAAGAGAGCTTAAGTGCTTGGCATGCGCATGTTGGGTGCACTGAGTGGCACCGGCTCACCGCCCAGCAGCAGCTCGAGCCGCGCAGGGCTAGCGCATGCGAGTGTGACGGACGGTCGATATTAGAAGGAGTCTCGAGACGCGTCGGCACGGCCCGGTCAGAACGAGATTATGAGATGCGAGGACTCGCTCGGATAGTCGGGCCCCGCCTCCTTCGCCTTCGCCCTCGTCGTCCCGCGTGACGACGAGCTCCCGCGGGTGCCCGAGGCGTGATTGGCGCCCCCGCTTAGGTAAGCTCAGAGGACTTGACATGGCCTGCGCCGCAGGCCTCTTCTCAGCTCTTCTCTCCTCACTCCCTTCTCGACGACCGGGCACGAGGAATCCTCGTCGCCGTTGTCTCGGGGGTCTGATAAGCTCTTTTCCGTCATTGAGGAATCCTCGACGACACTCTTAGCTAGACATTAAGGAGGTCTACGACACCTCTGTTCCGTACTCGCCCGCCGACCGTCGATAGTGACTCTCCGGTCGTAACGAGACTCTCATCGTCCGTTACAGTGAGCGCAAGGCAGCGGCGGCAACAGGTGCTCTTGTCACGCAATGCACGGTGCGACGAAACTGCGTCTAAGAGGCACGCAGGCAGGTCTACTTTTTGCTGGATGCTCGCTCTCACAAGTTCGTCCCCCACTGGCTGAATATGCTCCCGGTCAGCCTGTTCTCACTCGCACATGTAGTCGTATGGGTACCTTCGAGTAGCATTAGATTGCATCCCTTGTGCAATCTGTATACTATGAGTAGATGGAAGAATAAATTGATTTGAAGTCCAAGCTCATGCCCTACCAGCGCACACAGTGTGCGCCATGTGCAGAGACACCCAAGTCAAGTTGTGCGCGGCGACATCACCACGTCGGTCCCGCCCTCCACTCATCCTTGAGCCTTCCTCTGACATTCTCAGACGGCATCTGATCGACATCCCACGATGCTACGCACCCAGTCAATAGCGCTTTCATGCCAGGCATCTGCAACATTGCCCTTTGGGGGGTCTTGCGGGTCGCCTCAATTTCGTCCCAATTAAGATGAGTCCCGCAGGGTCTCCCGGAGGCGAGGTGCAAGTGAGTCAGAGTGGATGACAACCGCGACTGGAGGACAAAGCATCCATGGAATCTTGTACTTAATTCAGTCATCAAGATTCTGATGATGTTTTGTAGACTTCGTTCGGATATACGGCCCTGATGTTTCCCAGAAAAATCTCTCGAACGTAAGGTGGATTATGTCTCAAAGACAGCCCAACTTCCACTGCAATACAAGTTCCGCCGAAAAGCAGAATTGATTCAGAACATATCCTCCATTGCTGCCCTCCATATATCTGCAGAAGGAATGGTCAAAATCGCTGGCGAATTCGTCAAGCATTTGGTGAGATCGACATTACAAATTCCATCCAACCAGAGGCGACGCTTACTTTAGGAAATACTTTTGGATTGCGTCAAGACATCAAGACATCAAGACCTCAAGACGCAATGCATCTTGACGTCAAGACGTCATGACGCAATGTCTCTTGACTTCAAGACATAATATGTCACTCGACATCTAGACATAAGTTGCCTTGATGTCAAACAACCTGGAGGGACATCAAAGACAGGCGCGGTCATCTATATCTGTGGTACGAACGTTATATTGCGTGCGCCCTTGCGGCAGACACCCCTCACCGCGTTTCCCAATGATGTAAGCGTAGCAGATACTTGGACTAAAGCAACGAGGGTGTCTTCGTCAAGTTTGACACCTTGCTCGCCTCCCTGCGGACACCCTTGTTCATTGCGCGTCGCGTGTCGCGTAGCGCATGCCCTGGGAGAAGGGACAAGTACGAGGGTTGGCTTAATGCGGGTGAGACGGCAGGGTGTTGAAAGGAGGGAATGTATACCATGCCGGGGAGAAGAATGCGTTGCGCCCGGCCATCTTCCTGCCCACTCCATCGTGCGCCGACGGTGTCTTCGTCAAAGTGGATGACCCGTCGGACGCGTGGCGTGCTGTCCGGAGCCCGATCGCGCGTTCCACCTCCCGTTCATACACTCCACAGCGTTATTTTCACAACTCTGCGCCATTCCGCGTCGTCGGCCCTTGCTCTATGTCGTCGTCCGATGCCACCGCGCGGGTGCCGTGTCCGAAGCTACCCCACCCGTGCCCCTCGCCCAGCCTGTCGTAGTCGCGCGTACGGTTCGCCGATGCATCCCTGCCTGCGCGTTCGTCGATGTTGCCGCGCGTGCTGTCAATGGACGCAGCCCCACGCGTGCCTCGGGGTCGATTGCTGCCATGCGGACACGGTGCCCGACGCGGCCCAACGCATCCGTCGGCGCTGGCTTCTGGTGGTCGCGTGCAAGCATCGGCCGGGTAGCCGTGTACTTCCTGATCAGCCCTGTGGGCGCGCGGGCGCGGATGGTCGATTAAAATAGCACTTAACTAGAAACTACCTGAATGAGATACGTCACATTCAAGCTGGAGAGAACAGAGTTTCCTCATCGTCGAAGTCACCTGGATTCAGATTAGCGTAACAACAGGCATCTGAGGTCAAATTTACCTACCTGTGATGAATGGAATATTCGCTGATCGCCATAAATATCCAGAGGAGCGGCCGTCAGTCGTAGACTAGATGGTAACACTATTTGCATACCTCGTAGTCGTCTGCATTGACGATGATTGTCGAGCCTTGTTCAGCCATGATGTTGTGAGGAAGCGAGTAGATGCTGGGAGGAGATGAGCAGCAAGTGGAAGATAGACCAATCAATCAATGCCAGTTACAGGATATTCTCGCGGGTCTTTCTCGCGATTGTAGAATAAGGTTAGCATGGACTGTAAGCCCCAAGAAGGTTTCAACGCGGTGTCGACAACGTTTGGATGTAAGCTGGTGCTATGTTTGATGTCTTGATGTCGGAACCCACACAGCAAACACTTAAAACATCAATTGGAGGAGCTCGCATTGGCTCAAACAACTCTAAAGTGCGTTACAATAGACTGGCATGCGTTCCCAATTCCCTGAAAGATGATTGATGAGTACCCTTGCATACGAACGCTGCGATTCTCAGTCGTACCTGAAGAGCACTGGCGCCCGACTTTGCCCCACGAACCCGCCCCTATTGCCGCCTGGACAGTCAAGGCAGGCCCAACATTTCTGAGGGAGAGGGGCTAGAGTGATGAATAAGCAAGAGCAGACGCAGAGAGGGTTTGAATAAGTATATGTCAATGATCCCCGATTGAAATACACTCGACTCACTGTCAGCAGGACACAGTACTAGAAACACATGCCCGTTGTCTGACTGACCTCTCAGATGTCCTAGAGTCATCAATAGCCTACAAGTGTAAAGACGGTAAGCATCTTAGTGACGCAGTCTTAATCGGCTGATACATACTACGGTGTCGGCAGTCTCCGATGGTCTCCGTGGCGCGCAATCCGGCCATCTGGCATCTAAAGACAAAGACAGAGCAAGTTAGCCGATGAGCTGAATACCACATTGATAACATGTGAGTGTAAGATACTTCACTTCAAAAACCATCTTCCTTGAGCCATGAGCTGGCCGTTTGAAGTTTGTCGACGGTCAATATTTTTTGGAACAAGTCGCAATTGTATAGTACGTGAGGCAACTACGTAAGACGTCATGTTTTGGAATGATAGGATGCATTTTGAAGGATTGCCACGCTGGTTAACAAAACTGGATCAACGCTGGGCGTGTACATTAGGCATCTTACCCTACAGTTTGTAGACCGGCGGCGTTCAGGAATAACCGACACCGACACTTGACGACTGGTGCCCTCGGGGTGCGACAACTGACATGCGCTTGTCGCGGTGGGGGGCGGATGATGGAAAGCGCCATCAATAAAGACGCGAGGGCGCTGAAATCCGCGGCAGATGAGCACACGCCCTCGAAGTCGGACATCTCCCGCACTTATCGCCTTGGGTTGCATCCGGATGAACCCTCAGATCGCGCGACAGAATGCGGACGCTCTGTCCGTGGGACCCACTCTGAGATAGTTCAATTCGCGCCGCTCGGCGTGTCCATGGCGAGATCTAGGTAGTTAAGATGACGCGGAATGCGCGGCACCCAATCTGATACCGAACATTACCAGCCGCCAAGTGTTGGAATCCGACCGTGGATCAACTGCACCGCAGATGCTGCGCGCAACAAGACACACATACATTGACAATCGCAACAGGGGACATACTCGTACAATGACGGGAGACATCATGTGACCTCCCAAAATCCTTGAAAGCCCTATTTCGCACTGAACATACGCTGTCAGATAAGTTTTTGCAGTCATTTATATGACTCCTACCGCATTGACCGGCGAGAGGTACAGGAGCCGGTTACATTATCGTTCTTCTTGGCTCGCAGGCGTTTCACCGGCTTCCTTGCGCTGTTTGTTATACTGAAACATCATCAGCATTGGTGATCCGGCGCATCAAAAGGAAAACATGCGTTTGCCGGCCTCGCGTCCGCTTCGCGGGCTCTTCAATGACCGACTGGTCTTCATCTGCCTTGCGCTTCGCGGCTCGTCTGGATTTCGCACGTTGTACACTGGCTGCCTGCTCCTTGTCTGTCTGGTGCTTCGTGGCACGCTTCGGTTTTGCGCGTTGTGACTTGTCCACCCGTTCCTCGTCTGCCTTGTGTTTTGTGGTTGCACGAGTCGATGACCTGCTCGCCGCTGCTACTTGCTTGTCTTTGTCCAGTACAGCGTTCCTGCGTACTTTGCGGGTTGGCTGATAGTCTTTGGCCCGACGGTTGGAGGACTTGCGAGTGTTATTAGCGCGGCGAGTCGCCGGCACCATGCTGTCTGAGCGTGGGTCAGTGCTAGCATCCTTTTCCTCATCCTCACCATCTAGATCACTCTCGTCGTCCTGGTTGGTATCCTCACCCCCGTCGTCACCATCGTAGTCAGAGGCATTCGAAGGCGATGGAGATGTAGGCCTCGGCTCCTCACTTAGATTTCGTGACGAGGCCAGCTCATCTGTCTCCTCCAGCACCGACTCAGCCCCAGAAGAACGACTGTCGTCACTTGCAGATTCCGAGAACACAGCGGGAATTGTGGCGATACTGGTGAGAGACACCGGTCTGCGCATTGCAGGTAGCTGCAAAGAAGCTGGCACCCCTGGCGGTCGTGGCGTCTGAGTTGCACCTTGCCCCGCAGACACTCTGCCATGCACCGGAGGTCGTGAAGTACCGCTCGGCAACACTGGCTGTGATCCCACAGTCCTCTTCACCGACTGACTTCGCATGGGAACTGGTAGAGGATGTGAACCAAGGACTGGTGTCGGAGAGCACCTTCGTGAGGATGGGCGATCAGTCCCGGAATCGTTCTCTCGAACACCAGCACCCAGACCAAGAAGCTGACGTAGCCCAGGCTTCAATGACCTTGGGCACCCAATCAGGACGAGCCACCATATTTTGTACCCGCCGGCTATTTTGAGTGTGTTTCGGACATTGAGCCATTAACCAGGTTACGTTCATGGGCGACTAATCTCATTTGGTAAGATTCTACGGGTCGAAGGAAAGGGAGGATGCAACTTACGGTCTTGTTCTTGGCGCATTTGCATCCCCACAGATCTCTGCGTGAGATGTTGGTTATCACGGCGCGGAAAGTAGCCACGCGCTGCCAGCTCGAACAGCTGGTCATTCGCTGGTAAGGGCGGGTAGTACCAGAGATCTTTCATATGGTCTTGGACCGACCCAGCCGGTACTCCTTCATCTCACCACTCGTTGAAATCGACACCATGTAGAGTGGCCCAGTCTACCAGCCGAAGCAGGCCTTTTTGACGGGTGGATGGGAGCAAATGATAATCACAGAGGGGCAGACGAAGATATACAGTTACATTTTTGGATTGCAGCATCTCGTATGTGCAAAGATCGGTAGTGATGGTGCTGCGAGTAGGAACATGCATCATGGTAGGTTGCTCCGAGGTGCAGCTGGTGAACCAATCGCAGAATGCTTGTAGTTCCAGGAGGTGGCGCTGAATCGCCCGAACAGCCTCAATGATGTCGCACCAGAAGCATGGAGTATCTTTGAGGAGCATCAAAGCCATTACAATGTGGCGAGGTGCAGTGGATGGATACCAGACATGTCGAAGGGCTGGGAAGTTGTTGATATGAGAAAAGCATTGCTGGGCACGTGCCTGAACGACGTCCCGTTCGTTACGCAACTCGTCGATCCATTCCGGAGACAAAATAATGCGCGGGGGGAAAATGGGATGGGGGCGCACATCGAGCCGTGTAGGCAACCGGTACAGGATAGAAGATGGAGTTTCCTTCGTGGGTAAACGAATGCGAAAGTCCAATAGAAGTCTGGGCCGGGAACTTGAGCAAGAAGAATATCCAGATACTGAGATCACTGTGAATATGAAGTGTACGAGGTCTGAGCGCACAGAATGTGAAGCTCGTTCCTCGTAGCGAGTCGTAGGAGTTGCGCGATACAGGGAAGAGAGGTGAAGGGGTGATGTAGGGGAAGTATGCACGATCTGAGCGCACAAGGCATGGAGCTCGTTTCGTGCAGACGACGCCTGATAGAAGGCGGATATATCTGATCACGTTGAACTACGGACCAAAAGAACGAGCGGGCTCAGCAAAGAGAGACGGAAAATAAATTTACTCACCTATGTAAGACACGTCTAGACGAGAAAGCAGCCGAGTTCGGTTGGCAGAGGGGGGCGAAAGAAAGGCACTGGAGTCGAGAGGAGAGGGACAGCGGTCAAATATTATTACTACTGCGGCGATGTGACTCTGAGGTGACACGACCTTCCTTCCGCGCGTGGTGGGCGCCTATGAGCGACAAAACTTTACTCCCACATACCAATCGCTTTATATCGCATGTCGACTGCAACTCCTCTATTCCTCCTCTCCGCTTCCGTCTTGCACGAAAGCGCCCACCTACTTACCCCTCGGGTGATGGCCTGATTACAGGTGAGCAGATGCAATTTATCCCCTCCTCTGCCGATGATTCCTCGCGGGTGTGGCTATCCAGGTCGCCCCATCTCTCCCTTTTGCAGGTATATATGACTAGGCCACAGTGTCGCACCGACCGGCTCCATGCTCTGTGCGTCGAGAGGTGCCTCGCCCGGGTCTCTGAAGTCTCTCCCCCCCCCGCGCCAACACTCCGCCCCAGACCATCTAATACATGATTGACACATGAGTCCCTCCACCATCCCCATCTTATCCATACGCCACCTTACGCCATGACGCTACACCAATTGGCTTCATGCGTAATGCGTCGAAAGGTGCATCGTTGAGGTGTCATGCCATATACTCTCCGGGTTTCCATGCGATTTCTCAAGACGTTCTCCCTCCTGTAAGGTCCCACATTGTTCCATTGAGCGCCTGCTAATGCTCGTCATTGGTATCATATCCGCACGATTACTGCGAAGTGCGAAACGATCTCGGATGCTATTACCCATTGCTTTCATTTTCGCTGGCTTCATGATTCCCATGCCGAGAACGTTGCGCTGCAGGAATCCGACCAACTCACGGACGTTCAATTAGGAAGATATTGTCTATGGTTCGGACATCACCATTCCTCCATGCACCTCGGCTGCTGCTGACATGGTTCTCGTAGATTAATGGCTAGCGTCTCATGGATCACGTTGATTGAGGGGTCCGCCCTGGCACTGTCACAAGGGACGCGGTCGACCATCATTGATTTACCTCATGTTAACCTTATGTGAGCGCCTGCTAATGCTCGTCATTGGTATCGTATGCACCCGCACTCTCGCTGCAAGCACCCCGCGACTTCAAAAAACCTGCTCAGGAGCGCTCCGTTCGCCACGTGCCTGTCGAAACTGGCCGTGAAACCCGCCCAAAGTGCCCGGAACGCACTGCAACCATTCCGTCCGACGCGTGCAAGTCGAAATCGATCCCGCCCCCGCCGCCCCGCGACCTGCTCGGGAACGACGCCTTCGATGTGCGTAAGTCGAAAATGCTAGACGCTCTCAGTCCCAGCCGCAACGACCTGCCTGCGAAATATGGAAATCTCCCCGGCGACCGCCTGCGGGTGCAAGCTGTCTGAGATGGCGGAGTCCTATACTCGAAGGCGCCGTCAATGTCAAGTCGACGGGGACGCGGGAGGTTCGACGGCAAGGCGCGACTCGTGTACGGCAACTCAGCGATGACGGCAGAATGTGCGGTGCAGTCTGGAACGTGTAGATGGAGTGGGCGCGAGCGCGACAGCAGCGCCGGTGCTGGCGAATGCAGGCTCGACAGAATGGTGGAGGCTCCCGCTGTTAGGTAAGCACTTTGTCTCGTCGACAGATGCATCACTCACCGTATCTCAGCATTCCCACATGCGCCTCCGCGCTGTTCTCAGACATACGATACAACACAGGATGGGTGGAGCATGACACGCAGAAGCGTCGCCAGCGCAAGCAGAAGCGTCGCCAGCGCAAGCAGAAGCGTCGCCAGCGCAAGCAGAAGCGTCGCCAGCGCAAGCAGAAGCGTCGCCAGCGCAAGCAGGAGCGTGAACATGGCAAGAGGGGCAAGGCAGTTCAGAGAGGCCGTCCCGAACATCATTTATATTTTATGCAGGACTAGAAGGGCTGGACATGGGAACTGATGAGAATGAGATCGTAAGTCGTTTCAGGAGCACTGTTTCCAGTGCTAATGGTCTTGTAGGGTATAGATGTTATTGTGGAATTCAGCGGAAACAGCCCAGAGCTTGACAAATTCACGATCCGTATTGCGGACGGTGTGTAGCTCAGTTTTTCGAAAGAATCTAGCACGTTTAAGTCGTCTCGCAGGTCTGAACGAGGAGGCTGTTACCACTGGATCACAATCGGCCGCTTTCGCTGATGGCATTGGCCAAACCGACTTTGGCGGCTACCATGCTCCCGCGGGCAATATCTAGCAAGCAAAAGGTACAGTCTGGTTATCTATGCGATGGCGAACTCTACCTATGAACACTCTTTAGAGTTCATCCTGCAGGACGTTCTGCAGCATTCCAATGCTATCTCTCCAGTGTATCAAAGCAACCCCGGAAATTACCCAGATCCTTCATACATACTTCATCTGTCGAACGAAGCGTTATCTTCCAGCAATCTGTTTGCCGTGCAGAAATCCTTTGATGGGAAGTTACAATTCGATGTATTATTTGAGAGCAAGAGCGCCAAGCAGAAGCTGAGTTGTAAGTAATCTCGAGAGATTGCCCTTTCATGTTTAATTAACATGATATTAGCAACGGTACTTGACGGAGGAATCCCTGTCTTGGCTGAATTCTCAGGCTATCACTTCCGATCCGATCGGGGGCATGGGGTATTTCTACGGCCAGTCTATTGTTGATCCCGGATTCTCGTACGAATCGGACGACGATGACGGCTCATCAGACAATGACGACGAAGATGGCAAAAGGCCCGGGAAGAGTGCGAGGCCCCGGGAACTTCTGACTGCGACTCCTAGTCGAAGTTTCTTCCCCCGAGGATTTTACTGCTACGTACATTCGAACTGTTCTGACACGCCTTTCTCATTCTCTTACAGGGACGACGGCTTCCATCTACTAGGTATCGGTGAATGGGACAATGATCTAAGGTTTGTTTCACTCGATTTATGCCATTAGCGTTGCCTGATGACCCAATGCCCATCAGCTTGGAGATACTCAAAGATTGGATCGACCTTATTTATGAGAATGGATGGGTTGGCAGAGAGCAAATTCTCGGTGAAGAGGCCCGAAGCAAGGTCCAAATGATTGTCATGCATTTGACTAGTCCATTAATACTTCTCCATTCGCATAGGTGCCAGAGAAATCCTAGACGTTAGTTCCCTCCTTCGCCAACCCACCAATGCTGACCATGGCGGTCATTGCCTACATCCGCCGCCTCAAGGCGGCGGGCAGCGAGCAAGACGTAGGTATGGAAATGGGCTATGGGTGGCTCTTAAGTGCTTCTCGGTACGAAGGCACCCCGGAAAGTCGTTATCTGGAAGACCCCGAGCTTGGACTTTCTTTCCTGAAGTCTATCTATGCGCCATTCAAACGCCACTACGAATGGTTCAGGCGCACGCAGCGCGGGTAGCTGAAGCAGTACGGACGCAAGGCCCGCTCGCGCACTGAGGCCTATCGCTGGTGCGGTCGTTCCGAACAACACGTCCTGACAAGTGGTATGGATGACTACCTGCGAGACCCTCCGCATGCAGGCGAACTCCTCTTGGACCTGATCTCGTGGATGGGCTTTTTCTGGAGGACGGTGAAGAAGATTGCGGAGTATGTGGGGGAAGGGGAGGATAGGACCTGCTATGAGGGCGTCGAGAAAGCCATGACCGACGATATCGATGCCGTGACTTCCATTGAAGCTCCCTAACGTGCTCACAGGACTTGATACCTTCATTGGAGCGAAGAAGAACATGTGTACTGCGACGTTAGTGTTTACGATGACAGTAACGAACTCAGTACTTTGCACTTGCCAGATGCTGATACACACACCCAGACGAGTCGTATGACGTGCCCACCAAGGCTGCATAGGTGCATTAAGACGAGTGGCGGGCCTGCGGGCGTCAAACTTGACGATGACGCCCTTGGCGGCGGTGAGGCTCGGCGATACGGAAGGGAGAGTGCAACGTGCAGACCGCTACAGGTGAGTAGATCGACAACGGAGTTCGCGCGGAGTACTCGCATACACGTAGGACGAGAAGACTCCAGTGCCGTAGCACGCACGACCCGGGCGCATCAACTTGACGATGGGGCTCTTGGGCATCGTCGGTGGCGGATCAGGCAGGCGCGACGCGACTTGAGGAACGAGATCGCCAGCGCGCATCGTCTTGACGATGACACCCTCGGCTGGGGTCGAAGGCCGACTGGGGACACGGGGCAGCGCCTGGGCGCAATAAGTAAGTACCTCTGTAAACGCTGCCTGCCGTGCGATCTACTCACTAGCATCTCAGTGCCGCTACATCCCCGCCTACCCTCCATCCCACGTACTTAATGATGACGCCCCTCGCGTGTCGTTGGCCAACGCTACATCGGACGGGAAGCGTGGGCGATGTCGCAGAGCACACGCCACTCGGGAATGACACTGGGCGCGCCCACCGTCGAACTTGACGATGGCGCCCTCGCGATGCCTGGAACGCGAAGTCCGCTAGGTGATTACACTGATATGACATCTGCCGCGATGCACTCACCTGCGTGTAGATGAGCGTACAGTACTCATTTCCTGCGTTCCTGCGGCTCCTAATCACTGCAAAACGGGACGTCTTACGACGTAGTGACCCTTGACATATTTTCAAACTATACCTGTATCTGCTCTTGCTCATTTGTTACATTAGTACGTTTCCCTTAGAAATGCGGGTGCTGCCTTGAGCGTCTACGCGATACAGGGCGGGTTCGTGGGGCAACGTCGGGCGCCAGTGCTCTTCAGGTACGACTGAGAATCGCAGCGTTCGTATGCAAGGGTACTCATCAATCATCTTTCAGGGAATTGGGAACGCATGCCAGTCTATTGTAACGCACTTTAGAGTTGTTTGAGCCAATGCGAGCTCCTCCAATTGATGTTTTAAGTGTTTGCTGTGTGGGTTCCGACATCAAGACATCAAACATAGCACCAGCTTACATCCAAACGTTGTCGACACCGCGTTGAAACCTTCTTGGGGCTTACAGTCCATGCTAACCTTATTCTACAATCGCGAGAAAGACCCGCGAGAATATCCTGTAACTGGCATTGATTGATTGGTCTATCTTCCACTTGCTGCTCATCTCCTCCCAGCATCTACTCGCTTCCTCACAACATCATGGCTGAACAAGGCTCGACAATCATCGTCAATGCAGACGACTACGAGGTATGCAAATAGTGTTACCATCTAGTCTACGACTGACGGCCGCTCCTCTGGATATTTATGGCGATCTTCCCCCGAGGGCCTCAGGACCGTCGATCGTTTCGATTCAAGCAATTCGAGAAGGTGCGCGAACGCTTATCGACCGAGCACCTGTTTTCGTATCGTGTTCGCGCACAGGCAATGGTGGGGGCTGGATTTAGCATCAACAAGGCTACCGGTAATGAGGCAGCGAGGACGTTCTATCCGCCGGCCACGATATGATATCCAGGATGCCAGTGGACATCCATGCTGTAAGTACTATCTACGCGTACTTTGTCTTTGCTACACCTCATGGTTCGTGCAGAATCACGGCCGGCGTTCCAGTGATCTCGATAGACATCAAATTCAATTGTAAGTATTCCCGTTACGTTCAATTTCGCCGTGTCATAGACGAGACATTGCAGCATCGCGAAGGAACTAAGGAGGGCATACGAATGGAGCTCTGAGACGTTCATTGAGGCCTAGATCATTTTAAGTAGTGTACAGATTACAATGCAGAGATCTATGGGATGTTCGGGACAAGAGTTAAAAACGGTGAGGCGCTAGCATCAAAACAACGAGTCGTAGTAAACATTGTAACAAGGTGCCCGTATAGCACGCTGAAGGATGCGATGAACAAGTCGCCGGACATCTTCATACTAGGTAAAGCACTCTTCTTTTGCTCCTGCTCAAAGTGGTAGATTGACTGTACACTTTGCATGACTGTAGGAAGTGCCTATCTTGTATCGCTCTATCGATGGCGTCGGCATCTTCTCCAATGGTAGCCTTGAAAGTTCAGGCTCTCAGGCTTGGTGGCAGGCAGCGGCGATCACATGGCGGTGTGGAGAGTGATAGCATGGCGGAGTGCAACAGTATGGCAAAGAGCAACAGCAGGCACATGGCATGGTTGGAGTGTGATGGTGGCCACATTGCGGTGGAGCCTTGGTGGACACACAGTGTGATGGTGGGCATGCATGACAGCAGAGGGATGCATCCATCCACCCTAGCAGGATAGGATGCATCCTCTATCTGGTGCAGGGACTGGCCAGAAGAATGACAATATCTTTTAGAATTTATATGTATATATAATCTATGTAAATTTTTCCAAATTTTTAATTCAAAAATCCAAAGTGGATGGATGTATCCCTCCAGGGGGAGGATGGATGTATCCCTCCAGGGGGAGGATGGATGTATCCCTCCAGGGGGAGGATGGATGCATCCCTCCAGGGGGAGGATGGATGCCTCCCTCTAGGGTGAGATGGATGCATCCCTCTGGGGTGAGATGGATGCATCCCTCTGGGTGAGATGGATACATCCATTCCTAACTTGTGATCATGATGGATGTATCCATCCAACTGAACATCTACCTGCACTCGACAAAGGACGAGGGAATTTTGCCATGATCACCTTGGCTGCAAGACAGAATTGCAAATATTCTGACCAATCAGTAACAACCACATGCTGAATTTACGAGCTACTGACCCTCATCGGTGAACAGATCTTTGGGGCAGACGGATATGAACACCTGGTAGTCAAGGAATGTGACCGAATGGAACTGACCTATAGCTCTAGACCACTCAAGCCTCAAGGTTGGTCCTGACATTTTTGAAATGCAGCGCAGTTGCATCTAACTTGACATTTGTCTGAGGAAAAGAAGGAGACAGGTTGTTAGGTGTTGGTGAAGCGAAGAGAGAATCTGACATACTGAACGTGCATTGGACAGATAAGAAATAAGCGAATGCAAAGAAGAAACCTAAGACACGTACCATGAAACAAGATTTGAATCTGGTATCCAATCTGAAACTACAGACTTACCGAGAATTGGAAGTTCAGCGGAAGAGTTAGAATCGAGTCTTCTGCACCGCTGATCTTCTGCTTTGGTTAAGCGAGAACCAGGAACCTTGATGGAAAGTTCCGTAGTGCTGTTTAACGGAGTTGGCAAACAGCTGAATTGGGACGTTGATCCAGTTGACAGAATCTACAGATCTCTAAAACTTTTAACAATCTTTGCTTCTCCACTAACACTGTTGCTCCGTCCAATTTTTGCAGCATGGCCTAAGCTGATTGGCAGTGCCCATTGACATAACCCAGATCCATTTCTCAGATGGTCTGGACACCTTCGCTTTACTCACATAGAATTGCAAAGTCTATGACTATCCTGGTAACGCTCTTCACCTGTCTATCCACATGATATTTTTCTGACCGTCTACCAATCAAACAAATATGTGAAATCACCTCATCTCATTTTTTGTCCAGGTCAAACCGCCCAAATTTTCTTGCATCGCCCCTCTTCTTCCTCATTTTGTCTCCATCTATTTTCATATACACGCCTCTCTTCATCTCCAACTTCTCTTACCGTACAATGTCTCACTCTCTGATCCAATTTCTGGACAAGTCAGATTGTCGTAAGTCTATGTCCTTTTGCACTTCCTCCTAGCTAACCGCAATTTGTAGAAACTCATGCTCTCAAAATCTGTGAGGATGCTGCTCAGCAATTGCCACGTCACCTTCAGCTCAAACATATGTCAGATGTGCGTCTAGCTATATTCTTGCTTATGACCTCTTTCTGAACGTTGTCTTTCTCAGATCAAATTTTTGCGTGCAAACTATGTTTCACATAAGGCCCCCGATGGTACTGCAAAGGTTGTCTTACGGAACAGTGATCCTGAGGCGGAACTGGAAGAGGCTGTCTGGGAGATGCAGGGTGTCTTGCTTGACTATGATTTACCTCCTGTCTTGCATCGTAACCAGTACGCGTCAACTTTATCTCTCTTTTGTCTGTAATAACTTGAATGATATCATTTTAGCCTACCTGGAAAGCCTATCTGGGCCAAGCAGAGCGTGCATTTGCTAGGCTTCAGCTCACCAATCTTTGAGCAGGCTATAACGGGCATCGCTGCCATCCACCATCTCATCGATAGTGTCTATTCGGTAAACAGTCTCAGACCCTGGGTCCCTGATCAGACGGAAGATCATCCGTCTTTCGCCTTTTCCAATCGCTATGTCACTCCCCTCTCTCAATCTCAGGGTCATAGTCCTGTTCCATTTGGAGACGTCATAGATCTCCAAGGTATCTTGCTGCAAGCTACGTCTAATGTAGGTGCTCACCTCGAAGACAACAAAGTGGAGTATTACGAGAGACAATCTGATACCTTGTACGATCTCTTGTTTTCATCAGTTCAATGTCGCTTTAATCTGATGAATATTTTTTTAGAGCATCTAACTACGACTACACTGCTATTGATCCAGCAGTCATACGCTCGGGTCAAATAGTTCAGCTGCAGGTATCCTTTGGTACTGTACCGCTCTGGGCAAAGAAAGGCATGTATCAAATGGTGTGCAAGCTCAGATCTATTGCTATTTTGGATCGTCAGCTTCAAGAGGCAACTTATTTCTTTTGATCTTTACTCGTCAACCTTGCTCACACATCACTATTAGGCTTACGACATGCAAGTATATACCGCACAGTTTACTAAAACTGTTTCCCCTTCCAAGACTATGAAGAGACGCATTGGATATTCAGTGAAGAAGGAGGCGAAGAAGGTGAAGAGCAGCAGCGTCCAAGGGGTAGATCGTGTAGAAGGATTAGAAGACACTTTTATGCAAGACACAGCACCTTCTGCTACTTAACTTAGTCTTTGCTTTATATAATCTCTCTCAGTTTTGAACGCATATCCTGTTGGTGTTGTAGGGGATGCTTACAGCTTTTGCAGAAAGGATGACAGTCCATGCCATGTAAAAACTTGCTGTGACATCGTCAGTCTTTTGCTAAATTGGGGGTGCCACGTCTCAGATACAGATAAGCCCTTGTTGCCTCTTACTGTACATCCTTTCTGCATTATTCCTTGTACATCTAGTTTATTACTGTCCTGATTTCAGCTAGTACATTCAGAAGATATAATCATATTTTGCAACTGCACGAGTGTCAGATGACTGTGCTGAGATCACATGACCTATACTGACCTTGTGTGGCCGGACAAGGTCTGATGGCTGTGCTAAGGTCACATGACCCACTCTGACCTTGTCCGGCCGGACAAGGTCTGGTGGCTGAGGTCATGTGATCTGCTGTGACCTTGTCTTGTGACATCACATGTATGCCACGCAATCGATGCTATCTCTACTTCTTTTATCTTTCATCTGGCCATCTTCTTTCCATTATTCACTCTCTGCTCTTCACGATCATGAAACTTCCTACAGAGATATACACTAGAATTTGTGCAGATCCTATGCTAAAAGCTGGAGATATGCGTCTTATCAACAAGGCTGTACTTAGAGCAGTGGCACATCGCCCTACCACAGTTCATCTTCGTACATCAAGACAGTTCTTCGGATTTCTGAAAACAGTAAGATTATCTATCTTTCTTTGAGCTTGCAATATATCAATACCATCTCCTTGCAGCTTCGTCAACACTTTGCTATTATAAATCCTCTTATCTCTTCTCGTTCTGAATTCATCTTTATAAATGTCACCACCATCGTATTCCATGAGGGAGTCCTTTCTCCTCGGATTTATTCAATCAACCTTCCACAAAGACTTGTCAAAATTCTTCAAATCTTAGATGCCTATGTTCTCAATCAGGCAGACACTCTCTTTTCACGTCTCACCACCATCTCTTCTATTGTTATATCCATGGACAATATTCAATCTTATCATCTTCAAGTCATATCAAAATGGATGAAAAGTCTCAACCAACAATCCATCACTCTTTCCATCATCAATCATTCAGATGAGGACACTGATGTATATAATTTGGGTCTATTGTCTTCTCCAGTTGTTCTGACATGTCTTATTTACTGTAGGAGCCATATGGTCATTACACATATCCATGGCTATCAAGACAAATCTGGATCTCATCATTGATGCAGTTTTCAAATGTCACACGTCTTATCATCTCAACCACATGGCTTATCTCAGATTGGCCAGAAGATGCACACTTTCCAGGCAATGAAGACATCTCAGATGCTGATGATGAATCAGAACACAATCCAAATCCCGCATATTTTGAAAAATGTGGTGTTCTGATGCACAACCTGGAAACATCGGTGGTATTCAACTCAGTTGCAGGTTTACCTCATCTAAAAGAGGTTTATCTGCATTATGGCTCTGGTTTTGGATATAGAGAATCATCACATAGAGGAGAAGGAACCTTTAGTTTGTGGGAATGGTCAGATCATAATTGGATTAGATCAAATACTTGGCCGGTTCAAAAGTATAAGCTATGGTCTCCATATTTCTAACTACTCTGCTCTTTTATACCTCATTGTCCCAGTATGCATTTCTTAGCTCTCTACCTCTTCTAGCCTTCGCTTGCTGTCTTGCTGCATTTACTGCTCTCTTTGGAGTAGTTGCACATTTACCTTTGCTTTTTGCAGGTGGACCTCCTCCCCCTTCTTCCCCTCCTCCTCCTCCTGCAGTGCTTCTCATTTCACTTTTACCTGGCATAATAGTACCATGCGTCTTCTTTGCATTCCACCACCTAGATTTTTTCAATAAAACATATTTATGTCATAACAAATTTGCTTACCATACACATCCAGGCTGGGTGTGAAAATACACACCGTATGCTGTATAGGCAAAGTCGAAACTTGTATCCCTCAGGTCTTCAGATTTTGTGAGCTGACTACAGGCTGACCATCCTTCGTCGTCGTCACCATGTTGAGGTGCCATGTAATCATCACAGTAAAAAAGATTGATGCCAGTTGCACCGAGCCTTTTAAGCTCAGCATTGTCCTTGTCGCTTCGCAAATCTGCTCTTGCAATGTTTCCTTCTGCTCCAAGAGATTGGGTTAGGATCTCAGCATCCTAAATCATCCTTAGTTCAAATACTAGCAGTATTAAACAATCCTCTTACTTTGGCATGGTTGAATAAGATCCGAATATTCTCAATAGTGTTGGTCTCTGCTCCTGGATATTCCCTATAAATGTCTCCAGCCATACCACCCATAGCTTGTCTTGCTCCTATTGGAATCATATCACCATATGCCCATTGCTGGAAGTCTGAGCCTCTCTTCAACTTGGATCGATTTGATTCAAATAGTTGATTGTGATGCTCCACACACATGTCCAATAGGTCCCCTCTTATTGCATTGAACTTGATGCCACCAACCTGATGCCACATGTTAGCACACAATACATAAATCAAATGGAGGTAACATTGAAGCTCACTATCTCCTGATCAGGTGTTAGCACCTGTACTGCATCTCTTCCACATCTATTGAACACTACAGGTCGATGTTCAATCCTTTGCAGATTTAACTCTTCAGGTGTTCGATACTGTATGTTCGATTGCAAACTCTTTGGAATGCTCTTTGAATACAGTTAGCTCAAAATATATGCAAGACACAAAAAGAGCCATGCCTTTGGGACCAATCGATCATTGGCAGGAGCAGAAGTAATCACAAACCCCTTCAATGCCTCCACATCTTTTTCTTCAACAACCAACTTTAGGATGCATGCCTCACTAGCAGGCAGGTGTCCACATGTATAACATCCCTTCTTTTCTCCTGGAAGTTTTGGTATGTCTTGGTGGAGACCAACTTTAGATCCTGGTTGACTTGTAATTCTGCCGACTTCTGCTCGGTTGAAACCTTGTTCTTTTGCTCTGTGAGATATGTCCTTCAATTCCTTTGTACATTCAAATATGCACAGAAACCTTTCATCGGTGATACGTGTTGCCACATCTTGTACGGTGCCTCTCATAACATCTGAATAAAGATTTGCTAGGTTCCATGTTGAAGTCTGCAAAATTAGTGTTAACTCACAAATCACAATAACTATTATGTCACAAATAAAGACATACATTTGATATTCCAGCAATTTTTTCAAGTCCATCTTGCAACCATTGATCCCATGCCAACATAAAATTCTTGAGAGAGACAAGAAAGAAAACTGTGCTTGGATAAGCAGGTTGAGGAATCAGCTGAGGATGATTTTGAAAAGCATTCAAGAACATGTTCTTGGTATTATCAAGGAATATTCTTCCCCTTTCAGTTGTTGGTTCTATCTAAATAAAAGTCTTACATGTTATGTTTTTCATAATTCAACTGGACTAACTTACTCTTGCATCTGAATCCGGCAGGCTACTAAAGACTGTGGCAGGTGTCCACAGATGTTCGATCACAGACAATGCTTGTGTCCAACAGTACCTTCTGTAGCTATTTTGTAAACTTATCCTTTCAATTGTAGGAAAGAAGGCTGGATTTGTAATTTCCTTGAAGACATCGTGAAGGCCAGAATGCTGACATAAAAAATATGACATTGATAATAAACCAATCTAATATAAATGCACACACCTTGACTGCCTTTCTCCAAGTTTCTTCCTCTCTAATGGCCTTTTTGATGGCTCGCATCTGCCTCAATGCTTCTACAGCTTCTACTTGTGCTAATTTCACCATCTTTTCATCATCATCCCCCTGAAAATGATTGTAAGTAAGAGTAAATTGAAATCTCTGTAAACTTACATCTACATGAAACAACTTATACAAGCTCTCTTTCCAGCGTGTACAGATTTTTAACTTATTTTCAGATGATGTTATCACATATGTAGACAAAGCTGAATGATTTCTGCTAGTAATTTTGAAGTTGTCCAGATTGAATTCAGTACCTTTGGATACATCAACAAATTTATTCAGTATCAAACATGCAAGATGTGTAAAAATACATACCACTAGGGTTCTGATTATCGTCATGTATGCTGTCGACCACCATATCACTACCACTATCACTGCTTATGTCCATATCACTATTCTCATCACTCTCACTATACATCTCTTCAGGAACATAATCTCCATCTATGACAACAGTTGACAGTTAGTGTGTAATTTTTTAGAATGCATATATGAACCTACCATCACTCTCATCCTCAGAGTCTAAATTGTAAAACTCTCCCCTTCCAAAAGCTATCTGATCTTCAGCAGAGCAGTAGCTAGGTCCATCAAGCTCAGGAGCTGTCATGCTGAGTTTTTGCATTTTTGGGGCCTGTGCAGTAATCATTAGATGCTTGTCACATTCACTTTTGTCAAATAAACTTACTCCACTACTTTCCAGAAATGTTTGCCATCTTTGCAGGTATTTGTGATTTTTCTCCTCACCATACTTCTTGATGGTATGCAATGAGCTGAAAAAGATGGCAAGTGCTTGTGCTTTATTGCTCACAGAGCAAGCAGTAGTAAAGGTAATGTACTGGAATGCCTGTGCAATCTATATAAATTAGAAAATAAGTCAGTATACTGCAAATCACCATGCATTGAATTCAACCACTCACCCAGCTAGGATCCTCAATAATCAGGGCTACAATGGTTTCAGGGAGCCCATGCCAGCGACGGTCAGGCTCTACAACAAACGGTATGTTTCGTATGCAGTCAGCAATGATTCTGGACTTTAACCACTTTTCAGTGTGAGGATGGGTTTGGATCTTCCATCTGACATGCAGAAGAGTTGCCATGATCAGTTGAAAATGAGACTGGGATACTAGAATGTGTAGCAGAGGTTGTTGTAAGAAAGTGAAAGACCAAGGACAGACAAATGCTATCTGATCGGACCATCTGTGGCAGTGCTACACGATCACATGACCGACTTGTTGAAAAGTCGCGCTTGTGGCTGGCTCTCTTCTTCAGAACTTTGCATCCAGAGCAAGTTAGGTTGAGCACGAATGCAAGGACAATAAGGTCGTTCGTGCACTAACTCACTTGCACTGGCTGCAAGGTTCAAGGGGGCACGCCCATCCTCCATCCGCAGCGGGTTGCAGTTGAGGTGCCCCCGCCCGACGTCTCTATGTGGTCGTCACCCCCTTTCAAGGTCTCTTCAACATGCTCAAATATACCACACGTGGGCAATCATATCAGGTGCGTAAACCGTGTCATAACACCATAATATTCTACTCATGTATCAATTACTAGACCTCGCCGTTCTCTCTCCTACTGTTTGTCTCCTGTCCTCATCACCGCCTCGAACCGTTCCACGGCCGTCATATGCCCTATCACATGTTTCGAAGACTAAACGCGATGCTGTTCAACGTCCGCACGCGTTCGCTTAACAACCTTCTATATTTCGTGTCACCAATCATCAGCTCTGTCAACATTGATGTCCTGACCAGTACCACTTCTGCCGGCACGTGCCCGTCTTTGCGGGCTGGGGATCCTCACCTTCAGCATCTTCACCGTGCACATGTCGGCCTATCTATACCAGCAGTGCGTGCCCCCTTTCTTGTGCCATTGGTCCCTCTCACATCTGTACAGGCACTACACGCACAAGTCGATCCTACCGAACTCGGGGAACATGGCCATCTACGCAACGACATCTACGACAGCACGTACGTCGTGGGCTTGCTGCCGTATATCTCCTACGAGGTGCTGGACTGGACGTGGCAGTTGATTTCTGCAAGTAGCACCGCGCCATCCTCTCTTCTTGTCTGCCACTCCTTTTTCCCCTCATTCCACCCTCACCATCATGGCCGACTACAAGCACCATGTGCACAACCCTATCCTGTTCGAGGTTGCTTGTGAGGTCGCCAACGAGGTCGGGGGTATCTACGCCCTGATCAAGACCAAAGTCCCCGTCACCGTCTTGGAGTTCGGCGACAGACAGATACACTCTCATAGGTCCTCTCTCCTACAAGACTGCTCCAATGGAGGTCGAAGCCGAGGAACCAACTGATCCGCACATCGTCAGTGCCCTCGAGACCATGCGTGCGAAGGGTGTCAAGTCCCTATATGGACGTCGGCTGATAGAAGGTGCTCCACGCATTCTTCTCTTTGACACCGGTAGCCAGTACCACCGCCTCGACGAGTGGAAGAGCGACCTCTGAAATCTCTCAGGTATCCCTACCCCGCCCAGTGATCACGAAACCAACGAAACCATCGTCTTTGGCTACCTCGTCGCGTGGTTCTTGGGAGAAGTACGTATTTTCTGTCTAATATTTTGGACCAGATATTGACGTGTCTCCTCTTTTTGCATAGTATGTGGCTAAACAATTCCACACAACGACTGTCACACACTTCCACGAATGGCAGGCAGGAATCACCATACCTCTCTGCCGCAAATGTATTGATGTGACGACAGTCTTCACACCCACACAACTCTCCTCCCGCGCTAACTCTGCGCTGGCAGTGTCGACTTCTATAACAACCTGCAGTACTTCGATGTCGATCACAAGGCTGGGAAGCATGGCATTTACCACCGCTACTGCATCGAACATTCCGCAGCCCACTGCGCCGACGTCTTTACGACCGTCTCGCACATCACCGTGTACGAGGCCGAGCACCTGCTGAAACGGAAGCCAGACGGTGTCCTACCCAACGGTCTGAATGTCGTGAAGTTCCAGGCCATGCACGAATTCCAGAATTTACTCGACGTTGAAGAACAAGATCAACGAGTTTGTTAGGGGTCACTTCTACGGACACATGGATTTCGATCTGGACAACACGTTATATCTGTTGACCGCCGGACGCTATGAGTACCGCAATAAGGGCGTCGATATGTTCTTCGAGGCACTGGCGCGTGTCAACTACCATCTTCAGTCTTTCGGATCGAAGATGACCGTCGTGGCTTTCTTGATTATGCCAGCTGCTACTCATTCCTACACCATCGAATCTTTGAAGGGACAAGCAGTAACAAAACAGCTGTACGACACCGTCACCGAAATCCAGAATCGTGTGGTAGCCCGACTCTTTGACATGGCCGCGAAATCGGGCGGGTACGCATTCGTTCGCTCTTGTCTGTCCCTTTGGCTAACGGTTTGGTCAGTGATTTCTCCAAGCTACCGCCGGCAGATGAACTTTTGTCAGATGAAGACCAAGTTATTCTAAAGCGTCGGATCTTCGCACTGAAGCGCAACAGCCTACCCCCAGTGATTACGCATAACATGTCCGATGACGCGAGTGATCCGATCCTCACTCAGATACGACGCGCGAAACTCTTCAACACGTCTCATGATAGAGTGAAGGTTGTCTTTCATCCCGACTTCCTGAACACCAACAATCCGGTACTTGGTCTTGATTACGAGGAGTTTGTGAGAGGATGTCACCTTGGTGTCTTCCCCAGTTATTACGAACCATGGGGCTACGCTCCAGCAGAGTGCACTATCGTAAGTCTTCTGATTTATAACCATCTGCTTGTCCGTGACACCTATGCTAGATGGGTATCCAATCAATAACGACCAATTTGTCCAGCTTTGGCTGCTTCATGCAAGATATGATCGACCGCCCGGAAGACGAAGGCTGCTACGTTATCGATCGTCGGATGAAGTCTCCGGAGGAATCTGTCAACCAGCTCGCCGATGATATGTTCTCACTCTGTTCGAAGACCCGGAGGCAACGTATCGATCAGCGAAACCGCGTCGAAAGGCTGTCTCCGTTGCTGGACTGGAAAAATCTCGGAATCGAGTACTCGAAGGCGCGCCAGCTGGCCCTGCGCTGGGCATATCCAGGCCTTGAGGTTCTCTAGAAATGCGTGAACGTCTGAAAACGAAGTGATCAGATGACAGTGTTGGCCAGAACAGGACTCGCAAAGGCGGTCAACAAAGTTCTCTCATACACTCATCAAGGACATAAATTTCCAGCACCGTGTCATTGATCCACAGCACCATGAGGTGTATTATACATCAATATTGGGATATGTCCAACAGGTGAAAGCCACCGTGTACACGTGTATGTACAAGCTGCACGATTGGGATAAAATATAGATACAGACAATCCATGCAAGTCAGAGCGAAAGGTTCAGAGACAGGGAAAGAGACGTAGCGACTGGGATATTAAGAGTAGATATTGCGATGCGAAAGAGTCCGTAGCAGACCAGAGACCTAGAGCAAGAAGTAGGTCAGTCAAGGGAAGGCAGAAACAACAGGGGCAGCAAGAACTATACTCAGTGTGAACACCGATCGTCCAATTTTATCTCAATGAAAGCGTAGCCGCTCGCCCAGTGTCACACCCAGCTCTGTGCCATGCTCGGCCGTGAAGCGCGAACACTGCACGATTGCCACATCCTCCAATGATGCAAACTCCACAATGCCATGCCGTGCCAGCCTGTCCATCACGACCACGCGCTGCGCAAGGGCCTGCACGATTGCCACACCGCTGAACCGATGACAGTTGAACAGCTGGACACTTTTGAGGCGTGGTAATGACACGTGGTGCACGAGGCGAGTGCTGTCGGGCTCACGTGTGTCGGGCTCCATAGGCATGAGGCATGGTGCAAGCATCGTGATGATGTGGTCCGTCATGTCCGAAGCGACGATGCGGAAGTCCTCCAGGTAACGTGCGTGCGCGAAGAGCCAGGCAAAGTCCTTCGTGCGCATGTCGGCGTGGTCCATTTCGAGCACGCGCAGTGGCGGGTTCGAGCGTAGCAGGAGACTACGGACGCCCATGCCTGTCGCGTGGTCACTGAACGGTGACTGGGAGAAATCGGGCCATTCATCGTCCGAGTCACCGTCTTCGAGTTCGTATGTGCGCTCCGAGGGCCCGGACGGAAGAAACATGGATGGGAAGCTGGGGGCGAGGGGACGTGGAGGCGACTCTGGGAGTGGGACGAGTGTCATGGGTGTGTTCGAGCATGCAGGAGGCGGAATGGAGGCGTGTGACGATGCAGAGACGGAGATGGGCGTAGTGGGATGCGAGTGATGAGTGAGATATGGGTTATGGACGAGAAAAGCGAAATCGACATTGAGGTGCTCGAGGTAGAGCTCTTTAAGGGCGGGGGTGTCGAGATGGGAAAGGATCACACGTGTGCAAAGTGTACTGTGAAGGACGAGCGAGCGGAGATATGGGAGACGAGCAACTGGAGGCGGAACTTGAAGATCTGCTTCAGTCAACATTGGTTCCATCATAATCTCGTTAAAGGAAAAATATTCGAGCATCGGACAGGCAGTAAGGAAATGAAGCAGGTCAGAGGGATGTATGTTGAGTGAGTGAGAGCCTTCCGTGATGAATAGTGAAACAAAATGCAGAGGAACGAGGACAGCCGGTGAAGGCAGTTTCGTAAGCACGACATCCATGCAGAGGAGGTTGGAGGTCAACAAAATGGTATATGGTCGGAAAGTACCTGCATGTGCACCGGATAACGAGTCATCCATGTCTGTCTGGGTGTGGACCTGCTTGAGGACACTGATTTCGAGCTGCTCGAGATTTGGCTTAGCGGCATCGGAACACCAGAAGCGGTGAAAGCAGATGTGCTCGTGCCAGATGCCTTGCAGTGTGAACGAGCGCCATCGATGTAGCGACGACAAGAAAGGGGATAGGATGGGAAGAAGGGAGTCACGGGAGGAGAGTTGAATGTCGACGTCAAACTCCAGGTCTTTGGAGCGTTGCAGGAATGTGTGCGATGCCTTGTTCGAGCTTACCAGCGACAGCTTCGAGTCGTCGAGCACGATGAGCTGGAACATACGCATGTCATTCTCTGTGATAACCTTCCACTGCTTACAGACCTGGGCAAGGGTGAGCGGGGTAATCGCGGCGCTGTGCGCACAATATAAGAAGATGTCGATGAGGACCTCGACCGGAAGCATGTTCATCGAGGTGACGCTGGATGGCTCGAATTCAGCTGTATGAAGATGGCGAATTTGAGAGCTAAGGGTGTCCATGGTGAGAGAGAAAGATAAAGGACCACGTTTGTGCAGAAGGCAACCAGGGTCAGTCGCTTGCTGAGATGCTCCGTGGTCCACTGCACGTGCAAATTTAGGAAAGGCGTGGTCGCTGTCGTGAATTGGTGACTAGCCGTGCTCAACAATGAGGAAAAGGGTTTTCTGGATGGGAAGTAAGCTTAACCGCATAGATATAAAAGATTATAACACACGCACCTTTGGTTCTCCACGCTGTAGCTGTCGATTGCCGCCTGCTCCTCTCACTATATGGGGTTGCCGGTACTCGAGTATTTCAACCCTGTTCAAGCCATCCGCGTACTCGCCCAGCGGCTAAGTTGAACAATTTTACTGTAAGTTAGTGATCAGTACTTCAGTCACTGACATATGTCGTATTGACTTACGGTTGTGTGTTGAAATTGGTCGATTGAGCAAGTGATGAAGCTGAAAGACGGAGCAGCACTCAACCAGTCGTCAGGATTAAACGCTACTTACTAGTCTCATGTGTGTCATCCGTGATGGCAGAACACGAACATCCATAAACGGTAGTCGTTTTCTGGAGGGCAGAATTTTAATTACCATATTTGGAAGTAAAGGTTCTGCACTGGTCCCGGACGTCAGACCGGGCCAGAACTCTGAAGCGCTGCACAACGGTGAAGTCACACACCTTGTCTTGCATCCTGCAACGGCATAACAATGGGTAAGCTTAAAGATTTCTTTTTCGTTGCTGGTGACTTGCTGTTAACTATAAACAGGTCGTAAGGCGACAACGCACGACAAGCAGGGCAAAAAACGTACCCAGGAGGACAGGGCAAAACTCGATAAGAAGAGCGAGTTAGAGAAGAGGTACGTGGTTATCTTGTGCTTTATGTTTCACTAACGAAGTCTTTCTTTAGGCGTTATTACCGCAAGAAGCAGTTAACTGAACGATCCACGAAGTTTGTGATCGTTCAGTTGACTGCAGGCGATTTGCACCAGAGAGCTGAACAGGATGCTCAGCGTGTTGCATCTGCAGCATCTTGCAAGGCGGCGCGATACATTCCCTCATGTTTGGTCCTGCCACTTGTGCAACACGTCCCGCCGCCACTCGTGCAGCACGTCCTACACCCTGTCCCCCTTCCCCCTGCGCAGCACGTCTCGACACCACTCGCGTCCCTCGTCCCGCAGCACGTCGAGCAGCATGTCCCGTCACCACTCGCGGAAGATCTGCCACCGCACATCTCACTGCCCACACAAATCGTCACGCATCGTCTCCTCAAGTTCGCTGCTCTCTCGGTTCCCTCCGCTTTTGCATTACCATTCACGCTTTGGCTCGGTCAAGTCGAAAGCTGGCTGACGCAATCTCAACTTCTCTGGGTCTGGGACGCAGTGGACATGGATGGCGCTGTTCTTACTCTGCAGCGTCAATTACTGCCCACGATAAAAGATCAGCTGGTCAGGAGTAAGGCTGATGTGGGATACAACAGTGTCGTCAAGCGGCGTAGCGAGTTTGAGCAAGCACTTGCTGGTGGTCGATATCTGCTTGAACGAGCGACAATGATATGGAATAGAAATCCGTGGTCTCCAGAGCTGCAGGGTGAACCGGGATACGTGCTTTCTCGTGTTCAGGCTCTTGTTTTCGGAATTCTGGCCACTGTGCAAGGCATTCGTTCAGAAATCCTATCATGGAGGGATAAGGGCTATGTATCCGTCAAGTCGACTCTAAAAGAGGTGATTGAGCTTCTTCCTTTGACAACTGTCATTTCTGATACGTGTTCCAGCTCCTCAAGAAGAAGGTCAAACGAAATATCAAGATTGGATCGTGCGAGCAGTCTGACTTGGATCGTCTGCGCCCAGGTCAGATGTTGAGCGGTACATTGATAACGTACTTCGCAATCAAGTGGAGCACCCAGTTCCCCAATTCCCTTATTCTGCACACAAGTTTCATGAATACTCGTCTACCCTCCGCGCCGCCACCCTCAAGTTTCAAAGACGTTTTCTCGTATCCTGGTCTGCAAGTACGTTTATTCCCTCTGGCATCTCTGACGTCTGGACTCAGATGTCCTTGACAGAACATGTTCGAGTGTGGCCATGGTCTCCGTTGGAAGCAAATACTTATTCCAGTCCATCTTCCATCCGAAATCCACTGGGTGTTAGCTGTTGTCGACTTTGTCGACCAGCGCATTGCAGTTTACGACAGTCTGAAAAAGACTTTCGAGCGCAATGTCAGCAAGGACCCGGACCAGTCTAAACACTGGAATATCATACAGGTGCGTGATAATGAGGTTGCTTGCAATTCAAGTTGATAATGTTTATGTGCTCCCTTCAGCGCCTGAAATGGTTCGTTGAATGCTGCTTTAGAGAGCTGAAGGAGCGGTTCAACCTTCCTTTACTTCTGGACTGGAGCGTCTGGGAACTCCAGCCTCATGTGCTAGTCAGTGCTCGGCAGTTGAAGTTCCACTGATGGTTAACGTGTTTTGTTTAGTGCCCCTTTCAATCCAACTCAACAGATTGCGGGGTATTTGTTCTTGTCTTCATATATCACTTCCTTCACGGTGGGCTGAATTCAAAGCTCGTCCCGCCTGAGTTCCTGTTGACCTTTGGAGATCCTCGCGATCTTAACGGCATGCGCCTTCTGTTCATGGAAGCATTGATCCAAGATCACGAGACCCTTCAACACCGAAGCTGGGCTGAAAAGCCTACGGACTTCCCGATTGAAGAGACACAGGGCCCTTCCGACTTCCCAGATAATAACACGGACAGCGACGATGAGTCGCAGTCTCAAAGTGTGATCAGAATCACGGATAGCGAGGATGACTTGCCCTCGCGCTTGTCTGTTTGACGCAGCATAGTCGCTGGGCCCGCCGACGACTACTCCTCCTCGCACTCGGACAGCAGCATAGATGTATAAACAGCTACGTCGGTGTCATGACATGAATATGTATCCTGGTCATCTTATATCTGAGTTGGGTAGCAGGCAGCTGCTTGGCCATACCATGAGCCCATCATCCCGAGCAAGGGATAACCTGTACAAAGATTGGCTTGGTTCGAAGATTCTGGAGACTTTCGATTGAGCTATTTTGTGAATCACATGTGACTGAAGACCTTGTGCGGTCGCACAAGCCTTGCGTATGTAATCTTGCGATGCGACGTACCATCCCCGCTTGCCGTGAATCCTACGTGAGGTGAGTGATAGTTTTTCAATGAGATATCTGAACCATACCTTGAGATTTCGAGATCTCATATCCAAGTTGCATCTTTGCAGCAATTCCACCCTCGATAGATGCTCTCTGAGCAGTACGACGACTCATCGTTCGATTGACAGATACTCCGAAGATTCCCGCGAGTGCTTTGATGGTTGGTTCCACAGCTGCTTGCGAACATCCGGCTCGCTGTAACAAGCGCGCAGCATTTCTTGCCTCAGGAGAATATGTACATCCACGGGTGAGTCTCCATGTTGCCATCTGTCTTCGATGCGCAAGAGCAGCGCGTGCACGCTCATTAGCCTTGTCGCGAGCATGCTTTGCACGAAGACAACACATCTGACTTGCTCTCAGCTTCTTTCGACAGCCCTCCAGAGTCTTCTCCGAGATAGCGGCCTGCCTTCGAGTAGTATTCAGACCCTTGGTGAGCACTTCAGTCCTCTCGGATAGCACAAGCATCGATGCTGATGTCGTCTTAGTCAGTTCTGTTGCCGCAAGAAGCTGAGCCTCAGCAAGAGCAGCCCTTTCGAAGGCCAGGAAAGCATCAGCCCGAGTGCGAGTGACATTAGCGTGAGCAGAATCAATGTCAGCACGCATGACAAGTATTGTGTTCTGGGCGCGACGGAAATCATCCCGAAGAGTAGCCTTGTGAGAAAGTAGCAGGGCTTCTCATTTTCTTGCTCGAAGGAGACACTTGCGCTGAGTCTCGATGCGCTTCTGAGCTTGCTTGATGCGATGCATTGTTGCATCTCCTAGACCCAGTGAGTCCTTCAGTTTCCCTTCACTGACATCGAGAGCTGCCTGCAGATCTCCGATAACCACGGTCGCTTCGCGAGAACACGAGGTGGCCTTCTCGAGAGAAGTCCGGAGCATCAGGAGTTCAGCCTCAAGACTCTCGATATGCTGTTCTGCAGCAATTAAGGCATCAGTGCGACGAGTATTTCGAGAGCGAGATTTGGGAACCAAGACTCCGGCTGGAGGTGAGTTCTCTTTGTTCTCTGCTTTGAGCGCGTTGAGCCTCCGAGTTTGGCTGACCTGGAGCGAGGAGCGGCTAGAAGGAGGCATAATGGTGAGTTCCTAGTCGTCTCGAGCAGCACACAAGTGCTAACGTCGTAGGAGGATCTTGATGATGATGTGCACACGACACGTCTGACGCGTCCGACACGATTTATCTCACGGGTTTGCCGCTTTCACCTCATCCCTTGCCTTGTTCATCTTTCTCCTCACCAAGCACACTGTCCTTCAACAAACTCCACTAATGAACTCTATAGATTCGATCCCGGGCTACAGATTGATGGGTCCATTTGAAGCAATCTTTTTTTCTCGTAGAGATGTCCTTATTTCTCTCGAAATTTCCGCATTTCTTTGTCATTTTCCAACATCTGTTGATTTTGACCCACCAAAATGTAGCTACATATGTCTAGAATACAATTGCCTACTTCGATTTTCGAAATACTAGCTATTGAGTGAGGAGATAGAAATTTCGCGAGGGGACTCCAGCACGGACACAACGAGCAAGCCGCGTCAACGGAGAGAACCGGAATCGCCTTCGGAAGGGAAATTCTCACGTTTGACGTGCTATCCGCTATGCCCATCCCCACACAAGGTCTTGTGTACATGTATTTGTGTATCACGTGCAGTTGAAGACCTTGTGCGGCCGCACAAGGTCTTGTGTACATGTATTTGTGTATGACGTGCAGCTGAAGACCTTGTGTGACCACACAAGATCCTTCAGTATGATCTACCTCCTCTGCTGGCCGCAACAATATCTGGATGATGGATGCATTCGTTGTGCCTCGCGACTCGTACGCCCCATTCGGGCGCAAGGTTGAAGCAACATTTCTGTGCGTATCGATTAGTCACATCTCGCATCCTTTGACAGTGACATCCTGTACCATTATATAGGCTCATCAATCCCATAGAACACCGAAGACGAGGTGTTGAAAGCTGCTATTGCAAAGTACGGTAAGAACCAATGGTAAGCACATCACCTTCGCGGGTTACTGGTAAGTATATTGACAAAACATACGCAGGATTCATATATGTCCGGAAGACACCAAAACAGTGCAAGGCTCGTTGGTACGAATGGCTGGATCTCTCTGTCAAGAAGACTGAGTGGTCCGAGGTGTGTCGCCAGCATTTTGTTATGACACACATCTAAATCTAAAGGTTTTTGCAGGAAGAGGATGAGAAGCTTGTGACTCTCACCAAGCTCATGCCAACCTAATGGCGTACTATAGCACCGATCGTCGGTCGTACGGCTACGCAATGTCTGGAGAGGTATCAGAAGCTGCTCGACAAGGCGGAGCAGAAAGAGAATGAGTAGCTGGGTCTTGCGGGTGCTTTGAAGGCGAGGCCTGCTGCAGACGATGTGTACAGACTGTGATCGGGCGAAATTGATCCAGACCCGGAGACGAAACCAGCAAGGTCACATCCCATTGACATGGACGCGGATGGTGCGTTGGCATCTGTATCTATAAATGTTCAGTTTCTTATGTTTGTTTAAATTTAGAGAAGGAGATGTTGTCGCAGTCGCAGCCTCATGCCGCCCTTCGCGCTGCGTGGCGTCGCGGATGCACTCACGTTCTCCGCGAAGCTGAAGGTGAAGATTTTCGAATGCGAGCGCTGACTCCGAGACAGTGGGTTTCGCCACGGAGGATTAAATCACGTATGTCTCACCGTATTCTGTTTATCTTTGCGCTTCTGATCGAGATAGAGTGCGATCATGCACATTCTTGACGCGGAGTAGTGCACCCCCAATGACAATTGCTTATTTTTAATAGTATCTGTCGGACAGTCTCAATTTCAACATGGCATGTCTCTCCCTGGGCAACCTCACCAAGAACACGAAGGTCGTCATCAACGAGCTTGGTCAGCGAGTCATCGTCGTTCAACTAATTCGAGGCACGCACCTACAACAGATCGACAGTATCGTCTTACCTCACATCGACTTCACCCACTATTTCCCTGACAAGGGTTGGACTATCAAGCGCCGTCAATTTCCTCTTCGACTAGCCTATGCGACGACGATAAATAGCGTGCAGGGGATGACTTTACAAAAGCTGGCTGTCGATGTCACGCACCCGGTCTTCAGCCATGGACAGCTCTATACGGCATTCTCTAGGGTTCCCTTCGGTCGAGATTGTATTGTACGAGTTGCGCCAGGGCAGACGACGATGGACAATGTGGTATATACAGAACTGTTATAAATGCAAACGACTCTACTGTACTTTGTAAATCTAAAACTCTCCATGCCCCGTGACCTACTGTCACAAAAAGAAACCGGGTGAGGCGAAGCCGAGCCCCATTTCTTGTCAATCTTTAACAAGACCAGCGGAGCGCCAGCTGCGTCATGTCTTGTGTTTTGCAATTGGCAGGCGTTGAGAGGTACGGTTGATCACATGACTTGCAAGAGACCTTGTGCGGCCGAACCAGATTGTGCCGGTTATGGAAGTTTTCGGGTTGTCCGCGTTTTTGGTCGGACGCGGACGACAGGTCGGACTCGAGCGCGGACGTCGGACGAAGAACGCGGACATGAGACAAAAAAACGCGGACGTCCGCCGAAAAGTGCGGACGTGACATCTGAGACATGCATGTCACATAGTTACATCAGCTCCCTTTTCTGGATGTGACCCGCGGGGCCTATCCTTGTGGCCCGCCATGCCCTCCACCTTGATGTTGAGGCTAGCTTTAGCCATTGTCAGTCTGGACTGACAGTAAAACTGAGAGATCTCAATTAATGAGTCTATAAGACTTCAGACTGCACCACAAAGTAGCTTTTGCGGTCACGCCGGTTGAGGTTGGGATGGGTTGGGTTGGCGGTTGGGTTGGTGGTTGGGTTGGGGTTGGGTTTGGGGTTGGGTTAGCCGGTATATGTTTGCTGGGGGGGTGAGGAGGTTGGGTTGGGGCAGGGGCTCACAAGGTTATAACTAGTCTACGTATCTGTGTGCAAAAATTTTGCAAGGAGCTTCACCCTTCTTTCTTACTCGGACATGACCCACTGTGACCCGCGGGTTGTAGCTATGTTTGATGATGTAAGCAATATGTCACAAATTCCTGTCTCAAACAGGTCGTGCCGCCGTCCGACAGAAAACGCGGACTCCAGGGTCACGTTTATCAGGGATACGTGACCCCCCGGACAAAAACGCGGACGTCCGTGTCCGCGTTTTTGATGTCCGCGTCCGCGTCCGCGTCCGAGAAAAAACGCGGACTTCCATGTCCGGAACGCTCTCGGCCGAACAAGGTCTGAACGTGTCACGTGACCTAAAATGCGGAGACAAGGATCATATCACACTCTCCATCTATGCTGTCTCTCCTCTGCCGTTCCAGTTTCTTTACGTCTACTGTGTCTTGAAGGTAATCTTATTATGCTATGAATACCATCTATCATCTGATAAGCACTAATTAGCCCAAAAGAATCTTTTGCTGAGCCATGGCAACGTCTTCGAAGGCAAAATCTGCAAAATCTACAACGACTACAAAGTGTGTACCTTATTGTTCTGAGAAAGATTGTCTGTCTTCTCTGATGTACTGGCTCATTCAACTAGTACCATATCCGAAAAACAACTGAAAAAAACTCATCCTCACCTTGTGGAAAAAATCAAAGAGCACAAGGCTCAAAAATCTGATTTTCGGCTATGTGCAGCAGCTCTGCGTGTCCTCCCTTGGTTCAATCCAACTATCTTCACTGCCCCCAGCATCAGATCAATTTTTTCTCATGCCTTTGATAATCGTGTGTCCAATGAAAGTGACATGGCAATAATTGATCCTTCCCAATCAAAGACCCGAGCTGTGTTTGAGGTGCTATTCTGTTACTCATTTGTCCATCATCACAATCTTGCTCATATGATTCTTCTCAGCACTTCTTCAGCTCCTTGGATGAGTGGGGCACCAAAGGCTTTTATGAGCTAGACCCTCGAAGTCTGGTGCTGCCACTCTGGTATGCATACGTGGAATCTGGTGAAGAGCAGCTAAATGTGCACAGCCTGTGGAGCCGCATGAACAATGAATTGATGGCAGCAGCTAGCAAGGTAGTCCTTCAGTACCACGTTGTAGACGTGATTGCACGGCTTTGTGATGTGCAAGCAGAGGACACTGCCTTGTGTCTGCCTAGATTGGCAGTATACAAGCAGATTGTGTCTGATGATACTAATTTGGCTGCGGTGAGTAGTCTGCTTTTGCTTTTATAAATATTTATATTGTCTTATACTTTTACCATTCACTTCAGATCGTGCGCTTGATAGAAAACTGGCCACAGTGCCTAGATAAGTCATGGGCTGCATGGACTAAAGCCAAATTACCGAGGACTACACAAGCCCATGCTAGTACTTCTGAAACAACTGGAATGGAACTGGAGATCAGACATCCAGGAGCAAACCATGATGCTAAGGACTTGATTTCATCGGAGGAAATTGAAGCCCAGCTGCGAACGGAATGGAAAAATAGTGACTGGTCTGTTAAATCTTCTGCTAAAGTTATTTGTGCTCTCTGGTGCCGTACGTCAATGCGGACAGCTACTATGGATCAGCAAGCAATGGTCCAAAACTTTGAGCACGCTGCCATGGGTTTGCAGTCCATAGTTGAAGTAAGTTTTATATTGTTTGTGCATCGTAATTTTATTCTAAGCATGTGAATCTATCTCTAGGGAAATATCTTTTTCTCTAACATCAAATACTGGCAAACCATCAAAAAGTATGCTATAGCTTTATTTATCAGTTGTTCTAATGTATAACTTTAAAACAGAAATGCAGAGATGGAAAATTTGCCAGAATCTAAAATGACACAGCGAAAGTGGCTCAATGCCATCATCACTGCCCTTGGGCTGTCTCCTGTGGCGTTGCTTGTTCCTCGTACACTGTCCAATCATGTATTGAAAAGAGAAACCTATTCGCAAGTATGTGGCTATATTTTTCTGATTTGTATCGATTTAGACTGCTTATATGCTCTATTTAAAAGTTGTTATATGCTTTAGGAAATAAAGGAAAACCTGATATACTCTTACAATTTGAAAAGCAGATCTGGTTCAGCATCTTTGCAATTTCTCAAGGTGCATCTGCTGAGGAACAAATTGTGGAGCTTCTGAACTATTGGCAGAAAGAGCTCAGCAACCATGAAGATGTGAAGAATCCTCTGACTTCACAGTGGTTCTCACATCCAGGCAAAGCTTGTGAGTTTCTATATGCTAAGTGAAAAAAATGGTTGCTTATCATGCTTATCATGCTTATCATGCTTATCATCATCTTAGCACTTGAGACAGATGTTGATTGGTCACCTCCTGATCATTTAATAGAACATTTTACGAATTTACCACACGAAGATCAAGTGACCTTCCTCTGTGCTGCAAAAGGGATAGAATCGAAGGATGTAGAACCTCTTTTGCTGCACTTCGTCAATGAGTCTCGTAAGTTTTTTCTATTACTTATTATAATTAGAAAATTGTCAACTAAAATAAATGCAGGGATCAAAAAAGAAAATGACGATGACATTCCGGTTGAAGCACCAGAAAATGAAATGCAAGATGAGCCTGAACCTGAGGTGCAAGGTGAGCTAAAAGCTGGGGCCTCAGCTTGCATATAATCTAAACTGCAAGTAGAGCCAGAAACTTCAGTGAATGCTGAGATGCAAGCAGAACCAACACCTGCTGTCCAAGCTGACGCACAAGCAGTTGAGGTAGAAATGCAAGCTGAGCCAGCACCTTCTGCGCACATTGAGGAGGAACGTAGGATGATGGATGTGGATATAGTTTTGGATGGACAGAAGGAGCAGATGCAAGGTGAGCTAAAAGCTGAGGCCTCAGTTTGCATATAATCTGAACTTCAAGCAGAGCCAGAAGCTTCAGTGAATGCTGAGATGCAAGCAGAACCAACAGCTCCTGTGCAAGCTGATGCACAAGCAGCTGAGGGACAAGTGCAAGCTGAGCCACCACTCTTTATGATGGATGTGGATATAATTCTGGATGAGGAGACAGAGACAGTTGTGCGAAAGGACATGGTTGACGGAGAAGATGCAGAGGAGAGGGAAATGGATATTGATAAAGCTGTAGCAGGGCTAGAGAAGGAGGCAGGGCAAAAGGATGTGGAAGAGGATATGGAGGATGAGGAAGAGAAGAGAAAGCAGGGTGGAAAGAAGGATGAGGATGAGGATGAAGTTGAGGAGAGTGAGGAGAAAGAGAGTGAAAAGAAAGGTGAGGAGGATGAGGAGGATGAGCTGGAGGAAGAGGAGGGGGAGAAGAGTCAGAAGAAAGCTGTGGACGAGGAGGAGGAGGAAATTTACTCTAAGGTGGGTGGTGATGAGGATGGAGAGGAGGAGTTGGTCGATGAGGAGGAGGACGAGAAGGAGGACGAGGAGGAGAAGGAGGAGGACAAGGAGGAGGAGGACAAGGAGGAGGACAAGGACAAGGAGGAGGAGGATGAGTATAAGGAGGTAAGACCAAACACATCTACTAGAGAAATAAAACTGATACAGATACATATCTAGAAGAGCAGCAAGAAGAGTAGCAAGAAGAGCACCAAGATCCAAACATCAGTGGATCAAGAACTTGATCCCAATGCTAGGGTCAAAGTGACTGTAAAATCAACTGAGACCTTCAAAAAGATAGTGGCAAACTGGGAAAAAGAGAATGAAAAATTCAAGCAGAAAGTATGTGCTTTAAATTTTTATATTTGTTTTATGCTAAATATTGGTTTATATTTTTGTATTAGGACGATGTTCCTCCTTTGGATCAGATTCCAGCAAGGGTAATATTGAACATATGTTCTATAACACAAGACATGCTAATATGTTACGTTTTATAGCTGCTCAAACCAAAAGCTATAACAATGCTTGCCTATGATGCAACTAAAAATGCGGCTGTGAAAGTCAGTTTTGTACCTCCAATGATGGAAGACAATGTAAGTTGCTATTATTCAGATATGTGATACACTATTTATATTTGTGCATATAGGATGAATTCCAGGTGGAATTTGGAAAAAAGTTGCAAGTAGCGTTGGAAGACAGTATGGTTGATGATGAACTTCGCATGATGCTGCCCTCTGCCCATCGTCTACAACTCAATCTTGAACAGGCTGACCAGCGATCTGGAACATTTGTCTGTACTGAAGACAAGTTATGCAAGATGACTCAAGAACAGATCCAAGATGTGTTCAAAGACAGAAACATTCTAGTTTCTGGGGGCAAGACTGATCCAACTTGAGAGTGGAACAAAATGTCCATGAATAGAGTTGGAGATTTGCACAAAAAGGTGCAAGGCCAGGGTAAAATTCCATTGTTGATGTCATTTTCAAAAAAATAATTTGGCTCTCTGTTTTTAGACATGGCATATCGATCAGCTGCCACACCAGATGGTCATCTGAGAACAGTCACTCGTCTCCAAATATACAAGGCTGGTCTGGAAGCTAAGGATCTGCCAAAGGATGAGAAATGGCTTGCTTATAAGGTGATAAATGGCCTCAGCAATGGGTGCCCAGAACCTCTAGTACAGCTGCCTTATTGGAGGTATTTTTCTGTTTTCTATTGGGATGTGTAGTTACTAAGAATTTATTTTGTTGTTAGTGCTTTTGCCTCACACGAACATGTTCTTCAAACACTGGAGACATTATTTAGTGTGCCTGCATCAGAGCGTCCTGCAGAAGACCTGTCATGGGCAACTGTGGCTACCAAGCACTCCTTGTCTGACATTCACTTCGACACAGATGGACTAGGCACTGTGTCTCACCCTCTAGTTGGGAAAAAGCTTTAGCTTTTGCTCACTCCAAAGGATCCAAATGATGATAAGATTTATCGTGTTGACCTTTACATGGACGTCAATGTTCGTGAGATGGATCTGTCCCGCTATTGGGTTGAGGCTATTCTGTTGCAGCCTGGTCAGACATTGTAAGTTATAATTTTATTTGATTCAAGTTGTGAATTAACCGTAGTATTTTAGATATCAACGACCAAACACTCCTCACTGGGTTTATGGTGCCACTAATACAATTGTATTTGGACGGCACCTTTATGCAGAAAAGTGTTTGGCAAGGAGTTTCTACGGACAAGTTCACTGCTTCCTTGCAGGAACTCAACTCACTAATACCTCACACCCTGCCGTCATCCCTCTCTTATCTAATATTGTCCTTTGGTGGGCAACACTTCTCCAGCATGCAGAAGATGACTTGCCAGAAGATTGTGAGTCTTACATAACTTATTGAAGAGAATCAGATTTTTATAATGTGATTGTACAGTAACCTTACCTTGTTTGAATACAAGGGAAGGGATGGAGAATTTTCTTGCAGTCTCCAATGCTGTGGTGTTTGCCTGGACATTTGCATATGTTGATGGCATTCCTCCAAAAAAGAATGTTCGGATGGAGCACATCAGGATTGCAGCCAGCATTGCTCTGACCAGTATCCTGGATCATTATCTATCTTCTGGTTATCCGTCTGTAGGCAGCTCTGACTGGGAATCAAGACCAGTTGATTTCTTCAAGGAGCAACACCTTCTGTTTGCCAAGGCCTTTATCACTTACAGCAGAAGTCTTCTGGAGAGTCCTGACAATGTGGATCCTCCGATTGGACCTAAAGAGCTTTGTAGACTTCTCAAGACGGATCTTGGGCAGTTCTGGGGGATGAATGATGCAGTCCTGGATGAACTGGATGAATGGTGGGTTGATGCTAACCAGGAGCCATGCCAAGCTATGGTCAATTTGCAGTTGAAGGATGAAGGAAATTGGATATTTCCAGAGGAGTGGGAAGAGGTGAAGGTCGTTAATGCATATGCAGCAGTAAGAGATAGCAAGAGAATGGCTGATGATGACAGTGATGATGAAGAAGGTATGGAGCAGGAAGGAGTAGAAGGTACAAGGAGGACAAGAAGTAGGAAATGATAAGAAGTAATATAGATCAAAGCACTATGTACTTTTTTAATTTTTCTTTTGCTCTTCACCTCACATCATATTGATACTTGCTCATTGTTTGTTAAAGTGGCACCTTTACATGAACAATGAAGTGAAAAATAAATCTCATAACACAGCCACAACCACAGCCACATGGCAGCAGTCTACGCCACTTTGCCACGTCACTGCTGTCATTGAGCTACAGTCGTTGAGCAACTGCCACACATATTGATATCTTCATTGTTATGTCGCTGCAAACTCTTTCTAAAGACCTTCATTATAGCATCCTCCAGTACTCTTGTTTCAAAACCTTATCTATGTTGAGAGCCATATCACAGTACTGGGAAGCTATGGCCAACATCTTCCTTCTGCACTTATGGCGATTCACCCTTTCCACCTATCTATCCAGTCCAGATGCCTTCAGAACCATACTGAGAAAGACTAGCAGTGTGGTTTCTGGATCTCTCATTCTATTTCTCATTCTCCATGCCACCAACCTCCCATACTGGACACCAGGCGATATGGATCTATACTGCACCCTAGCAGCAGTTGAAAATATGCTAGACTATTTGCAGATCCAAGAAGGATACAAAATCCTACATTACATTTATCCACATGGCTACATCTAACATATCATTGGAGTCCACAAACTCTACCATCCTCAATGCAAAACCTTTATTGATTTGGTGGTCTGTGAATCTGTCCTACATCCTTTCCTTCCCATCCACAATTTCTGGAGCACCATTGTCATGAACTACTTTGGTGCCGATGAGTTTTCAATCTCCTATCCCAACTGGACACTTAGTGGGTTTGGATGCATGAGGACAGAGTTTTTGAGAAATACGTGGCATGCAGATACAGTCAAGAAGTGTGGAGAGAAGTACAATGACAGAGGGTTCAAGATTTGTTCTTTCGAGGCAGATGAATTGCAGGTTATGCATCCTCATTCTGGAGAACTTCAAGACAAGCCCTGGTATTGTGGATATAGCCGACGAAGCTTTGCAGACTCTGCTTGTCTGAGCTTTTGTTTTGACAAAGCCAACAAGACAGAGAACAAGATTTACAAAGATGCAAAGACTCTTACTTGGGAATTTTCTGGAGGCTGCTATTGCAGAAGTGAGTGATATTTTGCATGAAGTAGATCATCATTCAAACTGACTGGATTACTGCAAGCAGAAGTAATTGATGATGAACATGTTAAAAAGCGTGGCTACGGTCTCCCCCCTTATCTTGCAAAAGCTCTAGGACAAGATGAATAATGAGTAATCTTGGTAAGATATAAGCATAATAAATTATTTGTACAAGATCTCTAATACCCGATATGGCAGGCATGTCACAATAGCCTATTGTATGCACAATACAATATCATGCATGATTGGCCTGTTGATAAGTATATAATCATCCAGGCCAGGTGTTCTAGATCTAGACTGGGAGCATGATCCCTGCCTTTCTGAGCAAGTATAGAAGTTAGTTACTTAGTAAATACCACATGTGTTTAGAATTTCCAATACATCTATACCTTTACTCAAAAACATCTGTGTGGTAGGTAACTCAAAGGTTACCTGCAGGTCAATGAATTTGAGCAACACCTTGATCTGGTCTAGAAGACAATTTTCATAACAAAGAGTAAAACAAAATTGGTATAGAGATAGAAGTTGTAATCATTAGTAGTGATCAAGGTGCTCATAAAATTTATCAAACTCTGCATAAGACCAGCAGTCAGTTTTGTCCCACTCGCCATTATCTTTTGGTTTCCATGTGGTATGAGATCCTGTAGACAGCTTACGTGGACGGCCATCACTATACTCGTATCCAAATCCACCTCCTTGCCTAAGCTGAAAATATTGTACTGTTGGAAGACTGAGTGCCATAGAAGATACCATGTTTGCCTCCATAGCTTTTGTATGCACTTCTAGTTCTTCGTCATCCCATTCTTGATCTCCAAAAGGCAGAGGCATGCCTTCAGGCCAATCAGAAAAAAGCCAGAAAGTGGAAAGGACTACTGTTTTGATGTTGCCAAATAGCAACATGACAGATGTCCAATCCTCATCGTTCCAGGGGTTGTCTTGATGAAATCCAACCTAACATACAATTAGGATTCCAAAATATCAACATCAGAATGAATAAGACTTACATCAGGATCCTCATCCTGCACATTAATGATACAGACAGTGATAGGCCTTCTATTCAATTCTCTACACATCTCTCCAACTATCTGAATGTTCTCACAGCCCAGCTCATCCTGACGAATGGCAAAATAGGATAGAGTGGACAGCAAGGCAAATGTGGCTTGAGCTAATGACAATAGCTGCATCTTGATCTCCTGGTACTCATCGGAAAAAAAACCACCATGAAAAACAATGGTCTGTATGTTGCCATATGTATATCTGGGTTGGCCTTGGATAAAAGTGATGCGAGGTGAGAGAATAGTGTAATGAGTTTAGACCTAGATAGAGAAAATGAATTTGTAAGTTCCAAGAGAGCACAATGAACTGACCTGATCAAGAAATTGAACCAAATCCTGAGGCTCATCAATGTGAAGATGACTTGGCATCAGACAGATGGTCCTCCAGGCCTGGCTATGGACAAGGCGCATGGTAGGTGCATGAAGATCAGGATCTGCACAGATTCTTGTCCAGACTTCTGTTGGAAGAGATGGCATAGGGATGTGAATATCAATGCTGGTGTTCATAGTGAGATTGTTTAGAGGTGTAGAAGGTGAGAGAGTGAAGAGCAAGAGAGGAAGAGCAGAGAGATGATAAGGACTGATAAGGATCTGTGCATCTGAAAACCGAGTTTTGCTTATGTAATCATTAACCGTTTAAATTTTGCAGCATAAAAACGTGTTCCATACCAAAGATGTGCTTTACCTACAAGCCAGTCATCATCATGCCACTGCCACTGTAGGGTTTGACACAAGTGCAGCTTCAAAACTTTCTGATTTACCTTGCAGGCATCTGATCAGTCTGCAAGCATTCTGCATTGATACTTTTTTGATTCTGCAACTAGCTGAGAGTAGCTGATGTTGTCTAAGAGTATCTAATGTGTCTGACAGCTACATAGACTGCTGTAGAACAGTGAGAACAACACACTATGTTCAATTAGGGTTCGACAGAGTACACTCCCAGCTGACAGTAAGTGCAACCAATGGGTGCTGATCGAAGGCCCTTTGATGAGTCTGCCACCCTTGCTCCTCATTCTAACGAAGCAACATTCTCAAAACAAATGGTATCCCAAAATGTCCCATGAATTTAGCACAGCGTGGTGAGATACATATACATTGGATGGTGCCAACGCACAGAGAGGGGGGGGGGAGGAAAATCCAGAGCAGGCCAAGCATCCAGCCCCTCGCTTTCAGCCAGAAGACTGGCTGGATGGGAAGGGATTGAATTCATTTTGTATGAGCACGCGGCAGTCAGGGCATTCAGTGTAGGCACTGTTTTATTCACCAAAAGAATCAGCCACAGCTTCACACAATTCTGCCACCACATGCCACTCACGCTTGGTCAGTCCAGCCAGCCCCGGCCTCGTTAGCGACGATAACGCTCCCTAGTCCTTCTGCATCTTGGACATATGTATCCACAACCGTCAGGGCCTCAGGCTGGAGGAAGCCGTGTTTAACGAGGTACCGCACTAGCATCCGGGCCCAAGTCCCGCAGCCTACTGCTTGCTTTTGTGCATGGCTCCAGTAAAATGTGTCCAAACGATGCATATTGATGACGTTCTCTATGTCATGAAGGGTTATGGGGGCATTTGTGCGTGGAAGGGGTTTGTAGGTATCACACGGCTTCAGCATTTCAGTTCGCAGCTTGTTGGAGCCCTTATTAATGGCTGTGATGCTGCAAGTTCTCATGATCAGTGGCCCAGCCTGCAATGATGGAGTGGATGGCCTGCTGACCTGACTTCCGATGTTGGTTGTCCTGATCGCAGGCTTGCGCCGCTGCACACATCGATGGAGACACCTGGGAATGGCCTTAATCTTGGTTCAAAGTCACCTGTTACCGACCTGTTTTCTTGTCAGCTTAATCTAAGGCCAGGATACACTAACACAAATGCACCAGTGGACAGGATGGTTGACCTCCTTCGTGCTCGAGAACTCGCCCCAGAACAGTGTTCTAAAGGGCACGTGGCCGTAATTGACAGCTTTATTATCCACGCTGCCTACGGCGATCTAAGCTCTGGGTGAGTACCAGTATCATTAGATCAACATAGCGTGTGTGCTCAAACCTTGGTCTCGATCTGGGTAGGTTGTTTCCAAGGCTGGGCCCAATGAGGGCTTGCCCATGGTTTGAGTGGGAGGACACCTGGTGCAGATACGCTGTCGGTGGGTATGGACATGGGGGAGTGATAAGTACCAGGCTGCGTCGAGCAGTGGGCCCTATCGACAACTGGACGCATGCGACTTTCTGCCCTATTTTAAGCTGGCCCAGCTCAATCTGGCTCAGGCTTCTAAGCCGCTCTCCATCCACTCAGCCTTCTCATGATTCTAGCTCCGGATGTTTCAGACATTCTGTGATCACATGGTCTGCCTTGCGCCCTTTGAAGGGCTGTCTTCACCGGGCCGATCTCCGGACGCATGGTTGATTGATTCTCTGGATGCATGGCACCGAACTCTGTGTGTGTATATCTCCATTAATCAGTCCACAAGGCTATCATCCGATCCTCCTCCATGCTTCAACCACTCTGGACACATGTGTGGACACCGAGACATTATGCCTCTTGGATCACCTTTAGCCTTCTCGGCCTCCTCGCAGATGGTGTCGCCGACCTCCTCTGACTCTTTCGCATCTCTTCCATTTCCAGTGGCCCCGTGTTGCGAGTGAGGTTTAGCACTCCTTGTCTGGCGGCACCTGCTCACCAGCTGATGCAGCCCAGCCCGCTTGACAGCTTGGAGTTCAGCGACCTGCTTCAGGAGTACCACAAGGCCTCCTTGGTCGACGAAGACCACACAGCCCGCTTCGTCGGCCCTGACCGCATTTTGAAGCTCACCACTGCCACGTCTCCAGACGGCGGAAACAGTGGCGAGTCAGGGGAGGCCAACACGTCAGAGTTTGTCAGGAAACTAGGCACCATTCCGGTACCCAGGCTTCGCCGGATGGACCGAGTGGAGGACACCGCATTCCTGCTCTTCGATCGCATCCCTGGCCACACGTTGTCCGAAGCCTAGGGCGACCTCCACTGGTGGTCGAAGATTCGCATCATGTGTGTCCTCCGCCAGTATGTTCGCATGTTGCGACATACCAACCCCTCCCCCAACTCACCACCGGGACCCGTCACCAATGGCCCACCTCTCCCTGGTTCTGGGCCCATATTTGGGCCCAACTTCGCTGGACGGGGCCCTTGGACCACCTATGACGACCTTGCCAATTGGTTCGACAGACAGGCTGACGTAGGGATGCGTTTGTTTTCTGTCCAACCAGACGACATCTGGCAGCGCCTCCGCTTTGACAAGTCCCAACCTCTTGTGTTGACCCATGGCGATATAAACCCAGCAAATGTCCTCCTTGGAGAAGATGGCGTAGTATGGCTGATCGATTGGGGGGCGTCCGGCTTTTACCCTCCCTGGTTTGAGTATGTTGCTGCCACCAAGAGCTATTACGACAATAGGGTCCCATTTTGGGAATGGTGGATTCCATTCATCACCTGTGGGCCCTATTTTGAGCAGCTGGTGTGGTACGCCATACCCGGAACCGTACTGAAGCTGAGGCATTGAAACAAACCATCCTCCTGCTTTCTGCTATCCATACTCCCCCCCCTCCTTTCTAGGTGTTTTTGTGCTGAAAGCAAGGAAACCATGATCTTCCCCTGCTGTCCCCTTGTCCTTCCTTGCCCCTTAGCTGTTCTGTGTATAGGCATTGTTGTATTGTGGATTGCTCTGTTGATGCCAGTGTACTTGTCAGATCTCAACTACTTTTTGTGGTTCGTTCCCTCTTGTATGCTTGCCCCTCATCCCTTTTCACAGTACATCACCAAGGTGTCAAAATGTGAGATGCACAGAAACAACTGATCTCATATAGCAATCATGTGAGATGATTCTGAGTCCTAGGGTTCGACATGAGTGCACTCGCAGGTGACCTGGATCCGAACCCACAGGTATTCAACATGGCACGAGGGCTGACCTGGATCTGCGTGGGTTTCAGCCACCAGGTGATCCGGAGCTGCAGGTAGGGCCCATGACATCACAGGTCACTTGCAGATCAGTTGGCCTCACTACTTACTACATCCTCTCATCTTCTCTTTTCGTCTTTCTCTTCAACTCAATGGCAGGGAGGGTTTTGTAGGGGCTAGAGGGGCCTTAGATGAGTCTACACGATCTTTATCTTACTTGCTGTACTAATCTTCGAAGTTTTGCTTGTTATCGAGCGAGTGAGACTCGTTTTCTGCCAATCGACAGTCTCCAACTGGCAACAAGCCATCTTACTTTTCGCACACCATCCGCGCTCATTACCATTCTCACTTTCGATGATAGCTCTCGTGCTCACATTCTCCTTGTCGACATGTCAATCCCGCACCTCAGCCCCATTCTTTACCTCCCGCACACACCCTCGAGAGCGCTCATGGCTCTGGTATTACACGTGGGAGGCCAGCAACAACAAACCGTCAAGCCCCATTGCTGTAGCAACGCGGCTCGACTACTTCTCATTGATTACTCGCATGGAGTTACATGCAGAGACTTTCATGCTCTCGCTCATATCCTCATTGCCCGACTGCGTGCAGTTGCTCATGCACGATCACATGCCTGGAACAGCACGCATTTCCACTCATGTTCCACCAGTGCACGTATGTGCCTCTGACTGGATACCCCATCCCCACGACTACGACTCTGTGTGCAGATGCCCGCGCCGGCCTCAATGCTATGCTCGGGCCTGCACCACTCAATCTCTGCATGCCCCAAGTTCAAACGTTGGCCGCGCATGCCCTTGCATGCCCGGGACAGTCTCACTCATACTCAAAAGAGCACGCACGGTTTTGGCATGGTGCACGTCTTTTCATATAGCTCTATTGTCACCTGCGCTGACCTGAAGCACAATCGTAACACACTCTCTTACCTCGATGTCTCAATCCCGATGCACCACCCCCTTCTATTACACTTCATGGATATGGCACCGGCCTTGGACTCTATTTTCTCAACCTCCCGGCCCTTGCAACGTGCGCCAGTCCACGCGGCTCCCTTGTCTTCGCCCTCGACTGGCTAGACATGGACTGTACGGTGTTGCTGTCATTCAGCATCAAGCTTCCAAGGCAAAGCACAATGACATCGCTGGGTGCATGTATGAATCGGAATTGTTTTTTGTCAACTCGCTCGAGCAGTTATACGTGCGCACAAGGATTGATAAGGTGAGTTCGCTGCGCAATCGCTTGGCAGATATTTCAGCGGAATGTATGTGGTATGCTACCCAAAGCACATGAACAAGCTCATGCTGCTCTCACTCGTTGCGAGGCCATCAACAAGCGGTCCAAGGGTGCGGAGACAGCATCTCACCTGTTCGTATTTTGGCTCTGGTGGTAGTTTGAAGGGGTCGGTGTGATTCAATAGATATATAGACTAGAAAATATATGTACATGCACGCACCATCCGCAAAGACATTGAGGTCATGCATGTGCATGTTGATTTGAAGGGAGCAGCACCATTTAATATAGATCAAACTATGGATGTAGTGTACATAGTATAGTACTAATATACTATTGATAAATAATTACTGGACTGCGAGTTGCTTGCGGGTTACTCACAGGTTGATGGAGTTCAGTAAAAGCTTGATCTGGTTCTGGACGGGTCTCAGCCACCGGGTGATCCAGATCTGCAGGTCAGGAACCTGCATGTAAATGATAGGTATACCTGTATTGATAGACGGGTGACTCTGACTTGTGTTGAACCCTAGAAAGAGCACTGGCTTTGCATGTGTGATATTAAATAAAGTGTAAAAAAAAGTCAGGCTTGAACTGGAATTGAACCTGCAAACTCGTCAGATCGAAGATGTGTGATTATATAAGCCAACTGCCTAATGGGCATCGTCATCGTTTTGGTGTCGTTTTCACTATGAAAAGGCGGTATAGAGTAAACGATTCTAAGGAATTGTAACAATATTTGAACTTGAGCTAACTTAGTCAATTCTCCTCCGATTTACTCGTTCTCAAGTGCGTATAGATCCACTTATTTATAGCTTTTTAGCCATATTTCATGCATCTGGATTGGTTAAGAACTCGCAGAATGCGAAGCATTTCTTTGTTTCCCCCCCTAAAATGTTTGAATTCTAGCTAAACTGGTCAGTTCTCTGCCGATTCACTTGTTCTCAAGTTTGTCTAGATCTATCAGAAAACCTGTCTCCAATACAGTTTACTGCTTATGGAAAGACAAAGCCAGTAAAGAGATATACAGCAAACAAAGTTAGATACTGTTTATTACTTAAATGAGCCAAAAATGCAATTTATCAGTAGCACTGGGTTCTGAGACTCTTAGTGATGTGATCCCACAGGACCTTATGTAGCTGAATGAAGTATTAGCATCTGCTTGCATAAGCAAAACATGCATTCAAGAGTTAGCCTACTGTAAACAATGACTGTCTCATAGCTCTGCAACAAATGAATCAATCAACAAGCAGTAATCTAGGTTGGAACATACTATATAGCAGCTTTGCAAAACAATTTAGAATGCAAAAATCAGATCACAGGAAGTGAAGATATGATCCAGTATATCTGCCACATCATCAATCAGTCATACCCCTATATCTTGGTTATTAGTGGTGCTATTATGACTCACAAGATATTATCTAAAAGCAGCTACAAATCTGCTTTCAATGAGCCCTTATTCACCTTCATTGGTGCAGTATTAATAGAGCTAAAATGAAATTAGTCTGCCACATCAGCAAGTAAGATACATACAGGATGACCACTACAGCCGTCGGGTAGACATCCTCTCCACCCACCCACATCGAGGAGAGGAGAAGTAGTCTGAAAGTGTTACAGCTACTGGTAGAGGGACCACTAGCTTCAACAACTGTCTGAAGAAAAGGCTAGCAGGGAGATGTTGCACTTCAAAACCGAGTTTTGCTTATGTAAGCAATGCCTTAACGGCTGTTTAGGTGTTTGCTCAGGTTCAATTCCACCTCTGGCCATTTTGTTTTTTCTTGTGTTTTAATTTATAATAAATGTGTTTAATGCTTGACAAGTAAAACTTATGTGTATTGATATATTACATGTAGAATCAACTTTTACACTCAAAAACATTGAATTAAATGTTTAAAAAAGTCAATTTTGTATGTCCAAAAAATGAGTTTTTCTTTGTACTAAACTTTCAACCAATGATGCTATGACTCTGATAATAGTGTTATATACATCAGGAACCTTGACAATTTTCTGATTGACCTGCAATGTCTAACAGTGTCTGACAGTATCTGATAGAGCTCATAGAGTCTGATCTGTCTGCAGCCATTTTTCAAATGATCACATCTGATTTAGCTTATACATTTAAGAGTGGACACCTATTGTTCACTATAGGAGTTATCCATCTCTAATTATATATCATAATAGAATTTCTAATATTTGATATTTTCACAAATCTGAGAGCATTCTGAGCAATCTCTACAGCGTCTGCATGTCCATTTAGCTGATAGTGTCTGATAGAGTCTGATGCTGTCTGATTTAACTAACAGCTATCTGATACTGTCTGATGCATCTGATTTGACTTGCACGAGTACTGTCAGATACTGTCAGACCTATCAGAAAATTGTCAAGGTTCTTGATGTAGTATATATAACTTAACAGTGTAGTAGCATATATGAGCATAGATGTGCAACCATCTCAAAAATGTAAAGTCTACATAGCTGCTAGCCAATGCTATGCCTAGTTTTATAGTGCTATAATTGCTATGTAGTTGAGCCACAATTTATAATCAATCTGACCAGTAAGACTTTACTCATTTATGCACTATTCTAAATATAACTAACAATTGAAAAAAATCATCTTGTTATGTGAAGCATCACCCCTCTTCTTCCAAGTTAAATGTAACTAATAAAAAAAAGGAATCGTCTTGCCGTGTGAAGCATCGGCCCATTTTCCCCAAGTCCCACTGCCATCCCCACTGTCAACCCCACATCGTCTACACCTGCCGTCGAGGATCGTTTCTGTCACCTCGAACACCTTCGCACTGAGGTCCAGGCCAGCCTTCAAACAGCTGCTGATCTCATGAAGCGCAACAACCAGGACCATATGCACGACACCATCCACTTCCAGGTTGGTGACACAGTCTGGCTTGATGGCAAGAACATCAAAACCACGCGACCCAAAGCTAAGCTTGCTGATCGACGCCTGGGACCTTTCGAAATCACTGACGTCCTGGGCCCAGTCTCTTATCGACTGAAGCTACCGCCCACCTGGCGTATCCACCCAGTGTTCCACACGTCCCTGTTGTCCCCTTACAAGGAAACCGATGCTCATGGTCCCAACTTCCCTGCACCACTACCTGACCTTGTGGAGGGCGAGGAAGAGTACAAAGTTGAGTCTGTCCTCGATGCTCGTCTCACCCGGAACAAATGCGGCATTGAATATCTCGTCAAATGGGCAGGCTACCCTGATTCGGAAAATCAGTGGCTTTCATGTACCTCCCTTTCCAATGCCCATGATGCAATCACCGACTTCTACACCCGCCATCCGCATGCACTCAAGGCTCCCAATCTTCGTGGCCTCATCTACCTCGACTCCGTCCATGCTCATCACGCACTCCAGGCGAAAGTGCGTCTTAGAGAGGGAGTGATGTCACGGATTGCTCCATTTCTCTCCACCTTCTTCTCTGCCATCAAGGCATCGCGTCGGTCATGTGCTCCAGCAGCCCCATCACATGTTCACTTCCTCACATGACCTGGGGCTATCCTTCACCCATGCTCTTGTTCCCCTTTGGGACATCCTATTGTTCTCCCTCCCATTGTTCTCCTTTTGGCCACCATTGTTCTCACTCTATTGTTCGACCCATTATGGTGTCCATTGTTCTTTTCCCATTGTCGTCCCAATACTTATAGGCTCCCTATTGCTCGCCTATTTCCCTAGATTGTCCATTTCGTCTGTACCGTACTGTACCTCCAATACAGGTCACTGCACTGCTAGTCACTCTTTGCTTTCTCGCTCTCATCATCGCTGGTGACTTGGGTGGTTCTCTGCTGTCTACGACCGAGTCTTGACATTTATAAGATGATAACTATCATAACTGTCATTACGATTCCTTAGAATCGTTTACTCTATACCACCTTTTCATAGTAAAAACGACATGCAAACGATGACTATGCCCATTAGGCAGTTGGCTTATATAATCACACATCTTCAATCTAACGAGTTTGCAGGTTCAACTCCAGCTCTGGCCAAACTTTGTTGATTTAATGTAACTTGATCAGTTCTTGACCAATTCACCTGTTCTCAAATGCATCTGGATCTGCTCATTTATTGCTTTCTGACAGTATTTTTTGCATCCTGATCTGTACAGAACTCATAGAATGCAATGAATTTCTACATTTCCCCTCTATGACACTTGAACTTGAGCTAACTCAGTCCATTCTTCACTGATTTACTTGTTCTTAAATGCATCTAAATCTACTCAATTATAGCTTTGCTACCATATTTTATGCATCCAAATTGGTCAAGAACTTGCAGAATGCAAAGTGTTTCTTTTTTTCCTCTTTTAAATTGCTTGAACCCTAGCTGACTAGGTCAATTCCCAACCGATTTACTCGTTCTAAAGTGCATCAGAATCTACTTATTGATAGCGTTCTGACGGTACCTCATGCGTCAGGATCGGTGCAAAACTCGCAGAATGCGAATTGTTTCTGTATTTTCTCCTAGAATGCTTGAACTCCAGCTAACTTAATCAGTACTCAACCGATTCACTTGTTCTCAAATGCATCCTAATATATCAGAAAGCCAGTCTCCAACACAATTTACTGCTCACAGAAAGATACAGCCACTAAAATGATACACAGCAAACAAATGTATATACTGTTTATTGATAAAATGAGCAAAACAATGCAATTTATCGGTAGCAGTGGGTCCTGAGACTCGGTCGTGTGATCCCACAGGACCTTGTGCGGCCGAACAAGGAAGGTCTTAGTGCCCGCTTACATAAGCATAAATCGCCTAGAGAGCCAATACACTGTATACAGTCATTGCTTTATAGCTCTGCAACAAAGCAATCAATCGACAAACAGTAAATTGTGTTCTAATACCTTAGATTACATCTTTCCAACCCAATTTAGAATATGAAAATCGGATCACTCCAAGCAGAAATATTTTTTGATTTATGTGCCACATCAGCAAAACAGTATTGTCTCCTATCTCAACAACCAATGGTGCTATAATGTTGTAAACTATACTGTTAGAAAGCTACTGTAAATTCAATTTCAATAAGCCCTCATACATCATGATTGATGCAGTATCAGCAAAGCTATAAAGCAATTAGTCTGTCACATCATCACGGACATATAGTTCAATAGGTCAGCATTTTGCCATGCTATCTTGCTGTTTATAGCACTATTCTAAAGCTATTCTAAATCTAATTCCAACAAACTTTCACTCATTCTGATTCATGTGGTATTGAGAGAACCATGGTGCAATCTCTATGCCACATCATCAGAAGAGATCTAGAAAGTTGGTGATGGCCCTACACCATCATTGGACACCTCAGCCACAACTCGCTGTAGATGGGGACTGGGCATGTCCAAGCCTTGTAGTCAATGTGCACTACTAGTAGTATCACACTGACTTCAAAGCTATCTGAAGAAAAGAAGAGAAAGCAGAGAGCGCAACATCAACTACTACTGACATAAGCTAAGCACAGCCACCAGACCTTGTGTGGCCGAACAAGGTCTGTTATTGATCATGTGATTGGCCATTAGCTTTGTTCAACAATACAATGTTTGACATTGATCATATATTCAATCTTGAATCTTGTTTGATTAGACATACAACTAGACTACTACTATAATTGTAGATATTACAAGTATCTATAATATAAGCATATATAATAGTATATATCATATATCGGGCTGAGTAGAATAAGATATGACAAGTGTGTACTGTATAACATACAAGATTATATATAAAATAAGGTGCTAAGATATATAACATAGCAGAAAATGTAGAGTTATCAGAGGTAGGAGCTGAACTACTCATGATTAGATTAGATTAAATAGTGTTTTTTTTATATGCTTAAAGTGATGTTTGCACAATTGATGCTCTCATACATTTGTATGAGTTTTTTGTTACTCTGGACCTTCATGCTAGTTGACAGGCAATTTTATCAGAAAGTAGTTGCTATATTTGGTCACTAATTTCTGTCAGTATACAAAATATGATTTGAAAGTGAGAATTCAATTTTAATAGTATTTAATGCATGTAAAATAGAAAAATACTGACTAGATTATACATTGAAGAGATATAAGCTCTATTAAAAAAACTAGTATGAGTTATGTTATTTTTTGTAAAAGTCAGAAAAAAAAAATCCAAATATAGAAATTAAATTCTGCCTTTGATGCTAGCAGCAATGCATACAAATCAATAGAAGGTGCACAGGCTAACAGGAAATGTATGAGGTAGTAGGAGCATATATAAGTTTGCTGTGATGCTCATGGGTCGATACCATCTGAAAAATCTAATTTTTATATAGCAAAAGGTCAAGCTATGGATCCTACAGGTAAGCTATGGAGTCTATGGCTCTGACTTGCTAAGTAATGTAGAGCTATGAGAGTTATCATAGCCTTCATAGCAGACAGTGTGAAATACATAGCCTACATAGCTGCTACTGTCAAATACATAGAGCTATCATACTTGCTAAGAGGAGCTATGGCTCCTACTAACACTATGTCAACTACTTTAAGCCAGATATAGGCATCAAAGGTGTGAAGTCAAAATTATTAAATTTAAATGTCACTGATACTATAAGTTGGTGTGCTAAATTACAGAAGGGACTAACTACTATGCCTCCCATGCACACAATGGCACACACTGATGACATAGTGTCCACTGGGTGCTGACGCAGTCGTCCGGCACTGGTGTGCATGGCCTCGCACATGCAAATGCGGCTACATGTATGCACGTGCACCATTATCGGCATGCGCAGCTGCCCTGCATATGCCTTCGCTGGGCCTCGCACGTGCAGATGCGACTGCTCGCACGCGGTGGGCTGGCGCAGTCGTCCGCCGGCCTGCGTGGCCCCGCACGAGCAGACAGGGACCGTGCTCGTATGTACTGGTGCAGTCGTGAGCGGTCCTGTGTGCAGTCGTCGTCCTGCATGGCCTTGCATTGGCAGACAAGGCCGGGCCTGGCAGGCCCATGTGTAATTGCCTCGCCATGCATGTGTACATGCGCAGGGGCGGTCATGCGGCCGTGCACAGGCAGGGCGGGGCCATGCGTGACATCCTGCACGCTGGCGGGGCTGTCCCACGACCGTGTGCTCGCCGTTGGGGTCACCTGCGAGTGAGCTAGCCCGCCGTGTGCGTGCGCACTGGCATGGTCATCCGCGGCTGCCCGCACGCATGTGCATGGCTGGTGCGGTCGTCTGCCAGCGTGCGTGACCTGCACACACAGTGCGAGGCCGTGCGCGATAGCTTGCACACTGGCGGGACCATCCTGGCTGTGTGCACGCTGTTGGGGTCGCCCGCAACTGCACGTAGTGCATGTGCTGGCACGGTCATCCGCCGGAGTGCATGGCCCTGTGTGCGCAGTCCGTAGCTGCCAGCGCAGCGTGCATGCGTGGGCTGGCAACCATCTGCGGCCATGCGCACAAAGTTGCCAACATGCGAGGCCCCATGCATGCATGCGCAGGCATGCGTGCGCTGGCAGCGGGCACACGCGCACTGGCAATGGGGGTGACAGCAGTGATGGTGGGGGCAATGGTGATGCGACGGTGATGGTGAGGGCAGCGGGAGGGCAGGAGCAGGGGCGGCACGGGGACTCACACGTCAATTTTGCAGCAGAGGGGGGGAGAGCATGTCATACGATGTTTAATCGGGTCCCGTTGCTGTGGTAACGAGACCTGATGTCATCATCTTCGAGGGCGTCATCGAGGGAGCGGAATGGGGTGGTCTTATGGTTGGTGGTGGAATGGTATGAGTATCGCTCGTTTGTAATGAGCGATACTCATTTGATTAGCATGAAGATCAAAAAAAGAATGTAATAATTACTTACCTAGAGGCCCTCAGTCCTCCTGCTGGCCCTCCTGACCATCGAACAACGCCGTGTGTTGCTTGTGTAAAGAACGATGGGTAGTGAGAGTCGAGGCAAGACGAGATAAGGTAGGGGATGGAGACAAGAGATGCACCAAGTCATGCATCTCGACAGGTCTCGACTCGTGCGGCTGGCGGTTTCGAGTCCAACAAATCAAATAAATTCTTTTAAAATTCGAAAAAAAACAGCATGAACATAGAATCATCAGTTCTACACGATAAATGAGCTATAAAAGTACCTATTGTACTATATGGTGTCGCACATGCAAGCTGACTTAGTGAAATCTAAGTCACCAGCCTCTGGCACGGCACCCGGCAACACCCGGCAGTCGCATTTCGAGCTCCGCTCTGCGCTGGCGATATAAGGCGTGTGTGACGTGCAACCTCTCTTTCCTCTCAACCACTACCATCTCCCTTCGACATTCCCTTGTCTTTCTCTTCCCTCTTTGCTATATTACTTCAGCCTTTGTATGTTGTTGGTAAGTTTATTGTCTTCTTTATTGTTGATAGTACTAATGTCTTAATTTTGTAGACTTCATTTTCACTTTTATGATCTTTAGGTAAGTCTCTAGTTCTTTCTTATGTTGATTGTTACTTTATACTAATAATGTGTCATTATATTAGATTGATTTCACTTTTTCTTAATGTTTGATAATGTTGCATAGCTTTTTCTTATAGTTTGTATATTAGTATAAGATCCTTGTAGTTTTACTTTGTAATATTTGTATTAGTACTATGAAATTTAATATAATGTTTTAAAATTTCGATGTTTTATTTGTCTGAGATAGGATAAAACTATTAAGCCTATAAAAGAGCTTAGATATCTGAAATATAGCTATAGTGTTCCTAAGATATATATGAGTGAGAGATGATATAGAATAGATAGCAATCATATTAAGCTAGATATGATATGATAATAGACATATATAGCATAACTGACATAGTCATTATAGCTACTATAGCTATGCCTTATGCTCTGATAGCTATCATAGCTATCATAGTAGTGCATAGCAATCCTATCTGACTATATAGCTTACCATAGACTGCCCTTCAGCTATAAGAGCCCTATGTATAAAAGGGGATTGCTATGGAGCTATGACTTCTATATAAGTTATATAGAGCAATATAGCACTGGTACATTTTTCAGATGACATGTGTAAGTAGATCAACAAAGGTATACATAGGTCAAAAAATGTGAGCCAAGAGTGCATATGAGTTGGTGTAGTGTATATCATCTGAAAAATTGAAATTTCACATAGCCTAGTGTTGATCTATATGTCCTATCATAGTACTAGCTTGAAGTAGACAGACATAGCAGGAAGGTGTGATATGCACTGTGCTCAAGATGTATCCAGCACAGTTGGTGGTTCACTGTGTGTATACTGGCAGTGGGGTCTGTAGTGCAGCAGCACATCCTGTTGTGGGCAGAGGCTCGCTCTGGCAAGTTGCAGGTACATTCATCACGTCAGGCAGAGTGTCAGCTGGCACGTCATACAGGGCTTGCTCTGCAGCAGTTGGTGACACGTAGTCTGGAGGCAGTTGGTCAGCCTCAGAGACAGTATGGTCTGTTGCAGGGGTATCTCTCAGTGCAGCATTGTCCCCGTCAATGGCAACCCACTCCTCTAGAGCATGACCATCAAAAAGTTCAATTAGTCAATCATCTGTGGGCATGTCAATCATCGGCAGCAGTGCAGTGTCGTCTCAAATGACGTTGCACTCAACGGTGATCAAGTGCTTGCAGGGCCAATATACTAATATTCCTTCGCTCTTGCTGCTATAGCTGATGAACTTCTCTTTGTCAGCACATGCATCAAGCTTCCATCAGTTCTCAATGCAGACCTAGATGGGGCATCCCCATTCATGCAGGTCCAACAGATCTGGTTTCTCACTGAATGCCTGTTTATATAGAGGTTTGGTTGCTAGTGACCTTCCTCCTGATGCAGTTCTAAAGCCACATGGCATGTTGCATCACAGTGGCCCAGAGGAATTTAGGGAGTCCTGTGGCCAATAGCATTGTGAGTGCACGTGTGATGCTCATGTGAAAAAAAACATTTCATGGTGCCATTCTGTGAAGATGAGTCATGGATCATCTTTTCATAATGTGTACCTTGCTTTGTGAGATGATCTTCAAATGTGAGGCTGGTGTGCTCACCACCTTGGTTGGAACAGAAAGTCTGTATTATAGAGACCCCCCGATGAACTTGGACAAATTTCTCATAGTTCACATATTTGTTGAAAGCTTCACTCTTGTGCTAGAGGAATGAGATGAGGACCTCATAGGTTGCATCATCCAATAATGTCATAGCATACCAATGTCTGGCAAGGGATGCAACGTGAGCAAGGCTGAATAGATCAGATGATACAAGTTTGCTGTAGATCATTGATTGAGGCCATGTGCATTCTTTCAGAAATGGCATGTGCCAGATTTTCACTTGGACACAAGCTCAGCAGAGTTCCATCTCCTAGATCAGATCATTGAGATTAATGCCAATGATCATGCCACGCTTGATTAGGGACTTTGCAGCATCAATTGACATCAGGAACCTTGACAATTTTCTGATTGATCTGCTACTGTCTGACAGCATCTGCTGGATCTTGCGTGAGTCAAATCAGAGGCATCAGACACAATCAGACACAATCAGACACTATTAGACACTATCAGATACTGTTAGCTAAATTGACGTGCAGATGCTGTCAGAGATGACTCAGAATGCTCTCAGATTTGTAAAAATTTCAAATATCAGAAATTCTGTTATGATATATAATTAGAGATGGATAACTCCTATAGCAGACAATAGGTGTCCACTCTTAAATGTATAAGCTAAATCAGATATGATCATTTGAAAAGTGGCTGCAGACAGATCAGACCTCATAAGCTCTATTAGATACTGTTAGACACTGCAGATCAATCAGAAAATTGTCAAGGTTCCTGATGGACATATGACCTAGCTGGCAATGAAGGTCAGCAGCAGACAGCATGAGATTGGCACTATGGTTGTCGACAGCTGCAATGGAAGCTAGTATATGTGCTGCGAGTGCATCCACAGGACTAGTAAATTTTTAGAGGTTGTTGTCATGCAGGATGCATGTGATGGTTTGTCCAGCGGGACTGCAAATCTGGCAATGTCCATTATGGAACATTGTCGAAAAGCCTGATGCGTCAATGTGGCTGATTGAAATCAGAGTAAATGCTATGCTCAGCATGTACAGTACATTCTTTAGGGTAATCCTGGTGACTGTGTCATCATTTGGGAAGGTAATAATTACATCACCGCAGCCTGTCACAAAGAAGACATGCTTGTTAGCAGTGATGATCGGTTTAGGTGCAATCTGATGGAAGTTCAAGAATTCTGATCGGAAAGAGGAGTAGTGGTGACTGGTGCCAATGTCGATGCATTGCATCAGGGCTGAGTCAGGAACCATGGCAGCTAGCACTGAGAAAGCAAAATGGATCTCGAGAGCAGCAGCCACATTTGCTGTACCTTTCCCATCACTGTCCTTGTCTTTTCTGCTGCTCTTGCTCTTCCTATCGGATCCCTGCCCCTCCTTTCTGCCTCCTTTCTGCCAGCAATTAGCAGCGCTGTAAAAATGGTGTCTGCAGTTCAAGCACTTGACATTGTTCTTCATGCTGGAGCTGCTGCCATTGCTGTTGCCACACATACCTTGGCTAGTACCACGCTTCTTCAGATCAGATCCCATGATGAGCACTGTATCGACCTTGTTGAGCCGGGCCTTGATCGCATAGTGATCAAATTTCTCATTGATGTGAGAAATGATGGTCATTGGCAGGATGGTCTTCCCAGTGATACAAGCAGCTGAGAGCATTGCTGAGAGGACATGATCATAGTCGGTGGAGAGCAAGGATAAAATTATGGCAGTGAAATTGGTATCAATTAGTTTAGCTCCCATGCCCACTAATTCTTCCTTCATGCGAAGCAACAAATCAAAGTGCTCACAGATGTCATCGCTGGGTTGACAGTGTGTCTCCTGGAGCCATTGCCAGAGATTGATTTGGACCATTTTGGTCTTGTCCTTGTATTCATTACAAGTATGGCAGACCATACTTTGTGTGCATGATCAAGATCTTGCATGCATGAAAGGAGTAATTTGGTGATCGTCGAGAAGATCTGTTGTTTGACGGTGTATTCCTGTTGGAGTCACTTGTCCCACTTCTCTTCGTAATCATCCAGTTGCTTGGTCATTGGATTGACATTCTTTTTATCTTTATTGAGTGATGTCAACAGTTCCTTTGGTTCCTTGGCAGTGCCTCTCAGATGGTGCATCAAACCTTTCACTCCGATCATGATCACAATGCAAGTTTGGGTATGGGAGGTATCTAAAATAATACCGAGCAGTCAGAACTTAGTGATAGAAGAATTCACTGCATTGATTATGTATCTAAAATGATACTGAGCAGTCAGGACTGCCCATGGAGTAAGTACATTAATAACCAATAAAAGAAGCATAGATCGCATACCTCAGTGATAGAAGAATTCACTAAGATAAACATCTTGCAAACTTGCACCTACATCAACAGCATGAGGGGCTGAAAGCAACTGTACAGTAGTGTACATAATCAATTTGGGCTCCAGGCCTGAAACATCTACTCTAAAGGTAAGGAACAAGATAAGATGAAAATCACACTTGGTGTGATTTGATCGAATGGACATTTGCCCCAATTTCAACAAAGGTACAGGCAGGTGACACACCTGCACATGGCAACACCATCTGAGAAATTAAAATTTTATATAGTCTAGTGTTCATTTATATGTCCTATCATAATGCTATGAGGTCTATCATCATCTATGTAGCTATCTTTCTCAACTATATAAGGCTATGATGCCTATCATGGCTTATATAACAGTAGTTAGACACTATATAGTGCTATATATTTCTGAGGGGCAGCTATAGCTGCTATATAAACTCACTGGCTTGCTATGGTCCCTATGGTCCCTATGATCCCTACAGTAAGTGAGGGATGAATGCTAATATTACTATGTCAAGTCAACCAGGTACGAAAGATATAAAGTCAAAATCAATTATATTTGTATTTAATATAGCTACTACTACAATTAAGGATACTACAATTTTAAACAGTGCACGCATGCAGTGGCACGCAGCATGCATAGGTAGAGTGACAAGGGCGCGGCAGGCGTGGGCAGCATGGTAGTCACGCACGCAGCATAGCAGGCCGTACACAAGGTACAGCAGGCCCGTGCGCGAGGCGTCGGGCCCATGCACGAGGTGCTAGGTCGTGCACGAGGCGTGAGAGGCGCTGCGGCGTGCGCACCGGCATCGGGCTGTGGCAGGCCTGTATGCGACATGCAGCATGTGTGCAAAAGACGTGGCACACGGCAGGCCCATGTGTGACGTATAGGGACCGTGTGCGAGGCACAGCAGGTGAGCGCAAGGCACGGGGGTCATGCATGAGGCGCTGGGCTGCCGAGGGCCCATCGTGGGGTGCGGGGCTGCTGCTGCATCATGCGCGAGGCACGATAGGGTGCGGCAGGGCACGACGGCGGGCGTGCTCAAGTCGTCGGGGTGCGATAGGCTCGTGCGCAAAGCACGGCAGGCATGGGCGAGGTGTTGGGGTGTGGTGGATCAGGTGGGCCCATGCGTGAGGTGCGTCAGACGTACGCAGAGCATGGGGCTTCCGGTGGCTCATGCGCAAGGTATTGCAGGGTGCGCTGGCTGTGTATGGGGTACGGCAGGTGTCGGCGAGGTGCAGCGTTGTGTCCACAAGGTAGGCAGGTGTCGGCGAGGTAGGGAGGCATTGCAGGAACTGGGGCTGCCGCGGGCTCATGTGCGATGCGTGGCGGGCATGAATGAGGTGCGGCGGGCATGGGCAGAGTGCGGCGTGTGTGGGCGAGGCATGGTGTGCGTGGGCGGGGTGCTAGCTCGTGCATGAGGCACCGGGCCCATGCACGACGCAGAGGCCTGCGAACGAGCACCAGGGCCCGCGTGTGTGTGCTGGTGTCTGCTGGCATGCCCGCGTGCGGCTGTGGCCATCCATCGGCCGTGCGTGCACTGGCGTGTGTAGCACCACATGGTTGCACGTAGTGAGTGGGTCCGTGCACGAGATGGGGAGGCAGCGTGCAGCGTGCCTGGCCTGTGCGTGAGGCAGCGCTGCCACGTGCGTCATCCAGCAGCCTGTATGGCGACGATGCCGGGGGTGGGTCGGTGAGGGCGAGATGGTGGCGAGAGACGGCGGGAGACGAGGCGATGGGAGAGGCATGGCAATGGGAGAGGCCCGCGAGGGCAAAAGGAAGTCGAGAGTATTGCTCGAATGAGCGATACTCTCTACGTTAGCACGAAGAAACGGTATAGAAGCTTTTTTTTTACTCACCTACAGTGCCCTCGGCATCCCGCTACCCCCCTTTGGTGTTCGCTTTGACAGGAGACGACAGAGGGAGGGGAGGAGGAGAGGGAGGGGAGTGGTGATCGAAGCTCGAGTTGAACATCCGAACTTCAACATGCGTTTCAGTGGTTCAGCCACTGAACATGCATGAGTTCGAATGTTTCCAACTTAGTAAATCAAATAAAATGGATACAAATCTAAGAAAAAGATGGTATGTGCAATTCATCATTATAATTCGATTGAATCAGCTAAGTAACCATCTACTGTACTACAGGCTACCAGGCAGCGACACGAACTTAACGATGTCTGCTGCCTTAGCCTCTGATGCAGCGTCCGACAGCACCCGGGCCGAGTCGCATTACCCGCATTTTGCATTTGGCACTTGTCACGTCTATATAAGGTGTGCGCGATGCGCTTCCTCTCTCTCTTCCCTACCACCATCATCTCTTGTCTTTTGTCAGTCTCTGCTTTTTTCCTTCAACTCTCTTATGTTCGGTAAGTGGTATGTTGTTGTTGTTATGTTGTTTTATTGTTCACCAACCTTATTGTTCTTTGTAGACTTTACATCTTCACTTTTATTTCCGTAGGTAAGTCTTATGTTTTATTATTATTTATATGTTTTATCTTATATACTGATTGTTGACTTGCAGATTATTTTCGCTTTTTTCCCCTTATCTTTGAAGTCAGTCATCTTATCTTTTATCTTATCTTTATCTTATCTTATCTTTTTATGTTTATCTTTTATCTTTTGTGTTTATCTTATGTTTTATGTTTTCTTTATCTCTTATCTTATCTTATTTTGTAGTGTATCATAGATTTCTTGTAATGTTTGTGGCAATTGTATTAAATGTGTTGTAATCAAATACTTTTTAAAATATAATGCCTTTGAATTTTCGATGTTTTAAATCTTTCAGATGTGTTGTAAGTATTGATGAGTTTATAGCATTTTTTGAGCAAAAATGTTGACATAGAGTAGATAGCAGTCTTATTAGCTAGATATAATATAATACTGGGGATATATCACATAGCTAACATAGATATGATAATCATCATATACTATGGCAACTATAGTAGCTATTGTTTTATAATAGATGACTATGATAGCTATGATAGCTATGATAGCCCTATATAAACTGTCTTGCTGCTATGATAGGCTATGTAGAAAAGGAGACTGCTATGGCCCTATCAGAGCTATATAGGCTATATAATGCTATATACCACTGTTAAATTTCTCAGATGACACAATGTGTGTATATAGTTGTACTGACTGACATGCTCACATTCAGCTGTAGCTATCTCTGAGCTGTCACTGGCCCATCCACAAGGTACATCGAGATGTGATGGACCAGCATAGGGTGTGGCCAGTGAACATGAGGCACAGTGGGCTGGCATGAGGTGTAGCAGGCATGCACGAAGCACTGGCCCTAGCACAATGCTACATGCCAAGTATAAGGCATGAGGTACAGGCCTGCATGCAAGATGTAGTGTACCTGTGCATGGTCATACAGTACATGACATGCCTACACAGGTGTGCTAACTGATGTGCTTGTGCATGGCTATGATCATTTATCAGCCATACATATGCTGGCATGTGTAGCATCTGAGCTCATGCATGAGATATTAGAGGCAGGGCATGGTGTGTCTGATCTATGTGTGAGGTAATTTATATACCTTCATTAATAATAAAAAAAGGAATCATTTTGCCATGCACAGCATTGGCCCTCTTTTCTCAAGTAGCATATGATGATTATCATAGCTATATTAGCTATGTGATATATCCTTAGTATCATATTATATATAGCTAATTAGATTACTATTGACTCTATATCATCTTTACCAATAATGTTACTCAAAAGATACTATAAACTTATCAATGAAATAGAATGATTATAGCATATCTGAGATATTCAAAACATCGAAAATTTAAAAGCATTATATTTCAAGTAATATTTGACTATAGTACTTTTACAAATATTACTAATGAATCTATGATACACTATAAGATATGATGAGACTATAAGATAAAGATAAAGATAAGATAAAGATAAGATAAAGACAAAACTTACTATCAAGATAAGAAAAAGTGAAAATGATCTACAAAAGAAGTCAACAAATTAGTATTACAAGATAAAATAAAAATATAAGGCTTACTTAAGAAAATAAAAGTGAAAATGCAAAGTTTGCAAAGAACAGTAGGGTTAGAAGCAATCAAACAATGTAGCAACATATCAAAGAAATTAAAAAAATGAAAATGCATAGGTCACAAATAACATAAGGTTAGAGACAATAAAACAACATGACAACTTATCAAACATAAGAAAGTCAGAGCAGAAGAGGAGAGATGACGAAAAATGAGAGATGGTAGTGGTAAGAAAGAGAGAGAGAAAGTGAGTCACGCACACCTTATATAGATGTGGCGAGCGGAGCACCAAATACGGATGATGTGACTCGGCCCGGACACTGCTGGACGCTGCGTCAGAGGCTAAGGCGGCAGACATCTTTAAGTTTGTGTTGCTGCCTGGTGGCTTGTAGTATAGTAGTCAACAATTTAGCTCATTCAATTGCATTGTATTGATGAAAAGTAAGTACGATCTTTTTTCTACATTTTATTATATTTGATTTGATTTACTAACCTCGAGACATTCGAACTCATGCACATTTGGTGGCTGAGCCACTGAAATGCATGTTGAACTTCAAATGTTCAACTCGTCTCTCACCACCACTCCCCTCCCTCTCCTGCTCCCCTCCTCCATCCTCTTCCATCAAAGTGAACAGCGAAGGAGGATAACAGGATGATGAGGGCCCATCAGGTGAGTAAAAAGAATTTTCTATTGTTTCTTCATACTAACTTAGGGAGTATCACTCATTCGAGCGATACTCTTGCTCTTATCCCGTCCACTCACCTCCCACCACCGCCTGTCCCCCGTTGACCCACCCTCGAGTCCACCACCATACCACGTCGACCACCCCAGACTCCGTTGTCACACACACCATGCATGATGCACATCAGGAAAAACCGCAAATCCATCAAACACGCTTACCGATCATCAGAAGTTTGATGGGCGCTACTGATGTCAGATTAGCGCTACTGATCTAGACTTAGTGATGTAATAGAAGAATCATGACCACTGTAATTTAGCCGTAGCTTCTGTAGCACGTAATTATGCAAGGCACATTTTGATCAAGGAATCTGTAGACGTCATCTACCTGCTGTAGCTATGATGCGCCTGCTGTAGCTGTGGTAGACAATGTATTAACATGCATTATATCATTGACTTTAACTATTCTATGATTCTTATGTACATATACCATTAGTTAGCAGCATAAATATGATATATATGATCAACTCTTATAAGTTTACTTAAGACTGTATAGAGTTGAGTGTTGCCGCATTGTATGAGCAGCAGGACGAAGAATGTTGCCCAAATATAGGCATGATTTGTCGTCTTAAGCTGGCTGTACTGGAGCGCCGTGACTCAACAAGTCAAAACATTGAAGTCCTGTCTCAAGGTATGTTCACAGTGTGTATTGATACTAATGCATATGGAATTATAGGTTCTACTACTGCCCTTGCCTCTGGGCTTTGTATCTGGGCCTTGGCTCCAAAAAAAAGGTTCTAATAGGTACGTCAAATAATCTTCTGAATCATAGCACAAATGTGTCTCTCCAGACCTCAAACCTTTGTCCATTTGCACGATCTTGGGTCGTTCGAATCGTGCGGATCGTAGCTTTCGAACGAGCCCACATGCGAGGCGTTTGGATAAGTATTAGGTGAGTTACCTGCCTTATTCTGATAGGTACTTACTGATAGCAGGATCTTGGCATAGCGCAACGAGCAGGGAATGGATCGGCTCGTGTATAGGCTTGTTCGAACGCTATGATTCATAGCTTTCGAACAAGCCTACATACGAGTCGATCCAACCAGCCGTTGCTCCGCAGCAAGACATTCTCTCCTCCTGGTAAGGCAAAATTCGCCTTTTAGTGAATTTGTCATATCTCGGTCAATACAGTACGTATCGACGACGTTTTAACAGTTTTGGAAAGGGCTAATCCATACCTTTCCAACAAGCCTACATACACGTCGATAGGACCAGGTAGCGCCACGAAACAGCAAGATCTCCTGGATGATGTGGCAAAACGTGTTTTTGCCATATCTTGGGATATATTGTACGTATCACAGCTCTCTTAGGCTCGACTGAAAGCTCTGATTTGTAACTTTCGAACAAGCCCTCATGCGTCCATATTGGTGGACATTTCATCGCGCAAGGGACAAACTTGTCCTATCATCCCTCCTCCTAGGCGAGTTTTTTTCACTTTCTCAAATCTCCATCATTTTCTATGATCTTAGGCTTATTTTGCTCACACAATGCAGGGCTTTCATTTTATTATATTAATCAGGTAAGTACTGGACGTGTGGTACTGCAATATTGATACCTCTGATTTCTTAGGTGTCACCTGGGACGTTCCCACGCCCTCGGCAGAGCGGCACAGAGCAGGACGAAGAATCATGCCCAAATTTGGGCATGATTCTTCGTCCTCCCAGGGTGGCAGGGCACGGTGCGGGTGGGGCTCGTGCGCAAGACGACACAGGCACGGGGAGACAGCAAGAGTGCGCAGGAGGGGTATGCGCATGCAGAAGGGGTGCATGCATGTGGGGGAGGCAGCGTGGACACGCGCAAGGCAGCGCCGGCGTAAGGGAAATGGCACAGATGTGCGCGAGGTGGCGCGGGTGCAGGCGAGGTGGCACGGACGCTCATCCTCCTAGGGTGGCAGGGCACAGTGTGGGTGAGGTGCAGTGCAGTGCAGGTGGGGAGGGGGCACACTGGGGGGGCATGCAGCACAGTGCATGAGCGAGGCGCAGTGTGGTGTGGATGTGGCTACAGGTACGGCACGGTAGATGGGCATGCGGGTGAGGCACGGCATGGTGGACAGGCATGCAGGTGAGGTGTGGTACAGCATGGTGGACATGCATGCAGGTGAGGCACGGCACAGCGGGCAGGTGCACGCATGCGTCGGATGCATGGGGTACAGGTGCGGGAGTGGGTGCAAGGTGGTGCATACAGTGGATGTGCACACATGCATGGTGCAGTGACATGCACATGGGTGAGGTGTGATGCAGTGGACAGGTGTGCAGGCATGGCATAGTGCAGCGGACGTGCGATACTCTCAGTGTTAGCATGAATAAATGAAAAGATTTTTTTTTTACTCACCTGCTGGGTCCTCATCATGCTATAACCATCTGCCGGCATTTGATTCCATACGAAAGGGGGAGGGAGGGAGGAGGAGAGGAGAGAAGGAGGGGAGTTGAGGGTAGCAGCTGCAAGATGAATGTTATTGATGAACTTTGATGTGCGTCAAGTCATTCACCACCAAACATGTGCAAGTTGGAATGTTTCTAATGTAGTAAATCAAATAAAATCAGGATAAATCTGAAAAACCACCAGTAGCTATATTTCATTGATTCAATTTGTTTGAATCACAGAACTATATAGCTACTGTACTATAAGCTACTGGACAGCAACACGAACTTAGTGAAGTCTGTTGCCTTAGTCTCTGATACAGCACCCGGCAGCATCCGGGCCGAGTCACGGCAGCTGCATTTTGGGCTCCGCTCGCCACGTCTATATAAGGCATGCACGACGCACAACCTCTCTTTCTTTTCAACCCCCATCATCTCTTCTGTCATTGACTCGAGCTTTGTGCATGGTGTGTCTTCCTTTTTCTTATTAGTAATCTTTATGCTTATGTCTGTTCTTACCTTACTATGGGTATGTACCTTTTCGTTTCTTTTTTTTTTTTTTTAATTTTTTGGTAAGTCTTTGCTTATAGCCTTTGATACCTCACTAACTAGCTTTTACTAGTACTTGTTAGATATATAATATTGCTTTTTTTGTGATGTTTGTAATGTTTGTTCTTTTTTACAGTCTATGCTCTTGAATCCTCTTATAGTGTAGTCTCATATAGTACGATGTATTTGTATTTGCTAGTAAATAAATTTGATTGTTGTTTGTTTGAACCCTTATGAACTGCATAAGAATTTTTTGTTGACTTAGATGTTATATTGAGTTAGTCAAATTTGAAGACCTGCAAATATAACAGGCTGCATATGTGCAATAAATCTATTGTAACATGGATGGACTACTGTAGTTGTGGTAGCACATTATAGCATCTGTAGAAGATTGCACATTATGGAAACTTGACTTGTCTACAGTAGCAAATCTGTACTACAGTGAACTACAGTAGACAATATCTATCTACAGTAGCTACAGAAAATAAGAAGAGTCCTACAGACACTACTGCAACTACTCTGGCTACTATAGCTACTGTAGCCAGCGGTAGTTTGCGATAGTACATACGGTTTTTCCTGATGCACCGGCACCCTGTCGTCTTGTGCGTGGGCCAGGCATGCCGTTGCCTCCTTGTCTCGCACATGGGCCCAGGCACTGCATGCAACCCCATCATGCTGCGCATGCCAGCGCATGTTGTGCATGGTCATGTGAGGTATGCTTGCAGGCAGGCCTTGTACCTTACACACAAGCCAACACCCTGCGGATGCCTGTCGTACTCAGGTACGGGCCTATACCAGCGCAGCATCCCGTGCATGCTTGCAGACCTGCACGCATGCTCGCCGCCCCTCATCCACGTCCACCATGCCTCTTCACGTCCACCACGCCTCTGTCATGCCCACCACGCTGCCACCACGCTCGTTGCTCCTCATCCATGTCTGCCACGCCTCTCCACGTCCACCATACCTCTCACACCTGCCATGCTGCCACCATGCCTGCCATGCCTTTCACACCTGCCACACTGCCACTATACCTGCCATGTCACCACTACGCCTGCCGCATCTCGCCGACGAGTCTGTGGCACTCCCATGTCCCACAGTGCCTCACATTTCACAACACCCTATGCCCTGCAACACCTCACTGCATGTCACGCATGAGCCCGCAGCAGCCTGATGCCCAGGGATGCCTTATGCCCAGCGACAGCCTGTCGTACCTCGCATACCTCACCGTGCATCCACCATGCTTTGCACCCACTTGTCGCATCCCGCACCGGCTCACTGCACCTGCCGCACCTCGCGCTCAGGCCCGGTGCATTGCACACACCTGCTGCATGGCACCTCGCATATGGATTCGCCATCCACATGGCCACTGCGCCTCCCACGCCTCGCCCATGGCTGCCGTGCCTTCCGCATGAACTTAGCACCTCATGTATGGGGCCCACTATGCCCTATGCATGACTGCTACCACGTGCACGACTATTGCGCCATGCATGCCTGTCACGCCTCGTGTGCATGTGTATCTTGTCCGTGGGGCATGCGTTGTTCATATTAGTAGTGTACTTGATTGTACTAGTACATCAGGAACCCTTTCAGTCTTCTTAGTCACCTTGTTGATCTGGTTTTGATCTGGTATTCATAGTTTCAGACTCTGATCTGAAAAAAGGCTGACCAGACTGGCCAGAAATCTACCTGATCTCAGAAGTCCTCCTGTTTCTAGATGAACCAGCTCACATATTAAAAACCAGATAAAAATCAGAATAAAAGAATTAGATCAGACAAGTCAGACCAGACAAACCAGACAAGTCAGATCAGACCAGACAAGTCAGACCAGACAAACCAGATAAGCCAAACTAGACCAGAGAAGTCAGACCAGACCAGACAAACTAGACAAGCCAGATCAGATTAAACAAGTCAGACCAGACAAATCAGACAAGCTATATCAGACCAGACAAATCAGATCAGACAACCTAGATAAGTTGAACCAGATCAGATATAAAGTCAGATCAGACAAGTCAGATCAGATATCAAGTCAGGTCAGATATAAAGTCAGATCAGACAAGTCAGATCAGATATTAAGTCAGATCAGATATAAAGTCAGATCAGACAAGTCAGATCAGACAAGCCAGACTAGACTTAATTTTAAGATCAGATTTAATTCTCAAATCAGACTCAAACAGATCAGAATAATGACAGCAGCTCTAAATTCTGCAAATCAGGGTATAAAATCAACCAAACCCCATACATAAGACCCAAAAGATATGCATAGCAAGAAAAAGCATGAAAAATCATGAAGAAGTAAGAGAGAAGTAAAATTAAAGAGATTTAGCAAAGTAATAAAGAGGTAAGAAAGAAGGAAGATTAAAAAGATTTAGCAAAGTAACAAAAAGAGCAATTGAGAAGAGTGATGATTAAAGAGAATGTAAAGAGAAATTTCAAAAAGGACAGACCATGAGAGATAAATCATTGAAAATATGACAAGACAATCCTGCATCTAAGCATTAGCAAAACCCTTAAGACGATTGCGACGACCAGAAGCTGCCTTTGCTGAAGCACTAGAAGGTATACCAGACTTGGGAGCACACAAATACTTAGCCAAATCACCCTTGATGAGTGTCCACTTCTCCTCTGAGATCTCCAATGCAATCTCAGCATAATCTTCAGTTGCACCACCCCAGAGTGATTCAGAAAATTGACCACTGATTTTAGATTGCAGAATAGCATCATCACCATCAGGATCTGGCTGAAGCCACATGGTCAAAGCTCGCTCCACCTAAGAAAAAATCAGAAAAGCAGAAATAAAAACAAATTAAATCATACTGCAGTTGCTGCAAGTGCCAAAGCACCCACAGGAATGGCTGTCTGCTGGTTCTTCTGAGAAACAGTGTTGAGACGGTTGAAATGAGCATCTGCCACTGTGCGCAAGATCATCTGACTCATCCACATTCTACGAAGGACCTACAAATATAAAAATTAGCAAAATGACACTCAGAAAAATAAAAACATACTCCAGAACCATTGGGCCTCCTCTTGAGCCCTGCAAACATGAAAGGTGCAATGGAATCATTACCCTGAGTTGTCATGCCCAGCCAGTATGCGGCAAATGCCTCCTTGCTATGCTTGGTCGCACTGGCCTTGTCGCTAGCCCAGTAAATATCGGACACAGCCTCGATTGCTTTATTACCAAACTCAGTCCTCCACTCATACATTCTCTGCTTGAGCTATATCAAATATTGTGTCAGCCAAGAAGCACATAATAAAGATACAACTTACCAAGAGGAAGACATGATCGTGCTTTGAAAAGTCACGAGGATGGTCAGGAAAGAGCTTGTTCCAGAGCCTTTGTGCCTTCTGAATGAATCGGGGATCATCGAGGTCCCAGATGTTGCTGCAACACCCCAGATAATCATGGTACATCACCACATACTTCTTGTGCCACGTCTCGAGGGTACCAGGTGGCAGAACAGCATTTGTAATCTTGATGCTGCCCACCACAACAGCTTCTTCAGCATCAGAACCCTCTTGCGAAGCAGCATGTTCATCTGCAAGAGTATTCTAAAATGGACAAGAATTAATATAATAGCACAGACATCAGATATCACTCACTGTATTAGCCTCATGAAGATCAATTTGCTCTAAAGGTGTGCCAAAGGTAATATTTGTACGATGTGGGTCCTGTCCATGCCACTGTGTAGGCGAAGTTGTCAAATTGAGTGTTGCAGAGTGCTTGCCATTGCGTGTGTTAGTCGAACGTGATGCTAATGGGCCTGGTGTGCGAGGAGAGTGCTCAAGAACACCTGTATGGAGGGCCTTAGAGCTTGAAGGACCGGCACGCAATGTCGAAGGACCGGCGCGCAATGTCGAAGGACCGGCATGCAATGTCGAAGGACCAGCATGCAATGTTGAAGGACCAGTGTGCAATGTCGAAGGACCAGCTCGTGATGTTGAAGGGCCTGCTCGTGATGTCGAAGGGCCTGCTCATGATGCAGGTGCTGGTGTATGAGGGTGGTGTGCTGGTGTGCGTGTAGCGAGCTGCGAGATTGTTGGTGGAAAGTCCTCATCATTGGATTGTTCCATTTCATCCTCGTAGGTGACCAGAGCAGCCTCAATGTCCTCCTATAAGATAGCATTAGTATATAAACAATGTCATGATTAGTACATACCTCATTTTGAGTCAAAAGTTGCGAAGAGTCTGTCTCTTCGAACGACGCAGATGGATGGCCTGTGCAAGTAAGCACATATTCAGAACTGCCCACCTCATGGAACAAGGTGGACGGCAACATAGCACAATGCATGGAAAGTGTCGACTTACTGTTCGAAGGCCCTTTGGATGGACAGGACTCTGTAGCTGAGGGGACCGATGTGGTCTTGCCACATTGCTGCTTGCCTGTGGGAGCAGCAATTTGATAAGACACATCCGTCTCGTTACACGAGACGGACGGCTGGATGGAAGAACCAATCAATTACTTACCATAAGTATGTTGTGGTCCACGACTCGAAATAGATGTTTCATGTTGCGCAGTGTCCCCCTCATCAAATGAGGCAGACGGACGGGCATTCGTGGCTGAGCGGACAGAGGTGGTCGGGGCATACAGCTGCTCGCCTGTGCCAGTAGAAACGTAAGAGATGTCCACCTCGTCTAATGAAACGAATGGCTGAAAAAAAGTAATAGTAAGATATATTACTCACCGAAAGCATTTTGCTGTGCCTCGTCGAAAGAGACAGACCGAAGATCCCTAGAGTTGACAGAACTGTGTGCTCTGTGAGCAGGTCGAGGTCGAGAAGGGCCCGCGTCGTGGAAAGAGGTAGGCTGAGTGCCTCTATTGCCCAAGGCACGGGCAGGCTGGATCCTGCGGCTCGAATGCACCAGAGTCCTGGATGCTTCAGGAGCTTGCTGTTGTGCCCTGGGAGCCGAATATGATCGAGAATTGCCTGCATTATCGAGAGATGCAGGCTGGGGGGCTGTGGGATTTGTCGTATGGTGTGGATGCCCTGCGCAAGTCGAATTAAGTTGGGATGGGGTCATTTCATTGTCAAATGGAAGCTGGGAGCCTCCGGCATCCTTTGCACATTGTTGCTGGGCTCCGCGAGCCGTGGTGACTCGAGACGTGCCCGCCTCATGGAGAGAGGCGAGCGGAAGTGCTCCATCGGTCTTGGCACATTGCTGTTGTGCTCGACGAGCTGAATGAGGGCGAGAAGAGCCCGCCTCATCGAGAGAGACAGGCTCGGGGGCTGTGGGGTCCGCCGCACGCACTTGCTGGGCTCCACGAGCCATAGTGGCTTGGAATGTGTCTGAGTCGTCGATAGAGGCAGGCGCGGGGGCTATGAAGTCCATCCCGTGTTGCTGTTGGTCGGCACGACACGTGAAGCCTAGTTGTCGAGTCGCAAAAGACACAGAACAACTCGAATTGCCCGTCTCGTCGAAAGAGACAGGCTGATTCGAACGGTAGGTATCCTGGCCAAGTGTGTGTGCGTGACGATCTTGCACAGCTGTGCAAACTAGAACGTTCGCATCCGGGTCGGGGTCGTCGTACACGACATCTTGATTGAGGTCTTGGAATGGAATAGGGCCTGCTTTGTCAAAAGAAGCCGAGTTTTGATGGTGTAGGGTGTCGGATGCACCATACTTGCATGCAGAAGGGTGCTGGGAGGAACAGAAACACGAAACATTAGACGTTTCAGGTGTCGACATGGGATAGGGAGGAGAGAGGCGGGTGTCGACGTCGTGGATCACCACGGCAATGCTGGGGGTCTAAGTGAAGCCAAAGTACATGAGAAATAGACATAGCAATGAGAAGATTAAAATGCACCTGGATGCCTGATACCCCACGTTCTTCGTGCTCTGCAAACCACATCATCTCATCCTCTGATTTGAAAGCTGCTGTTGCTGCAGCCTGCTTACTGATGTTATAGCACGCAGCCATTTGGAGGCTCGAGATCTTGGTCATCTTGCATGAGGGTTTACTGGCAGCACTTGGGACATGCCAGTCGCTCTTGATCCCGGTCATTTTCGGCCTGCAAGGCATGAGGGTGAGCATGGGGGGAAGAGACGCCTGATCAGGATGATAGGCGCCAGCATGGTTGATCAAGACTCACTTGTCAAACGACTCCGACCTTGCCACACCCTTACCTTTCGCTTGCCACCTTCGTCCTTTCTCCTCCTCATCTGTCTCCTCCATCTCCGTATCGACCTCCATCTGTTCTTCGCTGTCTTCATTGCCTGTTTCGTTACCCTCGGTCTCGACTCTCCGATCATCCGGATCATAATCGGGATCACACACGGAATCGTCAGTCTCTTCGTATTGAGGTACGAATGTGGCCTGTTCGTCGAGCAGGTCGTTTTCGAAAGAACCTGGTGCCCAGGTAAGTTGCAGTAACATTAAATAATGGTTTTTTCTTTACTCACCATGATGTTCTCTGTCTTCACTGGCAGGCACATCACCTTGGCCATCATCTGAAAAATCTAATTTTTATATAGCAAAAGGGCAAGCTATGGGTTCTATAGGTGAGCTATAGAGCCTATGACTTTCACTTGTCAAACTATATAAACCTCTGAGAGCTGCCATAGCCTCCATAGTAGACAGCATAAAATACATAGCCTCTATAGCTAGCAGTATTAGATACATAGAGCTATTCTACTGAGTATGGGGAGCTATGGCTCCTATGATCACTATATTGACTATGTTAAGTCAGATAAGCACCAAAGATTTCGAGTCAGATTTTTTAAATTTGAGAGATAGGATATATTGCAAACAAGTCTACTACATTACAGAAGTAAGTAATTGACTAAATACCCTCATACACATGCACAAAGACATGCGCAGATAACGTGGCGCCCATCGTCGCGGCCGGCCATGCGTAGTCAACAATGTGCGCGTGCCGTCGCCAGCATGCATGACACTGCGCGCACAGACGGCCGCCTGCGACTGTGCGCGCGCCGCGGCCGGTGTGCAGGGGCTCGCACGCGTAGACGAGCTGCCCGCAGCTGCCCGCGCGCGCGTGTGCGCTGGTGCAGTCGTGCGCGCCGTCGCCGGCATGTCTTGCCTCGCGCACGGAGACGGCACCATGCGTGGTCGCGCGCGCAGATGCCGCCGTACGTGGCTGCCTGCATCGTCATTGCGCGCGTGCGTTGGCACGGTCAAGCGCGGCCGGGCGCGTGCGTTGGCAGGGCGCGGTTGTCACGCCGTGCGCAGGTGTGTGCATGTGCTGGCACGGCCGTGCGCGCGCAGTCGAGGGCCTGCGTGGCCGCGCGTTAGCAGGCCAGGCCGTGCAGCCCACGCGCTGGTGGACCCGTGCGCGGCTGCCTCGCTGTGCGTGCGTATACGCACTGGTGCCGTCGCCTGCGGCCGTGTGGGGGCGGGGCGATGCCGTATGTGGCAGCCCGCCCGCTGGCGGGGCCGTGCATGGCTGCCCGTGCCGTGCGTGCGTAGGCCGGTGCGGTCGTCGGTGTGCGTGCGCGGCTGTGCTGGTGCGCGTCCATGGCGGTGTGCAGGCAGGGCGAGGCCGCGAGAAAGCGGGGTGGGGCCGCGACCATCCGCGCGTTGGCAAGGCCGGGCGCAGCGGCCTGCGTTGCGTGCGCGCATACGTGCTAGCGGGGTCGTCTGCAGCCGTGCGTACGCAGTCGCCGGCGTACGTGGACGCGCGGGGCCGTACGCACGCAATCGCTGGCGTGCGTGGGCGTGCGGGCGTGACCGGGGTCGCATGAGGATGTGGGCATGGCTGCGGCTTGGGGCGTTGCAGCGAGGGTGTTGCGTGGGCGTGGTAGAGGATGAGCGCACGTCGTACGACGATTGGTCGAGCCTCGTTGCCGTGGCAACGAGGCTCGTCGACAGCATCGTCGACGGCGATGTCGAGGGAGTTGCGTGGGGTGCAGTGGGTCGTGGGCCGGTCGCGGAAGGATACGAGTATCGCTCGTTTGGACGAGCGATACTCGTTTTATTAGCACGAAGACAAAAAAAAAAAATATGATAGTTACTCACCTGGAGGCCCTCAGCCCTCCTGCTCACCCTCTCGACCGTTGACCGACGCCGTGTGCTGCTTGTGTGAAGGAAGAGGGGACGGGAGACGAGGGGAGACGAGGGGAGACGAGGTGGGAGATGGAGAGAAGAGACTCGCACCAAGTTGCGCGTCGAGCCACAGCATTCGACTCGCGCGGCTGGCGGTTTCGAGTGCAACAAATCGAATTAAATCTTATAAAATCCGAAAAAAACAAAGAAGATAATTTTTATTTGTTTTCGCACAATGAATGAGCTACATATGTATGTACTCTACTCTAATCTCTTGCGCAGCGAAGCCAACATAGTGAGATCTAATGGCTAGCCTCGGCGCGGCATCCGGCAGCCACATTTCGGGCCCCGCCGGACAGATCCGAACTCTGCGTTTATAACGCTCGCACGATGCGCGTTCTCTCTTGTTTCTCAACCACTATCATCTCCTCTCAATCTCTCGTCTGCCTCTCTTCGGTGTTTCTCTTAAACTTCTTTGTCTTCGGTAAGTATCATCTATTGTTCATGAGTACTAATATATTAATGTATTGATTCTTAGACTTAAATTTTCGCTTTCTGTCTTTTATAAGTAAGTCTACTCTTATGTTTGTTGTAGCTTATGCTGATGATGTGGCACCTTTGATAGACTTATTTTTCGACTTTTCTTATACTTGGTAAGTCTTGTGTTGTTCAATCTAGTTAACTTGACTGATATTTGTATCTTAGATTTATATTTTAATAGTTTAGCATGTTATTTGTATTTACATGTGATTTCAAAATATAATATTTTTAAATTTTCGATGTTTTGGTTGTTTGATATATTATTAAAGTAGTCTATTAAGGGTATAGAACTTTCAAATTTTAAAGCATCTTATAGCAGATCTAAGTTATATATGAAGCAGAGACAATATAGACTAGATAGGAATCCTAATTGGCTAGATATAATATAGTAGTGAATATATAGAACATAGCTGATATAACTTTGATAGCAATCATAGCTATGCCTTATGCTCTGATAGCTATCATAGCTATTATAGCTAGGCATAGCTATCTTATTTGACTACATAGCTTACCATAGACTGCCCTTTAGCTATGAGGTCCTATATATAAAAGAGGATTGCTATGGAACTATGGCTTCTATATAAGCAATATAGGGCAATATAGCAGTGGTATATTTTTCAGATGATCCTCGTCAAGCATATTGTTATCGGAGGAATCTGGCACCTCGGTGAGTTTCAAATGATGTTCAATAATGGTTCTGTACTTACAATCAACTGACTTCCTCACCAGACTTTCCTCATACCGAGCCTGCCAGTCCTCGAGGTCTTCTCGAAGACTCCTCGCAATCGCCTGCCATTCCACGATAGCTGCGAGCTTTGCAGCCTTATCGGCCTCGAAATCCTCTTTACTCCATCCCTCCTTACTCTTCAACATCCCGATATCCTCTCCAGGTTCCTCATCTCCTGCTGTCTGTGTGAACAAGACTTTGTTGGCTACTGTTGGATTCAGGGCACTGCAGGTAAGCAAAACATAATACTTGATGGTATCGAGTGACTCACCTTTAGTCCCAGTACTGTTGGCGCCTTGCCCACGCCTGCGTTGATCACCGCGCGGACGTTGAACTGGACCCGAGGCAGACCGAGCCTTGGTACGAGCACTTCTACATGGCCTTGGGTCTGCGCCGTGCATAGTGGCATCATCAGCCAGGAGCTCAGCTTCTGATCGGTGCTTCTTGCGTGCAGGCTTGGACACAGCTTCATCTTCAGAGGAGTTGTATTGGTGAGCTGCCTTCTTGCATTTTGCTCTCGACATGACTGATGATAGATGCAGGACCAGTACGAGAGAGGAAGTGTGTGGTAGCCAAGTGGAGACAGCTGGCAACACTCGGCTTCGGCAACAAAGTCCTTGTGCCTCTCCGTGCCCCAGACCCTCTGTGCCCCAAGTCACACGCGGTCATGCACACATTTGCCGAGGTCGCGCTCGGTCCTCCTGACCACAAGTCGTGTTATCACTGGTGTTGCTTTGGCCCTTCCGTGTTCGAGACTTGGTGTCTATATCTTGCTATTTTCTTGGAGTCTCACAACAGCACAGACATATTTGTCTTGATATATTCTACTCTCTTGTGATATCAAGTGGAGTCTTTGACAGTTGAATTGTGCTCTAATTGCTATCTGCATGAAGTCTGGTGCAATTGTGTATAAGCATTTGATTGTCTTGATATATTCTGCCTTTCTGTGGTTTCAATTGGATCTCTCACACTTTGGACATCTGTGGTTGCTTTCTGTTTATCAACAACTCAGGTGAAATATCATCTGCTTGCTATTAAAAAATCATAGCTCGATCTTGCAGGAGCCACCGTGCTCGTGAATATGCCTGCCCAATGCCTACATCTGTATGGTGTAGGCGTGGCTTTATTACATCTTGGGGACTTGCACAGCATATGAATGCAGTTCATCCAACTTTTGCACATATGAATGTCACAAGTTGGGAGGCATCTCCATTGACTCTGGACAGTAATTCAGAGGATAATTATGATAATATAAAATCAGGAGCTTCTGGACTTGAAGTTGATACACATCCTCTACTTGACGGCACTTCTTGTGATGAAAATGGAGATGACCTTGTCCCTGGTGCTGCACCTTGTGGCCTCTCAGAGCCTAAGGCACATAATGACTGGTCTCCATTTCAAAATCGAGTTGAATTTCAAACAGCTGATTTATTGTTTCGGCAAATACAAATCTCAGAGAATAATCATGATGATCTTATGGACTTGTAGGCTGCACAAAATGGGGGAGATCCACCTTTTGCAAATGTGCATGACATGCATAGTGTTATTGATGATATTCAATTGGGTGATGCACCTTGGCTACATTTTTCTGTAGAATATAATGGCAAGAGACCAAAGAAAAAGGTGCCAAAATGGATGAAAAAAATGTATCATGTTTGATATCGTGATCCACGCACAGTAATACAAAATCAACTGGCAAATCCTGACTTTAAAGGTGAAATTGATTATGCTCCAAAATGTCAATTTAAAAATGGAAAAAGGCAATGGACAGACTTTATGTCAGGAAACTGGGCATGGCATGAGGCTGATAAGATTGCTCAAGATCCAAATACTCATGGTGCTATGTTTGTGCTTTTGATTATGGGCAGTGACAAAACTATAGTGTCAGTGGGTACAGGCAACAATGAATATTATCCACTTTATGCTTCTATAGGCAATGTGCATAATAATGTTCGACGAGCTCATCGTGATGCTTTGACTGTTATGGGCTTTCTTGCTATTGCAAAGACAGATCGCAAAAGTAGAAAGTCAGTTCCATTTCGTAGATTTAAATGACATCTTTTGCATGAGTCTTTGAAGGCAATCTTAGCACCTTTGCATTCAGGCATGACTATACCTGAGATAGTTCGGTGTCCTGATGGGCATTTGCGTTGTGCCATTTATGGACTTGGTCCTTATATTGCAGATTATCCTGAGCAATGTGCTCTTTCTTGCATGATTCAAAACTGGTGTTATGAATGTAACAATAGATCAGCTCACTTGGATGATGATCCTTGTGAGAAAAGAAGTCATGAGAACACTTGTCAATTACATCAGTCTAAAACAAAAACAGAGTTATGGTCAGAATATGGCATAGTGCCAGAGATAATGGTAAATATTATTATTGTTATTTTAACATCTGAGTCTAATTTGTCTTTAAATAGCCATTTACATATTCATTTCCTCGAGCAGATATCCATAGGCTTATCTCTCCAGATCTGTTGCATCAGATAATTAAAGGCACTTTTCATGATCATCTTGTGATTTGGGTTGAGCAGTATCTTAAAAAAGTTCATGGCAAAAAAGCTTCTGAAGTGATTGCAAAGATGGATCGAAGACTTGCAGCTGTGCCATCTTTTTCTGAGCTTCGTAGATTTCATGATGGACGTAGATTTGCACAATGGACTGGAGATGATTCCAAAGCCTTGATGAAAGTGTTTTTAACTGCCATTGATGGTCTTGTTCCATCACAGATGGTCAGATGTGTTCGAGCATTTTTGGACTTTTGTTATATTGCACGTAAAAATACAATTGATGAGGATGATCTGGATGCTATGGAAGAAGCCTTGGAGATATTTTGGACCGAACGTCAAATTTTTGTAGATGCTGGTGTATGCCCTGATGGAATTTCTTTGCCTAGACAGCACTCTTTGAAGCATTATCGAGAATGGATTGAGGAATTTGCTGTTCCAAATGGCTTATGTACATCTTTGACTGAGGCCAAACACATAAAAGCTGTAAAAGAGCCATGACGCTGGTCTAGTCAATTTGAAGCTCTTGGACAGATGTTAATAACAAATCAAAGATTAGACAAGCTTTCTGCCTGTTTAAATGATTTTGTTCATCGTGGCATGTTAGACAAACCTCTTGGAATGCATATGAAAGAATTAAATGAGGAATTAGAAGCTCAAATCTTTCCTTATACATCTAAAACCTTAAAAAACAACCATATTGTAGAGATTGATATTGGAGAAAATTCACATATTATGGTTAATGTTGTTCTTGCTAAAACTAGAAAGTCTGGATATCCTAGAAGAGTAGATGATTTAGCTGAACACATTCAACTACCAGAACTTTCTGATATGATCCGTCGCTTTTTATATGATCAAAAACATGCAAATGAGCATAAGACCTCATCAGAAGTTGATATATCAGAATGTCCTATCCCACCACACAAGATTGATATCTTTCATTCTGCCACTGCTACATATTATTCACCTAATGATATGTTTGGAAAATCAGGATATCGTCAACATCATATTCGATCAAATGATTCTTGGAGACATGAAGAATTTCCACGTCGTGATTGTGTTTATGTTGAGAGTAATCCTGATTTGCCAGGAATGAGAGGATTATTTGTTGGACAAGTTCTAATGTTTTTTTCTTTTGAACATCAAGAGATAAAATATCCATGTGCTCTTATCAAATGGCTCACTCCAATAGATGATAAGCTTGATGAAAATACTGGTATGTGGATTGTAGAATAGGAAGTAGATAAAGATGGAGACAATGTTTGCTCAGTAATTCATTTGGAAAGCATTATTAGAGGAGCACATCTAATTGGAGTATGTGGAGATACATATCTTCCTCCTGACTTTGAGCACTTTTATACAATGGAAGCCTTTTCTAAGTTTCATGTTAATAAATTCTCTGATCATCATACTTATGAGACTGCTTTCTAATAGTACTAGTTAGTAGAGTATTTCAATCTATCTTGTACTTGTACTATAGTTTATAGAGACTGATTTGAACATAGCTTTCAACTGTCAATATACTAGTAGTACTACTAGTAAGGATGTTGAAATGATATCTACTTTAACTTATGTACTAAATACTAGTAGCTTATTAACTTATTAAGCTTGAATCATCACATATAACACTTCAAAGCTTACTAAACTTGAATTATCACACATGACACTTCAAAGTTCATTAAACTTGAATTATCACACATGACACTTCAAAGCTCACTAAACTTGAATTATCACACATGACATCTACTAGTACTCATAGTTCATCTCATTAAGCTTTATGCAATATCTGAAAATCTGTCTAATGTCTATCTAATATCTGATTTTTGCTAGCTACTATCTAACTGCTCTTTAACCTCTGTGCAACATCTGAGAATCTGCTTGACATCTAAAAGACATCTGGCTTCTGTCTGACTTTTGTCTGATTTATATCTAATATCTGAGAATCTATCTACTATCTGAGAATCTATCTACTATCTGACTTCTATCTGGCTTTTGTCTGGCTTCTGTCTGACTTTTGTCTAGTTTCTGTCTAACCTGGGAAAAATGGGCCGATGCTTCACACGGCAAGACGATTCTTTTTTTTTATTAGTTACATTTAACTTGGAAGAAGAAGGGTGATGCTTCACATAACAAGATGATTTTTTTCAATTGTTAGTTATATTTTAGATAGTGCATAAATGAGTAAAGTCTTACTGGTCAGATTGATTATAAATTGTGGCTCAACTACATAGCAGCTATAGCACTATGAAACTAGGCATAGCATTGGCTAGCAGCTATATAAATTTTACATTTTTGAGATGGCTGCATATTTATGCTCATATATGCTGCTACACTGTTAAGTTATATATACTACATCAGGAACCTTGACAATTTTCTGATGGGTCTGATAGTGTCTGACAGTACTCGTGCAAGTCAAATCAGATGCATCAGACAGTATCAGATAGCTGTTAGTTAAATCAGACAGCATCAGACTCTATCAGACACTAGCAGCTAAATGGACATGCAGACACTGTAGAGATTGCTCAGAATGCTCTCAGATTTGTGAATATATCAAATATTAGAAATTTTATTATGATATATAATTAGAGATGGATAACTCTTATAGTGAACAATAGATATCCACTCTTAAATGTATAAGCTAAATCAGATGTGATCATTTGAAAAGTGGCTGCAGACAGATTAGACTCTATGAGCTCTATTAGATACCGTCAGACACTGTTAAACACTGCAGGTCAATCAGAAAATTGTCAAGGTTCCTGATATATATAATACTATTATCAGAGTCATAGCATCATTGGTTGAAAGTTTAGTACAAAGAAAACTCATTTTTTGGACATACAAAATTGACTTTTTTAAACATTTAATTCAATGTTTTTGAGTGTAAAAGTTGATTCTACATGTAATATATCAATACACATAAGTTTTACTTGTCAAGCATTAAACACATTTATTATAAATTAAAACACAAGAAAAAACAAAATAGCCAGAGGTGGAATTGAACCTGAGCAAACACCTTAACGGCCGTTAAGGCATTGCTTACATAAGCAAAACTCAGTTTTGAAGTGCAACATCTCCCTGCTAGCCTTTTCTTCAGACAGTTGTTGAAGCTAGTGGTCCCTCTACCAGTGGCTGTAACACTTTCAGACTACTTCTCCTCCCCTCGATGTGGGTGAGTGGAGAGGATGTCTACCCGATGGCTGTAGTGGTCATCCTGTATGTATCTCACTTGCTGATGTGGCAGACTAATTTCATTTTAGCTCTATCAATACTGCACCAATGAAGGTGGATAAGGGCTCATTGAAAGCAGATTTGTAGCTGCTTGTAGATGATATCTTGTGAGTCATAATAGCACCACTGGTAACCAAGATATAGGGGTATGACTGATTGATGATGTAGCAGATATACTGGATCATTACGATTCCTTAGAATCGTTTACTCTATACCGGCTTTTCCTATCGAAAATGACACCAAAACAATGACCATCCCCATTTGGCAGTTGGCTTATATAATCACAAGTCAACAATCTGACGAGTTTGCAGGTTCAATTTCAGTTCAACCTTGAATTCTTTTCTTTCATTTTACAATCAACATATCTCACTGTCACTGTTCACAATCATTATATAGAACATTTATATCTCATTATGATTTCTTGAAATCATTTACTCTAACTAATTTCTCATATAAAGTGAGGTTATAAGTTTGATTCTGCCAATTGCCATTCTTATAATTTTGGATATTTCTTAGAGATGTTCAGTCTTTCAAATCTAACTAAATCATTGTTAGACTATATGCATATTTAAATCAATGCTAGTCATATTAAGACCAGAAGTTCTCAGTATGAAAAAGTGCAAACTTGTTACAAGATAGTGAATAAATGTACTTCATAGTAAAGTCTGTATCTTTTTATTGATGTAAGTGAGTGTGATATATGGTAATATAATGAGAGCAAATTTTACCTCCTCAGAACATTTGTTTTCATAACAATAGGTTCAGAAATGACTGAGATATGAGCAAATCACTTCAAAAGATATCCTTGAGAAGAAGATCATAGTGATTGCATTGTAGTGGAGCAATGAGTGGCGCTATTTACACGCGAAAGATACCGTTGGAAAGGTCTGATTTGCACCTTTCCAACGGCATATTATACAAGACGATCGGATAAGTATTGAGAAAACACGGTAGCGATTACTGAAGGGTTGGTATTAGAGGTAGGGGCAAACTTGTTGAGGCCATATCTTTTTATCGACTCATCCAATTGTAGTGTACCTAGTGTTGTTGAAAAGGTATAATGGAGATCTTTCTGACGCAATCAAGGGACCGATGATATCTCCAGTACTTAAGGAGGTACACTCGAATTATCACAAAACCTCCTATTTGCCTATTTTTAAGGTCTTACATAATCTGCAGCACGGGCAAAATGACATACTCCCGTCCCATGACATCATGAGGGGGACGGGAGTACGTCATTTTGCCCGTGCTGCGGATTACATAAGCGATTTATAAGCAGGAAAAAATCGAAAAAATCATTCAAGTCTAGGGCAAATCATCAGATCATCTGAGAATAGACACATACTGAGTAGTATAAAAAATCAGTAAAAATCGTGTTAATATGGGCATTGATAGTAATATTTAGAAACACTTGAGTTTATGTTTATAGCTAGAGAAATGACAGAGATATAGCCAAATTACTGATTCAGTCCCCTAGAAGGCAAAAATAAAATCAATCTAGACAACATACAACAGTTGACAGACCTTCAAAGGCCACACTTATGTACTTCATAAATGTAAACACAATTAATGAGAAGTCACGTGCAACAGCGAGCCTGACTGAGCTTGCTGTTGCACGTGACCATTATTTTGTCATTAGTTCAACTCTTGCTGGTAACAAAGTTTAAAATAAGAGATAAGTGTAAAACAATATACTTTGAAGATGGAGATCTTTGCAGTATGACAATACTAGTATATTCAATTCTCTGTTATCTTATTAATTCTGTGAGCATAACACTACAAAGTTAGAACAATTTAAAAGGAATTGTATTGCCGTGTAGAGCATCGGCCCTCTTCCCCCAAGTATCTTCACTTCCTGTAATCTGATTTTTGCATTCTAAATTGTTTTGCAAAGCTGCTATATAGTATGTTCCAACCCAGATTACTGCTTGTTGATTGATTCATTTGTTGCAGAGCTATGAGACAGTCATTGTTTACAGTAGGCTAACTCTTGGATACATGTTTTGCTTATGTAAGCAGATGCTTATACTTCATTCAGCTGCATAAGGTCCTGTGGGATCACATCACTGAGAGTCTCAGAACCCAGTGCTACTGATCATCAGGAAACTTCTCACTTTCCTGATGATAAATTGCATTTTTGGCTCATTTAAGTAATAAACAGTATCTAACTTTGTTTGCTGTATATCTCTTTACTGGCTTTGTCTTTCCATAAGCAGTAAACTGTATTGGAGACTGGTTTTCTTATAGATCCAGACAAACTTGAGAACAGATGAATCGGCAGAGAACTGACCAGTTTAGCTAGAATTCAAACATTTTAGGGGGGGGAAAAAAGAAATGCTTTGCATTCTGTGAGTTCTTAACCAATCCAGATGCATAAAATATGGCTGGAAAGCTATAAATGAGTAGATTTAGATGCACTTGAGAACGAGGAAATCGGAGGAGAATTTACTAAGTTAGCTCAAGTTCAAATATTGCAGGGGGAAAATGTAGGAATTTATTTCACTCTGTGAGTTCTGCATGGATCAGGATACAAAAAATACAATCAGAAAGCAATAAATGAGTAGATCCAGACACATTTGAGAACAGGTGAATTGGTTGAGAACTGATCAAGTTACATTAAATCAAGTGTAAATAAAAGTCCGGCCAGACCTGGAGTTGAACCTGCAACCTCTAATGAGTGTTAAGAGATAGGTCACAGGTAGATCACATAATTATCTAACTTTGTTTGCTGTATATCTTTTTACTGGCTCTATCTTTTTGTAAGTAGTAAATTGTTTTGAAGACAGACTTCCTAATAGATCCAGATGCACTTGAGAACGAGTAAATCGGTGGAGAATTGACCAAGTTAGCTAGGATTCAAACATTTTAGGGGAGAAAACAAAGAAATGCTTCGCATTCTGCGAGTTCTTGACCACTCTAGATGCATGAGGTATGGCTAGAAAGTGATTAGTTCAAATATTGCAGGGGGAAATGTAGGAACTTATTGCACTCTGTGAGTTCTGCACAGATCAGGATGCAGAAAATACTACCAGAAAGCGATAAATGAGTAGATCCAGATGCATTTGAGAACAGGTGAATTGGTTGAGAACTGATCAAGTTACATTAAATCAAATGTAATTAAAAGTCCAGCCAGACCTGGAGTTGAACCTGCAAACTCATCAGATCAGTGATCTTGCAATTAGATAAGCTGACTGCCAAATGGGGGTAGTGGTCGTTTTGGTGTCATTTTCAATAAGAAAACCCAGTATAGAGTAAACGATTCTAAGGAATCGTAACATCTGAGAATCCATCTACTATCTGGCTTCTGTCTGGCTTCTGTCTGGCTTTTGTCTAACATCTGAGAATTTATCTACTATCTGACTTCTATCTGACTTCTGTCTGGCTTCTGTCTGGCTTCTGTCTGGCTTTTGTCTGGTTTTTGTTTAACATCTGAGAATTGATCTACCATCTGACTTCTGTCTGGCTTCTGTCTGGTTTTTGTCTAATATCTGAGAATTCATCTACTATCTGACTTCTATCTGATTTTTATCTGGCTTCTGTCTGATTTCTGTCTGATTTTTGCTTAACATCTGAGAATCGATCTACTATCTGGCTTCTATCTGGTTTTTGTCTAGTTTCTGTCTAGCTTTTGTTTAGTTTCCATCTAACATCTGAGAATCCATCTACTATCTGGTTTTTATCTGACTTCCGTCTGGCTTCTGTCTGGTTTTTCTGAGAATCTATCTACTATCTGACTTTTATCTGGTTTTTATCTGGCTTTTGTCTTACATCTGAAAAGTATCTAGTATTTTTCTGGTTTGTGTCTGGTTTATGTCTGGCCTTTATCTGATTTTTTCAAGATCAGAAACAACATTTTTTTCAGATGACTCAGAATTTATTTCTTTTTCAGATCATTTAAGATCAAAACCAGACCAACAAGGTGAATAAGAAGACTGAAAGGGTTCCTGATGTAGCAACATTAAATATAATTGATTTTTTTGTACTTAATTGATTTCTAAAATAGTAATAATAGTATTCATATCTCACTTACTGTAGGGATCATAGAGATCATAAGGACCATAGGGACCATAGCAAGCCAGTGCATTTATATAGCAGCTATAGCTGCCCCTTAGAAATATATAGCACTATATAGTGTCTAACTACTGCTATATAAGCCATGATAGGCCTCATAGCCTTATATAGTTGAGTAAAATAGCTACATAGATGATGATAGATCTCATAGCATTATGATAGGACATATAAATGAACACTAGACTATATAAAATTTTAATTTCTCAGATGCAAGCTCTATTTGAAATGCTCCTCAGCTATATTTTCACTGCTATCCCTACTGTCGACTCCGCATCATCTACACCTACTGTTGAGAATTGCTTCTGTCATCTCGAACAGCTTTGTACTGAGGTCCAGGCTAGCCTTCAAACAGCTGCTGACCTCATAAAGTACAACAACTAGAACCATATGCATGACACCATCCACTTTCAAGTTGGTGACAAGGTCTGACTCGATGGCAAGAACATCAAGACCACATAGCCCAAAGCTAAGCTTGCTGATTGATGCCCAGGACCTTTCAAAATCACTGACATTCTGGGCCCAGTCTCTTATCAACTGAAGCTGCCACCCACCTGGTATATCCATCCAGTGTTCCACATGTTCCTGTTGTCTCCTTACAAGGAAACTGATGCTCATAGTCCCAACTTTCCTGCACCACCACCTGACCTCATAAAGGACAAAGAAGAGTATGAAGTTGAGTCTGTTCTCAATGCTTGTCTCACCTAGAACAAACATGGCATTGAATATCTCATCAAATGAGCAGGCTAAACTGATTCAAAAAATTAGTAGCTTTCATGTACCTGCCTTTTCAATGCCCATGGTGCTCTCACTGACTTTTACACTCAGCATTCAAATGCACTTAAGGCTTTCAATCTTTGCAGACTCATCTACCTTAACCCTGTTCATGCTCATTACACATTTCAAGCAAAAATGCATCTTAGAGAGGAGGTAATATCATGGATTGCTCCATCTCTCTCCACCTTTTTTTCTGCCATCAAGACATCACATTGGTCATGTGCTCCAGCTGCTCCATCACATGTTCACTTTCTCACATAACTTGAGGCTATCCTTCGTCTATGCTCTTGTTCTCCTTTGAGACATTCTATTGTTCTCCTTTTCATTGTTCTCTATTTGGCCACCATTGTTCTCATTCTATTGTTTGATCCATTATGGTATCTATTATTCTTTTTTCATTGTTGTTTCAGTACTTATAGGCTTTCTGTCACTTGCCTATTTTCCTAGATTGTCCATTTTGTTTGTACTGTACTGTACTTCCAATACAGATTACTGTGCTGCTAGTCGCTCTCTGCTCTTTCACTTCCATCATTGCTGGTGACTTTGGTGGTTCTTTGCTGTCTACAATTGAGTCTTGACAGATCTGACAGATAAAGAGCAGGAGTTTAAAGATAGATGAAATTTAACATCTCTGCAGAATGTTAATAATGATTAGTCTACATGTTTAATACTGCTGTGTCTACTGAAATTATATGAATATCCTTTTGAAAACTCTCAAGGGTTAGCCTATACCCTTCAATATCCTCAATACTCTTGTAAATTACCTCTACCCCCAGATATCCCTAATTTAGGTGTAGGAGTTTTGAGGGATAAGGATAAGGGTTGAACTATTGGTACCTAAAGGTTTACTCCTGCAAAACCCTATTCTTATCATGCATGACTGTGCACTATGAGTCAACTTTTTATGTAGAGGTGCTCCCAATCATAGCATTCTTAGCATTACACTTTTAGAGTTTTGCTCTTTGTAATGCTTATAAGTCATCATTATGGTCTTTCTTTTGTAGTAATGGGACTAATATGATATATTTTTAGAGAGTGAATTTTATTTAGTTCTCTATGTTATGTTATAGTGTAGTGTTGTATCTTATTTAACTCATAAAATTTGTTTTTTCTAAATCTTATAATGCATCAAAAAACTTCTCACTTTTCTGGCTTTACTGTTGTAAGTCTGGTGTCACTGTTTTGGGCCTGATATTACTGTTTTTAGAATGCTTTTAGATATATGAATCTGACATATGTTTGAAAACAGTAACATTAGGTCCAAAATAGTAACACCAGATCTACAACAGTAAAGCCAAAAATGTGAAGAAATTTCTGATATTTTTTGTGACTAGTAAAGTAAAATATTATATTATCTATAAATACAAACTAATAAATGTCTTCTGAATCTTTTATTGTTATATATTGGAAGTCTATCTTGATAGCTATCATAAAATATTGTAGACATGTGTTCTGACTGGAGTTGATATCAGTGGTATAGTTTTCATAGGTTGTATAGCTAGATTTGTTATTATAAGCTCATAGATAGCTCTAATGACTCTCATAGCTCTCATAGCACTATATAGTACCTCACTCAAACTACATAGTATTACATAGCAACTCCCTTAGCTATGTAAACTCTATAGCAATTGATCTTGCTATGGCTCTAGAAAATTTATGTAAGACATATAGTGCTATATAGGACATACAATTTTATCAGATGATAGTTAGCACTCTTCAGTGAAAATAAAACTGTGAAAAGTTATCTATTAATTTGATCTGCCTCTGTTTTTAGCTCACCTATCATTACCACACTTTCTGAAAATCTTATATACAGCTAGGTAGTTGAGCCACCCATAGACCAAACTGAGAATTTCATTCTTAGTGCTTTGTTAGCAAAAAATGCTGTGCAAAAAGAAGCACCACTTATCTGGATGAGCTATGATAAGAATCTGGTTGATGATGCTTCTGACCTGTGCATATAGTTGAAGTTACCCTCAGGATGACTTGAATTGGGTCTAAGGTTGAATGGCAATTAGCTACAAGCAGCTGAGGGTGACTGACATGTCAAAACATTAACTGATATTTGATGCAGATTGGCATCTAACAACCAATAAAAATTAGCAAAAAGAAAAGAAAAAAGTGTCTGGCATTAGAATCAAACCTTTGACCTCATCAATCCTTGTTAGTATAATTATTCAATTCAACCACTACACCAATGGTCTTTGTATTTATTAACTTAAAGCAAACATATAATCAAATTATCACCTATCATAAGCTGACTTCAAGAAAATTTTATCACCTTGTTATGATTCTTTAGAATCGTTTACTCTGTACTGGGTTTTCCTATCAAAAATGACATGCTCAATGGTAACTACCCCCATTTGGCAGTCAGCTTATCTAATTGCAAGATCACTCATCTGACAAGTTTGTAGGTTCAACTCCAGGTCTGACCTAATTTTTTCTTTGATTGTAACTTGATCAGTTCTTGACTGATTCACTCATTCTAAAATGCATCAGAATCTACTCACTCATGTTCTAGTCATATTTTTTGCATCTTGATCTGTGCAAAACTTGTAGAATGCAAAGCACTCCTGTATTTTCCCTCTTGTATGATTCATCTCTGGCCAGCCCAGTCAGTTCTTGACCAATTGACTTGTTCTCAAGTGTATCTGAATCTAATTATTCATCACTTTATAGTCATATTTTATGTGTTATGATTCATGCAGAACTCACAGAATGTGAATCATTTCTGTATTTCCCCCCTAGTATACTTTATTCTCAGCTACCTCAGTCAGTTCTTGACCAATTCACTCATTCTCAAGTGCATCTAAATCTACTCATTTATCACTTTCTAGTCATATTTTATGCATTTTGATTTGTACAGAACTTGTAGAACACGAAGCACTTCTGTATTCTCTCCCCTAGTTTGCTTGATCTGCAGCTATCTCAATCAGTTCTTAGCCGATTCACTCGTTCTCAAGTGAATCAAAATCTACTCAATCATAGCTTTTGAGTCATATTTTATGTGTCTTGATCGGTGCAAAACTCGCAGAATGCGAAGCACTCCTGTATTGTTTCCTCTAGTATATTTGATCTCTAGCTATCTCAGTCAGTTCTTGATGGATTTATTTGTTCTCAAGTATATTGGAATCTACTAATTTATAGCATTCTTTGATATAAGATATACTAAACAGACTTGTTACAAGTTACAACAAGACAACACAATAATTGATAGAGTTAGCTTGAAGTCTCAGTTCAGTCATGTGATCTTACCTCTCAACGGCTGTTGAGAGGTCAGGAGAATTGATTACATAATCAAAACTCGGTAGTGAAGTGCAAGTTCTCCTAAGTTTGCAAGTTCAATTCTGGTTCATGCCAGATTTTTTTGATTTTTGATTTTTATTATTATTGCTATTACTAAAAATGATATAATCAATGAGCAATTAGTATTAGTACAATGTCTACTTTTATAGTATACTATAAGTACAAGAATGCCTATAAATCTATGGTTTTAAAGACTGATTACATAATCAAAACTCAGTGCTGAAATGTAAGAGCAGTAAAGTCTTGCTTCCTCATGAGCTTTATATCCTGCATGCTTGTCATGTTGGCTGCAAGGCTCGATGGGTATCTCCAAGTCTTCTGCTGAGTGGTCGATGGTTTGGAACCAGGAGGTACTTGATCCAACAGCTCACCTTGGTCGTCTTGTATGTATCTCACTTGCTGAGCTGGCAGACTAATTTATTTATAGGTCTCTAAATCTGGCACCAACCAAGGTGTATTAGAGCTTGTCAAAACCACATTGACAGCTGCTTTCAGATGATACCTTCTGAGCTATGCTAGGCTATCTGCCTAGTTAGAAATTAACCAATCATCATTATCCAAACATCTGAAAAATTTGCCAATGATACATAGCTCTATAAAGTCTACATAGATCTCCTAGCTTCATAGTATCACCCTTTATTGTATAGCCCACATAGTCAAAGGGTGATACTATGTAGTGCTATGAAGCTCAAGGATGAAGCTATGGAGTGCTATCATAGCTATGAGAGCTGACTATGTAGCTATGATAGTATGCATAACTATAAGAGCTATAAGTGTCTATCAAAGCTATGAGACTTATGTCACTTACATATTCTATATTCAATATGTAGACCTGACATTTCTATTAAAGCAATAAAGCCTATTGAAATGATAAATTTTGATTGAATTTACATAGTAAGACTCCAAATAAAATGATCACACAAATATAAGCTTTGTTAAATGTATCAAGATTATATTTATAATATTATACTACTACAAACAAAAATACTACTACTGATCACAAAAAGATATGAACATTACACTGACTACTAAGAGATAAATACAAGATAAGTATACATCAGTACTCTTACAATCTTTCTAGCTATGTCTGATTGCACCTGAGAGTAACATTCAGACACATCAGGCAATCATGCAGGGTATAGTACCACAGATACAATCAGATTTATATCTGACCTCAGATTTTATATCTGGCTCCAGATTTTATGTCTGGCTCCAGATTTCATGTCTAGCCTCAGATTTTATGTCTGGCCCCAGATTTTATGTCTGGCCTCAGATTTCATGTTTGGCCCCAGATTTAAAGCTGACAGCAGCTTTAAACCTGATAGCAATTTTAAATCTGATATTATACATTGAATTTATGCTTTTCAATCAATTAATATATCTATAGGCTAGACAAACATCATATCAACTACATAAGTAATCATCTTTATCTCAATTACAAAAAAAAAACAAAAAAGGCTACAAATATAACAACATCAGGCTGAAAAACATAACAAAGATTATAAGACTTATCTTAGAACTACCAAAAAAGTGAAACAGACTACAAAAATCACAACTTTACCTTATAATGACTGCAAAAAAGCAAAAATGAATCTGAAAAACTATAACTTTATTAGTCTTAACAAGATAACAAAGATAACAAAACTTATCTTAGAAGTGTAGTCAAGACTACAAAAAGCGAAAATCTGTTAAAAAGATAACAATATAAATGTAAGAAATATAAGAAAGATAACAAAGCTTACCTTAAAAGTATACCAAAGTCTACAAAAAGTGAAAATGTAAGAAAAAATAACAAAACAGAACTTACAATAATAAGAAAGACTATAAAAAAGTGAAATATAGTGAAAAGATTACAACATTAGTGTAAGCAAGATAAGAAAGATAACAAATCATACCTTAGAAGTATAATAAAGATTACAAAAAAGCGAAAATGAACTAGAAAAAAAAAATAACAACATCAGTTGTAATGAGATAAGAAAGATAACAAAACTTATCTTAATCATATAACAAACACTACAAAAAGTGAAAACATAAGAAAGATAACAAAACTTACCTTACAATTGTAGCAATGACTACAAAAAAGTGAAAGTGTACAAAAAAGATAACAACATCAGTTGTAATCAGATAAGAAAGATAACAAACCTTACCTCAACAATGTAACAAACACTACAAAAAGCGAAAAGATAACAGCTTAAAAGGTAACAAACCTTACCTTACAGTTGTAGCAATGACTGCAAAAAAGCGAAAGTGTACAAAAAAGATAACAATATTAGTGTAAGGAACATAACAAAGATAACAAATGCTTATTTTAGAAGTGTAGTAACACTACAAAAAAGCGAAAAAGATCAGAAAGATAACAAAGTCAACAATACTTACCTTAGAAGTAGTAGTCACATAACTACAAAAAAGCAAAAATGAAGTCAAAGGTAACAAAGATAACAAACTTACCTTCAAGAGCAGAGATGGTGGTGGTTGTAGAGAGAGAGGTATTTTGGAGCAAACTCGTCAGATATGTCTTTTAATCGGAGTTTAAATCAGCCATATAGCCACAATTGAACAAAGACATATGATCTGGTGCTTGTAGCTCACTCAATTTGTATCGGATTTTGACGCTCTTAGATGCGTTCGAAAGGCCTTGTCAACCACTTTCCAACAAGCCTTTATACGCTGTGTTATGTGAAAAACTTGTGGAATGCGATGCATTTTTGTTTTGGAAGAAGATTGATTGATATCTTAGTCAATTATGGGCGCTTTTTCTCGATCTTGGATACATTGGAAAGGTCTTAAAATTAGCTTTCCAACAAGCCCTCATAGACTGAATTATGTGAAAATTTCATAGAATGCAATCCATTTTCTTGTTTCAATCTTTTGAGAAGAAGATAGAGGGGTACCTTGCTCAATTTGTATCCGACTTTCACGCTCTTAGATGCATTGGAACGGTCTTTTCAGTCGCTTTCCAACAAGCCCTTATACACTGTGTTATGTGTTAAACTCATGGCACATGATGCATTTTTGTTTTGAAGAAAGATTAAATGATATCTTAGTCAATTTTGGGCACTTTTTCTCGATCTTGGATGCATTGGAAAGGTCTAATTTATTGCTTTTAAGTAAGGCCTTATATAGTCTGATATTCACAAAACTCATTTGTGCAGGACCATTTCTGCTTCTGATCCTCTTAAACAAGAGATCTTGATCTATCTCAATCAGTTTTTGTCTGATCATTATATTCTTAGATGTATTTGAAAGCCCTATATAATTGCTTCTCAACAAGCCCTTATGCATCATGCTGTAGTACTGTTTTGTATGAATGTGATCTGTGATCTTAGTCTGCTGATCTAGAGGCAGTTTACAGCTAAAGATGACTCACAACCTTGAGTTTACAATAACTTTGTCAACCACTTGCCACATCAGCAAATGTCTAGTACATGGATTAGAGTAACTTTTAGTTTATTTTGATTTATCAGGAACCTTCAAAACTTCTGTTTGACCTATGAGGCATCTGACAGTGTCTGATTGTATCTCTGCATGATCTGCAGCAGTTGCATCAGATACTAACATGCCTTGCAGGTCAAACAGAAAGTTTGAAGGTTTCTGATGTTGTTCATATTATCTATTGTAGGCCTCTTCAGGCAGTTTTACAATGTGTTGCAAACTACTATCTGTTTTGGTTATAGGCTCGCTAATGTTGGGCATGACCAAATTTTTAATTAGACTTATAAACATCTGCCAGTGTAATCTATAATGCAGGTCTACAACTAAAGTGGTACAATATAACAACACTAATATTCTACTTGGTCTGCATAGCCTTTATCTAGTAATAACAATATATTGGATTTCTATCCTCTGTTCAAACTCACATTCATTTTCACTTGCAAGTTTATTCAATGCACATTAGTGCACTGTCTTATATTCATGTCTATCCATCTATACTTGTTAATTTTTAATTATTCTGCTTGATTTGATATTGAGCTAAAATCTAAATGTAAGTTGATATCTGACTATGTCTAAGAGATTACACCTGTCTGGCTAAACTGACAAGAAAACAAATCTGATAAACATCTAAAATCTGGAGAACATCAAAAATCTGACTGTGTCTGAGAGACTACACCCTGCCTGATCTGTCTAACAGCAAAAATTCTGAAAGACACCTAAAATCTGATTGTGTCTGGGAGACTACACCCTGCCTGACTGACCTGACAAGAAAAAAAAATCTGATCAACATCTAAAATCTGAAGAATATCTGAAACCTGAACAACATTCAAAATCTGACTGTGTCTGGGAGACTATACCCTGCCTGATCTGTCTGGCAGTAGAAGATATTTCAAATCTGACTAGGTCTGGGTGTGAATGCATATCTGATAAAATCTGACTCTGCCTGACTTGCCTGATTTTGTTTTTAGCCAGAAATGACTAATCTGTCAGGTATATAAGGTGATCAGACAAGATCAGACAGAATAAGATCTAGCAGAAAGTTTGTAAGAGTACTGATGTACTAGACTTACAAAAATTACAAAAAGCGAAAATAGTCTACAAAATAAAAGGTTGATTAGTAACAAACTAACAGTGACAAAAGATTTAAGACATACCAAAAGTGTTGAAAAGCGAAAATGAATAATCCTAAGATATGAATGACATAAGCATATGATAGCAAACCTAACAAAGAAAGACTTACCGAAGGTGGAGAAGAAAGGTCTGAGAAAAGTCGGAGTGAAAGGGGAATGTAGTGGTTGAAGAGAGAGAGGGAACGCGCGTTGTACGAGGGTTATATAGGTGAGCGCAGGTTTGCCCGGCGGAGCCCTAAATGTGGCTGTCGGACACTGCTGGGAGCTGCGGGGAGGGCTAAGTGGTAGACTTTGTTAAGTGGCTGTTGCTGCCCAGTAGCTTACAATATGATATTTGTTTAGTGAGCTCATTCGATGTATTACAATTAATAATCGTTCACCTCTGTTTTTTATTTGAATTAAATGGAATTTTATCTGATTTACTATGTGCAAGACAGTTTGAACTCATGTGTTCGGTGGCTGAAGCACCGAAGTCGCATCATCTTGTTACTTCTCCAGCTCACTCACCTTAGCCACTCCCTCTCATCCGATCTCTTTCCCTCGACCTTCACATTTCATCTTCTCGTGAGGATGCAGGTGCCTTTTGGGGGTTCAGGGACACGAGGTAAGTTAAAAAAGTCTCTATTTTGCATGTCAAGTACTAATCTCGAGAGTACCACTCCTCAACGAGTGGTACTCTCATTTTCTCAGTTGTCGTTTCCTCCACACGATGCCCGTCCCCTCCGATCATCTGGCACACCATCCGCGCACCATCCGCGCCCACTTCTCCACGTTCACTTGTACTTCGACCACCCACCGCCTCCGATGCCCTTGTCTGCCTGTGTCCACGAACACTATGCCAGACCAGCACATGCATGCATGCGCAGGGCCCCACCAGCTCACGATGGCCCTGTCAACTCTGCTGGTATGCACATGGCCCTGCCAATGTGCGCTCACGACAACGCCAGCAGACATTGTCATGCATTCACATCAGCCCACGCAGACCAACGCATAGTGTGCGCACGCCAGCACCTCAATCTTCTATGCCCGTCGCTCATCATGTGTTCTCTCCCCGCATTGTGCACCCCACCATCCATTCCCGCCATCCATTCTCACCCTCCATGCACCACCGTGTCACCTGCAACCCACGTGCGGCTCCAACACAGTATGGCACGCGCCCCCGCCATCCAATGCCAGCTCACTGCATGGGCAGCAATACGTGCCATCCACTTCGGTGGCATGTGCCGACATGTCTGCGACCCGTTGTCGTGCTCATTGCCATGGCAATGGGCACGACTTTGCATGCCAGCCCTCAACACCACCCCGTTTGTGTATGCCCATGTATGGCACCACTGGCCCTCATTTTCCCAAACGCACATGCGCACACCCCCTCACATACAGCCAAGTGCATGTAGCAGTGCGTAGCGTAAGCACACGGCCCTGCATGCGTGCACACGGTCCCATAGAACACTGCCAACTGCACGGCTGCAAGACCGTGCACACATGTGCGTGTTGTGCAGCGTCCTAGTCGGCCTCGCGTGGACCCAATGACCTGCGCACAGCCGCAGCCCTCGTATGAGACAAGCAGCCCACGTGCAACTCCCACGCCTCGTGTACAGCCCCAGCAGCGCACGGCCAGTGCATGGTTGCGACACCCCACAGACTGCGCGTGTATGGCAACACATGTCATTGCCGAGCCTCTCCCGTGCTGTGCACCCTCACCGTCTCCAACAGCTCATGCCCCATGCCAGCACATACAAGGCAGATATGTGTAACATGTCTGCCACCATTTCAGCTTGCACATGTGGGGCTTTCAGTCCAGTGCACAGTTTGCATGCGTCAGCGATGGCACGTGCGAGTCTGCTGATCTCATGTGTGCTCGTGCTAGATTATTTTGTATGCTACATATTATAGTAGTTGAATCTGATATTATGCTTTGCTCTTATAATGTATCATAATGCTCGAAATATAGATTCTTATAGCAGCTATAGACTGTATAACAGCATGAAATTTCATAGCAGCCTACATCAGGAACCCTTACAACTTTCTGATGCATCTGATCTTTGTCTGACTTGTCTGAAATCAGAACATTTCTGATATCAGACATTCAGAAAGTCAGAAATAATTCTGAAATCAGAAGTAACTTCTGAAATCAGAAAGGCAATCTGTCAACCAGATAACAATCTGTCAATCAGAAAATATTCTGCTTTCAGATTTGTTTCTGAGGTCAGATTAGTCAGATTGATCTCAGATCAGAAATTTTAGTCAGATCAGAAATTTCAGTCAGATTAGAAATCTCAATCAGATCAGAAACCTCAGTCAGATCAGAAACCTCAGTCAGATCAGAAACCCTAGTCAGATCAGAGTTTTAAGTCAGATCAGAATTTAGAGTCAGATCAGAAATTTTACTCAGATCAGACACCTTGTTCAGATCAGAATTCAAAGTCAGATCAGAATTTAGAGTCAGATCAGAAATCTTGCTCAGATCAGAATTCAGAGTCAGATCAGAATTTAGGGTCAGATCAGAATTTAAGGTCAGATCAGAATTTAGGGTTAGATCAGAAATCTTGCTCAGATCAGAATTCAGACTTAGATCAGAATCACACCAAAATTACAAAATGCAGCTTTGTATAATGTAGTGAATGATATAAATCAATCAGATAGGCATACTCAGATGAAAAGCATGAAAGCAAAGTTAGAAAGGCAAGGTCAGAAAGCATTAAAGAATTCTAGAAGTAAAGAAGAAAGAGATACTTGAGAAGATATTAAAATGATCTAGAAGAAAAATCAGAACTGAGTGGAGGTTAAAATCAGACCAAAAGAGATCTAAAAGAAAAAGAAAAACTGAGTGGAGATCAAGATCAGGAGTACAATGAGAAGATATCCAAGCATCAAGTTACCAACCACCAATCAATGTAGCAAACCAACTCTAATTGTTGGCCAAAGCCTTGAGACCACGACGACGAGCAGATATGGCTGACTTGCCAGGAGCATTAGTCACCTTTCGTCTTGGCTGAAGCAATCCCTCAACTGCCTTCACAATGACATCCCACTTGTCATCAGTGAAGTTAGCAATAACTTCTGCGTAGTCATCAGTAACGTCACCCCAGATGCTGTAAGAGAATCGGCTCTTGATCCTTGCCTCCAATTGAGGATCAGGCACATTGGGATCAGGACGCAACCATCGGGTCCAAGCACGCTCAACCTAACACACAACTCAGATAAGTAAAACAAAAAGAAGAAGAGATATACCGCAGTAGTAGCTAGTGCTAATGCACCAACTGGCCATTCAAGCCGCTGAGAGTTCTCTGGCATCTCCGACACACTCTGCAAGTGTGCAACAGTGAGGGTCTGCAAGATGACCCGAGACATGAAGGCATCTCGATATACCTATCAAGAATATCTTAGTATGTAAAATATGACATGCAAAAGTCTTACCGTATGTTCATCAGCATTCTTGTATGATGTACGAAAGATAAATGGGAGGGTTGCACCATCACCAGCATCTTGAATCCCAAGCATGTTCGCAGCATAGTCTTCCTTTGCGTCAAGGTCAAGGTCATTGTCGACACCTGACCCTACACTCCAGAAGTGATCGGCGATAGCATCAATGGCTGCGTAAGCAAAGCCACGGTGCCATTCGTAAAGCCGCTGCATCAACTAAAGCCAGAAACATGTGAGTCAGTTAGTGCATATACAGTGCAGAAGTACTCACCAAAAGATAGACCATGTCGTCCTTGTCCTTGAACTCACGAGGGACAGTGGGAAAAACCATATCTCAGAGGTTCTGGATAGGCTCAAGAAGCCCCTGGGTGTCCCATGGGTCTGCGCGCATACCCATGAAGTCCCGGAACATAGGTACAAATACATCTTGCCACTGTCGTAGCGTGTTCGGAGGCAAATCAGCATTGCTCAGCTTCTTGGTCTTGCTACGTTGCAGGCCTAGCATCTCAGTATCAGTGTCATCCTCATCCTCGCCATTGCGACGAGGACGAGGTGTGCGGGGATTCTAACAGAAGATATGAATATTATTATTCACAAAAAAATAAAGATCTAAACATACCTGTTGCGATGAAGATGTTCGAGAGAGTGGTGCAGGTGTCACTGGCTGCAGATACAAACATAGAGTTAGCATTGGCACATAAGTAGATATAAGACTACATACCACTGTACGGACTTTGTTTGAAGCTGAAACTGAATGCTGGCCAGCCCCCAAATCGTGCGCAGGTGTTGTCTGGGGAGCTGAGACTGTGCGCCGGGATCCTTGTTGCTGCAAAGAGTGAGAAGCACGAGAACGAGCCTGTTGAGGCTCGTTGTCGTCCAAACGGGGCTGCACGCGGGATTGCTGGCGTGAGGAGGAAGATGGCACACGAGAACGAGCATCTTGTAGCTCGTTCTCAGTGTGGTGGATCCGGCCGTATGTGCGTGAGGGTGGAGCACGAGAACGAGCCCCAGTGGGCTCGTTCTCATCGGGACGAAGCTGCAGACAAGTAAATCAGTAGATACAAGCATAAGAAATGGCGAGAACGAACCTGAGGTTCGTTCTCGTCGACACGACTCTGTGTTCGGGCACGCTGGCGAGAGGAGGCAGACGGCGCACGAGAACGAGCATTTGCTGGCTCATTCTCGGCGTTGTTGGCCTGAGTCCGGCCACGTGTGCGTGAAGTAGAAAGTGGAGCACGAGAACGAGCCCCGGTGGGCTCGTTCTCGTCGAAATGGGGCTGCAAATTGATTAGCTAGGATAGAGACATAAGAAATGATGAGAACGAACCTGAGGTCCGTTCTCGTCGACGCCGCTCTGCGTTCGAGTGTGCTGGCACGAGGAAGCAGGCGGCGCACGAGAACGAGCATTTGCTGGCTCATTCTCGGTGTTGTTGGCCTGAGTCCGGCCACGTGCACGTGAGGTAGAAAGTGGAGCACGAGAACGAGCCCCGGTGGGCTCGTTCTCGTCGAAAGGAGGCTGCAGACATAGTGAGTTAGTGGATAAGAGCGTATGAAATGACGAGAATGAACCTGAGGTCCGTTCTCGTCAACGCCGCTCTGCGTTCGAGTGTGCTGGCGCGAGGAAGCAAGCGGCGCACGAGAACGAGCATCTTGAAGCTCGTTCTCGGCCCCATGGCTCCGGCTGTGTGTATGTGAGGGCAGAGCACGAGAACAAGTCCCGATGGACTCGTTCTCGTCGAAACGAGGCTGCAAACAGAGTTAGCCAAGAACGAAAGAAAGAAAAAAAAGCACAGCAACGTACCCGAGCTTCATCCTCGTTGGTACGGGGCGCGCTACGTGGTTTCTGCCCGATGGACTCGTTCTCGTCGAAACGAGGCTGCAAACAGAGTTAGCCAAGAAAGAAAGAAAGGAAAAAAAGTGCAGCAATGTACCCGAGCTTCATTCTCATTGGTACGGGGCGCACTACGTGGTTTCTGATGCATAGAGGAAGATAGAGCATGAGAACGAGCCGCACCGGGCTCGTTCTCGTTGCTGGGCTGGGGCTGGGGCTGGTGATGGGAAGATAAACGATGGACACGAGAACGAGCCTCTTGCGGCTCGTTCTCGTTGTTTGTGGCCTTATACCGGGGCTGACCACAAGAACGAGTGCGCTGGGACTCGTTCTCGTTCTTGCTGGGCTGGAAAACGGTTCGAATATCATACAAAACGACTCGAAGATACGGACTCACCTGGCTCGGGTCCTCCAATTTGTCCCCATCCTCGACTAACAAGCCTTTTTCAATCTCCCAGGCTCGTTCCAGTTGTTGCTGCAAGTCGTCATCTTCGGGAAGTGCGAGGTCGAGCAGATGAGTCGAATCATGGGGGCTGGGTGAACGGTCGAGGTAGTCGTTGTCCGCGCGTGCTTTGTCGTATGCAGAGGGACGGGTGTCGAACGTGATCTTCACCTACAGATCACCGATCTTAGCATGTTGACTCAAGTAGAATTATATACCACGCACCTGATCTGAGCGACGAAACTTCGCTCTTTGGTCCTCAAACTCCCAGCTCTCGAGTACCTCGTCATCATCGTCACTCTCCTCCGGTTGTGGTCGATCGTGAGGAGGAGCCGAAGACTTGCTGTTTTTGGAACTGTGCCCGTTTGTATCTTGTGAGTGCGTGGTCTCGCGCCAATTGGGTCGTAATCCAGCTCTGCAGGTAGGATAGTGTGTGCGAGGAAGGCGGATAAGCATGGGTGTAGTCAGTGAGTTGTCCGAGTTGGGAAATAGAGCGTCTACTGTACTTACTGATGAGAAAATTTTCGATTCGAGTTGAGCACGCCTTGACCTTGAGGCTGCTCAAAGCAAACTTTCTTTCCCTTACCCTTCACGCGAGACTCTCGCTCGTCTTCCTCGACATCTCCCATATCGACGTCGCTATCTTCGTCTTGGCTGAACTCGTCTTCATCCGGCTCAGACGGCTCACGGACGTTCGGATCTCCGAACTGGCTGATATCTGTGCAGATCAAAGTAAGTAACACTCGACTTGAACAGACTTGGAGCACTGACCATCTCCCGAGTCTTCATCATACTTGCCTTGTCCCCCACCATACTCACCATACTCCCCATCCATTTCCAGGAACTTGTCACTAATTTCGCGCCCAAGGCTCTCCAGCCTTGCAATCCCCTTATCTATCGCGACGATATCCACGTCGTATTCAGGACGATAACCATCTGCTTCGTCGTCGCCAGTCTGCGACGATTCCTCTTCCTCCTCTCGTACAGCCTGACGGACGACTGGCGCGGGCTCGGTGCCATCATCAGTCTCGGTCTCACTACCACCTCGAGTCTTTCTCAATTTCTCTTCTAGGTTTTCAGGTAAGTCGCAGTCCCTCAAATCAAGCTGAGCTTACTCACGACTCTCTATTTCCACTTCCCGATCATCCGTGGCCTCCTCGCGTGGCTCCTCCCCACCATATTCTCCGTCCTTCTGTCCATTGGCACCTCGTGGGACATTGCGACGCTGTGCACGTTGGGCGCCTTGTCCACCACGTTGTGCATGTCGCGTGCCTTGTTTACGATGCGTGGTGATGACGACTTGGGGCCTTGTCGCGGCTGTCCCGCTCCGTGTCCGCATGCCCGTGCCCTGACGTCTTGACTCGCGGACATTACCATTGCGTACGGCATCCTCTGCGAGCAGCTCGAGCTCGGATCGGCGCCGCTTACGTGACATCTTGTCTGGATCTTCGCCATCTGAGGCAGTAGGAACAATAACAGGGAACTGGTGAGGGTCCCGATTTCGCTTTCGAGACCGTGGAGGCATGCTAACTGGAAGAGGAGATATAGGTTGTTGTGAGCTGGCAGTAGTGCAAAGAGAGAGTGCTTGCCGAGAGTGACCTTGCCGTGACCGACAGGACTCTGCCGACAGGACTCTAGACTCTAGACTCTGCCGACAGGCTCACGACTTGCGCGAGATTTCCTCATTTGTTATCCATTGCACGGAGCAGCTATAAGTCCCTCACAATAAAAGCCTTGCCTTTTGCATAATTCTCTTGGCTGTTCAGATCCAGATTTTATTCATAGGCACACTTCTGTGCTATTGTGCTTGACTCTGTCTTGTGCATTCTTCTTGTCTTTGGCCTGGTGTCTCTCCGAGTTGGCTCTGTTGCTATGGCTCGAAGTGTTCACCATCCACGGACAATCGCATGTCCAATGCCAACTTCTAATGCTTGTCGCCGAGGGTTCAGGACACCTTGGGGTCTCTGACAACATATAGATGCTATTCATCCCTTTGCCTCTCACTCTCGAGCACCATCACCACCTCCAACATTTCCGTCTCTCTTTGATGCACAACATGATGACTCTGACTCTGATATTGATATGGCTGAAAATAATCATGATGATGATCAATTGCGCACTGAGACGCATCCCATTCTTGATGGCAGACCTTGTGATGAAAATGGAAATTATATTGCTTCAGATGCAGAGCCATGTGGTCTTCCTTTGCCCAAAGATAAAAATGATTGGTCTCCATTTCGAAATCGAGTTGAGTTTCAAGTTGCTGATTTGCTATTCCACCGAGTTCAGATTTCTGAGGATAATCATAATGATCTCATGGACTTGTGGGCTGCTACACATGATGGAGAGCCTCCTTTTGCAAATCAGAAAGATTTACATGGTGTTCTTGATTCTATTACTTTGGGAGATGCACCATGGTATCGTTTTACAGTAAACTATACGGGAAAGATTCCCAAGAAAAAGCCTCCTAAATGGATGTTGACTACATATGAAGTGTGGTATCGAGATCCACGTACAATAATAAAGAATCAACTGAGCAACCCTGACTTTAAGGGTGAAATTGACTATGCTCCAAAACGCCAGTTTAAAAATAACAAGAGATGCTGGACTGACTTTATGTCAGGAAACTGGGCATGGCGTCAGGCTGATAAAATTGCTGAAGATCCCAAAACTCATGGTGCCATGTTTGTTCCCCTTGTTATGGGAAGTGATAAGACTACAGTTTCAGTTGGCACAGGCAACAATGAATATTATCCACTTTATGCATCAATAGGCAATGTGCATAATAATGTTCGACGTGCTCATCGTGATGCTTTGACTGTGATGGGCTTTCTTTCTGTTGCAAGAGCAGATCGCAATAGTAAACGAAGTGTTATATTTCGCAGATTTAAAAAACACCTTTTGCATGAATCTTTGAAAGCAATTTTAGGATATTTGCGACCTGGGATAACTACACCACAAGTTCTTCGCTGTTCTGATGGGCACTTGTGTCGTGTTATTTATGGCCTTGGTCCTTATATTGGAGATTATCTTGAGCAAGTTGATTTGTCTGCTATTGTTAAAAACTGGTGTTTCACATGCAAATGCAGACCAAAGCGACTTGATGATGATCCTGATCGTGGTCCAAGAAGTCATGAGGATACATGTGAATTAATGAGGTCCAAGACTAATCAACAACTATGGTATGAGTATGGCATACGTCCAGGTATAATGGTTAGTACTTGCAATTATATCTTATCAAACTTTTATCTAATGTTTTGTTTAGCCATTTACAGCATCTTTTGCTCGTGCTGATATTCATGAACTTCTTTCTCCTGATCTTTTGCATCAAATTATTAAAGGCACATTTCATGATCATATTGTGCTTTGGATTGAAGAATATCTGATAAAAGTTCATGGCAAAGCAGCTGGATCTGAAATTCTTGCTGAAATTGATCGTAGAATTGCTGCTGTACCTGCATTTCCAGAGCTACGCCGTTTTCCAGATGGACGTGGATTTTCACAATGGACTGGTGATGACTCTAAGGCATTGATGAAAGTGTTCTTGCCTGCAATTGATGGTCTTGTTCCTCGAAGAATGGTTCATTGTGTTCGTGCACTTTTGGACTTCTGTTATCTTGTACGAAGACCTGAAATTGATGAAAATACTCTGGATGAAATAGAGGCTGCCTTAGAGATATTTTGGAAAGAAAGAGAGATATTTGTAGAAGCTGGAATATATCCAAATGGTATTTCTTTACCTCGCCAGCACTCTTTGAAACATTATCATCATTGGATTGAAGAGTTTGCAGTGCCCAATGGACTGTGTTCATCTATCACAGAATCAAAGCATATTAGAGCTGTAAAAGAACCATGGCGTCGCTCTAGTCGATTCAATGCTCTTGGACAAATGCTCATAACAAACCAAAGGCTTGATAAATTAGCAGCATGCTGGGATGATTTTGTTGATCGTGGAATGCTAAACAAACCATTAGCTGCAGAGGTAGATTCTGATGATGATTTAGCTACAGTGGAAGATGATGAAATTAAAATTTCTCAATTGCCTTTTAATGCAGGAGATTATAGATTTCTGCAAGATGGTGGACCTGTAGAAGGCTCTAAGATTATGGCAAATGTTAGAATGGCAAGATCAAGAGAGAAGGGTTATCCCAGAAAGCTCTATAAGCTTTCAAAACATATTGAACAGCCAGATCTTCCTGAATTAATTCGTCGATTTTTATATGATCAACTTGAAGCAACACCTGACAAAACATCATCACATGTGGAACTATCTGAATGTCCAAAAGCACCACACAAAATTGATATCTTTCATTCAGCCATTGCTACATACTATGCACCTAGTGATTTATCTGGAAGAACAGGATTTCATCAGCATCGTATTCGATCAAATCCTGAATGGCGCAATGGCCTTGCACGTCGTGATTGTGTTTTTGTAGAAAGTAATCCTGATCTGCCAGGGATGCAAGGGCTTTTTGTTGGTCAAGTCTTGCTATTTTTTTCTTTTATACACAAACAAAAAACTTATCCATGTGCACTTATTTCATGGTTTACTACTATTGATGATAAGCCAGATGAAGACACTGGAATGTGGATTGTTGAAAGAGAAGTGGATGAAGATGGTGAAAGAGTGTGCTCTGTTGTTCACTTGGATACTATACTTCGAAGTGCTCATCTGATTGGAGTATATGGTAATGAACATCTTCCTTCTGACTTTCATTATACTTATACTCTTGATGCATTTCACTCTTACTATGTAAACAAATTTTCTGATCATCATGCAAATGAAATAGCCTTTTAATAGCATATCTTTCAGCTTTTGTACTTATATATTATCAGTCGTAATAACTGACAATCTGAGATTTTGACTATTAGTTCATAGTGTGAAGATTAGAATGTAAAGTACAATCTAAAAGTCTGATCTGAATCTATATTTCAGCCTTCTTACTAAATCTGATATTGTCTGAGATAAAGATATAGTTCTGAGAACAATCTGACTTAAGTCTGACTTTAGTCTGGAAAGCAAGTGTAAATCTGACTTAAGTCTGACTCTAGTCTGAACAATAAGTATAAATCTGACTTGAGTCTGACTCTAAGAAAAGTAAATATAAATCTGACTTGAGTCTGACTCTAGTCTGAAAGTAAGTATATATCTGACTTGAGTCTGACCCTAATCTGAACAGTAAATATAAATCTGACTTGAGTCTGACCCTAGTCTGAAAAGTAAATATAAATCTGATAATTTCTGAGCTAAGTCTGAGAACAGTCTGAGTATAAAGATACTATCTGATTGTTTTTGATTTTTATCTAATTTCTGTTTAGAATCTGATTGATGTCTGATTTAACTCTGATAGATAAAGATAAATCTGATTGAGTCTGATATAGTTCTGAAACAAGTGTGTAGGTCTGAAGTAAATCTGAATATTATCTGATTGAAATCTGTCTTGTAAAGTAAAAATCTGATTATATCTGCAGTGCAAAAAAAATCTGATTATTGTCTGATTTATCTCTGACAGCAAAGCTCATATCTGATTAGTATCTGACTCAAGTCTGTTGATAGATCTCAAATCTGATAGTTTCTGATTCTGTCTGACAATCATATTAACATCTGATTGCTCTCTGAAGTATATCTGATAATATGTCTTATTTCTAATTATATCTGACTATAGTCTGAATTGAATCTGATCATTTATATTATTTCTGACTAATATCTGAATTACATCTGAAAAGTCAAATATTTCTGAAGCAATCTGATGTTAGTCTGAAACTGTTCAATATTTCTGATTTGATCTGATATTAGTCTAAGATTGTACTCAACATCTGTAATAATCTGATATCAATCTGATGTTACTCTGAGATTATACTTTAAATCTGATACAAATCTGTAAGTATATGAAGAAGATCTGATTGATATCTGATCAATTTTAAAAATTCTGAATGTGTCTGATGTATATCTGACAGATCTGATATATATCTGAGAAAATTTTATCAGAAATACAAAAATTTTCAGATGTATCAGATAATCAGATAGTTTCAGATATTTTTCAGACAGTTTCAGATGCATCAGAAAGTTGTAAGGGTTCCTGATGTATGAGGCTTGATACTGGACATAGTATCTATAGTATATATAGAGGAAAACTAAAAGCATATAGGTTACATAGCAGACATAGTAGTAAGCTATTACTATGTAGTATTACATAGCTATCACTCATAGCTATGATAGCTATGATAGCTCTCATAGTTCTATATAGATATGCAGCTCAACTACATAGCAGCCATAGCACTATAAAAGTGGGCATAGCATTGGCTGGCAGCTATGTAGATTTCAGATTTTTCAGATGAATGATCTTAAGGTAATTCTCTTATTTCTCTACAGATTCTCTCATTCTAAAATGCATTGGAATGTACTGATTAATTGCTTTCCAGACATTCTACATATGTTCAATTCTGTTTAGAGCTGGAAATTCAAGACTCGAAATTGAGATCTTCCTCTCAAGATCTTGGTCTTGAGGTAAGTCTCTCATTTCTCTACCAATTCACTCGTTTTAAAATGCATTGAACTTTACTAATTAATCACTTTTCAGCCATGCTACATCAGCCCCAGGCCATCTAGGACTCGAAAATCAAAACTCGAAATTGAGATCTCCTCCTCTAAGATCTTGATCTTGAGGTAAGTCCTTCAGTTCTTTACCAATTCACTCATTCTAAATTGTGTTGGAATGTACTAATTTATCACTTTTCATACATTCTACATATGTCCAATTCTGTCCAGAACTCGAAAATTAAAACTCGAAATTGGATTCTCCCCCTCAAGATCTTGATCTTGAGGTATGTCCTTTAGTTCTCCACTGATTCACTCATTCTAAAATGCATTGAGCTCTAATAATTAATTGCTTTACAGCCATACTACATATGCCCCAGGCCACCTAGTACTCGAAACTCAAGACTCAAAATTGAGATCTCTCTCTCAAGATCAAGATCTTGTGGTACATCCTTCAGTTCTTTACCGATGTACTCATTCTAAATTGCATTGGAATGTACTAATTTATCACATTCCAGACATTCTACATATGTCCAATTCTGTTCAGAACTCGAAAATTAAGACTTGAAATTGAGATCTCTTCCTCAAGATCTTGATCTTGAGGTGAGTCTCTCATTTCTTCACTGATTATCTCATTCTAAAATACATTGGAATGTACTGATTATTTACATTCCAGCCATGCTACATAGGTCCAGATCTGTTCAGAACTTGAAACTTAAGACTCGAAATTGAGATCTCCTCTTCAAGATCTTGACCTTGAGGTAAGTCTCTCATTTCTTCACCGATTCACTCATTCTCAATTGGGCTAAACTGTACTAATTAATCTCTTCTCAGCCATGCTATATATACCCCAGTCTGTTCAGAACTCGAAATTCAAGACTCAAAATTGAGATATCCCCCCTCAAAATCTTGATCTTGAGGTGAGTCCCTCATTTCTTTATCAATTGACTCATTCTAAATTGGGCTGGACTTTACTGATTAATTGCTTTCCAGACATGCTATATAGGTCCCAGTCTGTTCAGAACTTGAAATTCAAAACTTGAAATTGTGATCTCTCCCCTAGGATCTTGATCTTAAGGTAAGTCTGGCAGTTTTTCACCAATTTACTCATTCTAAATGCACTGGAATGTACTAATGAACCACTTTTCAGACATGCTACATAGACCCTATACCATGCAGAACTTGAAAACCAAAACTTGAAATTGAGATCTTCCCTCCAAGATTTTGTCCTTAAGGTGAGTCCCTCATTTCTTCACTGATTCACTTGTTCTCAATTGAGCTAGACTGTACTAATTAATCTCTTTCCAGCCATACTACATAGACCCCAGTCTGTCCAGACCTCGAAATTCAAAACTCAGAATTGGGATCCCCTCCCCCTCAGGATCTTGCCTTTGAGGTGAGTCCCTCATTTCTTCACCAATTCACTTGTTCTAAATTGAACTGGACTGTACTGATTAATCACTTTCTAGCCATGCTATGTAGGCCCTAGGCCATCCAGAACTCAAAATTCAAGACTCGAAATTGGAATTACCCTCCCCCATCAGGAAAAACTCTCCCTCTAATTAGATAATAATTAGAGCTAATTAGCAGAGATTAGCAGATAATCTGAATAATCTGCTAATCTGCTAATTAATCAAGTATTTTATCAATTTATCCAGATAATTATCAGATCATTATTTTGATAAATAGACCTCATTAGAGCTAATTAACAAGTAATTAGAGCCAATTAGACATGAATAAAGTTGATAATAATCTAGCATTAGACTACTTGCATCACACCAGAGAGAGAGAGATAAACATCAAAACACAGACCAGCATTGAATACTATTAGAAACTAAAAAGTAACAACAAAGTCTATTTTAACAATATTCAATCCTAATAGAATGGATCAAAAGGCCTTAGATTCTAGAAAAATAACAGAATGAGTCAATATGATAGAGCAGCAACAACAACAACAATGACTCACTAATGAAGTCAAAAAGCAAAAAAAAAATCACCTAAGGATAAAATCATGAGCTAATAGAATGCTCATCATATGAGATTAGAACTTACAAAGATAGAAAAACTCGAAATCTAATGCAACATAACAAGACATTAGTGTACAAGCATGAGAAGATTAATAGTGAAGACTTACCCGTAGGTGAACTGCAACAGGCAACAGCATACGTGCAATAACGTAGCTCCAGATGGTAGTGGTTGAAGTCGAACAGGTGTTGCATGTCAAGACTCGGTCGTAGACAGCAGAGAACCACCCAAGTCACCAGCGGTGATGAGAGCGAGAGAGCAGAGAGCGACTAGCAGCGCAGTGACCTGTATTGGAGGTACAGTATGATACAGACGAAATGGACAATCTAGGGAAATAGGCGAGCGACAGGGAGCCTATAAGTACTGGGACGACAATGGGAAAAGAACAATGGTGGCCAAAAGGAGAACAATGGGAGGGAGAACAATAGGATGTCCCAAAGGGGAACAAGGGCATGGGTGAAGGATAGCCCCAGGTCATGTGAGGAAGTGAACATGTGATGGGACTGCTGGAGCACATGACCGACATGATGCCTTGATGGCAGAGAAGAAGGCGGAGAGAAATGGAGCGATCCGTGACATCACCCCCTCCATCAGGAGTCTTACAAACTTTCTGCTGCATCTTATCCTATCTTACTCTGTCTGATCACCTTATAAATCTGAAAATTTGATCATTTCTGACTATAAACACAGTCAGATAAGTCAGAGAGTGTCAGATTGTATCAGATGTGCATTTACACTCAGATTTTGAATATCTTCCAGATTTTTTGCTGTCAGACAGATCAGACAGGTGTAATCTTCTCAGATTTCATCAGATTTTGAATAGTCATCAGATTTTTTACTATCAGACAAGTAAGACAAGTGTAATCCTCTCAGATTTTATCAGATTTTGAATGATCACCAGATATTTTACTATCAGACAAGTAAGACGGGTGTAATCTTTTCAGACACAATCAGATTTTGAGTCTTTTTCAGATTTTCTATTATCAGATCAGTCAGATAGATATAATTTTGTAGATACAGTCAGATTTTAGATCTTTTTCAGATTGTCTCTTGTCAGACAAGTCAGACAAGTGTAATTTCTTCAGATCAGTTAAAAGTGTATATACTTGTCAGATTTTTACTTACAATCAGATCAATCAGACTTTATAAGTCAATTCATTTACAGGCTTTGTTATGTGAAAAGAATCATACAATATAAATAAGTTGTATTCTACCACTACTACTACTAAGTAGATACAAAAGGCTAGAAAGCAGTCTCAAAGGCATGATAGTCAGAATATTTGTTAATATAAAAACAATCAAAAGCATCAAGAGAGTATATATGATTGAAGTTAAAAGGAAGAGATTCTTCACCAGAAATACCAATCAAATGAGCACCCCTCAGAATATAATCAGTATGTATCACTGAACATACAAATTGTCCATTCTCATCCACTTCTCTCTCTACCATCCACATTCCTATGTTGGGATCAGGTGTATCACCAATAGTAACAAACCATTGGATCAATGCACATGGATAAGTAATTTCTTCATCTTCAAATGAGAAAAATAGCAATATTCGGCCAACATAAAGTCCTCTCATTCTAGGTAAAGTTGGATCATTTTTGATAAAGACACAGTCTTGACGAGGATATTTTCCATACCATTCTTGTGATGATCGAATATAATGTCGATGAATTCTCTTTATATCAGATGGATCACTAGGTGCATAATATGTGGCTATTGCAGAGTTATATATGTTCAATTTTTCTGGAGCCATTGGACAGTCTGAAATATCAACATCTAGTGATGTACATCCAGGAGTAACATTTGTCTGATCAAATAAAAATCGATGAATATGATTAGATAAATCTGGCCTTCCAATGAATGATGCAATTTGGTCAAGTGTTCGAGGATATCCACGTGCACGTGTTTTTGCAAGGCTAACACCAAATTCAATATTATGATCAAAGTTATCAGTCAGTAAGACTTCATTGATTTCCATTGGAAAATGCACTTCTATATCTGAATTATCATTTTGGGCTGCTGTCTGACCTAAAGGTTTATCTAACATGCCTCGTTGTATAAAATTCTCAGTACATGCTTTAAGTTTATCAAGCCTTTGGTTTGTAAGCAACATTTGTCCCAGAGCATTATAACCACTAGATCTTCTCCAAGGCTCTTTAACTGCCTTTATATGTTTAGATTCAGTGATAGAAGTGCAAAGTCCATTTGGAACTGCAAATTCTTCAATTAATTCACGAAAATGTTTCAAGGAGTGTTGCCTTGGAAGAGATATTTCTTTAAGACGTACACCTTCCTCCTCAAAAATAACACGTTCTTTATGAAAAATTTCAAGTGCATCATCCATAGCATCCAAAGTATCCTCATCAATAATAGATCTTCGAGCAAGATAGCAAAAATCTAAAAATGCACGAATTGCTCGAAGCATTTGTGGAGGAACATAACCTTCAATTGCAGGCAAAAACACTTTCATTAAGGCTTTAGAATCATCTCCTGTCCATTGTTGAAAGTTACGACCATCAGGAAATCGACGAATTCCTGGAAATGCAGGTGTTGCAGCAATTCTCCTATCAATGTCTGCCATAATCACAGTTGCTCTAGTTGGTCCATGTTTAAGTTCAAGATAATCAAAAATCCAAGTCACAAGATGATCTTTAAATGTTCCTTTGATAAGTTGATGAAGCAAGTCAATGGAAATGAGCTCATGAATATCTGCACGAGGAAAGGAATGTGTAAATGGCTAAAAGAAAACAAAGTAAGATTTAACTCAATCTTCATTTAAAACAATAATAGTCACATACCATAAAATTGCTAACAATACCATATTCATCCCATAATTCTTTTGCAGTTAGTTCTTTCATCAATAAGGTGGTATAGTCATGTGAACGTGGAAAGCCATCACCACTATCTAAATCTTTAGGTGAACATGTACAATGAGGACACCAGGTTGAAACAATTCCACACAGTAATACTTGCTCAGGATAATCTGCAATATAAGGTCCAATTCCATAAACTGCACGACAAAAATGTCCATCAGGACAGCGAACTATTTCTGGTGTAGTCATTCCTGGCCGCAGATGTTCTAAGATAATTTTAAGTGACTCATGCATTAAATGTCTTCGAAATTTGCAAAAATCACTGTTATTTTGAAATTGCTTATCTGTTGTGCCAATTGCTAAAAATCCAAGAATACTAACAGCATCTCGATGTGCACGTCGAACATTATTATGCACATTTCCAATAGATGCGTAAAGTGGATAGTACTCTGTATGACCTGTAGCAACAGAGACAACAGTTTTATCACTACCCAAAACAACAGGTACAAACATAGATCCATGTGTTTCAGGATCTTCAGCTATTGTATCTGCCTGACGCCATGCCCAATTTCCAGTCATAAAATCTGACCATTCTCTTTTGCCTTTGGCATTATATTCCTTTCGAGGAGCATAATCTATTTCATCTTTAAAATCAGGATTGGACAGTTGGTTTTTAATCACAAGTCGTGGATTTCGATACCACACATCATACTCTGCAAGCATCCATGCAGGAGGATTTTCTTCAGGTATAACACCAACATATGTTATAGTAAAATGCAGCCAAGGTGCATCACCAAGCTGAATAGCATCTATAATCTTTAACATTTCCTTTTCATTGGCAAAAGGTGGAGCATTATTGTGATGATCTGCAGCCCATGCATCCATTAAATCATTTGTAAAATCCCGAGATGTCTGTCCTCGCCGGAACAGCAAATCTGCAACAGTATACTGGACTCGATCATGAAATGGAGACCAGTCATCAGGAGATTTATCATTTGTAGAATTATCACTTGGTGGTGTGCCCAAAGGCAGATCAACACCATTCATATCACAAGGCCGACCATTAAGCCTATCATGCATATATGTCTGAGGTCCAGAAGGCACTGTATCATGAGAATGTTTGGCAGAGTCACTATCAGAACCAACATAAACACCTCCAGTATTGAAAGGGGAAGGTGGTCTATCAGATATCCCTGCTGCATTATTAGATGTCCCAGCAAGACTGAGAAATGGATGAGCAGCCTGAATATGTTGTGTCAATCCTCCTAAACTGACAAAGCCCCGACGACAACGCCAAGATGTAGGCGCTGGGCAAGCAAACATTCGAGGCCTATAAGGTTTTAGATTACGAGATTTAGATCCCTTTGCCATTCTGAGCACAAGTAAAGGCAAACAGAGTAGTAGCAGACTTTGTCAATCTCAAATAGCAAGCAAGTGCACAATCAATATTTCAGTACTCAGAAGATTTGTTATCAGAGCACTGCCAAGTTTATCACAACAAGATAATAGTTCTCTTCCACCGTAGACCAGAGACGAGTTGAAGTCTGTCCTAGTGATAAAATAGAGCACTAAGCTCCCCACACAGCCTCCAGAGTTCACGAAATGAGAGTCTCCGAGTTTTATATCAAAGCCCTAAGACCACTGGACAAAGATACAATGGCTCAATAGAGGAGCACAGTAAATATGCGAGGTGTTTCACAAGTCGCACGGAGTCCGACACAGCGCCAGAGACCAGAGCGTATCCGAGTCCAAGTCCCGCGGACACTGCCGTGCGGCCACTTGGCGTTGCACGCGTTATGGCACACAACTCTTGTCCACACTAGTTCGGACACGTCGTGCACCACTACAATCTCCTCTACACTATCCTATATTTTCTTCATTACTTCTTATGATTACTAGATCAGGTGGTGTACGAAGAGCTCACCAGAGCGATTCGGAGGCTCAGTCCTCCGATGATCCCACACTCCCAAGACCTCCAAAGAAGAAGGCGAAGAAATCCCCCGCAGCTCGGGAACCCCCCAAGCCTCCGAAGAAGAAAGCAAGACAAACTGCAGCGCAGGTGCGGGCACGTAAGGAAGCCGAACACCTAGCCCGAGTGCAGGCTTCTGTTCGAATAACCCAGTTCGAGGCCACGACACGCGCGACGGAAGCTATCGCTGCCGAGGAGGCACGCCAAAGGCCCAAGAAGGGTGTGCCGCAGGTAGTCATGGAGCCACGTCGCGGGAGGGGAGGAGTACACAAGGGTGGGAGTGCAAGGCCAGCCAGTAAGCATCATGACTGTTTGATCGTGCGAGAGCTGACTTACAATAATGAAATAAGGAGCCTCGTCTTCAAAGAGGAAGCCCGTAGACGATGATGAAGAAGCTATGGATATCGACTATGGTAAGTAAATATAGCAGCCTGTATGAGATTACGAAACTCACCTCGAAACAGAGTCAGATAACGAGATGGACGAGGCTGCGAGGCCCGAGGACGAGACGGATGTCGAAGATAGAGTCCCGCCGGTACTTGAAGTGAGTTTCGAAGATCTTGATACTTGGCACCAAAGCTAAGATAAGCTGGAGAAGGGAAAGCCGCAGGGAAAGCCGAAGGGAAAAGGAAAGCCGAAGATCGATGGAGATGTCACGCCGTACAAGAAGACGGCGAGAGGGGGAAGGAAAAGAAAGCCGTCGCAATCTAAAGAAGACTGGTCTGAAGGTAAGTCAAAAAAGCCGATTTATAGAGATTTATAACTCACCGAATCAATTCGAATAGATGACGATGACACTCGAGACCCGAGCTACACTCCAGATACGCCCAACGTTGATGAATCGGATGTCGAGATGGCCGAAGAGGGAGAGGATGAGGCGTTCGCAGGCGGGAGGTCGAAAGGTGGCCAGAAACGGGTGCAGAAAGGCAAGAAGTCGAGCGATGAAGTTGCTGATAACAGCGCCGGGAGCAAGATGTCGAAGGGAGGAGGTGGGAAACGGAAGGGAAAGGGAAAGGAACCGATGAGGGCAATGGTAAAGGAGCAGCATGCTCGACGCGAGGCAGAGTCTCTTATCTTATCTCATCGGTAAGTTTTCGAGTTCGTTGATTGGCCGGTGCCTGTACTTACTTTTGTGTTGTCTCCTCCTCCCACACGCACCGATCGCGCCATGCTCACTCAACACCCGTTTCCTCGACTCGAATTTCGTTATATCCGTCCCATTATCCCCATTATCCGTCGACTTGCTCGAAGATCCGACGTTCCGGCTCCAGCAAAGCGAAGGGGAGGCCTTCGCTCGACCTGGCAAGACCCCACGCAAATACAGGACTCACGCCCAGGCGTTGAAGACCCCCCTGCGGAGCGAGCTTACGCCGGCGCCTCGTTCGATTTCCTGGACGGGTTCGAGGATGGTGTCAATGATCTGCGCGAGGAGCAGGAGGAGCCAACCTGGGCAAAAAAGGTGCGTTGTATATCTTTACCTTGTCTATGCTATCTGACTCTCTTTTTCAGCCGATTCTAGACATTCGTTATAGCGAGGACGACTCGCTTGACCCTCAGCAGCAAGATTCCGGCCGTTCCGCCTCACCTTCTCATCGTGCAGCCCCCGCGTTGCATGATGCCGACCCTCAGCAGCGAGGTCTCGACCTTTCCGACTCCTCTTCTCGCCATGCAGCCCCCGGACCACGCGATATCGACTCGTACAGTGCCCTGCAGCAAGTTCCTAGACGTTCGGGCCCCTCTTCTGGTCGTGCAGCCCCCGCGCCGCGTGATATCGACTCGCATGCACCTCAGCAACAAGTCCCCGGCCAGTCCACCCCATCTGCTCGTCGTGCAGCCCCCGCGCCGTACGATGTCGATCCATACGAACCTCGGCAGCAAGTTCGCGACCGGTCTGCCCCTCCGTCTCGTGGTGCAGCCCCCGTGTCGCACTATGTCGATTCGTATGCCCCTCAGCAGCAAGTCCCTGGCCGGTCCACTCCATCTGCCCATCGTGCAGCCCCCGCGCTGTACGATTTCGATTCGCATGACCCCCTGCAGCAAGAATCCGGCCACTCTGTACCCCGTCCTCGCCGTGTAGTCCCCGCGTCGCGCAATGTCGACTCGACCGACCGTCTTCAGCAAGATACCAACGACTCCGTCCCTTTATCTCGTCGTGCAGCCCCTGCGCTGCGCGACACCGGCTCGTACGACTCTTTGCCACAAGATACCGACAGTTCTGCTGCCTTGTCTCGTCGTACAGCCTCCAATTTGCCTGACACCAGCTCGTACGACTCCCTGCCCCCCTCATCTCGTCGTGCAGTCTCTATGCTGCATGATAACACTTCCGAGGATCATTCTCGCCGTGATTCCGGACCATCCGACCTCTCGTCGTATCGTCCAGCATTGGGGCAGCACGATATCGACTCCGATGATCTACCTTTGCAAGATCATGTTATTTCTGCCACTCCAGCTCGTCGTGGACCCTCCAAGCAGCAAGCACGTCAAGAGCCTATCACAATGTTACTTTCGAAGCAGCGTGGCGTTCTCACCCCGGTCGCAGGCATCGGCAAGCATCCGCAACCCATGGACTCGTCCGCAAGACGTGCAAGTGCGACCATGGCATATAATTCCACACCTAGTGCCGTGCAAGGTTCTCGATCTCTTCTGGATGAGCAGGACTTGCAGTCCAGCAAGAAGGTAAGTGTGTCTCTTGCTCAATTGATATAATTTGCTGATTTTAAATCATAGTCTGTACGAATCAACCCGATTGTGTACAATGAACCTATGGTTCCCCCTCAGACTCCCGGTCCCTCGCGCAGTGTGAAGCCACTGACGGTATGTAAATGTAATATTTGTATCGTGCGTCTCAGTCTTTTACAGCTTACTTTTGCTTACTTGTTTTGTAGCGTGCACGTTCTGGCAGTAATGCACCATCTACGGCTCCCCCGACAACTCCGAGGACAACTCTGAGCAATATTTTCACTGACGAGGCTACGCCAGCAAATTCGGAGGATGAGTCTGACGAAGACAACTCTGAACGCAAGACTCGCCGGTCTTCGTACAATAATTCTCACTTGCCGCCCGGTGCTCTTGCCAAGTGGCAAGACTATTATGTCCATATGTGGAGAGAGTTCTTGGGTACGCGCCTTGACCCGTGGCTGACGCGTGATCTCCTTGGTCCTGCGCAGGAACTTTGGGACAAAGTGTTCCCTCATATTCCTCATAAGCTTGAGGCTAGGCAAGAAGCTGCATTTGCTTTGGTATATTCTTTCTAATGATTTGTGGTACTTTACTAATGCATTCATAGGCTATGCAAAGGACCTATGAATGGCGTAGTGGCTTTGCAACTGAGGCTGCTACTGCTGTGGCTGAATTTATGTTTCGGTTCTCTTCAACTCATGACGATCCTACTGGTGTCGCAAAGGATGATGTTGCTCGCATTGCTCTCGGGCTGAATAACTTAGAGCAAGACACTCATATTCCTTTCTTGTATCAGCAAATTGAAAGCAAAGCTGATGGTTCTGGTCTTGTAAGTCTGCTTTTTTTCAGGATTCACAAGCTAATTTTTACTTTCAGACATATCATGGTACATTTCGTTCAACTGTCGTTGCTCAGACTTTTGCAAGGGCCCACCTTGGCACAATCATTCTTCCCAAACATCTTCATCGAAATGAGCCTGCCATTGGTGCTATGGCTCTGACAATTTCGGCAGTAGGTTTCTTTTTATCTGATTGATAATCTGCTAATTTTGTCTTAGATTCATCGTGCCTTATCGCGCTACTTGTTATTTGGGCCTGATGATCATCCCAAGCTCAAGTGGCGCTCAGAGGGGTGGTTTGCAACCAAGCGTTGGCACAAGCCAACTAAGCAATGGTCTGAGATCTGTCAAGGCCTTGGTAGAGCTAAGTGGAGTTTGATACTTTTAAGGGCAGCAGAGTTTTTACCTGAGGCGGAGGAGCCTGATAATGATGTGGGGGACTCACCAGGATCTCGTCAGCGTCATGCATTGAAGAATGGCAACCTTAGTGATTGAGGCCAGTTTTGCAATTGTATCTTCTTTACCTCTAGTCTGGTTGAACCTCTATGCCTTTTTTCTTTTATGCCTATCCTGAATCCTTGATCACACCGTTTAGTTTAATATCATTTTTAATCTGCTGAATTTAGAGATGCAGTTATTTTCATTTTGGTGTGATCTAAGTGAACAATATAATATCAGATTAAAATCTGATATCAGAATCTATTTCTAATATCAGAATAATCTCTTGTATCAGACTTAAAACTATTGACAGATATCAAACTACTGATAGAATAAAAACTGTTGTCAGACTTAAATCTGTGATTAGAAGTTAATCTGCAATCAGACTTTAATATGATGTCAGAATTTAATATGAAGACAGATTTGAATCAGCAATCAGACTTGTTATCTGCAGTCAGATTTAAATTAGCAATCAGACTTCATATCTGCAGTCAGATTTAAATTAGCAATCAGACTTCATATCTGCAGTCAGACTTGATATCTAATATCAGAAATAGTATCTGATCTCAGAAATAGTATCTGATCTCAGATTTTTTTCTGAATATATCTGTAAGATTACACCCGTATTATTGGTCTGACTTGTCTGATTCTTGCTACCAGTTCCAATCAGAATTTATAAGAAAGTTTGTAGGGTTTCTGATGTCTCTAAGATGCACTTTCGCCTGGAGTGCGTGATGAGCATGGACGGGGTTGAGGTAGATGAGTCCACGAAGATTGGGAGCCTTGAGTGCATGTAGATGACAGGTGTAGAAGTCGGTGATTGCACCATGGGCATTGGAAAGGGAGGTACGTGAAAGCCACTGATTTTCCGAATCAGGGTAGCCTGCCCATTTGACGAGATATTCAATGCCATGTTTGTTCCGGGTGAGACGAGCATCAAGGACAGACTCAACTTTGTACTCTTCCTCGCCCTCCACAAGGTCAGGTGGTGGTGCAGGGAAGTTGGGACCATGAGCATCGGTTTCCTTGTAAGAGGACAACAGGGACATGTGGAACACCGGGTGGATATGCCAGGTGGGCGGTAGCTTCAGTTGATAAGAGACTGGGCCCAGGACGTCAGTGATTTCGAAAGGTCCCAGGTGTCGATCAGCAAGCTTAGCTTTGGGCCGTGTGGTTTTGATGTTCTTGCCATCGAGCCAGACCTTGTCACCAACCTGGAAGTGGATGGTGTCGTGCATATGGTCCTGGTTGTTGCGCTTCATGAGATCAGCAGCTGTTTGAAGGCTGGCCTGAACCTCAGTGCAAAGTTGTTTGAGGTGACGGAAACGATCCTCGACGGCGGGTGTAGATGATGTGGGGTTGACAGTGGGGATGGCAGTGGGAATATAGCCGAGAAGCATTTCAAATGGAGCTTGGTTACTGGCACTGTGCATACAGTGGTTGTGCAAGAACTCAGCATAAGGGAGCCATTGGACCCAATCATCCTGACGGTAGTTGCAGAAGGTACGAAAGAACTGCTCAAGTTCTTGATTGACGCGTTCTAACTCGCCGTCAGTCTGTGGATGATAGGTGGTGCTGAGGGAGGACTTGATACCAAGTTTGTCAAAGACGCCACGCATGACTTTGCCTGCATACTGTGGGCCACGATCAGAGATGAGGCGTTTCCAGAGGCCGTAGTTCCGATAAATCCTGTCAAAAAGGATGTCGACTGTGCCATCACTGGTAATGGTCTCTTTACAAGGAGTGAAGGAGATGTGCTTTGTAAAATGGTGGACAACCACATTGATGGAGTCATAGCCTTGGCATTCTGGGAGTTTGACAATGAAGTCCGAGGTAATGTCTTGGAAAGGACGGGTAGGGATGGCATTGGGAATTGTTTCAACGTGAGGACAGTGATTTTGAACCTTGGTGGCCTGGCAGGTAGCACAGCCATCGACATAATCACGAATGAAGACAGACATACCGGGCCACCAGTAGTTGCGACTAAGGAGCTCGTAGGTCTTGTAGCATCCTGGGTGACCAGCCATGGGCGTGTCATGGTGCAGCTTGATGATGTCCCAACGAAGGTCCTTGTCAGCAGGGATGTAGACTTTGCCACGAAAAAGGATGAGGCCATCCTCATAGTTCCATTCTTGGAGGTTCTTGACGAGTGAGCGAGGACCGTTGTTCAGGATCACATCAAGGGCTTGAACAACCTCAATGTCCTTGGTCTTGGCATTGCGAATGCATTGGCGAAGATCAGCATTGCCAATGGACTTGACAGCAGCTGGACGTGTAGCACGGATCTGGAAGTACTTGGGGTCAAGGAGGACACGATCAGAGTTGTCGTCGTCCACCCCCTCTCTATGGTCAGGTCATCTCGACATGGCATCTGGCTGGTGATGAATACCGGGTTTGTGGATCAGGGTGAAGTCAAAACGAGTGAGGAAGAGAGCCCAGCGAGCTTGACAACGACTCAGCTTTTGGGCAGACTTGAAGTATTCCAGGTTCTTATGGTCGGTCCAGATCTCCACAGTATGGGGAGAACCTTCCAGGTAGTGGCGCCAGGCTTCGAGGGCACAGATGATGGCCAGGAGTTCCTTGTCATAGATGTCGTAGTTGCGTTCGGGGGCAGTGAAGGCCTTGGAGATGTAAGCAACAGGGTGCCATTGCTCGTCCTCCCCGCACTAGGATAGGATACCTCCTGTGGCATAGTCTGAGGCATCGACCTCAACCAGGTAGGGTTTGGACGGGTCAGGCATGATAAGGACTGGGGACGAGGTGAACGCAGCTTTAAGAGCCTCAAAGGCATGTTGACATTCAGCAGACCAGGCCCAAGGATGGTCTTTCTTGGTAAGGTCAAACATGGGATGAGCGACTTTGGAGAAGTCCTGGATAAAGCATCGATAGAAGTTGCCAAAGCCAACAAAGGACTGGACGTCCTTGATGTTATGAGGGGCAGGCCATTCAGCAATGCCTGCAACCTTGACGGGGTCCATGGCGAGCATGTTATGGGAGACGATGAGACCGAGGAACTCAACTGAGGGCTGCTCAAAAGAGCACTTCTCTGGTTTGAGGAAGAGGTCATTGTCCTGGAGGCATTGGAGGACCTTGCACACAAGGTCGCGATGTTCTTCGAGGGTTTTGGTAAAAATGAGGATATCATCCATGTAGATGACAACTTTGCCCGTATCGATGAGATCCTTGAAAAGTTCATTCATCATTCCTTGGAACGTGGCAGGGGAGTTTGTAAGACCAAAAAACATCACCAGGAGTTCAAAGAGACCGCAGTTGGTTTTGAAGGCGGCTTTCCATTCGTCGCCCTCCTTGATGTGAACGTTGTTGTAACCCCAACGAACATCCATCTTGGAGAAGACTTTGGTACCCTTGAGCTTGTCAACAAGTTCAGAGATGAGGGGCAGAGGATATTCATTCTTGATGGTGCCTTTGTTGAGGGTGCAATAGTCCTGGACGGGGTGTAGTTTTCCATCTTTTTTCTTGATAAAGAAGAAAGGACTCGCCATAGGGGATCTGGAAGGACGGATGTAGCCTTTCTTGACCTGGTCATCAAGGAATGAATCGAGGTCCTCCTGTTCAGTAGGAGCCATGGGATAGACCTTGCAGGAGCGGGGTTCAAAACCATCTTTCAGGTCAATGGCATGATCCCAAGGGCAACGTTCACGGAGGCGATGGGAGGATTCCTCATCGAAGACAGGTTGGAAATCCTGATACTGAGGGGGAACCATCTCAGCAAAGGACTTTTCTGCAACACAAGTGGCCACACACTCAGCCAGTTTCTCAGCATTGGTGAAAGAGCGACGGATACGGATGGTGTGTTGGTAGTCGGGGTCGTCATCTGGTGGGGGTGGTGTGTCCCAGTCAGGGAGAACACCAGCTAGGCGAAGGCCCTCTTCAACCCAGTCGTCATCGACATTAGGTCAGGGGTCATCGTCCTCGGTGAATAGGCGTGCAGGGACTTTGGACAGGTGGATGGGGCGAAGGCGGACACCTTGGACTCGGCGGGCAGGGATCACGTATTTGGGAAGTGAAGCAGCAACAAATGGTGGGGGCAGTGGGAGCAATGGAGGGGGGCAAGGTGGGGGGAGCAGTACTGTAGCAGCGCTGAGGACTGGTGGATGAGGGGCTGACTGGTGGCGTTCAGTGCGAGTGGACAGGTTCTTGACCGGGGGTTTATTCAGAGTGCAAGAGGGAGGGCAGCGAGTCATGTCGACACGACGAGAGACCCAATCAATTTCAGGGTTGTGCTCCTGTAACCAATCAGTCCCAAGGATGATGTCGTAGTCGCCAATGTCAACGAGGTAGAACTCAGCTGTCTCCTCATGGAAGGACGTCAAGTCCTTGGCGTAAATGCAGATGTTCTGGTTGACTGAATAGCGGACCCAGCCCATGATGTTTTCGGAGTTGTCCACATTGCGAACGGGAAAGGGTTTAGGGAGTTTCTTGAGGGGGAACTGGTGTTTCTTGGCAAACTCAGGGTGCATAATGATGCCTTCTGCACCACTATCGAGATGTGCCTCAGTGTTGATTTGTTTCTTGATCGGGGCAGTGATAATCTTGGCCTGGAGCATAATGGACGGTGTCTGACGGTTGGGCATGATAGCGGACATGTGCAAAGACGATGGATACGATTGCTCACAGGGGTCGGATAGTACAGAGAAGCGATTTGACGGATCAAAGAAATGTTTCTTGCCACCCACGGACGATGTGACCAGGGGGCGCTTTAAAAACCCTCAACCATATCCTTTAATGCAGCCTTCACCTCTTCCCTCTCTTTCTCGCTCAAGTCCTTCAACTGCGACGATAAGTCGGCGATGGACCTGTTGATGGCGGGGACAGCGAGGGCGGCGGCTGCATCTTCTGGAGCTACTCCCGGGGCAGAGCCAGTTTCTAGCGCTCGGACACGAGGGATTGGGGCACGGGGGTTGGAGTCAGCATTGAGGGGACAGTCGCGGAAGCCATGGCCTTTCTGGTGGCAGCGGAAGCAACTGCCCTCACGCCTGAAATGCTCATGGTCAGGCTCCGAGAGTTTGGGCAGTGGGGCACCTGTAGCAGCAACTGTGCAGGATCGGAGAGTAGATGTGGACTGAGGGGAGCGAGTGCTCACTGGGGTGTGCCCAGTTGTAGGGCGGGGACTCTGGAACCGGGTGCGCATGAGGTAGGCAGTATTCCTGTCACGGGCCCTCACCTTCCACTCATCCAGGGTGGTGGGCGTGGGGTAGCTGCACTGGCAATCATCCCGCAGGGTGCTGTTGAGGCCATGCAGGAACCAATCGATCAGGGCCACATCATTGTAGCCGGTGCAAGGAGCGAAGGACTCGAACTCGGTGATGTAGTCGACTACCGGGCGCGTACCCATCTGGAGGGTCTGGATGGCATGGGAGGCATCCTTGAAGTCGTCAAGGGGGGAGAAGTCCAAATTGAAGCGAGTTCGAAGGGCGGCGAGGTCGGCGTAGCGAGGGACATGAGCTGGAGATGTGTTTGCAGCCACCAGATCGTCATCCTCAAGGATCTCCTCGACACGTTGGGTGGCCCACTGGCCGGCAATAGGGCCCTGGCAGAGGTCGAGGAAGAGGGAGATCTGGGCGGTATCATGTTTATACCGGACAGAGTTGGCACAAAGGAATAAGCGAATACACAACTGGAACTCCTTGGACTTGGAACGATCTCCCTCAAAGGGAGCAGGTTTGACGCCGATCTCGGGGTTGGACATGTCGTCAGGTGGCTGAACAGGGGGAGCTGGGGTGATGATCAGTTTGATGTTGACGGTGGATGTGGATGTAACAGTGGTGACAGGTGGAGCGGGTGAGGAGACTGGTATCGGAGTTGGGATATGAGGGGGTAGCGGTGAACGGAGGACTGCGAGCCGAGCAACTCGCTCTTGCTCACGTGCTTCTAGGACTTGGTGAGAGAGAGCAAGTTCAGGTTCAGTGATAAAAATGCTACTGGCCTGCCAAAACCACTGATCTCTTCCTTCTACTAGGTTTGGTCTCCAGCCAATGACTAGGCGTCGAGAGTTGGAACGGTATGCGTAGTATTTCCTGGTAACGGCGTTGAAGATGATACCTGTTGGTACAAAGAGGGGTTCGGTGCATGCAGGAGGGGAGTCGATACTAGGAGGGGCAACGGTGGGGAGTGGTGGAGTGGCTGAGTGTAGGCGGTGATGTTCTTCTCTGGCAATGTCGAAGTCAACGAGTTTGAGGTAGGGGAAGTCTTCACGCTCAGCGAAGTACCACTGGCGGGTGGCAGGGTCTTGGTGAGAAAAGTGGATCCAGGCGATGCTAGCAAGGGTGTAAATGTGGTAGTCCCCAAGGGACTCGAAGATCCTGAGTGGGAAGGGTGCAGTGGTCTGGAAGCGGGGGTCGGTGGAATCAATGGTGACAACCTACAGGAAGTCTGCCGCAACTGGACAACGTCCAAGGGCACAAGGGTACAAGGTGGTGGAGTACGGGGTTCTGAGGAATTGATGGCCGAGGCGTTCTCTGGTCCACACAGGCTCAGGCGAGGGTTCTGGGGTGAAGAAACCTAGTGTGCAAAAGGGGAATGAGGTCGATGGCAGGATGCTTGCAGGGGATCCTCGGTTGGGTTGGCGACAGTGGTAGGCAATGTCCGAGGCACCAAACGTGAATTCTTGCAAGTCGACGTCAAAAGCAACTCGAATTCGAACATATAAGGCAATGGAGATAGCACCTGCACATGGTTTTCATGATCTCAACCGAAACCAAACTCCTTCGGCTTCCCAACACTTCACAGCACAATAGCAGAGAAGAGGAGTGAGTGCACTGCCCTCGATGGTGTTGGCGATGGGGAAGGAGAGATGAGGTTGATGGAATGGATGTCGAGATACAGTGAAGATATTGGCGGTGAAGGGTTCAAAGAAGAGAGGTATGATGGGCGATAGTAGGGAGGTGAGGCAGGTGTATGAGAGATTGTCCAGGTGTCAAGACTCAGTCGTAGACAGCAGAGAACCACCCAAGTCACCAGCGATGATGAGAGTGAGAGAGCAGAGAGCAACTAGCAGCGCAGTGACCTGTATTGAAGGTACAGTACGGTACAGATGAAATGGACAATCTAGGGAAATAGACGAGCGACAGGGAGCCTATAAGTACTGGGACGACAATGGAAAAAGAACAATGGACACCATAACAGGTCGAACAATAGAGTGAGAACAATGGTGGCCAAAAGGAGAACAATGGGAGGGAGAACAATAGGATGTCCCAAAGGGGAACAAGGGCATGGGTGAAGGATAGCCCCAGGTCATGTGAGGAAGTGAACATGTGATGGGGCTGCTGGAGCACATGACTGACACGATGCCTTGATGGCAGAGAAGAAGGCAGAGAGAAATGGAGCGATCCGTGACACTATGCCTGCTGTTGCCTCTATGGCCCTCTCTGCACCCTGTTCCTCATGTCTCCAGCACCTTACACCTCATGTCATGTTCCTGCCTCTACCGTCTCTGTGCCCTATGCATTGATGCCTGCATGATGACCACCTCCATTCAAGCCTCGTGTGTCTCCGGGATGACATGTCCAAGGTTGACATGCACTACATGTGCATCGACTGCCTGGTATGTCAATGTTTGCATGTCAACCATTTCCATCTGCCTGACTTCATCTGCACATCCCATGTGGCTTCACCACATATGCACTCCACATTCTCTCTGCTGCATTCTTACCCTGTGCCACACCCAGTACACCCTTGGTGTTTCTGCCTGTGCAGTTTGCATCAGCAAAACAACAAATTTCTGATTTTGTCTGGATTTTTGTCTAAAATGTACTGAAATGCTCTGAAAAATGAATTTAGACACACATCAGACAGTTTTAGACAGTTTCAGACAATCAAATAAAAGAGACGAGTCTTGGTTTTTCAGAAATAGTGTGAATTTCAATGAATAAGACAGAATAAGATAGCATAAGTTGAGTCAGAAATTTGATGTTTTGCTGATGTGTACACTTCTGCCAGCACCCTGCCCATGTCTGAGGCTCTGTTGCACATCTCTCTCATGTCGGTATGTGCACTCTGTGCCTTTCTGGTCACTCCATGCATGCTACGTGTCGACACCACGCACACATGCTGTGCCTTTGCCACTGTCCCTACATGTACAGGGTGCACATCTAGCACTAACACGCTACCCCTCATGTCTGCATCTCAACCTTTGCACATGCACGTGCATCCTGTGCCTCAGTGCTACCTGTTGCATGCACCCACTATCTCGATACATGTACCTGGTGCATCAATTTCATGTATGCACCGGGAGTCTCGCCATCCACATCGCGTGGCTGTGCCTCACATCAATACATGCATACAGCACCTCAGCTGCCTCCATGACTGCACCGGTAGTGTTAATGTCATTGTCTCATGTGCTGATATTGTCTGCATGCTCCACACCTTTGCTGCCTCTATGTACTTGGTGGAAGAGGGCCGATGCTTTGCACGGCAATATGATTCCTTTTTCACTGTTAGTTATATTTAGAAACAGTGTATAAATGATGTAAAGTCTCACTTGTCAGATTGATTATAAATCTCTATAAAATCTATAGCTACCTCAAGGTCAACATCTGAGAAATATGTTACTGGTATATAACACTATATTAGCTACATAGCTTTCCTAGGTCCATAGCTGTCCTCTTTTATACATAGCAGTCAAGTAAACTATGCAAAGCTATCATAGCTTGTCATAGTTGTCATAGCATAAGGCATAAGCTATCATAGCTACCATAGCTACCATAGCATAGGGCATAAGCTATCATAGCTATCATAGTTATTTTAGTATAAGATAACTATAGAAGCTATATTAACTATATAATATATCTATCATTATATTATATCTAGCTAGTAAGATTTCTATCTACTCTATATTACTTCTATCAAATATGCTAAAATAGCATATAAAATAAATATATTATAGATTCAATAGTCTGATGTCTTACAGTCACAAACATCGAAAATTGGATAAATTATATTACTCAAACAATTTCATTACAAAACATTACTATAGCTACAGAGACTACTACAGAACTACAAAAGGTAACAAACTTACAATGACTACAAAAAGCAAAAGATACAAATAAGAAAAGACATGAGTATTAGAAGATAACAAAGATAATATATGAAGACTTACCAGATTAACAAAAAAGCAAAAATCTACAAGACAATTTGAAGAGATCAGTATAAGAAACAATCAAGCTTACCTAATAGGACTACATGGTAGTGTAATAAGTATGAAGACATTAGTATAAGTTATAAGATAATTAAGAATAACAGGGTACCTTTAACAACAAAGAGAACAATAATAATAAAATGAGCAAACGACAATGACGAGTGAGCAAATGATGACGATGAGCGAGCAAATGATGACAAGTGAGCAAATGACGACAACAAATGTGTTGACATAGCAAGGGATGGTGGGGGTTAAAGAGCAAGAGGTAAAGCACATCGTGCCAGCCTTATATAGGAATTCCAGACGGAACCGAGATTTGTGGTTGCTGGGTGCTTGCCAAGTGTTGTGGCAGAGACTGGATGCCAGACTTTACTATGTTGATGCTGCTGCTCACAGATTCACAGTCCAGTAGATACACAGTGTTCTCATACATTCTAATTAAATGTATAATCTATCACTGTCCCTTTTTTTGTTAAATTTATACAAGTTTATTTGATTTGCTGAGGCTCGAGCAACAAAGCTTTGCTCATTCGGTGGCTGAAGCACCGAGTTTAACATGTCGAGACTTCACTCCTTTTTACCAGTCTCCCTTCCCCTCCTTCGTGTTTCCTCCTCCAGCCTCCTTCCTTCCATTTCTTTCATTCTCTATCGGCTTTCAATACATCAGTACTCTTACAAACTTTCTGCTGGATCTTATTCTGTCTGATCTTGTCTGATCACCTTATATACCTGACAGATTGGTCATTTCTGGCTAAAAACAAGATCAGGCAAGTCAGGCAGAGTCAGATTTTATCAGATATGCATTTACACCCAGACCTGGTCAGATTTGAAATATCTTCTGCTGCCAGACAGATCAGGCAGGGTATAGTCTCCCAGACACAGTCAGATTTTGAATGTTGTTCAGATTTCAGATATTCTTCAGATTTTAGATGTTGATCAGATTTTTTTTTCTTGTCAGGTCAGCCAGGCAGGGTGTAGTCTTCCAGACACAATCAGATTTTAGGTGTCTTTCAGATTTTTTGCTGTCAGACAGATCAGGCAGGGTGTAGTCTCTCAGACACAGTCAGATTTTTGATGTTCTCCAGATTTTAAATGTTTATCGGATTTGTTTTCTTGTCAGTTTAGCCAGGCAGGTGTAATCTCTTAGACATAGTCAGATATCAACTTACATTTAGATTTTAGCTCAATATCAAATCAAGCAGAATAATTAAAAATTAACAAGTGTAGATGGATAGACATGAATATAAGACAGTGCACTAATGTGCATTGAATAAACTTGCAAGTGAAATTGAATGTGAGTTTGAACAGAGGATAGAAATCCAATATATTGTTATTACTAGATAAAGGTTATGCAGACCAAGTAGGATATTAGTGTTGTTATATTGTACCACTTTAGTTGTAGACCTGCATCATAGATTACACTAGCAGATGTTTATAAGTCTAATTAAAAATTTGGTCATGTTCAACATTATTGAGTCTATAACCAAAACAGATAGTAGTTTGCAGCACATTGTAAAACTGCTTGAAGAGACCTACAATAGATAATACGAACAACATCAGAAACCTTCAAACTTTCTGTTTGACCTGCAAGGCATGTTAGTGTCTGATGCAACTGCTGCAGATCATGCAGAGATACAATCAGACACTGTCAGATGCCTCATAGGTCAAACAGAAGTTTTGAAGGTTCCTGATAAATCAAAATAAACTAAAAGTTGCTCCAATCCATGTACTAGACATTTGCTGATGTGGCAAGTGGTTGACAAAGTTATTGTAAACTCAAGGTTGTGAGTCATCTTTAGCTGTAAACTGCCTCTAGATCAGTAGACTAAGATCACAGATCACATCCACACAAAATAGTACTACAGCATGATGCATAAGGGCTTGTTGAGAAGCAATTATATAGGGCTTTCAAATACATCTAAGAATATAATGATCAGACAAAAACTGATTGAGATAGATCAAGATCTCTTGTTTAAGAGGATCAGAAGCAGAAATGGTCCTGCACAAATGAGTTTTGCAAATATCAGACTGTATAAGGCCTTATTTAAAAGCAATAAATCAGACCTTTCCAATGCATCCAAGATCGAGAAAAAGCGCCCAAAATTGACTAAGATATCATTCAATCTTTCTTCAAAACAAAAATGTATCGCATTCCACGAGTTTTTCACATAACACAGCGTATAAAGGCTTGTTGGAAAGCGGCTGACAAGGCCTTTCTAACGCATCTAAGAGCGTCGAAATCGGATACAATTTGAGCGAGGTACCCCTCTATCTTCTTCTCAGAAGATCGAAACAAGAAAATGGATTGCATTCTATGAATATTGCATATAATTCAGTCTATGAGGGCTTGTTGGAAAGCTATTTTTCACACCTTTCCAATGCATCCAAGATCGAGAAAAAGCGCCCACAATTGACTAAGATATCATTCAATCTTCTTTCAAAACAAAAATGCATCGCATTCCACAAGTTTGACACATAACAGGGCGTATAAAGGCTTGTTGGAAAGCGGTTGAAAAGATCTTTCCAACGCATCTAAGAGCGTCGAAATCGGATACAAATTGAGCGAGCTACAAGTGCCAGATCATATGTCTTTGTTCAATTGTGGCTATGTGGCTGATTTAAACTCCGATTAAAAGACATATCTGACGAGTTTGCTCCGAAATGCCTCTCTCTCTGCAACCACCACCATCTCTGCTCTTGAAGGTAAGTTTGTTATCTTTGTTACCTTTGACTTCATTTCCGCTTTTTTGTAGTTATGTGACTACTACTCCTAAGGTAAGTATTGTTGACTTTGTTATCTTTCTGATCTTTTTCGCTTTTTTGTAGTGTTACTACACTTCTAAGATAAGCATTTGTTATCTTTGTTATGTTCCTTACACTAATGTTGTTATCTTTTTTGTACACTTTCGCTTTTTTGTAGTCATTGCTACAACTGTAAGGTAAGGTTTGTTACCTTTTAAGCTGTTATCTTTTCGCTTTTTGTAGTGTTTGTTACATTGTTATGGTAAGGTTTGTTATCTTTGTTGTCTGATTACAACTGATGTTGTTATCTTTTTTGTACACTTTTGCTTTTTTGTAGTCATTGTTACAATTGTAAGGTAAGTTTTGTTATCTTTGTTATGTTTTCGCTTTTTGTAGTGTTTGTTATATGATTAAGATAAGTTTTGTTATCTTTCTTATCTTATTACAACTGATGTTGTTATCTTTTTTTTTCTAGTTCATTTTCGCTTTTTTGTAATCTTTGTTATACTTCTAAGGTATGATTTCTTATCTTTCTTATCTTGCTTACACTAATGTTGTAATCTTTTCACTATATTTCGCTTTTTTGTAGTCTTTCTTATCATTGTAAGTTCTGTTTTGTTATCTTTTCTTACATTTTCGCTTTTTGTAGACTTTGGTATACTTTTAAGGTAAGCTTTGTTATCTTTTTTATATTCCTTACATTTATATTCAATATAAATGTAAGGAATATAAAACAAGTTGTTATCTTTTTAGTAGATTTTCGCTTTTTGTAGTCTTGACTACACTTCTAAGATAAGTTTTGTTATCTTTGTTATCTTGTTAAGACTAATAAAGTTATAGTTTTTCAGATTCATTTTTGCTTTTTTGCAGTCATTATAAGGTAAGGTTGTGATTTTTGTAGTCTGTTTCACTTTTTTGATAGTTCTAAGATAAGTCTTATAATCTTTGTTATATTTTTCAGTCTGATGTTGTTATATTTGTAGCCTTTTTTGCTTTTTTTGTAATTGAGATAAGGATGATTACTTATGTAGTTGATATGATGTTTGTTTAGCCTATGAATATATTGATTGATTGAAAAGCATAAATTCAATATATAATATCAGATTTAAAATTGCTATCAGGTTTAAAGCTGCTGTCAGCTTTAAATCTGAGGCCAGACATGAAATCTGAGGCCAGACATGAAATCTGGGGCCAGACATGAAATCTGGGGCCAGACATGAAATCTGGAGCCAGACATAAAATCTGGAGCCAGACATAAAATCTGGAGCCAGGCATAAAATCTGAGATCAGAAGTAAAATCTAAGGTCAGATATAAATATGATTGTATCTGTGGTACTATACCCTGCATGATTGCCTGATGTGTCTGAATGTTGCTCCCAGGCGCAATCAGACATGGCCAGAAAGTTTGTAAGAGTACTGATGTACGGCTGGGATGGTTTTTTTAGCAGATACTTAGAGGGCCTTAGGTGAGTAAAAAAAAAGCCTCTTATCATTTTTTCATACTAATCAAGAGAGTGTCAATCATTTTTCGAGCAACACTCTCGATATCTTTTATTCTGTTGACCCCACATCCCCGTGCTACCATCCTACGATCCTGCTGCCTTTTTTGCACTCTCATCGCCCCTTCCTCGGCCTGTCTACGTCACATCCACGCCCCGTGCACAGCTCGTACACCCCATGCCTGACTCCAACAGGCTGCGACCCCTGCATATGCCTTCGACCACCATCCCCTTCCACGTGCACCAGCGTGCACAAGGCTACAGCATGCACACATGTGTGTACCACGTGACGTCGTCTGCACGACGTCAACAACATGTGCACATGGGCCACATCATCACCCATGCCCCACGTCTGTGCATGTGCATGCACCGTAGTCCCGTTGCCATGGCAATGGGACTCAGACATCGTTCATGCCTATTGGCCATGACCCCGCATGCTCGCCTCAATCCCTGCAAGGCCTCGTGCTCGCATTCAACACTGTGCATGCTTGCAACATCCTGTCCGCACGCTCAAGCCCCTACACCCACTCACAACACCCTGCACCTGCTCACAACACCTCAGACATGCATGCCACGCCCGGTTGCATGTATGCTCCTACACCTACTCAACTCAACATGCCCTGCATGTGTGCACAATGATCTGCACAGGTGCACAACAATCACACATGCGTGACGTGCCATACAGTGCCTCTTTGTGCATGCAGAATGTTCTGCATGCCCGCTTCAGGCCTCCTGCACATGCTCAACACCTGTACGTGCCCGACATCCCCTGCACGTGCCCAGCTCCACCTCTGCATGCGCACAGATGCCAGTGCATGGCAGCACTGCAAGACCCCATCCTACAACAATGCATGCACGACACCCAGCATTCGCACTCAACGCCACTTGCCTACAACGCCCTGTATGTGCACATGCTCCCACGTGCCCACTCAACACCCCGCACCCTCCAGATGCTCTGCATACATGCGCAACATCTCACATGCATGTACGCAACCTGTGCGCATACACGGCAGCCCTGACCCCATTTGTGATAGCCACGCACACACAGCTACACATGGTCCGGCTTGCTGTGCATGGACCATGTATGCTGTGCGTGGCCCATGCCTACCCCTGTGCCCTCTGTGCTGGCATTTGTGCATGCTGCACCACCTTTTGTGTGCACGTGCTGTCTTTTATGTGCCCGTGCTGTCTTTGCACCTGCACCTGCACCCTCCATGGTGACTTGCATGCCTTCCGCATCCTGTGCCCTATGCAGTAGCTTGACTAGCTTATATATGTATGGTAGTAGATTTATTACAATTTATTATGATAAATTCTGACTTGTAATATCTGGTGCTTATCTGACTTGTGGTAGTAATCATAGGCATCATAGTAGCCATAGCACACCTTGTTAATCATGATAGCCCTATGTATATCAGACTACAGGCTATAGAGGCTATGATAACCCTATGAATGTCACACTGTCTGCTATGTAGGCTATGATAGCTCTCATAGCTCTACATAGCTGGATAAGCAAACTTCATAGCTCTGATAGCTCAATGATAGCACCTATAATGTAATCTGCAGCTATGTCAAATTCAAATTTCTCAGATGAAGATCTTGAAAGGAAGAGAACATCTGGGAAACAGAAACGCCGGCGGATAGGACGGTGGATAGGACGGCAGGAGAGGGGTAGCCGGTAGACCGGTTTGGTCCAGGGCTGCTGGTTCGAGACCAGGTCCACCTTATGATGTCCACAGAAGTAGCACGTGTTGGTCCACGGAGCAGATCAACATCGGGACGTGTCTGGACTCCCACGTTCCGTTCTTTCCATCCCACCGTTCGTTTCGTCCTGCCGCTGCCATGCAGGCTCTTTCGCCATGCACAGTAGATGACCCGTCTTTAAAGTACACACTATCTCTTTCTCAAACGATCGATTTCATCTCGATATGCTCCATGCTCAAGCACGAAATCTGTTCCGCTCAGTTCTGCTTTGCCGACGGTGCAAGTGCACCAGAGATCCTACCACCTTCCATCCGCTGTACAATCTCTGATGCTCTCTGTATTCCTTACGACTGCATTCAGGAGTGCTGGACTGATTTAAAGGATGCTGTCTGAGAGCAGCGGCCACCAGATGACCAGAAAAAATGGATATACTCCTTGCTCGAATTGCATGGGCTACCCAGAGACATTGGTGCGATTACATTATTCTTTGAATCCTTATGAGCTAATGTGCCTTTATTTTGTAGCTTCTCGAACTTTCTACCCACCTCAGTGGTGCTGCGACAACCCATTTTGTGCTTGCAAGCCACCATTACGTAGGGAGATCAGTCGGAAGGTTGTTGCCTTCACTTTGAGTGAGGGAGCTCGCCCTGCATGGGCAGTTGTGATGGCTTGCAGTGGTAGGTGCTCCCTTCTTTGTGATGTGATATCAGGTTAAACCCATGCTTTGACAGACTGTCGCGCAATATACCATTACAATTATTCTGTACAAAACGATGAACGTCTTTATCATCCTGGGATCTCCGACTTCATCCAGATCGGTGAACATCAGTTTGCTGAGACTACTCTCATCGCTATGTGGATCAATTTGATGCTTGTTTCCTGGTGAGCAATCTATGATTATTTTTCAACTGGCAGTTCAACCGCCGTGATCAGGGTTTCTGCCACTGGCTGTGCAACAACCTACAACATGGGTCTATCCAGGCCTAGTCAGCATACCGAAGACTGGCTGCTCAGCTTCAACCTAACTACAGAGCAGGTCTGGGATGCATTTGTGTCTCTTTCTCTGCTGCAAGATTGTGAGCACTGTGACGTGTGCCTCTGCACGCCACACAGTGGGGCACAGAAGGACCGCTTTCAGGATGCCATGCAAGAGTGGAATGAACGCATCGTTCGGGATGGGCAGCCTGAGCTACGCCATTTTTGCGGCAAGTGTATGTGGGTCTTCCCTCCGAAGGATGAATTCTCTCGCCCCAGTACGTTCTGACTTTTATGTTCTTGAAGCACAATAGCTCATCCTGAATTACAGCAAAGGTCCATCCCATCATCCTTGATGGTATCACCATCGGTCGTCCATGCTGTGGCGTCTTTCGTTGCCCGGAGCCCCTTCAGAACAACCGTCATCGGTTCTGTAAGACCCATAGCCACTTCCACCAGATCTGCACCATTGAGGGATGCTCAGAGCCCGTCGTTCCTGGAACGAAGGCCTGCAAGGATGTCGCACATTCTCAGATGGAACGACTGCATTCCGCAGAAGGCAAGGCCATGTTTCAGCTCAAGAAGCGCCTGCAGCGCTTGGCTGTTTCCAATCCAGTCGACTCATTTGCTGCAGAGGCTCCTGACGGTGCTAACGACATGGAGGAGGCAGATGAATGGTTCGAGGTCTCACCAGACGATGAGACGGTCAGCGCACATGTCAAACCCGTTGGCAGCTCTACGGGCCAGTCTGACTTAGATGCCCCTGTTGATTGCAAAGGAAAGTCTGCCACCGGTAATCGCAAGATCAAAGCTCTGTTTGGTTGATGCCGGTCTCATAATGAGGAGACGGTCATGCGGAGCTGTGGTATCCTCATAGGTCGAGCAACATTTTTTGGAGCGGAAGCTGTATCAAACATCATGGTAAGTCCTTCTCATCTTTGCCTTCATTCTGATCTCATCATGACATGAACAGTATATGCTCAAAAAGCTGTTCAGCCTTCCGGGTGCTGCCAAGCCAGAGATCATGGTATTTGACTCCTGTTGCAAGACCCTCCGGGAAGCCATCGCTCGTGAGGACACTTGGTTCAAGGACGTTGGCATGCCTGTAGACCCGTTCCATTTCAAGAAGCACAAGAATACCGACGTCATTTGTCAAACTTTGTGCGACCCAAACAAGTTCCCCGAGATCAAGAGCGATGATGGGAAGAAGTGGTAGTTTAATACCTCCATCGCTGAGCAGACCAACGTATGGCTTGGTGGTTTTCATGCCATAGTTCGGGAGATGCTTCCAGTAAAGTATGATTTCTTCTTAGATGAAATGATTCGCTTGCGCAATGAAGTCACTGTCGCACGTTTGGAGCGTGAGGGCTATCATCCGGGCTACACTCCTTTTATGACTGATGCTGGTTGATAGTTCATGCGGACAGGGTTGGCCGTCCTCTTGTAGCTTTCTAGCTTTGTATTTGGATGTTGATAGACTATCGAGGCATTTTTATTCTCAAGCGCACCGGTGTGTGAGGGAGTTAGTGCATATTTATGAATATCTGTTCCGTGTTGATATAAGCAGGTTCAACCGCCACGCCAGCTCTTTTCTCTTTCTCCCCCCAGGATCGAGCTACGTTCTGCCGAGTGAGTCAGTTCTTATTTATATTGCCTTTCCTCCATTGTTGACTGCAATCGCAATACTACCCCACCTGTAGCATGCCAAAAATCTCAACTGTACCTGGTACTAGATCTCGACACCCCGCGCGTGCTTCATTCAGCTCCGTTGGGCCTGGCCCGAACCTTGCAACACGGTCAAGGCATCCAAGGCATTCTGATCCCATGCTCGTTACAGGTGCTCGCAGGGCAGGTACTACGCCTCTATCTCTCCCGTCCCCTGCCACCATCATCAGAAAAATATGCAGGTCCTACATAGTTCTACATATCTTATATAGAAGTCATAGGCCCATAGCACCTCCCTTTACTACATAGATCTCATAGCCCAAAGGAAGAGCTATGTAGTGCTATAAGATGCTATAGAGCCAAAGAGGGTGTTATGATCTGCTATCATAGCTATTATAGCTAACTATGAAGCTATGATAGGATACCTAGCTATTGGATCTATCAGAGCTATATTATCTATTTATGTTATACTCAATATGTAAACTTAACACATCTATCAAAGCAATAAAATCTATTAGAGCTATCAGAATCATGATTCAACTATGAAGCATATTTTATATTTACTTCAAACTTATTAAAAAGATCACATCAAAAGATAATAACAAAAGACTTGATCAAATTAAATTATATGAAATCAATCTAAATCTACTACAACATTTGATAATTAACTACAAATTATACATTAGAGATACTAAAAAGTTATTAAGTTAATCAAAGAAATATATTTGATGAAAGACTAACATCACTTACAAAGATTATAACAAAACATGAAAAAAAGCGAAAACATAACCTGTAAGATTAAGAAAGTCAACAAGACATCAAAACATACTAAAGCTTATCAAGACTATACAAAAGGTGTAATCTAAAGATATAAAATAAGTATAGACCAGCAAATATAAAAGACAAAAGACTTATCGAACACCGAGCAAAGAAAGACAGACTTAAGAGAAAACTCGGAGCGGAGGGAGAAGGTAGTGGTTGAAGAGAGAAAGAGAACGCGCGTCGTGCGAGCCTTATATAGCTGAGCCCGGACGTGCCCGGTCGGAGCCACAAATGTGGCTGCCGGGCGCTGCCGGGCGCCGCGCCAGAGGCTAAGTGATAGATTTCGTTAACTTGTGTCTGCCGTTCAGTAGCGTACGTTAGATGAGTTAGATATGTAGCTCATACAATAGAATGGTATTAATGAAATATACATGCGGTCTTTTTTTCTGAAATATAACGATTTTATTCGAACAGTAAAGTTCGAAACGTTTAAACTCGCACTTTCGGTAGCTCAAGCACGGCGCGTCGTTCGACTTGTCTTTCTCCTTCACTCAGCTCCCCTTGCATCCCACCCTCCTTGTCGTTCTCCTCGCTTTTCGTCACCCCGAAGGTCGGCAGGATTAGTTGGAGACTCGGGGGGCTCAAGGTAAGTAAAAAAACCATGTGTATGTGTTTATTGTACTAATTCCGAGAGTATCGCTCATTATCCGAGCGATACTCTCGTTCTTTCGTGCCTTCGGCCCCCATCACCCTCTCTCTCTGCCTTCTTCACGTCCTCGCGGCCCTCCTCACACCCTCGCTGCGTCCCTCGCATCGCCGTCACGTTACAACACGCGACGTTCTCTGCGTGTGGCTCCGACGCCCCTGGTGCAGCCCGCGCCTGCCCTCGCACCCGCCCATGCCTGTCCTCACGCCGCGCACGCCCTCCACGCCGCCCTGACAGTCGACATCACTTCGCAGCAACCCCATATGACCAGGACAATGACACGACAACGACTGTCGGGTCTCGTTGCCGTGGCAACGAGACTCGATGCGTCGCGCTGCGCCTCTGCGCTCGTTTCCCCCACCCTGCGACCGTGTCCGCGCCCTCCGCGACGTTCTACGCCCTCCAGGACGCCTTTACGCCGTCGGCGTCGCCTCCGACCCTGTCCGCCGCCCCTCCGCCGTGTCCGCGCCCCCTCCAAGCCTTCTGCGCCGCCTCCAAGCCTTCCGCGCATCCGTCGCGCCTTTCGCGCCCCCTCCACGCGGTCCACGCCCCCTCCACGCCGTCCGCGCCGCCTCCATGCCGTCCGCGCCGCCTCCATGCCATCCGCGCCGCCTCCACCCTGTCCGCGCCGCCTCCACCCTGTCCGCGCCGCCTCCACCCTATCCGCGCCGCCTTTACGCCTTCCGCACCGCCTCCACGCCTTCCACGCCGCCTCCACGCCTTCCGCGCCGCCTCCACCGTGTCCACACCGCCTCCACGCCTTCCGCGCCGCCTCCACGCGTTCCGCGCCGCCTCCACGCGTTCCGCGCCGCCTCCACGCGTTCCGCGCCGCCTCCACGCATTCCGCGCCGCCTCCACGCGTTCCGCGCCGCCTCCACGCGTTCCGCGCCGCCTCCACGCTGTCCACGCCGCCTCCACGCCTTCCGCGCCCACTCCGTGTCTTCCGCGCCGCGTCCCTGCCCTCTGCGCTGTGTCCGCACGCTCCGCGCCGTGTCCGCACCTTGTGCTCTGCCTCTCCGCCCTCCTCGCCGCTTCTCCGCCCTCCTCGCCGCTTCTCCGCCCTCTGCGCACCTCGCGCACGTCGTCATCATCTGCGCACGACTATAACGCCACGTGCACGGACCCCGACAGCCTGTACGCGACCCCACCGTCACAGATAGGGTATTGACGCCATGCGCACGGCATCAATACCCCGCGCGCGATGTCAGTAGCCCGCGCATGGCTGCCACTTGATGCGCACGGTGCAGTCTACATGCCCACCTGGCTGCCTGGATTATATTTTTAATTACAACTAGTTTTCGTAGTTAGATGCCTTGTACCAATCATGACTCTGACATAATAAAATTAAAAATTTTCACTTCTGATTATGGAGTCTACCATATTTGACATAGGGCTGATAGAGTCCATAGCAAGGCTATGATGGTACATAGCTCTGATAGTAATGGCTTACAGGTACATAGGTCTATGTACCTTCTGCCTGCTGCTATAAAGGCTATCATAGTGTGCATAGCTCTATATAGATGCAAGGGTGGCTATATAGACCTCATAGCACTATGCTAGGACACATACATTAGTACTGAGCTATATAGATTTCTAATTTTTCAGATGATGTCATCTATGACATATGCTGCGCTGGAGCTGGTTGCACCAGTCCTAGGCTTTCCACCTCTCTCTACGTCAACAGTCTCGGAGACACCGTCCAACCCTTCCGTTACCTACCAGCACTGTACCTTATTCAGCAAAAGGAGGCATCCTGCGTCTTGTCCACACAAGCTATGCAAGTCGTGCTGCAGATTCTGGCGTGATTCCTGTTCCTATCCCAGTCACGCACCGCCGTCCAACACCTTATCTTCGCCTGAGAGCAGTCATCTCACATCCACGGCCTCCCTTCCAGCCGCTTCGCTGCCAACATCGCTACCTGCACCAGTCACTACAGCATTCACACCATCCACGTCTGCCAGCTCCACGTCAGTCTCTTCAGCTCTCTCCACTTCAGTATCTTTTGCGTCTGCATCACAATCTTCTGAATCTTCTGTCTCTGGTCCTGAGGCTGATTTGGATGATCCGTTCCATCCGTACAATATCTGGGGCAAGCCTGATCCTTACGAAGTCGTTCATCACCTTACCAACTGCACTGAGCCTGGTCTCGCAGCAGACCTATGGTACCACGGGCTTGATCCAGAAACTGATCACCCCAGGCTCATTCATGACCAGGAGGGCAGACTGGTTCCCTTCGATCTCCATCTGAAGGCGGAGTACCTCTCAGATGAGCAGCTGGCTCGAATCGGGTTCTGAAGGATTCTAGGAGCACATACTATAGCCTCTAATGTTTTATGTATCTAGATTTGTAACAAAGTGGCTTTTTGCATCTGACTCGGTGGAATCATTCTCGTCGTGAACCAAGTTGTGAATTGAAAAGATTATTTCCATTACTCTACTCTATAGACATATAATGCTCTTTCCGAACGTAATGCGACACAACGAAGCAGGAAAGAACCTCATCATGTCGCTCAGCCATGCGGCTCAAGACGATATGCCGTCGCGGATGACCTGCAAGACGTCATCATCCTCCCCACAATGACATCGACCCACACGCCCCGCTCCTTTGGGAGGTTTGAGGGCGTGCACTTCTTTGCGACGAACTCCGCCATGTGCTCATCGATGCACGTGTTAATTGCGAATGCGCCCACGCGCTTTCTCGCATCCGGCATCGGTGACGCCCTCACCACGGATGCTGAAGTGCGTGCAAGCTGCAACACATCTAGATTCAGTGGCGAGCTGCCCACGCATGTGGCTGCAGCGATTGGCGAGCGGTGCGAGGATATTGTTTCAGTATGGCTCAGCTTACCCTGCCATCCTCGATCGGCGTCGTGTCTGACGCCATATCGAGGATGGGGGCAGGATGATGAAGCAAAACACGTATCCAGTGGCTGTGCATGACACGGCGGCCCCAGCTGTTCAGCGCAGCCAGGATGGGCGGGAAGGAGATGGGATTGGGGATGTAAGTGCAGCGAGCGCTGGCGACGCAAGGATTGTCGAGCGCGGACAAAGCACAAGCCGTCGGGCCTTGGCGAGACCCGTCAAACTAGCCTCGGAGCTGCCTGCGAGCTGTTCAGGGTGGAATTGCGAGGACATGTGGCCGGCTGACGAGTTCCAAATGCCGAGCACAGCTCAGCGAGGATGATTCATGCTTGTTACGGCCGGACACTGGCCCTTGGCCCCGTTCATCAGCCGTACAGAGGATGGTAGAGAGTTCACAGAAAGAGAAAATGGTGCTTACTGGATGGGATGGTGGAGAAAGGGCCGTGTTACGGCTGAGGATGGATCTTGAGGCAGTTAAATCGACCAACCTGCTGGGGTGGGTGCACCCCGGCGAGTACGGTCGAGGTTTCCCCAAAGGTCGCTCAGCGAAGAGCACGCTTTTGGCGACCTCGGGAAGAATGAGGGAAAGAAAGAGGCAGCAGGGTCTTTTTATACAATATAAACACAGACGCGAGCAATCAACGTTCACCGACGCGTCTATTTGCATATGTTGTTTCACGTGACTTGCTGGAGCCTGGCCCAGTACCAAGCCAGTACCATCCTCACATCATACCCTCGACTTCCTCAACCTCTTGCTCGCTCAGGACGGGCATCTCGCTTCAGCAAGGTACGCTGTTGGTGTCTATTTATCTGGAAAAGCTAATATGCCCATCTTTAAGCCATGATTGTATGACTCGCGTCCGAGCTGGCTGCTACCACGGGGGCCACAATCTCATCGGATGCGCACACGGCCCCAATCGACAATGACACCCCCATTCTTACAAACGAATGCAAGAAACACCTGCAAGCATGTTATAGCAACAACGCGAGGCTCAGAAAGCACTCGCACCAGTCGCACCTAGGTCCTCGATGCGGTTGGTGATCGTCGCGCCGACCGACAGCGCAATATGCAGTTGTTGTCCGACTTGCATCCACGGCGAATGCAGGGATGCCAGTGAGCCCAAATGTGCATGGTCCTGCGCAGGCCCTCAGAACATCCTGAACGAGATCGACCGCAACCTCGTGGATGCGATGTCCTTCGTGCACAACGTCATTTTCACCCCGCAGCTGATTCCCGTCGGCCTGCATGGATGCCCGTGCACGGTCATTGGGACCAAGTCAGACCCGCTATGTATAATCGCAGATGCGATGGACGTGATTACATGTAAGCTCATGTAAAATAGTAGCGGGGACTGCTCACAGACCTTAGGACCTTTCCACAGGCCCCGTATGCTCTCTTCAAGTTCCACGTCAACGGCGTTGTGCAAGCGACAAGGAAGCAAGAGGACAAGATCGAAGACCGCCTCTGTGTGGTCTACTACCAATAGACACATGCAGTCACAAGGTACGATGCACCTTCTTCCATTCGATGGCTCGTTTCTGACTCAGTTGTAACCCCATCTGTATCAGCATATGCACTTCAGCATCGCGACGTGCTCATGAGAATGCTGCATTGAACGCAGAGTTTACCCGCCAGAAGACTACGGGGAAGTTCCGGGTGGCGGTTGATACCTGTCACGGATCGCTCCATTTCTCTCCGCCTTCTTCTCTGCCATCAAGGCATCACGTCGGTCATGTGCTCCAGCAGCCCCATCACATGTTCACTTCCTCACATGACCTGGGGCTATCCTTCACCCATGCCCTTGTTCCCCTTTTGGACATCCTATTGTTCTCCCTCCCATTGTTCTCCTTTTGGCCACCATTGTTCTCACTCTATTGTTCGACCCATTATGGTGTCCATTGTTCTTTTCCCATTGTCGTCCCAGTACTTATAGGCTCCCTGTCGCTCGCCTATTTCCCTAGTGACATCAGCAAAACCCAAAATTTCTGACTAGTCTGAAGCTGTCTAATTTGACTGATTTGTCTGAAATCTTTACATGTCTGAAGAAAGTTGCTCTCAGACAATATTCAGATAAATTAGACATATCAGATGAAAAACAGACACAGTAAAATTTTAGACTGTGTTTCAGAAGCATTCAGACATATTAGATATCAAAAATAATCAGATACTTAGAGTTAAAGACAGATTCAGACTATCAGGCAAGTCTTGTTTTTTTCAGATCAATTATAACTTATATTTTTCTCAGAGATGTGGATGATCTTACTATAAGATTTATTACTTAATTGGTGAGATACACTAAGTAACATGCATTAAGTTCATTGATAGACTGATTAATCAAAAGCCTCACTACTAACTTAGCAGTATTTAGAGATTTCTTTTTTTTTGCTTCAAGCTGAGACAAATATTATATTGAGATGTTAAATGTGATGTCTGCTTAGTAGTAGTACTCAGTAATTGTAGAACTTATTACTAATACTCTGCTAAAACTAGTATTAGACTTTCAATTTGTGACAATATGAGGCTTTCAAAAAACTTGTCACTTTCAAGAAAAAAGATCTGCTGAGGCACAACTTGAAAGTAGTAAAAGTACTAAGGAGTACTAACTTGAATATTATTAGTACTAGCCTAGTAGTAATACTTAATTTTAGTACTAGTATTTCTAGTATTCACTAGATTAATACTAAGTAAGAGTTGTCTGACAGTTTGATACTAAGTAGTATACAGTATAGTACTATGATATCAAGTCTTATGTTTAACTTCAACTTTAACTTCAAGATATAAAAATATCTTAATAGCAAAAACTTTTGATCTGATAGTTTGCAATTCAAATATATTGAGCTTAATTTGATACTACTATAAGATTCACAGTCTGAGATTTAAATATATTCTGACATTATATATTAAGTCTAAAAGAAATTACTAATTTCAAGTCTGAAAAGATTTAGAGTATCTGAAAAGACTTAAAAAGTCTGTGTGTAGTTGAAAAAGCAGATATTGTCTGAAAGTCTGACATTGAGGTTACTTCTAACAATTTTGAAATATCTGGATTTCTTTTTTTGCCTGATGATCTGAGATTCAAATATATTCTGACATTATATGTCAAGTCTGAAAGAATGTGAAATCTCTGAAAAGATTTAGAGTGTCTGTGCAGTTTGAAAAATAGAAGTTGTCTGAAACTCTGAAATTAAGTTCAACTCTGACATTTTGACATATCTAATCAAAAGTTGTTGTCTGATAGTCTTAGGTTCAAATACATTCTGATATTACATGTCAAGTCTGAAAAAATGTAGTAAAGTTTGAAGTGATCTAGTATTTCTATGCAACCTGAAAAGCAAAGCTTATCTAAAGGTCTGAAATTTAATTCAATTCTAACATTATAAGATCTTAAGCAAAGAGTATCTTTTTGATGATTTGAGATTCAAACACATTCTGACAAGGTAAGTTCAGTAGCAACAGTTTCAGATTTTAGTGACAAAGCTAAACATCATAACATACCTGGTAGCAAAAAATATCACATCAATTTTATCATATAATGACAAATGACAATCATTTTTATAACCAACACTGATTATTGTAATTACTAGTACATATAATATACAGAGTTAGAATGCAATTTCATGTGCATGATGATCTGAGTATTTGTTAACATAGTATGTAGAAAATGCATCTAATGACCATGTATGCTGGAAATTTGATGGAAGAAAATCACTTCCAAAGATAGGAAGTAAATGGGCACCACGAAGAATTGTATCAATATGTATCACTGAACGAACAGGTTCACCATTGTCATCTTGTTCTCGCTCTACTATCCACATTCCTGTATTTGAATCTGGCTCATCTCCAATAGTAATAAACCATTCAACAAATGCACAGGGATATACTGTACCTTCATGTGAGAATGAAAAGAAAAGTAAGACCTGTGCAATATATAAACCACGCATTCCTGGCAATTCTGCATTATTGTTTACATATACACAATCATGTCTTGGACCTGAACCACGCCAAGAAGATGATGAACGGATCAGATGATGTCGCATTCCTGTGATGCCTGAAGGATCACTAGGAGAATAATAGATTGCTGTAGCAGAACTGACTATATCAATTTTGTATGGTGCAAGTGGACATTGTGATAGAGGAATGTCATCTAGTGGTGGTAGCTCATCAAGATGATATTGATCATATAGGAATCTTTGAATAGAATCAGATAATTTCCAATAGCCAGTAAATGTTTCAACAGCTCGAAGCCTTCGAGGATAATATGTATCTCGGCCTTTGGCCAATGAGACACTAGACATGATAATTTCAGATCTCTCTACTAGCAAAGGTCCACTTTCCTCAGGATCTTCTTTATAATCATCTAGTAGCAGTTCTCCATTATTTTGAAGTCTATCACTATCAGAATCTGAGTCTGAAGTGCTCAAATCATTATTGGCAACTGGATCAACTTTTTCATCTGTTATTACAAAATCAAAAGGTACATCTAACATGCCTCGAGTTGTAAAATCAACCCGGCATGCTGAAAGTTTATCAAGTCTTTGATTTGTAATAAGCATTTGTCCTAAAGCATTAAATCTGCTAGACCATCTCCAAGGCTCTTTTACAGCTTTGATATGCTTTGCCTCTGTAATAGAAGTGCATAGGCCATTTGGTACTGCAAACTCCTCAATCAAGTGATGATAATGCTTCAAAGAGTGCTGTCGAGGTAATGATATGTTTTTTGGAGTAACACCAGCTTTTTCAAATATTACACGCTCTTTATAATAGGTCTCTAGAGCAGTATCTAATTCAGCCAAGCTGTCTTCATCAATAACAGATCTTCGTGCAATGTAGCAAAATTCTAGAAAGGCTGCAATGGCTCGAACCATCTGTGGAGGCACATGACCTTCAATTGCAGGCAGCCAAACTTTCATAAGTGCCTTGGAATCATCACCAGTCCACTGTGTATAACCACGTCCATCAGGAAATCGACGCAATCCTGGAAATGATGGAGCAGCAGCAATTCTTCGATCAATATCTGCCATAATTTGTAAAGCACGAGATGGTCCATATTGCTTTATCAAATATTCTTGAATCCAATCAACTAAATGATCTTTAAAGGTGCCTTTAATCACTTGGTGAAGAAGATCAAATGAAAGCAATTCATGAATATCAGCACGTGGAAAATAATATGTAAATGGCTGTTGTAAAATCTTTATTTAGACAATCTATGCAATACTTTATCAAGTTAATTACTCACCATAATATTTGCTACTATGCCATAATTATCCCAAAGCTTTTTATTACTATTAGATCTATTATCTATCAAACTTTTGGTATGCTCATGAGATCGATTAATGCCTTGTCCACTGTCTAGATCTTTCCAATGACATGTGCATTTAGGGCACCAGTTTTGAACAATACAAGCAAATAAAACCTGTTCAGGATAATCTCCAATGTATGGTCCAAGACCATAAATAGCACGACGAAAATGTCCATCTGAACACTGCACTACTTCAGGAGTAGTCATTCCAGGATGTATATGCTCAAGAATTGTCCGTAATGATTGATGCATAAGATGTCGTCGAAACCGTCGAAAATAAACACTATTTTGATATTGCTGATCTGTTTTTGCAATAGCTAAAAATCCCATAACAGTTACTGCATCACGATGAGCACGGCGTACATTATTGTGTACATTTCCAATTGATGCATAGAGTGGCCAATACTGAGTGTGACCAGTACCCACAGAGACTGTTGTTTTATCACTGCCCAAAATAACTGGCACAAACATTGCACCTTCATTTGTAGGATTCTCCTTGGCAATTTCATCAGCTTGTCTCCATGCCCAATTTCCTGACATAAAATCTGTCCATTGTCTTTTGCCATTTGAACCAAACTCTCTTTTAGGAGCATAATCAACTTCTTCTTTGAAGTCAGGATTTTTCAATTGATTCTGAATGACAACACGTGGATTGCGATACCACACTTCATATTCTTCAAACATCCATGCAGGTGCATCTCTTCCAACAGCTCCATTCCATTTTACAGTAAAACATAGCCATGGTGCATCTCCCATAGATATTGAGTCAAGTGTGGCATGTAAGTCCTCATGATCTGCAAAAGGGCAGTCATCTGTAGTCTGTGCCCAAAGCCTCATTAGAGTGTCAAATTTTTTCTCTGATGTGTGCACCTGACGAAAAAGGAGATCTGCAGTTTCAAATTCTATCCGATTTTCAAAAGGAGACCAATTATCTGGATCTGAAGTCTTTGGCACAGGTGATGCATCAGGATCATCAAGATATTTTCCAGATTTATCACATGGCCTTCCATTTAAAACTGGATGCATTATGGTTGTATTTTTAGGACCTGCAGTTTCCTCTGTATCAGGTCCATCTTGTGGACAATAGTCTGGATCATCATAAAAAGCTGCAGGTACATCTGGAGATGAAGAACGACTTGGAGATGGAGAACGAGGCATAGGTGATGGGACTCGAGAAGTACGAGCACGAGCACGAGCACGAGCAGAAGCCTGTGCATCCTCCAAGCTTTGTATATTAGGATGTGATGCAGTCATGTGTTTTTTGAGACCTCCTAAAGTTACAAAGCCAAGTCTGCAAATGTACCCTGAAGGCACTGGACAAGCATATGCACGAGCACGTTGCACTTTGCGACGAGGAAGAGGCATATTTAGCAAGCCAATCAATAATAGCCAGTAGTTTCAAGGATCAATGTTATCTCCTCAGTCAATTCAAATTTATCAATGCTGAAGGCTCTAGGCCAAGCAAGAAATATGTGCAATCAAGGCAAGACCAGGTGCCCAATATCCAAACAAAGCTCAATGAGACACTAGATTTCTGATTCAGACTCTACGAAAATATGCAAGACACAGAGATTCCCAAAGTGCACCAAGACAAACACCCAAGATGCAGCACCACAAGAGGAATGAGCTGAGGTGCGTAGGAAATTGCTGGAGATGTGCAAGATGCTGCCCGAGATGTATGGGACCAGGCACACACAAAGCACAGCATGAAATGTGTGTGTGAGATAAAGCCCAGTCAAATAGCTCCACTGAGCACACACGAAGCACAGCAGAGGTGTCGGGTGTGTGGACTATGGCAGCAGCGGAAAGAGCCCAAAGTGGAACGGGACCTGGAACGGGAACGTGAACAGGAACTGTGGGCGCAAGACACCACGTGTGAGTAAGCTGTGATGTGAGATACTAGTGAGCTACTCACATGTGGGGGTCGGGGCCTTGGGTGAACAAAAGCCGGCTTAAGCCGAATGGTGGATGCAAGATCTCGAGAGGAAGCACGCGTGGTGCAGGACGAACAGCGGAGTGAGACACGGAGATAACGCGCGTAACACAACGGGGTGCGCACGGCAAATGGCACGGAAAATCGCGAGATCTAAAGTCGCGCGTAACACAACGGGGCACGCGCACGTGGTACGGGGCAAATACTGGGGAAAGATACGGAAGATCGCGAGATCTGAAGTGAAAAGTTAAAAAGTAATCAGTCTGGAGCACGCACGGCAACCGGAAATATGGGAGATCAGAACTTACGAGCGGCGGAGGACTCGCGTGGAACGGGAAGTGCACACGTGGTGCAGAGCAAAAATGGCAGGGCCGAGACACGGAAAAATCGTGAGATCTAAAGTGAAAAGGCAAAAGGTATTCAGTCTGGAGCACGCACGGTAGCCGGAAACACGAGATCGGGACTTACGAGCAGCAGAAGACTCGTGTGGAACGGGGCACGCACGAAAGGTACGGGGCAAACACTGGGGAAAGATACGGAAGATCGCGAGATCTGAAGTGAAAACGCAAAAGGTGTTCAGTCTGGAGCGCGCATGGTAGCCGGAAACACGAGATCGGGACTTACGAAGGGCGGAAGACTCGCGTGCAGGGAAATTCTCACAGCACGGAGCTGAAAGCCAAGGCCACGGGTACTCGACTCTAAATAAAAGCGTGCGTCGTTGCTCGTCTGACACACACACTCTCCTCCCCCGTTGTGTTCTTCTCAACCTGTTATCAGCTCAATCAGTCTTTGCTTTATGGTCTCCACTCGCGCGAAGACTCGGGCCGCATCCCCCCACGGCTCTGGTCAACCCGGCTCGACTTCGTTACCGATTGCTAGCAGTACTCACAGGTCTCAGACGACTTCGTCGAAGTCGCACAAACGGCGCCGGACGAGTGAGCAGCTCGCGGCTGGCGAAGCTGCTGAATGGGCCGCTCAACAGCAAGCTGCTGACCGGAGTTCTCACCTCGAGCGCGCTCGGCAGGCAAACGAGACTCTACTTGATGGCGAGGGTGCAAGACCGTCGAGGACATACGGTCGAGGTGGTGGTCGTGCAGGGCGTACAGTCCAGCAAGGTTAGTTCGTATTCTGATTAGATGGCAGTGATTGGCTTACCTTATTGATGCTGGTCCTAGTCTTCGTTGATGTCCCACCGGCGAAGCCTAGAGGACAGAAACGTGTGCGCGAGGACACGTCGGAGTCGGAGTCAGATGGGGATGAGCAGAACCTTGAGGACGATCAGCCGATCCGCGCAGATCCGGTACGGGGCAGGTCGTCGGTGAAGGCGAAGGCGAAGCCAGTAGAAAAGGTGGTCAGGGGTGGAAAGGGGATGGTAAAAGGGAAGGGAAAAGATATGTTGAAGTCGAAGGCTGCTGCGCACGCAGCGACGTCCGAGAAAAGCGACGTGGAGATGATTGAAGGTCAGTACTTCGTTTTGATTCTGAAGACGGAATATTACTCACCTATACCCAGAACCCACAGATAACTCCGATCGTGACCCAACGTTCGAGCTCCAGCCGAATGCGGATGACGTTGAGATGTCGGATGAGGCTGGTATGCGAGAGGAATCGGGCAGTGAGCAAGATGATGGCAATAAGAGGGGGAAGACGAAAGGCAAGGCAGGTAGAACGAAGGGCAAGGGCAACTTGAAGGGCAAAGCGAACAAACGAGTCGTCTTCGAGGAACAAGGCGGAGGTGAGGCCGATGCTGAGTCAGCACGGACGGATCCGAACGGAAGGTAAGCGTTTACTGGTACACGTCGACTGCACTTGCTCACCGTCGTCTCCATTCCCTCAAACGTCGTTCCTCACCCTCTCATACTTCTCCTCCTGGCCCGTTCTACGTCAACTCTTTGTATTGCCTCGTCCGTCTTCATTCTGAATCATTCCTCTTTTTCTCCAACCTCCCACATCCCATGTCGACACGTTCACTCCCGCCTTCCGCTTCCGCCACGCTCTTTCCACGTCAATCGCCCGTCTTCAAAATTGCCTATCCAAGCCGCGTGAAACGAGGTTTGCGGCCAGGCTGGGAGGAGAAGATCCCGCGCTCATCCACCAAGTCCTCTCGTGCCAGACCACAGTCCCAGTCCAGCACGAAGTCTGTCGATCGTACTGCAAGCCAGGCGTATGTAGAGAGACGGTTCGGTGGCATGGAGGATGAGGACGAGGTCAACGAGGCTGAGGCATCGCAGGATGAAGACCGTGATTCACACAAGGTACGTTGCATATCTTTAATTACTTATATGCTACTAATCCTATCTCACTCGAGCTCGACGTTGTCGTTGTGCAACCCAAGCACAAGACCCCAAAGCGAGTGACCCAGCCCTCAAAACAGAAAGTACGTCCATCGCCCGTCCAGGTTGACGCGCAGTCGTTTCAGGAGGACGAGTCCGACCATCTTATCGATATCGACGGTCCTATGCTGAGTGACGGGGGCTTCTTTTTCGACGACGACGAAGTGCACCTGTCCAAGCTCCCAGACAACATCAACAGTGACTACGAGTCGAACGGCAATCGCTCACCATCCCCACCTCCATTGCCATCTCGCTCTGTCCCTCCTACCTCCGCCTCTCGTGCCAGCAACATCTTCTCAATGTCTCAAACGGCTACATCGTCGCAGGCTGCCGATCGTGGATCCACAATCAATACCCCAGCAAGCCGAAGTCGCCACGCACCTTCAAACACGAGCACGCAGAAGGCCCCCGCCTCCATGCTGCAGACGAACGCCTCCGCCAGTAGTGACAAGGCCACATCCAGTGCTCGTCTGCCAGGCCAGCATGCTCGATCTCTGTCCAAGCCGCAAGTCGTGGAGGTGCGCTCAAACCACGCGCGCAGTCTTTCCATGCCATCTGTTTCCTCTATTGTAAGTAATCTTGTTCGTTATAGACTATGGTATACTAATCACTAATATTTGACTAGTCTCGTACAGATTCGATGCTCACGGTATGTCGCCACAGCTTGCTGCCATCTTTATAACTGACATCCTTCCATCTTCCCTACAGGCCCTCTCGTTCTCGCAAGCATCGGCATCGACCAAGGACACCGAGGCCGGCGATGACAACGAGTTCCCCGCTGTCCGTGCGTCCAGGAGCTTCAAGAACTCCGACCTCCCTGTACCTGCTGATGAATTCCGCAAGCTTGTCGTTCCGATTTGGCGTCACTATTTCTCTACCCGCACGGATCCCTGGAACACGGAGGGTCTCGTTGAACGTGCCCAAGCGGCATTCGACAAGGCCTTCCCTGATAGTGAGCAGGTATTGGCTACTCGAAATGAGCCATGCTATGGCATAGTAAGTACTCCGTTTTTTTTTAAGCTGAATGCTCATTTTTTTTTGTACTAGATGATGCAAAGAACATACGAGTGGCGTAGTTCCTTCTTTACCCATGCTGAGAAGTCAGTCGAAGGCTTCTGGCAGCAACACGAAGGCCAGTTCGATCTGGAGAGCACCAAATACCGAACACGATGGGCAAGGTTCTTCCTCGGTTATGACAAGTTCAAGCCTATCAACGAAGATATCAACAACGACAGGGTGCTCATATTCCTATTTGGTAATAAGTCTGGTGATGTAAGTCAAAATTTTCTTTCTCTTGTATTCAATCAATGCTAACAACATTCGAAGACCTATACAGAGCTTTTTAGGTCCCCTGTTATCCTGCAGACTCTTGCACATGCCCATCTGGGTGTGGTCCCTGAGCATACGGCAAAGACTGGGTTCCCTCACGGTGCATTGGCGCTGACTTGTGCTGCAGTAAGTGATTTGTTATTATTATCTATTATTTCGCTTACTGTAAATAGGTTGAATGCACCTTCTTGCGCATGATCCCGGTCTCGGAGTGCAAGGACAAAGGCAAGCGTACTGGTGACTTCTCTTCTAGCAACTGGGGTGATGCCACCGACAACTACATGAAGACGATTATGCAGCTGTCCGACAAGAAGTGGAAGAAGATCCTCAATGCGGCGAAGCCTTTCGTCAAGAACAAGAACAACAATAATGTTGTCACTCCTGCTCCTCCGTCACCTTCCTCTCATCCTCGCCTTGCTCTTGGTGGCTACCTGAGTGCAGATGAGGATGACTAAGGTATGTTTCTGTTACTCTTGCATGTAGAATCTAATTTCTTTGCTTTTTGACTTAGGTTGTTCTACATACTTGATCTTCATGGACTAGATTTTTATTCACTGCTCTCTATAATCCCCACTCACTCATGCCTTTTCTTGCCCTACTATACTCATCCATACTATTCTCTCATGCTCTCCATTCTTCTATCCCTGCCTTCATCCTATCTTTGTGGACTTTTTCATACTCTGATCTTTGATTGAGTTACAAGTCTGATCTGCCTAGAGTTAATGTGATCTTGCTTGTTTTGCTTGTCTGATCTGGTCTTATTGGTGGTCTGATTTAAGTCATCTGACTTGGCTGAGATGAGTCTGAAATCAACTTGTCTGATCTGATATTTGTCTGAGTTAACTTTTCTGATGACAACTTATCTGATTTGGCTTTGTCTGATTTCAACCTTTTTTGGCTTTGACTTATCTGAGTGTGGCTTTTCTGAGCCTGACTTGATCTGATCTGACTTGATCTATTCTGACTTGATCTGTTCTGACTTTGCTTTATCTGATATAAGCTATTCTTTGTGTATTTGTCTGAGTTAATATGATCTTTTCTAATTTACACTACTCTGTACTAGTTTGTCTAAGTTGACTTGATCTTTTCTGACTCTCACTGATCTGTACTAGTTTTTCTTATCTGAAATGTTTATTTTAATATATCTGATCTGATTTTGACCTGTCTGAAGTTGACTTATCTGAAAATCTTGAACTAAGTTAGTGTGTCTGATACTAGTCTGACCTTAACTTTTCTGAAGTTATCTTGTCTGAATTATGTCTGATCTAACTCTGATTATGTCTTATCTAAATTTAGCTTATCTGACACTATAGTATCTGATTATAAAAGTTATGTCTGAGTTATGTCTGAGTTTAAGATAATTTCCTGAAAAATGTCTACATGTCTGATATAAGAAACATATCTGACTTCAGACATTCTGTCTGATGTTAGAATATATAGCTGATAGTGTCTGAAAAAACAAGACTTGCCTGATAGTCTGAGTATCTGAAATCCAAAAATCAGATCATTTCAGATCATATTTAGATCACTTTCAGATCAAATCAGAAATTTTATGTTTTGCTGATGTAGATTGTCCATTTCGTCTGTACCGTACTGTACCTCCAATACAGGTCACTGCGCTGCTAGTCACTCTCTGCTCTCTCGCTCTCATCACCGCTGGTGACTTGGGTGGTTCTCTGCTGTCTACGACCGAGTCTTGACACCTGGACAATCTCTCATACACCCGCCTCACCTCCTTACTATCGCCCATCATACCTCTCTTCTTTGAACCCTTCACCGCCGACATCTTCACCGTATCTCGACATCCATTCCATCAACCTCATCTCCCCTTCCCCATCGCCAACACCATCGAGGGCAGTGCACTCATTCCCCTCCTCCGCTATTGTGCTGTGAAGCGTTGGGAAGCCGAAGGAGTTTGGTTTCGATTGAGATCGTGGAAACCACGCGCAGGTGCTATCTCCATTGCCTTATACGTTCGAATTCGAGTTGCTTTTGACGTCGACTTGCAAGAATTCACATTTGGTGCCTCGGACATCGCCTACCACTGTCGCCAACCCAACAGAGGATCCCCTGCGAGCATCCTGCCATCGACCTCATTCCCCTTTTGCACACTAGGTTTCTTCACCCCAGAACCCTCGCCTGAGCCTGTGTGGACCAGAGAACGCCTCGGCCATCAATTCCTCAGAACCCCGTACTCCACCACCTTGTACCCTTGTGCCCTTGGACGTTGTCCAGTTGCGGCAGACTTCCTGTAGGTTGTCACCATTGATTCCACCGACCCCCGTTTCCAGACCACCGCACCCTTCCCACTCGGGATCTTCGAGTCCCTTGGGGATTACCACATTTACACCCTTGCTGGCATCGCCCGGATCCACTTTTCTCACCAAGACCCTGCCACCCGCCAGTGGTACTTCGCTGAGCGTGAAGACTTCCCCTACCTCGAACTCGTCGACTTCGACGTTGCCAGAGAAGAACACCACCGCCTACACCCAGCCACTCCACCGCTCCCCATCGTCGCCCCTCCTAGTATCGACTCCCCTCCTGCACGCACCGAACCCCTCTTTGTACCAACAGGTATCATCTTCAATGCCGTTACCAGGAAGTACTACGCATACCGTTCCAACTCTCGACGCCTAGTCATTGGCTGGAGACCAAACCTAGTAGAAGGAAGAGATCAGTGGTTTTGGCAGGCCAGTAGCGTTTTCATCACTGAACCTGAACTCGCTCTCTCTCACCAAGTCCTAGAAGCCCGCGAGCAAGAGCGAGTTACCCGGCTCGCAGTCCTCCGCTCACCGCTACCCCCTCGCATCCCAACCCCGATACCAATCCCCTCACCTGCTCCACCTGTTACCACTGTGTTCCAACTCTCGACGCCTAGTCATTGGCTGGAGACCAAACCTAGTAGAAGGAAGAGATCAGTGGTTTTGGCAGGCCAGTAGCGTTTTCATCACTGAACCTGAACTCGCTCTCTCTCACCAAGTCCTAGAAGCCCGCGAGCAAGAGCGAATTACCCGGCTCGCAGTCCTCCGCTCACCGCTACCCCCTCGCATCCCAACCCTGATACCAATCCCCTCACCTGCTCCACCTGTTACCACTGTTACATCCACATCCACTGTCAACGTCAAACCGATCATCGCCCCAGCTCCCCCTGTTCAGCCGCCCGACGACATGTCCAACCCCGAGATTGGCATCAAACCTGCTCCCTTTGAGGGAGATCGTTCCAAGTCCAAGGAATTCCAGTTGCGTATTCGCTTATTCCTTCGCGCCAACTCTACCCGGTATAAAGATGATACCGCCCAGATCTCCCTCTTCCTCGACCTCTGCCAGGGCCCTATTGCCGGCCAGTGGGCCACCCAGCGTGTCGAGGAGATCCTTGAGGATGACGATCTGGTGGCTGCAGCCACATCTCCAGCCCATGTCCCTCGCTATGCCAACCTCGCTGCTCTTCGAACTCGCTTCAATTTGGACTTCTCCCCCCTTGACGACTCCAAGGACGCCTCCCATGCCATCCAGACTCTCCAGATGGGTACGCGCCCGGTAGTCGACTACATCACCGAGTTCGAGTCCTTCGCTCCTCGCACCGGCTACAACGATGTGGCCCTGATCGATTGGTTCCTGCATGGCCTCAACAGCGTCTTGCGGGATGATTGCCAGCGCAGCTACCCCACACCCACCACCCTGGATGAGTGGAAGGCAAGGGCCCATGACAGGAATGCCGCCTACCTCATGCGCACCCGGTTCCAGAGTCCCCGCCCTACAACTGGGCGCACCCCGGTGAGCACTCGCTCCCCTCAGTCCACATCTACTGACCGATCCCGCACAGTTGCTGCTACAGGTGCCCCACTGCCCAAACTCTCGGAGCCTGACCGTGAGCGTCTCAGGTGTGAGGGTGGTTGCTTCCACTGCCGCCAGAAGGGCCATGGCTTCCGCGACTGCCCCCTCAATGCCGACTCCAACCCCCGGGCCCCAATCCCTCGTGTCCGAGCGCTAGAAACCGGCTCTGCCCCGGGAGTAGCTCCAGAAGATGCAGCCGCCGCCCTCGCTGTCCCCGCCATCAACAGGTCCATCGCCGACTTATCGTCGCAGTTGAAGGACTTGAGCGAGGAAGAGAGGGAAGAGGCAAAGGCTGCATTAAAGGATATGGTTGAGGGTTTTTAAAGCACCCCCCGGTCACGTCGTCCGTGGGTGGCAAGAAACATTTCTTTGATCCGTCGAATCGCTTCTCTGTACTATCCGACCCCTGTGAGCAATTGTATCCATCGTCTTTGCACATGTCCGCTATCACGCCCAACCGTCAGACACCGTCCATTACGCTCCAGGCCAAGATTATCACTGCCCCGATCAAGAAACAAATCGATGCTGAGGCACTTCTCGATAGTGGTGCAGAAGGCATCATTATGCACCCCGAGTTTGCCAAGAAACACCAGTTCCCCCTCAAGAAACTCCCTAAACCCTTTCCCGTTCGCAATGTGGACAACTCCGAAAACATCATGGGCTGGGTTCGCTATTCAGTCAATCAGAACATCCGCATTTACGCCAAGGACTCAACGTCCTTCCATGAGGAGACAGCTGAGTTCTATCTCGTTGACATTGGTGACTACGACATTATCCTTGGGACCGATTGGTTACAGGAACACAACCCTGAAATTGATTGGGTCTCTCGTCGTGTTGACATGACTCGCTGCCCTCCCTCTTGCACTCTGAATAAACCCCCGGTCAAGAACCTGTCCACTCGCACTGAACGCCGCCACTCAGCCCCTCGTCCACCAGTCCTCAGCGCTGCTGCAGTACTGCTCCCCCCACCTTGCCCCCCTCCATTGCTCCCACTGCCCCCACCATTTGTCGCTGCTCCACTTCCCAAATACGTGATCCCTGCTCGCCGAGTCCAAGGTGTCCGCCTTCGCCGCATCCACCTGTCCAAAGTCCCTGCATGTCTATTCACCGAGGACGATGACCCCCGACCTAATATCGATGACGACTGGGTTGAAGAGGGCCTTCGTCTAGCTGGTGTTCTCCCTGACTGGGACACACCACCCCCACCAGACGATGACCCCGACTATCAACACACCATCCGTATCCGTCGCTCTTTCACCAATGCTCAGAAACTGGCAGAGCGTGTGGCCACTCGTGTTGCAGAGAAGTCCTTTGCTGAGATGGTTCCCCCTCAGTATCAGGACTTCCAACCCGTCTTCGATGAGGAATCCTCCCATCGCCTCCCCGAACGTCGTCCTTGGGATCACGCCATTGACCTGAAAGATGGTTTTGAACCCCGTTCATGCAAGGTCTATCCCATGGCTCCTACCGAGCAGGAGGACCTCGATTCATTCCTTGATGACCAGGTCAAGAAAGGCTACATTCGTCCTTCCAAATCCCCTATGGCGAGTCCCTTCTTCTTTATCAAGAAAAAAGATGGAAAACTACGCCCCGTCCAGGACTATCGCACCCTCAACAAAGGCACCATCAAGAATGAATATCCCCTGCCCCTCATCTCTGAACTCGTTGACAAGCTCAAGGGTGCCAAAGTCTTCTCCAAGATGGACGTTCGTTGGGGTTACAACAATGTTCGCATCAAGGAGGGCGACGAATGGAAAGCCGCCTTCAAAACCAACCGCGGTCTCTTTGAACCCCTGGTGATGTTTTTTGGTCTTACCAACTCCCCTGCCACGTTCCAAGGAATGATGAACGAACTTTTCAAGGATCTCATTGATACGGGCAAAGTCGTCATCTACATGGACGATATCCTCATTTTCACCGAAACCCTCGAAGAACATCGCGACCTTGTGCGCAAGGTCCTCCAATGCCTCCAGGACAATGACCTCTTCCTCAAACCAGAAAAGTGCTCGTTCGAGCAGCCCTCAGTTGAGTTCCTCGGTCTCATCGTCTCCCATAACACGCTCGCCATGGACCCCGTCAAGGTTGCAGGCATTGCTGAATGGCCTGCCCCTCGTAACGTCAAGGACGTTCAGTCCTTTGTTGGCTTTGGCAACTTCTATCAACACTTTATCCAGGACTTCTCCAAAGTCGCTCGTCCCATGTTTGACCTTACCAAGAAAGACCATCCTTGGGCCTGGTCTGCTGAATGTCAACATGCCTTTGAGGCTCTTAAAGCTGTGTTCACCTCGTCCCCAGTCCTTATCATGCCTGACCCGTCCAAACCCTACCTGGTTGAGGTCGATGCCTCAGACTATGCCACAGGAGGTATCCTATCCCAGCGTGGGGAGGACGAGCAATGGCACCCTGTTGCTTACATCTCCAAGGCCTTCACTGCCCCTGAACGCAACTACAACATCTATGACAAGGAACTCCTGGCCATCATCCGTGCCCTCGAAGCCTGGCGCCACTACCTGGAAGGCTCTCCCCATACTGTGGAGATCTGGACCGACCACAAGAACCTGGAATACTTCAAGTCTGCCCAAAAGCTGAGTCGTCGTCAAGCTCGCTGGGCTCTCTTCCTCACTCGTTTTGACTTCACCCTGATCCACAAACCCGGTATTCATCACCGGCCAGATGCCATGTCGAGACGACCTGACCATAGAGAGGGGGTGGACGACGACAACTCCGATCGTGTCCTCCTCGACCCCAAGTACTTCCAGATCCGTGCTACACGTCCAGCTGCTGTCAAGTCCATTGGTAATGCTGATCTTCGCCAACGCATTCGCAATGCCAAGACCAAGGACATTGAGGTTGTTCAAGCCCTTGATGTGATCCTGAACAATGGTCCTCGCTCCCTCGTCAAGAATCTCCAAGAATGGAACTACGAGGATGGCCTCATCCTCTTTCGTGGCAAAGTCTACATCCCTGCTGACAAAGACCTTCGTCGGGACATCGTCAAGCTGCATCATGACACCCCCATGGCTGGTCACCCAGGATGCTACAAGACCTATGAGCTCCTCAGTCGCAACTACTGGTGGCCCGGTATGTCTGTCTTTGTTCGTGATTATGTTGATGGCTGTGCTACCTGCCAGGCCACCAAGGTTCAAAATCACCGCCCTCATGTTGAAACAATTCCCAATGCCATCCCTACCCGTCCCTTCCAAGACATTACCTTGGACTTCATCGTCAAACTCCCAGAATGCCAAGGCTATGACTCCATCAATGTGGTCGTCGACCGTTTTACAAAGCACGTCTCCTTCACTCCTTGTAAAGAGACCATTACCAGTGATGGCACAGTCGACATCCTTTTTGACAGGATTTATCGGAACTATGGCCTCTGGAAACGCCTCATCTCTGATCGTGGCCCACAGTATGCAGGCAAAGTCATGCGTGGCGTCTTTGACAAACTTGGTATCAAGTCCTCCCTCAGCACCGCCTATCATCCACAGACCGACGGCGAGTCAGAACGCGTCAATCAAGAACTCGAGCAGTTCCTTCGTACCTTCTGCAACTACCGTCAGGATGATTGGGTCCAATGGCTCCCTTATGCTGAGTTCTCGCACAACCACCGTATCCACAGCGCCACTAACCGAGCTCCATTTGAAATGCTCCTCGGCTATATTCCCACTGCCATCCCCACTGTCAACCCCACATCGTCTACACCCGCCATCGAGGATCGTTTCCGCCACCTCGAACAACTTCGCACTGAGGTCCAGGCCAGCCTTCAAACAGCTGCTGATCTCATGAAGCGCAACAACCAGGACCATATGCACGACACCATCCACTTCCAGGTTGGTGACAAGGTCTGGCTCGATGGCAAGAACATCAAAACCACGCGACCCAAAGCTAAGCTTGCTGATCGACGCCTGGGACCTTTTGAAATCACTGACGTCCTGGGCCCAGTCTCTTATCGACTGAAGCTACCGCCCACCTGGCGTATCCACCCGGTGTTCCACACGTCCCTGTTGTCCCCTTACAAGGAAACCGATGCTCATGGTCCCAACTTCCCTGCACCACCACCTGACCTTGTGGAGGGCGAGGAAGAGTACGAAGTTGAGTCTGTCCTCGATGCTTGTCTCACCCGGAACAAACGCGGCATTGAATATCTCGTCAAATGGGCAGGCTACCCTGATTCGGAAAATCAGTGGCTTTCACGTACCTCCCTTTCCAATGCCCATGGTGCAATCACCGACTTCTACACCTGCCATCCGCATGCACTCAAGGCTCCCAACCTTCGTGGACTCATCTACCTCGACCCCGTCCATGCTCATCACGCACTCCAGGCGAAAGTGCGTCTTAGAGAGGGGGTGATGTCACGGATCGCTCCATTTCTCTCCGCCTTCTTCTCTGCCATCAAGGCATCACGTCGGTCATGTGCTCCAGCAGCCCCATCACATGTTCACTTCCTCACATGACCTGGGGCTATCCTTCACCCATGCCCTTGTTCCCCTTTTGGACATCCTATTGTTCTCCCTCCCATTGTTCTCCTTTTGGCCACCATTGTTCTCACTCTATTGTTCGACCCATTATGGTGTCCATTGTTCTTTTCCCATTGTCGTCCCAGTACTTATAGGCTCCCTGTCGCTCGCCTATTTCCCTAGATTGTCCATTTCGTCTGTACCGTACTGTACCTCCAATACAGGTCACTGCGCTGCTAGTCGCTCTCTGCTCTCTCACTCTCATCACCGCTGGTGACTTGGGTGGTTCTCTGCTGTCTACGACCGAGTCTTGACAATACCGAGGACGCCGTAGATACGAAACATAATTCACAAATCAATATATGTATTGCCATGCTCTGGAGACTAAATAACGAATACAGTTCGACATGCTAGAGTGGACATAGAATGTTGCTATAGTATGTGACCAAAGAGAAGATATAAAGCTATTCAGCATGGAGGCAACGCCCACAACCGAACAGATCATTGAGTGCGGAGGCGATTCCCTCGAGCGAATACAGCCCACTGCCCAGCACGCGTTCACCCAGCATCAATGGCGGCTTGTCGCTGACTTTCCGTAGCTTTTTGCCAACGTTTTCTGGCATCACTGTGGGTGGACTTCTTCCAAGGCTGCCCGAACACCTTGACAAACTTCTGAGGACGCGTCATATTTGTCCATTCCTCATCCTCTGGCTTGACAGCATCCATGGCAAGGAAACCGGCTACCATATCAACGGTATACATGCATTTTGGCCAAGTTTCGTTGGAGATGTCTTCGCCATCCTGAAGAGAGTTTGCAGCGGAACTGAACGTTGATACGAGAGAAGCGCCTTCTTCAGCCTTGACGATGGCCGATGCAGCAGGCGAAGGAAGGGTGAGATCAATATCTACGGATCCGTCATGTTCAAGAGCAGGCGAGTCGACTAGCAATGTGAGATCTATAGCCTGTGAAAGCGTCAAGCCGGAGCCAGCAGGAGCTGTAGATGGCAAGGAGGAGTTAGAGTCCGGGAAGGGTGAATCGTGAAGCAGTGAGGACAACTCCGAAGCATCCCAGATCCCGAGTCCAGCTGGCGTTGAAGACCATGGAACAGCAGCAGATGTAGATGGAACAGGGGAGGAGAATGATGTAGATGAAGACAAAGCTGTGGTGGGTGTCGTGTCTGTCAGGGTCTGAGACAAACTAGTAGTAGATGAGTACGCCATGTCTGAACCACCGACATCCAGACGACGGCGGCTTTGCGCTTGCTGAGAAGAACTGTCATACTGATCTGTCTCCTGGCTAATCTGCCGTCGTTTCCCTAGGCTCTTTTCCGATGCACCGATGTTACTTGATGACCCAAGTCGGCGTTGAAAAGACTCCTGTCGACACGCTTTCCGTTCAAGAGGCAAACCTTGATGAAGACGGGGCTCCGAGGTCAGGAACTCCTGGTAGATCGTGAGTCGTTCCTGAAGGTCTACACAATACTTGACACCGCAATGCCGAATGAAGACGTGCTCTTGCGACTTAACTTGAATGACCTGGTCGAGCGTACTGTCCACCCAAGCTTTGAGATCCCAGTGGTACTGACAGACCGTTAGGCCAAGAGGTACATAATCTGTCGGAAGGACAGATCGAAGATGCGAAAAGGCCCATGTGGGCCAGGTGCCCTTCGGAGGATTGACCACATGCACGTAGGGAGGAGAAAATTCCTGAGATGCAGAAAGCAAGTCAATATCACCCACTCACGAGGAAAACATGCACATACTGAATCCCAAAAGACCAGAATGAACTTTTCCTTCACCAATCGTTCATTCTCTCTTTGCTCCTCAGCAGCAGTGCGTGCGATATCCCGAGACTCCACACACTCGTTCCATGTGTTCATCCACTTATCATCCAACTGACGGCTGAACGTGTGGCCTGGAGTCCCTCCAGACTGTGTGTCCCAAGCGGTGAGAGCGGTGCCAGATGATGCTGTACTGGAATTGTTTGCGTACCAATTTTGGGCAGCAGGTGTAAGAGCCTGAGAAGGGCCTGCCGTGTTGGCCGAAGCGGCAGAAAGGGGATCTGTGTGTTGAAATGAATTTAGAAAGACCATCTGCATCTAGTGAGCACAAAACTGACCTTGCCCATCACTAGCGCCAATGGATGTACCGACTTGAACGGTCCTTGCTCCTCCGTGGCCATTGTATGAGCAGCCACCGTTGTCAATGCAGTGCGACTTGCACATCCGGCATTCACATTCTGCTGCAACTCGTCGTTTCCCCATCTGAGAAAACTAAATTCCATATAGCTGCAGGTTAAATTATAGGTGCTATCATTGAGCTATGAGAGCTATGAAGTTTGCTTATCCAGCTATATAGAGCTATGAGAGCTATGAGAACTTCCATAGCTTCCATAGCTGGTAGTGCCAGCTATATGATGCTATCATAGCTTCCATAGGTAGCAGTTTGAAATATATAGCATTATCATACTTATTCAGGTGAGCTATGATTGCTATTAGTATTATGTCAAGTCAGGTAGGTAGGAAAGATTTCGAAACAAATTCAATTATATTCACTGTTCCTACAAGTACATGCAAGTATACTACATCACGCGCGGCGTGCAGAGGCAGGGCCGGCATGCGCACTCGCGGGGCCCGACAAGGTGTGCACCCGCACTAGGCCACGGCTGATATGCGCGACGTGGCAGTCCTGTGTGCGAGGCACGATGCCCAGGCCCGTGCACAATAGAATGGGCCTGCGCGCGGGAAACGCCGGGCCCGAGACCGTGCGCGAGACTGTCGCGGGCTCATGCGGGGCCGTAGGGTCCGTGCGCGAGGCGGGGAGTCCCGTGCGCCGGGCGCCGTACTGCGGCGGGTACGTACAGTGTGGGCAGGGTGCGCGGGCGGTCCCGTGCGTGAGGGTGAGGCAGGAGAGACAGCCGCGGGGCGCGCGTGAGGCGCGAGGGACGGCCGCGGGACACACGGGAGACGTGAGCGGGGCGCGATGGGTGTGGTTGAGGCGTGCACGTCGATACCGGGTGCCGGGCCCGTGTGCGATGCGTTGAACACGAGGCGTTACGGGCGTGCGCAAGGGGTTGGGGTGAGGTGGGCCCGTCCGCAAGGTACAGTTGACCGGAACGGGGCGCAGAGGCGGTGCGCGATGCACCAGGCCTGCCGTCGGAGTCGCGAGGCGTGTTGGGGACGTCGTTGTGCTGCAGCGGCCCGTCCACGACGCGGTAAGCCTGCGCGGGAGGCGCACTGGCCACAAGCGGGAGGGCGGCGCGGGGTGGGGCTCGAGATGTGGGGCCGTGTGCGAGGCGTCGGGCTGCGACGCGCGTGGGTGCCCGTCTCGTGTCGTGCTCCGCTGGCGAGGCCGTCCGCACCATGACGGGATCGCGCGCAACCCGTGGGCCGTGCACGAGACGGCGAGGCCGCGCGCAGTGGGCCTATCCCGTGCGCCAAGCAACAGCGCTGTACTTGGGACGGCGGTGCTATGCGGGAGGGGCGGAGTCCGTGCGCGAGACGGCGGGCTCGCGTACCCGTTGTCCGGCGGTGTGCGTGCACCAGCGCCCACGGTCGTGGTCGTTGGTCATCGGAGACAGTGCGCTAGCCTCTGTGGGCATTGCGACGATGTCGCGGGGTGGGGAGACGGGTGGGAGACGGCGGCGAGAGGCGAGGGGAAGGGAGAGAGGCGCGGCACGAGGGAAGCAGTCGAGAGTATCGCTCATTCGAGCGATACTCTCAACGTTAGCACAAATAAACACGAAGATGTTTTGTATTACTTACCTGCGGGGCCCTCAACATCCCTTTCCCTCCTTCAATGTTCGATTTGACGGGGGAGACAGAGGACGGAGAGAAGAGAGGAGAGAAGAGGATGGAGTGGTAGTGGCATCAGTTGAAACGAGTTGAACTTTGACGCGCGTTCGATGCTTCAGTGCACCGAACGAGCGAAGCCTTCGTTTTCGAGCCCCTACAAATCCAATAAAATCGTATAAATTAGAAGAAAAAGAAGAAAGCTATCTATTGTACATACAACCAAAACAAATGAGACTTCTAGCTATGTACTATCCGCTGCATCCCTAGGTAGCAAGATCTATCTAATTGAGTCTGGCGCCCAGTCTCTATGCGACTCTCGGCAAGCGCCCGGCAACCACAAATCCCGGCTCCGGCCGGGATTCGTATATAAGGCATGCACGACGCGCGTTACCTCTTGCTCTTTAACTCCCACTATCCCCTGCCACGTTGACACTTCGTCGTCGTCGCTTGCTCGTCGTCGTCTCTTGCTCGTCGTCATCTCTTTTTTGCTCGTCGTTGTCACCTTCTTGCTCATCGTCATCGCTTGCTTGCTCTTTGCTATATTTATTAAGGTCAGCTTTTATTCTTCGTCTTTTATGTCTTATGCTAATACCTTTGTTACTTGGTATAGTACTCTTGTATGCTTACTAGGTTAGTTTTGTCATATCTTCTTATACTGATGTCTTCAATTGTTTTATAGGGTTTCACTTTTTTATCAGTTTGATAAGCCTCATATTATCTTTCTATACTAATACCTTCTTTCTTATCTATATTTTTGCCTTTTATAGTCATTGTAGGTTTGTTATCTTTTGTAGTGATCTAGTAATCTTTGTAGCTTGTGTAGTGTTTTGTAATAAAATTATATAAAAAATATTATGTTGTTTAATTTTCGATGTTTGTAACTTTAAGATATAAAAGTATTAGACTTATAATAGTTTTTGTATAACATACTGAAACAATATAATTGATAGAGGTGATATAGGGTAGATATTAATCTTTCTAGCTAGATGTAATATAATAATGGAGATATAGTATATAGTTGATACAGCTTCTATAGCTGTCTTATACTATAGTAGCTATGATAGCTATGATAGCTTATACTCTATGCTATGGTAGCTATGGCAGCTATAGCAAGCTATGATAGATTACTTGACTGCTATGAGGTGCTATGTATAAAAGAGGACAGCTATGAACCTAGGAAAGCTATGTAGCTGATATAGTGTTATATACCAGTGACATATTTCTCTGATGCCGCAGGCTTGAACGGCACAAGTTCTAGACCCAGAAGATGCACCCGCTGCCAAGATATTATTGGTAGACACATTTTGCGAACTGCCAGAACCAGCAGGAAAGCTTCGAGAGACCCCAGAAGTGGTGCGCATAGACAAAGGATCAATGCGGCTGGGTTGAAGGACTGTTGATGCTGTAGCGTGTGAGAGAGACAGCATAGAGCTAGATGAACGAAGCACGCTGCCGTCGAGATCATCGTCTTCTAAAGCCGGACGCAGGAAAGAAGACCATCCGCATTTAAAGCACCTTATGAGCTGCTTCTGGCCAGCTTTCATGGGCTTCAGGACTTGCTGGCAAATCGAACAGTGATTGTGCTGTCCAACACGAGGAATCGGTACAGGCATCATGGCCCAGGGAGGCATCACCACTTATTTAGAAATAAAACAGATGTACGATGAGCAGGACAAAGCAGGCGGCAGGTAATGTAGTAGGAGCAAGAGATGCAGTAATGGGGCGGGGGGGGAGGGAGAGGTCCACAATATTCGACGGTGCGTAGGTAACATGAACTGAAGGCGGACCCGCGTGCATGGAACGCGGGACAGGAGGGAGGGAGAGGTCTACGATAGTCCACGATGCGTAGGTAACGTGAGCGAAAGGTGGATCCACGTGCATGGAGCACGGGACCCATCACGAGGTTGAGGGACCATCCGCCGTCCTCTCCGCCATCCTGTCCAGCAGATTCACGCCCCAGCCTTTCCATAACACAGATCTTCTGGAAAGGAAGATCTCAGTTTCGAGTTTTGATTTTTGAGTTCTGGGCAGATTGGGGTCTATGTAGCATGTCTGGAATGCAATTAATCAGTACATTCTAGTGCATTTTAGAACAATTAAATTGGCGGAGAACCGCCAGACTTACCTTAAGGTCAAGATCTTGGGGGGGAGATCTCAGTTTCGAGTTTTGATTTTTGAGTTCTGGGCAGATTGGGGTCTATGTAGCATGTCTGGAAAGCGATTAATCAGTACATTCAGGCCCAATTTAGAATGAGTGAATCGGTGGAGAACTGCCAGACTTACCTCAAGGTCAAGATCTTGGGGGGAAGATCTCAGTTTCGAGTTTTGATTTTCGAGTTCTGGATGGCATGGGATGTATGTAGCATGTCTGGAAAGTGATTAATTATTACATTTTAGTGCATTTTAGAACAATTAAATTGGTGGAGAACTGCTACACTGATCTCAAGGTCAAGATTTTTTGGGGGGGGGAGATCTTAGTTTCGAGTTTTGATTTTCGAGTTCTGGATGAAATGGGGTGTATGTAGCATGTCTGGAAAGCGATTAATTATTACATTTTAGTGCATTTTAGAACAATTAAATTGGTGGAGAACTGCTACACTGATCTCAAGGTCAAGATTTTTTGGGGGGGGGAGATCTTAGTTTCGAGTTTTGATTTTCGAGTTCTGGATGAAATGGGGTCTATGTAGCATGGCTGGAAAGCGATTAATCAGTACATTCAGGCCCAATTTAGAATGAGTGAATCGGTGGAGAACTGCTAGACTTACCTCAAGGTCAAGATCTTGGGGGGGAGATTTCAGTTTCGAGTTTTGATTTTCAAGTTCTGGATGGTTTGGGGGCTATGTAGCATGGCTGGAAAGCGATTAATCAGTAGAGTTGAACGCATTTTAGAACGAGTGAATCAGTGGAGAATTGAAGGACTTACCTCAAGATCAAGGTTTGTAGGGGGTAATCCCAATTTTGAGTCTTGATTTTCGAGTTCTGGATGGTCTGGGGGCTATGTAGCATGGCTGGAAAGCAATTAATCAGTAGAGTTGAACGCATTTTAGAACGAGAGAATCGGTGGAGAATTGAAGGACTTACCTTAAGATCAAGGTTTGTAGGGGGTAATCCCAATTTTGAGTCTTGATTTTCGAGTTCTGGATGGTTTGGGGGCTATGTAGCATGGCTGGAAAGCGATTAATCAGTAGAGTCCAACACATTTTAGAAAAAGAGAATTGGCAGAGAATTGATGGACTTACCTCAAGATCATTAGAATAATGATAATTGGTTGATTTTCAACTAGGCAGATAGGCTAGCATAGCTCAGAAGGCCTCATCTGGAAGCAGCTATCAATATCATTTTGATAAGCTCTAATATACCTTAGTTGATGCTAGATTTAGAGACCTATAAGTAAATTAGTCTGCCAGCTCAGCAAGTTAGATACATACAAGACAACCAAGGTGAGCCACCGGGTCGAGTACCTCCTGGTTCCAAACTGTCAACCACTCAGCGGATGACTTGGAGATACCCGTCGAGCCTTGCAGCCAACATGACAAGCATGCAGGATGTAAAGCTCATGAGAAAGCAAGACTTTACTGCTGGTGCTTCAAAACTGAAATTTTGATTATATAATCAGTCTTCAAAATCATAGATTTCTAGGCATTTCTGTACTTATAATATACTATAAGAGTAGACATTGTACTAATGCTAATTGCTCATTGATTATATTATTCTTAGTATTAAAAAATATCAAAAAAGTCTGGCATGAACTGGAATTGAACTTGCAAACTCAAGAGAACTCACACTTCACCACCGAGTTTTGATTATGTAATCATCACATGATCACCACCATGGTACGGCCGTACCATGGTGAAGTGCTCATGTGATCACAACCATGGTACAGCTGTATCATGATGAAGTGCTTCACATTCTATGAGTTCTGCATGAATCAAAATACCAAAAATATGGTTCAAAAGCTACAAATGAGTAGTATTCGATCCACTTGAGAACGAGTGAATCGGTGGAGAATTGATTGAGATAACTAAGAATCAAGCATACTAGGAGGAAAAATACAGAAGTACTTCGTGTTCTACGAGTTCTGCACAGATCAAAATGCATAAAATATGGCTAGAAAGCAATGAATGAGTAAATTCTGATACATCTAAGAATGAGTGAATCAGTCAAGAACTGACTGAGCTAGCTGAGGATCAAGCATACTAGGGGGAAAATACAGGAATGCTTTGCATTCTGCAAGATCTGCATGGATCAAGATGCATAATATATGGCTAGAAAGTGATAAACGAGTAGATTCTGGTGCATTTGAGAATGTGTGAATTGGTCAAGAACTGACCAAGTTACAGTAAACAAAGTGTAAAAGAAAAAGTCTGGCCAGAGCTGGAATTGAACCTGCAAACTTGTTAGATTGAAGATGTGTGATTATATAAGCCAACTGCCTAATGGGCATAGTCATCGTTTGCATGTCGTTTTCACTATGAAAAGGCGGTATAGAGTAAACTTGGGGGAAGAGGGCCAATGCTGTGCATGGCAAAACGATTCCTTTTATTATTATTAATCATCAGAGAAATATGTCACTGGTATATAACACTATGTAAGCTACATAGCTTTCCTAGGTCCATAGCTGTCCTCTTTTATACATAGCATCTCATAGCAGTCAAGTAATCTATCATAGCCTGCTATAGCTGCCATAGCTGCCATAGCATAGGGCATAAGCTACATAGCTATCATAGCATAGAGTATAAGCTATTATAGCTGTCATAGCTACTATAGTATAAAACAGCTATAGAAGCTGTATCAACTATATACTATATCTCCATTATTATATTACATCTAGTTAGAAAGATTTATATCTACCCTATATCACCTCTATCAAATATATTGTTTCAGCATGTTACAGGAAAAATATTATCAGTCTAATACTTTTATGTTTTAAAGTTACAAACATCGAAAATTAAACAGCATAATATTTTTTATATAATTTTATTACAAAACATAATACAAGCTACAAAGATTACTAGATAACTACAGAAGATACAAACTTACAATAACTATAAAAAGCGAAAATATAAACATGAAAAGGCATTAATATAAAAAGACAGCATAAAAGCTTACCAAACTAATAAAAAAGTGAAACTCTACAAAACAAATTAAGACATCAGTGTAAGAAGATATAATAAAACTTACCTAGTAAGCATACACAAGTACTATACCAAGTAGTAAAGACATTAGCATAAGATATAAGAGGTGAAGAATAAAAGCTTACCTTAATAGAAATAAAATAAAAGCAACGACAACGAACAGGAAGGGACAACGACGAGCAAGAAAGCGATGATGACGAGCAAGCAACAACGACGAGCAAGCGACGACGACGAGCAAGCGACGACGACGAAGTGTCGACGTGGCAGGGGATGGTGGGAGTTAAAGAGCAAGAGATAACGCGCGTCGTGCATGCCTTATATACGAATCCCGGGCGAAGCCGAGAATCGTGGCTGCCGGGCGAAGCCGAGCGCCGCGTCAGAGGCTAAGTGGCAGACATGATAACTTTGACTCTGCTGTCCGATCTTGTGTGCTACATTATGTAGATACTCAGCCCATTCAATCCATGTATATTACTATTCTGCAGTATAGTATTTTGTTTTGCAATTATAGGTATTTTATTCGATTTGCTACGTCGCGAGAAACTTCGACTCGCTCGTTCGGTGGCTGAAGCACCGAACTCGCGTCGAGACTTCGCACTTCCCATCTCCTCCCTCACACTCTCTGTCCGCCTCCGCCTCTCCTCCCTCGTTCGCCTCACTTTTCCCTCTATCGACAGTCAAGACGGACCGGGCAGAGATCTAATGAGCTGGGGGGCCGTAGGTAAGTAAAAAAAATCGTTCATTCGTGTTCATTCGTACTAACGCAGAGTGTCGCTCGTTTTCGAGCGACACTCGTTCTTTCGACAACCTCACGCCCCCAATCCCCCATCGCGCATCGTCGCCCCCCCCACCTTCCCCTTCCCGTCGCCCTTCCGCCGTCCCATGCCGACGCCCTCTGAAGCCCGCGCGTGCAACGTCAACACCCTGCACCCCATGTGCCACGACACCCGCACGCCGGTCCCCAATCTCGCACACCCGGCCACGGACTACACACACGCCGTACCACCCCGTCTACGTGCTGTCAACGACATGCACGCACAGGCCACGCCATCACCCGTGCCCTCAACGTCCGCGCATGCCCGCGCCATCGAGTCCCGTTGCCGTGGCAACGGGACTCGAACATCGTTCCTCCGTGTCGTCAACGCCTCAAACCGAACCCCTCCACATCCCTGCCGTGTCACCAGCACGGTGATCGGCTCCAACACACCCCGCCCGCTTGCCTGAAGCCCCGCCCGCGCCCACAACGCCCCGCTTCCGCGCGCACGCGGGCCCTATGCCTCACGCCCTGCCCCGCCCTCCCCGCGTGCGGCCATCGCGCCTCGTGCGCCGGCCTTTCGCATCATGCACAGGCCCGCGGCAGCGCAGCAATTCACCCACGCCCGCCCGTCGCGTGCGCCCCCACGCCTTGTTTCTGGCGCGCCGGCCTTCCGTGTCGCGCATGGCCCTGCGCCTCGTTCGCGTCGCCTGCCGCAGCCGGACACGTCGCGCAGCCACATCGCGCACGCCTCGCGGGCCAAACGCCGCCCTGCGAGTCTCGCGCGGGCCTCGCACGGCCCGCTGATGCCTTGCGCACGGGCCTGTTGTACCCCGATGCCTCGCGGACGCCCGTCGCACCTCGAACGTCCGCAGGGCCTCCCGAATCCAGCGCGCGGGCCTGCCACGTCACGCAGGGACCTTCCACATTGCGCACGGCGGCATACCCGCTCCCCGCGCCTCGCACGCGTGCCCTGCTATCCCGTGCGCGGTGCCTGTAGCCGCTCACCGATGCCTCGGCGCGTCTCGCCCTCTCCTGCGCGCGGCTCTCGTACGGCCCGCTGCGCGCTTCGCGTACGACTGCCGCGTCGTGCACGACTGACTGCCACGCCGCGCCGCACCTCGTGCGTGTGCGCACCTTGTCGTACCCTGCCCGTTGTAGTTTACTTGTCTGTAGTAGTAACCATAGTAAATATAAATATAAATTTGACTTTGAATATCTCATACCGAAGTACCTGGTTGACTTGACATAGTACTAGTAGTACTCATAGTAGTTATAGCTCACCTTAGTAAGTATGATAGTGTATGATAGTGCTATATATTTCAGACTGCTGGCTATGGAAGCTATGATAACACTATATAACTGACACTACTAGCCATAGAGGCTATGGAAGCTCTCATAGCTCTACATAGCTGGATAAGCAAACTTTATAGCTCTGATAGCTCAATGATAGCATCTATAATGTAACCTGCAGCTATATGGAATTTACTTTTCTCAGATGATGAAGGTATATAAATTACCTCACATATAGATCAGACACACCATGTCCTGCCTCTGATATCTCATGCATGGGCTCAGATGCTACACATGCTAGCATATGTATGGTTGATAAATGGTCATAGTCATGCACAAGCACATCAGTTAGCACACCTGTATAGGCATGTCATGTATGGCCATACACAGGTACACTACATCTTGCATGCAGGCCTGTACCTCATGCCTTATACTTGGCATGTAGCATTGTGCTGGGGCCAGTGCCTCATGCATGCCTGCTACACCTCATGCCAGCCCACTGTGCCTCATGTTCACTGGCCACACCCTATGCTGGTCCACCACATCTCGATGTACCTTGTGGATGGGCCAGTGACAGCTCAGAGATGGCTACAGCTGAATGTGAGCATGTCAGTCAGCACAACCATATACACACATTGTGTGTTGCCATGTGCAGATGTGTCACCTGCCTGTACCTTTGTTGAGATCAGGGCAAACGCCCATTACTAAAGCACACTAAGTGTGATTTTCATCTTATCTCGTTCCTTACCTTTAGATTAGATGTTTTGAGCCTGGAGCCCAGATCAATTATGTACACTACTGTACAGTTGCTTTCAGCCCCTCGCACCATTGATGTAGGCACAAGTTTGCAGGATGTTTACCTCAGTGAATTCTTCTATCACTGAGGTATGTGATCTACACTTCTTTTATTGATTATTAATGTACTTACTCCATGGGCAGTCCTGACTGCTTGGTATCATTCTAGGTACATAATCAATGCAGTGAATTCTTCTATCACTGAGTCCTGACTGCTCAGTATCATTTTAGATACCTCCCATAAGTTGCCAGACATTGGTATGCTATGACATTATTGGATGATGCAACCTATGAGGTCCTCGTCTCATTCCTCCAGCACAAGAGTGAAGCTTTCAACAAATATGTGAACTACAAGAAATTTGTCCAAGCTTATCGGGGGGTCTCTGTAATACAGACTTTCTGTTCTGACCGGGGTGGTGAGTACATCAGCCTCGCATTCGAAGGTCATCTTGCGAAGCAAGGCACACATCATGAAAAGACAGTCCATGACTCGTCTTCACAGAATGGCACCACAAAATATTTTTTTTCACATAAGTGTCACACGTGCGCTTGCGATACTATTGGCTGTGAGACTCCCTAAATTCCTCTGGGCCACTGTGATGCAACATGCCATGTGGCTTTGAAACTGCACCAGAGGAAAGATCACTGGCAACCAAACCCAATATGAATGGGCATTCAGCGAGAAACCAGACCTGTTGGACCTGCATGAATTGGAATGCCTCATCTGGGTCTGCATTGAGAACTGACAGAAGCTTGATGAATGTGCTGACAAAGGGAAGTTCATCAGCTACAGCAGCAAGAGCAAAGGAATATTAGTATGTTGGTCCTGCAAGCATCAGGAAAAACCAGAGTTTCTCTAAATTGGATGATGTGCCTATAGAAGCACTGATGTGGCTACAGAAGCCTGATGGTAACTACCGGAGTTTTCTGGCTGATCCTGTAGCTCTTCTATTACATACTATATGACTGCATTTAGGTCTCGTAGTACATCTTGTTCTACTGTAGTCTCTTGTAGTTCCTTGTAGCTACACTGTCTTTTTAATTCACTATAATGCTTAGAGTCTTTCAAAAATGATGTGAGGCTTGTGTTTCATCATATAATTTGACTGGTTTGATGTCTAATGTGATGTCACCACTAGTGACATGTCACATGCACATACGATGTGCCTCTAGTGCAGCTCTCACTCTGTATCTGTGTTCCAAAGTAAACATAACATGACAAGTCAGACCAAAGGTGAGTGTATTCAAGTATTCTTGATTAACACTTTCTAGGAAGTTCAGGATAGCACCTGCACATGAGCAACATTGATTTACAAAAGGTACGTGTGGCAGACACTCTGATTGACTCTATCATATCCTAGATTTCAATGTTGTGCACCAAGCGATGCACCGATTGGCATGCATATATATGCGTTCAAAAGGTACAAATCACTGCTTTCTGACATATCAAAAACATCACCAGTGCGTTCTCTTATCATAAAGATGCCCTCAAAAACATATTTTTGCTAACAGTTTCAGAGATTTTGTTCTGGTGGCTCGAGTTTTGCAGCTACCAGGGTGCATGGTGGCTTATTTGAAAGGTCTTGATGAGCTCATTCCAATGCGCTAAAAATGTCTGTGGTATGCCCATTTCTCATTATGCTACAGCATTTTTGCTTAGGAGGGGTGATTTTTAGATCTTCTCAGATCATGTCATGCATGGCACCGTTCGAAAGCTACAAGCGACTGCTTCTAGGAACAGTTAAAACGCCAGAAGTATGTACTTTCCTTGCAAAGATATTCACAAATTACTGTTTGACCTCCATTTTCAGAGATTTTAGCCCTGGAGGACGAGTTCTGTGCCTATCATGGCACACGAGGGCTCTTCGAAAAGCTATGGATAAGGGCTTTCAGATAATCTAAATAGATTTGGGGTGCATACAGTATTCAAGGCACTATGCCACTTTTTGTATCTACTAAAGGTCACCCATAGTGTTCGCACTGTAGTGTCTTCAATATTCAATGTATCACATTGTACAGGGCGCCGTTTGAAAGCTACGAAATACATGGTTTGAACGGTACTAGGTACGTGCTAATCAGATAAAAATTGGTGTTTTTAGAAGAGAAACAGAGATCTATCCAGGGGCCCAGAACACTCTCCCATGCCCCTTGCAGCTGCGTGACACACAACTAAGAAAGACAGATTGCCAAATATGGCAATCTAATTTTTACCAGTACAAGGTAAACATAAGTTGATGTAGAACTAACACTACTAGATGTTCTAAAAAAAACTTGTAAGTAGTGTAACTTACGATGTATTCTGCAAGGGGGCAGAAATCAGATTGCCAAATATGGCAATCTAATTTCTGCCTTTGGTGTTGTTTGGTCTCAGGACTTGCCAGCAACGTGTGTTGTCCTCACCACTCTTCCTCACTCTCTCCTCACTCTCTTCCCTGACTCGCTTTTTTTCTTCTCTTTCTTTTTCTCTTATTTTATTGTAAGTCTTTTTTTCTTGGCTTCTCATTTCTTTTCAAGCCAGTTAGGTGCAAGAGGCTGCAACAAGAATGTAACAGGTAAGTAAGCTTGTTTGTATCTTATAAGTTTCAGTGCTGATGTGCATGCCTACCTGCCTACTCACACACTCACCTACTTGTCTACCCACACACTTGCCCACCCACCCCCGCTCGCTCACCCACTCACCTCTGCTCGCTCATCCACCCACCCCTGCTCACTCACCCATCTGCCTACCCACATGCTCACATCAGAAAAATGTGTAAGTGGTACATAGCTCTATGAAGTCTACATAGATCTCCTAGCTCCATAGCACTGCCCTTTTCTCTATAGCCAGCATAGCTAGAGTGAGGTGCTATATAGTGCTATGAAGCTGAAGAGCAATGCTATAGAGTGCTATGATAGCTATGATAGCTAAGTATGTAGCTATCATAGTATGCCTATCTATCAAGGCTATTAGAACTATACTATTGACATATGCTATATTCAGTAGATAGATTTGGTACATCTATCCAAGATACAAAAGCTATGAAAACTACATAAATTCTTACTTGATTATAAAATCTGATCAGCTCATAAAAGAAACTTTTTAAAATTCATTCATTTTATCATATAATGAGCATAAATGTTTGTTATTTGTATAGATTTGTATTACTACATTACATTGACTACTATATAATGATAAGAGATACTGTATAATATACACAAAGATAACCTATGTAATAGAGATATAAAAAAGATAACATTTACATTAATTAGAGTCTACCAAAAAAAAATCGAAACATAAGCTACAAAACATAAGAGAACAATGTCAAAAAACTTACAATTATCAAGATAAGAAACCATTAAGAAAAAGCGAAAATGTGATCTGTAAGAAAAAGAACATTGAGTATTAGTCAATAAAGAAAGAAATGAATTGACTAGAAGATATGAAATAGAAACAACGAGCAAGAGACTAGAAACGACGAGCGAGAGACTAAAAACGACGAGCGAGAGATAAGAAACAATGAGCGCGAGATGCCAGATGAGACGAGAGATGATGGGGGTTGGGGAGAGAAAGAGGACGCGCGTCGTGCGAGGGTTATATAGGTGAGCGTGGGTTTGCCCGGCGGAGCCTCAAATGTGGCTGCCGGGACGCGGCCCGGGAACCGTGTCAGACGCCAAGTCCCAGATCTCATTAACTTCGTTCCGCTTTCCAGTAGCTTATTGTACGTTACTTAGATCTGGATCCCATGAAATCGAATTATATTTGCAAACGCTATGCACCCTCTTTTTTTCTGAATTTGTGTGATTTTGTTTGCTTTACAAAGCTCGAAAACATTCGAACTCGTGCACGTTCGGTGGCTGAAGCACCGAAGTCGCGTCGTTCGACTTGGAAAGCACTCACTACATCCCTTCGTATCCTCCCTCATTCCTCTCTCCCCTCATTCCTCTCTCCCCTCGTCACTCGTCAAGTCGAATGTCGGAAGGGCTCGATAGGGGCTGGAAAGGCCACAAGGTAAGTAACTAAATTTCCTGTTCTTCTTCTAATCATGCTAATCTCGAGGGTACCGCTCGTTATCGAGCGGTACTCTCGTTCCTTTTCATTGGTTCTCCACTCCCCGTGACACCCCACCGTCTTTGACACCCCGCCGCTCCCCCTCGCACATCCGCGCCTCTTCCGACCTCTGCCTCCGCCGCCTATGATGCCCACGCATCACGCATCGCCTCTGCCCCTACCGGCCTCCCACAGCCCACGCCCCCTCGTGAGCCAACCAACCATGGCCCCGCCAACGCCCGCATACGGCTGCGCCTGCCCCCGCCTGCCCGCGCACAGGGTCTCGCACGACAGGGCTGCACATGGCCTGGCCCGTGCCAGCGCACGGCGCCGTCTGTTCGCGCAGGCGTACGCAGACTAGTGCACAATGTGCGCATGCCTGTGCACGGCCCCGCCTGTGAGAGCATGTCCGCATACACGCCGGCCAGCACGAAACGCCAGCACACGGCCGCGCGTGCCAGCACCAACGCTTGGACCCACGCGCGCGGACCCCATGAACACCGCGCAAGCCCACACCCGTCCCGCATGGCAGTGCCAGCGCGCGAACACGACGCGCACGTTGCGCAGAGCTCCACTCCACCCCGCACGGACTCAACGACCCACGCATGGCCGTGGCCATATCTCGCGCACAAACTAAAGCAACCGCGCACGACCCGCACGCATCGTGCACGTCACGCACGTATCGTGCACGTCGCGCAGCCCTCGCGCATGTCGCGCAGCCCTCGCGCACATCGCGCAGCCCTCGCACACATTCCACACGGCTCGCGCACGGCTCGCACCCCTGGCCCTTCGCGCATGTCCCGCACCTCTCGCCCTTCGCGCACGTTCCGCGCCCGTCGCGTCCGACCTGCGCCCTCACGCACAGCCTCGGCCCTCCGGGTACACCCTCCACGCCTTGCCCGTGGCTCAGGTGTCTCGCGCGTGGCCCGTGCGCATTGCGCATTGCGCACGGCCTGCTTGCATTACGCAGCACAACTCCGCGCACCCTGTTTATGGCCCGAACGCGTCGCGCGTGGCTCTGCCGTCTCATGCATGGCCCATGTGCCTCGCGCACGACCTGCGCTTTGCGTATGGCCCCGCATTGCGGATGACCTTACATGTGCCACTGCCGGGCCACTTTGTATATAAAATATTGTAGTGATTCAATCTCATGTAATTAGATTATTGTTGTAATAAATTACAATGCTCGAAATTATAGACTCTATAGCAACTGCAGATATCATAGCAGCCTGAAGGTCCATAGCAACCTTACGAAGCTCTGTATTGAACATAGTATCTATAGCATACATAGAGGGACACTAAAAATACATAAGTTACATAGCAGTCATAGTGGCATCCTATTACTATATAATGCTATATACCCATCACCCATGACTATGGTAGCTATCATAGCTAGCATAGTCCTGTATAGCTGTGTGGTCCAACTACATAGCAGCCATAGCACTATGAAACCAGGCATAGCATTGGCTGGTAGCTATGTAGAATTCACATTTTTCTGATGCACCTACCCACCCCCGCTCACTTGCTCATCTGCTCACCTGCTTGCTCACTTATCCACATGCCTGTCACCCACATGCTTGCCTGCCCACCTACATGCCTGCCTACCTGCATGTCTGCCCACCCACATGCTCACCTGCACATCCATATGCCTGTACCTTACACCCCTGCATGCTCCCCTTATATACATAGATGAGTTGGAATAGTATAGATTAGAGTACTTAGTTTTTTTGTCATTAGTACAAAAATGAGATATTGAATGTTTTGATTTATTAACATTGTGTGAAATAAACTGCTAACATTAGTAGTCTATGCTTAAGATTGTAGAACTACTATAACAAGTTTGGTTACTACAGTAGAAAGATCCCCACTACAGGTTACTACAGATGCCACCGTAGAAGGGGGAGTTTCTACGAGTACTATGGGTACTATAGGAGCTACAGGTAGCTATGGTAGACTACAGATTGCTACTATAGCTAATGGTAGCAACTTCTGTTTTTCCAGATGAAACACTTGATCACCATCGAGTGCAACATTGTTTGGAAGAATGCTGCACTGCTGCCGATGACTGACATGCTCGCAGATGATTGGCTAATTGAACTTTTTGACACTCATGCTCCAGAGGGGTGGGTCACCATTGATGGGGACGATGCTGCACTGAGAGATACCCCTGCGATGGACTGTACTGTCTCTGAGGCTGACCAACTGCCTCCAGATCACATGTCGCCAACCACTACAGAGCAAGCCCTGCATGATGTGCTAGCTGACACTCTGCCTGATGTGATGAATGTACCTGCAACTCGTCAGAGCAAGTCCTTGCCCACAACACAATGTGCCGCTGCACTACAGACCCCATTGCCAGTGCATACACACAGTGAACCACCAACCATGCTGGATGCATCTCGAGCACAGTGCATATCATGCCTTTCTGCTATGTCTGTCTACTTCAAGCTAGTACTATGATAGGACATATAGATCAACACTGGGCTATGTGAAATTTTAATTGTTCAGATGATATATGCTACACCAACTCATATATGCACTCTTGGCTCACATTTTTTGACCTATGTATACCTTTGTTGATCTACTTACACGTGTATCAACCCATGAGCATCACAGCAAACTTATATATGCTCCTACTACCTCATACATAAGCCTGTGCACCTTCTATTAATTTGTATGCATTGCTGCTAGCACCAAAGGCAGAATTTAATTTCTATATTTGGATTTCTTTTTCTGACTTTTACAAAAAATAACATAACTCATACTAGTTTTTTTAATAGAGCTTATATCTCTTCAATGTATAATCTAGTCAGTATTCTTCTATTTTACATGCATCAAATACTATTAAAATTGAATTTTCACTTTCAAATCATATTTTATATACTGACAGAAATTAGTGACCAAATATGGCAACTACTTTCTGATAAAATTACCTGTCGACTAGCATGAAGGTCTAGAGTAACAAAAAACTCATACAAATGCATGAGAGCATCAATTGTGCAAACATCACTTTAAGCATATGAAAAAAACACTATTTAATCTAATCTAATCATGAGTAGTTCAGCTCCTACCTCTGATAACTCTACATTTTCTGCTATGTTATATATCTTAGCACCTTATTTTATATATAATCTTGTGTGTTATATAGTACACACTTGTCATATCTTATTCTACTTAGCCCGATATATGATATACACTATTATATATGCTTATACTATAGATACTTGTAATATTTACAATTATAATAGTAGTCTAGTTGTATGTCTAATCAAACAAGATTCAAGATTGAATATATGATCAATGTCAAACATTGTATTGTTGAACAAAGCTAATGGCCAATCATGTGATCAATAGCAGACCTTGTTCAGCCGCACAAGGTCTGGTGGCTGTGCTTAGCTTATGTCAGCAGTAGTTGATGTTGCGCTCTCTGCTCTTGGTTCTTTTCTTCAGATAGCTTTGAAGTCAGTGTGATACTATTAGTAGTACACACTGACTACAAGGCTTGGACACGCCCAGTCCCCATCTACAGCGAGTTGCGGCTGAGGTGTCCAATGATGGTGTAGGGCCATCACCAACTTTCTGGATCTCTTCTGATGATGTGGCATAGAGATTGCACCATGGCCCTCTCAATACCACATGAATCAGAATGAGTGAAAGCTTGTTGGAATCAGATTTAGAATAGCTTTAGAATAGTGCCATAAACAGCAAGATAGCATGGCAAAATGCTGACCTATTGGACTATATGTCTGTGATGATGTGGCAGACTAATTGCTTTATAGCTCTGCTGATACTGCATCAATCATGATGTATAAGGGCTTATTGAAATTGGATTTACAGTAGCTTTCTAACAGTATAGTTTACAACATTATAGCACCATTGGTTGTTGAGATAGGAGACAATACTATTTTGTTGATGTGGCACATAAATCAAGAAATATCTCTTCTTGGAGTGATCCGATTTTCATATTCTAAATTGGGTTGGAAAGGTGTAATCCAAGGTATTTGAACACAATTTACCGTTTGTCGATTGATTGCTTCATTGCAGAGCTATAAAGCAATCACTGTATACAGTGTATTGGCTCTCTAGGCGACTTATGCTTATGTAAGCGGGCACTAAGACCTTGTTTGTCAAGACTGGGTTCAGGGGAACAGTGAAGCCATCCAAGTCACCCCAAGGGATCAAGGATCAAAGAGCAGAGGATGTCATAGAGAGTAGAGACAGGCTGAGAATGTCTAGGGTACAATGGGACTGGAGAGTCAAGTGGACAAACTGAGGAAGCCAGTCAGAAAGGTAGCCCTATATATACTGGAAGGATAGCCCAAAGGGGAACAAGGGATATCCTGAAAGGGGAACAAGGGGAAGAGGAACAAGGGATGTCCCAAAGGGGAACAAGGGATATCCTAAAGGGGAACAAGGGATATCCTAACAGGGAACAAGGGGACATAACAAGGGAGTGTCCATATAGGGAACAAAGGGAATGAAGAAGACCAATGGGCAATTCATGACATTGTTCGGCCGCACAAGGTCTTGTAAGATCACATGACCGAGTCTCAGGACCCATTGCTACCGATAAATTGCATTGTTTTGCTCATTTTATCAATAAACAGTATGTACATTTGTTTGCTGTGTATCATTTTAGTGGCTGTATCTTTCTATGAGCAGTAAATTGTGTTGGAGACCAGCTTTCTGATATATTAGGATGCATTTGAGAACAAGTGAATCGGCTGAGTACTGATTAAGTTAGCTGGAGTTCAAGCATTCTAGGGGGAAAATGCAGAAACAATTCGCATTCTGCGAGTTTTGCACCGATCCTGACGCATGAGGTACCGTCAGAAAGCTATCAATAAGTAGATTCTGATGCACTTTAGAACGAGTAAATCGGTTGGGAATTGACCTAGTTAGCTAGGGTTCAAGCATTTTAGAAGAGGAAAAAAAGAAACACTTTGCATTCTGCAAGTTCTTAACTGATTTGGATGCATAAAATATGGTAGCAAAGCTATAAGTGAGTAGATTTAGAGGCATTTGAGAACGAGTAAATTGGTGGAGAATGGACTAAGTTAGCTCAAGTTCAAGTGTCATAGAGGGGAAATGTAGAAATTCATTGCATTCTATGAGTTCTGCACAGATCAGGATGCAAAAAATACTGTCAGAAAGCAATAAATGAGCAGATCCAGATGCATTTGAGAACAGGTGAATTGGTCAAGAACTGATCAAGTTACATTAAATCAACAAAGTTTGACCAGAGCTGGAGTTGAACCTGCAAACTCGTCAGATTGAAGATGTGTGATTATATAAGCCAACTGCCTAATGGGGATGGTCATCGTTTGCATGTCGTTTTCACTATGAAAAGGCAGTATAGAGTAAACGATTCTAAGGAATCGTAATGATTCTAAGGAATCGTAATGATTCTAAGGAATCGTAATGATTCTAAGGAATCGTAATGATTCTAAGGAATCGTAACTGACTGGTAGTCAATAGTTACAGATGTTCAGTAGTTTGGATGTACATACTCCACTTAAATAAACATGCAAACATGATTTTGAAAATGCAGTATAAAACTGAGATTTCTCCTCTTAGCATCACTGACCTTCATGTAAGTCTATCAGTTCTTCACCAATTTATTCATTTCTAACTATGTTGATCTCTACTCATTTAATACACTCTAGTCCTTTACTTATGTATACATCTTCATTAAACATGACTCACAATAAAATAGGAATTGTCTTGCCATGCAAAGCATCGGCCCACTTCCTCCAAGTTTAGTGTTGGCTCTTGTGGCAGGCCTTTTGCCAATATGGCAAGTGGCATTCCTTCAGGCACATCATGCTCAGAACTCTTGGCTGAGACAAAATTCATCCTGAGGTTGTCTAAAGCTACATCCTAAGGACAAATGTGAGATATTCATAGGACAATGCTTACATGCTCCTGGGTTCTCAACATTCAGCTTGCTCATGCAGATAAGATCATACTGGTGCACCAGCCACTCAATACTATGCCTGGCTCAGAAAGGAATCAGTTTTTATCAACCCCAGATTGCAGAGGTAGGAGGAGGTATTTTAGCTCGAATTCACCTGAACTCTATATAGACACAGTTTACCTTTATAGATATGAAATTTCAAGATTTATTTGGTGACTGCTAGACAATGTCTTCATCGTCAAAGACGATGACTCGAATGTGACCCCTTGTGCTGCATAAGGAACCAAAAATTATCACGATTAGTCATGATAAGTCACATTTTTCAGCACGTCGAGACAAGAAAGGTTGTAACGCCTTGTAATGCCGTTCTGCATCTCTCTTTGCATAGTATTTTGCTTGCCCACTGATGCACCTTAAAAATTATGAATAGCTTTAACTCTTCTCAATAAACTAGTTGTCCAAAATTTGTGCTCCAGTTCATGCCCGATCGATGGGATCTGAGGTTTTTGAATGGGGCAAAGCTATACACCTAGCCCCAATTCACATACTTTTACAATTTTAATGCCACCCCTCGATATCACACCAAACAAATTACATAGGCTTATTGTAATACATGAAAGGGTCCTGTATGAATATATTCAAGGGAAACAAGCAAATTTGTATGTGGCCAAAGGCCGATGGTTCCCTTCTAGGTAGTGGTTCTCTTCTAGGCCAGGCGTAGTACCTGCGGTCCGTCGCCTCTGTAAGTTTTTTGCTGAAAATGAGCAGTGTGGCCTTTAGCCCAACTGACTGCATGCCTATGTATTCATGTCATATCGGGCCACAGAAGTGCTCAAGATCACACCATGGCACCCTGACTTTGAGCTAACAAGTCTACACAGTTATCTACCTAAGTAGTTTGAGACTAAAAACAAGGTATAATACATTTCAAGTAAAACCAAAGCCCTTCTTCAACCCCTCAAGCAAAATAGTATCATGTTTCTTGTCCATTAAACCCCGCCTTGTCACACCTGCATCCAATCTAGTGTCATCTATACTCCAGGATGCTGGGTACTTCGAAACCTGGTGCTTGCCCACCCAGTCGAAATCAATCAGCATGGCACCCCCATTGGGCTTGGCGATGATGTTGGGCTTTCGGATGTCACCAAACACCATGTCTTCATTGTGAAGTAGGCTGATTGCCTTCTCGACATCCTCGTAGTCCTGCTGTGTCTGTGGTGGCCGCGAGCCGTGGATGTAGTCCATGACAACCATATGCATACCACCAACAAGAGGCGCGTGGAAGTGCAACGTCGGAGCAAGCCCCTTATCCGCCAGAAGCCGATGTGCCTTCTCGTTGTAGGACACGGCAAATTTGACAACGACGTCCATCTTGTCGGCAGGATCATCACCCTGCATGGTTGCCCGATAAAGAGCATATCGTCTCTCTGTCCGCGAGCCCAAGTCTTCCTCACTTCCTACTGTGTTTCGGCAAATTGCAATAATTTCTCCTTGGCGCAACAGTTTGCCGAGATACTTTAGTTTCGGAATGTGGAGACCTTCAACAGCTGACAAGGGGCAGGGATAGAGGTACGTGCAGTCCGCGTCAGCTTGAAGGTTGTCGTAGTACGATGTGAGTGCCGTCACGGCGTGAGATAGCGCCTTGAATATACGGCCCAGACGCAACACGGTTTCAGATTGCCAGGCATCGATAAACAGTTCCTGAGATACCAGCTTATCAACGTAAACGCCGTCGGTGAAGATAGCAGATGATATTTCCAGGCGAGTGCCCATCATGCCAACAAGGATGACAGGGCAATGTGACTTGTCAACATACTTGGCATACTACATTTTTTATAAGTATTAAGCCAGCATAAGACAATGCCAAAACGAACCTTCTCTTGCGCCAAGACCTTCGTGAACACGATCGTGCCTTGCAAAGTTGCATTGCCTCCAAGTCCGTCCTCATTCTTCATCTCGAAGATAAGCTGGGCTATATCTCCCCAGATAGCATCTGGAATTCCTGCTCTGCCTTCCAGAGTTGCTTCCCAGCGACCACCGTCTCCAAGAAGACGATGGAGGATTCGTCTCAAGGCCTTCTTGCGAGAGTCCTCGGAATCGTACAGAACAGAGGCCTCGACAATCAGCTCGTGGCACCGTTCAAGCGTCAGATCAGAGGGATCCTCAAGTTGGTCCAGATGGTCTAAGGAGTGCTTGAGCCTGGCGAGGGCATGATTAAAGAGTGCAGTCGGTGGGCCATAATTTTCCGCAGGTCGATGACAGTGAATCAAATTGTCTTCGTTCATAAATTTCTTTATTCCTTTCTCATTCTCGATACCCTCCGACGGACTTGGAAGTTGTCCGATCTTGTCAATCCGAGACTGTCGTTCTGGGTATCACTTTCAATAATGAGCGTCATTCGATGCGGGATGTTACTGACCTTTGGAGACTTGAGAAGCATACCCTGCAGTCCCAGGGAGATTCCGCAACAGATCAAAGCCCTCCAAAACTGAACATTTTCAGTCAAGCGTTGCAGGTGAATAACAAAACACATACTAGAGCCGGTCGCAACAATAACATCTACCTTCTTCTGGTTCTCCGGCGCGGGACCATTAGGAAAATACTCCGCCAGACGATTTGTGGGTACCATGAAGATTTCCTGATTGTTGATGTGCCCTTGAAGCCACTCTTGAGCCGGGTCAAAAGCAGTCAACGACCCTGTGGAAATGACGCCACACTGTACAAGGGCATGAGCAAGGTACAATGATGAGCGACAGACTCTGACCTTGTAAAGCCTAACGTCCTCGCCTTCCAAGGCTCGTTTGAACTCTGGATGACCACAAATTGCCGCCTGCAAGTCTTCGACTTTCGCCTCCTCAGGTAGATTGAACGGTATACACTGAGCACCACGCCCGTGCGGCATGTAGACAGCGTAACGAGACTGTGGCACGATGACTGGTTGGACGGTAGCTGCTATGGAAGCTATGAGTCACAACATGGATTTCAAGAGGAAGAGAGTTACCTGGTAGAATTTCGACATCGAGGACGAACTGAAATTCTTTTGAAGAATCACAGTTGATGTACTGAGCGATTGGGATGTCAGTATCCAGAAGATTTGCATTGTCCTTCTTCAGACGACACTCCTCGACACGATCTGGAAGCTTGTCCTTGGGATTCCGAGCCAACGCGGGAGACTGGATCGAATAGTCAGATACATCGTACATTTGGGGGCAGGGGAATGTTGATACCAGATGATAGAGATCAAGATGTGAGATGTCAACTTTTTGAGCCTTGAACTCAGTTTTGTATTTTTCAAATATAGTTTCAAGAACGTCGCAGACAAGCGTATCCTCGTCGTCTATGTCTATCTTTATAGAGGAAAGTTCGCATACTTTGAAAAAGGCACTGTAGAACCAGAAGCGTATCATGGCGACTGCAGAGGGAGGAGAGTGAAGGATGTCGATGACATGAAGAGACAAAGTTGAGACCGAAGACTTCGAGACAAGGTTGTTGAACGTCCGTTGAGAACGTTTAGACTGGGGGACTTAATTCATAGGTGTACACTAGACGCGACATAACTGAGTTTGAAATTACATGATATAATTATGTACAAACAAAGCGGCAGAATTGCGAACCTCGCGCCTTGTTTGCTCGACAACGGCTGCTCGAAAAAATGTCAAACCTTGCCAATCGGTTGAGAAAATCGGCGCCATTGGCGCCGAACATTTTTCGAGTCGAAAAAGTGAATTCTCGTCCCAAAAATCAAGCAATATCACCAATTGTGCAGATGTGGTTTAATTTCATGCTTGTGATAAGTAACGGGTGTTCTCCAGCCTCGGATCTTTGTTCCCAAGGTCCTGAGATATATCCAGGTGCAGAGAGCTGAAAAAGTGATATTGATTTAGCTGGCATACTCGGTGCAGGTGGGGCATCTGTCGGAGCATGTCTGCTCCTGGAGATGGAGCTCGCCGACGGCCAGATACAAGGTACACTTACCTGCTTTTAGTCTCGATACACTTCACGCATAGCTACAGCACTCTGTAAGAAATTTCAAGCTTATGCGAGCCCTCGCGATTTGTGAAACTTAAGATCTCTCTCGCTCAGCAAAGCAGCGAGGAGCACTCATTTACTCCTTGCCAGGTGCCAAAGGCGCCCCGAAAAAATGGCAGACCTCTGTTGACGTCCCTATCACACTCAGTTTATGAGTTTCAGGGAGGTCTATTGAGAGGATAGTCATGAAATGTTTGATGTGTTGCTCCCCCCTTTCTCCCCTCCTTCCTTTTTCGATTTAATTTATTTAATATTGATTTAATATTCGGCCCATGTACACCTATAACATGAGTGCCTAGACTGGAGACGCAACGGGCCACAGAAGAGTTCAACACCATCAGTGATAGATAAACGCAAAACCGTCTACCCACGTCTCAGCTGTTAGTTGGCGTCTCCACATACCTACCACTGGGTGCACGACCCAATTTAAATAATGTTATCGTCGGGAGTGGGGGGAGGTCGGGTATAGCCGTTTCGGACTGTCAAAATCCTCTGCCGCCTGCGGCTTGCGCCACACGTTCCATACGTAAGCCAAGAGTCCTTGGACTGCACTAACAGAACAGTCACACGCGCTTGAAGCTGCACACCTCACATTAGCCCTACATGGCCTACAACAATCGCGAATGGGACGCCGGGAAGGCATATGTAGCTGAAGATGCATGGTATGGGACTACTGGCAGTGATTCCCAGCGGGGCACCGTGAGGAGCAGAGTGGGCGAGAGTGACTATGGAGACGGCAAGCGACGAAAATACAATGACGGGGTGCGTCTACTTGCTCTCACAGGAAACTTGACCCACTCATAGTTTTGACGCTATAAGGGGTATGATACCACGCAGACATGGGAAGAAGCCAGCTGGGATACCGACAGCTATCCTCGTGAAGAACGCTCTTCGCGTGGCGGCTTCGGCGCCAGTGTTGGTGCTGGTGCTGGTGCTGGTGCTGGTGGGTTTCATGGAGGCAAGAAGCGACTTGTTCCGAGTGAACCCAGCCCCCATGTAATCTTTCTTGGACTCGATCCCGACTTCTCGGAAGCGGATGTTTGTCTTCGCCCTTCCTGATCCTCGATTTCGGCTCACTATGAATTCATGGACAGCTACAAGGTTATCTGTCTAGCCATGGGTTTACTATCCAGACGGTCACAATCATTCGAGAAAGATCAACAGGCACTTGCCCATCACTTGCATTCTTAATTGGCTTTGTCCGTTAACGACTTTTTTTATGTCTCATTGCGACGCTAGGCCAATCCAAAGGCTTCGGTTTTGCTCAGTTCTCGTCCATTGAGCAAGCACGCGCATTCGTGGACCCGTCCTTTCCCTTCATTCAAGTCCCTCCGCCTGCATCCCATGGTGCTTCTGCCACCGCTGCGTTCTACAAGGCTCTCGAGACCGGGGTGCCGCACAATGGTCGTCGAGTCAAGATCGACTATTCGCAGAGCGCAAGCCCTGGGGAGAAGGGTCGGTTTGGACGGGGTCAGGTGAACGACGGCACGCGCGACATTGGCAACGCGCAAGCCCCGGTTCTGCTCTTCCGTGGACTAGATCCCCTCTCCGGTGTCCAGGCCATCGCGCAGGCCATGAAAACCTCCTCTGGACTCCACAGAGAAGGAGCAAAGGGAATGAAACGTATCATTCTCATCAAAGACAAGGTCACGATGGCCAGCTGGGGCTTCGCATTTGTGGAATTCGTAGATGTGCAGGTAATGTATAGATTCGCTTACACCTATTCTGGATATTTACATGCTATCTCCTTGAATCTTTTAGTCAGCATCCGCCGTCCTCGCAGCGACAATGTCAATTCAGCTCCACCCAAATGGATTTCGCATCTCAGATAGGCCTGTTGCTGCATCATTCGCACATCCATATTCGTTCCAACCTCTGGCTGATGTCATGCTTCGCGACGACGCTAGCATCCCGTCATCGTTAAACCTGGGCGGCGTTGAAGGCACATGGGTCAGGTACTGGGACGAAGCGTCTACGGCTGCTGTCCTCGAATTTGAAGTCGAACAGCCTGTCGAGCAAACTCAACCTCAAGCCAAGGAGAAGAAAGAGAAAAGGAAGAAACGTAACTCCCTTTATCGTTGCAGTATCACTTGACGCACTAAGCACTTGTCACAGATCTCGAGTCCAACTTGTCAATACCTGTAGCAGCATCGGCCCTTCCTGTATCTGACAAGCCTGTGACATTAAGCTTCAAAGCTAAGACTAATATTGATGCTGCAAGTCCGTGTTCCCCCCTGTGTCTCGTCGCTCGACGTGTTTCTGACATTGCAACTCAGCTTCCGCATCAGCGAAGCCGGCGACGCTTCCTCTGGGATTCTCTGCGGCGGATGATCTTGACGCAGACGCAGAGCAAGCTGGTGATGAGATAGACACCACAAGCAAAGAAGCTCAGGGTCTGTGGATTACTTCGGGATATGATTGTTGTCATCTCGCGAGCTCTGTATTGATGTTGAGTGCTATGCAGCTACTGCTTCCAAGAAGGTGGCGCCTATGATCGCGAGCAAGAAGGCATGTCCTCACAGCATATCGGGAGACCTTCTTTGTGCTGAGCGGGCCACGTTTTTAGACTGTCAATAACATCAACAAGTGGAATCAAGTCCAGGAAGAATTAAAGCCTGGCGTACCGTCTTCCGCGGTACCTATTGCTGTATTAACCCTCTCTTACTGTCTTCTGCTTTTGACTGATGTATATCCATTTGGTTCAGGTCGCTCCCCCAGCATCAGCGGCGGTGATATCCGAACCGAAAGTCAGGTCCACGACTCCTTTGCCAGAAGAAGTCGAATTCGAGTTTTCAGACATGAACAAGATGACATGCCTCCTGTGCTCGCGGCAGTTCAAATCTCTGGACCAGCTCAGACGTCACAACAAGGAGTCTGATTTGCACAAAGTCATTTCATTTTGTCCTGCATTTTGAGCTATCTAACCAACCCCTTGCAGAAAAACTACAAGGATACTAGTCTCCGCGAAGTTGCCCGAGAGAAAGCCGAAGCTGCAAAGGCCAGTACCAGCGTCGCCGCCGCCACGTCCCAACCGAAGTATCGCGACCGCGCCTCAGAGCGTCGCATCATGCACAATCAGCCGGACGTACCTCTCCCCGAGCTCTCTGAGGATAAGCGCAAGCCACGACGCTTCGCCGAGGGTCCGCCGCCACCACCGTCCCCACCTCCAGCGCCCGTCAATCCCGGAAAGGACGAGAAAAACGTAGGCAACAAACTGTTAAAGATGATGGGATGGAAGGAGGGCTCGGGGCTTGGCGTCGATGGAGAGGGCAGAGTTGACCCTATGTGAGTTGAATTCAACGATGAGGGAAGGGGTGGTGCTTATCTATCCCTCCCATAGACAAACTGCTATCTACGCATCCGGCGTCGGTTTGGGCGCCAGCAAGGGCAAGGAAGTCGGCAAATATCAGGATGGATATTCAGGCTATGTGCACATGGCGCAAGATGCGGTGGGTGTGTTTCTCTATCGACAGCTCTCACATGGCTGATCCATTCCATGATTCTGCAGGCACGGGAGCGCTACGAGAGTTGAATAGCACCTAGATATTGGTGTATTGCTCGACTGTACTCTTCATTCAGTTACGTTATTTATTTTGTTGGATGGTACCTCACATGCAGTGGTACAATTTATTGCATCCAAAGAAAAAAAGGGAAAACAAATAAAACAAGCCTCGTATAAATTCAGTGTTACGACGTCTTGCTTCAATCCTCCTTTCATCGAGACAGCGCCGGCGACTGACCATGGCGTCCCTATCTGCTGGAGGGGGAGTACGCCAATGCTATGCACATTGCTTTCAACTCAATAGGCTCTTCAAGACTCAGTCCTTCGCTCCGCCATTAAGGTCTCGACGGTGCAGAGCATTGGCATCTTTAGACGCTGCTCCTCCCGCCGTGCCGCGAACGACTGAAGCCTAAAGCCTGGCTTGCCGCTGAGCGGCGCCCAACAGCAAGTAACGATGATAAGAGTCGGTAAATGCGACCCGTCAGATCTAAATCGTTCAGTCAATTTGATGTTGACGAGGATGAAACGAAGCGAATTTATGAAAGAAAATTCAGCTCGCGGCGAAGAATGCCGTGAGGGCTGGAAATAAGTCCACCGTGCGAGAACAATCATGTTGTTTTTGCGAAGTATCTACTTACAGATCCGTGGCCTCTGTGGAATCTCCTCGATCAAGCTCAAGACGAGCTCATGTTTCAAGCGTCAAGCGTCAAACCTGGAAGCCGAAACGGGGATGGGTACTACTTACTTGTATGCGTTCGCCTGGGCAACTGGAGGAATTCAAGATGACTGAGCAACCCTGACAGCTCAGCGCTCAGCATAATGGATGATGGATCCGCCGTCCAGGTGTGAGCCGGTTTCCACACCCATCTATGTGCCGTCGGGCTGGGTATCTGTGTCGAGATATTCCGTGGGTTGGAAGGGGAATGAAGGGTATGAGTACGATGGTGCCGGGTACGGATTGAGGACGAGTGAATGATAGCGACCTGCCAGTACTTCACATTCTTTCCGCTGTTTCAGCATTGTCTGAAACGCAGTGCTTATTGAAGAGAGAATGTGGTTCCTGGCACAATGTCATTATATTCTTCACAGGATTTATCCCTTGCACGCTCGGGAGGCGGTTTTCAATTACTTGCACCATGCCGAAGCGATCTAAAATCGCCCAAGCAGCAATCTGGGATTAAGCTGGACATGTGAGATGCAGTTGAATAAATTTAAAGAACACACGTCTATCAGCAAAGAAACTCACTTTATTGACCTCTGAGATATGCTGATCCATCCATTGCGGAAGGATTATGTCAGTTCCGTATCCAAGAGCTCGTCGGGTCCGGTAGACTAGAGTCGAGGGTCTGGTGTGCTTGTAATGCAGATAAATCGTACACCTTCATGAACAGGCAGCGAAAGTTGTCACGGATCACAGCCTAAACGACCAATGGCGTAGGATAAGGATACCAGACAGCGGACACGCAGCTTAGGAGGAATACTCACCAGCTTTTCCCGAGGACCTGTGATTAGTGGGAGCCTCTTCGCCGCACATGCACGGTGTCATGGTAAGAACGAGGCTGCTGCTACCCCAGTCACACTCGGTGCAGCTCCAGTAACTGAGACCTTCGAGCTTCAGACACAAACCAAGGGCTCGGGCTAGATTGGAGGCTGAATTTTCTGGATCATAACTGAAGGAGCGAGTTGCGTATGAATGTGGACTACCGTGGCGAGGAAGCGGCTGGCCAGGCATGGCGATAGACCAAAAATTCTCGTGAGTTGGGGAAAAAAAGCACGCCAGGATGCAGCATTGAAGATGCAGAACAGCGACAATCGGTGTCGATGTCAAGACGGGGTCGCAGTACTCGTCTCTTACCGCGTAGTGACGTCACCATAGACTAGCGTACATGATAAGTGCGAGAAAGACAGAAAACCCCATATTTACAGGCCCACCAGTGCCTCCAGCACGTTCAGACGGGACTTCGAACGAGACAACACGCAAAGCGACGTGCCAAGAGAAGAAAGCGTCACAGCATTGCCACGGAAGTCGAAGTCAAGGACAAAGCAACGATAGGCGCAGCGCCGAACCCAATCTACTCTCGCGAAACTCCACCTGAGCTCACCACTGCGTCTCACACAAACCACACACAAAAGCCATCCAATATCGAACCCCCCGCTCAATTATCTCTATCTACTGATGTACGCAAATCCAATCCATCCATATACACGAAACGAAGCCATCCAGAATACAAAGGGTATAAAACCGGCGCGCTTGGACAACGAAAGAGGAAGACACAGCGAGACAGGCTGCATTAGAAAATGATAACGAAGCGCGCGCGAATAGAGAACGAGTGTGGGCTGCACCGGCGTGTAGCGAAAATACAGGGACAAGAATACGGCGAATTGGCTCCCGAAACGAGCGCGTAGAATACAAAGAGCGGGCTGCGGCGTGTCGCGAGAAGCAAATCACAGCCCAACGGCAGGCGGGCGCTGCCCAATCGTCGACGGCATCCGCATGCGGCTCTGCGCCATCAGATTGAGATCGAGCGTGCCCGAGCTCTTGCGGTACACCATGCCCGTGCCCGTGCGCGGGCGCGGCTTCGGCTTCTGCGGCATCGCGGGCGGCGTGCTCGTCGACGACGAGAGCTGCCGCGGGCTCGCGAGCCCCATCGCAGGCGGCGCCGTCGAGGGCCCCGAGGACGTCCGCGCGCGCTGCTGGTCGTGCAGGTTGCGGTTATAGCCGAGGAGCGACCTGCCCTCGGGCTCGCCGGGCTGCATAGTAGGGAGATGCAGCGGCCGCGGGGTCGACGAACTGCGCGGCGGGGGAACGCTGCGGCCCGGAGTCGAAGGCGTAACCGCGCGCGCACCATGGCCCATGGACGCGCCGATAGACGACGACTCCGACGCAGACGACTCGGATCTTTTGACAGTCGCGGGCCCGCGGCTCTTGATGCGCGAGCCGGTCGAACGCACGCTCGCCGTCGACGGGATACGCCGCAGGTCGCCCGCTGGCAAAGGCGGGAGGCTCTTCTCGCGGTCCCAGCGCGGGGTGGGGTACGTCGCGTCCGAGTCCTGCGGCGTCATGGGCGCGAGGAGGCTCGAGCTCGAGGCGGTCGACGGCGTGCGCGTCTCGGGCTCGTGCGGTCCCGGAAGCGGCTCGGAGAAGTGCGAGCTGCGGTAGCTGCGCGCGCTGTGGTCCGGGATCGCGACGGAGAGCTCGGAGGTGCCCGCCCAGGAGGTGGGCGGAAGGGAGGAGCGGCCCTTGGACTGCTGGTGCTTCAAGCGGCGCTTGGCGTCGGCAGACTCGCCGGCGCTGTACGAGCGCGAGAGGGGGTGCGCACGCAGGGATGATGATGAGCTTTTCTTAGCGACGGTGAGGTTGGACAGGCGTTTGGTCAGCGGGGAAGGCGCATCTTCGTCCTCGCTGCAATGATGTCAGATGGAGATGATAGATGGCATTGCGCAGCACTGACCTGTCACTCCATCCCAATCCGGTGGTGAGACCGATACCCCCACGGAGCAGACGTCCGTCCCTGTGTCTTACTCTGCGCTTGACCGTGTCACGCTCGTCCTTGAATATGCCCGACTTGGTCATAAATGATCCGGCAGCTAAGAATAGTCAATCAGCCCGCCGAAAACCTTCCAAAAATAGTGCACCCACTCGATGACGCAACGCTGAGGATACTGCCCGGCCGCCCGTCGAGCGTGGGCGGCAGCGGCGACGGCGTGCGCGAGTTCTGGGGGAGAATCTTGGAATGCGGCGAGAGCATACCATCACGCAGCATAAGATTGCTAAACAGCCACCATCAGAGGCTGAAACGGTGAACAAATAGATAGATGATCGACGCACGGGAGCGGTGTATGCAGATCGATACTTGAGTCCGAGTCGTACGCCCCGTTCTCGTTGTCCTCTCCACCCACCATGTCGAACCCGTCTCCGCCTGCCAATACGTGGCCATAGTCCTCTACGAACGACTCGTCGTCCCAGTCCCCGCCCTGATCGAAGTGCATTGCGGAGCCGTCGCTCTGACGTCGGGAGAGGGAGGCCGCAGACACAGCAGCACTCGCTCGCCGTGACCCAGGCAGCGACTTGGCCGCCGCCGCGCGCGAGCGGCGACTCGAGACAGAGTGCGGTCTCGAGCCGCCCGACGACGCCGACTGTCGGCGCGGGCGCGGCGTCGTTGCGATGATGCTCGAGATATCCGGGCTCGACGCACGGCTGTCCGGGATCGGCGGCGGCAGCGGCGCGCTTTTCGGCGCGGGGAACGGGTTTGGCAAGCTCGCGGCGGTGCTGGCGGTGTCGCTGCGGGTCCGTGCTGCACCGGCGGCGACGCGCGACTTGTGCAAGGAAGTCTTCGAGCGGCTCGCGCGCATCTCAAGATGGAGGGCCCGCGCTGCAGTGTCGTGGTCAATGGCGGCATCTTCATGTTCGTCTGCAGCAGGGAGGTCGCTGATGTCGATGGACGTGATGGAGTCGTCCGGACCGGCGCCCTTGGGGAAAGGCATGGGCGAGGGTGTCGCACGTGGGATATCGTCGAGGGTGAGGCGGGTGAGGTCGTCGGAATCTTCCTCGGAGATGGCGTGGCCGAGGGAGACGCGGGGCTTGCTTGGATTGGAAAGGGAGCCAGCGGAAGCGAATGAGTGCACAGATCGGGCGGAGGATGCGACGGATCCGGTGCGGGAGCGTATGGGCCCGAAGGTGCCTGTGCTGGGCGTCGGGGACGGCGGCTGCTTCAGGTGGTAATTGCTTGCGAGCGGTGTCGCCACATCATGGTAAGACGGAGACGATGAATGTGATGATGCGATGGAAATCTTAGATGTGCGGCGCGAGCGCGAGGACGAGACGAATCTGAGCGCCTCCTGCTCTGAGATGGGGGACGGTCCCGGGACAGGTGGAAGAGGGCTCGCTGGGGGCCTAGAGGGTGGCGGGTTGCATGGTGATGCAGGAATGTGGGTGGGAGGGACAGGAAAAGAAGAAAGCAGATTAAGCTGCGTGGGTGCGCTTCGTTCCACCCTGGAGCGAGACATCCTAGAATTGGAACAAGGACGGGTATACGCCCTTGGACTAGTAGGGTATAAGGTCAAGACAAGTCGTCGTCGTGGTCGTGCAACTCGGAGCTAAACAGATCCCGGCCGAGTGTGAAATAATCGCTGTGTAATATCCGCGAGCCGACCTGGTATTCTGGTCTAGCGCCAATGTCAGCGATAAGGCCGAGCGTCCGCCGGGAACGAACCGGATAGCGAACAAGGTCAAGCTGCGCTCGCGGGCGACCTGGGCGACGACGAGGGGGGAGGCTGGGAGAGAACGGATCGCGGGTGGCTTATGCACAGGGCCTCTTCTCTCGCTAAGCTTCCCTCGGCTAATTCTCTGATCCCACTTGATCTTGCCCAACGGTGGCAAGGCAACCTCCCACGACTCTGGCGTCGCTCAGGACAGCGTTTGAAGGAAAGGAAAGTAGAATGCTGGCGGACAGGAATGACAGGTACTTGAATGCAGCGGCGGTCGTCGATCCGTTCCCGCCGCGGTCAAGCCACGTTCTTGTTAACGTTGCCGATCACCAGGCACCACTATTCTCTGTCTCCCGATTTCCTCTCTCAACCCGCGAAACATCATGACAAGCATAACCGCCTAGAGGCGGTAACGCTTCATCATGATTTCGGTTTCAAATTTGGATGGCGGATCCCACAGCCGCATCAGGTTCCTTCAATTGTCTTCAATTGCCTTAATTATAGGTTCTCATTCCTACTTCAAGTTTTTACAAGCGAGCTTGGACCCGTCTGAGCGCGATCCTGAACTCGTCTGAGCGCCTTGAGGATCGCACAGAAGCTGTGCAGGACGGACGTACGTGATCCTTCTCATGTACATCCGCCTTACGATCGTCGACTTATCTCCGCGCCGTCAACGTCAGCTCCCGCATCCGAGTCTTACGTCTCACCTCTGCCGAGAACAGCTGCAAAACGGATACTGACTTCTGGAGCCGCGAAACAGCGACCGAAACCCAATACTTGTAATTGACAAAGTTTTTCTTGTCCTCTCAATTCCGGAACCACTTTGGCAGGACTCGCTCCGTATCGGCGGACTTCGTCGGTAAGAACCAGTAAATGCTTCGAATTCGGATGTACCTACCCGCGTAATTCATACATCAAGCTTCCGCGAGGCCGCAAACTCTCCATTTGGCCTCTTCGCTGCCGCCGGCGATGTCGGCGCCAATGCTCGACTTGGTTCCGAGTCCGTCGTGATTTCATCAGGTCGATATATTCAAAACGATCTGCATGTCTTGCTACACCGCGTCTCTTGCAATCATGCACAGCGTCGCACCCACCTAGCGCACCTGTGTAGACACGTACGCCGCTTTCAATCAGTCCTTTCAGTCTGATTCTGATTTGTGTGCAGATTTGATGCATAGATGCCATGACGTTTCGGCTTTAACCTGCAGTTGAATTATCACTGAGCATTCAGCTCCGATTCTGCATGCCGCCGAACTGGGCTGATCTATTTTTCTTTTCTGCATTTCGATTGATCACGAAGCCGCGACGGAAGCATCACTATGGCTTCAAGGACAATATCGCTTCGCGTGTCATGCCATCTCAGCATGCCCGGAGGCATTTCAATTAAATGAGATTCTAATGTGTCGCGCCGCCGTGACAGTTTCGTGATGTTTCCTACATGGAATCGCGGATTTGCTGAGACACACGAACTGCAGTCCGTAGGAAACGACACAAACGCAGTAAGTCGGACGGTAGGGGTATTTTTCAACTGTAGAAGGCAGGTGTTCTCTGCATGTCGTCGCCTCACAATTACCTAACGCATGCAGGAAACCGTGGAGGAGAGCAAAAACAGTTTGCACTTGGGGCATTAGCCAATTTCAGCCTGGCTGTTATGTCACCGATGCGGGTTTGTGTCAACTAATATCAGCTAACCATTTGTCCGTAGACAAAGGGGTGGCTGTAATTAATTGGTACAAACTCACTTTGGCGACATAACAGCGAAGCCAAAATCCATCAATGCCCCTAGTGCCGAGCAAGTCCGCATCTCTAGTCTGTCGCGGTCACGTGGATGCCGCGGAGCACGAAGACGCCTCGAGGCTCGCACTTCAGCTTGACAACGGTAAGCTGCCATCTATGGTATCTGCGATGAGGTACTTACATGGCCCGCATGGTAATCCACAATGCTGACTTCTTCTAGGACGTCGTGCGAGCTCGCGAGATGCTTTCGAGCGAGGCGATGCACAGCGCGGGCTTCTATTTCCTCGAACATCAGAGCCTCGACACTGCCGCCGGGCGACGGTGGAAGATCTACGGTTCTCCGGTGGTGGCGCTGTCCACGGCTCTTGAAGCACGCTGACCCTTTTGCGCGCAGGCCACGCCGTTTTTCGTACATGGCGCATTGCAGTACTCCAGCGCCGAAGAGGGAGAAGGTGCGCAGTGCCCCGAGCTCGCAGGCCGGCGCTTATTACAGGATCCTTTCTCTAGCGATACACGCGCGGATCCCGCCCGACACCGAGATCTTCCTGACGCATACCCCGCTGCATGTGACGCTCGACCAGGCGCGCCGCGGCGTCGACGCCAGCTGCCCGTATCTCGCCGCGAGGGTGGCCGCGCTGCAGGCGTGCTGGCTGCATATGTTCGGGCACATACACGAGGCGCACGGCGCGATGTTGCATGAAAGTGGGCGGGTGTGCATGAAAGCCGCGCTGCCGTCCGGCTGCCAGGCGGTTATTGTGGATCTGCGGAATTGAAGGTTTGGATGTGCGGGGTATGATATTTCGAGCAATACGGCGCGTGCTCTGGTAAGAAGGAACAGAGCAAACTTCGACATCGGTTACGGAATATTGTTGCCGGCTAAAGGGCATTAGTGCCCGCCTGCGAGGAGCGCATGCTTTGATCGCGAGGGGAGCGAAAGGTCGCTTTGTCGATGGAGAGGTCATGTCTGGTATGATCTTCGCTTATGGAAAGTCTTATTGTCCAAGTCGCATTGTTGGCTTGTGTTGCGCTCATTGTTCATCAATAATACTTAAGACTGGCCGCCTCGTCGCTTTCAACTTCCCTCCCCCGCTATCACTGTTTGCACTATAAGACAAGCCACCAGCCTCCATTGGATTATCACGAATAGCTCACAATTTTCTTACGAACATCTACCACGTCATGCGTCCAGCCAATTTCGAAAACAGAGCTTGGTGCGTACCAACGATCCTTCGTCGTTTTCTGATGCTGAAATTGTGTTCATGCTCGCAGCGACTACTGGACGACGTGTCTACGGACGAGACTCGTTTCCACAGACGGCGTGTCTGCTTTTAGCTCGATGGAGATGGTCAATCGCACGCGCGACATGCTTTTAACCGAACTCAAAGCGATCCAGCATCTCGTCACGCTCACCGTCGCCCGCGTCAACAACCTCTCCATCACAGCGCGGCTGCCTGCGGAGGTCCTCACACATGTCTTCAGCATCCTCGCCGAATGCGACCCTCCCTCTTCGGAAGTCCTGAAGGGCGACCGGTCCGTAGACAAAGTGTACCTCGGATGGATCACCGCGACCCATATCTGTCGACGGTGGAGACACGCGGCGCTTTCTGCGCCTGCGCTCTGGACCAACATCGGAGCCCCGCAGACAGGACCGTGGATGAATACAATGCTTGCAAGGTCGAAGCAGGTTCCCTTCACCCTCTCGGCATGCATTACCAGAGATCTCAAAGTCTGCGACGCCGTTCTCAAGGCAGTCAGTGCCGACCATATATCACGCATGAAGGATCTGCATCTCTCGGGTGAATGGAGCAAATGGAGCCTGTGGAGCGAAGACATCGAAGAACTAGAGCCGGGATCTCTCGACGAGCGCAGGCTTGAAGTGCTCGCGAATCTCAAGCACCCTGCGCCCGTGCTGGAATCATTGACTTTGGACACTGTCACCAAGATCTTGCCGCCGCACATGTTTGCACGCACAGTACCTCGCTTACGCCGCCTTATCATTCGCGGATGCGAAAGTGTTCATTGGGGTGCACCCTACCTCCGCAATCTCACGGGTCTCGAGCTGGACATCAACGAGAATCTTTCCTTGGCTAAACTGCTAGAAGTGCTCAAAGAGTCTCTTTTGTTGGAAGACCTGAGGATCACCGGGCGGTACACTACATTTGAAGAGCGGCGTCATCCCCGCCGGAATGTTTCCCTGCTCTCTCTCAAGACATTCTTTCTCCACAGTTGGGTGGATACGGCTTGCGTGGAGTTCCTTGCTAGTCTTACTATTCCGCCGACTGCAGGGAGGGAGTTCGAATTCAAGGCCAAAGATGCGGAGGTAGCGCCACGCGTTATTGCTATTGCTGCTACCGGTATCCTTGGGACAACGGGCACGACATGCTGCTCAATGCCTTCCAAGATGCAGCTCAATCATGACCGCATGGTTGCGGGGAGATTTGATCTCACGATGCGGGTGTGGTTTGGAGAGGACTTCGACGTCGTCCAGCCGCGGCTTGCTCTGCGATGGACTAGTTTCGCAGATTATCCAGCCGCAGATCACATCGCAGCAGAACAACTCCTTGGTTCTTTTGACCTCCACAAGCTCACGGCTCTTTCGATGAGCTCGGAGAAGTTCGACTTCATTCTCTACGACACATTCAAGAATGCGTTTCGCAAGATGTCCGCAGTGAGAGACCTTACGCTGAAGGGGCGTGGCGTCGACCGTTTCCTGCGGCTTCTGAAGACCACGCCGCGTGGCGTCGCCGCAGGCCTCGATTATATACAGCTTTCCAAAAATTCGGCTCTTCTCCTTCCGAACCTGGACTGTCTCCGGATTACCGGTGTGCCTTTGGGCAAGACCACGCCGAGCTTTAAATACACCTGCTGGGCACCCAATCTCGGCGAGTCACTGCTTATCATGCTCAAGACGCGGAAGGCCCTAGGAAAACCCGTTCCTATACTGGTAATCACAGGATGCGACGATAGCGAGGCTCTGTCTCCCAAGCTTGCCGAACACGTCGAGAATCTGCGATGCGATGGCTATAGCAACGCATGAGGTCTTCCTTTACATGGGAGGTGATCATTTCAGACATATGTAAATTCTAGTTTTCGACGTTTCATAGGTGACAGGGTGCGATCGTGGCCATGACTATTACAACTGCTCTACAAATGGTGAACTGAATTTGAGCCTATTTCTAGAGTGAAGGATAGAGTGTGCTTTATATCTCATACGAGTTCTGTGTAAACAGCTTCGGCACACAACCTCGAAACTGCGAGGTAAATGAGATTGTCAAACGTCTCCGGTATGAGGATAAATAATGGGCAAAAAAATGAGGCTAGAATTGCACGGGAACGATCAGAACACGTTGAATAGGGTGGAATCAGGGATCGTACACAAGCGCAGGAGTTGCAATGTAAGACAAGGCCGCAATCAATCTAGAAAGAGCTTAGTGCCCAGGGGAAGATGCAAGTACGTCTCGGGCGAACTCCAAAACCGCATTTTGTCCGGATTCAGCACGTTGCCCGTCTGCGCGATGAACATGTCCCGGATCTCGATATCCTTGGGCATCTCCCTATAGCGAAGAGTCTGCCAGTTCGCTTTCTCACCGCTATACCGCGTCATGAAAGCCAGGATCTCATTATCATCTTTGTCATACCAGTCTGCCATGAATTTTAGTGAATACGACACGCAAAAGTTCCAAGACTATACGCACATTGTGGCCGTGGCAACGCTTTTGTTATGTCTTCTGGTTCCGGCTGCGCACAACGCCAGCTGATGAAAGTCATCATTGCTTCTTTCACGCTCAATTCTGGCTCTCCAGGTCCAGGACCCCATCCCTGAGCTTTGAGCATCTTGACGAGCTCTTCGTGCTCAATAGTGTACCCCGCCACAATCCGAGCCATGGCCATGCTGTATGCGAGAAGAGTGTGAGCCATACACGAAGAGAGCACATGCAACCTACAAACCTCGCTAGAAAGATTGGTTACTACCGTAAAGTTCGTGTACGTAGTTGTGGTTTGGCGTTGAAGGACGCGAGATGCCCAAGCAGCTTAAGCACCCGCACTTTAGCGCGAAGGAAACAATAGAAAGACAACAATAGGACACAAGGCGACACGCGATAGATGATCGGAGAATATGTGACGTCTGTGCCTGGCCGAGTAGTCTCCATAGGGGATACTCCACGTCCTCTGCAAGCCCTCGTACGTAGTCGAGGACTCAGGACAAAAGCACCGTCGGTTACATTGCATAATTGATGGTAGTGATTGGAAATGAAGATGATGGACGTGCCAGCGACCCGAAGCGAGTGTAGGGACGGCTAGAGATGGAGGAAGGGCCAGCCTTGCCTTGCGACGTAGTGTGTGTTGTGGTCTTTATACCGTGCATGAAGGCTGAACCTTCTTCTGGGTGTTCAAATGCCAAAACGAGTGCGGGTCCTAGAATGCTTCAGTTGGCATCATCAATGATTGCTATCGAGGGATGCCGTGCAGCCAATGCCTCAGTAATGCCACATTGCCCATACTATATTGTTTTCCAGGGCAGCGACATGTAGAATGGCAAGCCTTAGATTGAATGCGCCACATCCTTTCTTAGCGATCAGTAAGCGTTGACGCGACTTCCTGGCGACCATTGATTCTCGAGCATAGTGTGACTCGACAGACCATAGGTCGAATCAATCACAGGAACGGAAGGACTGCAATTCGGACTTGAAGCCCAGTGATAGCGGTATGAATCAAGGGTGTTATCGGTGAAAAAAGACAGACGTACCGGAAAAGGATGCCAAATGTATACCGTATGTATATGGTATTAGGAGCTGGAAAGCTCGTAAGGCGACGAGGTTTCGATGGTTTCCCAAAGCATAAGTTCCCAAAGCATAAGGATTAATCAATCATACTGCTGTATTCGCTTACCGCGTCCCTACAAAGAAGGCCTGATCATAAGTCACATAGATTAACATCTCGTAGCACCTATCCTCTCTTCACTGGCGACACCCACAGCGGCAGCTGCGCCCCTGCCGCCATATCGCTCTTCAAAAACGGGCGCTGGACTATCTGCACCTTTGCTCTGATCTCCTCCAGAGACACCGCCATGCCGAACTCGAACGCGCGTACCAGCGTGTACAGCAGCGCCTTCATCCTGCCTAGCAATCAGCAAATTCATCTACGTAGGGTAAGCAGCCTTACTCGATGACGGAAAAGCGGTATCCAATACAGGCGCGCGAGCCGCCAGAGAAAGCCAGGCTGTTTCCCCAGATGCCGGGGATAGCGTGTATGGTGTCTGGGGGATTCTGCCACCGTTCCGGACTGAAGGGATGCTGGTCAGAAAACATCCAGTTTCATAAAATGTGACGCGCACTTGAACTCGCGAGCATCCTCGCCCCATATCTCCTTGGCGCGATTGACAGCAAGAATAGGGATGAACACCGCGTCTCCCTTGGACATTCTACGCCAGGCAGATAAGTTTAGCGTACTGCCGAAACGCGAGACCTTCAACGCACCGGATGTCGCGGCGTTTCACGCCCTTGCGGTCAGTCCACTCTACGTCCGTCGGGATGATGTCGTCTGTGTTCGCTATCCGGACCGTGTTCGGCACAGGCGAGAAATGCCGCATTGCCTCGCGCACGACGGCGTCGAGATATGCCAGCGCGCTCAGGTCCTCCATAGTCGGGGCATCCGTGTCTACAGATAGCAGCTCCTTGCGGAGCTTGGTCTGGACGGTAGGGTGATTTGCAAGAGCGAGGAGTGCCCATGTCACGGCCGTGCTGTTTGATCAAGGCGATCAGAGAGGTTCATGGAGAAGCGACGTAAGCAGCCTACCTTGTCGTCTCATGCCCAGCGATAAGGAATGTCGGGACCTCTGAATGCGCGAGATCAGATAGAATAATGATTGACTACAAACAAAATGCACATACGCGCAAGCACGTCGGTGTCATCCATCCGCATGTTCTCCGCCAGATCTGTTGCCATATTCGCCTTGACGAGCAGACTCATTAGATCCCGACCTTCGATATCGGTACGACCTATTTCGACCGTCTCGCCTGCCTTCTTCGACTCAGCTACGGCAAGCACCGCTGCCTTCTTCTCTGCAAGGAGCTGATGGCCGATGCGCGACATTGATCTCTGAGCATCGGCGGCTGCGCGCGACTGTCTCGTTTGCTACGCGAAGTATTAGATTTGATGAAGGGCGTTCAAAAAGACGGGAAACGCACGATGAATCCCAGCCACGGGACAAAGACCCTGATGATATCGGAAAAGCCTCGATTGTTGCCGCCGTCGACCATCGTCCGCACTGCTACGTTGAGCTCGTTTTCTTCTCCGTCAGCATTGAGCGCATTGAAGGCGTAATTGAAACCTGCATATATCAGACTAAGAAATCAGGCGAAGGATGACAATATCGACCTGCTGATCCAATGACATCGAGTGTCGCCTTGTTTAGCCATGACAGGACGTCGATCTTGGCCTTGCCATCGGTAAATTTCGCTTGCGCAATCTCGGCGTTCCAGATGTCACGAAGCTGGGGAAATTGTGAGCACGATGTATGCGTGAAAAGGAGAGGTACTGACTTGGCACGATTTTTGCACAAAAATATCCGTAAGAGCGCGGACTTGAGTTGGGCCGAATGCTGGACTCTTCGATCCCATATCATATCAATACAAGATCTTGTGGGAGCGAGAAACAGAAGGAATTTACCATAATTCTACGCTGGAACCAAAGGTATATTCTCAGTTGGTTCATTATGAAGAGCGTATGTTGCCTACCTGCTGTTTATGCTGATCGCCTTGTGATAGAGATCAGATTGGCGTCATAACTCGAGAGATTGACTGCTAACCTTCCACGAACAGTAGACCTGAATTGTTGTTCTACAATGATTGAATATATATTTGAGGGAAAAAACATACCCTGTCCAAGAAACTCTCCCAAGCTACGCCGGACCTGTTCAGGCTTCTCATATATCATGGGATGAGACAGAACATGATTTATCGCCCGCAAATCCAATGTCAACACCCTATCTAACTGCAGGATCGAAAGTAAGTCTGTGGGTTTTCGAAAACACGAAGTGCAACTAACGTTGAGGAAACCTTTATATTTCATAACGGGGCCATATTCATCGAGCCATTTCTCGTGCAGGACCAGCACTTCTGCTTCGAAGATTTCTTTCATGTTGCCCCATATGAAGCTCGGTGATGCAGGTCCAGGTAGATCGCGTAAAGACGAAAGATATGGATTTATGAACACTCGCTGTGCGAGCTTGTAGAGGAGGGGAATGGCAATAACCAAACCCGCCGTCCATAGGACCGCAGGCTCATTTCCCCTGAGGAGACTCATGGTTGACGATGGAGGTCTTGGATCAGAGACAAAGAGAGCAATTTATATGCCCAAGGCGGCCGGCCTAGAGGGCCACTGTGTTGCCCACCAGCAACCGGCAATGACATCGGAGTCCCGACGGCCCGACGGACGATGAGATGAGAAGATGCTAGGTTGGCTGGGGCCTTTATGTCCTGGATTTCACGGAGGTTCCCATTGATTGCGAGTTCGCAACGCCTCGTGTCGTGTACGCACAATTACAGTATGAGGAGTCGACATGGTGTCGCGATGACCTGCCAGAGGTCGCGGCTGAAGTTGAAGCGCTGATGGCCCGATGCAGCGGAACGTTTCGAACTCAGTTCATTCTCAGCCACAATACCCCATCCTGCCGAGCCTCGGCCGCAACGATCGAACTTTCACTGCAACTTGCATTCAACGATCCGAGACTGATCCCGAATCAAACAGTGTATCAAAGTTGTTAAGTATTCTCTGCTGATTCATGCGGCCAAGATCAATGCGACAGTGTTACGCAATGTAGAAGCAGAACACTAAACAGAACACGCTCCGTATCGGCCATGTTAAGTCCGCTATCTCAGGCAATATCCTTCCTTACCTCCTACCATCACCGCTGTCTCTCTCGCAAGCTGCTGTAAGTCTTCTAATAGTGCTTATGTTGATCCTCCCTTAGTCCTGTGTTTGACAATCTTGTCGCTATCCGGAGTCACAGAGGCTGGGTCGAATGGCTTCTCTACCCAATCTCTACCTGTCATGAGGACAACATGAGGGTAAGAAGTTATCATCATTCCGCCAATACGGGAAATACGGCTGATTTAATAAATCTTCAGCCATCTTGGCATGCTACATATGTATGCTATCGCTCAGCGCTTCGTAACGATGATATCTATCTGACGCGCTGTCGCAGGTAGGGACCCAGACACTCACATGAGAAGTGGTACAGTATAAATAAGGATCTGTGGCTTTCAGCACCGTTCATGAACTTCAAGCGTCATGTCGCAGCCCATCATCTTGTACGATCTCCCAGGCAATGCCTGGTCCGGCCAGATCTGGTCACCCAACCTCTGGAAAGCCAGGCATGTCTCCCGCATAATCCACTGCGCATATTTTGACCAATGGCCCACCACAGAATCGCACTGAACATGAAAGGCGTTCCGTGCAAGACTATTTGGGTCGAGTACTGTGATATCGAATCCCTTTCCCTCAAGCTCGGCGCACCACTGAGCACCACACGTGCCGGCGCACCCTTGTATACGCTGCCCCTAATCCAGGACCCGTCGACCGGCGCTACCGTCGTTAACTCCTTCGCCATCGCGACGTATCTCGACGCGACGTACCCCGGGGGCATGACACTGGTCCCGGAAGGCACCGACGCGTTTCAGACGATGTTCATCGACATGCTGCCTTCGCTGTTGACCCAGCATCTCTTCCTCCTGCACATCGCCCGCATCGCCCCGACGTTAAACTCGCGCAGCGAGGACTACTTCCGCCGCGCGCGCGAGACGCACTTCGGCAAATCCCTCGCTGAAATCGCGCCCGCATCCAGACATGAAGCGCTGTGGAAACAGGCGTTCGAGGGCTTCTCGCGCATCCATGGGTGGCTCAACGCTAATGGCGAACGCAAGGTCTTTTTCATGGGCCACAAGCCGAGCTGGGCGGACGTGGCGCTTCTCAGTGTGCTCGCGTGGCTCAGGATATACAATGGGCGGGAGTTTGGAGAATGGAAGAAGCTGATGACTGCGGATGAGGGGCGGTGGGCACGGTTGTGGGGAGCAATGGAGAAGTACGTCCACGGGGACGGTGGCGAAGCGTTGCCGTGAGATGTCCGGAATTTTGATGGGATTGAAGGTTCAGCTCTGTATTTCCCAGTCAGGTTCCAGCTACACGAGTGTCAATCTTCAGCGCCTCGAAACGTCGTCGATCAGCGATACTGGCATCAGCACTGGGAGCCGGTCTCATTTACCGATCGATGTCCATGCGTCTGACCGGGCATTTCATGTTGAAACGCTGCCTGCCGTGGTATGAGAATTTCATTTCCAGAGCCACGTCCACGTTGGGACAAAGGACACAATGCAAAGCCACCCTTGTCAATGCAAATGGGTGGCGAGGGGACGTGATCACTGCACAATAGACCGCAGGCAGTATTATACAGGCACACACTGGAACTTGTCATGACTCATGGTTATGCGTTGAGCGGCGAGCGTAGCGGACGTAGTAAACAACCAGACCAAATTGAACAGGACTCTTGCCTTCGTAAAATTGGTGCTTCTATTTGAGAGAAATAGTGGTCCTCATCTCACATCAGAAATTAAGTCCTGGCGCTGCGCCAGGGATCGTGAAGGGCCCGGACAAACACATCCTCGAGCAAATCCTTTAGCGAATAAGGCTTGACGCGGTCACGTGTGCGCCGCGGAGCGCGAAAACGCGTTTCGCACAATGAGCGTCTGAGTTTCAACTTGAACGCGTGCACGGCGTGTTGACGTCCTCCCAGCACATTCAAGTCCACAATTCTGCAAGTCCACTCGCAACGTGTGTGGCATTTCTATTGTCCTATTTCTATAAAGAATCCATAGCTGTACGACCGTAAGTCATTCCCCTCCCTCTCGCTCCATCATGCCTGAACAACCCGAGCTCCAGAGTACCCCAGTTAAGTATACCAACTCCAGAGCCGCGACGTTCACGTCCTCCAGTAAAGATCCCAAAGCACCACAGTATCGACTTGATATTGCTCAAGACATGAGGATGGAGTTTGTAGGACCGATGCCGGTGGACGAGTTCCTCGAGGCATTTGTGCCATCACACTCCGAGCCTGCTCCTCAGGTCGGCGACGCACTCGGGACGATTGGATCGTCAGAGAACGAATTTGTGCGTTCTAGCTTATAATCGTCCGTTGTTCTCGCGCTGACTGTGCGCCAGATCAATGCAGTGGAGTCACACGGACTCTGTCCGTCTCTTGAGCTTGTGAACACCACGGCCAACGGGGACCCCGACCACCCGAAGTACTGCAAACCCGATATGTCCGTTTACAATCGCAAAGACACCGCTTCTGTAGGCCCATCGAAAACTCTCCCAGATGAGGCCAAGCAATCCGACGTTGTCTCTCCTCCCGCCAACGACGTCTCTCCTCCCGCTAGCGATGTTGCCCCACCTCCTCCGACTCCCCCTCCCCAGCCCCCGAAGGCGAATCGTGGTTCACGGAAGGAGGACCGCGCCAGACATAACAAGTTGATGTCATTCCCTATCCTCGAGCTACCAATTGAACGCAAGCCTGACGCGTTAACGAATGATCCATTCATCGATAGCGATCCTGCCGATGTCAACAAGAAAACATCTCTTTTTCAGCGCGACGATGCTCTGCCGAAGGAAAACCGTGGCCAGATGATTTCATACATCACTGCTATGTTCTCCGCTCAATTTCGGTCTTTTGCTTTCTCAATCTTTCTGTTCCCCGAGCATTATCGCCTCATTCGCTGGGATCGAGCAGGCGCCATTGTCACCAGGCGCTTGAGTCTCGGGAGCGATGGTCAATACCTCGCAGAGTTCTTGTGGAGATTCAACCACATGACCCCTCAACAACGCGGCCGGGATCCTACCGTCTGTGTACCAAAGAAGGAAGAAGCCGACCTGGCAAGGACTCTACTCGAATCGAAGGATGTGCGCGAGTACATGGTCGACATGAATGGGCAGATCGACTTGCCCTTCACCACGCTGCACAAGTTCCACGTTCGCGATGAGAAGACGCAAAAGGATCACTATTTCGTTGCCCCGGATCCGCGATGGTATACATATGCGCCCACGGGAAGGTGCACATTTGGGTATATTGCCTATGATCTACAGAAACACTGCTTGGTCTATCTCAAGGATACTTGGTGCGCCGACGCTCCTGACATCAAGCCCGAAGGCGTGACTTATCGGCGCTTGCATGAGCACAGCGTGCCGTACATCGCGGGGCTGGTCTGCTCGGGAGATGTCGGCGACCAGAAGACGCGGACTCGTGAATTCACGCAGAAGCCTTGGGTAACCGGCGAAGTGCGGGTCGGTCTGTACATTCACTACCGGCTCGTGCTCGATACCATAGGCCGTCCGCTGAAGTCTTCGAAATCATCTCTCGAGATCTGCACTTCTATTCGGCATGCCGTTGAATGTGAGTATCTCTATCAGCTGTCGTGTAACGTCGCTTATCGTCATTTTCATCCTTCAGCCCACTGGGTAGCCTATGACAAGGCACGTGTTCTGCACCGCGACGTCAGCGGCGGGAACATTCTCGTAAGGAAGAACAAGAAAGGCGACGGGTATGAAGGCTTGTTGATCGATTGGGAATTGTGCAAGTCCGTTAAACTCAAGTCGCCACGCCGAGACTGGAGGACTGTAAGTGATCGATAGCGAGTCAGGTATGTATAGCATGCTCACCTGTACATCTTGCAGGGGACGTGGCAGTTCATTGCTGCGCAGATCTTAATGCAACCCAGCACTCCGCACGAATTACGCCATGACCTGGAATCATTCTTCCATGTCCTCTTCTACCACGTTCTGCGATATTGCCGCAACTCGATACCGAAATTGGAGGGAAATTTACACACGGTATTCGACTCCGGCGATTGGGACGAAGAATTGAAAACGATCACAGGTGGGGACCAGAAGAGGTCGCTCTTCTTTAATGGCACCTTCCCAAAGAAGCAACTTTTCAACCAGTTCAAGGCGCCCCTTGCAGAGTTGATCTACGATCTTCGAAAGAGCTTTAAACGGCTCTATATAGACGACGATGACGACGACTTCAGTCCAGAGGCACTTGCCGCCTCTCTTGTCTTCTTGTCGAACTCCAAAGGCTTCATGGCTATCTTTGACAAGCACCTCAAGGAGTCCGATTGGGCGGAGGACGATGCTGGTCGTGATAATCTGGCAGGGAATGCGAAGAAACGCTCTCCAGAGGGGAGCAATATGATGGAGTCGTTCGCGAACAGTCGTGGCAAGCGAGTACGATCGTTGCAGCAGGCGCCCGGGGACGCAGAGCCGATGGGTTCTGTTTCGTTCCATGCCTCATTGGCGGGAGTGGCAGAGGAGAAGGATGTGACTGGAGCAATTTCGCCGATCGTCGCGGGCCCTGCAGCATCGACGAAGTAAACCGATTATCATTGGATTGGATTGGATTTCGTTATGCTGCCGTCTATGTCTAGTATCTACCATGTTAACTATGAATTGGGATCATGTGCATGCTTTTTTAACTCAGCCTCAGACGTCCACATCGCATGCAGCAGCCTACGGCCTAGATAAACGTAATTACATTCTCAGGACAAGCACTCCTGAATCGGCATTGACCCTTCTGCTCACATCACTTGCTCTCCGTCCTCCCGCATGCTTAGCTTGTACACTTATAGCAACTCGAAAGCTGTTGAAGCCACACTCCCAATTGGTACAGTATCTCCTGACAAAACTTCAGAACTTATACTGCTCAGATGTGGCGCATCTTTGCTGTGACTTTCGCATGCAGCATGATCAGAGTCCTTGGAGGATATGTCGTCAATCAGGGAGCTCTTGCATGGTCGAATTCCTCAAGTCTGCTGGTCACGAAGCTGATGCTCCGGACGGAACACCAGACATCGTTGACATCTTTCTCGCCTGAACGAACTGGTACATCTACCAGCCGAAGAAAGCTTGCATGCCTATACCAAATTGTGCGTCCGTTATTCCTGCCGCATCGTTGGACTGACTGATGCTGTACAGGCTTCGAGGAACGCGACGAACGGTCGTGCCAAAGCGGACATCAGACTCACAGAGGTGGACTACGATCGCCGCATAAGAGACAAATTCATTGCTAGCACTGGCAACAGAGTCGACGCGAGCACCATGCGTTTCATCAGCAGGCCTCAAGTTTGAAGCATGGAAGGAAAAATGAAAGAAACCGTTGCGGCCAAATTGAAGGGAAACGCGTGACGTCACACCACGTGGACGCGCAACAGACGCGTCACGTCCGTTTGTTCTGCTTCAGCTTCACCTCAAGTCCGACTCGATAGCACCAGTATAATATGCACTACAAGCTCGCAACCGCAGGCCCTATCGAAAGGACTGAGAACCAGGAGAGGACTGTATCACTCTCGAGTACCCTATTCCATCCCAGCCAGCCATCTGCCAGTCTCGACGAACGAGTTCGCCTCACTTATCTTCAATTTCTTTATTTGCCAGAGGTAAGTCGGAAGCATGTAAAATATAGAGAACAAATCCGACAAATTTCTCATCCTAATCAGGTCCTGTTTCCTCTGCGTCATCTCACGCGCATGCTACTGTCGCTCGTCGAGAGCAACGACGCTGCAGCCCTACACCCTTCTCTAGATTCGATCTCGCTCACGAATCGCTGGTGCTCCTATAAATATCAAGAACAAGTTCCCAAAGTTCTCGCTCAGCGAGTCCCAGGCGAACTGGAGGACCAGATGATGCTCTTCGCCTTTGATCACCGGGCAGAGTCGGAGTCTATGGATGACAGTGACGAGGATACAAGTAGGCCATGGCTCGAGCAGATGGAGAAACGCGAGTACGAATCCTTTCCACTACCTATTACTTGTAAAATGGCTAATAGGACTCGTAGAGTACAGATCCAGATTCTCATCCACCTCCTCCGCCTAACTCTCCCAGGACCCTTCCCTCCGCCCACGAACCGCCCTATTCCCGCCCCGCCGCGGAAGCGGCGACGACTGCAGCACACATCGTCCTCCGACACGGAAGAGGCGACGCCAGAGCACATCCTCGAAGACCGCCTCGAGAGCCTCATGGACCGCCTCGTGCTCTGGCAGATGGCGCTACCTACTGACGCGGAGCAGGACGCATTCGATGCAGAAGGGACACAACAGCAGGCGGCTGTCGGTAAAGAGCTGCGCGACTGGACGCAGGAATTCTGCGAGGACGTCGTGCAGCCGCTGTAAGCAGCCCTCATGGCCCAAGCAACGGCTATGAATTAACGCATCTACAGGTTCGCGACCAAACTGCCACATCTCTACCGTCTCCTGCGCGTGAAGCTCTTCCGCATCCCGCAGTGGTCCGAGGACGACGACGAGCAGCCCGACGATCCCAAGCCCAAAACCTCGCGCCCCGCCTCTCGCACGCGCAACCCCGCCGACGAAATGCAACAGGCATCCGGCTCCCGCGTGCCCTCCCGATCCCGCTCGCGCTCCCTCTCCGTCTCGCTCAGCCAGGACGCCGAACAGCTGCAGCGCAACACGAGCCGCAAGCGCGTGCTGCAGCGCGAGGTGAGCATGTCGAAGGTGTTCAAGGACAAGCCGCGGCGCGCCGAGCGGACGTTCGCTGCGCCGCGCGCCGCGCAGGAGCGGAAGACGAAAGCGAAGGCGGCGGGCACGGTTCTGGTCGCCGGGACGCCGCGAAAGGCCCGTGCCCGGGCGGGCGGACCTGTGGTTCTTGTCGCAGGGACGCCGGTGAAAGCGAAATCGAAGGTGTACCAAGGCGCGGGGCCCCGGGATGGGCGAGGCGGCGACGGTGGGGGTGGGGGCGGCGACTCGTCTGACGGTGAATCGCTCTTTGCTTCGTAGCAGAGTCTGCTTGGCGTTGTTTCAGTCGGAGATCAATCGCGGTCAGGGCGTTACTGGACGATGGCGTAAAAGTGATGTTTGATTGAGTTTTGGATTGCGTTGGCATCAATTGTGTATTGGGCGCGCCAGGGGATCGTCGCGTGGTGCGTTCTCCGTGAAGGTGGAGGGGCCGAGTCCACGAGAGTCCACGTGGGCAAATAGACTTTAGGTGTGAAATTCGCTGATTGAGGATCTCATTGTTGAAAGCTCATTGTCCAAAGCTCATTGTTCATGAATGGTACCTAATACTGCTTTGGTCTCGTTAGCGTGGATCGCCCTCTGCCCATCCTCTATCATTGCTCGCACCAACACACAGGCCACCAGCATCGGTTGGAGTATCATTACCAGTTGGCTCGCCGTCATATTCTCAGATACAGAAAGCTTGTTTACTACGACTTCATCTTCCTGCATCATGCATCTAGTCATATCCGAAGGAGCTCGGTGCGTCGTCAGACCTTGTCTGACTCTTTCCATGCTTAACAATATGTCCCCATCACAGAGACCACTGGACGAAGTGCCTGCGGGCGAGACAGGTTTCCACGGATGGTGTATCTGCCTTCAGCGCGATGGAAACAGTCGAGCGCACTCGCAATGGGCTTTTGGCCGATCTGGAGGCAATACAGCATCTGGTCACCCTTACAGTCGCTCGCATCAACGATCTATCTATTACAGTCCGCCTGCCTGCCGAGGTGCTCATGCATATCTTCGACGCCCTCAGAGACTGCGATCCTCCGTCGTCGAAGCCTTTGTTGGGCGACAAGTTGCGACCGGGAGAGAAACGGCACCTCGGATGGATTTCCTCTGCGACTCACGTCTGCCGACGGTGGAGACTTATGGCACTTGCTGCGCCTGCCCTCTGGACTAGGATTGGAGCTCCGCAAACTGGACCGTGGATGAACGAGATGCTCGCAAGATCCAAGCAGGTCCCGTTTACTCTTTCTGCAACCATCACGCGAGACGATAAAGTCTGCGACACTGTCATCAAGGCGGCCGGCCCTGATTTTATATGGCGAATGAAGGGTCTTCACCTTGCAGACGAACGAATCAAGCGCCCTTGTTATGTCTTCGACGACATAACCGAGTACGGACCTCTCGTCGAATACAGACGCGAAGTCCTCCGAAGTCTCAAGCATCCTGCGCCCATGCTGGAATCATTGACTTTGGACGATGTCACCAAGTTCGAGACGATGCCATCGCAATTCTTCGCAAACGAAACGCCCCGCCTACGCCACTTTGCCATTCGGGAATGTTTCAAACTTCAATGGGACGCGCCGTACCTCCGCGGTATCACGGACCTGGAGCTGGGCCTCAACCATGTGTATTTCTCATTAGCTAAATTGATAGCGTTGCTCCAGGAGTCCCCCATGCTGGAGAACCTGAAGATCGTCGGGACCTCTTTTGCTACTCGGACGGAGGATCTTCCTGACGGGAATGCCTCATTGCCATCTCTCAAAGCATTCTACCTCGACACTACGGCGGACACGCAGTGCGCCGAATTCCTTGAGCGCCTAGACATTCCGTCAGCTGCGCAGAAAGAGCTCGTCTTCCGGGGTCACGACGCCGAGCAAGCGTCTCGTGTCCTTCGTCTTGCTGCCGGTTTCGGCTATATTGCAGAAGGCTCCTCCCGCCCATCGCCATCCGAAATGCGATTCAGATTTGACCGTAGCATGATCTCGCTGCGGGAACAATTCAAAGAGGAGCATGGAGTTGAGCCTGGGTTCCTTGTGATAAAATGGAGCAGCATGGCATCTGATCCAGCCGCGCACCGCATCGCAATAGTGGGACAGCTCTTCGGCCTTTTCGACGTCCGCAAGGTCACGTATCTCTCCGTCGCCTCAGCAAAACTCGACGATGGGCTCGACGGCGTACTGGAAGACTTTTGGTTCAGCCGGATGTCCACTTTGAAAAAACTGACGCTTCGCGGGCAGGGGACCAAGAGCCTGTTCGACCTTCTGGAGACCCGAAATGTCCACGCCCGGGACGCCGACACTGCATCGGTCGACGCGCAGGTGTTGGAAGGATGGCGGGGGACGCCGCCTTTTTTTCCGGGGCTGGAACTCGTGTTTGTTGGCGAGTTGTCGTTTGATGAAGATACGTCCAGGGCGCTGATCCACGCAGTCAAGCACAGGGCCGCGCTGGGGAAGACCCTTCCGACGCTGAGGGTCAACGAAGGCAATGGCTGCAGACCGCCAGAGGCTATGCTGCGCAAACTCTCGAAGTATGTTGGGAATCTACGCTGTCCGGTAAAGTAAATAATAGATTTCTGTGTAGCCTGCTTGGTATCTGTGACTAGAGGATTGTTTCAATGTTGACATCTGCAGTCGTCATTGCTGTTTTTTCTCGATGGAGAGAACATGACGTCGCCGAATAATTATCAAGCGAATAGACAGGCCACTCACAGATCTTGCGTATGAGCACATATTATCCAGTATTAGATCTGGAAAACAGGTGAAGGAATTTAGATAGAAATTACTCGAGAAAAAGAGAATTTGAAAAGAACCTGTTTTTCGTCGTGCGATCCATGCAAGTACTGGTGCACGAACCGGGTCGATCAATTATTCAAAAGCGCAACGGGCGGAACTTGATAAAACCGCGATCTGTTGTCCGGCGACGCGGCCGAGTGTGTTTAAGGCACGAGTCTTGGGTGTAAGCGAGCCTCGAGGACATCGTAAAGGCGGCGGTGGTAGCGACTCGGTTTTTTGCGCCATTCTGACTACCATAGGCAAGTATACATAACAGCTACTCGCAAGCCCTCGAAACCGCATCCCCAAGTGATCCGGCATCTCGCGATAACAATTCACGTAGGTGTTGCGCACGTATGGCATATAACATTCTCGCTCTGACTTTCGCGTGCAGTATGGCCAGAGTCATCGCAGCATACGTCGTCAATGAAGAAGCTCTGGCCGCATTCCTCAAGTCCGTTGATTACGAGCCTGACGCTCCGAACGGAACACCAGACATTATTGACATCTTTTTCGCCTGGTCGAGCTGGTGGAGTGATCAGCAGATCGAAGCTTGCCTGTTCAAGCCTAACTGTCTGTCCGTTATTCCTGCTGCATCGTCGTACTGACTGACACTGTACAGGCTTTCAGGAAGGCGGCAAGACGTTTCTCGCAATCTTAAGCAGAAGCAGCCGCGATCGTGCCATAGAAGACATTGCGCTCACGGAGATGGATTACGATCGTGAGATGAGAGACAAGTTCCTTTCTAGCACAGGCAACAAACTCGACGCAAGCGATTTGCGTTTCGTCGCCAAGCCTCAGGATGCTTTCCTTCGCGCGTTCGGAATCAGAACTGCTCAGCGAACTTAACGCCTAATATCTGATTAAGCAATTTGTACTTGTGGCGTTTCGCGTATAGGTTCAGGATCTTCTGTAATCAAGGACTCCCTGCAGAATGATGCAGGATGCCCATAGGTGCTGACAGCCTGACATGAATGGAATACTTGGCCGCAGAGACGGAGACGCCGAGAACACAACCAGCACTCTCAAACCCAGTTTCAGCTTGGGCCATTTTTTTCCCGATTGTCGTCACAGAAGATATCTGAAACATAGATGCAGTGAACGAATATAAACTACAGATCTTGATTTTCTGATGTACTAGTATCTGAGATTCTGTCGCAGTTGTTTCGACAGTCAAGTTGACCTGAGCAATGCATGGAGGGTGGGTTTCGTTATTGGACGACTTTCCGTGGCCTTATTTCTATGATATGATATGTTTTGGAGGTCATTTAGATTCAGAGTCCGCTGATTTGCGCGACCCGAGTGGATGAGGAGTTCATTTTGGACGTTAGCGAGGCATTTGAAATGGCCTCTGGAAAATCATACCATAGATTTAAGGCCGCGGAAAGTCGTCCATTTCCCCGTTCGACGGCGATGAGGAGCTTCTGCAACGCGTTTGACTCATCGGCCCTGCTGCAACCTCGATTTTCAAACCCAATATATCTTTTAAGAAAAAAACATTTCTTTATTTAAGTCAGTCTTATGTACATCCCGCGCATCATGATCAGACATCCGACGATATTGTGTCCCCACAAATATCACTAAGCCTTGGATGGGATTGTTTTGATGTGCGAAGAGCAGGCGGATAATGACGATGTGAACAAGCTTACAGTACTTCCTCAAATATGCCTATAAAAAAGGCTTTTGAAGGAAGAAGGACATTGTTTTCGCGCGTCGTGCACTGGTGCATGGACTCGGACTGAGCGGGAGTTGTTTTGGCTATTTAAGGAGTCCAACAGGTCGACTTAAATAGGACCCGTTTCTCATTATCCGGCAACGTGGCCGAGTGGTTTAAGGCGTGAGTCTTAAGTGTTAGCGAGGACATCTTCGCGACAAGTAATCTCATCTCCGAAAGGGGTCATGGGTTCGAACCCCATCGTTGCCATTCTGTTTTGTCTCGACAGCGTCCATGCGTGTCGGAAGTGCATATGAGCTGTCTACCGCGTAGTTATGCAGGCTGTGTGTCGAGTCTTTACACAGTAGTATGCCCTGTTGAACGCTGTCTTCGGGTCGCTTGGACGAAGCCAATAATTTTTCCGTGTTCCAGACAATCGCGTCTGTCACAGCCACCGGTCACATAGCGCGTTCTGAAGCAACGAGTTGGTATCACTGCTACTACTTGTATCCATGTAAGTTCTGATGCATCTGCTTCGTCTTTAACCTTCATGTTGTTTACAGTCTGGCACCCTCAGCTTGCTCTGAATGGACACCTTCTTTGGTCGGAAGAAGTCACGACCACGACAGTCCTCAGCTTCGACGAGCTCAGAGCTCCGGTCGGTCCCCTACGAGAGCGTCTCCGCAGGGTCTCCGCCACCCGTCTCCGGCTCGTCGCAAGGCTTTCGTCGCAATCTTTCGAATATTTCTGCACCCGTCACCAATCCGACCCTTTCTGCCGATGGCACCGAGCTCAATGTCCACGCCATGCAGCGCGTTAGGAGTGAGCGTGAGCGCACGTACGCTTCTTCCAACGCAACCTCCACCCGCTCCAACTCCCCCCACCCATCCGTTGTGACGGACGACTCATCCACATTGGTCAGCGAGTCCGCAGAATCACCGTCCAAGCTCTTCAATCCCACAACGCATCGGGTGCGGACGAGCGAGAGTATAGCAGGTAGAGGGAGCTTGGATTTCGGGCAACCATACGCATCACCACATGCTTCGCGGTCTTTTGTCTCCGATGATACCGCTGGAGCTGGACGGCCATCCTCCCAGTCCACGCGCTCAGACAACCGGTCCTCCCGATTCCTCTCGACTCTCACGGGCGCAGGCGCAGGCTCAGAGCTAAGCCCGCAGTCCGCGCATTCCCACCACTTCCCACATCTACATCGACACTCGCACTCGCATGATGACTTCTACTTTCCCCGTCCCGAAGATGACGCCGAGATCGAGGCGCTGTTTGAGAACCTCAAGATGGCGCGTGACCTGGGGCCTTTGCCGGACCTGTCTATGGATCAGAAGTGGAGGATGGTGGAGGGCGACGAGCGGATACGGTGGAACGAGGAACGGAATCGGGAACAGCACGCGAAGAAGCAGCTAGAATTGGGCAAGCCGGCATCTGTGGTGGAAGGCACACCGGAGTGGTATCTGAAGAAGTTCTTGGATAAGACCATCACGGCGAAGCAGGCTTCAAATCTGCTGGTCTCATTGCGAAGTAGGGATATTGCGTATGTAGTTTCCTTCTGCCTCGCGCGTTCAGTGACAGAATTCGTGACATTTTCGTAGCTGGTTTCGACAGTTTGTTGCTATCCAGGGAACGTCTGTACTAGCAACGACCCTCGCGCATCTAAGTCGCAAGGGCACAGAAAGGTGCGTTCCGTTGTCTTCTCTTGCCTTCCGGAGCTAAGTACATAGCCTCACAGACGGGAGAATGACAACCAACTAGAATACGAGATCGTCCGGTGCCTCAAGCAAATCTTTAATTATAAAGTATTTCAGTCCGTCACTCAACTTTCACGTTGCTCATGCCCCGATTTCCATGTAGGATGCGACTAAGGAGGCGCTCACACATAATGGTATCGTCGCGCAGCTCGCGTCGGCCTTGAACTCCCCCCGGATTGTCACAAAGAAACTGCTCATTGAGCTCCTGATCAACGTGACATACTGGCAGGATGGCGAAGCGCTTCCTCTCGTATTCTCTGCGCTCGAGGCGCTGAGCGTCCAGAATGGATGCGCAGAGACTCCGTATGCCTATTGGTTCAAGAGTCTCGAGTCGGTCCTGTCCGGGCGGGGCAAGATGGGCAGTCTCGTGGGCGCCAGCGACGAGGTTCGAAAGAACGCCGGGACGGAGGGCGCCCTGAATGAGTATGCTGTTCGTGCATTTCTGCTCTGCTCGCGAACGCGTCTCATGCTCTCCCACAGCTCTTTAACATGATCCTGATCAACGGTATCATTGCCTGCCTGGACGACCTCGACCTGCGGCTGCACCACCGCTCGCTGATGGACGCAGCGGGCCTGCAGCGCATCATCCAGCACTGCCGCGCGTTCGGGTACGAGCAGCTCGACAAGCAGCTCGAGATGCTCGAGGAGCGGCTCGAGGCCGACGAGCAGGACCTGCGCGACCGGCTCGACCAGGACATCCTGCGCGACATGAACAGCCTGGAGGACGTGTACGGCGCGCTGCGCGCGCGGACGGACGACAGCAAGGCGCACGACTACTTCCTCTCGATGATGCAGCACCTGCTGCTCATCCGCGACGAGGGCCCCGGGCTCGTGCACTACTTCCAGCTGCTCGACTCGCTCGTGACGGACGTCGTGATGGACAAGAAGCTCGGCGGCGTCGAGAACCGCTTCGGGCAGTCCGTCGAGCGCATCATCGGGCAGTTCAACGACGCGGACCGCTCGCATGTGCTCGAGGCCGAGGGCGCGCGCGCGAACGCGGAGCTGCGCCGGCTGCAGATCGAGAAGGAGCTGCTGGAGGAGGAGCTCGCGAAGGGCGGCGAGGGCCTCGTCGGGCAGCTCAAGGCGACGCTTGCGCAGACCGAGGGTAAGCTGGAGGTATCGCAGGAGAACACGCTGAGACTGCAGGAGCGGCTCGAGCAGCAGAAGCTGGATTACGAGGAGCGCATCGCGCAGCTCGAGGCGCAGATCTTGGAGCTCTTCCGCATGCTCAGGGAGGTGGGCAAGGGCGTCGACCAGATTTTGGATACGGGCAGCAGCATGGACCGCCAGACCCTGATGGACTCGCTCGAGAAGCACCTGCAGCGCATCAAGACGATTGACATCCTGGAAGGCCGGGATGACGATGCTGCGCGGCAGCCCAGGAGAAAGAAGAGTGGCACTGGGTTTGGCAGCGATAGCGGGACGGACGAGGGTGAGGGCGGCCCGTCGGGGTCGTCGTCGTTGCGTAGGAAGGCGCGGTCGAAGAATGGAGTGTCTGGTTCTGCTCGTGCGTCCGAAGCTATCAATGGCAGGGGTTCTCAGTTTATGGATGCGGACGAGGCAGACGTTCGAGAGCAGATCCAGCAACAGCTTGCTGCTGGTGCCACCGCGGTATGTGTCCTGGTCCGCCTTTATCTTTTCGGTTCAGTTCGATTGATTGCTTTTCATATGCACAGTACGCTCTACGGAATGAGGCTTTGTCGAGTCCGAGAAGCCTCACTCGATCACCTCGACGACATGACACTCGTCGTCTTGTTGGCCCTGATGGCACACGTCAATCGCTGAAGGGCCGTAGTCCGCTCGCGGCATCGTTGGGAGTCGTTCCTGGATCGGGTGATGTCAGTGGTTCAGGGCGGAGTAACCGCGGTAGCGGCGATGCGGACTCCCAGCTCGCTGGATTCCGCCCGCCAGATATCCCATCCTTCGCAGACCAGATCGCAGACCATCCTATTACAAGAGCCAAGTCAAAAAGAGGCAATGCAGATGGCTCCTCGGCTTCCGATTCAATATCTTCTCCAATATCCTCCTCTCTTCTCGAAGACCCGTCGTCATCATCCGCTCCTCCGCCACCACCACCGCCTCCACCGCCTCCGCCGCCTCCACCTCCACCTCCGCCACCGCCTCCGCCGCCGCCTCCACCCCCGCCAGGTGCTGTGCGGGGCGCTCCGCCATCATCTCTTGGTATGCCCCCGCCTCCACCGCCTCCACCACCTTCCGCACCCTCCTCCGCGCCAGGTTCCGCCCGCGCGTCGATGCTGCTCGGCGCGAACCTCAACGTCCTCCTATCCGCCCGCAAGAACATGCCCGTGACGCCGCACGCGAAGATGAAGCAGCTGCAGTGGGACAAGCTGCCACAGCAGCAGGTCGAGAAGACGCTGTGGAAGGAGGAGGGCTCGAAGGAGCAGGAGATGCTGCAGAAGCTGTCGAACGACGGCATCTGGCTCAAGATGGAGGAGGACTTCAAGGCGAAGCAGCTCGTCATGAACCTCATGGGTATGTGCCCTGCTTTTTTGCGTGGAGATGCGGTCTCATTGTTGTATAGCCCGGCAGAAGCGAGCGGAGCTGAAGAGTGTGCTCGATCCGCAGACCAAGAAGCGCGTCGGTGTGTATTTGTTGCGGCATTGGCGCTTGACGACGGCTCATTTGTATCAGAGATCCTTATGCAGCGCGTCAAGCGGTTGGCGCCGGAAGCCGTCGCGCAGAAGATATTAGAGTTCGATCATGAGATCTGCACACAGGTCTTCTTGAGCGAACTGAAGCGGGTTGTGCCCACTCCGGAGCAGGTGACGTTTTGTCTTGTTGCTGCTCGCGCACAGTGTACTGAATGTTGAGAATGAAGATCGGCAAGCTCAATATCTACCGCAGCGCTCCTCCGGAAGAGCTCGCTAGTTTGCATCCAGCCGACCGGCTGATGGTGAAACTCATCCAGATAGAGCGGCTTGCGCCTCGTATCGAGGGTATGCTTTACAAGATTTCGTTCGAGGAGCAGTGGCTGCTGTTGGAGGATGTGGGTCGTTACTTCTTTGTTCGTGGTTGGTTTTCTCATATTGTGGTACAGGGTGCTCGGAAGCTGGCCAATGCAGGGCAAGGTCTCCTGCATGCGTCACGGTTCAAAGACTTGTTGAACGTTAGCCGTCTCTTCCCTCATTTCGTTCGTCGCGTGTCCTTACGCATGTTTGCAGCTGATCCTGCTTATCGGGAATTTCATGAACGGTACTGGAATCAAAGGTGGCGCGTTTGGATTTAGGATCAGCAGTATTAATAAGGTAGGACAGAAACCATTTTTTCCCGTCGTCTTGCTGATGGTCTGTTCGAATAGCTGGTTGACACTAAATCTGTCAACAATACCACTTTGCTTCACTTCCTTGAGCGAACTGTCGCTAAACATTTCATCGAGTTGGAAGGGTTCATCGACGAATTGGAAAAGCCGGCAGAAGCATACAGAGGTACAGCTCCGATCTTTCTGTCCAGAATCGATATTGATCGCTTTGCAGTCAACTTGCAAGACGTGAGGAAAGGTCTTACTGAGCTCAAGGACGGTTTGCGCAAGATCCGCGAGGAGCTGGAGGAAAACTTCTCTGAACCGGGGCAGAACGACAGATATTCCAGGCAGATGTGGACATTCCTCGGACGGGCGGATCGACAGCTGCAAGACCTGATGGACGACGTGCGGATCGCGGACGCGTCGTTCACAGAGGTTGTCAAGTACTTCGGTGAGGACGACAAGAACATGTCGTCTTCCGAATTCTATGGTATCTTCAAGACATTCATTACTTCATATAAGGTAAGCGATTCCAGCACTATCTCTCTGGCATTCATCCTGCTGACCCCGTCATAGAAATGTCAGCAGGAAAACCGGAACGCTGCCGAAGAGAAGGCTGCCGTCGAGCGGCGCAAACAAGCAGCAGAGGATCTCAAAGCTGCGCGGCATCGCAACGCAGAGGAGGCTTCGGCGATGGAGACCGAAGAAACCACCGCGCTCGACAACCTTCTGGAAAAACTCCGGAACGGAGACAGCGTCGGCCGCCGCGCGCGGGCGCGCCCCAGTGCGGCTGCGCGCGCGCCTGCGCCGCTCGTGCTGGACGCGGGCGCGCTTACGGGCGAGAAGTCGGACACGGCTGACATCGCGCGCGATATGTTGGCGCAGCTCAAGTCGGATGGGTTCGATGCGTTTACGCCGTCCTCGCCGACTACTGCTCCCAGGCGACGCAGATTTCGTGCGGGCAAGATGGCGGCGGAGCTGGCGGCGGAGCTTGAGGCGGCGAGCGAGCTGAGCGACGCCACGGACGGGGATACCACCCTGCTGGCGGTGTCGACACAGGACGACGCGGACGATGATGCGACGGAGACGTCCACTCTAGTGGAGTAGGGTGGCGTATGCGCGTTCTGTGTATCTCGGTTTTGGAATAACGGGCATGTTTTCATAGATCACGAGACGGACTGATGTTTATAATGAGCATATTAAAGATATTGTACTGAGCGCCGTTGTATGTTTTCATCTGTCATTCATCATACCCATTAGTCAAGTTTTTATTATACCATGATGTCAAGTGGACCCGTTGCAATTACTCCATGCTGTGTTTCTCTCTGCCAACGTTATCTTGCTTACAAGTCTAGCTCCTTGAAAATGAAGACCATATCAATCGCCTCGTTATCCTATCGTCCTGCCGCAATTAATGATACGAACACGGACAGTATTTTTGGGTCGGAACAAAAACTTACTTAAATATATTTTTTTATATTTTCTGCAATGTTCGCAGTACAGGGCCTTCACGTGCTCCTGAAGCTCGAGCAGCAGAGGATCGCTACGCCATTTGCATAGCATGCCTACCAACACATGAATGGGCTCGCCGAGCGCCTTTCGCTTCTGGACTACGCTGAGCAGCAAATCACCGAGACCAGGGCCAGCACCTTTTCCCTTCAACGTGGTCCCCTCCAGCACATTTGGAACATGTAGAGTCCGGAGCCTCGGGAAGAGAAACGAACTCGGCCGTGTCGACGGCTCCCCAGAGTCTGCGATTTCGGCGTCCGGGGACAGGGGGCACGTGGCCTCCAGAAGGCTGAGCAGAGGGCCGATGCCGCGGCCCCTCAGCGCGACCTTGCTCACCGTGGGCAGCCGGCTGAACGAGTCTTTGAATATGCTGTGGAGGGCGTCGTCGAAGCCTTCTGAGGTGACGGCGACAAAGGTGAGCCTGCGCGCGTCGAAAGAGCCCAGCAGCTGCTGTACGGCTGCGATGTCATGTGCGGAAAGAGCAGACGAGGACACGTGCCATAGCAGTGAAAGGCGAGAGTCTTTGTCTTCGTCTTCAAGAAATAGCGACAGTTTGATTTGGTTGTGACGAGGGCCTTTGTTGTGGTGGATTTTTGCCTGCGAAGGCGAGGGACGGGATGCGACGCCCGTTGCATCGACAAAACCGGTAGCAAGCGAAATGATGCGGTGTGATTGTGCGGTCTCGGGCCAGTAGAATCTGAATGTTCTCCGCGAGGTGGACGGAATCACCAGGCGAGCAAGAAATTCGGCGCATTGCGCGTCCGCTCGACAGTCGAGGGAGAACTCCTTGACAGAGGGCAGGGAGACCTTCTCGTCTGGGAGATTGGTTCTCGGAGTGCCAAGTTTCCGCCAACTGATCTTCAAGATCTCCAGCATGGGCGACTCTTTCAGCAATGCCAACAGCTCTGCAGTTTGAAAATTCCGTTCAAAGCCTAGCTCAAGGTCCGTGAGGTTGCGGAGGTACGGCGCGTCCCAATGGATCCCCTCGCACTTGCGGATAGCAACACGGCGTAAGCGAGGGCATTCGCATGCAAAGATGTCTCGCCGTATCACAGTGGATCCGGTGGCGTCGTCGAGAGTCAATGACTCGAGCATAGGCGCGGGGTGTGTGAGACTTGCGAGCACCTCAGTCCCGCATTCAAAGGGAGACCGTTCGCCTGTGTGTCCTTTGCCGGAAAGGTGGAGACCCTTCATGCGCGATATATATTCCGCACTGACCGCCTTGAGCACAATGCCGCAGGCCTCGGGATCGCTGGCGATGCACACCGAGAGGGTGAAGGGCACCTGCTTGGATCTTGCAAGCATCTCGTTCATCCATGGGCCTGTCTGCGGAGCTCCGACATTGGTCCAGAGGGCAGGCGCAGAGAGCGCTACTTGTCGCCAGCGTCGACAGACATGGGTCGCATTGATCCACCCGAGGTGTGGTTTCTTGCCAGACTTGCTGCCTTTGGAAGGGGGAGGGCCACATTCTGCGAGGGTGCTGAAGATGTGCATGAGGACCTCTACCGGCAGCCGTGCGGTGATGGAGAGGTCGTTGATGCGAGCGATTGTGAGCGTGACGAGATGCTGTATTGCCTTGAGATCGGACAAAAGAATATTGCGGGTGCGATTGACCATCTCCATCGAGCTACAGGCAGACACGCCGTCCGTGGAAACGAATCTAGTCCGTAGGCACGTCGTCCAATAGTCGCTGCCAACACTAACACAGTTTTAAGCATGAAGAGCGGCGAACGACCCATGAAAACGCACCGAGCTCTTTCGTCCACATCGTCGGAACGCATGATGATGTATGTAGTCGTATAGCTAGATTTTCTGATATTCGAAGATGCGACTGTGAGCCAACAGCGAACGCGAAGCTAAGAGCTTGAAGCGTGCCTTTAAGATGGGGGCTCGAGATTGGACGTGAGAAAGCGAACACTGTCTTAAGTATCAAATATTGAGGGACAATAGGACGTCAACAATGGAGCTGCAACAATGAGGTTTTCAATACGCGAAGTCCACACCTGATGAACCCTGACCATGTGTGGCTCTGGCATTGATCCACAGGGCAGGCGCGGAATACGCGCGATGTGTTTTTAGTGGTAGACATGTGTTGTAGTAATTTGCGTCTGGCCACGTTCGCAGACCTTCGTATCGCCGAGGTTCACGGTGACGCCGACGACACCGATCGAACGAAGTATCGACAACAATTAGAAAATCCAACCAGTGAGTCTCATATACCAGCTGAGCTCGGGACATGTTCTGAGCAGAGAACGGTTACGGCGGCAGGACCCCGAATATTCGCTTAAGTAGAGCATAGATCCAACTTTCGGCCCGCATCAGTGATGGACGAATACGATTATATTATTTCTCAGGGCATAGTATAATATATCCGTAATATATTCCGAGTCTGAAGAGAGTATCTACTCGTACTGTAATCTTAGGATATTCTATTCCTATTCTATCCATATTTATTCGTATCTATTCGTGCCAAATACTATGGCCGTCGAGATAGGCGATATCGTCGCCCAGGCCAGCCTTGAGCCATTCTTTCGAAAGTACCGTCATGCTTGCTGACTCGGCCAAGAGTCTCGTTCGAAAATCAGTGAGTGTGCGTGAGCTACTCGAGAATAGTCGCTCGATGGCGACACTAACGCCGGGGATGGCAAGGATATCCCGCGCTATGCGAGCCAGCACGGGAAATTGTGGTTCATGAGTCTGAGGAGGAATTCAGCTGCCCGAATACCTAATGAACGAACATCAGCAAAACAGTCCGAAGCGCCCAAGAGCGTCAAGAGACTTCAAGCGCTTGCGGCCGCTTGAAGTCTCTTGAAGTCTCTTGAAAATCCGCTGCAAGTTGGAGCCCTTCCCAATTCGGTGCGACCTCCCCCGATTTTGGAACAGTATCAATTTAGATATGATTGATGTCTTCTCAAGCTCTTGACAAGAGTCGTCAAGATGTCACCGTACGCTGCAATACCGTGAGAGAATGACTCGGGATGCTGATGCGCGACTTGACGCATTTCTTTGTTTCTCTCTCCTACATACACCTACGACAGCATCTCGCTCCATCCCTTCCGTCACTTTCTTGTCGCCCTAATTTACATACCATGCAATGCTATAGCACTGATGTCACCTCCATACTTGACATGCCTCCTGGGCTGGGCTATGGACACGGCAGCCTGGATCGAGGTGTTGACGTGGCAGGCAGCCGAGGTGAGTCATATGTATCCATGACTTTTGTGAACGCGCTGATGATGGCGAGCTGGAGCGCAGCCCATCAGCAGTGCGAGTGGGGTGGCGATGAGAGCACGCGCAGGAGAGCGTAGCCTGTACCTGCTGTCAGCACGCCAGTGCTCGCCATCCTGCCCCATTATTCATTGCCTCTCCCTCCAGTACATCTTTGCTGCATTGCGCACTCCCGGCTGCCAGTGCACCTGCCCGCAGCAAGTACCTATCCCGACAGGGCCAGTAGCACGCATCCATGCCGTATGGCCGCCGCTGCATGCGCGGGGCCGCACGTGCCTGCGCGTCCTCCCGCAACACGTACACATACACGCACACCCACGCATCTGCCAGCACGCCTGCTCGTCCGCCCACCCCATTCCTATGATACATGTCCTCCCGGAGCTCGCTGCATGTCTGCCCGTAGCATGCTTGCCCGCCCACATTCTCCGCTCCTGTGCGTCCCGCTGGAGCATGTGTGCGCGCGTTTGCACGCAGCCTGCAGCACACATGCACGAACAAACCACCTAGATGTAGTGATCATAGTGTATACAGATTTCATCATGTACTACGACAATAATACAATATAATGAGCTTTTGACGATTTCCAAGCCCCGTTGATGTGCCCTTTAGCGCGCCTTGTAATGGCATTGCCCACTCCCCGCTTCCTTGCCCGTCCCGCTTCACTTCACCTCAGCCGCACCAAGTCCGCCCACCGCGACGTTGCTCCCCGCACAGGACAAGTGCCCCCACGGGTTCGGGACCGACCGGGTCGGACTAAAGCCGGTGTCCCGTGGTCCGATGCACCGAACGGGCCGGAGATCAACCGGCCGGACGAGTCAGCGGCACAGGAACAGAAGCGCGCCCAGAGAACCAGCTGGCTCAATCAACGCACCCTCGAATGCCCACACGCCCCCGGATCAAGAGCGGCGCCCGCGACAGTGCACTACTGACATCATCCCAGCTATTCCAGCTCGACGCGCCCGCCGTTCCCGACGCACGCCCCGGGCGACGTTGTAAGGCGGCGCCTTTGATTCATTTGTACCACGTGCACGCCCTCTGCCCTGCACGGGCCGAGCCGCAACAACTCCACTCGCCAAGGGACCCAGAGCAGGCAGGATCAGGAAGGAATTGGAGATTGGGTCGGTCAGCGGGAGGTTGTCATAGGAAGTCGCGCCGGGCTACCTGAGGCGGCCTTGCCCATTTGTACCGTAGCTACTGACTTGGAGAATCAGAAGGGAATCTGCCTTTTTCCCCTCAGAGCTCAGATCTCACAAAGCCCGCCATTTGACGTTCTCACCACAGCCTCTAAGCACGTCTCAGACGTAGCTCTTCTCACTTTCTCGTGTCGCTCATCGTATTCTCGTCGCCACGCCATTATCTACAAGCCATATCACCCAAGACCCGTGAGTCTTGTCGTACCGTCATCGTCCCTAGCAGAGCTGCATCGGAAGTTGCCTGCGCGCAGCAAGCTCGCCCTCCACGGCCTTGCTCCCCTACCCGTAGTACGATCACCCGTCAGCTACACGTCTCGGCGCTCCCCTCTTGAGATACTTGGTCCCCTCGCACCCCCCGGTACTCTGTTGGTTTTGGTTTTGGCTGCCGCCTCCATTCCCAGGGTCCACACATCACCGTATCATCTGTGTGAAGCTTGAAGCCTTGTTGAACAGTCTTCCCAATTTGGAAGAGCATCTTGACGTGCCTTGCAAGCTCTTGAACAGCTCTTGAAAATCTTGGTCTCAGCTTGAATGCATCTTGCCAGACCCCGGGGTCCTAGGCGACGCTTGAGCTCTTGACGCTCTTGCAAGACGTGTCAAGCACCAGACTGTTTTGCCGATGAAGACCAAACACAACTCTACCTTCCACCAGTCAAGGACATCAACATTACTCTTGCATGAATAGGTATTTTCAAAGTACCGTTTCAACTCATTCGATTGGCTCAACTCTATCGACTGGTCCGCGCTGTGAATAGCCTGTGCGAAAATTCCAGCTGAGCTGGGCGGTTTGGTGGCTGCACTAGATGAGTTATCTGGATGTGTGCCAGATTCTGCTTGATCCTCGTGATACTCCTGGTAGAGATGCTCAAGGAGTATCTTCGCACGAATCGGGATTTTGTCGGGCCACATCCTTCAATTTTTGAAGTAAGCCAGACGAATTGCGGGATGTAGTACTATGGCAAAATATGTATCAGTTGACTCGGAATCTATCATACAACGTAGGCTGTACATACCAGCACCGAGCAAAGGAAAATGTGATGCAAATGATTTCTCTTCATAAAAAATTATCTTGTTGAGGCCTCTCTCAATAGCTTCTCGAATTCGGAACTTGCTATTCTGGAATCTCAGGCCCACTATCACACTGCACAGGTGACTTTCGATCAGCTTGTAGAGCGGGAGGACCATGCAGATTGTTGGGACCTGGGCCTTTGAGAGATCCAGTGTTGCCTTTTTGAAAGGCTGGATGAGATAGATAAATGTAAGGTTACCCATCATGGTCAGACTGAGCTCGACATCACGCACCGCAAGTATGTGTACAAATCGTTCCAACATCTCCCAGTCAGACATTTCGAGTGCCCAACGCCTTTTCTTTCGAGTCGCAGCAGCTTTCTTTTTACCCGTGAGCCGTTGATCGAGCTGTTCAACCCACTGATTAATAGCCTGCATGAATAATGCTTAGCACCTCGAATTTATACCGCAGCATGATGTGGGACTTACAGGCCGTAGTTTAAGTGCTCGCTCAATTTCAGCGAGTGTCGTGTTCCATCGCACTGGCATGCTTCGAATGGGTACGAGATGCTTGGCCTCATCGTCGCAGAGTTGTTGGATTAGTGCTCGCATGCGCTTGCGACATGGTTCAGACCGGAGGATGTCGACAACAATAGCATGAAGCTGTTCTCTGAGGGTGAATCATAACACAGGAGCGAAAATGCATTTGTGACAGACCTTCTCGATAGGTGACAAATCATCCTTCTTTGCCAAATCGGGCCCTTCCATTCCATCACCTGTCTCATTATTTGTCTCTTCTTCCTCATCGGTCATCTCGTCATCACTGTCAACCTCAGCCGGTGAGTTCTGAACAGCTTTGCCTTCCTTAGATGCAGCCAGTTCCTGTTCCTGGGCAGCCATCTCTTCAAGAACTGCAGGGTCATCTTCTGATCGGTATACAAGAGGGAAAGAACAGGTTTGTTCATAGAGGTCTTGTTTCTCCGGGTCAGGTGCGGCACCAATTCCATGTAGAATAGCCCTAATTTGACTTAGTTTCCCCATATCACAAGCTAATAAGGCAAACGTACTGGACCACAAGGTTGAGTACATGAGCTGCACATCCGATTTGCATGTTCTCAGGGTCTAAGTGAAGGCTGTGCATCTTTTGCGCACGTTTACTGATTGCGCGGTTCATAACGCCATTGCTGGCTGTATTGTCTGCCATGTTCGAGACTATCGCAAGTGAAAATTAGTCATGGGCAGAGTCATGGAAGGATGGTATGACAAACTAAGTTTTTTTCGTAAGGCCGCACTTCTTCAGCGCATTGAATATAATCTTTCCATACGCTGCTCCCGAGTGATCCCCGTCAAGTGGCAAGAGCTCTAAGACTCGCTCAATTAATTTCCATTCATCATCGATCCAAAACCCAGACATGCCAGCAAACGCGTAAACTGCATTTTTACTGGACCAGCCATCTGCCGCAATTGCTATTTTGCTTTTCACTGCCTGCAAAATTCGATTCAAAATATGTTAATATGAGATTCAACTAGTTGAGCAAACCGAGTACCTTTATCTCATCATCTATCTTCTTCGACAGAACAGAATACAAAATATCTAGATCACGTTGCACCATCTTCCGTTTTGGCACCTCAAAACCTTGGGGTAGCAAGTAGCTAAAGACCTTTCCCATTCCCGGCTTCTCACCAAATGAGTACGGTAAGTCATCCTCAATGAGACCCTTCACAAAATGCTCTCGAAAGCCTCTCTGTGTCACCTGCTTCTGCGGGTTCTCAAGACCCCGCTTTGTGAAGGCAGCCATCACTTGTCGACTGCTCGACACTGCAAGAGCAGGACCACTTCCCGATTTTGTGCCTTCATTGTCTGGGCTTGCACCGTACTGCTCATGTGGTGGGAGTCTCTTGCATTGCTGCGTGAGATGGGAGATAAAATTACTTGACTTCGGTGGCTTGATTGTCTCCTTGTCGTACTTTGTACACCCCTCGGTCCGCGGAGAGGTGCGTATAGAACTAGGACAGGTAAGATGAGTAGAGCTGCATGCAGTTAGAACTTGAACATGTACCTGCACCAATTACAAAGCCACTGCCATACCGGACTGCCATTTTTAAGGGCGGGATGGCATGTATAATGGGAGAATGCCCACTTCGCTTTACTTGCCTCTCGGCCACTTGTGATCGGCACCTCCTCGACTTCAGCTTCAGAATCTTCTTCGCCAGATGAACCACTCAGAGGAATTGATTTCTATAAAATCACGTCAGGCCGAGAACATCTCTGATATCATAAAGTTATATACTCACTTGCACCGTTCTCTGTTTCTTCGTGCGTTGTTTCCGAGCAGATTGCTTATCCACTGTCTACTCAAGAATGTTAGAATATACGCATATTGAACAAGAATTCAAGATAATACCTTTTTCTTATTCAGTATGGATCCTGTGTTTTCGATCTCGACGACGTCATCGTCACCGTCGTCCGTGGAATCCTCTGACGTGCCGGCAGGGACTTCATCTGGTTCAAAAGTCGAATCCGATTCACATTCATCTTTGGCGAATCCACATTACTAATGTCTCAATAACGACGATGCGAAGAGACCTACCTCTTTGCCGCTTGCCGAGCTTTGAGCCATTAATATTTTTTTTCGAGCTCCGGTTCTTCTTCAGGGTGATCTTGAGACCTGCGCTACTGGCCGTGGGTGCCACAAGTGTTGACTGAGTTAGTCCCCGGTCTGCAGTTGCTTTCGCCTTCGTCTTCCTGCCTGTGCCCGATGAGCCGCCATAGAATGTCTCCGGGGGAGTTGGCAAAGTAATGGAACTAAAAATTATAGATCAGCTGGACTTTTGCAAGCATAAATAAAAACGTACACTTTCTGGATGAGCTGAAGGAGAGCGGCCACGCGCTCGGCGACCAGACCTAGCCCGTTGTTATCCTCGATGCCCGGGACTGTCGAAAAGAACGAGACAAATCTGTAGACCAAGGGCAGGCCATAGGCACCTCGAAGCATGAGCTTAACTCGATTCTCCTCAGAGCACTGGAAGGCCTTTTCCCAAGCCCGGTTGAACGAGAAGAACGGGCCCTCGTCATCATCAATGCTATAATCAGAGAAGACACTCGCCAGGACGCCATCACTGCCGCCTTCTGGTAAGGACTTTGGCAGCCCGTTGACGGCAGCCTCGAGCCGAACGAGAAGACTAGAGAGGCGTTGACGTTGTTCTTTGATGCTTTCTGTAGAAGGCATGATGGGGCCGAGTGCAAGGCATGAACACGTTGGGCCCCGCGTCTGCACGCGCACAGCAGTCACAATTTCAACCTCCGAACGGAAACTTCCCGAACTTCAAGCAAGCCTCGTCGCTCCTCAGTGTCATGCAAGAACCGGTCAGAGCATTCTCGACACCATTTGAGATGGAGTACTATGATTAAATACTGGCACTGTAGTATAATATATCCTTATTTTATCCTAATCTAATCCGAGTGTAGTCTGGCTGTGGAATACGGTCGATGCCCATATTTATTCGTTAATCTGAATAATAATCAGATTATACTCGATTATACTCCGTAATCTGTCCATCATTGGCCCGCATAAATTTCGGGTTGTAAACGTCCGAAAACCGGTGTGACCTCGGTTTCCGAGAGCATTTCGTCCTCAAAACGGATCGTAGCCCAAGGACCAAATGGGGCCAGATTTGGCCATATCAAGGGATCGAACACCGAAACCTGGCAGTGCTAGTGAGACCTTGAGGGCTTGAGAGAATCATATTTTCTTCGAATATTTTGCATTAATTCTGCCCTCAGCATTCGGTGTAAGTCAGCATCGGGGATGGGAGACGTCGTCCAAGAGTCCTTTATTCGTAGTGATTTTATCGGAGCTCGGCCGAAATTTGGGCACTTTCATCCGCACCAGGATCGCAGCGTGGCCGATTTAGTCCTGGTTACGCGAGGGCGGCGGCGGCGGCGATGAAGTTCAGTTTGAGCTGAAAGGCAAAAAGCGGGCCCAACTGGGGTTCGAGATAAAGATATTGTACTGAGCGCCGTTGTATGTTTTCATCTGTCATTCATCATACCCATTGTCAAGTTTTTGTTATACCATGATGTCGAATGGACCCATTGCAAACCAATTATGCTGTGCCTTCTCTGAATTGTCACTGTGCTCCTGCTTAAGTCTGGCTCTGTGAATCGAAAAACAATGGTCACCTCGCGTTGTGTCTCCCCGCAAAAATTGGAGGTACAGGCAGTCGGATCACAACAGTAGTTTAGTCAGATACATTTTTAACAACCTTCGCAGTACAAGACTTCTGTGCGCTCCGGAACAAAGGATTGCTCCTGCGCTTGCACAGCAGGTCCCCACCACATGGACGAGCAGCTCACCGAGGCCCCCTCACGTCTGGGCCACGCTGAGCAGCAAACCGGCGCCGAGAGCAGGACCCGCACCTGTTCCCTCCGACGCGGTCCCGTCCGGCACATTGGTAACTTGGAGAATCCGGCGCCGTGGAGGAGAAGCAAGGACTGCGGCCCGTCAACGTCGTCCGGATGCAGGGGGCCGGGGCAGAAGGCGGCGCAGCGGGCCGACGCCGCGGCCCAGCAGCACGCGCTTGCTCGCAGCGGGCAGCCGGCCGCACGCGTCTGCGAATGTGCCGAGGAGGGCGTCGTCCAGCGCGTCGGCGGTCACCGCGAAGAGGCGGAGCGCGCGGGCGTCGAAAGCGTGGAGCAGCTGCTGCGCGGCGGCAATGTCGTCAGGGGAGAGCTGGGGCGTGGCGGGGATGGTGTGGGGGGGAGGACGGGGCGCGGAGGTGCCCCAGGTGAGTGCGACGCGCGGGGGCTGGTCATAGTGGAAGAAGAACTTGAGCTTGAGCTCGCTGTAGTGCGGGCCTTTGTCGAACTGGGTTTGGACCTGCGCAGGCGCGTGCTGGTGCAGGGAGCCCGCTGCATCGGTGAATTCGGTGGCGAGGGCGATGAGGCGCTGCGAGTGCGCGGGGACGGGGTGGAAGAAGAAGAATATCCGTCGCGCGGTGGGCGGGATGACGAGGCGCTCAAGGAGGTCGGCGCATTGCGCGTCCGCGCGACAGTCGAGGAAAAGCTTTTTGAGAGAGGGGAGGGAGACCTTCTCGTCGGGGAGGGCTGTCCTCTGATCGCTGGGTTCCCGCCAGGTGATCCGCAGATTCTCGAGCAGGGGCGACGCTTTGAGCAGTGTCAGCAGCTCTGCACTTTTGAAGTTCTTGTCGAAGCCGAGTTCAAGATCTGTGAGGTTGCGGAGATAGGGCGCGTCCCAATGGAGCCCCTCGCACCTGCTGATGGCAAAGCGGCGGAGGCGGGGGAGGTGACGTGCAAAGATGTCCGGCCGCAGCACCGTGGATCCGGTGACGTCGTCGAGAATCAGCGATTCGAGCATGGGCGCGGGGTGCGTGAGACCCGCGAGCACTTCGGAGGTCGTGCCTATGTGAGGACGCCCGTCTGTGTGCTCCGTGCCAGAAAGATGCAGATGCTTCATGCGTGACACGTATTCCACATCGGTTGCCCTGAAGACGACGCTGCGGATACAGGGATCGTTGGGAATGCATGCCGAGAGGGTGAAGGGAACTTGCTTGGACCTTTCGAGCATCTCGTGCATCCATATACCGGCTTGCGGGACGCCAACATTGGTCCAGAGGCCAGGCGCGGAGAGCGCTACTTGTCTCCAGCGTTGGCAGACATGGGTCACATTGATCCATCCGAGGACCTCAAAATTCGTGCAGGCCTTGCTGCTTCTGTGAGGCTGGGGGGAGGGATGGTTGCATTCTGTGAGGATAGTGAAGATATGGAGGAGCACCTCGACAGGCAGTCGGGCTGTGATAGCTAGGCCACTGACGCGCGCCATTGTGAGGGTAGCGAGATGCTGTATTGCCTTGAAATCGGCCAAAAGCATACTGCGGGTGCGATTGACCACCTCCATCGAGCTGAATGCAGTTACGCCGTCCGTGGAGACGAGCCTCGTCCGTAAGCATGCCGTCCAGTAGTCGCTGTGAGCATGAACACAGTTTTAGCATAATGAACTGCAAGTGAGCCCTGGCAACGCACCGAGCGTTGTTGTCGAAATTGTCTGGATCCATGATGAGGTCGTTGTATTGCTAAATCGTCTGAGACTCGAGAATGTAATTGCAAAGCTTGTAGCTTGTCTGTTTGAGATACGCAAGAGGGGGGTCGAGGTTGGGTGGGAGGAGACAAGCGCCGCCTGAAGTATCAAATATCGTAGACAATAGGAAGTGCAACAATGAGGTTTCCCATAAGCGAAGTCCACAACAGGCCCTGACTCTGAGGCTCCGGCTTAGTCCTTAGAGCGGACACGGATAACGCCATGAGCCTGCCACTTAGTAGACATGGCTTGTGGTGACCCACGTTCTGCACCGACGGGGAAAAGGGAACCGTCGTCGATCGTGGGAGCATCTCGTTCATCCGTGGGTCTGCCTGTGGTTCTCAGATGTTCGTCCAAAGCATATGCGTGGATAGTCCTGCGTCTCCAGCGTTGGCAGACATGGGTCGCGGTAATCCACCGAAGGTGCGCCTTCTCTCTGGACCTGTCGCCCTTAGGGCCCCAACGAGGGAAGATAGAATTCTGCGAGCATGCCGAAGACATGCGTGAGCACCTCCGATTTGATTGGACTTGTGAATTGTAGCCGACGCGAGTTGACCCCAGCAGGTTGACCTGCCCTGTCACCTAGATAGTGCAACACCAGGTCGATTACGCCGGAGCCGTAGATATGAACTCTGAAAGTCTGCGCCTTGCCACGCTTGTCGCCTTTGAAGGGCGTCGGAAAGGAATGACTAGGGACACTGCATGGTGTTTTGCCACGAAGACTCTGAAGACGTGGATGAACACACTCCGCAGGAGGCAGTTTGTGCATGATTGTTGATTTGTATGTACAATGACGAGCTTGAAATGCTGGCAACGCCGGCGCGTTATTGAGTCGTTTCGGACATGTCGAGCTCCTTCTTTTTTTTATTTTAAGTTCATCGTGGTCCGTGCGCTCATTGATATAGAGGTTTCGGCAATACGAAATTGCAATGCATTTGGGGTTAGTGGGCTTTGTTTCGGTATGAAAGATAGGGGGCTATGTGGACCAAAACGAGTCGATGTATCGACTGTCTGGCAGATCGAGGAACGATATCTCTGAAGAGTGACCAGAACTGCAGCAGTAAGACCATGAATAAGTGGATTTGACACATACGGCTTGTCTGTTTTGGAATTCTTGGAAACAAAATCTGAGCCAGAATGATTGGTTCAATGCTTGAAGGTGGCGGCCAGCAGGTTCGTCAAGTTGGCAGTTCGTGTAATGGAGCAGGAAAAAGGCAAAAAGCGGGCCCAACTGGGGTTCGAACCCAGGATCCCTTGCAATCGACGCTGAACCAGTCAACAACCCAAAGCAAGTATCTTACCACTAGACCATTGGGCCGCTGGAATTATAAATTTTATAGCTTCCATAATTATAACCGCGTTGGTGATGCAGGCGCGCTACAGGGTCGAGGTGGACGAGCGGGAGTTTGCTCGACATGGACAAGATCCAAGTGCTCGAGCCCGTCCGTCTCCATGGCCCACAGAACACAAAGCAGAAGAGGCCATTGAAGCCATCGTCGCCCTTTATCGGTCGCTTACCTACTGACCTCCATCTCCTCATCCTCCAGAACCTCCCCGTTCCCGACATCCCCGCCTATGCACGCGCCTCTCGCGCTCTCGCGCGCCTAGCCGCCTCCGATTCAGTATGGGACCGGCGGTGGGCTGCGCTGGATGTCGAAAAGTACGCCTTTGGCCCCGTGCTTGACGACCTAGCCGCGAGAGCCAGCAAGGCCGCGACGGACGTCCCGCCAACCCTCGATGTCGCCGACGACGATTTTGGCGATTTCACCTCGAGCACAAACGCCACAGGTGCAGCCGCCGCCCCACCGCAGGACCTCTTCTCCGTCGCGGAGCTAGGAGACTTCGTCGGCGCCGGCACGAGCACCGCCGTCTCCAGCCTCCCGCCTCCCTCCCCACGCGCCCAGTACATCCGCACGCACACCCTCCTCAAGCCACTCCTCCCCGCCCTCCAAGCCCCCGCGCACCTCATCCTCTCGCAGCTCTTCCCCGCCCCCGCCCCGCCCGCCCCGCAGCAATCCAAGCTCCTGCACCTCCTCGCGCTCTTCCTCTCCCCGCCCGTCCGCGCGCTCCACGACGCCAAGCGCGACGCGGCCCGCGCCGCCCTCCGCGCCGCCGCGGACCGCTTCGACGCGATGCTGCTCGGCGTGTTCGAGGCGGCCGACGGGCGCGGCGACGAGGACGCTATGCGCGCCGCCGCCGCCGCCAGCTGGGAGGTCTGGGAGCCCATGGCCGGCGCCGCGCGGCGCGCGGGCGGGCTCGCCAGTCTCGGCGCGGATTGGGAGATGGGCCGCGTGTGGGCCGAGAAGCGCGAGATCTTCTATACCACTGGCGCGTACAAGCCGCTCGACAACTTTACGTGCGTGTTTTTTTCTTTCTCGTTGCTGGGTGTGCTTAGCGCGCGTAGGGCGGCGGATCGTCTGGATTTTGAGCCGATGGATGCGTTTATGGGGTTCGTGCTGGGCGCGATACGGGAGCATGGGGCGCGCGCTGTGCGTGTCTTTCCGCCTGAAGCTGCCGTGTTGCTGTCCTTCGCAGAGCGGCTCGCAAACGAAGTGGTGTGTTTATCTTTTCGGGCATTTTTGGTCTGCTTCGCTCATGTGGATGGTAGGTCGGTGAATACATCACGCCGCTCCTCACACATGCACGCTCCCTCGCGAACGGTGTGCTCTTCCTCACAGCAACCGCCGCGTGCTTCAGGGAAGCCTGGCGCATGGTCGACTGCATCGTGGACACGTCCAGTGCACGCGGCGGCCCGCCCACCGTGGAACGCATCCAAGCCGAAGACGTCGTGTAAGTCCTCCTCTCCCCATCCCAACGCGTCTAACAACGCGCAGCTACCGCATGTTCGAGCCGAACATGGACGAGTACCTCGACGAGGAGGTCGAAGCCGTCAAACACACCTTCGAGCACATCTGCCGCGAGTGGGAGGCCCAGGTCCGTCGCCCCCACCCCCAATGCCCATACCTCGCACGCTGATCCCGCACAGCACGACACGGTGCTCCCCGCCGCGGCGCAGCCGTCCTTCCTCGCGGCCGCGAGCCCCGCGCACCTCAAGCGCTCCGTGCTGACGTCCTTCACCGATATTCTGCTCCTGCCCGTCACGCTCGTCCCGCGCGTGGGCGAGACGGTCGCTGCGGGCGCGGGCGCGGCTGTGCAGGGCATCGCGATGCTCGATCCGCGGCGCTGGGCGGGCGGCGGCGGCGCGGGATATCGGCAGGGCGCGGGCGCGGGCGCGGAGGGCGTGCTCTGGGAGGATGAAGAGAAGGACGCGGACGAGGAAGCCGTGCGCCGGCGCGACAGCGTCAACACGAGCTCCAAAGCCTCGACGCGCGAGCGCCTCTCGGTGTCAACCCCCTCGCTCGCGCCGTCGCCGCAGCCGGGGCAGCGACGCATCCGGGGCACATATGATAATTTGCAGCTGCTGCTCTCGCTCGACACGACGCTCGAGCTGATCCACGCCGCGCGCGAGAGCCTGAAGCGCGTGGAGACGTTCGTGGGGTACCCCGGCGCGTACGGGCACCGCGTGCGCGAGACGATGGAGGAGCTCGCGGGCGAGATGATGAAGGTCCTCGGCGAGCGGCACGTCCGCGGCGGGTTCGAGCTGTGCGTCCCCCTTCCTTTTCCCCTTCCCATTTTCGTGTGTGCCGGTGCGGGGCTGACGCGGGTGCGTGCAGGGCGATCGGGCAGATGCGGGGGTACACGCCGCCGGCGATGGTCGAGGGCTACGCGGGCGGCGCGGAGGAGAAGGCGGCTGCCGCGGCGGAGGCGCTCGCGTCGACGTCGACGAGCGTCGCGCCGCTTGTGCAGTTCTTCGAGCTTGTGCATATTGGGGATATGATACAGAGCATCGTGCAGGTGTACTTCGACAAGGAGCTGGTGCGTGCTCTCCTGCCCTGCGGATGCAGGGGCCGGCTGATAGGAAGTGGCGCAGGCGCCGCATGTGGATGTGGATGACTTTTTGAATTCGGTGGTGAGGGAGAAGAAGCGGTTCGAGAATGTGTTGGATGATTCGGTCGCGAAGGGGCTTAATGCTGGGATTGAGGTGCTCATGAACCAGGTGCGTCCGGCGTGTGCTTTTGGTTTGGTTTGGGGTGGCTAAGGCCTGGGCGAGGTGGACCATATCATCACGACGCTCACGCCGCCGCGGACGTATTACCCGCCTGAAGACGCGCCGCTCGAGCTGGGCCCGACCAACGGCTGTCTCGAGGCGATCCGATGTCTGCAGGAGCACATCAAGCTGCTCAAAGGGAACGTCAATCGCGAAGTGCTGGAGGTCTTCGAGGGCGAAGTGGGCGAGCGGCTGATTGCGTGCGTCGCGCCGCTTGACAGTTACCGTCTGACACTGAATCTCACATTCGCAGGATCCTGCACAAGCACATCAAGCGGCAGATTATCTCGCTCAACGGCGGGTTCCAGATCATCGCGGACCTGAACGAGTACTCCGCGTTTATACAGACGCTCAAGGTCACATCCCCCTGCCTCTCATTTTCTCAGCTCCTGAAATGTAGTGTGCTTAGATCCCCTCGCTGACGACAGGCTTCGCGCATCTGAAGATGCTCGGCTCCGTCTACATCGTCGAGGACGCGAAAGACCTCGCGCAGATCGTGCGCGACGTGACGCGCTACGGCGGGTCCTACAAGCCGGAGGTATGTACGGGGCCGCAGCGCCTTTTCGTGTCGAGACTGACGCCGTTGCTGGGGCAGGATTTGTACGAGTTTGTGCAGCGGCGGAGCGACTGGAAGAAGATCGAGAAGGTGGTCGACAAGACGATGTATAATTTAAATTTGAAGGAAGATTGCGTTGTTTGTTGAACAAACGTTGGATGTGCCTGGCATGGGCTTTGGAGTTTTGAATGCTTGTGAGCCCGTTTCATTCGTGCGGAGGTGTGCGTGTGTCCTGCTAGCACGCCAGTATGTCTGCCCATACGTGACGCGCTTGTCTGCTCATCTGTATACCCGATCAGGTATGCCGACTGCTGAAACGCTGACTAGCGCGTGCGCGTGGCTACGCGCACGAAAATGCAAACCGCGATCTAGTGGCCGCGTCTGCTCACCTCTGTTAGGCTCCTGGATTGCCTTTCGGGACACGATGATGCGTGCATGCGTCGACGGAGGCACGCAAACTAGATGAAGGCGGGTAAATGGGCGTTTGGGCCAGCGCCTGTAAACCCTCGAAAGAAACGGCGCGGTGGACACCGCATGGAGGTGAGCATTGTGGCGCACGGGACTGTCTGGTCCATTATGGGATGGTCGGGCTGTCCCTGGTTGCTGCGACAGGGCGTGCTGCTGTTGTCAAAGCCGGCGGCTCTGACGGCGCCCCGATTGCCAGCGCGGTCGATCGGCCGGATGCTCTGGTTCAGCGATCTTGATCCTCACCTTGTCAAGTCCTGTGTCACTGTCAGGTCTATAGGGTCAAGTTGGCCTGCGGAATACCCAGGTATATATCGAACAGCCACATGAAGGAATTTATCAGGCTCGGCGCGGGATCGACGTTACAGGTCAGTAGATCGTTTGTAATTTCAGACGCTGTCCATGCTGATCGATGCGGCGCTTGAAAAAACCGTTCCATAGCCCTCATAGTTTTTCCGAATTAAAATCTAAAAGGCCGACGGACCTTCTGCACCAGCGCTCCATCTGCGTCTGGGTGCAATCTGGACATGCATCGGGCCATAATCCAAAACTGACGCTAGGTCTCGAGAGAAAAGGACACGTTCCGACCTGATCGATCCAGAGAACATACATGATTTTTTTTCCAGGTCACCGATGACTGGGGCTTGAGCTTTCCGCCCGTGACAAATTTTGAGTTGCGGGCACTTGCATGGGACTTGTCAAAGAATCCTTACATTACGACACATACTCTGGATAGTAGTCAATCTGACATCGTGGATCATGGCCCGGGAATGACCTTGTGAGTAGCCCGGCGGTGTCTTCGAACTGTTCCACGGGCCGCTGACCACGGACGATTGCTAGGATTTCCTGAACCTATCGTGCCCCCTGTCATGCATGTCACCTCGAGCGGGCTCCTTCGACCTTGTGGCGAACAGCAAGCGTACTGACGTGTCGGTTTAGACGCCGATTGTACATCGGTGCGTGGATCGTGCAGGGCCGGCTACGGAAGATCTGCGCGGTAAGAACCCAGCCTCGAGTGGCGGATTTGCATTCATGCTTTGACTGCACCTCCCCGATGCAGGGAACGCACCTTTTGTGTCGCCGGCACGTTTGTTCCTAGAGCTGAGCATCGCGCACTTGCGCGTGGTCCCATCGCGCCTGCATTGGGTGCTACGCAACGCTGACATGTACCCACGGGAGTATCATCAGCGCTAGCTCGAGAGCTTCGTTCAAGGCGGTGATGATGCATGCGCCTCGACCTGCGTAAGGAATGCGGGCTGCTCAAGTTTGCCAGGGACGCAATCATTTCCCCACCGGCAAATTATTTGGTGGGCTGGCGGCCTCTTGAAAGAAGGCCGTGTTCAGTTCTGGTTCTTGTTGATGCTGGTAGATGCGCGTTTACTTTCTTCGGGCTTCGCAGACGCTTGTCGTGGACACGGTGATATGAATCTGCGATCGTGGTGAGAACAGAGTGATGCCATCTACATTGTTATTTGAGACCTTACGCCCGGGCCCCCGTCAGCAGGCTGATGAAGGCGTTTCCCATTGCGGGTGCCTAGTTTCGAGGCAGCGAACGATCTCCGTTGGAAGGTACATAATTTATTGTATTGGACTGAGTCAGTTCTATGGAAGCGCCTCCTCCTGTATTATTGTCACAGTTCAGTCTTGCGGCGGCTGTCCCAGCATATGCTCATTTTATCAATGTTTCTCCCTCTTTCTGATCTTATGCCGATAAATTAGTATTTAGTATTGAAAGCGCCTTCATTTTGGGCATCTCGGGCCTTTAAAATTCACATCGAGGTGGACTGAATGGCGTTCCTGAGCGCTAAGCGTCGATGCGCGGTCGCCTCGTTCACAGCGTCATTCATGTTTTGCTTCTGACACGGCAGACGCCAGCCGCCATATGATCTCCCGTCATTTCGCCATGCCAGACTAGGTACAACGAGGCGCGGTGCAGGACTTGGCCCGAGGGGTCGATTCGGGGAAGATGTCTTATCGGCCCCGTGGAACATTCGCAAATCCTGTCTCGCCTTTTGTAGGCAGCTTCGTTACCGAGGGGAAGCCGTGACTGCCCGTCCAGGCAAATCTGCTCCCAGCGTCTGGTGTTCGGTAACGAGGACATGTCGACCCTGGGACACGTTTCCCATCCGATGATGACTATCGACAGGCGGGCGTCATCGACGCAAATCCTTGTTTGCTCCTTTTGTTCGCGCAGAACGGATCTGCGTCTTCTTTTGTCTTTTGCAGGGGATCCTTCCACCGTGCGTCCTCGTGGGGCGGACAGCAGCGTCCGCCGGCCTCGCATCCCTTCCTTACGGAAACCACGCGCCGACGCACATCGACGGCCTGCAAACCTAACACGGCCTTCGGACGATAAGCTGAGCCGAGGATACCTCATTCGGTCCATGCCTCTTTCCGCTTTCCATTGATGCGATCGCCGCTGTATTCGCACCCGATTCCTGTCACCCAGCTGAAGGCCCTCGGCAAAGTCAGATCTACGTACGCATTCTCAGTAAGTCCTTCTATGGCTTGGCCGCCTCGTGCCTCCTTCTTCTTATATGGGAGTACGCCACACTGCTCTGAACTTTCTGTCATCAAACGCCATCTGGGCGCACCGTATATATAGACCGCTCTTTCGAATCCGTCTTCCCCTTCGATCCTCATCCCCATCATGAGTCCCTCGTCGCAGCAGACAACCCTGCCAGGCATCCAAGATTTGTTTCCCGGTAAGTCCCTCGATGTCACTCGGGATCGTCGCCTGATAAACATGCTCTAGATCATCTGTATTATGATCAGGTCAACGGGCATGGTTTCCGAAGGCTATCGGCGCCATCCAGCCCTCCACCGCGCGTTCTGGGCAGAGATCATCGCACACTCTTCGTAGGCCGTCCGTGCGTTCCTGCCCTTTGTTTGGGACTAAAATGTCGCCGTCGTATAGAGCGAAGGCCAGAATGGCCGTGGTACCCAAGGGCGCGATTTGCCGCTCCCAGCACTGGCGCAAGAGACGCATCTGGGCAGCAGGAAAGCCAGCGATGCAGGTCGCCGCGACCGCGCGTCATCGTATCATGATCCGCAGCACGGTGCTGGTAATAGGCCTCGCCACGCCCACGTGTCGCCGCGCCAGGAAAGTCCGCCAAATCCGCCTTCCTATTCCTTCGACGTGCTTCGCCCCGACCCGTCGAGGACATCCCTCGAGCCCGTCGCGGCACGCAGGCACACTGTCCCGCGCGCTCCGTCCGCGGGGGCATTCCGCGTTGACCTGTCTGCGTCTGTGGAGAGGATGCGAACAGCGGCGCCGAACAGCCATGAGAGCTCGCCCGATCGATCCGAAGCGAGCGACGACGACAACAATCACACCGCCTCGTCGGCCTACTCTGCGTCGCAGATGTCGTCCCCAGTGACCATCCCCGACGGCGAGTCCCCGCCGCCAGACACGCCGTTCGAGAACGGCAGGCGCCACATGTGCCCGCACTGCTCGAAGCGGTTCAACCGCCCGAGCAGCCTCGGCATCCACGTGAACACGCACACAGGCGCAAAACGTGAGTCTGGTCTTATGCGCATGCACGCCAGGCTTGCTCACGCGCGGCGCGATTGGCGGGGCCAGCGTTCAAGTGTCCGTACCCCGGCTGCGGCCGGACGTTCAACGTCAACTCAAACATGCGCCGGCACTACCGCAACCACCCGCAGTCGCCGGCGGCGGAGGACGGGTCGGGCTGGTCGTCTGCCTCGCCGCTGCCTGGCCCGGTCCTGCAGATCATCGGGTATGCCACGCCTGCGACGGCTGCTGCTGCCAATGGCACATCCTCGGACGAGGATGACAGCTCGCCTATGGAGATCGACGTGCCGGGAAGGCGTGGCAGGACGCTGTCCTGGGAGCCGTATACGCCGGATTGGTACGAGCAGAAGTACAAGGAGGAGGGGTACATGAGTGGGCGCAGAGGGTCGTAGCTTGCTGTGCTGCCGCTGGGTCAAATTTTTGTCTGAATATTTGGGTGTTGCTTTTAAATTTATAGACCTCTCGTCTCTGCCTCTTGTCTGTCGACACGACTCTCATGTTGTATTCTACTGCCCTCGTATGTCCCCTCTCCGCCACCTTGGACGCTGTGTACTTATTTACTGCCTGTTTGTAATGATATGTTCTCATCGTCTTCATCAGTGCTGTGGAGCCTCAGCACAATCATGATCGCCCTGGGTAGTAATATGACAGCCCAGAACATTTTAATTCCCTGACTGATCCCACCAAATGTAAGATACTACTGTAACGTCAGTGCGATTTGTGGAGGAGGATCGCAGTAAGGCCATCCTCCGAGTCGGCTAGGCTCATCATTATTGTTACATAACACTGTGCGTAAGAATGATACTCCGCGATGCCCATTTATTCTGGAGGAGCTTGATTTTATTCAAGTTTCGCAGATCGTCGCGCTGCGGCGCTCTTCCGCTGTTCACTCTCGAGGACCATCATGTCGACGTCTCTTCTCGCGATGTTCTCATGGTCGCGATGCGATCTTCGTCTTGATCCTCAAGCACAGAGCCCGATGGCTCCCAGGATACGCCATGGGCGCGAATTTGACTGGCGCTGAGCCGATGGGGCGCAACAAGCGATGCCATTTCGAGGCGGGGGCACCCATCACGCACATGGGGCTCCTCCTGAATTCCGTATCGGACGCCGGTCACAGGGCCAGATGACACTGGCTCCGCCCGAACGAGGGTCCTGAGAACGCCCTGCGTGTGTGCGGAGCTCACGTCGGAAGATGGTCCACTGATAAGAAGCCCATCCTCCCCGGAGATACATACCAGAGATGGTGCGAGCGCGCGGGCACGTCAGGCTCCTCCTCGAAATAGCGGGTCCGCTGGCGTGCATCACCTCCTATTCGTATTTCGGCCTTGTGATAGTCTGCCGGAGCCTCCTGGGTCGGCAATCGTTGTACTCTTGTAAAGTGATTCTGCACTAGATTCGTGCTCGCTTCCTGGGGCCACCAGGCTCAGAACTAGGCAAAGTGACAGCGCAATTCTTGATAGGCCTTGGTTTGCCGACAGTTCGCGGGAGCTCGAGGGCTCGTGAGATGTGTGGATGGATGGGCATGGATGGGCCCGCGCATTTTGGAATGTAATGTGGGTAATGACGCATGTGCTGAGTGTACCATCAGCCGCAGTGCCCGCCGCCCGCGGCTGACCGCTGTCCAAAACGAGTCCAGAGATTCCTATCGACGCCACGGCGCGTTTTTGTCCCCGACTCCTCACTGACATGTCTGACTCAACAACCATCACAGCAACTGTATGTTTCTTGACCAACCATTAAGTCGCGGTGGTCATGTCTTTACTAACACCGTTTTGGTCTAGGTAGCACCAGACGCCCCGGACACAGATGAAAATGTGGACGTGCTTGCGGCCCACGACATCCGCGTCCTTGGTCAAAGCATAACCGTCACCGGCATCGTGTTCTCCATCATCCTCGCGCTAGCCTTCATTCTCGCAATCGCCTTTCCGCTATGGCTGCATGTGCGCAATCGCAGGCGCCGAGCCCGCAAGAACCTCGAGAAGAGCGTGGATCTGCCGCCCACGCCTGACCACAGTGCCTTCCCGCACCCCTCCCTCAAGAGCTCCAAATCACAGCAGAAGCAGCCAGAATGGTCAGAATCGCCGGTCGCGAATACACGCAGGCGTTGTCGATGCCATAGCTGCCGAAGAGCGCGCGCCTCAGCACCGGGCAAGCCCCACCCGGAAGGTCCGGGCAACCGCCCACTATCGCCAATCCTGGAGAGCCAGGACAGCTACGCCTCGGTCGCGCTACCGCCCGTCGCCTCAAGCGGAGTCCTTTCCTTTCGCTTCTCCGATAACAACGCAGCGCCGGCGCCTTGTGCTCCCGCACACTGTGACGGCATTCCCGCAGAACGGCGCTTGTTGGGATCCCCGCGGGCTTCTTATGAAAATCCTGTTCGTGAACTTTCGCGTCACGCGCAGCAAGGTTCAGAGTCTGTGCGCACCGTCGATCCGCCCTTCCCGTGGTGCCCAGGGCCCTTCGCTCCCCTCTACCCGCTTCCCATCAGTAGCACCTCACCGAGGTCTCCAATGTCTGATGGACTCTCGATGCCGACATTCTTCTTGGACTCTCCACAGACACCCAACAGCCTGAGTTTCCACCGCTTGTCTCTCGTGTTCTCTTTTGGGTCGCCGGAATCGGATCGGGCGGGGCTCCTCTCTGGTCGCGACGATGCATGGCTTCCGGATGAGGCATGGCTATATGAATGTGATAGTTCGATGCAGACGGACAGCTCTTCGTCTAGCGGCTCTATCGGACTTGGATTCACTGGTGCTAGCGAACAGTTGGAGTCATCGTTTGTAACAAGTGGAGGCTATTGGGCCGGCGACATTGCTTGATCTGCTGTGAACGATCTTGACTCTGTGATTGATTTCAAGGTGTCCTCCCGTGCATCTATATTGTGTCCCACATATGTCCTGCCATGTTTCATATCGCTGAACTACGCACCTACAGAGCTACCGCGTGCTTGTAGAGTACGACTTGATGCCTATGTATTAGTCAACACTCAATCGCAGCTGAGACCACTTCACCAATTCTGAGCATCGCATTCTCGCCACGGTCCAGTAATAATCAACACCAGAGGTTGATCTCCGACTAAAAACACCACCAAGCGGACTCTCGCTACGAAGCAGACAGCGATTCACCGTCAGACGAGTCGCCGCCCCCACCCCCACCATCGCCGCCTCGCCCATCCCGGAGCCCCGCGCCTTGGTACACCTTCGATTTCGCTTTCGCCGGCGTCCCTGCAACAAGAACCACAGGTCCGCCCGCCCGGACACGGGCCTTCCGCGGGGTCCCGGCGACCAGAACCGTGCCCGCCGCCTTCGTCTTCCCGCGCGGCGCAGCGAACGTCCGCTCGGCGCGGCGCGGCTTGTCCTTGAACACCTTCGACATGCTCACCTCGCGCTGCAGCACGCGCTTGCGGCTCGTGTTGCGCTGCAGCTGCTCCGCGTCCTGGCTGAGCGAGACGGAGAGGGAGCGCGAGCGGGATCGGGAGCCGGATGCCCGCTGTGTCGAGTCGTCGGCGGGATCGCGTGCGCGCGAGGCGGGGCGCGAGGTTTTGGGCGGGGGGTTGTCGGGCTGCTCGTCGTCGTCTTCGGACCATTGTGGGATGCGGAAGAGCTTCACGCGCAGGAGGCGGTAGAGATGTGGCAGTTTGGTCGCGAAACTGTAGATGTGTTAATTCGTAGCTGGTGCATGGGGCATGAGGGCTGCTTACAGCGGCTGCACGATGTCCTCGCAGAACTCCTGCGTCCAGTCGCGCAGTTCTCTGCCGACGGCCGCCTGCTGCTGCGTCCCTTCCGCATCGAATGCGTCCTGCTCGGCGTCGGTCGCGGGAAGCGCCATCTGCCAGAGCACGAGGCGGTCCATGAGGCTCTCGAGGCGGTCTTCGAGGATGTGCTCTGGTGTCGTCTCTTCCGTATCGGAGGACGACGTGTGCTGCAGTCGTCGTCGCTTCCGTGGTGGGGCGGGAATAGGGCGGTCCGTGGGCGGAGGGCAGGGTCCCGGGAGTGTTAGGCGGAGGAGGTGGACGAGGATCTGGATCTGTACTCTACGAATCCTATTAGCCACTTTCCAAGTAATAGGCAGTGGAAAGGATTCGTACTCGCGTTTCTCCATATGCTGGAGCCATGTCCTACTCGCGTCCTCGTCACTGTCATCCACAGACTCCGACTCTGCCTGGTGATCAAAGGCGAAGAGCATCATCTGGTCCTCTAGTTCGCTTGGAACTTGCTGAGCGAGAACTTTGGGAACTTGTTCTTGGTACTTGTAGGAGCACCAGCGACTCGTGAGCGAGATCGAGTCTAGAGGTGGGTGCAGGGCAGCGGCGTCGTCGCTGTCGACGAGCGACAGTAGCATGCGCGTCAGATGGCGCAAAGGAAATAGGACCTGATTAGGATGAACAGTTCGTCAGAATCGTGCTCTGCATTGTACGTGCTTCTAACTCACCTCGGGCAGATAAAGAAATTGAAGATAAATGAGGCGAACCCGTTCGTCAAGACTGGCAGATGGCTGGCTGGGATGGAATATGGTGCTCGAAACTGATATGGTCCTCTCCTGGTTCTCCGTCCATTTGATAGGGCCTGCGGATGCGAGCTTGTAGTGCATGGTACACTGGTGCTATCGAGTTGAACTTGAGGTGAAGCTGAAGCAAAGAACGGGGACGGACGTGACGCGTCTGTTGCGCGTCCACGTGGTGTGACGTCACGCGTTTCCCTTCAGTTTGGCCGCAACGGTTTCTTTCGATTTTCCTCCCATGCTTGGGCATAACATATTCTCGAATTTTAGATCGGATAGAGTCTCTGTGCAACATATCAGAGTGACTTATTTCATTGTCACTATTCATTCACTGCGAGTCGGTACGTCGTCACCATTGAATTTTTGAACCGCTATTCCCGAGTCTCAGAATGCCCGGGATCTTATAACCTACATAGGGCTATTAGCCCACTGTGCTGGCGGTCAGACGTTCCCTTAGTTTTTCACGTTCGGGTCTCTCTTCTCTCCCATATATCAGCATGTTCCGCCCTCGGTGTTCGAAAATCCCCTCCCTACGACTCCTTGCAGCTGGAGTCTCCTCGTCTCTGCGTCGTCCTCGCTGCCCACTCTCTTCACTCAACCCCTCTTTCACGAGGAACCCCATCACCACCACGACCAGTCGACTACCTTCTCGTCGACTCTCCAATATGCTAGACCCGAAGTCTCTCATGAAGGATCTAGAGAGCGAACTCTTCAACTACACTACCGGGCGTTTCCTGTAAGTCTCCTACATCTTGTCTCGTCTTCGTCTAACCCGTAATGTGACATACCCAGTGCCAACGACGCCCTTCGCCGCCGGGAACGCAGGCGCGTCTTCGACGTCCCCGGGCTCTTTAGCATCATTGCTAAGGCACTACACTGCAAGACTGAAGAGATCGTCGGCTTTCGCAAGCTCGCAGAGGGTGGCTTCAACCGTATCTTTCTCGTCACCTTAGACACCGGCTTCCAGCTCGTCGCGCGCATCCCGTATCCCATCCTGATTCCCAAGGCGCACGCTCTCGCCAGTGAAGTCGCTACTATGGACTTCCTTCGTTCCAAAGGGCTCCCCATTCCCAAGGTCTACGCGTATTCCTTTACGTCAAAGAACGAGGCCGAGACGGAATACATTCTCGTGGAGTACGTTGAAGGCACCGACTTGAGCCAGATATGGTTCGACCTCAAGGCAGATGAAATCAACTCGCTTATGGACCAGCTCGCGAAGGTCGAGTCTACTATGATGTCCATCTCTTTTCCCGCTGGCGGGAGCATCTACTACGCCAGAGATCTGAAGGAGCTGTCTGGGAACGAGGGCATTCCGCTCGAGGAGGGGAACGAGGGCATCCCACTCGACGAGCAAATCGAGAGCATCTCGCTCGAGAAGGAGCGATTCTGTATAGGCCCTGACGTATCGGTACCGCTGTGGTATGGACGAAGGGAACAACTGGACGTATTCCGAGGACCATGTACGTCGCACTTCTCCTATCTCTTCTGCCTCTTCTCAACCAATCGATGACCATAGATGAAGACGCCAAATCGGTGCTGGTCACGGGAGCCAAGAAAGAGCTCGCCTACCTCGACCAGTTTGGCTCACCGAGGGTACCTCACCAACACTTCCGAAGGGAGTACTATAAGTACGAGAAGCAGCCACCGTCGGACCACGCCAAGAACCTTCGTCGCTATCTCCGTCTCGCACCGTTCCTCGTGCCAGACGACGACTCCCTCAGCGCTTTCTGCATCCGCCACCCCGACGTCACCGACAATAATCTCAAGGTTTCGACAGATTCCAGTGGCTTGCAGATCCTTAGCATGTTGGACTGGCAGTACGCTGTTGTCCTACCCCTCTTTCTCCACGCTGGTATGCCCGACGTCATCCAGAACGAAGAGGACGCGGTCTCTCGAAGCATGATCAAGCCTAAGCTACCGGACGACTTCGACAAGCTGTCGGAAGAAAAGCAAGAGTGGGAGATGGAGCTCCTCCGTCGTCGTCTTGTTCACTATCGTTACAACCTGAGCACAGCGGTGTACAACAGGATCCACCACAAGGGTCTGGTCTATCCGTTGAATACTTTCCGTCGCCGCATCTTCAATCATGCGATTGCTGTGTGGGAGGGTGAGACGATCAAGTTGCTGTATGCGCTGATAGATATGGTGTCTGGCTGGCCGAGTTTTGCGAAGGACGGCATGCCGTGTCCGGTCGTGTTCACGGAGGACGAGATCGCTGCGGCGGAGAAGCTGTATCAGGCACTGGCGCAAGCAGAAATGGGTGAGAAGACGCTGAGGGACTATGTCGGCTACGGAGCTGAGACCTGGGTGCCCGTCGCTCACTACGAGGAAGCCAAGGCATTCGGTCAGGAGATAAAGCGGAGGACATTGGAGGCATGTGCGGAGGACGAAGAGACGACGGAGGAGGTGTACGCTGTGATCGAGGCGAACTGGCCCTTGGACGATATGGACGAAAAGGAGTTAGAGGAGTACAAATAAGGAATCGACCTGTATACCCGCTCTGCCATGTTCTTATCTATCTGCTGTTTAATTCATCACCACTCAGGCTCTTTCACAACGGAAACTTCTTTCCGACGAGGGACACGTCGTCGACGTCGTTCTTTAGCTCGCTAATATCGCGAATGTTCAAGTGAGTCGCACTTGTCCACTTTTCAATGAGCTATACTCGTTTGTTTCCCTTCGAAGACGGAGCTTATATCTCGACTCTATCCGACCATTCGTTTCAGTGGATAGAGGGTATATCGTGGTATGGGACTCGACTCCAACTTCAAGGAAACCCAACAGAAAATACCGTCGTTCCTCATACGTATACGTAATGCTGACATCTCGTGATTAAAATTATATTTTAATCTGGGCTAATGGATCCGCATGCTCCGGATTGCTCGAGTCTTTTTTCTCCTTCGCTCTCCGCGAGCAGCTCCGTTGCGAGCGTGTCTCCGTGTGCGCCCGCGCCGCGTCGAGCCTACCACCGGTACGTCTTTTGCGTCCGCGCGTCCGTGCGCGAGTCCGTGCGCGAGTTCCCTTCGCATTTGCCCCCGCAGGTCCGTGCGCGAGCCTCGCATTTTGCCTCCGCGTTTCTTGTCGCCCTATAAAAGAGCAGCCGCGGTCAGTCAGCTCTTCTGCTCGCAACCGTCACTCACCTCCAGTGCACGTTTTTTTGAGTATTATTTGAAATCCTTGATTTCCGTCGAGTTCAATAACTCTCCAATGTCAAGCAATGCCTTCTCTGGCGAAGCAAGAAGACCCATCATTTATGGGCCACCAACCCAGGATGGCCAAGTTGCCGAGTCCTTACCAGCCGTGCCAGTCCCCGCATTCGACTTACCAATCTTCGATGCGGATACTGTCAAGTCATGCACTAACGCCATCGATAACTTCCGCACCGGAAACGTCAATCGCGTCGAGGCAATTTACGAAATTCTCGACGCGCTCAAATCAGTCGCAAATGCCCCGAAAGCAACTGTCCTCCAAGCGTGCCAAACATATATCGGCATGCTCGATAGCTGGGAAAGATCACAGACCGCCGCCCACGAGCGTGGTATCGAAACAAGTGGCGATGCGGCCGGAGCTGCCAGCGGAAGTGGTGCAGGAGGCCAGACACCAACTCAAGCAACCCAGGTTGAGTCGCCGTCGCCGGAGCGCGATGCTCGCCCGTTTCTCGGAACAAAGCGCCGCCGCGCACCGTCGGTCGACGACAGTGACGACGACGACGAGCGCATCACACGCAAGAGGCCGCTCGACCTCACCGAACTACCCTGGTTTGATGAAGCAGATGACCAGGCCACTCTCCTCTCGGAGCCGCTTGAGCGCACGCGGCGGCACATCCTGCTCTTCGCCGATGAACCTCGAAGATGGAAAACTTTCTTCACCAACCAGCGCAATTGCCCGCAATTCCCAGACTCGGAATGGACAAACGTCATCGCCGGCAAGTCCGTCAATCTCGATACCGTTTTCGCCTCCGTTTTCAGCGTCGCAGTCGAGACAAAGCACAAAGAGAAAATCGGGCGAGTCTCTATCGCCTACGATGAAGTTACTCCATCCAAAGCGGTCAAAACACACGGCGATTGGCTCGCCGCTTGGGAGCGCACCTCCGAAGCAATTACCTTCGTGTTCAGGCATCGCGCCTCTGAGCTCGATGCGTATCGAAGCCATATCTCCCAGCTCTTCACCGTTCTCGGACCGTCCATGCCCGAGCCTGTCATTAGCTACGACAAAGGCGTCCGTCAGCGCGTCTCCTCCAGGCGCGATTTACTCCTCACGGATGTCATTTCATTCCTCGACCTTCAAACCCACTACATTACAATCGGCGCACGAGCCAGCACCAGCTCGTCACAATCCAGTGGATCTCGCACGTCTGGCAAACCACGAAAGCGCGACGCGTGCCGCCGTTGGAACGATGGGAAGTGCCCCAACACAAACAAAGAGTGCAACTACGCTCACTGCTGCGCTAAATGCATGTCGCCCGGTCACACCGCCGGAACTTGCACCGGACACGCATAAATTCGATCTACACGATCCGCGGCATCGTCGCCGAATGATCTGGGCACTCGACGACACACTTTCATTTACACCAGCCGCGGACTGGTCCATTACAGCGCCCCCTCTACCATCTCCACCTGACAATGAAGTCCACGACCGTGTCGCCCAGCGACTTTTTTTAGAACACAATGATTTGTTCGCTGTGACTTGTCGCATACGACGAAGAACATTCGAAGACTATCTACTCCTGCATCCCAACCCTTTTTTCGCCAACTCAGTTTGTCGTGGTCTGCGCGATGGCTTTTGGCCATCGGCAATCACGGGCCGACCTGGCTATCCTCAGACTTGGGATAATTCTTGCCGCAAGCTCGCTTCTGATTCACATCGCCAATTTGTGCGTGAACAATGTCAAAAAGAAATCGATGTCGGACGCTTTTCAGCGGCCTGGGAAGCCGACGAGCTGTATCCCGGAATGTACAGCATGCCCATCGGCGTCGTACCCAAACCGAATTCTGACAAGCTTCGACTTGTTACCGACCATAGCGCAGGAAAATACTCTCTCAACTCTATGATCCCCAAGCCGAGTCACGACGAGAAAGTTCAGCTCGACAACGTCCAGGATTTGGGTCGCATACTCCTCCGCGTTCGTACTCTGCACCCACACCGCAAACTTGTTCTTTTCAAATCCGATGTCGCTGAGGCCTATCGGCAGATGCCTATGCATCCCCTCTGGCAGCGCTATCAGATCGTCTCAATCGAGAATCGCCGCATGGTCGACCGGTGCAACGTCTTCGGAGGTTGTCGATCCGGGAATATTTGGTGTGCTTTTATGAGCCTCGTCCTTTGGATTGGGGTTTACATTTGGCACATCAACGACCTGCTGGCCTATTCTGACGATACATTCTCTTGGGATTTCCTTGAAAATGTCTCCTGGTACGCCCCATACGCGCGCTGGTTCCCCACCAAGCAAGCGCGCTTGCTCGAACTTTGGGACGAGCTCGGAATCCCTCATCAATTAGCCAAGCAGATTTGGGGCTCCCCGTTGGAGATCATTGGTTTCGAAGTCGACGCCAACTTGATGCACATCACGCTGTCAATGGACAAGCGTGCTGCTCTCGTTAGCGCGATTCGTGATTTCATATCAATCTCTTCTGCACGCCATCGGCGCACCTTACGGCAATTTCAAGCTCTCGCTGGATGGATCCAATGGTCCTTCAATGTTTTCCCATTGCTTCGACCAGGCCTTTCTCACATGTACGCGAAGATGCGAGGCAAAACCAATGGCAACGCTTCGGTTGAAGTCTCAGTTGGCCTCTGCAAAGAACTTGCGTGGTTGGCTGACCATATCGAACGTGCATCAGGAGTCTTTGTCCTCGATTCCCTCGCCTGGCGCTCATCTGACGCCGATCTCACGCTTTTCACTGATGCTTCATTCGAAGGCATGGCTTTTTGGTCACCTTCCCTTTCACAAGGCTTCCATTCCCGCCTGCCCGCAACTGCCGAAGTCATTTTTTACTGGGAAGCACTAGCCGTCGTCTCCGCCATCGACTGGGCCTCACGTCTCACGACCGGCCGCCCTCAACGACTCTTGATCTACTGCGATAATACCAACACCGTCGACATGTTCAACTCCCTTCATGCCCAACCACATTACAATACTCTGCTCCGCTATGCTGTTGATCGCCTTCTTGCCTCTGGTATCGATCTCCGTGTGGTCCACATCCCCGGCATCGACAACGGTGTTGCCGACGCACTCTCCCGTTTTCAAACATCCCGCGCGTCCGCTCTCCACACGAACCTGCACACCTCTCTTTTTCAACCCCCTCTGGATGCGATGGGGGCCACCCATTTATGAATCTCCCAGTGCGCTCGACCAGGCAACCCGTACGGGAACGCTGGTCACCAGAGCGCCTCATACGCGAGCGCGCTATCGCACTCGGGTATGCTCTTCGTAACTCCACCGTACTCGCTTACTCTTCTGCCCTCCAGTCTTACCTTTCCTTCTGCTCTACCCATGAACTTCCGGTCGACCCGACTGAAGACACCCTGTCTTTTTATGTCGTCTACACTGCCTCCCACATTCGCCCTTCCTCAGTCAGCAATTACCTTTCCGGCATCTGCAGTCAACTCGAACCTTTCTACCCTCACGTGCGTGACGCCCGGCGTTCCCAACTCGTCACCCGTACCTTACGCGGCTGCCGCAAAATTCATGCCTCCGAGCCTGCACGCAAACGACCCCTGCTCCGCTCCCAACTTGCCGCCGTCCTCACGTCCTATGCCCTTTCTCCTGATTTGGACGACCTCCTCTTCGCGTCTCTTCTCGCAACTGCTTTCCATGGCCTCCTACGTCTTGGCGAACTTGTATGGCCTGATCACCTTGCCTTACAAGACTGGCAACGTGTCACACCACGCAACACCGTTCATTTATTGCCGAACGGCTTCAAGTTCTCTTTACCCACCTCAAAAACTGATCATTCGTATCACGGCCACGAGATCATCATTGCTGGTTCTCATACAGCTTCCGATCCTGTGCGCCCTTTTCGCCGTTATCTCGCTGCACGCGATCGTGCTTTCCCCCTTTTACCGCATCTCTGGACACGTGCTTCCGGCGCTGTCCCCACGCGCTCCTGGTTCATGCGACGTTTGCGCACGCATTTCCCTGCGGACATTGGCGGGCACTCCCTCCGTGCCGGTGGTGCCACCGCACTCGCTGAGGACGGTATCCCCTTGGACTACATCCAACTTCTTGGCCGTTGGACGTCCGACACTTTCCAAATTTATATTCGTAAGAATCCCGTCATTCTCACGTCTCTTTTGTTCCACACCGCGCACCCCGCTCCCTAGCACCCCCAAACATCTTTTCGTTTCTCGGCCGATAATCCCTTTCCCCCATCCCTTTCCTTTTCCCCCTCTCCCTCCATCTCGTACCTCTTCCTACTTATTTCCCCTCTACCTTATCGCGCCCCTTTTACTTCCTCACTTAGCTATAGGGATCGGTTCATAGCAGCACGATAATGCCATTTTCTCATCTCGGGCCGCCCGTTTTCCGCACGTGCGCGGGGGCGGCCGCGAACTCCCTATTCTTTCGTGTGCAGCGAATTCGTCCGTTGTCTTACAAAAGCTCCGTCCGCACTTGCTTGCAGGAACGATTAGTCGTGATTAAAATTATATTTTAATCTGGGCTAATGGATCCGCATGCTCCGGATTGCTCGAGTCTTTTTTCTCCTTCGCTCTCCGCGAGCAGCTCCGTTGCGAGCGTGTCTCCGTGTGCGCCCGCGCCGCGTCGAGCCTACCACCGGTACGTCTTTTGCGTCCGCGCGTCCGTGCGCGAGTCCGTGCGCGAGTTCCCTTCGCATTTGCCCCCGCAGGTCCGTGCGCGAGCCTCGCATTTTGCCTCCGCGTTTCTTGTCGCCCTATAAAAGAGCAGCCGCGGTCAGTCAGCTCTTCTGCTCGCAACCGTCACTCACCTCCAGTGCACGTTTTTTTGAGTACCTCTCCCTCCCACCCGTTTTTTTCATTTTTTCATTTTTCTTTCCTACAAAATATCCACACTAGTATCATGTATTATCGTATGGGATCGGTTCATAGCAGCACGATAATGCCATTTTCTCATCTCGGGCCGCCCGTTTTCCGCACGTGCGCGGGGGCGGCCGCGAACTCCCTATTCTTTCGTGTGCAGCGAATTCGTCCGTTGTCTTACAAAAGCTCCGTCCGCACTTGCTTGCAGGAACGATTAGTAAAAGCTTTACTGTCCTTCGTGCACCGGGCCTTGTACGATTTCAGCACAGAAAGAACACAACGTTCTTTGTGCATCTGGAATATCATACCATAGATTTAAGGCTGCGAAAGGTCATCCAGTATACTGTACTATTACGGTCGTAGGCTCAGGTCACAGGTCACAAGGACCTGTGAGCCTCTTTTTTATGTGCTCAGAATTTTCTTTCAGAATTTTCGGATTTAAAAATCTGGTCACACCCAAAATCGATGAGCCTACGACCGTAATAGTACAGTAGTTTGCTTATCAAGTAGGTGTTACATAGCCTACAGGAGAGCCGGGCGCGAACCGGCGACGGAAAACTCCCTGAGGTCTGCTGATGAACTGCATGTTGCTCGCGTCGAGTCTGTTGCCGGTGTTTGCGATGAACTTGTCTCTTATGTCGCGATCGTAGTCTACCTCAGTGAGCCTGATGTCCGCTTTGGCGCGGTCGTGGCTGCTTCTGGTTAAGAACGCGAGAAACCACTCGTCGCGTTCCTCGAAGCCTATACAGCGTCAGTCAGTGTAACGATGATGACGCAGGAATCACGGACACACAATTTGGTATAGGCACGCAAGCTTCCTCCGGCTGGCAGATGTACCAGTTCGTCCAGGCGAGAAAGATGTCAACGACGTCTGGTGTTCCCTCCGGAGCATCAGGTTCATGACCAGCAGACTTGAGGAATTCGACCAGAGCTTTCTGATTGACGACAAATCCTCCAAGGACTCTGACCATGCCGCGCTGCACGCGAAAGTCAGAGCAACGATGTGCCACATCTACGCAGTATACGCACATGAAATTTTGTCAGGAGATACTGTACTAATTGGGAGTGTGGCTTCAACAGCTTTCGAGCTGCTATAAGTGTACAAACCAGGCCTGCGGGAGGACGGAGAGAAAATGATGTGAGCAGAAGGGTCAATGTCGATTCAGGAGTGTTGGTCCTGAGAATGTAATTACGTTTATCTAGGTCGTAGGCTGCTGCATGCGATGCGGACGTCTGAGGCCGAGTTAAAAAAGCATGCACATGATCCTAATTCGCAGTTGACATGGTAGATACTAGACATAACGGCAGCATAATGAAATCCAATCCAATCCAATGTTAATCGGTTTACTTCGTCGATGCTGCAGGGCCCGCGACGATCGGCGAGATTGCTCCAGTCACCTCCTTCTCCTCTGCCACTCCCGCCAATGAGGCATGGAACGAAACAGAACCCATCGGCTCTGAGTCCCCGGACGCCTGCTGCAACGATCGTACTCGCTTGCCACGACTGTTCGCGAACGACTCCATCATGTTGCTCCCCTCTTGAGAGCGCTTCTTCGCATTCCCTACCAGATTATCACGACCAGCGTCGTCCTCTGCCCAATCGGGCTCCTTGAGATGCTTGTCGAAGATAGCCATGAAGCCTTTAGAGTTGGACAAGAAGACCATAGAGGCGGCAAGTTCCTCTGTACTGAAGCCCCTGACATATTTGTCTGAATAGAGCAGCGTAAAGCTCGATCGAAGATTATAGATCAACTCTGCGAGGGGCATCTTGAAGTGTTCGAAAATTTGTCTCGATGGGAAGTCGCCTTCAAGGAAGAGCTTCCTCTTCTGCTTTCCGCCTATGATCGTCTGCAGTTCTTCGCTCCAATGGCCGGAGTCGAACACCGCACATAAATCTTCCTCCAATTGCGGTATCGAGTTACGGCAATATCGCAGAACGTGGTAGAGGAGGACATGGAAGAATGATTCTAGGTCATGGTGTAGTTCGTGTGGAGTGCTGGGTTGCATCAAAATCTGCGCAGCAATGAACTGCCACGTCCCCTGCAACAGGACATATGAGCATGCTATACGTATCTGAATCACTATCAATCACTTACGGTCCTCCAATCTCGGCGTGGCGACTTGAGGTCCACGGACTTGGACAGTTCCCAATCGATTAACAAGCCTTCATACCCGTCGCCTTTCTTGTTCTTCCTTACGAGAATGTTCCCGCCGCTGACGTCGCGGTGCAGAACACGTGCTTTGTCATAGGCTACCCAGTGGGCTGAAGAATGAAAATGACGATGAGCGACGTGACACGACAGCTGATAGAGATACTCACATTCAACGGCATGACGAACAGAAGTACAGATCTCAAGAGATGATTTCGAAGACTTCAGCGGGCGGCCTATGGTATCGAGCACGAGCCGGTAGTGAATGTACAGATTGACCCGCACTTTGCCGGTTACCCAAGGCTTCTGCTCAAATTCCTGAGTCCGCGTCTTCTGGTCACCGACATCTCCCGAACAGACCAGCCCCGCGATGTACGGCACCTTGTGCTCATGCAAGTCCCGATAAGTCACGCCTTCGGGCTTGATGTCAGGAGCATCGGCACGCCAAGTGTCCTTGAGATAGACCAAGACGCGTTTCTGTAGATCATAGGCAATATACCCAAATGTGCACCTTCCCGTGGGCGCATATGTATACCATCGCGGACTCGGGGCAACGAAATAGTGATCCTTTTGGGTCTTCTCATCGCGAACGTGGAACTTGTGCAGCGTGGTGAAGGGTAAGTCGATCTGCCCATTCATGTCGACCATGTACTCGCGCACATCCTTCGACTCGAGTAAAGTCCTTGCCAGGTCGGCTTCTTCCTTCTTTGGTACACAGACGGTAGGATCCCGGCCGCGTTGTTGAGGGGTCATGTGGTTGAATCTCCACAAGAACTCTGCGAGGTATTGACCATCGCTCCCGAGACTCAAGCGCCTGGTGACAATGGCGCCTGCTCGATCCCAGCGAATGAGGCGGTAATGCTTGGGGAACAGAAAGATCGAGAAAGCAAAAGACCGAAATTGAGCGGAGAACATAGCAGTGATGTATGAAATCATCTGGCCACGGTTTTCCTTCGGCAGAGCATCGTCGCGCTGAAAAAGAGATGTTTTCTTGTTGACATCGGCAGGATCGCTATCGATGAATGGATCATTCGTTACCGCCTCAGGCTTGCGTTCAATTGGTAGCTCGAGGATAGGGAATGACATCAACTTGTTATGTCTGGCGCGGTCCGCCTTCCGTGAACCACGATTCGCCTTCGGGGGCTGGGGAGGGGGAGTCGGAGGAGGTAGGGCCACATCGCTAGCGGAAGGACAGACGTCGTTGGCGAGAGGGGAGACAACGTCGGATTGCTTGGCCTCATCTGGGAGAGTTGTCGATGGGCCTACAGAAGCGGTGTCTTTGCGATTGTAAACGGACATATCGGGTTTGCAGTACTTCGGGTGGTCGGGGTCCCCGTTGGCCGTGGTGTTCACAAGCTCAAGAGACGGACAGAGTCCGTGTGACTCCACTGCATTGATCTGGCGCACAGTCAGCGCGAGAACAACGGACGATTATAAGCTAGAACGCACAAACTCGTTCTCTGACGATCCAATCGTCCCGAGTGCGTCGCCGACCTGAGGAGCAGGCTCGGAGTGTGATGGCACAAATGCCTCGAGGAACTCGTCCACCGGCATCGGTCCTACAAACTCCATCCTCATGTCTTGAGCAATATCAAGTCGATACTGTTGTGCTTTGGGATCTTTACTGGAAGACGTGAACGTCGCGGCTCTGGAGTTGGTATACTTTACGGGGGTACTCTGGAGCTCGGGTTGTTCAGGCATGATGAAGTGAGAGGGAGGGGGATGACTTACGGTCGTACAGCTATGGATTCTTTATAGAATTAGGACAATAGCGATGCCACACACGTTGCGAGTGGACTTGCAGAAATGTGGACTTGAATGTGTTGGGAGAACGTCAACACGCCGTGCACGCTTTGAAATTGAAACTCAGACGCTCATTGTGCGAGACGCGTTTTTGCGCTCCGCGGCGCACACGTGACCGCGTCAAGCTTTACTCGGCTAAAGCGTTTGCTCGAGAATGTGTTTCATTTGTCTGGGGACTTCATGATCCCTGGCTCAGCTCCAGGACTAAATTTCTAATGTAAGATGAGGACCACTATTTCTCTCAAATAGAAACACCAAATGCACGAAGGCAAAAGTCCTATTCAGTTTGATTTGGTTGTTTATTACATCTGCTACACTCGCCGCTCACCCTGCGTTCTATTGTGAAATGACCATGTTTCTGTCTCGTCACCAGCCAGTCACATTGTCAAAGGTGGATTTGCACTGCGTCGCATTGTCCCAACGTGGACGTGGCTCTGGAAATGAAATTCTCATACCACGGCAGGCAGCGTTTCAACATGAAATGCCCGGTCACACGCATGGACATCGGTAAATGAGACCGGCTCCCAGTGCTGATGCCAGTATCGCTGATCGACAATGTTCCGAGGCACTGAAGATTGACACGCGTGTAGCTGGAACCTGACTGGGAAATACAGAGCTGAACCTTCAGTCCCATCAAAATTCCGGACATCTCACGGCAACGCTTCGCCACCATCCCCGTGGACGTACTTCTCCATTGCTCCCCACAACCGTGCCCACCGCCCCTCATCCGCAGTCATCAGCTTCTTCCATTCTCTAGACTCCCGCCCATTGTATATCCTGAGCCACGCGAGCACACTGACAAGCGCCACGTCTGCCCAGCTCGGCTTGTGGCCCATGAAAAAGACCTTGCGTTCGCCATTAGCGTTGAGCCACCCATGGATGCGCGAGAAGCCCTCGAACGCCTGTTTCCATAGCGCTTCATGTGTGGATGCGGGCGCGATTTCCGCGAGCGGCTTGCCGAAATGCGTCTCGCGCGCACGGCGGAAGTAGTTCTCGCTGCGCGGGTTCAACGTCGGGGCGATGCGGGCGATGTGCAGGAGGAAGAGATGCTGGGTCAGCAGCGAAGGCAGCATGTCGATGAACATCGTCTGAAACGCGTCGGTGCCCTCTGGGACCAGCGTCGAACCTCCGGGGTACGTCGCGTCGAGATACTTCGCGATGGCGAAGGAGTCGACGACGGTCGCGCCGGTCGACGGGTCCTGGATTAGGGGCAGCGTGTACAAGGGTGCGCCGGCGCGTGTAGTGCTCGGTGGTACGCCGAGCTTGAGGGAACGGGACTCGATATCACAGTACTCGACCCAAACGGTCTTGTACTGAACGTCTTTCATGTTCAGTGCGATTCTGCGGTGAGTCACTGGTCAAAACATGTGCGGTGGATCATGTGGGAGACGTGCCTGGCTTTCCAGAGGTTGGGCGACCAGGTCTGGCCGGACCAGGCATTGCCTGGGAGATCGTACAAGATGATGGGCTTCGACATGACGCTTGAAGTCCATGAACGGTGCTGAAAGCCACAGATCCTTATTTATACTGTACCACTTCTCTTGTGAGTGTCTGGGGCCCTACCTGCGACAGCGCATCACATAGGTATCATCGCTACGAAGCGCTGAGCGATAGCATACATAGTATGCCAAGATGGCTGAAGATTGATTGAATCAGCCGTATTTCCCGTATTGGCGGAAGGATGATAACTTCTTACCCTCGTGTCGTCCTCGTGAGAGATAGAGAAGCCATTCGGCCCAGCCTCTGTGACTCCGGATAGCGACAAGATTGTCAAACGCAGGACTGAGGGAGGACCAACATAAGCATTATTAGAAGACTTACGGCAGGTTTCGAGCGAGACAGCAGTGATGGTAGGAGGTAAGGAAGGATAAAGCCTGAAATAGCGGACTTAACCCGGCCGACATGGAGCATGTTCTGCTTAGTGTTCTGCTTCTACATTGCGCAACACTGTCGCGTCGATCTTGGCCGCATGAATCAGCAGAGAATACCTAACATCTTTGATACGCTGTTTGATTCGGGATCAGTCTCGGATCGTTGAATGCAAGTTGCAGTGAAAGTTTGATCGTTGCGGCCGAGGCTCGGCAGGATGGGGGGATTACGGCTGATGTTGAACTGAGTTTGAAAAGTTCCGGCCGTTGCGCCGCGACCTCAGGCTGCTCTCAGGCCCCAGCCAACCCACCATCTTCTCATCTCATCGTCCGTCGGGCCGTCGGGACTCCGACGTTATTGCCGGGTCGTTAGTGGGCCAGGTCGGACAGGGTTGGACCAGGTCGGCCCCACCGCTCTCCCCGCTACATCGCACTGACAGCGAGCACTGAGCTGTCTCAGTTTATTGCAGCCGCGAACATCAGCTTGCTTCTTCATTTTGATCACAGGGAGATACGTGAGTCTAAAAAAGTACTTAAGCCGGGACGGCGTCGGTACATTGGCCGCGCTATTTCATTCCTGACTTTGTTCTCCAACGCTTTTCATTTTTCACGTTCCCTTGAATTGGCAGCTGTTCAACATATAAAGTGCCGTCTGTGCCTCTCATCCGAGACATTCATCGTCGACCATGAGTCTCTTCCGGACGAACGAGCCTCTGTTCCTATGCACAGCGGGTTTGGTTGTTACAATTCCCCTCCTCTACAAGCTCGCACAGCGAGTTTTCATAAACCCATATCTTTCATCTCTACGCGATATACCTGGCCCTGCATCACCGAGCTTCATATGGGGCAACATGAAAGAAGTTTTCGATGCAGAAGCGCTGGTCCTGCACGAGAAATGGCTCGACGAGTATGGCCCCGTTATAAAATATAAAGGTTTATTCAATGTTAGTTGCACCTCGTCTTTTCGAAAAATCACAGACTAACTTTCGATCCTGCAGTTAGATCGGGTATTAACATTGGATTTGCGGGCGATAAACCATGTTCTGGCTCATCCCATGATATATGAAAAGCCTGAACAAGTCCGGCGTAGCTTGGGAGAGGTTCTTGGACAGGGTATGTTTTTTTCTCTTAAATCAATATTCGATTATTGTCGAACAACATCTCAGGTCTGCTGTTCGTGGAAGGTTAACAGTCAATCTCTCGAGTTATGACGTCAATCTGATCTCTACTTATTGCAAGGCGATCAGCACAGACAGCAGGTAGGCAACATGCGCCCCTCATAATGAGTCGATTGAGATCTTACCTTTGGTTCCAGCGTAGAATCATGGTACATTCCTTCTGTTTCTCGCTCCCACAAGATCTTGTATTGATATGGGATCGAAGAGTCCAGCATTCGGCCCAGCTCAAGTCCGCGCTCTTACAGAGATTTTTGTGCAGAAATCGTGCCAAGTCAGTGCCTCTCCTTCTGACGCATACATCGTGTTCACAAATTTCTCAGCTTCGTGACATCTGGAACGCCGAGATCGCGCAGGCGGAATCCACCGATGGCAAGGCCAAGATTGACGTCCTGTCATGGCTAAACAAGGCGACACTCGACGTCATTGGATTAGCAGGTCGATATTGTCATCCTTCGCCTGATATTTCTGAGTCTGATATATGCAGGTTTCAACTACGCCTTCAATGCGCTCAATGCTGACGGAGAAGAAAATGAGCTCAGCGTAGCGGTGCGGACGATGGTCGGCGGCGGCAACAATCGAGGCCTTTTCGACATCATCAGGGTCTTTGTCCCGTGGCTGGGATTCATCGTGCGTTTCCCGTCTTTTCTAACGTCCCTCATCAAATGTAACACTTCGCGTAGCAAACGAAACAGTCGCGCGCAGCCGCCGATGCTCAGAGATCAATGTCGCGCATCGGCCATCAGCTCCTTGCAGAGAAGAAGGCGGCGGTGCTCGCCGCAGCTGAGTCGAAGAAGGCAGGCGAGACGGTCGAAATCGGTCGCACCGATATCGAAGGTCGGGATCTAATGAGTCTGCTCGTCAAGGCGAATATGGCAACAGATCTGGCGGAGAACATGCGAATGGATGACACCGACGTGCTTGCGCGTATGTGCATTTTGTTCGTGGTCGATCATCATTATATCTGAGCTCGCGCATCCAGAGGTCCCGACGTTCCTTATCGCTGGGCATGAGACGACAAGGTGTGTTGTACTCGTCGGGCCGCATGAAACTCCCTGAATATGTTGATCGAACAGCACGGCCGTGACATGGGCACTCCTCGCTCTTGCCAACCACCCTACCGTTCAGACCAAGCTCCGCAAGGAGCTGCTATCTGTAGATACAGATGCCCCGGATATGGAAGGCCTGAGCGCGCTGTCGTATCTCGATGCGGTCGTGCGCGAGGTAATGCGGCATTTCTCGCCTGTGCCGAACACAGTCCGGATAGCGAACACAGACGACATCATCCCGACGGACGTAGAGTGGACTGACCGCAAGGGCGTGAAACACCGCGACATCCGGTGCGTTGAAGGTCTCGCATTTCGGCAGTACGTTAAACTTATCTGCCTGGCGTAGAATGTCCAAGGGAGACTCGGTGTTCATCCCCATTCTTGCTGTCAACCGCTCCAAGGATTTATGGGGCGAAGACGCTCGCGAGTTCAAGTGCGCGTCACATTTTATCAGCCTAGATGTTTCCTGACCAGCATCCCTTCAGTCCGGAACGGTGGCAGAATCCCCCAGATACCATACATGCTATCCCCGGCATCTGGGGAAACAGCCTGGCTTTCTCTGGCGGCTCGCGCGCCTGTATTGGATACCGCTTTTCCGTCATCGAGTAAGGCTGCTTACCTACGTAGATGAAATTGCTGACTGCTGGGCAGGATGAAGGCGCTGCTGTACACGCTGGTGCGCGCGTTCGAGTTCGGCATGGCGGTGCCTCTGGAGGAGATCAGAGCAAAAGCACAGATAGTCCAGCGCCCGTTTTTGAAGAGCGATATGGCGGCAGGGGCGCAGCTGCCGCTGTGGGTGTCGCCAGTGAAGAGAGGATAGGTGCTAGGAGATTTTAATCTACGTGACTTATTTTCAGGCCTTCTTTGTAGGGACGCGGTAAGCGAATACAGCAGCGTGATTGAATAACCCTAATTCTTGGCGGGAAATCATCGAGACCTCGTCGCCTTACCAGCTTTCCAACTCCTAATACCATATACTCTACGGTATACATTTGGCATCCTTTTTTGGTACGTCCGTTTTTTTCCACCGATAACACCCTTGATTCCTACTGCCATCACTGGGCTCCAGGTCCGAATTGCAGTTCTTCCGTTCCTGTGACTGATTCAAACTATGGTCTGTCGAGTCATACTATGCTCGAGAATCAATGGTCGCCAGGAAGTCGCGTCAACGCTTACTGATCGCTAGGAAAGGGAATTGCGCATTCAATCTAATGCTTACCATTCTACATGTCGCTGCCCTGGAAAACAATATAGTATGGGTAATATGGCATTACTGAGGCATTGGCTGCACGGCATCCCTTACAGCCGTTGTGAATGATAGCAATCATTGATGATGCCAACTGACACATTCTAGGACCCACACTCATTTTGGCATTTGAACATCCAGAAGAAGGTTCAGCCTGCATGCACGGTATAAAGACCACAAAACACACTACGTCGCAGCAAGGCAAGGCTGGCCCTTCCTCCATCTCTAGCCATTCTCTACACTGAGCTCGCTTCGGGTCGCTGGCACATCCACCATCTTCATTGCCAATCATTACTATCAATCGTGCAGTGTAACGGTGCTATGGTCCTGAGTCCTCGACTATGTACGAGGACTTGCAAAGGACGCGGAGTATCCCCTATGGAGACTACCCGACCAGGCACAGACGTCACATAAGACGTATTCTGCCATCATCTATCGCGTGTCGTCCTCTGTCCTATTGTTGTCTTTCTATTGTTTTCTTCGCGCTAAAGTACGGATACTTAAACTGCTTGGGCATCTCGCGTCCTTCAAAGACAAACCAAAACTACGTACACGAACTTTACGATAGTATCCGATCTTTCTAGCGAGGTTTGTAGGTTGCATGTGCTCTCTTCGTGTATGGCTCACACTCTTCTCGTATACAGCATGGCCATGGCTCGGATTGTGGCGGGGTACACTATTGAGCACGAAGAGCTCGTCAAGATGCTAAAAGCTCAGGGATGGGGTCCTGGACCTGGAGAGCCAGAACTGAGCGTGAAAGAAGCAATGATGACTTTCATCAGCTGGCGTTGTGCGCAGCCGGAACCAGAAGACATAACAAAAGCGTTGCCACGGCCACAATGTGCGTACAGTCTTCGAGCTTTTGCGTGTCGTATTCACTCAAATTCATGGCAGACTGGTACGACAAAGGTGACAATGAGATCCTGGCTTTCATGACGCGGTATAGCGGTGAGAAAGCGAACTGGCAGACTCTTCGCTATAGGGAGATGCCCAAGGATATCGAGATCCGGGACATGTTCATCGCGGAGACGGGTAACGTGCTGAATCCGGACAAAATGCGGTTTTGGAGTTCGCCGGAGACGTACTTGCATCTTCCCCTGGGCACTAAGCTCTTTCTAGATTGATTGCGGCCTTGTCTTACATTGCAACTCCTGCGCTTCTGTACGATCCCTGATTCCACTCTATTCAACATGTTCTGATCGTTCCCGTGCAATTCTAGTCTCATTTTTGTGCCCATCATCTATCCTCATACCTGAGACGTCTGATAGTCCCTTCGACTCGCATTATCGAGGTCGTGTGCTGAAGTTGTTCACGCAGATCTCGTAGGAGATATAAACTACACTGTATCCTTCACTCTAGAAATGGCCTCGAATTCAACTCACCATTTGTAGAGCAGTTCTAACAGTCATTGCTACTACCGCACCCTGTCATCTATGAAATGGTGAGTTATGATTCTGACTATCTTCGCCTTGTATTACACGTCAAAAACTAGAATTAACATTTGTCTGAAATGATCACGTCCCATGTACAGGAAGACTTCATGCGTTGCTACAACTATCACATTGCAGATTCTCGACGTGTTCGGAAAGCTGGGGAGACAGAGCCTCGCTATCGTCGCATCCTGTGATCACCAGTATAGGAACGGGGTTTGCAAACGCCTTCCGCGTCTCGAGCATGGTAAGCAGCGACTCGCCGAGATTCGATGTCCAAGCGTATCTGAAGCCTGGCATAGTCTTACTCAAGGGCACATCAGTGATCCGGAGCTTGTCCAGGTTCGGAAGCAGAAAAGCCGAAGCCTCATAAAGCTCTGGAAAATCGAGATCTGGGATTTGGCCGTCCGGTGTGGTCCTCAGAAGCTGCAGGAAATAGTCGATGCCACGTCCCTTCAGCGTAAGATCTCTCACTGCGGACATCTTGCTAAACACATTTTTGAACGTGTCGTAGAGAGTGTATCTGAACTCCTCTGAGCTCATCGAAAGATCCGTGAGCTTGTGGACGTCAAAAGACCCGAGTAGTTGTTCTTCCGCTGTGGTATGACCTGCGGCTGGATAGGTTCCGGATCTGGTCCATCGCAGGGAAAGTCGCGGCTGGACGACCTCGAAGTCCGCTTCGAACCACACCCGCATTGTGAAATCAGATCTGCCTGAAAGCCAGTGGTCATGATGGAGCTGCATCTTGGAAGGCGTTGGGCGGGATATCGTGTCTGTTGTCTCAATGACACCGGTAGCGAGAGAGATGATGCGGGGCGCTACCTCCGCATTGCATGCCTTGAATTCAAAGTCCTTCCGTGCAGCTGGAGGTATAGTGAGACTAGAAAGAAACTCCATACAGGACGTGTCTGCCCAACCGTGGAGAACCAATGTCTTGAGAGAAAGTAGAGGGACATTCCCGCACGGAATACGCTCTCCGGATACAGTGTTACGCCCAACGGCCCTCAAGTTTTCCAATAAGGGAGACTCCTTGAGAACTGCTAGCAACTTGGCCAAGGAAAGGTCTCCTGCGATGTCCAACTGTAGATCTGTCAGGTTGCAAAGGTAAGGTGCATCCCAATGGACACCTTCGCATCCGCGAATGGTAAAGCGGCGTAAGCGAGGTGCCGTGCGTGCAAAAATGTGCGGCGGCAAGACCTTGGTAATAGCGTCTAAAGTCAATGATTCCAGCATAGGCGCAGGATGGTTGAGATTCGCAAGCACCCCGAGTCTGCGCTCGTCAAGAGATCCGGGATCTAACTCTTCGATGTCTTCACTCCACTCTCTTTCTTCGCCTGAGAGATGTAGATCCTTCAAGCGCGACATACGGTCGGCGCTGACCGCCTTGAGCACGGCGTCGCAGACTTTGTGGTCTTTTGTAATGCATGCCGAGAGGCTGAAGGGAACCTGCTTCGACCTTGCAAGCATTTCGTCCATCCACGGTCCTGTCGGCGGGGCTCCAATGTTGGTCCAGAGCGCAGGCGCAGCAAGCGCTACGTGTCTCCACCGTCGACAGACATGGGTGGAGGTGATCCATCCAAGGTACACTTTGTCGCCGGACCGGTCGCCTTTCAGCGGCTCCGATGACGGAATGTCGCATTCGGCGAGGATGCTGAAGACGTGCGTGAGGACCTCCGCGGGCAGTCGTGCTGTGATGGAGAGGTCATTGACGCGAGCGACGGTGAGCGTGACGAGATGCTGGATCGCCTTGAGTTCGGTTGAAAGCATGTCGCGCGTGCGATTGACCGTCTCCATCGAGCTAAAAGCAGATACGCCGTCTGTGGAAACGAGTCTCGTCCGCAGACACGTCGCCCAGTAGTCGCTGCGAACACGAACACAATTTTTAGCATTAGAAAACGACGAAGGATCGTTAGTACGCACCAAGCTCTCTTTTCGAAATTGGCTGGGCGCATGACGTGGCAGATGTTCGTAAGAGAATCATGAGCTATCCGCGATAATCCAATGGAGGCTGGTGGCTTGTCCTCTGGTGCAAACAATGACAGCGGGGGAGGGGAGTTGAAAGTGACGAGGCGACTACAGTCTTAAGTATTCCTGACGAACAATGAGCGCAACACAAGCCGACAATGCGACTTGGACAATAAGACTTTCCATAAGCGAATTTCATTTCGGCATGACCTATCCACCGACAAAGCGACCTTTCGTGAGAGCGATCTCCTCACGATCAAAGCATGCAGTTCTCGCAGGCGGGAGCTGATGCTCTGGAACCGGCAACGACACCCTGTAACCAATTTCAAAGTTCAGTTTGTTCTTTCTTGGCCAGAGTCTCAAGAAAAACTCACTTTTCTATGTAGATGAAATTGTTTATGATGCCAAACAGAGCCGACTTTTCTATCTTCGTCGACATTCAAGCGATTCAAGACTGAAGCTGAACACTCCCTATATGCCTCGCAGCCCACCTGTCACATTGAACTGACCGTCCGAACGTGCATGCCGCGCCCATTCGGCTGCGGTTTTCATCGAATCCCGAGGGAGATCGTACCCAGCACACGCAAACCTTCAATTCCGCAGATCCACAATGACCGCCTGGCCGCGGGACGGCAGCGCCGCATTCATGGACACCCGCCCGCTTTCATGCAACACTGCGCCGTGCGCCTCGTGTATGTGCCCAAACACGTGCAGCCGACACGCCTGCAGCGCAGCCACCCTCGCAGCGAGATACGGGCAGCCGGCGTCGACGCCGCGGCGCACCTGGTCGAGCGTCACATGCAGCGGGGTACGCGTCAGGAGGATCTCGGTGTCGGGCGGGATCCGCGCGTGCATCGCTAGAGACAGGATCCTATGATAAGCGCCGGCCTGCGAGCTCGGGGTGCTGCGCACCGGAGTACTGGAATGCGCCATGTACGAAGAACAGCGTGGTCTGGGCGCAGAAGGGTTAGCATGCTTCGAGAGCCGCCGGCAGCGCCGCGCACTGGAGAACCGTAGACCTGCCACCGTCGCCTGGCGGCAGTGTCGAACTCGAGGCTCTGGTGTTCGAGGAAATAGAAGCCCGCGCGGCGCATTGCCTCGCTCGAAAGCATCTCGCACGAGCTCGCACGACGTCCTAGAAGAAGTCAGCATTGTGGATTACCATGCGGGCCGTGTAAGCACCTCGTCACTGATACCATAGACACCGGTGCCGCGCCTCGCGAGGTCTATCCACTTCGTGTCCAAATACAGATCATGATTACCTGCGATATACCTGCGCCCATGTGCCTCATCATTACGCCCAAGTCTCGGAAAGCGCCCTCACACTTTCGTCGGATACTCGAGGCTCATAAGCCCGTCGACCGTCAGCTGCAGCTGCTCAATCGTACCCAAGCTGCTCAGATCGCCCGCGTGCAGCAGCACCGGATATACCCTCATGCCTGAGATACATTAGGATGCGCGTCCTGCAGTCGCCGCCTGGTTGTGAGGGTATGTTTGCGCCGTAGTTGTCGTACACGGTGGCGGATGCTGAGGAGGCTTAGGCGCTTGCAGGAAATCCGTGGCCGGTCTGCCAAGTAGGCGCTGGCACCGCATCTACACTTCAATAACTTAAGAACACCCAGGAATCTCGTCAATCCTTTGCTCTCTCGTTCCAATTCAAACCGTCCCCATTAGAGAGATTTCGCATTCGCCGGAATGGAAGCATAGGGTTTGAATGGGCTTATTCCATTCCGGCTGTTGCGAAAATTCTGTATTGTTCTCTTTCTATTGTTTGCGGATACTAGTACTTAAGCTTCAATTGAGGCAAGTGCCTGCTGCTCGTATCCTTCAACACAACCCAATCACATACACGGACTCAACGACAGAAATCGGGCTTCCTACCGAGGTTTGTACGATTGCATATGCTTTCTTCGCGCTGGATTCACAATCTTCTGCTCGCCCACAGCATGGTTAGGATTGTGGCCGGCTACACTATTGAGCACGAAGAGCTCGTCAAGTTCCTTAAGGCTCAGGGATGGGGCCCTGGTCCTGGAGAGCCAGAGCTGAGCCCTCACCATGCAGGGATGGCTTTCATGAGCTGGCGCTGCTCGCAACCGCGATCAGAAGATCTGAGAAAACCATTGCCCCGGCCACAGTGTGCGTGCGATCTCCTACTTTACGTGTCGTATCCGGCTAAACTAGATGCAGACTGGTATGACAAAGATGGAAATGAAGTCCATGCCATCATGACGCGGTATAGCAGCGACAGAGACAACTGGCAGACTCTTCGCTTCAATGAGATGCCCATAGATAGGGAGCTCCGGGACAAGCTCATCGTGCAGACAGGCAACGTGCTTGATCCGGCCAAGATGCGGTTTTGGAGCATGCCAGAGACGCACCTATATATTCCCCTGGGCACTCCTTTTCTAGACTGACCTGTGAGTTGTCACTCGGCTGTCGAAACGTGCCTTGCCTTACATGATATTTCCTTTCAGCTCGGTAGGCTTGCGGCCGTGAACGATCCATGATTTCACAGACTTTTTGTACCCAATGTATTACGATCGTTCGCATGCAGTTCCAGCATAGTTTTTGTCTCTATCATCTATGAGCACCGCGTGGATACTAATACTACTGAAGAAGTTAAACTTCACGCTTCGACTCGTGATTTCGAGATTGGCGATCAGTAAACAACAAAGCGCGCTTCAATACTCGTCGAGCGATATAGAGGGATATATCTGAACCAAAGCAGTCTGCGCATTGAAATCCGCCCACTCCCAATCCGATCTCGTATCCCTCTGCAAGATTGAATGGATCACACTACGCGAGCGGTACATAAATTCTGCATGCAGACCCAAATTCAAGCCGCTTTTAGTAAAGGGATTCTAATAAGTATGGCCACTGCTGTACTAGATCACCTAGCAGTATACGTCAAAAGCCATAATTTACATTTGTCTGAAATAATCACGTCACATGTAAGGGAAGACTTCATGCGTCGCTGCGAGTGTCGCATTGCAGATTCTCGACGTGTTCGGCAAGCTTGGGAGACAGAGCCTCGCTATCGTCCCATCCTGTGATCACCAGTATAGGAACGGGGTTTGCAAACACCTTCCGCGTCTTGAGCATGGTAAGCAACGACTCGCCGAGATTCGGTGTCCAAATGTATCTGAAGTCTGGCGTACTCAAGGGCACACCAGTAATTCGGAGCTTGTCCAGGTTCGGAAGCAGAAAAGCTGAAGCCTCATAAAGCTCTGGATAATCGAGATCTGGGATTTGGCCGTCCGGTGTGGTCCTCAGAAGCTGCAGGAAATGGTCGATGCCACGCCCCTTCAGCGTAAGGTCTCTCACTGCGGACATCTTGCGAAACGCATTCTTGAATGTGTCGTAGAGAGTGAAGTCGAACTTCTCCGAGCTCATCGAAAGATCCGTGAGCTTGCGGAGGTCAAAAGAGCCAAGGAGTTGTTCTGCTGCGATGTGATCTGCGGCTGGATAATCTGCGAAACTAGTCCATCGCAGAGAAAGTCGCGGCTGGACGACGTCGAAGTCCTCTCCAAACCACACCCGCATCGTGAGATCAAGTCTCTCCGCAACCATGAAATCATGATTGAGCTGCATCTTGGAAGGCATTGGGAAGCATGTCGTGTCCGTTGTCCCAAGGATACCGGTAGCAGCAATAGCAATAACGCGTGGCGCTACCTCCGCGTCTTTGGCCTTAAATTCGAACTCCCTCCGTGCAGTCGGCGGAATAGTAAGACTAGCAAGGAACTCCACGCAGGCCGTATCCACCCAACTGCAGAGAAATAATGTCTTGAGAGAGAGCAGGGAGACATTCCGGCGGGGATGACGCCGCTCTTCAAATGTAGTGTACAGCCCGGTGATCCTCAGGGTTTCCAACGAGGGAGACTCCTTGAGCACTACTAGCAGTTCAGCCAACGAAAGACTCTCGTTGATGTCCAGCTCGAGACCCGCGAGATTATGGAAGTAGGGTACACCCCAATGAACACTTTCGCATCCGCGAACGATAAGGCGGCGTAAGCGAGGTACTGTGCGTGCAAACATGTGTGGCGGCAAGATCTTGGTGACAGTGTCCAAAGTCAATGATTCCAGCACGGGCGCAGGGTGCTTGAGATTCGCGAGCACTTCGAGCCTGCGCTCGCCGAGAGATCCCGGCTCTAGCTCTTCGTTGTCTTCGCTCCACAGGCTCCATTTGTCACCCGAGAGATGCAGATTCTTCATGCGTGACATATGGTCGGCACTGACTGCCTTGAGAACGGCATCGCAGACTTTGAGATCTCTGGTAATACATGCCGAGAGGGTGAAGGGAACCTGCTGCGACCTTGCAAGCATTGTGCCCATCCACGGTCCTGTCTGCGGGGCTCCGATGTGAGTCCAGAGCGCAGGCGCAGAAAGCGCCACGTGTCTCCACCGTCGACAGACATGGGTTGCGGTGATCCATCCGAGGTGCACTTTGTCTCCGGACCGGTCGCCCTTCAGGACTTCCGAAGAGGGAGGGTCGCATTCGGCGAGGATGCTGAAGACATGTGTGAGGACCTCCGCGGGCAGCCGCGCTGTGATGGAGAGGTTGTTGACGCGGGCGACGGTGAGCGTGACGAGATGCTGGATCGCTTTGAGTTCGGCCAAAAGCATATCGCGAGTGCGATTGACGACCTCCATCGAGCTAAACGTGGACACGCCATCCGTGGAAATGAGTCTTGTCCGTAGGCACGCCACCCAGTAGTCACTGAACACAAGCACGATTTTTTGAGTATAAGGACGACGACGGAGCCTTGATAACGCACCTTTCGCTTTTTTCGACATCGTCCGAACGCATGATGAGGTAGTTGGTCTTATAGCTAGATTTTCTGAGACTTGAAAATGCAAAGTGCTGTGAGACAGCACTGCTCGTTGTATTGCTGGTGGCCTGCTTTTCGTACCAAAATATAAGGGAGTTTTTTTTTACAAGACGACGACTGCCCTGCTTAAATAGGAGTATCGAGGAACAATAGAAGCTCGACAATGGATCTGCGACAATAATGAGACATTCAAGACTCGGAACCGAATTTCATTCCGCTCGGACAGTCTCGGTTACCTGTTGACAACTTGTCGGCGTGTGACAAAAGAGAGAAAAACTTTGCGACTCACTCCTGTCAGTTATAGGTTTTCTCGAATCGACCAAGGCTTTATCAGAGTATATTGAACCTGGTACTGGCTGCAGTAGGGCCAGGTCAAGTATTTGCCTTGACGTGATCATCGATCATCAGTGAGGAAAGGATGATGTGGCTGACAACAAGGTGAGTTCAAACTGCGGCCGGCATGGTGTCTGCGCGTCGTCCGACCGACTCTACGTCCTGTCCACGTCCGCCTCGACGCATCCTCTATCGTTAATGAACAATGAGCGCAAGTGAGTGACTCACTCAAGTCGACAATGTAACTTCGACAGTAAGACCTTCCATCAACGAATTTCATACCGGCATGATCTATCCATTGACAAACGTGAGAGTAATCCCCTCATGATCAAAGCATGCAGTTCTCGCAGGTGGGAACTGACGCTCTGGCATCCGTTTCTTCCAGGGCATCGGTGTGAGCATGCTGTATATGACGATCCCGATCCTGCAGTGCCCAATGGCTCTTGGGCACGCTCGCGGTCTCTTCGTCTCGATTGAGTACACCTGCCTCAACCTCGATATGCGCTCTCCGCCGCCTCCTTCACCATGCTCAACGATATCGCGTGGCGCGGTCCCTACATCATCCAAGCTGCGCTCGCTGTCATTTTGCTGAGCTGCACGTTTATCCTGCCCGGGCAACGATATCCTGTAATAAATTTTGAAGTTCGCTTTGTTCCTTCCTAGCCAGTCTCAAGAAAAACTCACCTTCCTATGTGGATGATATTCTTCATGGTGCAAAACCGAGGCTACAGATCACTTCCGGCCTCCGCTTTAGTCGTCAAGATTGGCGTTACAGAACTTCGGCCGACCTTGCTGTCTCCATCTGCATTCGAGGGATCTAAGACTGATACTGAACATTCTCTCAAACCTCGCATGCCTGCAGTCCTTGTATGCCTCGCACGATCGAACTCACCGACTAAGACCGTATCCAATCGTCCGAACGCGTATGCCTTCTGCGCGGTTCTCCTCAAGCCTGTAAGACTGCCAACCCACTATATCACACAAACACGACACCACCCAGAGCACGCGCCGTATCACTCGAACCCGAGCGCAGATCATGCCCAGTAAACTCAGCTTTCAGTTCCGTAAATCCACAATGACCGCCTGGCCGCCCGACGGCAGCGCCGCATTCACAGACACCCGCCCGCTTTCATGTAGCACCGCGCCGTGCGCCTCGTGTATGTGCCCGAACACATGCAGCCGGCACGCCTGCAGCGCAGCCACCCTCGCGGCGAGATACGGGCAGCCGGCGTCGACGCCGCGGCGCGCCTGATCGAGCGTCAGATATGGCGGGGTGTGCGTCAGGAGGATCTCAGTATCGGGCGGGATGCGCGCGTGTATTGCTAGAGAAACGATCCTATGGTAAGTGTCGGCCTGCGAGCTGGGGCGCAGCGCACCTTCTCCCTCTCCGGCGCCGGAGTACTGGAATGCGCCATGTACGAAGAACGGCGTGGCCTGCGCGCAGAAGGGTAAGTGTGCTCCGAGAGCTTTGGACAGCGCCACGCACTGGAGAACCGTAGACCTTCCACCGCCGCCCGGCGGCGGTGTCGAACTCGAGGTTCTGGTGTTCGAGGAAATAGAAGCCTGCGCGGCGCATTGCCTCATTCGAAAGCATCTCGCGAGCTCGCACGACGTCCTAAGAGAAGTTCAGCATTGTGGATGGCGATGCGGTTCGGTCGGTGCAGTACCTCGCCGCAGATACCGGTGCCGTGCTTGTATCGCCTCGGGAGGTCTATCCACTTCGTGTCCAAGCACAGATCGTGGTTGCCCGCGATAACCCTGTGCCCGGAGGCTCAGCACCAGGAACGCGCAGGTCAGGAGGGCGCACGCACACTTTCGTTGGGTGCGCGAGGCTCGTGAGCCAGTCGACCGTGAGCTGCAGCTGCTCGAGCGTGCCCCAGCTGCTCAGGTCGCCCGCATGCAGCAGCACGTCACCCGGCGGCACTGGATACATCTTCGAGTGTGTGTCTGAGATACAGACGAAGCGCGTCCAGTCGGCGCCTGGGTGCGGGGGTATGTCCGTGCCGTAGTTGTCGTACACGGTGGCGGATGCCGAGGACGCTATGGGGGTTGGAGACATAGTCACCGCGCTGTTCTAAGGTGCTATAGGAATCTAAAGCGGGTATGTGCAGATGCACGAGATAGTTGTAGGGACATGAGCATTTATATGAAGGTGTAGAGGCTGTGGAAACTGAGCGGTGTAGACTTGGACAATGCCCCCTTGCAATATTGGACGGCCCGGCCCGGTCCGGTCCGGCTCTAAGCATGGCTTGTACACCGTAACCTCGGAAACGTAATTACGACCTACCACCGTAAACCCTCACGAACAGGTCAAGAGCAGGCTCAGTCGAGCTCAAAGATCCGTAGCAGACATGGCGGGGGATGCACAGCGGAAAGAGCTGGACGCCTTCTTCTCTTTCTTCGCCACCTTTGACCTCACACGCTCCGTCACGACCGTCGCCGACCTCGGAGACGGTGCCGCCCTCTTCGAGATCCTATCCACCATGTACGCCGCGCGCCTTCTCTATCCGTGTGCCCCAGTAACAGAGACGCGATGCCAGCGATGCGGACTACTTCCGCCAGCCGACGCGTCCGTCGGCGCAGCTCTCGGACAACTGGGTTCTGCGCTTCAGCGCACTCAAGCGCCTGTACCGGCTCATGACGCAGTACTTCTCCGACGTGCTGCACCAGCCGACGAGCGCGGTCGAGGTGCCGGATCTGCAGGCCATCGCGAAGGACCATAATGTCGGCTCGACGCTGCTCCTGTGCCGCCTGACCATTGCCATCGCCGTGCAGTGTGAGAAGAACAAGGACTTCATTGAAAAGATCCAGGGTTTGAGTGAGACGGACCAGCATTACCTTATGAAAGCCATCGAGCAGGTGAGTTGCGATGTTTTGCCTTTGAAATGTACTGTACAGCTTATGGCTGTAGGTCATGGCCAAGGTCAAGCACACTGCCGGGGACAGGGCGGCGGGGGAAGCGACTATGACAGAGTGAGCATACCCGTCTTTCCTATCATCATAGTCTGATTTCAATTCGAGGGATGACCACTACTACCAAATCCAGTCCGAGCGAAGTCGCGTGGCAGCCGAGAAAGAAACGCTAGAAAAGGTGTACCAGGCACTGTTCGAAGAGCACCGAGTGCTTCAGACCAACTACGACGACGCAGTATCGGAGAAGGACGAGGCGCTGGCACGCGCGAAGGAGGTGCAGCGTGAGGTGGAGACGCGGCGAAGCGACAAGGCAGACGTGATGCTGCGTGCTGAGATCGATCGTCTACGAACCGAATTGTGCGTTTCTCCCTCCTGTGACGTCGGCGTTCATCCAAGACGCACTGCAGACAGAAGAGCGAGGACAATCTCGCGCTGTCGGAGTCTGAGCTCGACAAGCACACTGGTCTGGTTAGCGATCTCACGCGCCGGGTCGATGAGCTGCAGGGCAAGGCAGACGAGGCGGCAAGGCTGAAAGATCAGCTTGACGAGTAAGGCACACATTCCTTCAGCGTGTATTCGGCGCCGACGCCGTGTCCACAGGTATCGGCATGCTGCCGACCGTCTGGCGAAGACGGAAAACGTGATGGAGAAATACAAAAAGAAGCTCCAAGAAGGCGCGGATCTCCGCCAGCACGTCAAGGTGAGCCTCACTCCCGCCCAAATCGGAAGCGGCATAGCCTAATCCGTCCTCTCAGTCCCTAGAAAAGCAAAACGCCGACTTGGTGGACAAGAACGCGTCGCTGGAGGAAGAGTACCGGAAGGTGGCGGCGTTCAAGCCGCTCATGGAGTCGTACAAAAACCAGATCGCCGATCTCGAGGGCAAGGCCGCGACCCGGAACCAGGAACTCGACACCCTCCGCTTTGAGCTCGAGCAGTCGCGCACCAAGCTGCGCATCGCCGAGGAGGAGCGCGCGAAGGATTCAGAGACCCTCGAGCTCTACCAAGAGCGCGTCCGCGAGCTCGAGCTCTCCTCGCAGCGTCCCGTGCCGAAGGCTGTCAAGCGCGACGAGGCGCCCAGACCATCTGGCGAGGCCGAGGAGCCCGAGGGCGAGCTGCTCGCGCATCCGGAAGCCACAGCAGAGGATTCTGACGAAGACGCGGGGCTGGACCAGGGCCTCGGCGGCGAGCTCGACGACGCGCTCACCGGCACGACGATGACGGATCTGAAGCTCCAGGTGCGCAAGCTGCAGCGCGAGCTCGACGGCGCCAAGACGAGCCAGGCGGACGCGAGCCGCGTGCTCGTGCTCGAGAACCTGCTCGACGACGCGAACCGCATGAAGTCGCGGTACGAGGCGGATTACCTCGCCGCGCATCGCGAGAAGCTGTTGCTGCAGAATGACCTCGAGGAGATCAGGAGCGGCAAGAGCCTCGGCAATGGGTACGTTGGTTTATGTCCAGGCTGGCCGCGCGATTGACGGTATACAGCACGGAGGCTGCCATTGCTTTGCGCCAGCGACTGAACGAGACAGTCGAAGAGCTCGATGGACTGCGCAAGCAGCATACAGAGCTTGAAGTCCGGCATGAAGCCCTGACGAAAGAGCTCACCATAGCCAAGTCTGATTGTGAGCATTTCCGTTCCTCACGATTTTTTCTCATTCAAAACCGTTGCAGTGAATCTGGTCAATAAGGATCAACTCGAGATCCTCGCATCGTTGCGCGAATCCGTCAACGAGGACAAATCAGGTCTTGAGACTGAAGCCAAGCGCTTGCATGATCAAATCAAGGAACTCAGCGAGAAGAACAAGATGCAGCTCGAGCAGATCAACGGGCTGTTACTGGAGAAAGTCAACCTGCAGAGCGATGGCATCGGCCAGCGCGAGAAGATGCTGCAGCGCGAACGTGATTTCGGGTGAGCCGTTCGCCCCATGTCAAAATCTACTCGATGCTGAAATAACACAGCGAGCTGCGTGCGTCGATGTCTGGGCACGACGTCCCGGAGGACATCAAACAGCGCGTACTGCGCCTGCACGAGGACAACGTGCAGCTCAAGGAGCAGCTCAAGACGCAGACAGAGAAGCTGGTCAAGGCCCGCACCGTGAGGCTCCCTGCGTCCTATTGTGGCTGGCACCCGGTTGTAACGCATTCATCCCCAGTTCATTAAATCGCAAGACCGGCTATTCAAGGAAGAGCAGGCCAAGTTGAGCGGGTCGACAACGCCCGTCAGTTCTGGCTGGTCTTATCCACATGGCGTGATTCTGACGATTGTGTCTTCGGATTTGCAGGGCGCGTTTGAGGATGCAGATGCAGAGGTGAAGATGCTACGCGAGGACGTCGAGAGATACAAGGTACGGACGAGACCTGGTCCAAACCACCTCTACCCGGCTTGACTATCTGACGCTGCCTTTTTTCAGCGCATGGTCAACGACACACATAAGCGCTACCACAAGGAGCAGGAGCTCATGCTCAGCGCCATCCACAACATGAGCATGGCGCGGGCGCGAGAAGCGCTATCACAGCAGCAGCAGGGTCGGTCACAGCCGACGAGCTGGCTCGGGCAGCAGCGGAAGACAGTGAGCATTCCTGCACACTTCCTGGATGCTTGTAGGTGCTGATGTGCGGTGCATGTAGCTGGGGCCAATGCTGCGGAGATGATTTGATAGGATGTAATTCGCTTGTTGTTTTATGTTCGGAGACTTTGCATATACCATTAAGATACCATTTCTTCAACACACCGCCGGCTCATTCTGGTTTTTCATCATTTGTGCCAGTGCGTGCTCGAGCAGGACTGGTCGGACTGCTGGGCTATGATACGTTCGCTTTGATCCTGGTCAGGATGATTGAAGTCGAACACTGCGCCTCTCGGTCCATATACGCCCCATTTATCATGAACCACCTTCGCACAATTGGCGTCCATAACTCTCACAATTGTGTTTTGCGCAGCCATGGCCTTGCGATGTCATCCGCGATCCACACGATGGGTTGAGTCCTCGAATGCGTCCTTGACGAACCACGGGTGCAGATAGACAACAACTGCTGCACATTATAGAAGTCTGTTACTCGGCGTCGATGGTATTACGCGTGAGCTGCCGGTGGCAGCAGATTTGAAGCACGTCAAAGGAGGACTTTAGAGACGGTCGCAAGGCAAATTCCTGGTCTGCATGCAGAAGTTGTATCCCGCTCGCGCAGCATGATCCATTCAACTTTGCGGAGGATAAGAGATCGGATTAGAGTGGGCGAAGTTTAGTGCACAGACTGCTTCGATTCATATATTTTCCTTCATATCGCTCGACGAGTATCGAAGCACGCTTTGTTGTTGTCTGCTAGCAGCTCACGACCTTGAAATTGCGAGTCGACGGGTGCAGTCCAACTTCTCTAGTAACACCTACGCGGCGCTGATAAATGATGGGCGCAATAATTAGACTCGAAACGCACACGAATGAACACGATGTGTTGGGTACAAAAGCTCTGCGGAATCGTGTATCGTTCGTAAGCGCAGGCCGGCTGGGCTGGAAGGAAATGCTATGTAAGACAACACCGCGTTCAAGTCGAGACAACTGAGATACATAAATCTAGAATCACGCGAGTGGCCAGGGGAAGATGTAGGTATGTCTCCGGCGTGCTCCAAAAGTGCATCTTTTGGGGATCCAGCACGTTGCCCGTGTACGCGATGAACATATTGCGGATCTCGATATCTATGGGCATCTCCCTGAAGCGAAGAGTCTTCCAGTTGTCTTTCTGGGCGCTGTAGCGTGTCATGAAAGCTAGGATCAGCTTTTCGTCCTTGTCGAACCAGTCTGTACTGATTTTAGCAGGTACGAAACACAAAAGCTTGGAGATTGCACGCACACTGTGGCCGTGGCAATGGCAACTGCTTTGCCGTGTCTTCTGGTTTCGGCTGCGCGTAACGCCAGCTGATGAAGGCCATCATAGCGTCTTTAGGGCTGAACTCTGGCTCTCCAGGTCCAGGGCCCCATCCCGCAGTCTCAAGGAGCTTGACAAGCTCTTCGTGCTCAATGGTATACCCTGCCACAATCCTAGCGGCCATGCTATGTGCAAGCCGGAGGGTGTAAGTCCATTGTGAAGATTCAAGAGAGCACACGCAACCGTACAAACCTCGCCAAAAAAAATCACTTGCTGTCGTTAACTTCGTGTACGTGATCGTGTAGAACGCCGTTAGAAATGAGATCGCCCGAGAGTCTTAGAACCTAAGTAGTAGTTTTGAACAACAAGTATTGATCAGACATTAGCTTGCCGATGCATTGTGCCCTCGGCTGGGGATGTTACGTAGATGGTTCTGTAAGGATGTCAACTTGTTGTTGTTCCGGAGACTCGTGAGAAAGGACGGCGCGTGATGGCCCGGCGCAGTGGCTGAGACTGTTCAAACTCAGTTGGTTCTCAGCCCACGCGCCGAGTCTCGGCCGCAATGATCAATCTTCCACACTGCCAACTTGCATTCAGCAATCCGAGACTGATCGCGAATTTAAACAAAGTATCAGACTCATGAGGTATTCTCTGCTGATTCATGCAGCAAAGATCAGCGCGACACCGTTGCGCAATGCACAAGCTGAACACTAAGCAAAGCATGCTCCGTGTCGGCCGGGTTAAGTCCGCTACCTCAGGCTATAACCTTCCTTATCTCCTGCCATCACCGCTGGCTCGCTCGCAAGCTGCTGTAAGTCTTCAAATAATGCTTATGTTGGACCTCTTTCAGTCCTGCGCTTAACAAGCTTGTCGGATCCGGAATCACAGAGGTTGGGTTGAATGGCTTCTCTATCTCTCACGAGGACGACACAAGGGTACGTAGCCACCATCACCCCGCCAATACGTGAAATACGGCTAATATCGAAACCTAGCCATGTTTCTTGACAGGTCATGTCCTGTATCGCTCAGCCCCTCGCAGCGATGATGATTTCGCGATGCGCTGCGCAGATAGGTATAAATGCCTCCGACTTTTAGCACCCATCACGGACTTCAAACTTCGAGTATCATGTCGCAGCCCATTACCTTTTACGACATTCCAGGTAATGCCTGGTCCGGCCAGACTTGGTGGCCCAACTTCTGGAAAGCCAGGCATGTCTCCACATTCGTTAAGCACGGTGACTAGCAATCTATCATCTGCAGAATCGCGTTGAACATGAAGGGCGTCTCGTACAAGACAAGGTGGATCGAGTACTGTGACTTCGAGGCCTTCTGCATCAAACATGGCGTACCCCCGACCAGCACGCAGGCACCTGTGTACACGATCCCCCTCGTCGAGGACCCGTCGACCGGCGCTTCCGTCGTCGAATCTTTCGCCGTCGCCAAGTACCTCGACGCGACGTACCCCGGAGACGTGGTGCACGCCGCCCGCATCTCCACATCGCTCTCCCCACGTAGCGAGGACTACTTCCGCCGCGCGCGCGAGGCACAGTTCGGTATGCCCTTCGCGGAGATCGCACACGAGTCCAAGCACGAGGCAACGTGGAGAAAGGCGTTCGAGGGCTTCTCGCGCATCCATGGGTGGCTCAACGCTAATGGCGAACGCAAGGTCTTTTTCATGGGCCATAAGCCGAGCTGGCCGGATGTTTCCATTGTCATTATCGGGATAAACTGGGCCGATCCGAGCAAAGGTCGATAGATATCAGATATGAACTAAGAACTTAGTACGTTTTCTTATGAATTAGAATTCCTCTGCAGAACGCGGCTTCAATTCGATGCCGTTTTCTAAGAACCACTCTACAGTACAGGCTCCAGTGTGATGCACATCTGCTATTACATCTGCGTGCTATCTCAACACCAGCGGCTTACTTCAACTTCGCCATCGTGATCTCATTCTCGTCCGTGTCGAGGATCTGATAGAAATTCTTCATGAAGGGAATGCCGATGCTCCATGTCGACCTGTCACTATCCTGGATATTGGAATAACAAAGGTTGTCGACGCCCGGAACGTCAATCTTCGGCCCAATGATGTCGACGGAATTGATCGCAAACTCGACCGAGCCGACCGTAATCGACATCTGCGGTATCTTGGTATGGTCGCACGGGACGCCGAATATGCCGTCCTCGCTCGTAAATGCGCCCGGGAACGCATGGAAGAACTGGCCATCGCCTTTGGTGGTCAACATGCGCGCGTTGCCGGTGTCGAGGATGGCATCGCGGCTCGTGCGCACGGTCCGCCCGCCAACCTTCGAGTTCGCGAGCGTGAGCTGCCAGAGGCCGGTCGTGCCCCGGTTGCGGACCTTGACGAGGTTTCCCGCGCCGGTCTGGTACTTGTCGGCATTCGACCCGCCAAGCGTGATCTGCCCAGTCCCGGCCGCGCCGTTCGCACCACGCCCAAGCGTGATGCCCACCACGTTCTTCGGGACCAGCTTCGACGTTGTCAGACCCTCAAGAAGCGTGATCCCTCCCGTGCGTGTCGGGCCTCCGATTTTCTAACCAGGGCGATAGTCAGTGTATGTGCCAGCATCGACCAGAGCATGCCAGACTCACGCCATTGCTAAAGCCAGCAATACCTCCATATGGAGCTGTGATCAGTTGTCCTGTCAAGGTCTCGCCAACACCGATGACGAAGCCTGCCATTGGATCTAGGCGGCTGACTGTCACGGAGTCTCTGGCGACGGGCCCCGACGCTTCGCTGCCGTCTCCATAACGGACGCTCCAGGTCCTCTGCAGGTCCTCGTATGTAGAGGAGGACTTAGGGCCGTAGCCCCTTCGGGTACGCTATTACTGCAGGGTGAGCGCTACGAAGTACCGTCGACAGTTCACTACGGTACTGACCTTCTGGGGGGAATCCTCTGATACCGCCCAAAACGTGCCCGAACCAGTATCTGCTAGCATGGGGGTGATCTGGGGCTGAGTACCCAACTTGACACCCATGAGATAGCCCGCATCCTGGCCCAGAACCTGGTAGGCTTGGAGAGGGACATTGATGACTCGAGGCTCAGGATCAGCACGTGCAGTGAGATTCAAAAAGCTATGGAAAACGGTCAATTTCCACTACATCGATGGATGCGCGCAACAGCCGACTCACCGGACGTCAATAGTTTCGTACTCCACCGAACCCGCAGAGGCGTTCAGCGGCTGATGAGCGTCGACAACGACATCCCCAAGATCGGTAGGTGCGGCATGGACGTGTGCGGAGATGCTGAAGGCGACCAGAACGGCGTTCAAGAGTCCAGTAAAAGAGGGGGTGAACTGCATGATTGATACTAGTGATTGGAAGTAAAGATGACGGACGTGCCAGCGACCCGAAAAGAGTGTAGAGAATGGTTAGAGATGGAGGAAGGGCCAGCCTTGCTGCAAACAGAATGCGCGCTGCGGTCTTTTATACCATGCAATGAAAGCCCTGCCAAGGCGATTGCCGCAGAATCTTTCAGTCGACTTCATCAAATTGGCATCAGTCACGACGACCTGTGAAGGGCGATGCGTCGAAGCCACATGAAGCTCCACTTTCTCATCGAAAGTTGTATTTCGGAGCAGCCGCATAGATAACAAGCTCGGAGTCGCTGGTGCATTGAATGTACAATCTTCTACCTTCACGATCAATTATCGAATTATCATCGGCTTGCGTTCCTGGCGACCATTGAATATTGATTCCTAAGCACGCAATAGCTTGAATAGATCACAGAGAGCATAGATACCAAATTCAATGTCATCAGCACTGATGGAATCGATACTGACCAACAGCTACTTACTTGTGGCATAGATATTTGGACCAAGTTTGATAAGCCATTATGATTGAGCCAGAGATAGTAGCATAAATCATGGGCTTAATGGCGAGAATTAAGCACCAAGGAGCCTGTGGGAGCCAAATGGGTACCGTATGTCTAAGTACGGAATCGGGCGAGTGGGGATGCGCGAGGCGATGAGATTTCGACGGTTTCCCACCAAGTACTGCGACCACCAGCATGCGCACACGACATTGCTGTGTCCATATAATCCTTAAGGGCAGTGATTTTATTCAAGACATCACCTGTCAAATCACCAGCGCGACGTAGCCAAGACAACTTGCACAAGTGGCCATGTAGGCAATCCGAGGATGGCGCGAACAAACTAGGGTTATTCGATCTATAGAGATATAATCCGATGTCAGCGAGAACTCAAAAGACCCGGAAGTCGTTGCGAATAGGTACTACTTACTATGCAGATATGAACAGAAGAACATAATACTGTAAAGATGACGCATCTGAGTGTAGCTGCCATAACTTGGATTTCGATAGCTTTACCGTGGAAACCACCAGGAGTCCCCGCGGGGACCCGCGTCTGGCCGGGCCGGGGACCTCCGCAGCACGCGTGGTTACGAGCGCTTTGGGCGCAGGATACCGTGTACTCTAGCCGCCCAAAGAAGGCAACGTTTGCCCGTTCCGGCGCCCGAATCGACTCGTCTCCTTCTCCTGCGTGTCTCCAGTGTGTCTCCCCGCGTCTGCGTCGTCGGTCTCGCTCGCGCTCGCGTTCGGTGTACGCGCTCGGTGCGTCCGCCCTCAGTCGCGTCGCGTGTGCGCCGCGTCGTGTGCCACGTCGCTCGTCGCTCTGCCCGCCGTCCTCAATCCATCGACAAGGGCATGCCCTCCGCGCCGAACCAGCGCGGCGCCCCCATGTCCTGGACGGCGCTCTCGACAGCATTCGAAAGGAGAGGAGACCGGCAGGAGGAAGGGGAAATTGGACAGAGCACACAAGCAGGTGAGTTGGTGCTCGTTTCTCCGCATTGCTCCTGTTGACTGTTTTCTTTTTCTTTAATAAATCTCCCAACGGCTGCACCATCATTGGGGCACGGCAACCACTCCCGGTGCCCGCGATTTTCTACATGCCGAGCACCGTGCATGCTCGTGCTCTACACTGACAACGAGCACTGTGCCATGCGACCAGATGCGACCGCCCAGGCTCATGCGACGTCTCGCGTCGCATGGCGTCGTCCGTCCTTCGTGCTTTATTCATTACCTTCTTCGCGAAGGCCCGTTGGGCCCGTTGTGGATTCAGGAAGCTCGCCTGTGAGTTCCGAACAACAGAACACTAGTAGATACAATAGTAGCTAGGGATACATCGAGCATAGGACATAGATAGGTAACTGAAAGATAATAGACGGCAACAAAGGCACTTGAACTCGGAGTGGCTGCGTCAAGACAACAACAAAATAAGCATCTACAGTAAATGGACTGCGGTTAGACGTGCAACAAGGAGACCTCGTGCGGGCCCGCCGCTGTACGGTAAGCAGGCGACAGTGAAGCGCACGCGCGCGCGCATTCCACGGGACGGGCCGTCAGACAAATCGGCCAGCGCCAGCGCTACGCGCTTGCCCTGAGGATTGTATACCGGTAGCGCATCGCGCTCGGGATACTGCTGATGCAGACAGTGTGCATGTGAGTGCGAAAGGGTGCGGCAAGAATGGCCGAGAAATGCTGCTCACGCCTGGACGGCCGTGCAGAGGCCAACGAACACGGACGACGCGCACAGGCCCAAACATGGGCAGGTCCAGAGAGGGGTCCCCCGCGTACAACGCAGCGGTGGAGCACTCCTCGCGGACGGCCCAGCCCATGTCCTTAAGTCGGCCCGTTGCTCGCTCCCATTGGCCTGAATCGGCACTTCTGGATGCCGGCGCCTTGATGTCGATGTTCGCGACGTGGGCTGTGCCGAGTCCCAAGCCCCCTTGCAGATTTGGATGGCCGTCGAAGAGCTCGGCACACATGTCGCGGGCCATCGAATCATGACTGCCGTTCCAGAGCGTGCCCGTGACTTCGAGCTCGAGAGGCCGGTGGCAGACTGCGGGCGGTGGGCCGCGCACGAGGAGGGACTCGCAAAAGACACGATGGCGAGTGGTGGCGCCAGGGAAACAGATGAAGCCCGTGGTATTATTGAGAATGGGCTCATCTTCATGTATCTCCATTGTGCCTTGTGTCGAGGAGGCTGTAAGGAAGGCCATTCCTTCGAGGTGTGGGCAGGAGGATGGAGAGGGCCCCTCAGCATTTCGGATGCAAGAGAGACAACCCAGATACAAAGCTCAGTGCACTTACACTCAACATGGAGGAGCATGAGCTGTAGCAATCATTTTTGTCCTTTTCGTTTTTTTTTTTTTTGGCAGAAGTCATTATTATTTACGAGACTACGAAGTAAGGTACATTAAAAAGCATATCGCCAAATGTATAAGAAGTAAGACAGAAGTAGCAAGTTCAAATTCAAAAATCAAGGAAAGCTGTTCGAGCGCTCGATGACCTCGCGACGGTTCTCGGCCTTCTTGATGTACTCGTAAAACCCACGGGCACTGTACGACTTGTACGCCGTCTGGAGGAAGCGCAGCGCGAGGTCGACAGACCACCGTGGCTTGTCGACGAGCTCGGCGATGATGGCGATGACGGGCTTCCGACGCGACCACTCCGTCTTGATGCCGGAGATGTTCATGCGCCACTTCGGGCCCCAGTTTTCCTCCAGCTCGCGCACGGGCAGGAAGCCATTGAGCCCGACGCTGTACTCCGTCCAGACGTCAGAGACGGTCTTGACGGCCTGCAATGCGTAGAGCGGCACGAGCTGGTTGTCGACCAGCTTCCACTCGTGGCGAGCGATGCACGTCTCGCCGTATTTCTGCAGCAGGCGGTCACGCTTTTCGGTGCGTGGGTCAGGCGTGGTCGGAGGGGGCAGCGGGTTCGAAGGCAGCCACTGCGCCGGTGCCGGCGGCGCTAGGCCGTACGCAGGTGCAGAAGGTGCCGTCGCAGGGTGAGGGAAGGCCGGGTGGGGTGGAGGCGGCGCGCCGGGCGACAGCGACGGCGCAGGCATCACCACAGATGCCGTGACAGCAGCAGAGGCGGCAGCAGGCACGGCAGGGGGGACGGGGGTGGTGGAGGCAGCGGGGAGGGCGTAGGCCGCACCGGCAGCAGCATCTGCAAGGTTCGATAGGTCAGCGTTGAGGCATCGAGCGCGAGCGGACACTTACCGGCAGCGGCGCCGGCCCTTGTCTTGCGTGACGTGCGTGTCGGCTTCTTCGAGACGACGGCCATCTCGACTGTGCCCTGGAGTGCGTCCACCCGCTGCATCATGCGGTCGTACTGCGCCCTGGTGTTCGCCGCGTCGCGCTCGCGTGCAAGGTGCGACTCCGTGAGGAGTGCCTGGATCCCCGTGACGAGGTTCACAGGGACATTCTCGAACGCGCACTGTGCGCGCATCTCCGCGGCCGCGATGGCGTCGCTCGCACCCTTCGCATACTCGCGGAACCGGGCGCCATCGAACGGTGCGTGGCGGAAGAAGGGCAGCCATGGGTACCGGCAGAACAGCACGGCGGCGTCCTGCAGCAGCACCCGGCGAAACCACTTCAGCACGCGCAGGAACTGGTAAAGCGCGATGTCGGACGCAAAGCGGTGGGCTGCCTGGCGGGCGAGGAGCATGCTCTCCTGCTCTTCGACCCACGGGAACACGCAGAGGAGGAGGTCCTGCGGGGGGTCTGCGCCGCACAGCACAGCACAGTCAGTACACAGCTGTCAGACAGCACTCGAGGTGTGCGAACTCACCGAGGGTGTCGCGGGCGAGAAAGTACGACGACGGGTCACGTCCGTTGAACATGGCCGAGGCCAGCAATGCGTCAAGCGGGAACGTGCGGTCGTAACACGCTCGGTACGACCCGCTGTCGCTCCACCCGCCCAATGCCTTCGCGCCGTTCACGCTCGCACCGTGGTTGCGGGCATTCTGTGCACCAAAATGGCGCGATGCATGTGTCACCTTCGTCAGTGAGATCACGTTTGCCTCGTGGATCTTCTTGATGCGCGAATAGTGATCTGCACAGAGGCGAGGAAGCGTCAGCGCTGGCAGCTTTTGGAGGAGGTAAGGGGAGAGACACCTACTGTCGTAACTCATGCCCTTGTTCACCTCGGTGCCATAGAACAGATGGCAGCTGTACCAGTCCCGCCGCCCAAACTGGCCAAAGTTCTTGTCTGTGAAGTCGGGCGCGAAGTCGGGCGGCGCGCGCTCGAGCACGTGAAAGTGTGCCCAGAACAGGAGCGCGGTGGCGCCGATGGGGCAAAGCTCAACGATTCGGTGACGGACCATGCCGAACTCGTCGACGCGGCCTTGCTGGTTGTGCTTCGCATTATCGGAGTACACTCCGAGGACCTGGGACAACGAGGAGCCAAGGTGAGTATGTACCACATTGAACAGAGGGAAGAAACTGAGGGCAGCACAGACACCCACCGGCAGCAGATAGTCCGGCCGGACCTCCTGCAGTGGCACCTCTGAAATGAAGAGGTCCGACCACTGGACCATCCGTGCGCTGTCGCCACGGAAGGCCGTGCCCGCAGAGACGAGCAGCATCGCGCGGTCGCGCGCGCCACGGAAGAGCTCGAGCGATGACTTCGACTCAGACACGCACCAGAGCGCGCACTTCTGGAGCTCTGCCGGCGTGTACGCATCTGGAAGGAGAGACGCGGGTCAGTGTGCGGCCGTCCACAGGTGCAAAAGGGCCAGCGGGCCGCCGCCGCGAGGCGACTCACCTGACGACGTGCCGCTTGCCTTCAGCGCGTTCGCCGTGTGCGCGCGCTTCGGCTCGTTGTGGCGAGAGGCCCGCTCGGCGTCCCTGATGCGCTTGTCGAGGCGAAGGCCGCGCTGCGCCTCCGGAACGTCCCTGTAGTGGTACTCGTCGTTGTGGCGCCGGTGCTCGAGTGCGGAGATGACGCCGGCGATGTGGGACTTGCCCAGGGAGGAGCCGGGGATGGTCTCCTTGCTGCCGCGCTTGCGCTGCGGGTGCGCGCGCACACACGCATCAGCCAGGGACACAAACGGCAGCAGGGAGCGAGCTCACCTTCTCCCGAGTCATCTCGTGCTCGAGGAAAAGGGTCACCTTGGTGGCCGTGATTGGGAAGGCGGGGAGGGTCACTTGGATCTTGTGCTGGGCAATGAGGTCGGCCTGGTAGCTGCACCACCACTGCGAGTAATTGCGCACGATGGCATCATACTTCGCAGCCGTCGAGGTGTCCGCCTGGCTCCGCGCGGCGAGATCCTGACGCACACGATGCGAGTCGGCCTCAAGGAGGTCGTGTGCCTCTTGCACGAGCGCCGCATCCAGCGCAGGTGGCACGTCGGACGGGGACGCGATCAGCCGCAACGGCGGCGTCTGCGAGGGTGGCGGCACGTGTGTGGTGGCCTCAGCCTCCTCATTGATGTCCTCGCCTTCGCAGGGTGTCGTCGCAGGGACTGGCAGGGCAGAGCCCGTTTCATCCTCAGCGGCATCGGGATCCATCCCGATCTCGTCCAACTCTTCCTCGGCCAACTCTTCCTCAGCGAGAGCGAGGGCAAGGAGCGTGTCGTCCGGGGCGAAGGGGACTGGGGGTGGCACATTGTCACGCAGGATCGGGGGGCCGCCGTCGTCCTCGTCCTCAGCCTCGGTGAGTCGTGGCTGCTCGCCTTCGAAGCCGCGCGAGGGGCCCGCGGTCGATGTCGATGGTTCCAGCGGTGGCACTGCACCGCACGCGTCGCCAGGCTCTCGCTTTTCGAGCCCACCGGACGATGCGTCGGGCGGTGTGTCGGACATCACAGGCCAACACCCGGCACTGACAGGCGCAAGCGCGGAGGTGCCTGCGAGAGCGCCGAAGCTCTGCATTGGGGGCACCGAAGGCGCAGACGGGGGCTCGAACACGAAGTCGAAGCCCTGCGTCGCAGATGCCGCGGGCGGGGTGAACGCGAAGCGCTGTGTCGCGGGCGTCAGACGCGTGGACGCGAACGCAGGCGCGAATGCAGGCGTGGGACACGCCGGCTCGGCGCCCGTCGTCACGTCGAGTCGCACGCGCTTCAACGCGCGCGTAGGCGAGGCGGGCTCGCAGTGCACCATCCGCAGAACGGACGGCGGCGTGGGTGGCTGGTCGGGCATTCTGAATGGAAAGGAAAAGGAAGGGGGAGGGCTGGAGGTGTGGGCTCAGCGCGCATGCCAGGACGGGAGCAGGGCACACCTACCTGTCTTATCAAGCCGGCAATAAGTTAACAGAGACGGAGGGAGGGCGCGTTGCGTCCCCAGCAGGGAGGTCGTAGGACTTATTTAAATGGTGGATGGCGCGGCCGTCGCGTCCGGGCACGTTGTCTCTGTTTGTCGTAGGCTTGGGTTGAGGATGTAAGGTACCGATTAGAGGAAGAAATACTGTACGGAAAAAGAAAAAAAAAAGAGAGAGGCGTCGTCGCCTTACGGCGACGTCGCGTGCACTAGACTATGAATTAGATTACTACACTAGATTGGACAGCAGGCGAGCGATCGAAGGGCTCGAGCGCAGCGCTGTCAGAGAGCCCGAGCTGTCAGATGGCGATGGAGAGCACCGGGAGCGCGCGAATGCCGGGGACACGCGAGGGACGCGAGGGGGCGAAGTGGTGTGAGGTGTGAAAGGCCGGGTGAGAGAGGGCTTGGAGGGCTTGTTTGAGGCAGATGGTACCCCGATTTGGCGTCGAACGGGGCGCCGTCTGACATGCGAAAGGGACGACGGGCGAGAGGGACGGCGGCGACGCGACGAGCGCGAGGGCCCCCGATCGCGTGCTGGCGGGCTGGCGGGCTGGCGGGTCGTGCAGCCAGCCGAATCGCTCGCGAATTAATCGCTAAGCTCGTCGCTAAGCTCGTTGGTCGGTCGTGTCGGTCGTGCAGGTGGCGTTTGCGGTTTGCAGGGCACGAGCGCGGGCGGGTGCGCACGAGCGCGCATGCAGCGCGTGGCGCGTGCGAGAGAGAAGACGAGCGCGACGACAATGAGATGAGACGACGTGAGCAGCGGCGCGGACGAGGACGGACGACGGCGACGGTGGTGGTGGCGGACGACGTCGACGTGGACGTGGTGGACGTGGAGGGAGAGAGAGGGAGGGCGCCAGGGGCGACAGCCGTAAGCGACGCGAAGCGACGCGCGATCGACAGCCTGCCTGCGTCGCTTGCGATGGATCGATTGACGGACGGCGACCGATTGGCGACGGAAGCGACGAAGCGGGCGAGCCGACCGACTGACGGCAGGAATCGAACCAGGGCGCGCGGATGCGGCCCCGTTTGGCAGGTCTGGCAGCGGCTGCGGGGCGGCTCCTGACGACGGAGCGTGTACTGGACTGGGCACCCCGCTTGCGCTACGCGGGGGTCCCCAGCGAGGTGCCCAGGCTGGTGTGGGGATCCGGAGTATGCTCAATGTTTCCGAGGTTGACTGAGCGCCTACTGTAGTATTTGCCGAATCAGCCGGCCCTAAACACGCGCCACGAGCGCTTAGCACTCAGCACTCCGGTGCGAATGAGCAGGGATGAGCTCAGAGGAGACCACTGCGAATAAACCTTCCTTCCTTCCTTCAGGTTGCGCGGCTTTTAAGTCTGATGCAACGAATCGAGGGCGTGAAATTGGCTTTCGACGACAACCTTTTTTTCCCAGCTCCCCATGCCTGAGGCCTGACACGTGGCTTTGGGGAAGCAGCAGAAAGATCATGTAAGTGTTTTCGTGCAGCTTCCATCCACCCGCTGAGCGTTGTGCCCCAGTAGGATGGTAAAATGTTTGTTTCCTCACGATCTGATCCGTGGTCCTTATCAACTCCGTGTGGCTAATCTCGTAGTGCAGACAGGTTTCGTCAATATCACTGGATGTCTGCGGAGTCGCTTGTCCCCACTGGTTCGTCCAAACGCATGCTTTCGACGTCGTGCAAAGAATTCACGACAAGGTTTAAACATTTAAGGACAGTGCATCAACATTCCCTGTCGCCATTACACTACATGGGCTGCTGCCGTATAATAGCTAACATCATAAAAAAGGTGAAGCTCTGATCAGTCACGGTCCTCTCCTGGCTCCCAATGCCAATTTATGCCGGCTTCGCCAAGGTAATCGTGTTTGCGTCCGAGTCGAGGATCTGATACACGTTCTTGAGGAACGGAATACCGAGGCTCCAGGTAGTCCGCGCAGGCTGGCCGGGCTTGTCTTCGTGGTCCTGAATAAGGGAATAACAGAGTTGGCCCGGCGTTAACCCCTCGGCCACGATTTCCGCTCCAATGATATCGACAGGATTGATCGGGAACTCCACCGTACCAACCGTGAAAGACATCGGAGGTATCTTCGTAGGGTCGCACGGCAGGCCGAATATACCATTCTCGCTCGTGAATGCGCCGGGAAACGAATGGAAGAACTGGCCATCGCCCTTCGTGGTCAGGATGCGGCTGTTTCCGGTGTCGAGGAGGGCACTGCGGCTCGTTCGGACGATGCGCCCGTTCACCTTCGAGTTCGCGAGGGTGATCTGCCAGAGTCCGCTCGTGGCCGTGTTACGGACTTTGACGAGGTTGCCGGCGCCAGTCTGGAACTTGGCAGAGTTCGACCCACCGAGCGTGAGCTGACCGGTTCCCACGGCGCCAAGTTTCGCGCCGCGCCCCAGCTGGATCCCCACCACGCTAGCTGGGATCAGCTCAGACGCCTTCAGGCCCTCCAGAATGGTAACGCCTCCCGTGCGTGTGGTGGCTTCGAGTTTCTAGCAAGGATACCTGTCAGCATTCTTCCCAATAGCACCCAAAACGTGTCAGACTCACGCCATTGCTAAAGCCAGCCGTACCGCGCGCAGGGACCGACGCGAGCACCCCTGAAATTGTAGTGCCAATGCCGATGGGGAAGCCCGGCATGGCATCCAAAGCCCCGACTTTGACACTGTCTGTGACGACAGGCCCCGAGGCGGTGCTGCCGTCTCCATATGTGATAGTCCAGGTTCTCTGCAAATCAGTGGAGCCTGAAAACTCAAAGCCCTTTTGGTCTGCGTGAGCCCCATAAATCGAACAAACAATACGATTCGAAACCAACCTTCTGCGTGTCTGTTTTGGAAATCACCCAAAATGTGCTTGAACCGGTGTCCACAAGCATAGGGATGTTCTGGAGTCCTGATCCCAACTTGAAACTTCCGACATAGCCCACATCCCTCTGCCCTAGCTGAAAGGCTAGGAGTGGAACACTGACCACACGCGGTTCAGCACGCGCAGTGATATTACTAACACGAGCGATGAGCCATTGCTGAATTGCAGTCACGCAAAAGCACCACTTACGAGATGACAACAGCGTCATTATGTTCCACCGCGGTGTTTGGAAGTTCACGAACACCGAGGGCGGCATCGTGGCGACCAGCGGGAACAGCTTGTACGTCTCCGGCGATGCTGAAGGCGACGAGAACGGCGTTCAGGAGAACGGTAAAGGAGGGAGTGAACTTCATTATGCGGATAGCTATTGAGAGATGAGCAATGACGACGGGCGAACCAGCGACCCAGAAAGAGTGTAAGAGAATGCTTGAGTGATGGAAGGGCCAGCCTTACTATTAGCAGAACCAATGCGACGAGCTTTTATACCGTTTCAACGAAACCTAGCGCCCTGCTTTGCCAGGTCGAGTGCACTCGTACAAAGCATCGGTCAGGGTCATCAATGATACGTGTAGCTCACGACGATCGGCGAAAGCGTCACGTAGCAGCTGCTGCGCCATAAGGGCGCATGAAACGACGTTAGCTCCCTGGGGTATTGAATTTGAATTACGTCGATCCTTCGTTTGAGTGTACCACGACTCGAACAGGCCATAGCCTGATTTAGATCAGCGCGACTCCGAGATGCTTCAATCCAATGTCATTGGTATTAGCGCAGAGTATGTATTGTTCTTAGCAGTGGAAGGTTTGAATTCAGTCGTGCAGAGACAAAAGGACAATTTACGTACTAGCGCAAGTTCAAAGAGCTCTTACACTGGCGACCATAGGGCGGATCAAAGGCGAGATCTGCAAATAGCCACGAACCTGCATAGGAATGTTGAGTGTGTTGGAATGATCAAAACGTGACAAAGTACCCCGGGTTCTGATTTATCGGGCCGGATTTCAGGACCATGCTATGCAGGTTGGCTATGCTCGCGGTACGAGGACCAATGAAACGCGACATACACAGTCGTGCCTTTCGTAGCACCCACATAGTAGCGCTTATGGGCCTCAGGGCTGGCCATGACTATGACGCTGATCGATCTCCTAATCACCTAGTTATGATGGCGAGGAGACCATTTCTGAATGAGCCAGGTAATATGGAGAGATTATACATCTAGAAAAGGCTTATTTCGACAACTTCGAAGCTTATAGAATGATTGAGAGTACTTAGGCGTGAACGCGGAAGCGCTGAAGCTGAAGTCCCAGTACTATGAAAAAAAAAGTAGTATGCAAGCGGCGCGCCAAAGCAGAGCGTCGTGCTCAACTCGTCGCATCATTGTCGCATCGCCCTCGGGCCCGACATCAATTCGCCAATTCCAGTCGGCCCAACATACCTGACGCCGCGTGTGGATCCGGAAAGCTCGCCCATGATGGTTTGAGTTTGCCGCGTTTTGCGTACTTATGCGCTTGCAGATACCACATCCAGATACATTCCATGTCGTCGTTACAACGATCATAACGTCATGATTGAATCATAACCTGAAACTACAATTCAATCAGATATATGATACTAGGCGCCGCCTAAGGGTTAACAAAGGACCTTACCAGTGAGTTTGTCCACGTCCGAGTCGAAGATCGGATAGACAGTCTTCGTGAAAGGTATATCGAGACTCCACCGCGCCCTGAACGTATCCTGGAAGAGGGAATAGCAAAGGCCTCTGTTGCCTACCTTCATCCGAATGATATCGACAGGGTTAATCTGAAACTCGACCGAGCCGATAATGAAGGACATAGGGGAGATTTCCATATGATCGATGGTATTCCATAGATGCCATGCGGATCTCGAAGGCTCCGGGATAGTTACGAATAGGCTGCGCGTCGCCATCTGGTTCGGGCGTTGTCAGTGTCGAGGATGAGGTGACGGTTGCAACGGACAGCTTTCCCATTTATATTGACGTCCACAATGCTGATCGCCCAGAGTCCGAGTCCTGAGTATGCTGCTTGGACAGTGTTTCGAGATTTCCTGGGCCAGTCCTGTAGATTGCCCTGTTGGGAAGCGCAGCATGGCAGCCAAAGACTCGATCTTAACATGATCTCGGACGACCATCCCCGTGGCTCTCGTGACACCATTTCCGTGTGTCATCTGCCAGGGTACCAGCAAATCGTCGAATGTATTTTGAGGAGCTTCGAAGTCCCTGCCTGTTACCCTATCGGCTCCCGGGTCAGTAGCGATAATTTAGGGGAAAAAATGCTTCGACACGGACTTTTTGTCTCTGAAACCACCCAGAACGTACTTGTGCCAGTGTCCATGAGGAATCTCGTCGGTCCGGAATGTGTTCCTAAGGTCATTTCTACGAAATAGCCTATCTCTTGTCCTTGACGGGGAGATAGCGTGCAATGGAACATTGACTGTACGGGGACTAGGAGTACGCGCAGTGATATGAAGTTACCATTGGTCAGATCGTGCGGCACGTCCGACACACGAGATCGAGGCTGGTGTATTCCACAGTGGCGTTCACGGGCCGAATAACATCAAGAATAGCGTTGCTGGGCCTTAAGGAACGGCTTGAGCATTTTTCAGAGCAACTGAACGCAAGGCTGAAGATCATATGCAGAAAGATCATGACAGACTTATTGAGCTTTTGCCCGATATAAGGGATATAAGAGACAAGCGATGGTGGAAGACGTATCAGCGCCCCAGAAAGAGCGAATAGAATTATTGAGCGACGAGGAAAAGGGCCAGCCTTGCGTCAACGGAACCAATGGTCGGCTCTTTATACCATGCAATCAAAGTCGCTTCTGGTCGGGGATAGGTCGACAGAGCCAATGTCTTCGTTCACGTCCTATAGTCATCCAGATTCATCAGGGACTAGAAAGGAGCACAAGTATTGATATCGCCTTTGCTCGCAAGTTCTGGTTTCGGGAGCGATGCATGCTTTACCCCAGCTCGGAAAGGTGCGGTACCCTGGCGATGCGGCGCGAGTCTGTAATATAACACTGCGACTTCATCAATCAACGCCCACGACAAGTCAAATATGGCCAGACCTTTCTCACCAGCATTTTTTCGATCGAATTACTATACTTATTCTATCAACTTGTCTTGCTGCATCAACGTGAGAGTCGGGTGGGGTAGCACTGCGCTGTTGTCAATGCTCTGGGCAACAGATGTGTGCGACGTCAGAACTCGAATTTGGGAGCTGCCCTGTTGCGCATGACGTCCTTTTGCCGTTGATTGCTTGTAAGTCAGATTGCGCTAGGTAAGGGAAGTCAGCAGTGGCAGGAAAGTAGAGGCGAGTCCAAATTGAAGAGCTCGAACATGGCCGACGACGCCGAAGCTGCAGCTGCTTAGTCATCATCAACAATATCCCTCATGGTGCAGCTGTCGGTCCGTGCACAGTACAGGCAACTTTCAGAAAGTCGGAATTGCATACAGCGGTCGTCATTTCAGGATAAGTATAATTGCTGAAAATTTGATTGTGAATGTAGATACTGTATGTAGTACTTCCGTCAACACTAGCTCCATCGCCCACCTTGCCCCAACAAGTCGTACAATACTGTAATATTTGAAGTCACTCATTATGATCACACACGATCACGAATCACGATCAAACAGCAAGCAATGCTTGTTTACAAGTGTGCAGCTAGTAGTAGTATCCGGAAACTACCCTAAATATCTATGCGTACTTCGCTAACGTGATCTCATTCGCATCCGAGTCGAGGATTTGATAGGCACTCTTCATGAATGGTGTACCGAGGATCCACCGGCGCGTGCTGCCAGCGGGCAAATCCTGGATGAGGGAGTAACAATAGCCTTTGTCGCCTATCTTCAACCCAACAATGTCGATGGGATTGAGCGTGAATACGGCCGAGCCGATCTGGAAGGACATGGTCGGGATCTTCGTATGGTCGCAGGGTACGCCATATATGCCGTTGGGAGTCTTGACTGCCTCGGGATAGTTGTGGAACAGCTGTGCATCGCCATTTTTCACCAGGATTCGATTACCGCCAGTGTCGAGGATGGCCTGGATGTCTGACCGGATGTCCTGCCCATTCACGTTGATCTGCGCGACGTGGACTGCCCAAAGCTTGCCGTTATCTTGGTTTGCCATTCGGACGAGATTGCCCGCGCCGGTCTGGAATTTGGAGGAGTCGAATCCGCCAAGCGTGACCTGCCCGATTCCTGGAGCACCGTTCGTGCCTCGTCCCAGCTGAACACCCACCATGCTCTTCGGGATCAGACCGAACTCGAGGAGACCCTCGAGGAGCGTAATGCCTCCAGTGCGCGTCGGTTTATCGATTTTCTGACAAGTTCGACTTCATCAATACGTTCTGTATGATGATAAGCTGACTTTTGACTCACCCCGTTCGTAAAGCCAGCTATCCCTGACGCATGTAAGTTGGCTAGTTGTCCTGTCAGCGTGTCCGCGATCCCGATGGGGAAGCCCGTCATGGTGTCGAGAGCCCCGACTTTAACACTATCTCGAGCAACCGTCCCCTTCGCCGTGCTCCTTCCGTCTCCATACGAAATACTCCAAGGTAAATTCAGATCCTCAAATGTTGTTGAAGAAGATGGTCCAAGCCCTTGATTGTTTCCCTATAAAACGCAAGCCAGTATTTAGCCGCGAATGAGAGATCGAGTTTAGATGCGAACCCTCTGTGGACATGTTTCCGAGGCCACCCAAAATGTACCTGAGGCGGTGTCGAAGATAAATTTTGAAGCCTGAGACTGTGTTCCGAGAAGAATCCCCATCGTATAGGCTAGAGGCTGTCCTTGTCGTGAACCCTCTGTGAGGCGAACGTTGATTGTGCGTGGGGCACGTGCTGTGATATTCCTAGAGAGAGTGATACATTATTGCTGCTAAAGTTGAAAACAGCTTCCACTCACGACAGATCGAGGGTATCATAATGTACGATGGGATAGGGCTGACGCGCACCCAGAGCAGTGTCGCGAGAACCAGCAGGGACGGCATGAGTGCCTCGAGACACGCTGAGTGCAATGACGACAGCGTTCAGAAGCACAATAAATAAGTGATGGAGCTGCATGATTGTTATAGTGATGCAAAAATGAGTGAAGACGATGGGCGTGCCAGCGACCCAAAAAGGATGAGGTAGAATGAGCGATCGGGGGAAGGACCAGCCTTGCTGTGAGTGGAACCAGCGCCAGTACTTTATATACCATTACGACGAAAGCTGCTGTTGACGAGCCAAGGCCTGCCTTCTGTATGGCATTTCAATTTCGCCGGGGCCTCCTAAAGCACACAAGCATGCGCGCTCCCTCAGCGACTCCACTTTGCTCACGGCTTGCGACTCTGATTTGAGGTAGGCTTCCCAGAAGATTGAACACCTGAATATAGATCTGTCACATTATAACCATACAATCCATAGTAACGACAGTCAGTGCCACAAAGTGATGGATGATAGTAATGTTTCTGGAGCAACATCACTACGTGTGATAGAATCAATCAGTTCAAATGAAGAAGAATTTAATGACTGGACCTTACTGATGAAGCGTTAAGACATGGTTCCACGTGCGTGCGATGGGACTCGATATGCCGATGCCCGTGGGGCATACCGGCGTGACCATCCCCAACGACAGAATGTGAGCAGGTACGCCAAGAATACGCAATGCGAGCAGACCTCACGACTGTAGACCATCCTCTCTGCAGTATATTGAGATTCAATTCTATGACATTATTTATCGCTAAATATTCATGAGTCGCCGGTCATGGTTTTTGGTGCTGAACCCGGTTTTCGGTCATGGTTTTGGTGCCGAGACCGGTTTTCGGTCATGGTTTTGGCGCCAAGATCAGTTTTCGGTCATCGACTTCATGCTGCATGCCTGCGATACTGGCATGCATAGATCTAGGCCACAGTCTAGCAGTTACCAGCCCTACTGTACTATCTGATGGCAGTTCTCATTGGTTTCGAATCCCTCGTCCCGACAATTTGTTCGTATCTCAATAATATCTATGTTTATTCATTGTGACTTCGCTGGTCCTCTTCATAGGTTCACAGTCTTTGTGTGGTTCAGAGGCTGGCTTATATGGTTTCTGTGGTTCGGGTAACTTAGCGAGAACCACATCGGCTATGCTCTAACCACACTGCTTGGTGCAGGAGGGAGGCAATTCGTCAAGCCAGCTGCCTGTCCTTTTCTTCTCGCCTCGTTCTGTCGCTCCTTCAGCCTGTCACTCCTGATATCCACAGAGGACCATATCTTCGATAGTTGAGTCCTTTTATTGTTATTTCTGTGTGTGTCGAGCTGACATGTATACTTGCACTCGTCCAGTCTGCCTAATTTCTCTAGATACCGACCTCGTTGAGGTTCGCTTGCTCGCTTGCTCGTTCGCTCTGCTGTCGTCATCATAGACGATTGCTCTTTCTAGGTAAGTGATATATTCTCACAATTTCTTCTCAGTCACTTACTTTGTCACTTTTCTATACTTGCACTCGTCCAGTTTGCCTAATTTCTCTAGATACCGACCTCGTCGAGGTTCGCTCGCTCTGCTGTCGTCGTCATAGACGATTGCTCTTTCTAGGTAAGTGATATATTCTCACAATTTCTTCCCAGTCACTTACTTTGTCGCTTTTTGTGTTACATTAGCTTCATCACTCGCACTGCTATCAAGGGTCATCCTTCGAAGGGATCACTTTTTCATAGGTATGTTCCTTTTCTTTTTGTTACTATCAACATCAGATTAATGACCTACGATCTGTCGCACTTGTTGTCTGTAGATCGGCATCTTCATCTCGCTCGTTCATACCCTGTTCGTCATCCCCATTGCAGAACATTTGTTTCGCTCAGTAAGCTTTCCATCCAATTCATCCTCTTGCGAGCAGCAAACTGACAGTCTCGTGGCATATTTTCATGGTCATAGCTTAACACTAATCCTCGCATTATATCCCAATCATCATCTAAAGTAAATTTGTTTCTCAGTATTATGCTGCCTGCAGTACTGATCTTCGTCATTCATTGACTTCTTATATAGCACCAAATCTTCGCACATTCGTTCAATCACTTGCTTCTTTGATCCTTTCTCCTATCTTTCCTATCCATTAATCGTTCCATTCATCTCGTCGTCTCGGTCTTTATTATCAGTAAAGTCTGTATAAGCTGTGTTCGTTCGGCAATGACATTGTACTGACTTTCTCGTCTAGATCACCATGAATCACACCCATACCCAGCAGGCTCAAAATGATTCGGATTTGGATGCCGAGGCTCTCCAGCTCTTTCGGCAGTTACTGGCAGCTAGGTCGGCAGGCTCCCAGCCTGCAATGGATCTTCTGTCTCAGCTTGGTATCCTGTCATCTGGACCTGCGAACTCTTCTCCAGCCCTCCCACCTCCGAATCCCTTCACACGGCTTGCACAGCTTGGTGTCTCTGCTCCATCGCCAGCACCTATGTCTTCGCTTTCAGCAGCTGCTCGTACAATCCAGCCAGCAGTCCCATCATTTCCAGCTCCACACATAGATCGTGCACCGACAGCATATCACAACTTCGCTGGGTCACAGGCATCTATACCACTGAGCTCTCAGCCACAGGTATTACCTGCAGCGATCACCCCCATCTCTGAACCATACCGTAGTTCTCGGCATTTGCAGGGACTTGGTCAGCCATCGTCTTCAAACAGTGCAGCTTTTTCCCTTCCAGCGACTCATCAGCCAGTATTTTCTGGTATGCATAACCTTGCTGTGCCACTTAATACCCGCCATGCGAACCAGGGACGTACTGCCTCTGCAGCTGCAACTCTTCCCCGTGCACCAGCATTAACCCGATGGGCCCCACGTCGTGCTGCGACACAGCCCCCAGACCTACCACGATCAGGTACTATTGATGCATGCTTTCAGGCTGGTGCTGGTCCAGATACAGGCCTGCGCATCCATATGAAGGTCTATCCATCCCATGTATGCTTTTCTAATTTTATCCATATACTGTTCGAAGCTGATCATGTTTGCACAGCGCCCAGAACTTCGTCGCAGAGACTATTACTACTTCTCATTCATGCGAAGGCATTTCAATGCCACTCTTGAATTGTTCAATCTCAGCCATCGGATGGTCGTCTCACGTACGACAGAAGTCTCGTCTATTGCTCACCACGTCATGGCTCAGATGGTGCAGTCTCCTCTGGCATACACCTTTGCGCCGGACTTTTATGCTGCTCCTGACTCGCCCATGCATATCATGCGATACGTTGCTCGGGGCCAAGCTCGGCCACGTGATGGACAGATTCGTCTATTGCCTGAAGTAGTCTATCCACAGATGACTGTGCAGGTACTTCTGGACAGCCAGAACCTGTTCGCATGTAAATGGCATTGTGTTGAAGAAGATCACTTCATCATCCATTTTTGTAAGCCCTTCTGCATCTTACTCATTGCTGTGTGTTTGTTCGCGATGCTGATGTCTTGTCGTTAATTTTTTTGCAGTGCTCCCAAGGCAGGTCAGCTTCCTGCTGGATGGTCGTCGACATTGCAACTGCCTTTCTCTCAGAATCTGGGGACAGTTTCCCTATGATTGTATGTATGCCAGCGATGCTGATGCGAATCCATATACTTCCGACGATGAAACATCTGGTGGTGAAGAGGACATGGATGCGATGGCCATGCAGGAGGTTTCAGCATCGTCGTCTGAAGGCGAAGTCGATCGTATGGTCGTCGATCGTGAGAGCGAGGTATGCTCGCTAATTATACAGGCTGTTGCATTTCTCATCGCAGTTTTTACTAGATACCTCAGCAGCAGCACCATTCTCGTCTGTCTGCCCTTAGGCCATCTCAAGGCCTTTCACAGCCTAGTCATCTCCTGTCGTCTACAGCAACTCCCCATAATCCCTGGAATCCTGTGGCCGAAGATCACAGCTCTGCACAGACCTCGTCAGATGTACAGGCTCCTCGTCGCCATGTCTCTATCGCTCCACTGCCAGTATCTCAGCCTCGGTTAGAAGCACCAGCAGCTCTTCGTCCTTCTACTCCTTCTGCTTTGCTGGCAATTTCGCCCTCTCCAATTCGCTCAGCGACAGTAGCGACAGTCTCAATAGCATCTGCCTCGGTGACAACAGCTGAGACGACAGCAGAAGCCATATCATCTGACTTGGCAGCTCATGATGTCATGCTCAAAACTTCATCGGCAGCATCTGCTTCACCTGCCTGGTCTAGCCAGACTGGGCTCTGGACTTCTCCATGGGTTCCGCCACCATCTTCTGCCGACCAGCCTGGCCTCCCAATCTATAGCATCACCACATTCTCTGACGATGTCTTCAATGCAGCATGCAAAGGTGCACCCGATGCTCAGATGCACCTGCAGGCAGCCAGTACTGCTCATCTTGCAGACCTGCTTATGGCTGAGATTGGCACAGCGATTGAGACTGGTGACTTCACCAAAGTTCTTGCCTCTAGTCGTTCGTTTACTACGTGAGTTGCTTATATTTTGATTAGATGTGAAGCTATACTAATGACTACTATATATTATAGGCTCGACGAGGATGGTCATCCTGAGTCGTTCGGTGATGGTATTGCTCGTGAAGCACTCTTTATTGCCTTTAAGCACTATCAAGACCAGAGGGCTGTGTATTTCTTGGATCGGCTCGATGGTCGGGCAACTCTACAGGTCAATCATACTGGATTTTCTGCTGAGGTTGTACCAAGCTCTTGCACACTAGCTCTGAAGAAGCTTGGTGCAATCTGTGCACTCATGTTGATCATGGGAAACAACATCGAACCCTACGATCCATGCCTCTTTCAGTATATCGTTTACGATGCTGATATCAATTCTCTTCATCCTGCATTCGTAAGTGAATGGCATCCTGAAATTTGTGATGCTGTTCGGGATTGGATTGATATGGGCCCAGAAGGGAGTCCTGCTCGCTTTGAGAGGTGGTTCGTGTCGTATCTCGACATGACAGTATGTTTTTCCCTCTGACTGTGAATGATGCAACATATGCTTACTTCTTCAATCCAGACTGCTTCACTCGGTGAAAGAACATCAGAGTCGCACATGGCTCTTGCAGCCGAATTGTTGTTTAAGACGATCATGGGTCCACAGCGACTCTCTCATCCTGAATGGGCCAGCTTTGTCGAAGGCTTCAGGCTACGATGTCGTAATGGCTTCGATTTCACTCAAGTGAGATTCTCTTATGGATGTTCTGGTGTGATCATGACCTGACATGCCTTCGGTGCATAGATCATACGGCGCTTTGCAGGTGGACCTGAGGCATTCTTCAGCGTGATCTGGACATCATCGCTATCATCGGGTTTTGCATCTCTGGAGCCATATCTTACTGTCGCAAGGCCTTTGAACCCAGCATTGACTGCACAGCTTCGTGAAGTGACTCAAGATGCTGACATCACCTTTCCGACACTTCTTGCTGACTTCTTGTGTGGCTCAGGGATTCCTTGCATTGCATTATTCAATGCTGCCCGAGGGTCGTTTCCTTCTGTCGTTGACCTTACCCAGGTTGATACCCCTGGGTTCCGAGTTCGTGCTTTTGTGTGGGCGACCACTGGTTCACCATTTCTGGACCCAGCTGGGCAGAACTCGATCACAGTCAGTCATACCCATATGCATCACGACATCATCCTACTAATATCTTTCATAGGCAACATTCATTGGTGACGATGATGTTTTGTACCGAAGGCTTCATCGTCACTCTGATATGATGCTTGCCAATGGTATTTTTGCATTTCAGACATGTTTTCGGTCGGTTCACATACCTGCAGCTCATGCAGTCAGGCTTGCACAGAAGGAATATCCTGATCGTGAGACTACACTGACATCTTATCGCCAGGCAATTGACCATTGGTTCCTATGTGTCATTCTTCGTGGTATTGGTCATCACACCATTGCCTAAATGTTTGACTACTGTGCATAACTTCTGATGTTTCTCTAATATTCATCATATTTTCTCTAGTATCTCTCTCACAAAAATCTATCCTGGTATCTCTGACTCATATTTGCTTTATAATTTTTTTACTACTACTTTGTTAGTAACTTGACTATACTTACTGCTTTCATCTGGAATATATTGCTTTCATGTAAATTGACTGAAATCTGAGCTCCTATTAATCTAAAGATAAGAATCAGAGGATTACATTTTATGAAGCTCATATTCTGACTAAAAGAGATCAGGATACATAGTCCGCACCATTCCTAACCCTTGTATCCATAAATATGTGTTACTGTCACTGTTTCCACTTCCCATCCACTGATCTAAGAAATGACTCAGCCAATTCTGCTCCTCTCCTGTTAGTGAACCTGCAGGTGGCTCCAATAATACCTCATTGAGATGCTGTGGTGGACCATGCTGACCTATCCAGGAAGAAGCACCTTCATTTTGAGAATTATTTCCTGTTCGTGACTGTAAGACATTGTCATCTGCCAGCCCTTCCCAGTCCACACCAAACACTTCCAATTCTTCATCAGGCATCACATCAATGAGTGGAAGCTGAATTCCATGGATTCCATGTACAAACATGTCAAAGCCAAACATGTCTGCTGGTGAGCGATTAGGCCCATCTCGAATTTGCATACGATGCTGGTTCCATGATTCTGCAAAGAATGTGAGCTGCATGTTGAGAGTATGCAGAAATAGATGATGTAGTAGCCAGATATGATGTTCACTGTTGATATTGAGGCCATGGCGTAGCTCCAGGTTGGTGAAAAAATCTGCCCAAGTAGCACCAACTTGAGCAGTGACATCCACCCACAGCCGCTCTATACGGACATTATGTACACTTCTAGAAAAAAAAATCCCTATGAATAATCAGATCATATAGAGAAATCACTAACTTACCGGCCCCAGATATATGATCCTCTCCGTTCACCTACAACCGCTTCCATCCAGGCAGCCACCTGCAAGTTTTCTACACCATGATCACCACGCATGCATGATGGAACACCATATGTTCTCACAGCACCAAGAAAGACCTCAAGGACTGTATGGGCACGATTGTTGTTGCTGGCATGTAGGCCAGTGATCAAACGTGAATAACCATCAATAAAACCATGAATAACAATGCCCCAGCATATAAGACCTGTGATTATGGGTCAAAAATTATGTTTTAGAGTTACAGAGCATCTATTTGAAGGCAGAATATGCACTTACCATGCTGTCCATCATGATGCCATAGAGCATTAGGTCCAGGAACTGAATAGACCCTGCGCCGGATACGAATCCTCTGAAAGACACGTTGCACAGGATCAATCCGTATCAAGGCCTGACGGATGCGTTCACGTGGAACATGATGGCCAAGAGAACGCAGCATTCCATGAAGCATTGTGATACCTGCACGGCGATAATGTGTCCGAAGTGAGATGATCAATGCATCTAGCTCTGCATCATCCATAGTAGAAAGAGGACCAGTAAATGAGACAATAGATCCTGGGAGATGACTGTGAGTTTCTTGAGAGGAAGACTGTACTGAATCTAGATTGGTGTCCTCCTGATTTGGAACAGGATCTAAAAGAGCATCATGTTCATCTGAAGGATTGTTTACTGCTATGGTGGGGCTAGCTGAGGAAGGAGGATGTGGGATAAAAGGATCTGGCTGAGGCTGGGCAATTCCATAACATAGCAGGGAATTCCGTACAGTTGCACGGCTAACATGAAGGAACCGAGCAATGCTGGATGTGGAGCGCAGTGTATATGCCCAGCGTAGAAAGTCGGCATCGATAACAAGCTGGGGACGTCCTCGGTCACCAGAATACACAGTCTCAATGAGCGAAGGATGTCCATAGTGAGACCCATCCAGTGCATCTTGATAATATAGACGAATGTCACCCTGCATGACACTGATATTGATCTGTATCATCTCGAGCTCGTCATGAGGGAATATGTTGCCATACTGTATAGGAGACTTAGCATCAGAGATAGCTATGATACAAAATTGTTGAATACCTCATTGACGAGTGCAAGATACTCATCAATATCATCGCCAAGTCTGGCAATGACTGTTGAGTCGGTGGCTCTCGTTTTGAGCTGTGCAACTGTGTTCGCGAAGCGATGGTAATGTAATCGAAAGGCAGAAAGAAGGTCGGCAGGAAGAACATCATTATCGAGAGGTAATAGATCGGGGCTGTTATCCATTGCGACTCATAGAGGTAGGAGCTCTGGAGGTTGCTACGAGTACGATGAGAGCCAGAAAAATGCACTTCGGCTAATTCCGAGCTAAAGCAGCCTGCGATGATTCACGACAACTCTTATTACCAAACACCCACTCGGCTGCATCTAATACTGAGTAGCTCCTGTAAGCATCTCTGAATCCTGTCAATGCTCATCTTACAGTGTATCTCACGATATGGTGCTCGCATCGTCTACAGGCTGTGCAGTCATCAGAAACTGGTTCTTCAGCGAAGATGGACGAGACAGACTTTGGTGAGCTCCCATATCAATTGGAGGCTGCTGTGCTTCCTTGTGGCTTCTGAGACTGATCATTTTCCTGCTTTGACTGTGATGAACTACAGACACAGTCCAGATCGTGTCATGTATGACTGTGTCTATGCCTTCGACTGAGGGTGGCATGCTGCAGACCCATCTCATCCGAAATCTTCCTATCGGCTGACATTATCTCGTCGAACGCAGTGGAACATGGTCCATCATGATCGGCACTCTACTCAATGCACTGTCATGCAGCCCTGATATTATGGGGTCTGTTCCGTCGGCACCATCGTGGCTGGTGCACACTCTTACCGAGAACACCCAGCACCTGACTGCACTTGTGACAACCCGGGTTCCTGACTTTGGGCCAGCCATGCAGCTTCCTACCACTGGGTACCAGCATCTAGGTCCTCTCAGTTTACTATGGCATGGTAGCACCCATCACCTTCCATATTTCAGCGATGAGCAGGAGGTTCTGGCAGTTAATGTGGAAAGCCAGGATCCTGTGATGACTGCCTTTATACAAGTACAGCAGCCACGTCAGATGGACTTCAACTTCCATTTCATCATCATATTCTTACTAGCTCCTACACATGTGGAGGGTCACTCTACTATATCTCTGTCACCAGCTCCTGCATATTCGGCAGGCAACTCTACCACATCTCTGCTTCCAGCTTCATCACGCTCTCCATCAGCTGCTCCTTCCACATTATCTATAGCCAGTTCCATGCAAAATTCTCCTTTTCCTGCTGGGTAAGTCAGCTCAAATTATAACATATTGACCTACATTGATAATAATCTGCAGTCTCCCTGGAATGCCTGCTATGGTTTCAGTCTCAGCTGAATATGGTGCATCACTCAGCTCCACAGCAGATTTAAAAGCTGTTCTCAGGACCATAATTCCCTCTCATATAGAGGATTCAGCATACTACCATGTTGATGGTAATAGAGGGCTGCTCTTCAATATGGCTAGGAACTTCTTTGCACTGGCATATATTATGGAGGCTCTAGGACTTCCATCTTATACCAGTGACCTACGGGGACAGGGTATTATATCTTATGAAGGGGGGTTTACTGTGACATCCCAGAATATTCTGGAGTATTTTAAGTGGGCTCCTACATCTTATAGGAAAAAAGCACAGGGCTATGGATGAGCAGTAAGTGTGGCCCAGGGGAAGAGATGGGCACAGAGTATTCCAGGTAAGAATTATCTTTACACTATGTAATTCATTCTCAACTAATATTTATATAGATCTCACATCAGCAGACTGGAAGCACTACCAGGCCTGGGCTGGCATATCTTTTATGTTTAGAGCTGATGGTGCACTGGCTCAAAATAAGCAGCCTCTGAAGTTATCACAAAATTTAGAGGAGAAGGCAGCTGCAGAATTATGCCAGACATCATTGTTTAGTCCTTTGTGTACTCAGCTAGATAAATTTCTAGCATAAAATCACCACTGTTTTCAGTTCTCATATAGCATCATATTCAGATGTTCAGATTATTATCACTATATCAAAATTTCAGATGCATTTTATTTCATCATAAGTAGTAGCATCTTAGAATTTCTCAATGCAGCATAGCCAGGATCTATAGCCATATCAGCCAAAGATGCATTTTTAATCATAGGCATCATTTTAAATCATAGACATCATTATTTCTTTACTCATAAATGCCAATATCCCAGAAATCATAGATGTAGCCATAGCAGTGTGCCTCAGAGCAGAAAGAGAGCCAAAACACATGCCATAGTGGTCATTCTCGTAGAACAGCACAGATACTCTAGGCCCACTGGATGGTCACAGGCCTACTGAAATGCTCCGAACCCGATGAAATGCCCTGAACCCACTGAACTGCCTCGAATCCGATGAAAACCCCTGAACCCATGTCACATAGGCAGCATGCATGCACACTGTTCTATATGCGCCTTCACTTCTTTGATCGGCAGACCAGGGTGGTGCACGTTAAAAGCACAGTACAGGGACCTGACCAGCATCCCGCCGAGTTTTAGCATAGAACAGCATGCTGCTGATCATCTCCAGGCCAATAAATGCCCCCGAACCCAATAAATGCCCCCAGACCCAGTGAAAGCCCCCAAATCCCATAAATGCCCTGAACCCACATGAATACATATCTACTGAAAGGGCCAGCCCAGCAGGACAGCAGGCCATACAGGAGAAAGGAGCACAGGTCGAGCGAGACAGCAGGCCGGGCGAGAGAACAGGCCGAGCATGAGAACAGGCCGAGCGAGAGAGAATCCGAGCAGGCCAAGCACGAGAACAGGTCACATGATAGTGAATCTAGCAGGAGAGCGAGCTCAGCAGAACGAACCCAGTAACAGAGGGCCCTTCTGGTGTATGCACATGCAGAGATCCATGTCGATTTCGTCGACCAATGTAGCCAGGCCTGCCAGTGTGAGGAGGGAGCTGCCTGATTTTGCATGGGTAGACCGATGCCAGCGTGATCTGCTGATTTTGTGTGGTATTGCAGTCGAATAGGCACGAAGCCCTCCATGCGACCCGGCAGCCCCAGGGAATGGCGCGGGTGTGGGCCCGTCGATATGCGCGAAGTTGAAGCTGCTGTACGGGAGAGTAAGATGGGGGCCGTGGCTGCTGGCCCCCAGTGCACCTGAGCTTTCGCGCATAATCATTGTGGCGGCGCGTGGGGTGTGCTAAGACGTCGCCATGTGGCGATGGCAGTGCGCCCGAGATGGCGGCAGCGTGGACGCGGTGGGGCGAGCATGGTCTCGGCCGCCCGCACACTGCGCATGCAGTCCGAGCAGCGGGCAGCGAGTAGCCGAGGGGGGTGCTGTTGCTGTGGGGTGGTGGCGGGCGACGCACGGCTGTGAGTGCTGAATGGTGGACGCGGCGAGCGACGTCGCAGCTGCAGACACCCTGCGCATGCGCGCGATGTGTGTGACCTTCGCGGCAGACAGTGGTGCAGTGACAACGATGCTTGCGGGGTGCGTATGACGTCGCCATGTAGCGAAGGCGGGGCGTCCGAGGTGGCAGGCGGACAGCGGCACAGTGACGGCAGCACGTGGTGTGCATACGATGGGCGACGGCGGGGCATCCAAGGTGGCGGCAGTGCGCATGGGGTGGCTGCAGCATGGACGGGATGGGGCAGACATGGTCGCGACAGCGGGGGAGAGGAGTGAGTAGGATACGGACAATAAGCTAAATAAAATGCACGCACCTGCAAGATGGCCGCATGTTTTCCACCCGTGGCACCCGCTCATCACCGTAGATCCTTCCCACTTGCGCATGCTGTAGCCTTGTGGGCTCGTGAGTTGGTCTGCTGGTGTCCGGAGTCGACGATGGGGCAGAGCGCGCGGGGTGTGCAGGGCAGTGGTGAGGTGCGAGGTGGAGCGTGTGCTGTCGCTGCTGCAGTGCACGAATCGCTGTCATTAGTATGTATGCCTATGCTTGCTGGCACGCCCACATCTGCAGCTGCGTGGGGATGTCCAGTGTGGGCTGGTGTTTGGGGACATGGAGGTAGATGTCAATGAGTGGGAAGGGTGGATGGTTGGTGACACGGGAGTCTGCCGAGGTCGTGCGAGCGAGAAAAGTAAGGAAAAGACAGACAATAAGCAAAAAAAAGGCGCACCTGCACAACGGCCACTCGCTTCTCCGCCTGTGCCCATGCTCGCCATCCTGGATCCTTCCCACTAGTGCGTGCTGTAGCCCTGCGGGCTCGTGGGTTGGTGTGGTGATGTCCTGAGTCGACGGCATTGGTCATGGGTTTGGGTGTCGGAGGCGAGCACGGTCGTGGCTGCTGGCACCCTACGCATGCGTGCGATGTGCGTGGCCATCACGGTGGACAGCGGGCGGCGGACGACGGACAGTGGCGCACTGACAGCGGCGCGTGAGGCATGCATACAGCTGTGCAAATGGGGTGGTGGCAGCACTCGCTATCTGATGCATGCCGCACGCAATGAATGCTGCAGTGGCGGGATTTCGCCTAATGTCAAGACTGGAGTGCTGGGCGTAGCCCAGCGTGATGTCCTTCGGCCCGTGACGACATACGCTATGTCCCGCCACCGCCTCGTGGTGTTCGCCCATGATGCATGGAGGGCGTCATCATCAAGTACATCGTACTGGCGACGAGGAGGTCTAGACGCATCGCGGTCTTCGCATTTCAGGCATCGCGAGGACGTCATCGTCGAGGTCGACGATGCAAGCGCCCGATGTCATTCCCGAGTCGCCTGCGGCCTGCGAGAACGCTGACGCTTTTCGCCCAAAAGAGCGCTGGCCAATGACACGCGAAGGGCATCATTGTCAAGTACGTGGGAGGGGACGGAAGGGAGGTCTCGTGGTCAGTGAGCACTCTCCGCGAGTCCTATTGCCGACGTACCCACCTGTCGCACAGACTTCTGACTTCTGCTGGCCGCACGTCGCACACTCCCACCCATATCGCCGCTCCTCGGCGACGCTGCAGGCGACAAGGGCGTTATCGTCAACTTTGTCGCGGCGCCATCCTCTTCCCTTGAGGTGGCCGGGCTGTACATGCAGCGGCGCCGTCCTCGGCCTCCATGCATGTTCTGTGCACCGCAAAGGGTGTCATCGTCCAGTACAGAGGCGGGCGGTCTCGTCGTCGGTGAGTACTCTGCGCAAATCCCATTGTCAGTGTACTCACCTGGTTGCGGACTTCTTCACGCCTGCCAGCCCCACGTCGCACTCTAGCTCCTTCACAAACGATGCCCGCCGGCGTCGCGAGTGACAGGGGCGTTATCGTCAAGTTCGAAGCAGCGCCCGTTGCTATCTCGTCTTGGTGTCCTGTCGCGCCTGCGTTGCCGTCACTGCGCCCGTCACGATCGTGCTGTGCATGCTGGAAAGTGTCGCAGATTGCAGATCGCAGATCGCAGCAGTGTCTTCTTGACACTGACGTCGCACGCGTGTCTGCTCCCTCTGCTCGCTGCACTCGCACGCGCGAATAAGCGAAAAAAAAAATGCACCTGCGGCTGCGCGCACCTGCCGGCGGGCTGCCGCAGCCGTATGCGCATCCGCCCCTTGCCTGCTGCCCGCGCTGCCCGCCACTCGCTTCCTGTGCCCGCATGCGCACCCGTGCCCGCCTTCTCGCTGCACATGCCCGCCTGCTCACTGCGCCCGCTGCGTGCACTCGGGCCTGCTCCTTTGTCGCGCACCGCCACGCCTCCTCGCAGCGCCTGCTTGCTGCTTGTCCACTCCCCCTGCTCGCTGCACCCGCACGTGCGCCAGGTCGCACCGGCGTGCCGGCACGCTGCCTCCACCCACGGGCTGCGTGACGACGCGCCTGCTCGCTCCATGCCCACCTGCACCAGTTTGCCATGCTGATGGGTGTGCGTAAGACATCGCCATGTGGCGAAGGCAGGGCGTTCGAGGTGGCGACGGCGTGGTCGCGATGAGGCGAGCATGGTCGCGGCTGCCTGCACACTGCGCGCAGCCCGAGCAGCGAGCAGCGGACCGGAGGCGAGATGCGGGATGCCGCATACAGGGTGCTGCGGGACTGTGTGAGCATTCCTTCGCGGTCCACAGGGTGTGCTGTTGCTGCTGCAGTACGCGAATCGCTGGCACTGGCGCGTATGCATGTGCTTGCTGGTGCACCCGCATCCGCAGCTGCGCGGGGATGTCGGCTGTGAGCTGGCGTTTGGGGACATAGAAGATGTCGACGAGTGGGAAGGGTGGATGGGTGGTGACGGCGGGAGTCTGTCGAGGTCGCGCGAGCGAGAGAAATGAGGAAATGACAGACATAAGCAGCAAAAAAAAAGCGCACCTGCGACGGCCGCTCGCTTTTCTGCCCGCGCCCTTCGCTCGCCACCGTGGATCCTTCCCGCTAGCGCGTGCTGTAGCCCTGCGGGCTCGTAGGTTGGTGTGGTGGTGTCCCGAGTTGACGGGTTTCGGCGTCGGGGGCGAGCGCGGTCGCGGCTGCTGGCACCCTACGCATGTGCGCGATGTGCGTGACCATCGAGGCGGACAGCGGGCGGCGGGCGGCGGACAGTGGTGCACTGACGGCGGTGCGTGAGGCATGCGTACGGCTGTGCAAATGGGGTGGTGGCAGCATGGACGGGATGGGGCGGGCGCGGCTGCATGCTGCTATAGCACCAGCACATGCAACGGTCGTCACGGCAGGGCGGTGGCAGCGGGGCATGCACGTACGACGGCGGGACATCCGAGGTTGCGGCTGTGTACGTGGGGTGGTGGCAGCGTGGATGGGATGGGGCGGGGACGGTCGCGACAGTGAGGGAGAGAAGTGAGTAGGATACTTACAGACAATAGGCTAAATAAAACGCACCTGCGGGACGGCCGCTCGCTTTTCCATCTGTGCCCTTCGCTCGCCACCTTGGCTCCTTCCCACTAGCGCACATTGTAGCCTTGCGGGTTCGTGAGTTGGTGTGCTGGTGTCCGAAGTCGATGACGGTGGTTGAATTCGAACAATGACAGCGACGCGTTGACGACGCATGCATCACAGCTGTCACAATCGTCATGTGTGACAGCTGCAGCCTGCCATTCGTCAACTCGCTGTCCTGTCTCCCATCACCTCTCATCACCTGTGATCTGTGTCGATCCTTACTCTTCAACTATATAGGAGGTGCTCGGAAGGTATGTTACATCTGTACCTCATTCTTGTAAACTGCAGATCTAACATAATAAACCTGTGATAGCATGTCTAGCGACAATCCCAGCTCAATCCCCCTACCAGACAGCAGTAACCCAGTCAATGAGGGTGGGAAAGCACATACAGTAGGAATACATAACAAATGTATGTGTCATTCCTTTTGTATTCTCTGGTATTAAAGGTGAATAGGGCAGCGCCTCATCCATACTGCTGCTGCTGCTATAATATTAGCAAAGCAAGAACTTGTGGCACAGGATCCCACAGTAATTGCAGAGCTGTTAGCATTGGCCAAGGACCATGACATTAGTAAAATCCAGGTAGATAGTCCATATAGTGGTATTTTTGTAATTAATTTTTAAATTTGCTTCTAGGGCACGAATTGGGGTGAGGAGCTCCGCCGCTATGCAGGATGAGCAAAGAACCCTTCAGATGAACTGCAGGCTGCAATGAAGGCATATGATCTTCATAAGACATGGTTCAAAGCAGCAAGTGCTGATGGAGCAACCCATAGTGCAAAGCGAGCCCTGGTAAGTATAATAATACTGCATTTTAAATATACATAGCCTGACATCTATACAGATGCACAATCTTGGAGTCTTGGGAGATAGCCAACGTCGTTCTGTACAGCAACTTCTAGCAGACAAGGATGTTCTCATTATTGAATGCCCACCACAGCCTTTCCAGAAACCACGCCAGAAAACACTGTTATTTGATTTTGAACCTGATCAGCCATACACAGGCTCTCCTTATCTTGTTGTCAATGCAGAGAAAGGTTTTCATATCACACCTATAGATGGTATCACTATTTATATCTCTTATGGTATATTATTTTCAATTTGAAAAATTATTATATAATAATCTCTGATTATATTCACAGATAAGGACAAAACACCTCATGTCGAGGCATTTGTTATACGTGGTGTAGGGATAACAGAAGGGTTTGAAGAAGACTGTGAGGCAGTTTACACCTTTGTGGACAATGCTGTGCAGGAAGCCTGTAGTGAAAGGCGTAATGTTAGAGTGAGTAATTTATTCAGCTATAGTCATACATATAAAACTCATATAGTATATTTAAGCCTCTTCATCAGGGAGAGATGATTCAGCTTGGATGGAATGCTGGTGCCCGTGATGTCCGTATCTGGGGCCTAGCAGTAAGCTATACCAAGAAACGGTCACAAGATGTGCAGAAGGCGCATGATGAGGATGTAGTGGCAGTAATGTCACTCATGTGGTCATTGGTCTGCACCCATGTTCCCACAGATGTGGTAGATGAAACTGAACGCATTATGGATGACTCTGGAATGCCCAAACTTGCCACCCGGACTATAGCAGCTGGTAAGTGATAAATCTATAATTAAATTATGATATATATTTACAATATCTGCATTAGGTCCTGGTTATAAGTTTCAAGTAAATGGAAAAAGTTATAGTTTTCCTCTAGCAGAACGTGCACCACCTGAGGGATATATGGTGCAAGGATATTCTTCGTATGTTTTGAGCCACTATTATTTTTAGGCTATAACTTATTATACAAATAGCCCCATTCATATTGATGGCTTTTATGCCAATATGGCATACTCATGGGTTACAGGTGAGGAGATAGCTTCTATGCCGATATATCATACTCATGAGTTACAGGTGAAGAGGAGGTTCCTACTCAAGATCCTCCTGCAGCAGTTAGTGTCCACAAGACACGCAGACAGCAAGCACAGCCACAAGCTAGCAGCAGCACTGCTCCTCCTCTTCTATCTCCTCAAGTAATACCAGAGGATCATCCTCAGCGCTTCGGTGGAAACTATGTTGATCTCAACCTAAAGATTATAGTACCACAGTACAGAGGTACTTTGATGGCTTTCAAGCCTACTCATTATCATGGTACAACAAAAATACGTACACGGCTAACACGGGGCTGTGCAATCACCTTCTCACAGCATATCAAAGCAGCCTTTGATAAAGCTAAGGCAGGAATTACAGTTGAGACTGTTAGTGGTACAGGCAGTGGTGGAAGTGATTAAAGTTCTGTAGTAATAAACTGCTATTACATCTGCATTCAAGTTCTTGCTTATGCTGTAGATCTAGTAACTGGTCATTTATATGATAAACTTGAGAATTCAGCATTAGAAGATGACAGTTGCTTCTCACTTACATTTTTGATCAAGTTTAAAAAATATCATATAATGAATTTCACTCTTTTATATCTATTATCATGCTATCTGAGAAGAATTCACTGTATCTAAATGATGTGAGACAGACTGCACAGTATTAACATAAATGTAGTGTAAAATATAATGCACCTACAATTGCAGGATCCAGTGTGCTCTAGCTCAATCTTCTAGCAAACCATCCAGAATTTTACAAAGTTATATCAGACTACACTGAATCACACCAAACCACACCATACCACACCGAACCACACCGAACCACACCGTACCACACTGAATTACACTGAACCACACCGAACCACATCGAACCACATGGGGTTCGGCTAAACCACACAAAGCACATGACTGAACCACATGATGAGCATGAACTGTGAACAGAGGACTGAGACCACTTCATAGCAAAGCTCAGGCCTGCTGCTAAGAACTGAGAACTACCAGCTGAAACCAAATGCAGAAAATGCTGTGAAGTAATGGTATGAATAGTGAAAGCACTTATCGAGATAGACACCTAATCAATGTGATGCTGCTGGACTTACGACCTAAACCACTGATTTTATGTAAAACTGATGTGTAAGACCATGCTCCGGCAAAAACCGACGACCTAGTGCCACGACCGTGAATAGATTGTGAAAAATAAGCTCATACAATTCCCATATTACTGCTTTCTTGTCAGAGAAAGCGGTATAACAGCATATAGAGTACCTAACTTCGATGCTCAATGCCGGTAGCATCGGTAGCATCGGGGTTCTCAATATACCTTGGCGACGCTTCGACCCGATCCAGATCATCAAGTACTTAGTACTCACTATCAAATACCATCGAATTTTCCGGAGTAATAGAGGCAACTATAGCCTCAAGGTCATTCGTAACAGTTTGAAAGATCGATGGTTGAGGGTGGGCAATGTCTATTGACTCCAATGAAGGATGTCGATGCGGTTACCGTGACGACTTTTTTTTTTTTTTTTTGGACAAGCCATGTGCCTAGGAAGCAACTATATCGTGAAACACGACTCCAGTCCCACTAGACGGCTTAAAGCATACCATTTTTACATGGTATGGTCCGAGGAAAAATGCGCAAACGCACGAACGACGATTGCGAACAGTGTGGGGCTGCCGCCGCCGCAGGTGAGTCCCGTTAAGTAGGGCCTGCAAAACGACGAACACCCACTAAAACCTCAGGGTTGGTGAACCATTGGTCTGCCGGACGGTCGAGCACAAGGTTCCAGGTATCGCGTACCAGGCGCTTAGCACCTTCGGTACGGATGAGACGACATGCCATGACACGATCGAGTGTGAATTTCTCGCTCAGGGCGCGATGCCAGCGCCCGATGACTTCGGTAGGACTATGTATACGGTTACCCATTTGATGTTCACAGCGCATTACCCAGATAAGGTAGGCGGATATGGAGATCAGGATTTGGAGAAGTCGAGTGGCTCCAGCGTTCCTGGTGCCATTGGCGCGGAGGTGTTCGAGTCTGCCTACAGAGAAAACAAGGCCCACGGATATGTTTGGCCAAGAGGCCGCGTTATGGGGCCAGAGATCTTTTGCGAGGTCCCAGATGAGCGTTGGGGTGGGGCCCGGGCATTCAGTAAGGATATGTCTCATACTTTCATCGGGATCGTGGCATGCTGAGCAGACCGCCCAGTGTTCGTGGCCCGTAATGTGCGACCAGTAGCCACCTACACGGAGGACATTGTGGAGACCTCTGTAGGCGAACTGGCAGAAGGGAGGGGGGAAAACTCTATTGGTGCAGCTAACCCATATAGTTGCAGGTGTCTCATCGACGCTGCTGTGGTCCTCGAGTGTGGCACGGGCCATATCCACGGTGAGTACAGAGCTCCGGCGATCGGGCGGGGGAGTCAATTCTTGGACACCACGGTAGGCGATGGCCTGCGTTATGGTTACAAGTTTTGTGCCCGAGATAGTGAAGGCAATTGGGACGTGTAGGCTCAGGTGGTCAGGTATGTTCTTCGCGGCACCGGTTTTAGCGAGGGCATCAGCTTTTTCATTGCCAGGAACACCTGAGTGACCTTTGACCCATTGGAAGTGTGTGGTTGCAGTGCGGATGCGGAGCAGGTATACAGCCCGGCGGAAGAGTTCACGGTTACTCACCCCGATCCAGCCGCGGTCCTCCCAGGCAGGCAGATGGTAGGTGAGTCCCTCAATGACGTACTCAGAGTCAGTGACGATGGTGATAGGAACGAAGTTCTCGACTGCCTCGAGCGCAGCGATGACGGCTGCGATCTCCCCAACCTGATTGGATTGGGAGGGGCTGGGAACGCGGATGGACCGGTTATGGGGGTGGTCATCAGCAACCCATACACCGCTGCCGCACTTGGCATTAGCCTTTCCATTGTTGGAGCAGGATCCATCGGTGTACATGGTGAGATGCTCATGTACAAGATTTTGCCCAACGTGCGGGGCATTCAAGCAGGTAGCGGGGCCGGCAGTACGCAAGGCGGGATCGGTGAAGGCACGGAAACACTCCGCCAGCGACGTTTTACACGTTACACTCAGGTCGAAGAGGATCTTCCCTTTTACCTCACGGGCGCGCATGTTTGCACCTTTGCGGCCTGGGGTAAGGGACAGGCCATCGTCATAAGTGGGGTGGAGGGGGTGGTATTTCGGACGGATGGCCGCAATAATTTGGGTGGCAGCTGCGATGCAGAGGTGTGGTTTAGGGCATCCAGCTGCGCAGTCAGCGATGCATGTGACACACTCGCAGAGCGGGTCAAATTCGTGGGCTACGAGGAGTCCAGGGTCAGTGCAGCGGGTCGTGACGCGCAGTAGATCGCCAACTGTGATTGCGCGATGAGTAGTTTGGAGGCAGTGCATGTGTATGTTACAGCGAGTCTGCTTAGTACCCAGGTGATACCATGCGGGCAGCTGTTCCTGGAGGTCATGTGTTAATTTCAGTGCAGCGAGGGAGATGGAGCACGTTTTAGCTGCCTGGAGCATTTCCATGATGTCCCGCGGCATGGTCGCAGCACGGGGGCCACTGAGAGGGGGGGACCAGCTCTGGAGGAATGTATTCATGGTGTCAAGGTCAGTAAATCGGGCGGGGGCGAGACGGCAGATCAGAATGTCCATGACGAATGCCCAGGTCGGGCGGGAAGGGGTGAGGTCCAGGTAAGACTTAAGCCACATAATATGGATGGCAGTATTGCGGGCTTTAATGTCAAGTAGGTTGAGACCTCCCTCAGCTATCGGGCGATAGAGAAAATGGGCGGCAACGGGGGGCACGCGTTTTCCGTTCCACATGAATTTATCGATGATTTTAGCAAGGGCCTCTTCAATTTGGCGAGGCATGCCTTGGACTTTGGCAAGGTATTGGGTCATGCCACCCACGAACATCTGGACAATGTGTCGTTTGCCATAAAGCGTGGGTTTACTAAGGAGCCATTGGTCAAGGGCAGCGTTAATTTTGTCAATTACGGGGCCCCAAGGGTAGACATCGTCGATATCGTTACCAATCCAGGCACCCAGGTATCGGATTGGATCGCCCTTGCAGACGATGCGGATGCCATCATGTAATACTGTGACATCATCGCGGTGGAGGCGACGGTTGTCATATACCCACTGGCGGTGTTCTAGGGTACCAATGGGTATGATTTCAGTTTTGTTTATGTTGAAGCGTGTGCCGGAGGCAGCGCACCACTTATCGAGTATGAATTTAACATCATCATAGCGGTCGTTTTCACTCAGGTACAGGGCAGTATCGTCGGTGAAGAGACTGATAAGGACTTTTCGAGGGAGGAGGTCACCAGGGATGGTGAAGCCGGTTAACACAGGTGAGCTATGCATCATGCAAGCGAGGGGTTCGATGGCGAGGTCGAAGAGTAGGCAGGACAGGGGGTCACCCTGCCGAATGCCCCGCGTAACACTGTAGGGAGCACTGAAGTAGCCATTTATGGTGACCTTGGTGTATGCCGTTTCGTATAAGGAACACACTGTTTTTATAAACATGGGGGGCAGGTTATATTTGCGGAGGACTTCCCAAAGGTACGCGTGATCGATCTTGTCATATGCTTTTTCTTGGTCGAGGGCCATGATGATGCTGTTTTGATCCAAGGCTTCAGCAAAGTCAATCATGGCTTTAGCGAGACGTGTTTGGTCAAAGATAGATCGGCCCAGAATGAAGCCCGCTTGGTTTTCATGGACCATGATATCGATAGAGCCGACAAGTTGGGATGCGAGCGCCTTGGTAAGGAGTTTGTAATCCGTATTCAGGAGGGTAATGAGGTGGTAATTCGAGATCTCGGTTTTCTCGTTCTTTTTGTAGATTGGGCACATCCAGCCGAGACTAAAGTCTGAGCCCTCATTAACGCCGTGGAGCTGGATGTCAAGGAAAACTCGGGTCAAGACTTTCACGATATTGAAGGAGCGGGCAGTCGGATCGTTCTTGGTGAGCTTCTTGTGAACGTCATCCAGTTTCTTCCAAAGCTCATAGGGGCAACCATCGACCCCAGTTGCAGTACCGTTCTTAGACGTTTTCAAGGCCTGAGTGACGTGGAGCTCTGTGAGTAAATCATTAAGGGCTGTACGGTGGCCCGCTGGCAGGCATTGTTCCTCAGGGATCGCATCGATGACAGCAGCAACGTTGGCTGCAGGAGACATTCCGTCAGGGGGTATGATTCGGCCTTGGTCTTGTAAGTCACGATGGTAAGTACCGGTGAGCTCAGCCATGTGCTTGGAGTGCGTTTCATATCGTGGGGGGACAGCGTCACCAGGAATGCGAAGGCGTTTGATTTCGTCACGCGGTTTGTGTTCCTTGTTGATTGTGGTCCAGTACTTGTTGACTTGTTCGCCTTTAAGGTGCCACTGTGCCTTAGATCTGTCGCGTTCCTGCACACGCCTCTTCGCTTGAAGATGAGCGATTTCTTGTTGGAGGAGGGCCTCAGAGGCATGCGTGTCATTATTTGTATCAAAGTCGGGTCGTTTCGTTAGGGAGGCAGCATCTTTAGTGAGTTTTTTGATCTGTGTGCGGACTTTCCCAATATTATTCACCGCGTAGGTCCTTGAGAATGCTGCGATGTCAGTCTTAAAGGCCGTCCAGAGGGTTTGGGGGTTCGTGTCTGGTCGACGGGGGCCATTGAGGCTGGCAAGTTCGGCTGTCAGCGCAATACCCCGTGTAATGATACCAGAAATTAGTTTTTTATCGTTCACCAGGTGCAGGGGTAGGGTCCAACGGCCTTTCCCTTTGTGTGGAGCATCGAACGGGGCGAAGCGGACAGTGACCAGGGAGTGGTCAGTGAGGTGGCCAAGTTGGTGGCAGCCCCATTCAAATAGGTTCTCAGATTGGGTGCGGGATGCATATATGTGATCCAGGCGAGACGTAAAATGTCCTGCCACGGTGTTGTGCAAGCGGAAGGTGAAGAGGCGGGCAGTAGGATGGGTGTCACGCCAGGTATCTTGTAGGTTGTAGGCATCACGGAGGGCCCGGAGCATAACTACAGCAGTGGGGTGGGAGACATGTGCAGGCGCCCTGTCAATGGCTTCCTCGACAAGGTTGTAATCACCGAGCATGAAGTCAGGGTGAGGGAGAGCCGCCTCCTGCCATTTAGCAGAGACGGTAGACCAGAAGGCGGCCCGGACGTCATCGGTACCGGTCGTTGGGCCGTAGACATTGAGTAGGGTAAGACGCGACTCACCTCGCCAGCGTATGGTGAGCGCTATCGCACGTCCCGGAAGCAGTTCGGTAAATGTGTAATCATCGGGGGTAAGGACATGTTTGTTTATTACAAAAGCAACACCAGCGGAGGCCCCAGGTTGGTCGGGGTCTCTAGAGTTAAGGACAAGGAGGTTTTTAGCAAAGAGGGTGTCAATGCTCAGTTCATGTTCGGGCAGGAGATGAGTTTCTTGGAGTGCGAGGATACCGATTTTGTGGCTACGCACCACGTTATTTATTTCGGTCCATTTGGATATCGGACTCCAGCCAAATCGTGCGGAGGCCCGCCCATGTGTATTCAGAGATGCGAGCTTGATATTGGCGCGGGTTTTTAGATCACCGTGGGGATTATTCGGGACAGGGAGGTGGTCAGGCCCGGGTGACGGGGCGGGACTCGGTGGTTGGCCAGGAGTAGGTGGTGGAGAGGGCAGAATGTCAGGCATAGGGTGCAGATGATCACGAACAGGAGGCTCAGGTTCTAGCGGTGAGGGTGCACGCGCAGGCAGCGATACGGGACGGGGAGGCTCGGTACTATGGTCCGGGGTGCGTGAAGGTATGTGATTTTGGTCCGGTGGGGTGCGTCGTCTGAGATTGGACGGCCCAGCATCCGCTACCGAGAGCGGTATGCCGGTCCCTGCAGGGGCCACAGTTGAGCTTCGCGGTCGGGCTACACTTTGCTCAGGGTGCACTCCGGGTATTCCAGCTGGATTGGTGGGGTGCTGTAACCCGCGTACGAACGGCCCGGAGCCCGTTGCACAGAGGGGCGCCTCCTCTCCCACGACTCCATCTCGTACTGTGCCTCCGAGATTTTGCAGTCTGCCCTGCCCCACACTGGGAGGTGCAGGAGAAGGGCCTAACATTGTGGCTATATTCGGATTTGTATAGTGTGTCATATAGATGTGGGCGGCCATTTATACGTTTCATGCAACGTGGACCAACGTGGGCATGAACCGAGCACTGGATAATCGTGTCACGCGGGCTAAGCGCGATGGGATGCGGGGATGACGCTCAGCTTGGGCCAGAGCAGTCACGGACGCATGCGGGTGTTGTCTAGGCACAAGGCAGATTTTCATTCAGATGCGTAAAGGTGGTGGTACAGACAGCAGGCATAACAAGGTAGCATATGTATGTATCACAGGCGGTAACACGGGCGGGGTGACAGTGACAACAGCATATGTGCAGGAGCAGGGACAGGTCAGCAGAACAGGCAGAGGACGACAGGGATAGCAGAAGGGGTAGCAGGCGTGATATGTTTTTATTCGTAGATGTTTTTAGAGACGTACACATTTAGCCACCGCGGCCGCGGCCTCTGGTCACGAAGCCTCCGCAGAAGGAGCCGCGGTTGGATCCCGGTCCGTTTCGGGGTGTAAGGAGGAATTCGGAGGCAGCACCTGGGTCGTCGTCACGGGACAGCGGACGGTCGTGGACATTGGGGCCATTCCAAAGGGGGACAGCGAAGAAGGGACAGAGACTGTGGGGGTGGTCGTCGCTATGGCAGCCACCGCAAGAAAAGATGCGCATGGCTGTCGCGGAGCCATTGAGGAAGGTGGTGAGGGGGTTGTCACGGACCCAGGCCGTGACCTGGTTCCATTCCCAGAGGGACTGGGCAGGGGACTCGATGTACAGCCGCCAGCACCGAACGTGGCCGTTCTGCGGGGTGGTCATTTTGATAGGCGCGACGCGGATCGTAGCCAGGTAGTATGTTACACGGTCGGCCGGCAGGACGTCAGGCAATGTGCTAGCGCTGACATGTTCAAGAAGGCAGCGGAACGTGGAATTGGCAAGCGAGGTACGGATGTCGGTGACCAGGGCTGTGATATCCGGGTCAGTTTCTACTTTTAGGGCGGCGGCAGTGAAGCCATGGAAGTAGCCGAGGAACGTGGGGGGGCGGGGCTCGCAGTCGTAGATGAGGAATGTGCCTGCACGGTGCGCAAAGACCTGGCCATTGAGGAGGAACGCGGTTTCGTGGGGCTCAAGGTTATGGATAAGGAAAACCGGTGGGCGTTCATGTCTCGGGATAGGTACCTTCTTAGAGGAGGGATTGGCTGGGGAGATGATCGCACCGAGGATGCCTTCCCTTCTCAGGAAGGTGTCGGCCATGCAGATGGAGTCGTCGGGGTGGTCAATGGCGGTGCGCGCGAAGATGTGCATGAAGACACCTCCTACGATTGTCTCTTGCCAGTGTTGGAACTGGGTGGGATCCTGACCGTAGCAAGGCCCTAAGGGGCCGACGAAGGTGGTGACGGGCCAGCCACCTTCTGGCTTCGGGGTGTATGTGTTCCATGGTCCTTCGCTTTGATCGGCCGCCATGGTGGGACTCGTATCTTCCGCCGACGGGGCGAGCCAGGTCGCCCAGCTATTGGTCGTGATGGCGGTGGTCGTGCCAGCAGGCGTGAGAGCAGCGGGTGCGAGAGTGGGGGTCGCACCTGTGTTAGCGGCGGTCGCAGGAGTCGCATCAGCAGGTGTCGCGGGGGTTGTGTCCAGCGTCGAGGGTGCGCCGGCAGTTACTGCAGCATACGACGGGGGAGCTTTGGTTACAACTTGGCCATTATGGAGGACGTATCGACCAGGCGGGACGCTATGGAGGGAGGTACCTTAGGCCAGTGGGGTGGGTGGCGGGGAGGGGGATACGGGTACCTGGGGGTGGACAGCAGCCCCGAGTGCAGCGGGATGCAGGGCCGGAGCAGGTGTGCTTGTAGGTGCGGTCATAGCCGGGAGTGGGGTAGCCGCGGGGGGTGGGTCGACTAACATGGCGTCGTTGCTAGGTGTCGGGGCAGGCGCCGAAGGGATTAGGTCCGCGCCCGCGAACAGTGTGTTCTGGTGGTGCTGGGGCACAGGAGCGGGCGGGGCGGGTCCTTCGAGGGTGGCCGTGGCCGTGGTCATCGGCACCTTCTTTCCCTGGGCTGCGGGTCCAGTGAGATTGAGTGTCATCTGATGCATATGTATGGTTTAGTACAGTAATGCGGGTATGTGCGCGCATGGACATACACTGGGAGTAAGTTTGCTCGTCTTAGCCAATGCACCTTCGCTAGCTCAAGCACGTTTACGCGGGGGCGGCGTCGGGGAAGGAGTACCGTCAGGGTTCGGGGCGGGGTCGTCCCCATTTTTGACAGGGAGTGCAGTAAGAGCCATGGCGATGCAGCGATCAAGAAGCGTTTGGAAAGGGAAAGCAGACGGCAGTGGAGATGCAGTGGTAGGAAGTGTTTGGCCCTCGTGGTTTAAATACTGTTCGGTTTGCGGCTCATCAGCGGTAACACATTGGGGGCGACGCCTTTTCTTTTTTTCGACTGGCGGTGATGTGAGAGCACGCTCTTTGTCGTCATTTCGTGGGATTCACGTACCGCTGGGTGGGTTATTCAGGCGAGTGGAAAAGTGGCTGGGGTGGACGGGTGGTTCGGTGCTGTCAGCACTGGGGGCGACCGGGTGCATCGTGGGTAGTTTGTGGCCATTTTAGAGATATATGGGCAGACGAGCGGTCATCAGGGCGGTATGTGGGTGGGTCGCGGGCCCTGACGAAAGGGCTGGGGCAGGTATGTGGAGAAAGATGTGGTATCGCGCGGTGGTATCGCGTGGTGGGAGCGGGAGAGCTTTGAGTCTGGGCGTCTAGTTTATGTGTTCGGGGTCGCACCGTTCCTGGGGGCGGGGTGGTGTACGGGGTGTCATCTGCAGGTGTATGGGTTTCAGGGGTCATGGAGGGAGGGCCTCGGTCTAGGCAGGTGCATATGCAGGCAGCAGCAGCCGGGGAGTGGCGGTGGGGAGGCGAAGGTCGCTTGGGTGCATTTATGTATGCTTCCTTAATATCGGACTTTGAGCGGGGTATGGATTCATTGGCACAGTTTAAGCGAATGCATTTATAAACAGTGGAGGTGTGGTGTGAGCGCTAAATACCACTTATTTTCTTCCTCTTTTCAGTCACTGGCATGGCGTCGTCAGGAATAACTGCATCATCTGCTGTGGTTCTTAATCTTCCTCTTCCTAACACCGATCTACCAGTCCCTCCACTGATGCCAGTTGCGCATTATTCGGATCTTTCGAAGTCAGGTCCTGGATCAGAGGCTGACGCCGAGGGTCGCCTTCCAGATGTGGTCCTCGGGGATTTTTCTGTCATTCAGCGGGTTGTCGTTGTCGGGACGCAGACCATGGATCTAGTTGTCATCACTCCTACCACAGAGCGCATGAGTGTTGGGTTAACGGTGGGGTGGACGGGCAGACCTAGGTGCCAAAGCTCTGTCATCTGCACTGAGATCTTTCAGGTTGGGGGATACGTCAAGTTTCGGGCAGAGGGGACGCACCCATTCACAGGGGTATATGGTGATTTATTCATCTGGTGCCCTTTGATCTGGGCGGTGACAGGGTACTCAACTCTGCAGCTGCGGGTTATGGAGAGGGCGGTCGCACCAGCAGCAACCAGTACACCGTCAACCCTGCTCTCGTCATTTACTATTTTCCGCCATGTGAGTGCAGCGTCTCTCACTCAAGCTCATTCGGTAGGGATCTCACCTTATCGGGGCGGGCAGGGGGCGGGCGCGGGCGCGGGTCAGCACAAAGGGCGTGGGCTAAGGATGATGCGTTCATGGGTGCGCGGCGGGGGGCTTTAAGGGGGTAGGTAAGTGGGGTTGTGGCCATTATCGGGCCTGAGCTCACACTGTTCGTTGAGCAGAGTGCTTTCGCGAAGGCATCGTCAGTGCGGAAGGGCGGGGTGTTGGTTTAGGCTTCGCAGTTAGGAGGTGAGTCCTTATCTTATCTGCAGATCGAGTGCGTTATTCCTGATTATAGATTGTCAGGTGCTGATTCGGATCGTGGACCGGCCCGGTCCTTCATTGCGACGTTGTTCGTGTTGGTCTTATCAAGGTCGTCGTCGTGGACATTGGGGTCCGGGGCTCCATATTCCTTATACCATTCGTTTATGTTCTGAAGTCGCATTTATTGCGCAAGTAATTGTTGTTCGCTTTTGCCGTGGTGTTAGTGCATGTCCGGGCTTTTTAATACATCATCATTCATTTTTGCCAGCAGGTAGTGAGGGTTCGAAGATGCGGTCTTTATCGTACATGGGGAGTATCCGGCAGTTGAGCGTATGGGCTCTCGGTCTGAGGCTTCGACATAGTGTGGGTGCGTAGTGTGCTCACGCTGGCGGGGCGGACAGACATACACGGTATATGTTTAGGTGCCATGGGTTCAGGGCACAGGGTTCTTTTGAGTCAGATAGCATCTGGCGTTTCTGCCGTGAGTCGTCGGGTCAACATGCATTGGTGCATACAGCGACGGAGCAGTCGACTTCTCAGGTCGTACGGCCTCTCCCTAGCACACTGGTGTACACAGTTGCTACGAGATCGGTCGTCGTACCTGTCCTTGTGCGCATGATGGTGCGTGGGAAACTGGACCATGGTGGTGGTTCAGGTGCAAGGAGCTCCCCGTGACGACTTTTTGGTGGAGTTGGAACTGAAGAGTTCAGCTGTCGCTTAGTCATTGGACAGCATTAGTACTTACATACCTCATCGATTCATCCGATGGATCATCTCGCTGCGGTCCGTGCGCAATGCAGGCCCGCCTGAGAGAGTCAGTAAAAAAAGTATACTGTAATAGTCTTCATTTCGTGATATTCATTAAGCGAAAATCGTTGAGTATGAAGGCGGCTGTTCATCAACATCGTCCACGGTTGGCATTGGAAGACAGGTCGCACGATATTGAAAGTGCACTCGTTAAGATAATATCGCAGCTAGTTGTAGTACCTCGTAGACTACCCCAAATATTTACGCGTACTTCGCCAACGTGATCTCATTCGCATCTGAGTCGAGGATTTGATAGGCGCTCTTCATGAATGGTGTGCCAAGGATCCACCGGCGCGTGCTGCCAGAGGGTGGCAAATCCTGGATGAGGGAATAACAAAGGCCTCTGTTGCCTATTTTCATCCCAATTATGTCCAAGGGATTGATTGTAAATACAGCCGAGCCGACCTGGAAGGACATGGTCGGGATCTTCGTATGATCACAGGGCAGGCCATATATGCCGTCTGGAGTCTTGACCGTCCCGGGATAGTTGTGGAACAACTCCGCGTCACCATTCGAGACCATAATCCGGGTGGTACCAGTATCGAGGAGGGTGTCGAAGTTCGATCGGACGGTCTGCCCACCCACATTGATGTCCCCGAGGCGCACCGCCCAGAGCCCGAGCCCGGTACGATCCTGATTTGCCATTCGGACGAGGTTGCCGGCGCCGGTCTTGAATTTGGAGGGGTCGGCTCCGCCAAGCGTGACCCGCCCGGATCCTGGTGCGCCGTTTTGGCCTCGTAACAATTGGATACCTATCATGCTCTTTGGGATCAAACCCGAAACAACGAGGCCTTCGAGGAGCGTAATCCCTCCGGTATGGGTCGGTTTATCGATTTTCTAATAAGTCAGAGTTCATCAGTAAATATATTCTGAAAGAGGGCAAGCTGACAGCTTTTGACTAACACCGTTCGTAAAACCAGCTACCCCCGACATATGAGAGTTGACTAGTTGTCCTGTCAGCTTGTCCGCGATCCCGATGACGAAGCTTAACATAGCGCTGAGACCCCTGATTTTGACATTGTCTCGGGCGACCGTCCCTGAAGCCGTGGTTGTACCGTCTCCATATGCTGCGCTCCAAGGTATCTTCAAATCCTCGAACGTTGTTGAAGAAGACGGGCCAAGCCCTTGGTTGTTTCCCTGTGAAATAAAAGTTAGTATTAAATCGAGGTAGAGATTAAAGTTATATACGAACTCTCTGTGGACATGTCTCCGAAACCGACCAAAATGTGCCCGAGCCAGTGTCGAAGAGCATATCTGACGCCTGAGTGTGTGTTCCGAGTGTAATCGGCATCGTGTAGGCTAGCGGCTGTCCACCTTGTGACATCCCTTCCTTTAGCGGAACATTAATTACGCGTGGGGCACGTGCTGTGATATTCCTACAGAGAGTGCTCAATTATCGTTGCTCAGATTGAGCAGAGGCATCTGACTCACGAAAGATCGAGGTCATCGTATGAAACAATGGGGTTGGACTGGCGCGCACTGACAGCAGTGTCGCGAGAACCAGCAGGGACGGCATGAACACCTCGAGACATGCTGAGCGCGATGACAACAGCATTCAGGAGCACGGAAAATAGATGGGCTAACTGCATAATTGGTTTAGTGATGCGGAAATGAGTGAAGATGATGGGCGTGCCAGCGACCCAAAAAAGATGAAAAGAATGAGCAATCAGGTGAAGGACCAGCCTTGCTTTGAGCAGAACCGGTGTTCGTACCTTATATACCATTGGGAAGAGAACCGCTATTGATGAGCCAAGACACTCCTTCTGTATGGCATTCTAATTTCGCCGGAAGCTTTGCTAGAGCGCACGAGCGTGCTGTATAACATCGCACATGGGCGCTCCTTCAGCGACTCCACTTCACTCACGGTTGCAAATCTGATCTGTGGTAGGCTTCCCAGTATATTATACATCTGAATTTAGATGTGTCGCACCGCAACCGAATAGTCCATAGTAATGATAATCAGTGCCACTCACGAAGCGATACATGATAATGTATCTGGAGCAATATCACTACATGTAACTGAATCAATCAGTTCAAAATGGAGAGTCTAATGACTGGAACTTACTGATGAGGCGTCCAACTTGCTCCCATGGGTGCGCGATGGGCAGCACTCGACCAATACGATTGAGACTTTTTGGTAGAATCCCAAGTCTGTTCTGGGAGCCCTGTCATCGTAACACGCCAACGGGGCATCGGGCACACCGGGTTGACCGTCCTGCAACGACAGAATTTGAGAAGGTCTGCCAAAAATACGAGATACAAGCAGGTCTCATAACTGGATCACATTGTGTGGAGTGGATTGAGATTTGATTCGCTGCCTTTCCCATCTTGCTACCTTCGCGTCGGAGTGCGCAGAAGGAGTACGCAGTAGTACGGCGCGTGCCTAAGCTTGGTGCTCAGACAGGTAGCCTCAGACGTCTCGATATACCTTGACAACTAGATAGTATTCCCGATCGAGATCACTGAGTACTGTCAGAACACATCCGCTTTTCTTGAATGACGAAGGGCCGGAGGCAGCTGCAGCCTTAAGGCCAATTCATAACAGTTACTACCGGTACTTGAGGCTGAGCGATGACTACTGAATGTGGCTGGAGAGATTGACGATCTGCATCGTCCGAGACGACAACCCGAGACGACAACACCGACTGCAAGCTCAATGCAGGCTTGCTCGAGCATCTGTAGGATGTTTATCATCGGCAGAGGTGTGATTCGATGGGGAGTTCAGCTGTCGCTTGTCATCGTAGACAGCCTCGGTACCTCACCGGTTCATCCGACTGGCAATGCGGTTAGTCCATACGCAATATATTGATGAGGGGTTGCCGTCTGTTCTCGAGATAGAAAGGCCAACAACTTCACCAATATAATCATGGCGTGGCAATGTCCCGCAGAAGAGGCTGCAAATGACGCCGGTGCGGCATCCTGGCGACGCACCATTCTAAAGTCACTCTAACAAAAATCAATCAGTGGAAAGGGGCGATACTACAACTCAACGCCATTGACAGGAGCGCAATTTGCCGCTCCAGCTGAAGGGTACTTACCCGATCGTGTGATCACGGAAGACGCGAATCTTTGGTTCAAACTTCAACAGAATACATGTTGATGGCGGAGCCTCGTAGCAAGAGCACGTTCTAAAAAGAGTCGGTAACAGGTGAATATGGGACGAAGAGATCACGTTCACGAGAAAGGCTGACCACATATGTAATAGAACAATAGAGGGAGGTCTGCGCTTCTCTTGGTAAGTATTGTTAGGCTCGGCAGAGTCGTGCCTCCATTTTGTATTGTTACCGTTGATGCACTTCATTAATTTGGAGATATCCGTGGAGTGAGAATTTCACCTCCATCGGGAGTTTTATAGCGTGCAATCAAACCGACCATCAGACAGGTCGTCTCTTTGATACCGGCCGAGCACTGCACCTCTCAACTCAATGCCAATGTCATAGATCGTATAGGCCTAATCAGATGTGGGAGTCCAATACGCCCACCAAGCTGGGCACTGAATATTCGGTCTGAAGATATCGCATAGTAAACATATATAAACCGGACGAAAGACTCACCAAATTCCTCAGCCTGGTTGCTCCCCACATCACTCATTTACTTCAGGTGCTGGTCTCCTGTAGTTTCCCCTCGCTCATTTCAGCCAATTATATCACACCATCTCATCTTCTCACCTAAGTCAACATGCGCTCCTACACTGCTGCGATCGCTGTCCTGTTGGCCGCCCAAGTCGCACCGTCACTTGCCGGTCCTTTGAAGTCAGTTTTCACTCAAGCGAAGCTCATTTAATGACTTACTTTGCCTCGAATTGATTTCCAGTTTCGATGCCAGAGAGCCACAATTGCCAGACGTCACTGTTTCCAACGATCAGCCTGGAATTACCCAAAGGTATGCAATCAGGCTCGTTTGAAGAGCTCTTAATCGAAATGTTGAATATCGCACCTGCAGCGCCGCAGTTCTCATGGCAAGGAAGACCACTAAAAAATCCTCGACCAAAACAAGCAAAACAGCCGAATCGAAGAAGACCTCCGAGTCGGCCAAGACCGAAACTTCGAAGAGCGAGACTTCGAAGACCGCATCCTCGGACACCAAGTCGTCCAAGGCAACGGGCGCGTCGAAGACAAACTCTTCCAGCAAGTCCAAGGCGACCGACAAATCGGCGAGCCCGACGAACACCGGCACCATATCCATACTTTCCACGTCGCTCTCGCTGCCGCCCATGGGCGTCGGCCCCGACGACGGCCCGACGTCGAAGGTGACGCCAATTCCGTTCCCGGACCCTTCGGCCACCGACAAGACCAGCTCGACGAAGGGTGCCAGCTCGACGAAAGGCGGAAGCTCGAGCAAGGGTGCCAGCTCGAGCAAGGGCGCCAGCTCGACGAAGGAGGCCAGCTCGACGAAGAGCGCTAGCTCGACGAAGGGCGCTAGCTCGACGAAGACATCGGCCAAGTCTGAGACGAAGACGTCGAGCACGTCGAAGACTACTGCCACCAAAGCAACGAGCAAACGCGATATGGCCCCATCGGATCCTACGCCGTTCCGGTACGTAAACGTTTTGGCACAGAACGTACAGAGATGCTTAAGCCTTTTCGACAGCGCTGCTCGCCGAGAGGTGAAGTTCGACGACCTTGACTAAGTAGATCCAATTTCGGAGCTCAATCAGTGACGGAGGAGGATGGATGGTGCTTGTGCCGAGATCGCTTAGCCAGGTACATGAGGCTAGGAGGGTGAAGATTGCACCTGTCGTATGTTGAATATGATTGGTGTTTTGAACGTGGAGAATGTCGACACATCGTGTGCGCATTTATATAAGACATCTGCGTGGAATTAGATTAACAGAGAATGAGAACTCGACGGATGCCCATACGGCATGGCACCACAACCGCCGTCACTCACGCAATCCATAGCGCCAAGGCGTTCTGGTACCAGCAACGATGGGAAACCGACTGTATGCACCAGGCAGGAGGTTGATCGTGGACAACACCTTGGCAAAGATCCTAGGAATCCTTGCACGCCACGCCACGCACAAGCACTGTGCTACGGCATACGGAATCCGCCCTCCTGTGGCCATACCTCGGAGAAGGTTGAATACACGCATTACTGCGTCGCGAGGCATGCTAGCTTGATCGACTCGAATGTCCATCCTGAATGCAAGAGCGACTCCTGATATTTTAGAGTACAGGCTCTAATGTAGCTTAATTCCGCAGAGCGATTGCTCGAAGCAGCTTGTCCGTCTGAGATCTGGATTTCAATGCTATTCCCGCAGATTTGAAAGAGCAAGATCCTTACATATCATATAGAAAAGACCCAATGCTCATCCCCTCTTCACCGGCGACACCCACAACGGCAGCTGCGCCCCCGCCTCCATATCGCTCTTCAAGAACGGGCGCTGCACGAGCTGCGACTTGATCTTGATTTCCTCAAACGGCACCGTCATGCCGAACTCGAACGCGCGCACCAGCGTATACAGCAGCGCCTTCATCCTGAGAAAGTCCTCAGTAATTTTACCACTTAACGAAGAGGTACCCTTACTCGACGACAGAGAAGCGGTAGCCGATGCATGCGCGCGAGCCGCCGGAGAAGGCGAGGCTGTTACCCCAGATGCCGGGGATGGCGTGTATCGCATCCGGTGGGCTCTGCCATCGTTCCGGGCTGGCAGAAAACAGAATGAGCATATATCCGGGTGAACGAAATCCGATGCGTACTTGAATTCGCGAGCGTCCTCGCCCCACAGTTCCTTCGAGCGGTTGACGCCAAGAATAGGAATAAAGATAGAGTCGCCTTTAGCTATCCTAAAACAAGCAGAGCCATTCATTGCTATGTCAGAACGCCAGGGATTCATGACCTACGGAACATTGCGGTGCCTCACACCCTTTCGGTCGGTCCACTCAACGTCCGTCGGAAGAATGTCGTCCGTGTTCGCTGTCCGGACTGTGCTCGGCACGGGCGAGAAATGTCGCATTACCTCGCGCACGACAGCATCGAGGTACGGCAGCGCGTTCAGGTCTTCCATGGTCGGGGCGTCCGTGTCTACAGAGAGCAGCTCCTGGCGGAGTTTGGTCTGGACGGCAGGGTGGTTGGCAAGAGCGAGCAGTGCCCATGTTACGGCAGTGCTGTTTGGGCGACGCGGTCAGAAAGGCTCGTGGAGAAACAACGCGAGCAGCATACCTTGTTGTCTCATGCCCAGCGATAAGGAACGTCGGGACCTCTGAATGAACGAGATCAGATCAATTCAGCCAGACAACAGTGCACATACGCGCAAGCACGTCAATATCATCCATCCGCAAGTTCTCCGACAGGTCTGTTGCCATATTCGCCTTGACAAGCAGACTCATCAGATCCCGGCCTTCGATATCCGTGCGACCAATTTCGACGGTCTCCCCTGTCTTCCTAGACTCAGCTGCAGCGAGCACTGCAGCCTTCTTCTCAGCCAGGAGCTGGTGGCCGATACGTGACATTGACCTCTGTGCATCGGCGGCAGCGCGTGACTGCTTCGTTGGCTAGGTGGAATGTTAGAGCTCATAAATTACGCATAAAAGAAGGAAAAGGCACAATAAATTTCAAAAACGGGATAAAGACTCGAAGGACGTTGAGAAATCCTCGACTGCCATTGCCGCCGATCATTGTTCGCACTGCCACGTTGAGCTCATTTTCCTCTCCCTCCGCGTTGAGCGCATTAAAGGCATAGTTAAAGCCTGCCTATATGAGTGCAAGGAATCGGAATGAATAGTGATAAAGCCGACCTGCTAATCCAATGATATCAAGTGTCGTCTTGTTTAGCCATGGTAGAACGTCGATCTTGACCTTGCCATCGGTAAGCTTCGTCTGCGTGATTTCGGCGTTCCAAATGTCACGAAGCTGGGAAAGACGTTAGCAGGATGGATGTGTGAGAAGGAAAAGCACTGACTTGGCATGATTTCTGCACAAAAATATCTGTGAGTGCGCGAACTTGTGTTGGGCCGAATGCCGGACTCTTCGATCCAATATGAGATCGTGTCAGAGTAAGGAGCAAAAGAAGTATACCATTATTCTCCGCTAATCAACAAGTAAGGTCACCACTGGAGGATTCATTATGAGGGGAGGATGCTGCCTACTTGTTTTTTGTGCTGGTCGCCTTGCAATGCAATCAAAATCAGACTGTCGTTATAGCTCGAGGAACTGACTGCCAACCTTCCACAAATAGCAGGCCTGAAATGTTGATTCGACAAGATTCAAGAATATGAAGGCAGAATAAACACACCCTGTCCGAGAATCTCTCCCAAACTACGCCGAACCTGGTCAGGTTTTTCGTATATCATGGGATGAGCCAAAATATGATTTATGGCCCGCAAATCCAATGTCAACAGCCTATCCTTCTGTAGAATCCAGTTTAGGTACCTGATCTACCAGATAAAATCTTGGCGAGACTCACCATGAAGAAACCGTGATATTTGACGACAGGACCGAACTCGTCGAGCCATTTCTCGTGGAGGACCAGTGCGTCTGCTTCGAAAATTTCTTTCATATTGCCCCATATGAAGCTTGGTGATGTCGGTCCCGGTAAATTGCGGAGAGGCGAGAGATACGGGTTAATGAAAAACCGCCGTGCGAGTTTGTAGATGAGGGGAATGGCGATTGCCAAGCCCGCCGTCCACAGCACCGTAGAGTTCATTGCAAGGAGAGTCATGGTCGGAGGGAGTATGTTCGGATCAGAGCAGTATCTGGACTTTATATGCCCAAGGCGACCGGCCTAGAGGGTTAATGTGGGAATTCGAAAGCCTTGGGGTGCGAAGTACGCAAGTCAGGAGTAAGTGCACTGTCGCGGCCGGTGTGCTGACGCGGTTCCGGCCGACCATTTTAGGCTCACGTACCTCGCCCTGATTAAGCTGAAGTAGCAAACTGTCACCCAAACAAATTGAGACGGCTTAGTGCTGTGTGTTGGGGGAGAGAGGACTGTGGTGGGGTCAACAGCGACCGGCAGCGATGAATATTCCCGACGGCCCGACGGACGACAGATGCTCAGATCAACTGGTCGCCTCCAGGTCCTGAAATAGACGCTGCTTCCCACGAATCGAGCCAAAGTAGAAGAGACAGATGCCCGACGTCGTGTACGTCGACGTGCACGAGTACGCGGCAAAATAGAGGACGCGTCGATGCGGACATGGACGTGGATTCGGTCGGACGACGCGCAAACACCATGCCGCAGTTTAAACTCAGTTTGTTGTCAGCCACAAGACTCAATCATTCCTTCCTTCCCCACTGATGATCGCATCGAGGCAAGTACTTGACCTGGCCCTACTACAGCCAGCACCAAGATCAGTATACTCTGATAAAGTCTTGGTCGATTCGAGAAAACGCATAACTGACAGGAGCGAGTCGCAAAATTTTTCTCTCTTTTGTCACACACCGACTTGCGGAGACCATCCGTCGCATCCGAGCGGAATGAAATTCGCTTCCGAGTCTTGAATGTCTCATTATTGTCGCAGCTCCATTGTCGAGGTCCTATTGTTCCTCGATAACCCTTCTTAAGCAGGACAGTCGTCGTTCTGTAACGGCCAAACTCCCCATATCTTGGTACGAAAGGCAGGCCACCAGCATTAAATACAACGCTACTTCCACTGCTGTCTTACAATACTTTGCATCATCGAGTCTCAGAAAATTTCGCTATAAGACCAAGTACCTCATCATGCGTTCGGACGATTTCGAAAAAGGAGTAAAGTACGTTATCAAGGCTTGTTCGTCGCTCTTTGTGCTTATAAAACTGGTCTATTTTTTGTAGTGAATACTGGGCAACGTGCCTGCGGACAAGACTCGTTTCCACGGACGGCGTGTCCGCGTGTAGCTCGGTGAAGATCGTCGATCGCACTCGCGATATGCTTTTGGCGGAACTAAAGGCGATTCAGCATCTCATCACGCTCACCGTCGCTCGCGTCAACGACCTATCCATCACGGCACGATTTCCCCCGGAAGTGCTTATGCATGTCTTCAATCTTCTCGCAGAATGTGATCCTCCATCGTCGAAACCGTTGAAAGGCGACAGGACCCACCAGAAAGAGCACCTCGGATGGATACCTTCCGTGACTCACGTCTGCCGGCGCTGGAGACTGATCGCGCTTTCTGCGCCTGCCCTCTGGACCAACATAGGAGCCCCGCAGACAGGGCCGTGGATGAACGCGATGCTCGCAAGGTCCAAGAAGGTTCCTTTCACCCTCTCGGCATGCATCACACGAGACCACAAAGTCTGCAATGCCGTTCTCAAGGCAGTCAGTCCCCCTTATGTACGGCGCATGAAGGGCCTGCATCTCTCAGACGAATACAGGAAGCCTGTCCACGACTCGGACTCGGACTCGGACCAAGACGACGGATACGGACCTCTCGATAACCGCAGGGCCGCAGTCCTCGCGGGCTTCAAACACCCTGCGCCCATGCTGGAATCACTGACGTTCGACAATGTCACCAAATCCAGCATGTTGCGGTCGGACATCTTCGCTCGCAAGCTGCCCCGTTTACGCCGCCTCGCCATTCGCAAATGCGAGGGTGTCCGTTGGAACGCGCCTTACCTCCGCAACCTCACGACTCTTGAGCTGATTTTCGAAGAGCATTTTTTACCCGCCAGGTTGCTAGCTTTGCTCAAGGAGTCGGCCAAGCTGGAGAATTTAAAGGTCACTCGAGGGGGGTATGTCAAACCGAAAGGCGCTATTCCAGACGAGAAGGTATCCGTGCCATCTCTCAAGTCATTCTGTTTTGAAACTCGAGCGGACAAGCTATGCGCGGAGTTTCTTGACCGCCTAATCATTCCCTCAACTGCCAAGAAAGATTTCAGATTCTGCAGTCCTAACGCTGAGCAGTCACTCCGCATCATCCCTCTTGCTACGGGTTTCGTCGGCACTACGGGTATTATCTCCCACCTATCACCTTCCAAGATGAAGATAAAGTATAAGAAGGCCACTTATTGCAGTCATATCACACTATCGTTTTATCTTGAAGACGACGACGACGATTCTCGGATTTCGGTACAATGGAGCACCGACTATCAGTCGAATCTTTCCGCGGACGATCTCGCCGCAGTGCAACTACTGTTCGGCTCTTTTGACGCCAGCGAGCTCACATATGCTTCGGTCACCTCAGAAGAACTCCCCGATGCCGTCCACAGCATATTCAAGGAGACCTTCAGCCAGATGTCCGCGTTGACCAAGCTCACGCTGAGGGGACGCGGGATCGGCCCTCTGCTCAGTCTTCTGAAGACCACGCAACCCCAGTCCGAGGACGTCGAGATGGAAAGCTTTTTCGGGGATCCGTTGACACGGCAGTCTTTATTTCTTCTCCCAAGTCTTCAATGTCTCTGGGTGACGGGTGCGCCGATGGATGGGATCACGACGAAGGGAAACGCTGCGGGCCCCAATCTGGGTGAGCTGCTGCTCAGCGTGGCCAAGAAGCGAGAGGCACTGGGAGAGCGCATCCCTCTGCTGGAGGTCAGATCTTGCCAGGGCAGCGACCCGCTGATGCCCGAGCTCTTTCATCATGTCGGCCAGCTAAGTTTGGACAGCAGTAGCAGGCCTTATTTTGATGCCCACGTCATGTACCGAAATAAGCATCCCAGTGGCACATGTAAAATACCGCTTTTGACATCCTAGAGTGTTCGAGATTGCGTCTGCTTTCGTTATCACGCCTTGCTTCCCGTCCAGCTGTTTAGAAGTTTGCTGGAGATCTCGCAGACTGATTTTGATAAAGGCTGCGGAGAGTTCAAAAAGGTAGGCGGGCAGGGCATCCCGTGCTGCTATATGCTGCCATTTTGTAGGGGCTTCTTCATGCCTGGGAGATGCGTGGCCGAAATGCTCTTGCAAATGACATCAACACAGGGGCAATGAGGAATGCAGGTCATCAGACGCGCGTAAGTGCAAGGTGTGGCATACAAAATCTTTATTTTCCTGACGACATGATATATTTACAAGCTTGACATAGAGGCATGTACAGTTCTATGTTGGATCCACATCTTACTTCTGCGCGGGCTTGATCGGCGCAGCCTTAGGCCATACTGCGACAGGCGCACTCGCAGCTATGATAGGATGCTCCTTCGTCCCGTCGCCCTTTTCGCCATGAAAAAGTACATGAGCATACGAAAAAAAGGAGAGACCTTCAAGAATACACGCACAATGAGCCAGTTCGGGAACCCGACATCAAACGGAACGACACTCTCCAGATACGCGATCTGCTCGTTAGACAGCACAATCTTCAGCGCCTCGATGTTCTTCAGCATATTCTCGACCCTGCGCCCGCCGATCACTGGGAACACATACGGCGTCCTCTGCAGATGATACGCAATCGCCACTTCGCAACACAACACCCGTCAGCTGGTTTGTCTTACAACCAGCTACAAAGGGCAACGCACCAGCCTGTATGGTCTTCGCGCCGACTTCGGCCGCGACCTTCTCAAGCGCGGCGCTGATCGCGCAGTCGTCCGCGCTGCGCTCCCATTTTCCGTCCTGCGTGAACGCCGTGCGCGCGCCCTCGCCGCGCTCGCGTCGGGCTTTGTCTTCCGCGTCGGTGCGGAAGCGGCCACCGCCGAGGACATCCCACGGCGCGAGGGCAAGGCCTGGATGGAATCGGTCAAGAATTCTGATTGAGAGGATGACTGGCTGGGACTGACCGAGTTCGCGAGCCATGGGGATGATCTCGCGCTCGAAGGAACGCTTGCCGAGATTCCATTGGCCTTGATAGATGCAGAAGGGCGTTTTACCCTGGTCTTTGGCATACTGGTTCGCTTGAGCCACGATCCATGCGGGAGCATCCTGCATTTGTGAATTAGGAAAAGACAAATACCTAAATGAAAACGCAAACTCACGGAGATTCCCTAGAAGCCATAAGTAAACCGATATACTCGCAGACGACGGATGGGAAGACTTACAAGATGCAAAACCTTCCCCGACAGGACCAGGTGATGCAGGCTAGTCATCAGTTCTTCAACGCTGGTTTCCCAATCGTACCAATGGCAGTACAGAATATCGATATAATCGGTGCGCAGCTTCTTCAACGAACCATTGACAGCAAGATGAAGCGACTTCGTGCCGTTCCCAGCATAATGGACCTTTTGCGCAATGGAAGCATCGTTCCCCTTCCACGGGGAGCTGTACTGTATACCAACAAAAAACCGGAGATAAGTATTGGATCACTGGATAAAGAACCATAAATGTTTTCTCTGACCTTTGTCGCGATGACCATCTGATCTCGATTGCCTCGCAGCTCCATCCATTCACCAAGCAGGCCTTCCGAGGTACCATCCTGGCTGTTCAAAGTAAATATCCAACCGGCCTTCCCATTCAGAGTAGAACTCACTAGTTGCACGCGGTATCGACAAAGTTTCCGCCAGCCTCGAAGTAGGCGTCAAGCAAGCGGAAACTGGACTCGCGGTTCATAGCGCCCATGCCTTTGGACCACTCCGTCCCGATTGACATCGCACCGAGCTGGATGGGGGAGACGCGGATGCTGGCGAGCGGGGACAGCAGACGGTATTGCCCGAGCGGGGTGGGCGCTGTGGGACGAGGCGGAAGGTAAGGTGCTTCAGACTGAGACATGATTCAAGATATCGAATTTGAGCTCTGGAGGGGGGATGTGGAATGAGGATGCGGTCGACAGCCATTTTATACGACGGCTGCTCAGATGCACTGGTTAGGACACTGACGCGCCAAAACGCCAATGCGACTCTGTCTGCCACTAACATGGTTTCAAACCCTGATTGCGCAATTGTCAGTGCATGAAGGCCTAGTTTTTGTCTTCCTGAGAAGTACTACCTTGGTCAAAGGAAGAGACGGATACTTATGAAAGCGCCTGCAATGGACCAATGGACCAGAGTGTACGGATGTGATCTCATCAGTATGATCCTGTATGGCGAGGATCTTTTCATCGAGCAGGAATAGAGACCGAGAAAAATTTGTCCATCACGCAAAAATCGCTTACAGTTATCCAGGGAGTTTGGAAGAATTCGGAGTAAGTTGGAGGTCATCCGAAGTCGTTGTCAGTTGAGTTGTGACTCTGAGGCAAACAAAATGTGGTTGGTTGTGACCGGCGGCAGCCGGGGCCGCCCGAGGCCGCAGGCATAGGCGAAAGGTTCTGATGACGTCACCGTCACAATGTGCCGCCGGGCTCGGTCGTCGATTCATCGAACTTCTGAACAAACAATAATAATGAAGAAAACCTATGGACACAACTTTCAAAGCTAATACTGACAGATACATCTGTTCTTACAGATATACCTGTCTTGACAGATGTATCTGTAATTTATACCTTTATTGTTTGTTGGTTATAATTCACTAACTTGATATTTACAGATAAAGCTGTAATTACGAGTGTATCCGTCCAGGTTATGACCCACGGAAATGTTGTTAAGTCGAAATTTTCGCGAAATAATGGGTCATTACACATAGATTTATGTTTACTTCACAGCACATTGGTTCAGTGGTTAGTTGTGTCTACGTTCATGACAAATTGGTGAATTGTCGTAGGTTCGATTCCCGGTCTTTACATTGTTTTGCTAGACTACGCGGCTCAGGACCTTTCATTACGAGTTGATCTGTACTACTGTGGGAGATCGTGTTACGGTTTGAACCGTAATGTGGCTAATCTTAAAGGTGACAGATTAATTCTGTCAGGCCTTACTACTTACAGCCGCAGATTAATTCTGTCTAACTGAATATCTACGGAAAAAATATTTGCTCAATAGCCTGAGCTGCAACGGAAGGTGCCTCATCCCGCCGGCCTTTGTACCGATCTCTAAAGTACTCCCGAGCCTTGAAACACTTCATAATTGTGTCAGACGACATTCGTTCAATCTCGGTTGCACGGAATGATTGATAGTCCCGCATGACGAGCCGTGAGAGCACGGGTTTGATCAGGTTCATTGGTATGTCGAAATTGTCCGCTATTTCCACAACTTTGGCATCACTGGGAGGCGGCTTTGCAGCACTAAACTCGCGTATGGCGAATTCGGGATCGATCGGGATCTGGAAACGCTTCTTGAGAGATAGCAGGGCTATCCATTGTTCCTGCGAGAAAGGATGCATAGCCATGCTAGGATGCGGATGTCGGTATTAATTCTGGTCTGGTGATAGAAGACGTACGGCTTGTAGATAAAATCTAGGAGCGTTCTGAATTCGGAGATTGTCACTTGAGGAATGACAACGGGTGCCGAATCCGAACCGCCTTCAGCGGTCTCGCCCGTCTCATCGGACTTGGACGGCCCAAGGGACAACATGTCGTGGAAGACTGCGCTCTCCAACCTCTCGAGGAAGGCTACGTGTACCCTAAAGAGCCGAGTTTCGACCTTGGGTGCGCTCGCATCAATGATGAAGACAGCTTTGAAATCGCATGTACATACCTGAAAGACCAATAGGTCGGCAGATCCAGAGAAGTAATATTCCTCGTCTCGGGAGATGGACAGATGTCCGAGACCTCCGATGCCATTGTCATCCTCAGCATCGGTCAGGACCATGGTGAATGTAATGTCAATTGCGGGGGATATGGGGAGTGGTGAGTGTCGTCGATTCGGAGGTCCTGGTGATTGTGCAGAGTTGCGACATGCATGATATACCTTTGCTTGAATCTTACAAGGTTTGAGAAGCCCAAGATGTGCCAGGCATGAGGCGATGAATGTTTTTCTGTGAAAGAAGAGATAATCCCTCTTATGGTAAAGGGACTGCGGGGAATGCTCACCTGTCGTTACATGAACTTTGCCTTGCTAGCATGAACCGCTGGCCTTCGCGCTCAACATACTAAATTAATCCCATGACAAACAGCCATCAGAAGTTGCGATGCCTCTGCGATAAAATCTGGAATCACAGTGAGTATCTCAATGGTGAGTGCTCGCATAGCCCTTGACTGCTACAGGACATACCACATTGTCTTCACAATGTCAGAAGCCGTCGCTTCGTTTGCGCAGCAACGTCAGCTGGCGGCCTGCGGATTGCATATGGTAGGCGTCCTGTGAACTGTTTTGCGCTATAGCGTCCGAGGAATGCTACGATGATGAACCCATTCGTCAATCCATCCTAGTCAGGATCTTTGGACGTCTAAATCAGCGGGTTTCTGGGTTCTCCGCAGCAATCACTCAGCAGAACAGAAGGAACGTAAATCGCTGCTCACCAAGAATAGCTTGCGTAACTCCTGTCTATATTCCCTCATCATCGTAACAGCAAGGAATTGGTTTGTCTACGTACAAGTTGCGTCAAGTGTTGAAGCCTGAGGAGGATGCCATATATGTTCTTCAATCATGGTTGAGCTAATATATATGACGGATAATATATCTGATGCGATCGTCGGCGAGCTTGAACCAGCTCAGGCGCGTGGCTCGATATGCAACAGGAAGACTGACGGATGAAGTAGTTGAAACGGCGTTGAGGAAGACAGGAATTCCTGCCAAGAAGAATCGATGAGGATAGTAACAGATGATTCTCAGCCTGCGGATACATATTACTAATGAGCTTCGGCTGCGGATGCCACAAGATTAGATTTGACAGACGCAAGCCAGGAAGACGTTCATACTGTCGGCTAACGTTTTGATTTTTCGGGCTCCAACGATTTGCAGAAGACCTGGAACATCAAATATTCAGATGGCAGCACCGTCTCAGGGCCTGTCGTCACAGACACTGTCAAGGTCGGGAGTCTGGATGCGATGCCGAACTTCCCCATCGGTATTGGAACTACACTCGCAGGAATATTCACCGAAATTCCTGCCCGTGGTATAGCTGGCTTTAGCAACGGCGTGAGTCTGACACGCTTTGGGTGCTGTTGCGAAAAACGCTCACAGGTGCGCTTGTTAGAGAATTGCGCCCACAGCACGCACAGGGGGTGTTGCCCTTCTGGAGGGTCTGAGAACACTTGACCTGATCCCGGCCAGCGTGGTGGGGATTCAACTGGGGCGCGGCGCGACCATTAGCACCCCGGGAACCGGTCAGCTCACGCTCGGTGGGTCGAACCCTGCCAAGTTCCAGACTGGCGCCGGCAACCTCGTCAAAGTTCGTAACACGGCCACGACTGGACCTTGGGAGCTCAAGCTCGCAAATGCGAAGGTGTCCGGGCGCATTGCCCGGACAAGCCGCAGCGCCCTCCTCGATACCGGGAACAACCATATCCGGACCAAGAAGGGCGACGCCCAGGCCTTCCATTCGTTCCAGAGGCAATAACGGTTTATTCGCCCTGCCGTGCGACCCCACGAAGAGTCCTGAGATCTCGTTCACAGTTGGTTCGGTGGAGTTCCCGATCAATCCTGTCGATATCATTGGCATGGAAATCGTGGTCGACGGGCAACCGACGGGCTCTTGACTTTCCCTCATTCAGGACCATGACGACAAGCCCGGCCAATCTGCGCGGACGACCTGGAGCCTCGGTATCCCATTCCTCAAGAACGTATATCAGATCCTCAACTCAGATGCAAACACAATTACCTTGGCGAAGCCGGTATAAAGTGGCATTGGGGCCGGGGGAGGACCGTGACTGATCAGAGCTTCACCTTTTCTTATGATGTAAGCTATTCAGTCATGATACGGCAGCAGCCAATGTAGTGTAATGGCGACAGGGAATGTTGATTTAAACCTTGTTGTGATTTCTCTGCATGACGTCGTAAGCGTGCACTTGGACAAACCGGCGGGGACAAGCCTCGGATACTGGACACGCGGCTCCGTAGACATCCGATATGCCGCCTAAGATTGACGAAACCTCAGCTGCCTGTACAAAGAGATCCTGCCCATGGAAGTAACAAGAACTCACAGACGTGATCCAGGAAGCAAACATTCCAGCAAGCCAGTGCCACGGGCATAATGCTCACGACTGGACGGAAGCTGCACGAAAACGCTTGCATGTTTTTACTGCTTCCAGAGAGTCCATTTTTGTGACGACTCGCTGCCAGGCACGACGAACTACATAGGGGAAAGTTGAATGCAGGTTCAAGTTCTCCGTCAAGTGGCTGCCAATTTCGCGCCTGGGTTTAGGGCCGGCTGATGCGGCAAACGTTTCTAGGCGCTCAATCGACCTCGAAAACATCAAAATCATTAAGTACATATGACATTGACAGCTACATCTCATCGATTCGTCACACTTCTCTTTTGCGCCAGCTCAGACCAGGTTAAGTATCCAAGTTTCGACGTTGGCCGGAAGATGTAGATCAGGTCATCTGTGCTGAAGATGACTCAGGTGAGTACTCGCTGTCCGAGCGTTTGAAAAACCTGGGCACGCGCACCGAAGTCGACAGCAGCAAAAGCTAACACAATGAGTCCATGATTTCAGAAAGGAACGTGGTGTGGCATGAGTGGGCCTAATTTCGCTTTTCTTCATTGTTCTAAGCCTGCCGTTTCATGCATAAATACGTAACGTAACTCACCATTGATTTCCTTCCTTCCTCCATCATGTCCGGACAGCCCCACCCTGAAATCGACGAGGAAATGAAGAACAAACACTGCTCTCCTACCGTCCCAAGCTCACAGAAGTATACTCACGCGCCAAAGTTTGAACACTTCATGCTTGACCTGCAGCAGCCCCTGCTGTCTCTTGCGTCGGGTATCTGGAATGAAAGCAGCATGGATCGCCTTTCACACAAGCGCAGAAGAGTTGCAGGTTCTGAGTTAGATGCACTGACTGTGGAAACGAATTCAATGCACATGAAATATCCTCTCATCCTCGACTGTACAGCACGCCCATTGAAAGACTTCAAATCATCGCGCGAGCTTTGTACATCTATCCGAGACGCGGTTGAAGGTATGCACACCACCATTTCGCTGAATCCGGGCTCATCATCGCCTCATAGCTCACGGGAATGTCTATGTGAAGACCGGCATCTTGCATCGGGACGTGAGCGCTGTCAGCATCCTCATCGTGGACGGGGGAAAGGGCCAACTCATCGACTCAGACTCGTGCATCCGCGTTACTTCGGAGACGTCACGGTGCCATTGGAAAACCGTAAGCGATCTATGCACAGTAGCTTTTCGGCTTCACAGGCTGATCCATCGAGCTTTCAGGGGACTTGGCAGTTCACGGCTGGCCAGATCCTAAGGCATCCCGGTACTCAACACGAGTTCCGCCACGACCTAGAGTCGTTCTTCCACGTCCTCTACTACCACGTCATGCGCTACTGCCGCAACCCTTCAGGCACACTAGCGAGCGATATACTCAGAATATATGACTCTTGCTCCTGGGACTCCGCACACAAGAGCCTCTATGGCGGACAAGAGAAAATATTTACCTTCGGCGGCAGATACCTCGACCCGCAAGAGCTCTACGACCAGCTCACGCCGTCGTTCGTGGAGCTCCTCCTAGACCTCGACGAGCACTTCCTAAATACTTATATAGGCAAAGGCTCGAGGCATCGTCCTCCGCGTCCTTCACGCTCCTGGCCAACTCCGAAGGCGTCCTGGCCATCTTCAACAAGCATCTCAAGGAGGACGACTGGCCTGCTGACGATGCAAGCTACGATAATATAGTAGAAGACGCGAAAAAACGCACTTACAAATTGGAGTCGATAGCATGCTTTCGGGACTTACTGCAGCAAACGTATAAAGCAGTTATCGGAAGGCATCATGTATCCCGGGACTGGCTGCTGCCGCGCCTCCTTCCCGACTTCGCGTACACCGCGCCACCTGCCCACCGTGTGGATGTAGATAATCAGATGGCTCTGACCCAGGGCTTCGAGACCCCGCACGCCAAGTATCCTCTCATCCTCGATTGCGTAGGCCGTCCTATGCATAGCTTCGGCTCATCGCGCGAGCTCTGCACGTCTATCCGCGATGCGGTAGAAGGTACGCATAGGGCCCACTTCATCGCGCACAAATGACTCACCTTCGCTGCCGCAGCTCACGGTGCTGTCTATGAGAAGACCGGCGTTTTGCATCGGGACATGAGTGGCGCAGCCATCCTCATCGTGGATGGGGGTATGGGCCAGCTCATCGACTGGGATATCTGCAAGCCAGCGACGCGGGGAACGTCACGGTGCTATTGGAGAACTGTATGTTATTGATATATACATATACCCTTCAGATGCTAACCCACCAATGCGCCTTGCAGGGAACATGGCAATTCGCCGCCGCCATCATCCAAGAGAACCCGGGCACTTCACACGAATTCCGGCACGATTTGGAGTCCGTCTTTCACGTCCTCCTCTTCCACGTTCTGCGATACTGCTGCAACTCACTACCGACGCTGGAGTTCAACATGCTCGAGGTGTTCGACTCCTGCCGTTGGGATCCTCCGACCAAGGCGCTTGTCGGTGGGCTGCAGAAGCTGAGCGTCTTCGATGGCAGGTTCTTTTCCGCACGGGATCTTCGTGGCCAGTTCAAGCCCTCTCTTGTGGGCATCATCCAGGATCTTCGCACACAATTCAGGAATGCCTATGCGGATGAAGATACACGGCACTACAACGAAGCAGAAACCAGGGCTTCCCTCGCCTTTCTTTCCAATGCCAAAGGTGTCATCGCGATCTTCGATAAATACCTCGAGGAAAGCGACTGGCCCGCTGATGACGCCGGTTACGATAACATAGCCGAGGCCGCGAAGGAGCGCGCGAGGTCTGGTCGTACAGTGATGACGACTGCGTACTCCTGCAGCAAGATGCTGACGGGAACGTACGAAGCCAATGTCGGAAGGTGCCGCTTATCCTCGCGCTGGCTCGTGCCGCGTCTACTTCCTGGGAATAAAGGCAAGATAGGTTACTAAAGCAGTATTTCCGGATGGTGTTTGCCCTCGAGTCAGTAATGAGGTAGCGAGTAGTGAAATTATATGTATGGGCATTTTCACTGGTCCTCACCACGTTCCAACCTTGTTTGATGAGTGCCAAGATAAGCAGCTGCATATGCACTGTCTAGATCCCTGCACATAGAGCCTTGAGGTGTTGTTCTACGATATCCTTTTCGAGCTTTCCCAGGAGATGTGCTGGCGGTCGATCAAGCCTCTTGATCGTGAGGCGCAATCAGATGCGGCACTGGATGAATCTCCCGATTTGGATCGCGAGTATTGCTCTTTGACCACCAGGATTCCATCTTGTCTCGGCTTCCTCCATTCCTCGCCACATGCATGGTCCTGCCGAAGGGCGCCCTGTCCTCAAGCCAGTCATCATTGACTGCGCGAAGTCAAGGTCGACTGTCAAAGCGTCGCCGCGTCGGACCCAAAAGGAGCATCTTGCAAATCTGCCTCCGTCGCGCCGCTGAGTTGGCGATGCGCCAAGCAGTCGTCGTCGGTACCGGAAGCAATGCAGCTTCTTTCACGGGGCTATCGCTCGTTGGATGTTTAAACGTTTATGGGGGGCAGCGACAATGTCTAAGTGGCCTCAGCTGGCCTGCCATGTAGGCAGGCAGTCTAGACCATGTCAGTCGTGAGGTGATAGCATATCGGGGACTGCTGGCTTTAACGCACCGTCAACAACGGCATAACGAATCTTCGATGACCGCGGATCGGGAAGACATCTCGTGAGAAACGACGCTTTGATAGACAGCACTATCGCGATATCTGTAGATGACGTAGACCTGCGCAGACTCATCTGTGATCGGTACCCAGTACCCCATTTTCGACAGTGAGCTTGGAAACGCACGGTGGTGTTTGAGTCATGTTTGCCAATAAGTATGGGCAGAACGCACATGCCCGAGATTCCAAGTAGCACCTATGTGAATACAATCGCAGCAGAGTCACCTTCGGTGGTCCTTATACACTAGCGGGCATAAGAACAAGAGCGACATAGCAACCAGAGCACCGGCCGGCCGAGAGACGGGGGTTGGACAAAAGAACAAAGGCAAGGATAACGTCCGGAATTGATGGCGGCCGGCGGCCCGCGCTCGGCTAGATCAAAGCGCACTGCGCCTGGATTCCTCATAAGCCTCGCTTGTCCCTCTATTCCTCTCTTCGCTCTTACCATAACCACCACCATCTGCAAGTTTCACGACAACCCTATAGTCCTACGAACACACCAGAAGCATCAGTGCAGCGGACGTCAACATAAACACGCCGTACGACACTTTCACCGCGTCTGCTCGCGGCCGAGCAGATGTCGCGCCCTCAATGGCCTCAACAACGACCGTGGCGTCCTCGGTGCGTCCGATTGTGTCGCTAATGTCATTATATAACTGATCATTCTTCCCAACTACTGCCCTACAGACTACTAACGACTTTGCATCGCCGCCTTCCCTCGGCGCCACGATCCCGCGCACCACCTTCCTCCCATCTATCTCGCACGAGACCGAGGCGATCCAGTACTTTGTAGAAGAAGACGAGGATATGGATGCCGATGTATCCTCCTTCGACCGCTCCTCCCCGTCCTCCTCCCTCGACCACGCCGGCTCCACCATCGCCGTCTGGAAGTCCACCCAGCGTGCCTCCGAGACCTCGCCACCAATTAAACACGTTGACTCCTCGTCGAAATCGGTCCACCGAAACGACCGCCGTGCCGACCGCGCCGACCGTCGCGAGAAAGACTACCACAAGGCGTGCGCGAGACGGTCCGCGCTCAAGCACCTCAGGCAGACGCGACGAGACGTCGCCGCGCGCCGCAGCGCGTCGTTCCATCTCTCGGGCGCTCAGGAGTCCGACCTCGGGGACTCCTTCGACTGGGGCGCAGCGACTGAGAAGCAGCCCGAGCGCCTCACAATCAAAGTCCCCGGCGCGCGGTCCGTATCCTGGATGACAATGAAGTTCCGCGCGCAATCGCTGGATGCCCAAGGGCCCCCGCCCCCCGCGCCCTCCGACCACACAGCCACCGACGACGAGGTCGAGGTCGAGGCGCCTTCTGCGTCCCCCTCTCCCTCGGACAGCGAGCCTGCCGCCCGGCTCACGATCAAGATCCCCGCGCCGACCTCTATCACTTGGCTCACGAAGCTCATGGCGCAGCAAACGCTCAGCGACCGCGCGGCCAAGCGCGCCGTGCGCTTCGCCGATCCCGTGCCCGGCAGCGACGCGGATGATGAATCGCCGCGCTTCCAACGCGCCCGCGCGCACCGCGGAGTGTCGGACGGCGTCGCGGCATCGCGCAAGCGCGTCGATACCGGCGCGCCCTACTCGCGTCCGGAGTCGAGCGCACGGCTGCGCATGATGCGCGACCGGCTTGCGCGCGACGAGGGGGCTGAGTTCCGCCGCCGCCGGGGGCGCCGCGAGGAGGAGTCGCGCGCGCGACGCAGCATGCGGATGCCCTACTGATGGGTTGTCTGCGCCTGTCTGTCGCGCGACGCATGGATCTGCTGTATCTCTTTTCTCCTTTTTCTTGACTTCTGTTTTCATTTCTCGCCATCTCTGATTCTCGCGCATATGTGTACGATATACCCTACTGTAATTGCATAAGTTATTTAGGATGCATGTCTTCCTTCGCCGTGCTTGTCGTTGTACTCTCTTCCTAGCATGGACGATTCTTGTAGTATTCATATATAGCTAACGCTGTATACTCCGCCCTGTTGCTATTCCTTGGGCGTCGACTGTAGCAAATGTAGCTGAAACTTTGACTGTAACTGAGCGTCCTCGCGCGTCTTCTTGAGTGAACAGTGCATAAGTATTGTTCGCTCAATCGGGCTCACATTATGGGGGGGTTCAAAGTTGCCGCAGGTGGCTTGCAGACGATCTGAGTTTCGTAAGTAAGTATATCAGGCGGTTGAGCCACCAAACCATACAGCAACCCGAAAGCCCTTGAAACCGCATTCCCAGCATCTCACGACAAGTCACAAAATTTCATGTACGTGCATTACGCCCGAGTGTGGAGTGTCCTCTGATTTTCGCGTGCAGCATGGTCAAAGTCCTTGGAGGATACATCGTCAATCAGGAAGCTATGGTCGACTTCCTCAAGTCCGTTGGTCACGAACCTGGTGCTCCAAACGGAACACCAGACATCGTTGACATCGTCTTCGCCTGGACGGACTGGTACATCTTCCAGCCAGAGGAAGCTTGCGTGCCTATACCAAATTGTGTGTCCGTTATTCCTGCTGCGCCATTGTACTTACTGACGCTGTACAGGCTTCGAGGAAGGCGACAAGTCGTTTCTCGCATTCCTAACCAGAAGAAGTGCCGATCGTGCCAAAGCGGATGTCAGGCTCAAGGAGGTAGACTACGATCGCGACATAAGGGACAAATTCATTGCTAGCACTGGCAACAGACTCGACGCGAGCGACATGCAGTTCATCAGCAGGCCTCAGGGTGTTTTTCGTTGCCCGGTCGCGCCGCCCCGCGGCTATCCCGTAGGATTCGTAATGCCTACTGAATGATCAAATTGTACTTGCGGCGTTTCGTGCATAGATTTCAGATTTTTCTGTAATAATGAATGATTCCCTACAGAATTGTGCTAGTAAGCCTACAGATGCTAATAGCCTCCCAACATGAACGAAATACTTAGTACAGGCGGATGCGTCCAGGACTCAATCAGTCAAATCTCACGTCGTTATTAATATTTTGTGGCAAGAGCTCGGTCTTCATCTAATCAGATGAGAGACAAAGGTAGGTAAAAGGAAAGTTGTTTCTATAGAATTTCGACCTAAGAAGATGTGCCCAAAGGTGAATGTCACGTTGTCGAGGCAGGCACCACGACGTCGGAAAACGATGAGCGCAGGGTCGCCAACGCGGGAAGGAAGGATTACATAAGGATGTCGGCCGAACAGCAATCAAGCCGCGAGTGTGACGAGTCACGTCTCTCAACCACAGTGTCTGCGACACTTCCGAGTCTGCGAGATCATCGAGAGTCAGTCTGCGAGCCATCTGCGGCAATTTTGAACTCGAATAGCGCAAATTTGAACACCCCTATTGACAGTGATAGAGTCCATTGTGTATTAGCGGAACCATTTCTGCTGGCTATAAGATCTCGCGCATCAACTACAGGCAACCTCACTTCCAGCCTCCTCTCCGTCGTCTACCAGCACTATGCAACGCGCTCAAAATCCAGTAACCCAAGTAGTGACATGCAAAAACACGCAGGAGAGCTTCGATTTTTTATCGAAACTTGTTGAGGACGATGCTAAGGCAAAGGGCCTAATCATTGTCTCTGATTTTCGTGTGCGTACGCTCGAACCTCGATCTCTGCAGGACTTCTCAGTGAAACGATGACAGGGTCCACCTCCGCCTGGGTCCAGGTCGACTACGTATTCCATCCCAGGAACCACGTGCCTCCGCATGCGTATCACTTACCTGCCCCTCTCGTTCGTGTGGATTCTGGACTTTGTCGACTCCAAAGGCGAGCGTTTTGTGACAGAGACCGGACTCCCTGTCGTCGACGTTACCGGATACGCGGGTGAAGGCAGAGGGGCTGAGCTGGCTGAGCTCAACAGAATCGGCACATACTCTGTGGCGGCTGATAAACAATCGGATATGTACACGCTTCATCCCGCCAGATACTATCGTCTCTTCTGGAAGAATGGTAGCCGCACCCCAGTGAAGACCATCCGATTTCTTGCAACCGTCGCAGACCCGTCAAAGCACGACGTGCTAGTTGATTGATTGAATACTGGTTCGCATTGTTTTTTTTTACCATCCAGTTTCTGTGATACACTGCAAAGCTCTAACCACACATTTTGATCGATGCAGATACGATTTCTGGTGTCAACTGTCTCCTCTGTATCGTTAGCTGTCGTTTTATCGAACCTGACTTGATTGGAAAGAATAATCAAATTTTCTGGATCATGAGCTTCCGAGATCTCCTAATGACTCTGGACTAGAAGAGCAGTGACTCCGTTCGTCCTTTAATTTCGTCCTTTAATGCTTCTTACAATACAGATGTGATGCGGTGCGTTTGCATGTGAATAGTCCAGACCTCCATCTTCCTATCGCTAGGCGCAGGGAATTATTGCATCTTGATAACGCGCTCTCATATATACAGATTTCTAGGAATTTTTGGTATCCGCCATCTCAGCCAGAAGCTCTCATCGGACGAGGACATTGCCCCGTCCCCTCCGCACTCAACGTGGATCCCATTGACGTCTCCGGCGATCTACAATCCGCGCACATACCAGCCAACTCTCCTGATTGCCACGAAGAAGGGAACTGGTGACGCGGTCTAGTCGGCCCCGTCGACCACCACATCAGACGTGGCACAGTATAGAACCTTCCTCAAAATCTGGGTATCGAAACTAACGCCCATGACTGGTTCATTGGCCGTTCAACACGCGCAGCATAGTCTCTCATTTCAATTTCCACGGCGTTTGCGCACACTGGTTATACTGATAGTGTATGACTCGTCTGACCGTCTATTCCTCGTGCGATTCGGCCACGATGAGTGGATTACTGACCTTCATCTAGCCAGGACTTCCTATCGGCACAGTTGCCCAGATGTGCTGTCATCAGTGCAGTGTAAGGGCCCGAATCCTTTTCTGGTAAGCTGGAGCACTCATCGCGGAACATGAGGAAGCAACTATGGTGCCCTCCGATACAAAGTCCCACCATCAGATAGCTTCAGTGACAGGCCGTTTCATGCCTTTCCATTCTCCTTCCATATTGTGTTTCGCCGCGATCAGCAATAAAAAATAATTTGGTAGGCCCTCAGAGCTCTCTACGCGAACTTTTGCAGCTCCGGCAGTCTCCTGGGCAGACCGTATGTCGCAAAATGGCCGACCTTCGAGAGGTGCCTGGCCTCAGTTGGTACGTATATATCGGTGCGTCATGATGATGCCCCTTCCAAAGACGTGCTCCGCGCGCTTTCTTGCAGCGGCGACGAAGTCAGCCATGCGTGTTAAATGTCATTGTTGGATACTCAGCTCCGGCTCTCCAGGATCGGGGCTCCATCCCTAATTAAGCGCTGGGGGCGCTGAGGAACGTGATGAGCTGTTCGTGCTCAGAGCCATCGATCTATTGGCGCGGTAATCATAAATTCATGTGTTATGTAGACGAAGACAAGTTGAAGTAGCGAGGAGATCTGTCACCTCTATACTGAGTATAAACCAAGGCGTCTCTGTGTCTTCGCCAGGAAACCGATTCATTTCCTGCCTCAACACGAACAAGATCATCGTTTCGACAAGCCGTCCTTCTCTGTCAACCTCGAAGGAAACGACCTCTTAAGGACGAGCCGAGGTACATCCAACCTGCTGCTACATTCTGGGAGCAATCTACACGCATCGACATCAAGTTACCACTTGCGAGAAATGGCTTGCAAGAAGTCCGAGATACGAGTCAGTAAATAGATGATACAAATCCATTGCGGCGCGATGATGTCGGCATTGTAGAGGTGCGGGAGAACAGGACTAACAATATGACAACATGAGAAGGGTATGGAGAATACATAAGGTTATGCAAGACAATGCGACGGTTATTAGAGGTGCGAGAGCGTGATCTAGTTGAGGTAGCCACGACACTTGGCAGAGCCGCAGAGACAAGGAATCTTGTCTTGCTCGATAGGAAAGTGATAATCTATTCACAACGAATCAGACCTTGCCGGAGCACCAATTAAAGAATACTCACCGTAAGTAATTTCATCGCCGAGCTCTATATCCTGCTTTGCATAAATGACAATCTTCTTCTCTCCGTTGATTGTGATAATTTTAGCAGTGCAGTTGGGATCGCAGGAGTGGTTGATCAACCGCCTGCATCAAAAAGCATGAGTTGCATCATCCTAGCAGACGCGAAAAAGCCAGTACGCACCCGAGGTTCCCCTTCTTCGTAGCATCCACCACCAGATCCTCATCAATCCGGAACAAATAACTACTCCCAATCCCCTGCCGCTCATACGCCTTCTCGCGCTTATCCGCAACCTGCGCCCGGATCACCTCGCCAACATACTCGATCACCATCTCGCCGCGCGAGATGCGCTCCATCGCATACAGGCCCCAGTCGTGGATCGGCGAGCGCGCAAAGCGCAGGTGCTTCTTGCGCGTCTGCAGCTGGTTGAACTTGAGCGACAGCTCCGCGGCCGCCGTCTCGCCCTTCGACAGCGCCATCGCGCGCTGCACCTGGTTGATCTCCTCGAGGCCCTGCGCCTGCCGCCGCGCGTTCGCGCGGTTCGACCGTGAGGACGTCATCGTCTGCTTCGGCTGCTGCACCGTCGCGTCCTCCACCGTGTCCGCGACGGCCGTGCGCGACGCGTACTGCGCGACATACGCCGACTTCTCCGCGTGCGAGATTTTGTAGTAGCCCTCGGTGCGGGCGGAGCCGGTCGCGTGCACGCGGAAGGGCGGCGGTGCGTCGGGGTCGCGCGGTGGGGGCGAGGGCGGGCGGAACGACGGCGTCTCGAAGCCCATACTCTCGGCCAGCGCGAGCCGGGCGTAGAACAGATCCTCGTCGTCGGCGCAGATGCCCTGCTCGCACGGATCTGGTGGGGGGCTGATTCGCTGCGGGACCTTTGGCTTCTGCGGAAGCGTGGGCGGAGGCGAAACGGAAGAGCCAAAATCGGGCGACACGCGGAGCTGTGTGACGGCGGGCGCGGCGAAGTCGAGCTCGTCCTGGTAGACGACTTCGTCGACGGTCGGCACCTTCGCGCCCTTCTTTCCCGCCTTCTTCGCCAGACCCTTCTTCGCGGGCGCAGGCTCCTCCTCGACGAGCTCGATGTTGACCTTGACCTTCTTTTTCGCGGGCTCCTCGGACTCGTCGCGCTCCTCCGTCGCCTGCCGCTTGCGGTCCTCCAAGGGCTCAGCAACTGACACCGCGATCTCCTCCGCCTCCTCGTCTTCCGACTCGATCTCCTCCTCCGCAACCCGCACCTCGACCTTCTTCCGCTTCTTCGCCGGCAGCTCCACTTCGTCCACCTCCATCTCCTCCTCGCCCTCACCCTTCTCCTCCTCGCGCACGGCCTTCGCCTCCTCGCGCACGCGCTTGTTCTGCTTCTTGAACGACAGCCCCTTCAGCGAGCGCACCTCGAACGTCTGCGGCTGCACCTGCGGCGCGACAGGGCCCGGCTCGCGCCGCCGGCCCTTCTGCTCGTCCACGAGCCGGCGCAGGCGCGCCGCGACGAGCCGCTCGAGCACGTCCTTCTCGAGCATCTGCCGCAGCTCGCGCGTGATCATCGCGTTCGCCTGCTCGACGAGCTCCGCATCGTCCCACGTCGTCTTCGCGGGCGCCGCGCCCGCGCCGGCCGTTGGCGGCGGGTGCACGCTCACGCTGACCGTGTGGTGCCCGAGCGTGCGCCCGCCGAGGTTGAGCACCTTCGCCGCACGGCGTGCGGCGTCCGCGGACTGAAAGGAGACATACCAGCCGAGATGGTCGTGAAGAATCTGGCGCACAAACACCACCATCAGTAACAAAGCACAAACTATCCAAGTACATAACCACGCACCTTGTCGACCTTGAACCCCTCAAAGAACACCCGCACGTCCTCCTCCCTCATCGCGCCCACAAGTTGCCCGCCGTGCCCATCAATGCTCACATGCTCGAATCCGTTCCTTGCCAGCTGCGCCATCACCTCCTCGCGCACCCGCGCCTGCGCCGACCGGCTCGACTGCCCCGGCTTGCGAATCGGCGACGGCGAGCGGCTGCGGGACCGCGACCGCGACGAGTGCCCGGGCGACCAGTGGTCGTCCCCGCGGTGCACGTGGTGGTGCGCCGCATAGTGCGCGCGCCGCGAGCCCGACGCCGCCGCCTCGCCGAGCCGCGCCTTCACGAGCGTGTCGGGCGGGCGCCGCACGCGCGGCGCCATCGGCTGCAGCGGGCCTAGCGCTGGGAACACCGTGAGCTGCGAGGGCGTCGGCGGCTTTGGCGGGAGATTGGGACTGGGCGCGGGGAGCGTCGACAGCGGCGACGCGCTCGGCCCGGCTTTGAGGTGCGACGTGGCGAAGGGCAGGCGCGCCTGTGCTGATGCCGACGGCGGGATAGGCGTGTGTCCCGACGCGGACATCGACGACGGCGTCGCCCGCGCAGTGTCCTTCTCCTTCTCCCGCCGCTTGCCCTGGCGCTCGCGCCGTCTCCGCTCGTCCAGCTCCCGCAGCACCGCCCGCAGCTTCTTGCCCTCCCCATCCAGCACGACACGGATGGTCTCCCCAGGCGCGCCGCCCACGCCCACGCCGAAGCGCTTCCCGTCCTCCTTCTCGACCGCGCGCTTCGCTTCCTCGTGTGTGGCATAGCGAATCGCGACGATACCCAGCGCCCCGCCCGTCGTCTTGTCGATCTGCGGCTCGAACGCGAGCACGGACCCGTAGCTCGAGAAGTGTCGCCGGATCTGCGCGTTGGGCGTCAGCGGCGAGATCTGCGTCGCAAGGATCGACGTCGCGGGCGGCGCGCCGGTCGAAGTCGTAGGGTCGTACTGCAGCACATCCGTTGTCAGTAAACACTCACGAGAGAAAAGGGAGCATGCGCACCTCGTAAGCAACGACGTACACCTCCTCGCGATGTGGCCGCGCAGGTAATGGTCGTCGAAACCCGTCGACCTTCCGCGGATCGCGCACGAGCGGTGCGGGCTCGCCGTCGAGCACTTCGCCCGCGTTGCGAAGGAGCATCTCTTTGCCCTTGCCCTTCCCGCGTATGCGCTCGGCTGCATCGTTTGTCAAACGCACGCGCTCGATGAGGTTCGCCCACATGTCGGACGGCTTGTCGACCACGGGATCGTAGACGACTTTCCAGTCCTTACCTGGCGGGAGATCTGCAGGCAAAGGCGGCCACGGTGGCAGTGGAGGGAGAGAGTAAACTTTTGGGGGAGAGGGTGGAGGCGGTGGTGGTGTCGGTGGCTTGGATACAGGTGCGGGAGGCGGCGATGGTGGCGGCGGCGGTTGGGGTGGAGGTGCCGTTGTGATGGGAATCGGCGGTGCTCGCTGTGAGGAAGCGGGAGTCGGGAGGGAAAAGCGGATGGGCTGAGGCGCTGGAAGAGGCGGTGGTGCTGGGGACGTCGGTCTAGGTGGAGGGGGTGGTAGTTCGTCTGGAGGTGGCGGTGGCGGTGGTTCGTTCGCAGGTGGAGGCGGAGGTGATAATGGGGGCGGGGGCGGCGATGGTGGCCGTGGAGGAGCCGCCAACGACGGTGGAGGCGGGGGCGGTGGCTCGACGTCCGGCGGGGGTGGAGGCGGCGGTGACTCGGCCGCTGGAGGTGGGGGCGGCGGAGGCGAATGAGACGGTGGTGGTGGAGGCGGAGGTTCACTCGTTGGCGGTGGAGGCGGCGGCGGCTCCGATTTCGGCTGTGGTGGAAGTTTGGACGTCGATGCGCGCGGCGCGGTGGGAATTGGCTGCGAAATTGTCGCAAAGCTAGAAGACCAGCCGCTAGGTCCACGTCCATTGGTATTCGGTGCTGCCAAAGGGGCGGGGCGAGGTGAAAGGGGAGTAGGTTCTGAAACAGGATGGGACTGCAAATGAAGTGTCAGCGTACATCGAAGTAACAAACCGAAAATAAAATATAAAACGGTCATTTGACCTGCCACCGACACCAACGACGACAAGACAATCTCCAACTGGTAATAAAGAGCTTTCGCAGCTCTCCGACTCGACCCCAACTAGTCGATCCATTAGTCGCTCCACCCTACCATCCATAGCTGCTGACAACTGCATCTCAGTCGGACTCGGCGTTCCACCAGTCGAGTCCGAATCCGAGTCGGCCAGTTGCGAAAACTCTCCCAATAACGACTCTGCAACGTGCCCAAGAGCAACTTTTCGATCTCTTATCGCGAACTCGGCGAAAAAAACGAAAGAACCAAGGAAATGAAGACACCTACACTGCTCGCAATCGCTTGATGACTCCATTTGATCTCAACCTGCTTGCCCTTCTGCGCATTCCGACCCTGCAACGCGCTCGGCCCCGTTGGTGGCGAGGGCCCATTAGGAGCCTTGCTTGCTGGTGCCTGTCCATTCGCAGCCGCGTTCGCAAACGCCTTTGGCGCTCTGGGCTGGGCATGGCCGTGAGCGCCATTCGTAAGACTCCGCGGGCCTGTAGGAGGGACAGCGCCGATGCGAGAGTGGGCGGGTCCAGTGGGCGGCGATGTCGCGGACGGGCCCGCGGGCGGCGCTGTGGCAGAGCCTGACGCCGCCGCGGTGGCGGCGAGCGAGTTGAGGAGAGCGCGAGGGCCGCGTGGGGGCGCCTTGCCGGACATAGGATACGAGGAATAGATAGGGCCAATATGAATACGTGTCGAGTGTCGTAGGTGTGTGTGTGTCGGCGGCGCCGTCGCCGTCGACGACGAGAGGGAGAGTGTGGGAGACAAGAGAGGCGCGGCAAAGTCAGACGCCGCCAGCACTGGCGACGCCAACCTTTGTCAACAGCGGCCACATCCCTTGATCTCCTATTTTCCCAGCGAACCTCGTCCAATTCAGTCTCTCTCGCTTGCTCAGACACGCTCGGCGTTCTCAGCGCTTCGACACGGCAGCGAAGGGTGTGCGGCGAGGTGCGGGGAAGTCAGGCTGCGACAGGCTGCGACGCCGTTGGGGCACCATGCGCACGCTGGGCTGAGGGGGTATAAAGCTCGGAGAGCCCCAGCGTCATCATCTTTCGAACCCGGGAGGCCCGGACTTCAAACCCCAACGAGATACTGATTTTTAATCTATCGGTAGACCTCGAGACTGACGTCGAGGGCCGCATGTTGTCCCCAGCGCAAGTGGCTCGCAGTGGCTCAAGGACGCTCATCGACGAAAATCGCCGTTGTAGAATCTCTCGGAAGCTCATTCACATTCCGTTACTGATTGGATCGGAAGATCAGTCTTCTTGTCTATTACCCTCGACGACTACCCGCTTGCGATACCCTGTGTACCGTGCTCCTCACTCTTTCCTCTCCCGTCGCCGCTCCTCTGCCCGCGCCGCACGTTCCTTCCCGCCCTCATCCTTGTGTCCACGCTCCTGCAGAACAAATGCTACTCGAATTGTGCCTGGGCCAAGCTCGCCGGACTTCTGCCCCGCGAAATCGGGCGCTGCGAGCGTGCGCTAGGTGAGGCACTGCAGTGGCGGCTCTGGATATAAGATGCCTGAGCGGCGTCCCTCGCTGTCGCGTAGCTACAGCGGGACTCATGTGCCGTCTGGATCGGCGGCGCCGTGCATGGATAGTCGCGAATGCCGCCGCCAAGGTCGACCATTCGACGCAGCGCGACGCCCATGCTGCGACGCTCAAGGACATCAGCCCCGGCGCTCCCGCCACTCGTGCCCATGCCGTTCGTGCCTGCGGACGAGGGTCTCGCGAGCTTACTGCCGCCGCCGCCGCGCCGTCGACGCCCATGCCGATGTGGCCCTCTTACGCCCCGTCGCATGTCGACGTCGTCGTCCCCCCACCTACAGCAGCTGCTCGCCGACGCCGACGCTCACGATCTCGCCGTCGACCATGGACTCGTCCGCCGACAGTATCTTCGACGAGCGCACCATCCAGATGCCGACGATCGTCGACGCGCCCTCGCTGACGCTGATGAAGCTGGCCGCGACGTACGCATATATCGGCGAGCTGCTCTCCTCCGCCGGCGGCCTGTCCGGTGACGGCAGGATCTCGATTGCATGGGTTGGCTTATGGACCACGAACGGCAGCAACGTCCCCGTGCCACGCACCGACTTTTGCCTCTGACTGGGTTCGACACGGCTCCGGTTCTTCTCGTGTCGTACTCTAATTAACTTTCCGTTTTTTCTGTTCTCTTTTCTCGTGTAACTCTATTGTATACACCTCTCTCATTCTATGATTTACATATGCCATGCTACCAACTGTTGTTGTTCGCGCGTTGTGGGTGTTCTGAATTGTGTTCACGGTCCGACCGCGTGAAGGGGTCGCAGGACCACCTTCACGCTCAAGCCTGCAATATACAGCCCGCAACACACAGCACGAACTGGCAGATCCGGGATCCTTGCGCGCTCTGTACAGAATAAAGCCGTGGTCTGCATTCTTAAGTGATGTGAGACTGCATTGTTTCGTTGAGTGCAGGCGCGCGCTGCAAACCGCGGCGAATTCGAGAACTTGACGCGCAGCGCCGCATCTCTGACTTTGACCTCGACATGCTCGCCATTCCTCAAACGACGTCTTCAAACGTTCCATGCTCTCAAACCAGCGGCGAATGGGACTGGTTTAGGAATCTGGATTCCGTGTGATACCTAGTAGTTGAGGTGTAGCACACTTGTACAGGTGGGGTTTTCTCACTCATGCAAACCACCCCGCCTTCATATCGCGATGCCGCCGGTTTTGTGCGATCCCACGCGATCAGCAACACACTTCCCGAATCGCCGTGATCGGGTGCACCGAGCGCTGTCCTCGCTTAGCGTTCCGAGGTCTTTTCGTGCACGCCGATCTGCAAACCCCGCCCTCCCCCGCCCCCTTGAATTCACGATGCAGCCGTTTCCATACGGCCAACCTCGTTGTACAGCTCATCCCCCGACTCTTTGAAGCAGAGCGCACCGAGCGCTGCCTTCGCTACGGCGCCGTGGTGCGTATGAGCGCGCCTCAAGTTGGCGGGCCCCGAGCAGTAGCATGGCGATACCGCCGCTTTCTCACGTTCCGGCGCAACAGGCGATGGCTTTTCCAAATCGCAGCGACTGAGCACGCCCGCCGCTATCTTCATTTTGGCGTTCCGAGGCCGTTTGGCGCGTCCCGGTCTACGGACCCCGCCCCCTTCAAGTCGCGATGCAGCCGTTACATCAAACCGTCGTGCACCGAACGACATATGTCCCGACTCCTTGAGATGGAGCGCGCCCAGCTATCCCCTTCTCACGGCGCTGCGAAGCGTTTGTAGCACGCCCGAAGTCGCCGATCCCCGAGCAGGAATATGGCGACAGCGCCCTTTCGGCACGCTTCGACGCAACGGGTTTCACATTCCCCGCATCATTGCAGCTCAACACACCCGACGCCACCATCGTTTCGGCGCTCCGAGGCGATTTGGCGCATCCCGGTTCACACTCCGCGCCCACTTTCGGTTGCGATACAGCCATTTCGGCATGGCAAGACTGGCCTAGCGACACGTTTTCCGACTCGCTGATATCGTGCGCACCACATACCGCCTTTTCCATGGCGCTGCTGGGCGTTGGAGCCTGCTTTAAATCCTCGACCTCGGAGCAAAATACGGCGAAAGCGCCGCTTTGGCTCGGTCTTATGCAACGAGCGGTGCGCTCGCCGGCTCAGCGTGGTGGGGCTCATCGATCGCCCGCCTCAACGTCGCGCTCCGTGGTGTTTCGGCGCATTCCTGAACGCGCACCCCAGAGGCGAAAGGCGTCCTGTACAGCGCAGACGGGACTGTACGAGGTCCATGGACTCGTCCAATGCTTCTGCATGTTAAACTGACCCCGATTTATCAGTCGTCATGCCCTTTGGACACCGCTGGCCGTATTTCCAGTGCCCCGCCGCGCATACGCTTTCGGGGCATGGCGACACCCAACTCTCACGGCGCCGCCCGATCTCGACGAGCTCGCTAGCCCCGAGAAGCCACGCCGCACGATGCATCAGCGCCTCTTAGGACGAACAACTGACGAGAACCGGGCGCGAGGCTTACAACGTCACACGCGGGCTGACGGGGTACGCGCAATCTGGTACGCCCGCGCGCCTTTTGCATCATTCGTGCCCTCTGCGCGATATCTTCCTCTCCCCCCTCGACACCTGGCCTCACAACACCTGCGGCATTCACATCGGTGACCCGACCATGGCCGCGCCGAACCCGCCGCTCGCCCTCAACGTGCTGTCGCGCCTCGCGGTCCCAATACCGTATCATCGGCGCCGACCCGAATTCTCGCACGGCGAAGGCGTGAGCGGTCCTTCTTCGTCGCCGAAGGCACGCAACCTCCCATGCGGGAATGGCCCGGCCATTGAATCTCGCCGCCGTCAAGTCCACTCCTTCGTCTTCCTGCGGCTCGCGGCCGCCGCTGCCGCGCCGCATCCTCAACACTCCACCCGCCTCCGCCCCCCCACCCGCACTGCCTCGCTTTACTTCTAGGCTAATGAGCATTATATACATGTAATAACGGCGTCGCCATCGCGCTCATCCGCCTGTCCTCAACTAAGTCCTTCTCGGTGCCCTTACTGCATGGTGCATGCTCGCGGACGTCGCGCGAATGATGTCCGGTCCGCGCGCAATTTGCTTCGGCATGATCTACATCGCGGCGCGGTCTTCAGACGAGGTTAGCGTCATCGACGGCTATGGATCGATCATGAAATGCTTGCCTCAAGTGTAAGGAGCCCTTCCGAACCCCGCAGCCGTGTTGTCCGACTGAAGTCCACGACTGTGGTGCTCATGTACCCGTCAGCGACGAGCGGTGCATACGGATAAAGCCTGGACACTCACCGTGTGATAAAAATGACCGATTCGAACCGGTCTACGCCCGTTGCCCGTCGCGATATCGACATCTCCGAAGCTCAAGCCAGCTTTGCTGCTGCATGCCGCTGCAGTGCAGAACGGGAGGAATGACGGGTGCAGAGCATGACATCGGGCTGCGCCCGATGCGTTCGCGTTAAGTCAGCATTGACAACCAGTTAAGACTCGAGATAACTCACTATATGTCTACCAGGAGGCCGCTGCTCGCTGCGGAGCTCCCGACTTCAGTACGATGGCTACGACTGAAAGTCTGGTGAGCATGATTTCGACTCGACTATTGGCACAGTAGAAGACTCACTCGAATCTAGACAGCATCTTGTACGATAATTCCTGCAGATCAATTAACAAGACTGGACAGATCGACGGGTTGAATGTGTGCATGCGCGCACCATCGAGCTCTTCGACACCACGTCAACGAGGCTGGAGGGTCACGAGCGCACTCGCTGCAAAGCCAGAGCACGCAAGGACAGTGAGGACTAACAAGACTTACGCAATGTCAGCGTTTGACACAACATGTGCTGGACTGCACCCTCAATGCGCTCGGGCAGTACGGCGTGAGTGCTGTACATTGTCGACAAGCCGGGGGGACATTAGCAATGGTGCGAACTGGAACGAAGACACGGCTTACAAGTTATACTGACAGTGCAGTCCAGCCACCTTTGCTCGAGCGCACCTGTACGATTAATTGTACGTTAGCCAATAAATTAAACCCAAGCAGTGTTTCTAAACAATCACCTACAGACAGAAAGTCTCGACGTCGACCGACATGGTAGAGGACAAACAGGTGAGCACACGTCTCGAGGAGAATAATTGAGGGGAAGAGGCATACATAGATGGCCGCTGTCAAGCACGGCTCATATCATCTCGGAGTGCAAGCTTCGTGATCGCCGCATCTTGAAACACATCGGACATCCATGGCCTTGTCATGATCCTGTCGGAAAATCCACCACCCAAGTCCAGATGCTTCGGTAATTTATGTAAAGCAAATGGCCTTCAGAAGCCAACTGAATCCTCCGGTCCCCCTCTCTATCTAAGTAGTCTGAGTTTCCTATAGCCTGAATTTTGACGGTGAGAATTGTGTGGACAAGAAAATAAGTTCAGTTTCACGGACAGAATCTTCAATCGGACATGGGACTCAGAATTTTGGAACTGCAGAATTTCAGCGGTGATCGGCCGGTGATCGCACAAATAAGCTTATGACAGCTGACAGATCCATGTCTCGTAAGTTGAGTGGATACCGGTGCATTTCTTCTATGCTGCCAAGCATTTCTCAGGATGTTCGGAGAGAGAGAGATGGCCGACAAAATGTCCACCATGCTCGAACTTCTAAGGGTGAGGCTGGCTGAGGCCAGCTCCTACTAGTATTAGGATTCTCAAAATCTGGAGACCTGTATTCACAGCAGTGAGTGAAGGTCCGAGGCTGGCAAGATGCAAGCGAGATGAAGCTAGGACTTAGTGATGCTAAAATTAAATTTGTCAACTCGATGTGATGCTGCAGTAATATTCAGGGTGGTCCAGTAACTCTCTGCTTTTAGAACCAATTACTGACCATATCTCAACAGGGTCATCGGGTTGCTATGAGAGCAGTAGTCAGTTGGAGAAGAGAACACTGACGGAGGACAAGCAGCGGTATATTTGCTTCTGAATCGGGAGCACGGCGAGTAAGCCATGATGTCACTGTGCCAGTGAGACTTAATTTCAGAGCTCTCGATCACACGTCGCATATATCTCTTACAGCCCCTCAATGTCCTACAGAGCTCCGAGATATTATAGTTAAGCTTGAAGATAAACTAAGTCAAATACATAGTATGAGAAAATAAGAAACACAAATATTCTGTAAGGTCAGAGACTCGAGTCGCTGCTTTTGCGATTGAGAAGTCTGACCGAGGTTTTAAATCAAAGCTCTGAAGCGTAAAACACATCTTTAGTAGATGTGACTTTGAAATATAATTGGTCCATATAGTCTACGAGATTTCTGAAGAGCATGCTATCGGAGGGACACCAGTAGACATGCAGATATTTAAACTGGATGCGAGCAGGCCTCGGATACCGGGACAGAGACGTAAATTTCGGAAAAATAAGCAAGGGAAATTTACGTGAACCGTAATGCCGGCGCGAGATGCGGAGGAAGAGGGGATCACCCGAATGGATTGATATAAGGGGACCCTCAGGCTTAACCCTCCCTCTTCTGCTTCCCCTCCTGCTCGATCAAATTTCTACTGCCTGTGGACATTGCAGCTCCCGGGAGTCCTCTGTCACATGCTCTTCGGAACTCTAGGCCTCCGCGCAGGACAGCATTGCACTATGCCCATGCTGGATCAATTTCACTCATCATGATGGACCCTCGATGCCAGCTCAGTACAGTGACAGGGGATTTGTGATGGAGGGTGCGTGTTTAGTCGTTTATCGAGAGATTTAACTTCGGACTCACCTGAGGACAATACCTAATCAACATGGAGGGCCTGGCGCAGATGCTTGTGCACAGCGGAACTCGTGCTTCACAGCGAGTAAAGTACGTTACCATTGCTTTAGCCGAGTCGAATGGTCTCTCACCTGAACATGTCATATAGCCAGTTTTCTTCACTGATTTACCATGACCCAGAGGCCCGCGCTGAGCCGCGAGCTTTGCTTGAAGATCGAGATATCGAGATCGACGCACACGGGCTTCCGGTGGCGTGACAGCATACGCGCTGGCGCTGGGCGTAGCCCGACACACGCTTTTCTGAACAGGTAAGCTATATATGATTTAACCGAGTCAAAAATGTGCTCACCTGGGCATATGAAATAGCTGTTTTTCCTTGCTCGAAATCCCAGGACTTCGGCCCCACGGCGAGCGGCGAGCTCTGCCACTCGAAGGAAAAGATGTAGAAGAGGCGGACGGGGCTCCGTTGACATCGAACCCATGGGTGCGGGTGCTAAGCATAGCACAATGCATGCTTTTACGCTGCGAATCGAACAGTCAGTAAGTTACCTGGCTGCCGAGTCAGATTCGCACTCACCTTGACATGCGAAACAGCCAATTTTCCTCGCCAAAATTACTGGGATGTCAGCCCCGCGGCGAGCGGCGAGCTCTGTCACTCAAAGAGAAAGATGTCAAAGTCAATGGGCTTCCGTTGACGTCACATGCACGGGCGTAGGTGTCGGGCATAGCCCAGCGCGTGCTTTTTGCACTGCACATCGAACAGTGAGTGATTCATCTGTAATTTAGCCGAGTCAAATTTGTACTGAGCTCGACACGCTAAACAGCCACTTTTCTTTGCCCAGAATCCTGGGATTTCGGCCCCGCGGCGAGCGGCGAGCTGTGCTCGAAGGGCAAGATGTCGAAGACGTCAACGGGCTTCCGTTGACGTTGAACGCGTGGGCGCCGGCGCTGGGCGAAGCCCAGCGCATCTCCATCGCTCGCAGCATTTCTGATGCCTTCCGGTGAGCTTTTGGCCTCGTTTTGAGCCGAGTAAAATATGGACTCACCAGGCCTTCAGAATCATTGCGTCTATCACCATTTCCCCGAGTTTCAGTGCCCCGCGGCGAGCGGCCTACCGGCCGACACACCAAAGTCCTCGTGGTCAGCGTCGACGGTCTGTCAACGCTGACGTCGGGTAGGCGCCGGGCTCAGCCCGGCGCTGACATCGCCTGCCTGTTGCTATCCACACGTTGGTGCTCAAGCCACGTTTTCTGTGAACAGTTGATGGGCTATTTGTGCATCCCGGTGAGTTATTCCCGTTGTCTCCAGCCGAAGAGAATGAGTACTGACTTAAGCTGCCCGAAATCAGGCTTTCTTCCCAATGTTCCCTGCGCGCTGCTGGGCGGAGCCCAGCACATGCAGTACTTTGATGTGCGCATCCACGGTCGCGCTCGTGAGTCGATCTGCATCCTCCGCCAGGATGTTGCATGCGGAGTCAAGGGGATTCTTTCCGGCAGCATGCAGTGATGTCTAGTCATGGCGCAGACTGCATTTCTACGTCCTGGTAAGTCAGTTTTCATTGCAATTAGCCGAGCCAACAGGGCACTCACCGAGATCTCCAGAGAACGGCTTTTTGTGGCCAAATTTCCGGGATTCAATGGCCTGCGCCGAGCGGCGACCACGTCTTTAGAACATGGCCTTCGATATAGGGGCTTTGTCCGCCCCGATGACACCTCCGTGCTGCTGGGCGGAGCCCAGCATGCACCGTTCATTATACATCACCGTCCGCGCTGGGATTCGCCATCCAGCGTTCATCTGGTCACACCCGTTGCGCCATGGCAGGCGTTTCAGTGCGACTCGTATAGTAGGAGCGGGGGGTGTCACGTAGAAGCCCCCTCGAAGCTGCCCGACGTGTTCGAATTGAACGCGGCTAGATAGGTAAGTTCAGTCGTCATTTCCGTGCAATCTAGTACAATGCTCTTGCTTACCTCGTTTCGTCGCAGTTTCTGCGGATCGCTCGCGGCGTCGGTCGTCCGATGCGATCTCGCATTCGGGGCCTCGGATTACGCTGGTCGCCGCCGGCGAACTCGGCCAGCATGCTAGTGAATAGTAAGTCATAGAGGAGTACGAAGTTGGAGGAAAACTGACCATTCTGGATCTACAGCCTTCACAATATTGCCGTTGTCCCTGCGTCCCGCCGACTCAGTCATATCGGGTGCCTTGCGAACGATGCATTGCCGACGCTGCGAGCCTGACAGGTCGGACTTATTCCCCACGCGGCGATCGTTCGTTCCCGCTGCTGGCTCGGGGATCTTGGAGCATGCTCGACTGTTGACGTCGTTGAAGTGTGTCCCCTCCAGCTGGCCCATTCCCCATCATTGCACATCGGTGTCTACCTCGCGCGGGGCCGTGGAATGCCTTCGACATCGCGCCCGCGTGATATGTGCGGTTCGCCAGCGCTGTGGTCACCGGCACCCAAGTGCGGATAACGGCGTGCATTCACGCTCAGGCGCGCCCGGATGTCGAGGCCTTCTGTATCAACGTAAGTCATTGTCAGATGCGATATATCGGGCTGTGATTGACCAGTCTGTCTCTCACAGCATTGCGCGGCTATCTGGGCCCCTCCTAGCATCCCATTTACACTGTTTGCCTCTCCTGGCATGCTTTCTCGACCATGGGGAAACTGCGCTCGGATGACGGAGGCGTCATCGTCAAGTTAGGTGCGGACGCGCTTTTCGAGCGCGTTTGAAGTCGGACGGCGGCGGCATCCCCGCACAACCTGGCTGACGTCGGTTTCGCCTGAAAAACACGTTCGCCGTTCAGAGGGATGCGATGTGGGGTGTCTCGCCTCGGAGTCGCCGCCAACGTCAAATTCGGCCTTTGCGCGGACACGAAACGGCGTCAAAATGCGTCCCGCGTCTCGGGCGTGATGTCCAGCAATGCGAAATCCTCGTCTGACTCAGAATTGACCGTCGCGCACCTCGACATTGCCATTTTCTGGCCGACTTCAGCTGCTTTCGCCAGAGCGCATCTTCGGACGCCATTTTCTGGCACGCGCCTCGGTGTTTCTGCCATTGTCATGTCTCTGGCAGTGGGAAGTGGACAACCTGGAAATAGATAGTGTGAATTTGCCTTGAGAGGCGAGAGAGTGCAGTTAGACGAGAGCGCGAAAAATGACCAGATGAGCAGACCGAGTCGCACAAGCGAGAACTGAACCAGGATGTGGCGTCCAAGGGTGGTGTGTTATAAGAAATAGAGAATACGCTAAGTCTCAACATTGCCCTCGGTGTGTTCGAACACAATCCACACACGCGATTGGCAGACAGGCCACGGGCGCTTGACGTCTCCTTCTCCCGCCGCTTGCACTCGCGCCGTCTCCGCTCGTCCAGCTCCCGCAGCACCGCCCGCAGCTTCTTGCCCTCCCCGTCCAGCACAACACGGATCGTCTCCCCAGGCGCACCGCCCACGCCCACACCGAAACGCTTCCCGTCCTCCTTCTCGACCGCGCGCTTCGCTTCCTCGTGTGTGGCATAGCGAATCGCGACGATACCCAGCGCCCCGCCCGTCGTCTTGTCGATCTGCGGCTCGAACGCGAGCACGGACCCGTAGCTCGAGAAGTGCCGCCGGATCTGCGCGTTGGGCGTCAGCGGCGAAATCTGCGTCGCAAGGATCGAGGTCGCGGGCGGCGGACCGGTCGAGGTCGTTGGGTCGTACTACAGCACATTTCCAGTCAGTTGACACTCGCGAGAGAAGAAGTAGCGTGCGCACCTCGTAGTTAACGACGTACACCTCCTCGCGATGTGGCCGCGCGGGTAAGGGTCGTCGAAACCCGTCGACCTTCCGCGGATCGTGCACGAGCGGTGAGGGCTCGCCATCCAGGACTTCGCCCGCATTGCGAAGGAGCATCTCCTTGCCCTTGCCTTTCCCGCGTATCCGCTCGGCTGCATCGTTTGTCAAACGCACGCGCTCGATGAGGTTCGCCCACATGTCCGACGGCTTGTCGACCATGGGGTCGTACACGACCTTCCAGTCCTTACCTGGCGGGAGATCTGCAGGCGAAGGCGGCCACGGTGGGAGTGGAGGGAGAGAGTAAACTTTTGGCGGAGAGGGTGGAGGCGGTGGTGGTGTCGGTGGCTTGGATACAGGTGCGGGAGGCGGCGACGGCGGCGGCGGCGGTTGGGGTGGAGGTGCCGTTGTGATGGGAATGGGCGGTGCTCGCTGTGAGAAGGCGGGCGTCGGGAGGGAAAAGCGGATGGGCTGAGGCGCTGGAAGAGGCGGCGGTGCTGGGGACGTCGGTCTAGGTGGAGGAGGTCGTAGGTCGTCTGGAGGTGGCGGTGGCGGTGGTTCGTTCGCAGGTGGAGGTGGAGGGGATAATGGGGGCGGGGGCGGCGATGGTGGCCGTGGAGGAGCCGCCAACGATGGTGGAGGTGGGGGCGGTGGCTCGACGTCCGGTGGGGGTGGAGGCGGCGGTGACTCGGCCGCTGGAGGTGGGGGCGGCGGAGGCGAATGAGACGGTGGTGGTGGAGGTGGAGGTTCACTCGTTGGCGGCGGCGGCGGCGGCGGCTCAGATTTCGGCTGAGGTGGAAGTTTGGACGTCGATGCGCGCGGCGCGGTAGGAATTGGCTGCGAAATTGTCGCAAAGCTAGAAGACCAGCCGCTAGGTCCACGTCCATTGGTATTCGGTGCTGCCAAAGGGACGGGGCGAGGTGAAAGGGGAGTAGGTTCTGAAACGGGATGGGACTGCAAATGGAGTATTCAGCATCAAAGTAACAAAACGAAAATAAAAAATAATGGTCATTTGACCTGCCACCGACACCAACGACGACAAGACAATCTCCAACTGGTAATAAAGAGCTTTCGCAGCTCTCCGACTCGACCCCAGCTAGTCGATCCATTAGTCGCTCCACCCTACCATCCATAGCTGCTTACAGCTGCATCTCAGTCGGACTCGGCACTCCACCAGTCGAGTCCGAATCTGAGTTGGCCAGTTGCGAAAACTCTCCCAATTACGACTCTGCAACGTGCCCAACCGCAAGTTTTCGATCTCTTATCGCAAACTCGAGAAAAAAACACAACGCCGAGGAAATGAAGACACCTACACTGCTCGCAATCGCCTGATGACTCCATTTGATCTCAACCTGCTTGCCCTTCTGCGCATTCCGACCTTGCAACGCGCTCGGCCCCGTTGGTGGCGAGGGCCCATTAGGAGCCTTGCTTGCTGGTGCCTGTCCATTCGCAGCCGCGTTCGCAAACGCCTTTGGCGCTCTGGGCTGGGCATGGCCGTGAGCGCCATTCGTAAGACTCCGCGGGCCTGTAGGCGGGACAGCGCCGATGCGAGAGTGGGCGGGTCCAGTGGGCGGCGACGTCGCAGACGGGCCCGCGGGCGGCGCTGTGGCAGAGCCTGACGCCGCCGCGGTAGCCGCGAGCGAGTTGAGGAGAGCGCGAGGGCCGCGTGGGGGCGCCTTGCCGGACATAGGATACGAGGAATAGATAGGGCCAATATGAATACGTGTCGAGTGTCGTGGGTGTGTGTGTGTCGGCGGCGCCGTCGCCGTCGACGACGAGAGGGAGAGTGTGGGAGACAAGAGAGGCGCGGCAAAGTCAGACGCCGCCAGCACTGGCGACGCCAACCTTTGTCAACAGCAGCGGCCACATCCCTTGATCTCCTATTTTCCCAGCGAAGCTCGTCCAATTCAGTCTCTCTCGCTTGCTCAGACACGCTCGGCGTTCTCAGCGCTTCGATATGGCAGCGAAGGGTGTGCGGCGAGGTGCGGGAAAGTCAGGCTGCGACAGGCTGCGACGCCGTTGGGGCACCATGCGCACGCTGTGCTGAGGGGGTATAAAGCTCGGAGAGCCCCAGCGTCATCATTTTTCGAACCTGGGAGATCCAGACTTCAAACCCCAACGAGATGCTGATTTTTTTATCTATCGGTAGACCTCGAGGCTGAAGCGCTGACGTCGAGGGCCGCATGCTGTCCCCAGCGCATGTGGCTCGCAGTGGCTCAAGGACGCTCATCGACGAAAATCGCCGCTACAGACTCTCTCGGAAGCTCGTTCAGATTTCGTTACTGATTGGATCGGAAGATCAGTCGTCTTGCCTATCACTCTCGACGACCACCCGCTTGTGACACCCTGTGTACCGCGCTCCTCCCTCTTTCCCCTCTCCCGTCGCCGCTCCTCGGCCCGCGCCGCACGTTCCTTGCCGCCCTCATCCTTGCGTCCACGCTCCTGCAGGACAAATGCTACTCGAATCGTGCCTGGGCCAGGCTTGCAGGACTTCCGCCCCTCGAAATCGGGCGCTGCGAGCGTGCGCTATGTGAGGCGCTGCAATGGCGGCTCTGGCTAGGCAAGATGCTCTCGCAGCGTTCCTCGCTGTCAGTAGCTACAGCGAGACTCATGTGCCATCTGGATCGGCGACGTCGTTCATGAATAGTCGCAAATGCCGCCGCCAAGGTCGACCATTTGACGCGACCGTGCCGGAACAGGGGCTTGCGACGCCCATGCTGCGACAGCGCCGGCGTCCCCGCCTTTCGTGCCTATGCCGTTCGTGTCTGTGGACGAGGGTCTCGCGAGCTTCCTGCTGCCGCCCTCAGTGGCCACAGCCCCGTCGACGCCCATGCCGATGTGGCTTTCCTACGCCCCGTCGGTCACGGCGTGTCCACGTCGTCGTCGCCTGCCGCCTGCCGCAGCTGCTCGCCCACGCCGACGCTCACGATCTCGCCGTCGACCACGGACTCGTCCGCCGACAGCATCTTCGACGAGCGCACCATCCAGATCCCGACGATCGCCGACGCTGATGAAGATGGACGCGACGTACGCATATACCGGCGAGCTGCCCTCCTCCGCCGGCGGCCTCCTTAACAAAGGCGGGATCTCCGTTGCATGGGATGGCTTATGAACCACGGCAGCACCGGTGTCGCGTACCGACTCTTGCCTCTGACTTGGCCCGACACGGCTCCGGTTCTTCTCGTGTCGTACTCTAATTATCTTTCCTTTTTTTTCTCTTCTCTTTTCTCGTGTAAATCTGTATTGTATACGCCTCTCTCATTCTATGATTCACATATGCCATGCCGCCTACTGTTGTTGTTCACGCGTTGTGGGTGTTCTGAATTGTGTTCTAGTGCACGGTCCGGCCGCGCGGAGGGGTCGCAGGACCACCTTCACGCTTAAGGTAATATATAGCCCGGAATACACAGCACGAACTGGCAGATCCGGGATCCCTGTGCACTCTGTACAGAATAAAGCCGTGGTCTGCATGTTTAAGTTTAAGTGACGTGGGACTGCATTGTTTCGTTGAGTGCAGGCGCGCGCTACAAACCGCGGCGAACTCTAACTTGACGCGCAGCGCCGCATCTCTGACTTTGACCTCGACATGCTCGCCGTTCCTCAAACTACGTCCTCAAATGTTCCATGCTCTCAAACCAGCAGCGAATGGGGCTGATTGAGGAAAGTGGATATCTGATGTCCAACAGCTGAGGCCTTGAGGTGTAGCTTGCTTGTACAGGTGCGATCTTTCTCACTCACGCAAACCACCCCGCCTTCCATATCGCGATGCAGCCGGTTCGGTGCGATCCCACGCGATCAGCAACACACTTCCCGAATCGCCGTGATCAGGCGCACCGAGCGCTGTCCTCGGCTCGGCGTTCCGAGGTCTTTTGGCGCACCCCGGTCTGCGATCCCCGCCCTCCCCCGCCCCCTTGAATTCACCATGCAGCCGTTTCCACACGGTCGACCCCACTGTACGGCACATCCCCGACTCTCTGAAGCAGAGCGCACCGAGTGCTGCCTTCGTTACGGCACTGCGGTGCGTTTGAGCGCGCCTCAAGTCGTCGGCCCCCGAGCAGTAACATGGCGATGTCGCCGTTTCCGCACGTTCCAGCGCAACGGGCGATGTCTTTCCCGAATCGCTGCGACTGAACACACCCGTCGCTGCCCTCACTTTGGCGTTCCGAGGCTGTTTGGCGCGTCCCGGTCCACGGACACCGCCCCCTTCAAGTTGCGATACAGCCGTTACATCAAATCGCTTTGCGCCGAACGACACATATCCAGACTCCTTGAGATGGAGCGCACCCGGGTCTTCCCTCCTCCCAGCGCTGTGGAGCGTTTCAGTGCGCCTCAAGTCGCCGATCCCTTAGCAGGAATACTTATGGCGACAGCGCCTTTTCGGCACGCTTCGACGCAACGGATTTCACATTCGCCGCATCATTGCAACTCAACACACCTGACGCCGCCATCGTTTCGGCGCTCCGAGGCGATTTGGCGCATCCCGGTCCACACCACGCGCCCCCTTTAGGTTGGGCAGTCCATCTATAGGTGTGGGCACCCACGAGAAATATTCGAATATAATTTATTCGAATAAAATATTCGAATTTCCGCCGCGCGAAGCGCGGCAGCGCCAGTCGCGTCTTGCTCTCATCGCGTCAACGTACATTGACGCGTCGAATTCCGCACGCTCCAAGGACACGAAAACGACTGCCGAAAGGTTGTTTGAGGCATCGAGTGCGCCGCGCTTCGCGCGGCAGTGTAATTAATGTACTACAGTAAGATTTCGTCACAAATGGCATGTAGAATGTACAACAGACAGCTTAGAATGTAGCCAGGTATAATACCTGAGGCTTATCTGGTATCTCAAAGGCCACTCATGCAAGTAAGTTCAGTGTGAGATAACTTGATTTTTCGGGCCCTTCGGGGTGAATTTCAATGTATGTCTCATCCTTAGCTGTATCTAGCACTTACTGTTGGATTGTTGGTGAAAGCATGGCATATTTGTCATGCTAATCGTGCTTAAGAGCCTGATATTTAGCATCATATACTATAGAGCCTATTTTTTGAGCTATCTCGAGCTTCTCGAGGTGCACGCAGGCGACGGCATTTTCTGCATCTTCTCGCACGAAGTCCAGCGATATGATCGTGGGAAACTCTTCGGACTCCGCTAGGTCTTCACCTCCGAAAGCAAAACTTCGCCTTCCCGTTTGTCGCTCTGGTCATTGTGCATCATACAAAATGGATAGAATTGAAAAAAAGGGACATTTACTGAATTTATGAGCTCGAACGGACTGAAATCCTGGACATCCGAGCGAGATATCATCGACAGTAGACGAGTTTCGCCAGCTGCCGGCGAAGTTCGAACTCCGTTAGGTTTCGAACTCAGTTAGGTCCTAGGTCACCCACACCCACTAATGGACTGCCTTAGGTTGCGATACAGCCATCTCGGCACGGCGAAACTGGCCGAACGAGCCGTTCCCCAACTCGCTGATGCCGTGCGCACTGCGTGTTTCCTTTTTTCACGGCGCTGCGGGGCGTTTGAGCCTGCTTCAAATCTTCGACCTCGGCGCAAAATACGGCGAAATTGCCACTCTGGCCCAGTGTGATGCAACGAGCGGCGCGCTTCCCAGCTCAGTGTGGTGGGGCACATCGATCGCGCGTCTCAACGCAGCGCTCCGTGATGTTTTGGCGCATTCCCGAACGTGCACCCCGGAGGCGAAAGGCGTCCTGTATGGCGCAGACGGGACTGAACGAGGTGCATGGACCCGCCAAATGCGTCTGCATGTTGAACTGACCCCGATTTATCGGTCGTCATGCCCTTAGGATATCGCTGGCCGTGTTTCTAGTGCCCCGCCGCGCATACGCTTTCAAGGCATGACGACACCCAACCCTCGCGGCGCCGCCCGATCTCGACGAGTTCGCTAGCCCCGAGATGCCACGTCGCAGGATGCATCAGCGCCTCTGACGAACAACTGACGAGAGCCCCGCGCGAGGCTTACAGCGTCACACGCGGGCTGACGGGGTACGCGCAATGTGGTACGCCCGCGCGCCCTTTGCATCGTTCGTGCCCTCTGCGCGATATCTTCCTCTCACCCCCCTCGACACCCGGTCTCACAACAACTGCGGCATTCACATCGGTGCCCGACCATGGCCGCGCCGAACCCGCCACTTCCCCTCAACGTGCTGTCGCGCCTCGCGGTCCCAACACCGTATCATCGGCGCCGACCCCAATCCTCGCGCGATGGAGGCGTGCGCGGCCCTTCTTCCTTCGTCACCGAAGGCACGCAACCCCTACTAGGCAAGTCCCCTGCGGGAATGGCCCGGCCATTAAATCTCGCCGCCGTCAAGTCCACCCCTCCGTCTTCCTGCAGCTCGTGGCCGCCGCTGCCGCGCCGCCTCCTCAATGATCCACCCGCCTCCGCCTCCGCCCCCCCCACCCGCACCGCCTCGTTTTACTTCCAGGCTAACGAGCATTATATACATGTAATAAAGGTGTCGCCATCGCGCTCATCCGTCTGCCTCAACCAAGTCCTTCTCGGCGCCCTTACTGCATGTTGCATGCTCGCGGATGTCGCGCGAATGATGTCCGGTCCGCGCGCAATCTGTCTCGGCATGATCTGCATCACGGTGAGGTCTTCAGACGAAGTTAGCGTGATCGACGTGCTATGGATGGATCATGCAACACTTGCCTTCAGTACAAGGATTCCTTCCGAACCCCGCAGTCCTGTTGTCCGACTGAAGTCCGCGACTGTGGTGCTCGTGTGCCCATCAGCGACGAGCGGTGCATACAAATAAAGCCTGGATACTCGCCGCGTGGTGATAGTGACCGATTCGAACCGGTCTACGCCCAGTGCACGTTGCGATATCGACATCACCGAAGCTCAAGCCAGCTTTGCCGCTGCATGGTGCTGTAGTGCAGAACAGGAGGAATGACGGGGGGAGAGCAGGACACCAGGCTGCACCCGATGTGTTCGCGTTATAATAAGTCAGCATTGACAACCAGTCGAGACTCGAGACAACTCACCATGTGTCTACCGGGAGGCCGTTGCTCGCTGCGGAACTCCCGATTTGGGCGGAATGAGTACGATTGAAAGTCTGGTGAGCACGATTTCGACTCGACTATCTGCATAGTAGAAGACTCACTGGAATCTAGACAGTACCTTGTATGATGATTCCTGCAGATTGACAACAAGACCGGACAGATCGACGGGTTGAGCAAGCGCATGCGTGCATCAATCGAGCTCTTCGACACCACGTCGACAAGGCTGGAGCGTTACGAGCGCGCTCGCTGCAAAGCCAGAGCACGCAAGGACAGTGAGGACCAACAAGACTTATGCAATGTCAGCATTGACACAACATGTGCTGGCCTGCGCCCTCAATGTGCTCAGGCAGTACGGCGTGAGTGCTGTACATGTCGACAAGCCGGGGGGCATTAGCAACGATGCGAACTGGAACAAAAGCACGGCTTACAAGCTATACTGACATCGCAGTCCTGCCAACTTTGCTCGAGCGCACCTGTACGATTAATTGTACGTTAGCCAATAAATTAAACCCGAACAGTGTTCTTAAATGATCACCTACAGACAGGAAGTCTCGACATCGACCAACATGGTAGAGGACAAACAGGTGAGCACACGTCTCGAGGAGAATAATAAAGGGGAAGCAGTGTACGTAGGTGGCTGCCATCAAGCACGACTCATATCATCTCGGAGTGCAAGCTTCATGATCGCCGTGTCTTGAAACACACCGGAAATCCACGGCCTTGTCATGATCCTGTCGGAAAATCCACCACCCAAGTCCAGATGCTTCGGTAATTTATGTAAAGCAAAATGGGGCCTTCGGAGACCAGCTGAATCCTCTGGTCCCCCTCTCTGTCTAAGTAGTCTGAGTTTCCTATAGCCTGAATTTTGAGGTGTGGATAAGAAAATAAGTTCAAGCTTCACCGACAGAATCTTCACTCAAACATGAGACTCAGAATTTCGGGACTGCAGAATTTCGGTGGCAATCATCCGGTGATCGCACAAATAAGCTTATGACAGCTGACTGATCCATGTCTCGTAAGTCGAGTGGATACCGGTGCATTTCTTCTATGCTGCCAAGCATTTCTCAGGATGTTCGGAGAGGGATAGATGGCCGACGAAATGTCCTCCATGCTCGAGGGTAAGGCTGGCTGAGGCCAGCTTCTACTAGTATTGGGATTCTCAAAATTTGGGGACCTGTGTCCGTAGCAGTGAGTGAAGGTCCGAGGCCATCCAGATGAAGCTAGGACTTAGCGAGGCTAAATCTGTCGACCCGATGTGATGCCCCGGTAATATTCGGGGTGGTCCAGTAACTCTCCGCTTTTAGAACCGATTACTGACCAAATCTCAACAGGGTCATCGGGTTGCTATGAGAGCAGTAGTCAATTGGAGAAGAGAACACTGACGGAGGACAAGGAGCGGGGAGGAAGTAAGCCATTATGTCGCCGTGAGAGTTCACTTCAGAGCTCTCGATCACATGTCGCACATATCTCTTGCAGCCCCTCAATGGATGACTTTCCGCGGCCTTAAATTTATGGTATGATATTCCAGACGCCATTTCAAATGCCTCGCTACAGCCGTTTGCTGAACGATAGGCACCTCGAGAAATTATGTCAAATAGGTCCCTCGAAGCGGAGCACGACGGCATCCAGATTTCGAAGGGGCACGCCACCTGGATTTTTGTCGCCGCTCGCCAATTCGTGCGGATTGTGGCTGCGGCAGGACACGGCTGATGAAATTGACGTCTTCGGTAAACCATGGTCTCTATGAACAATTTCCGAAGCGGGGCCTATCGTTCAGCAAACGGCTGTAACGTCCAAAATTACCTCCTCATCCAATCACGTCACGTACATCAGCGGACTCTGAATCTAAATGACCTCCAAAACATATCATAGCATAAAAATAAGGCCGCGGAAAGTCATCCAATATCCTGCAGAGCTCCGAGATATTGTAGTTAAGCTTGATGATAAACTAAGTTGACCACATAGTATGAGAAAATCAGTAACAGAAATATTCTGCAAGGTCAGAGACTCGACTTGCTGCTTTTGCAATTGAGAAGTCTGACCAAGGTTTTAGATCAAAGCACTAAAGCGTACAAACACATCTTTAGTAGATGTGACTTTGAAATATAATTGGTCCATATAGTCTACGAGATTTCCAAAGAGCATGCCATCAGAGGGACACCAGTAGACATGCAGATATTTTAACTAGATCCGAGTGGGCCTCGGATACCGGGACAGAGACGTAAATTTCGGAAAAATAAGCAAGGGAAATTTACGTGAACTGTAATGCCGGCGCGAGATGCGGAGGAAGAGCGGATCGCCCGAGTGGATTGATATAAGGGGACCCTCGGGCTTGACCCTCCCTCTTCTGCTTCCCCTCTTGCTCGATCAAATTTCTACTGCCAGTGGACATTGCAGCTCCCGAACAGTACCCGATCAACATGGATGGCCCGGTGCAGATGCTTGCACGCAGGCAGCTTGTGCTTCACAGCAAGTAAAGTACGTTACCATTGCTTTAGCCGAGTCGAATGGTCTCTCACCTGAACATGTCATATAGCCAGTTTTCTTCACTGATTTACCATGACCCAGAGGCCCGCGCTGAGCCGCGAGCTTTGCTTGAAGATGGAGACATCGAGATCGACGCACACGGGCTTCCGGTGACGTGACAGCATATGCGCTGGCGCTGGGCGTAGCCCGACACACGCTTTTCTGAACAGGTAAGCTATATATGATTTAACCGAGTCAAAAATGTGCTCACCTAGGCATATGAAATAGCTGTTTTTCCTTGCTCGAAATCCCAGGACTTCGGCCTCGCGGCTCTGCCACTCGAAGGAAAAGATGTCGAAGAGGCGGACGGGGCTCCGTTGACATTGAACCCGCAGGTGCGGGTGCCAGGCATAGCACAATGCATGCTTTTACACTGCGAATCGAACAGTCAGTAAGTTATCTGGATGCCGAGTCAGATTCGTGCTCACCTTGACATGCGAAATAGCCAGTTTTCCTCGCCCAAATTACTGGGATTTCAGCCCCGCGGCGAGCGGCGAGCTCAGTCACTCAAGGAGAAAGATGTCGAAGTCAACGGGCTTCCGTTGACATCGAGTGCGCGGCCGTAGGTGCCGGGCGTAGCCCAGAGCGTTATTTTCGCACTGCACATTGAATAGTGAGTAATCCATCTGTAATTAAGCCGAGTCAAATTTGTACTGACCTCGACACGCTAAATAGCCGCTTTTCTTCGCCCAGAATACTGGGATTTTGGCCCCGCGGCGAGCGGCAAGCTCTGCTCGAAGGGCAAGATGTCGAAGGCGTCAACGGACTTCCGTTGACATTGAACGCGCGGGCGCTGGCGCTGGGCTTCGCCCAGCGCATCTCCCTCGCTCGCAGCATTTCTGATGCCTTCCTGTGAGTTGTTGGCATTGTTTTGGGCTGAGTAGAATATGGACTCACCGGTCCCTCAGAATCGTTGCTTTTCATCACCATGTTCCCGAGATTCGATGCCCCGCGGCGAACGGCCTATCGACCTACACACTAAAGTCCTCGTGGTCAGCGTCGACACTCTGTCGACGCTGACGTCGGGTAGGCGCTGGGCGCAGCCCGGCGCTGACGTCGCCTGCCTGTTGCTGTCCCCACGTTGGTGCTCAGTCCACGTTTTCTGCGAACAGTTGATGGCTGTTTGTGAATCCCGGTGCGTTATTTCCATTGTCTCAGCCAAAGAAAATGAGTACTGACTTAAGCTGCCCAAAATCAGGCTTTCTTCGCCGATTTTCCGAGATTCAAAGGCCCGCGCCGAGCGGCGACCGCGCCCTCAGTCTCAAAGTCCGAAGATGCGGCCGAGGCCCCAATGTTGCCTGCGTGCTGCTGGGCAGAGCCCAGCACATGCAATACTTTGATGTCCGCATCCACGCTCGCGCTCGTGAGTCGATCTGCGTCCCCCGCCAGGATGTTGCATGCGGAGTCGGGCGGATGCTTTCCGGCGGCATGCAGTGATGTCTAGACGTGCGCAGACTGCATTTCTGCATCCTGATAGGTCAGATTTCATTGCAATTAGCCGAGCCAATAGGGCACTCACCGAGCTCTCCAGAGAACGGCTTTTCATGGCCAAATTTCTGGGATTCAATGGCCCGCGCCGAGCGGCGACCACGTCCTTAGGACATGGCCTTCGATGTCGGGGCTTTGTCTGCCCCAATGACGCCTGCGTGCTGCTGGGCGGAGCCCAGCATGCACCGTTCACGATACATCGCCGTCCGCGCTGGAGTCCGTCATCCCGTGTCCATCTGTCCACACCCGTTGTGCCATAGCGGGCGCCTCGGTGCGATTCGGCTGCATGGGCGGGAGATATGTAGAGGACCGTCTACGCACGCTACTTGCAGTGCACATTCAAACGCGGCTGGATAAGTGAGTTCAGTCGTCATTCTGGAACATTGTGCCTTGCTTACCTTGTCTCATCGCAATTTCTGCGGATCGCTCGCGGCGTCGGTCATCTGTTGCGATCTCGCATTTGGGGCGTCGGATTACGCTGATCGCCGTCGGTGAACTCGACCCGAGTGCTAGCGACAGGCAAGTTGTTAAGAAGTACGAAGTTGGAAGGAAACTGACTATTCTAAATCAACAGCCTTCACGATATTGCCGTTGTCCCTGCCTCCCGCCGATTCAGTCGTATCGTGTGCCTTGCGAACGATGCATTGCAGATGCTGCACACCCAACACGTCGGACTGACTCCCCACGCGGTAACCGTTGGTTCCCGCTCCTGCGGGCTTGGGGATCTTCGAGCATGCTCGACTGTCGACATCGTCGCAGTGCCTCCCGTCCAGCCGGCCCATTCCCCATCATCACAGGTCGGTGTCCTTCTCGTGCGGGGCCGTGGGATGCCTTCGACATCGCGCCCGCGTGATATGTGCGGTTCGCCATGCGCTGTGGTCACCGGCACCCAAGTGCAGATAACGGCGTGCATTCACGCTCAGGCGCGCCCTGTGTCGATGTGTGTAAGTTATTGTCAGACGCGATATCGAACGGCAATTGACAAACCTCACAGCACTGCGCAGCTGTCTGTGCCCCTCCTCGCATCCCATTTCCACTCTTTGCCTCTCCTCGCGCACTTCATCGCATCTGGCATGCTTTCTCGACCATGGGGAAACCGCCCTTGGACGACGGAGGCGTCATCGTCAAGTTAGGCGCGAGGACGCACTTTCCGAGCGCGTTTGAAGTCGGGCGGCGGCGTCCCTGCGCAAGCTGGCTGAGGTCGGTTTCGCATGAAAAAAGCATTCGCGGCTCAAAGGGGGGCGACGTGGGGTGTCTCGCCTCGGAGTCGCCACCAACGTCAAATTCGGCCTTTGCGCGGACACGGAACGGCGTCAATATGCATCCCGCATCTCGGGCGTGATGTCCAGCAACGCGACGGAGACGTCATAAACGAGACTCGTCCACGGCCGAATTACTCCCCGGGGTGGCAGCATGAATGGGCTCACCTGACGAATGCGAAATCCTCGTCTGATGGAAGTTGACCGTCGCGCACCTCGAAATTACCATTTTCTGGAAGGCTTTCGCCAGACGGCACCTTCGGACAGCAATTTCTGGCGAGGCATTTGTCATGTCTCTGATATCAGAAGTGAAGAATTTGGGAGTAGTTAGTATGCGATTGCGGAGACGGGGGGACATGAGAAAGAGCGTGAAAAATGAGGAGATGAGCAAACCAAGTCGTCAAGCGAGAACTGAACCAGACAAGCGAGGGGATGTGGCGTCCAAGGGTGGTGTGTTATAAAAGACAGAGAATATATGCTAAGTCTCAACATTGCCCTCGGTGTGTTCGAACCCAATCCAAGCACGCGATTGGCAGACAGGCCACTGGCGCTTGACGTCTCCTCCCGCCGCTTGCCCTCGCGCCCGCGCCGTCTCCGCTCGTCCAGCTCCCGCAGCACCGCCCGCAGCTTCTTGCCCTCCCCGTCCAGCACGACACGGATCGTCTCCCCAGGCGCACCGCCCACGCCCACGCCGAAGCGCTTCCCGTCCTCCTTCTCCACCGCGCGTTTCGCTTCCTCGTGTGTGGCATAGCGAATCGCGACGATGCCCAGCGCCCCGCCTGTCGTCTTGTCGATTTGCGGCTCGAACCCGAGCACAGACCCGTAGCTCGAGAAGTGCCGCCGGATCTGCGCGTTGGGCGTCAGTGGCGAAATCTGCGTCGCAAGGATCGACGTCGCGGGCGGCGGCCCAGTCGACGTCGTTGGGTCGTACTGCAGCATGTCCGTAATCAGTAGACACTCATGAGAGAAAAAGTAGCGTGCGCACCTCGTAGTTAACGACGTACACCTCCTCGCGATGTGGCCGCGCAGGTAAGGGTCGTCGAAACCCGTCGACCTTCCGCGGATCGCGCACGAGCGGTGCGGGCTCGCCGTCCAGGACTTCGCCCGCATTGCGGAGCAACATCTCCTTGCCCTTGCCCTTCCCGCGTATCCGCTCAGCTGCATCGTTCGTCAAGCGCACCCGCTCGATGAGGTTCGCCCACATGTCGGACGGCTTGTCGACCACAGGATCGTAGACGACTTTCCAGTCCTTACCTGGCGGGAGATCTGCAGGCGAAGGCGGCCACGGTGGGAGTGGAGGAAGCGAGTAGAGTTTTGGGGGAGAGGGTGGAGGCGGTGGTGGTGTCGGTGGCTTGGATACAGGTGCGGGAGGCGGGGATGGTGGCGGCGGCGGTTGGGGTGGAGGTGCCGTTGTGATGGGAATGGGCGGGGCTCGCTGTGAGGAGGCGGGCGTAGGGAGGGAAAAGCGGATGGGCTGAGGCGCTGGAAGAGGCGCTGGTGCTGGAGACGTCGGTCTAGGTGGAGGAGGTGGTAGGTCGTCTGGAGGTGGGGGTGGGGGTGGTTCGTTCGCAGGTGGAGGCGGAGGTGATAATGGGGGTGGAGGCGGCGATGGTGGCCGTGGAGGTGCCGCCAACGACGGTGGAGGTGGGGGCGGTGGCTCGACGTCCGGTGGGGGTGGCGGCGGCGGTGACTCGGCCGCTGGAGGTGGCGGCGGCGGAGGCGAATGAGACGGTGGAGGTGGAGGCGGAGGTTCACTCGTTGGCGGTGGAGGCGGCGGCGGCTCAGATTTCGGCTGTGGTGGAAGTTTAGATGTCGATGCGCGCGGCGCGGTAGGAATTGGCTGCGAGATTGTCGCAAAGCTAGAAGACCAGCCGCTAGGTCCACGTCCATTGGTATTCGGTGCTGCCAAAGGGGCGGGGCGAGGTGAAGGGGGAGTAGGTTCTGAAACGGGATGGGACTGCAAATGGAGTGTTTAGCATCAAAGTAACAATACGAAAATAAAAAATAATGGTCATTTGACCTGCCACCGACACCAACGACGACAAGACAATCTCCAACTGGTAATAAAGAGGTTTCGCAGCTCTCCGACTCCACCCCAGCTAGTCGGTCCATTAGTCGCCCCACCCTACCATCCATAGCTGCTGACAGCTGCATCTCAGTCGGACTCGGCACTCCACCAGTCGAGTCCGAATCCGAGTTGGCCAGTTGCGAAAACTCTTCCAATAACGACTCTGCAACGTGCCCAATAGCAAGTTTTCGATCTCTTATCGCGAACTGGGCGAAAAAACGAAAGAACTGAGGAAATGAAGACACCTACACTGCTCGCAATCGCCTGATGACTCCATTTGATCTCAACCTGCTTGCCCTTCTGCGCATTCCGACCCTGCAGCGCGCTCGGCCCCGTTGGTGGCGAGGGCCCATTAGGAGCCTTGCTTGCTGGTGCCTGTCCATTCGCACCCGCGTTGACAAACGCCTTTGGCGCTCGAGGCTGAGCATGACCGTGAGCGCCATTCGTGAGACTCCGCGGGCCTGTAGGAGGGACAGCGCCGATGCGAGAGTGGGCGGGTCCAGTGGGCGGCGACGTCGCAGACGGGCCCGCGGGCGGCGCTGTGGCAGAGCCTGACGCCGCCGCGGTGGCCGCGAGCGAGTTGAGGAGAGCGCGGGGGCCGCGTGGGGGCGCCTTGCCGGACATAGGATACGTGGAATAGATAGGGCCAATATGAATGTGTGTCGAGCGTCGTGGGTGTGTGTGTGTCGGCGGCGCCGTCGCCGTCGACGACGAGAGGGAGAGTGTGGGAGACAAGAGAGGCGCGGCAAAGTCAGACGCCGCCAGCACTGGCGACGCCAACCTTTGTCAACAGCGGCCACATCCCTTGATCTCCTATTTTCCCAGCGAAGCTCGTCCAATTCAGTCTCTCTCGCTTGTTCAGACAGCTCGGCGTTCTCAGCGCTTCGATATGGCAGCGACGGTGTACAGAGAGGTGCGGGGATGTCAGGCTGCGACAGAGTGCGCCACGGGCCCCGTGCGCTGTGCTGAGGGTGTGTACAGCATGCCGGGCCACTGCTTCGTCGTCTTTCGAATCCGAGAGATCTAATTTTTATCCCAGCGGAGATACTGATTTTATTTGCCTCGTTGCGAGTAGGCTGACGCTGACTGACGTCGCAGCAGCGTCGAGGGGGACATAGAACATGCTGCGCAGCGTGCTCGTCGCTCGAGGATTCTCATCGCGAAGATCGCCGCTGCAGAATCTCTCGGAAGCTTGTCCAGATTTCGTGACTGATTGCATCGGAAGATCAGTCTTCTTGCCAGCGCTCAGGAGGCCGGGGACGACAAGGCTCGACCAGCGTTCAGCTTGAAAATCTAGCTCGAGAACTGTTGCTCTTTGGTGTGTAACTCTATTTCTACTTGCCAATCTGTGACCTTCAAGCGTCGCTTTTTACTCGGAGGTGGTATGACTGTCAATTTGTCCGTCACTCCCTCTCCATGGCCTGTTTAATAGTCTCCCGCACCCCGCCCTCCCAATCGTCCCAACAAATCGACAGCACCGCCGAATCCCTCCCCGGCCGAGGATCGCCCTCCTGCGCCTGATTCCCGTCCTTCCCCTCTGCTAACACCCGATTCCACCTCAGCACGCCCTCCATCCGAAACCCCAGCCTCTCGGCCGCGCGCACGCTCGGCCCATTCCGCACGTTCGCCATCCACTGCACGCGCCGCAGTGCAAGCCCGCGCGGCCCCGGCTCGAGGCACCACCGCAGCAGCAGCCCCGCCGCCGTCGACGTCACGTACGACCGCTGGAACGCCGGGAACGTCACCACCCACCCGATCTCCGTCGCCATATTCTCGCGCGACGTGTGCAGCAGCCCGATCACGCCCGCGAATGCGCCCTCGACTCCCTCCACCGGGTTGAGCGCTGGCCGCGCCGTGTCGAGCACGGCGAAGAGCGCCCACGCGGGGTCGCGCCGCACGGCGAGCTCCACGAAGGAGAGGAACTGCGCGAGCGACGTGTGCGTGTGCGGCAGCCAGCGCTGCAGCGCCGGGTGCGCGGTCACCTGCGCGAGATACGCCTCGGCGAAGACGCGCGGGACGAAGGGTGTTAGCTTGACGCGGTCATTCTCGAGGGCGCCGTTCGGCGGGAGCGGGAAGGCGAAGTTGATGTCGTAGGGGTCGGGACCCCAGCGCGCGGACGCGTCGAGCTCGGCGGCAGGGGCGGGTGGGGTGTAGGTGTTGATGTACGACATTGCGTGGGGTGGGTTCCACGCAATGTTTTTTTTTTAGCTTTATGCGCTGGTGGGTCGGAGTCAGTCGACGCTGGAAGGTAAGTAGGAGGCTACTTATGACTCCGCGTTGAGCGCTCTACACTGATTACGATCAGAGTTGAATGAAATTCAAGCACATGCTCCTCTTGGCATAATTGCCTCCCCGCGGCGCCCAATGCGAGCGACTCGTTTATAAGCCATCGACTTTCACTCTGTAGGAGTAGTGCCGGGCTTCGGTCTCGGACACACTGCGGTAAGAAAATTCAAGCATCTTTATTTAAGGCGATGGGTCTAGAACAAGTCCCTGGTAGTATATCGGCTAGTACACCCGCCTGTCATCAGAGTTTGCTCAGAGTCCGCGGGAGAGCGGGGTTCGACTCCCCGCCAGGGAGATTGCGAGCGGGCTATCATTTTTTCTTATTGTGTCATGCGCTATGGAGGTGCTAGACTTTTCAACCCCAATGTACTGTTTCCCGCAGAAAACCAAGGAATTTCTACATACGCATACTTTCTAATGAACCCGTAAGACGCACTAGCGGACCTCTAAAAAGGCACCATCCCCGACCCCACTGGGAAAACTCCAACCATGTTTACCGTCTCTCGGCAGCTTACCCAAAGAGCTGCTTCGCCCTGCACGCCCCACTCGACATCAATTCTCATTTACTATGGAGAAACTGATTCAAGTGACTCACGCAAAGATCCAGAGATTCTGCGGATTGTTGTACGTGTCCTTTGTGTAAGGGAACTGGACTGAGGGATCAAGATTAGGCTTAGCAGGACATCAAAGCAAACTCGAATCGGAGGCACGCACGTTTGGGCAGCTCGGAGACGTATGCTGAGTTCAGGAGACATTTCAGGATGGAGAGATGAGTATTGAATGGAGCACGCACCGATGGGTAGCTTTTCGTCGAGGAAACTCCATGCTGGAAGAGACGCAGGAGTTGTACGGAAATTCCATGTCTATTCGAGCTCACTCACCGGTTCTCCAGTTGTGTCTGCATGAAACCCAGGTCAGGACCATTCATATCTCGATCGCATATAAGGCTCACCGCATGTTGGAAGACACCAGTCTTGGCGAACTGGTTAGCAGACAAGAGCAGAACGCAACTGAAGGCCTTACAGATCAGGCGGGGCGAGCGGGTCCTATCATCATGCGCGATGATCAGCGAAGGCGATGTCACTGAGCATCAACACTCACATCTTTCAGCCCAGCAGTCTTGATCTCCGTATCAAGATCAGACCATTCCAACACCTGGTTGCCCGCCATGCCTTAAACATGGCGTCAGATGACTTCCTACGCAAAAGAAGGCAAAGCAACGTACCTTTGAACTCGACAGCCTCGCCCGGCTTTCCGCCGAACACCGCGATCGTGGTGTTATGCCGTTCATTCATGAGCGTGCTGAACATCGCGCAGGTGGACGCGCAGTCGCCGTTGCTTACTGTACCGCCGTATGTCGGTCAACATCTCGCTGCGAGAGGCGACGCTTACCGATTGCGACGTTCCTGTGAGAGGTCTAGTCTTCTACTGCGTAAGGAAAGGATAAAATGCTTACTTTAGGTCGAATGGAGGAGTTGCGGGCATGGGGATGGCGAACGGTGTGCAGATGTCCTGAGTTGCAGAAGCTTAGTTGCAGAGCAGAAACGATAGACAAGAAGGAAGGTACATGGAAACGTATCGATGTAGGATCACTCCGTCCGTTAATCGTCAGCGGCGCGGAAGGGTCATTGTAATTGAAGTCCAGCGGCATCGCGGTGTCATTTAGAAATGCCCCTGAGAACACAATCGACACATGCTCGGCATGAGAGAAAAGGGAGACAGTACAATTATCCGGGGCATAGAACGATATGTTTTCGCCTATGCCCTGAGCAATGTCGGCCGCGAGGATCCTCTGCGCAAGCGGGTTCGCGCGTGAGGTGCTCTGGAACCCGCTATGCACATCCGTCAGTAAGGGCGCTGGAGGACGGAAGCTTACAATCCAACGTACGGGAAGCCGAAGTCGGTGCCTGCGAGGAACGAGTGGAGGAAGAAGCCGAGACAGACGAATCCTCCTGCCGATGATGGTCCGAGCGTGAGCTTCGCTTGCGTGCGTATCAGGAGAGAGTTACTTACCGCCGTTGTCCGTAAGGTCAAGAAGCAAGTGCGTGACGTTGGACTGCTGGAATTGGGTGATCGCTGCCAATGTATCGGTTTGAAACTGGTTGAAGTCGCCCTCAAACGAGCCCAAGAACATCTGCCACATGCCTGTCAATATCCCAGAATAAAACCCGCGCTGAAGTACAGTAGGTCTCACCACTCCAGTCTTGTTGTCCGGGAGTATGAAAGACTTGATGACACCTGTGCTGCCATTGACCGGCGGCAGCGTGGGCAGGAACGGTGCGGGGAGACCCACGGCATTCTTCGGCGCAGTGTCGATGATCGCCGCGCGCGCACGACGGCGCGGTGTCGTCGTATTCGGCAAAGCATTGGACTGCAGCCGGAGGTCGACGCCGTTCGTCTGGTCATTTGCAGCACAGTTATTCGCCCAGCTATGTGAACGCCGCGCTCCTTAGGTTAGAGTCCCAGGTGCATTTAGAACACGCTCACAAAGATTCTTTATCCGTGAACGGAGTCCCGATGAAGTTAGCAAGGAAGGGAACAGTCACAGTCTCCTCGCGCGTCGAATTGACAGCGATTAGCTTGAACGTCAGCTCCGTCTGCGTGAGCAGCTCCGGGCCTGCGATGTCGCCAATGCGCTGCGAAAACGAGTTCGTGCCATCGATGCGGTAGCTGCTGAACGCGCTGTTGACGCGCGGGCCATGTGGGAGGTAGTTTCCCGAGACGGTGCTCGCCACGACGTCGACGTAGTCGTACGCGGACAGGCCCTCGATCTCGAGCACCTTCGCGCCGGCGAGGCGCCTCCAGTCGAAGTGGATGGAGTCGAAGAAGCCGGTGAAGTTGGTTCCTAGAAGTTCCAAGAATTCTACAGAATCGGGCACGATGAAGACGTTCTGGACACCATTTTCTTCAAGGCTGACGACTGGCGCCGGGAGGATGTTCTGGTAAGAGTTGTAACAGTTTGGAAACCATCCTGTTTTTTCCCCATCAAAACGGCTCGTGAGATGTTTAATCTGACGACATACGAGTATGTCCGTCATTTAACTTAGTTGTGAAGTTGTAGACATCGGCGTTGAAGTCGAAATCGGTCTGAAAGAGCAATTAATGAACAAATGATCATGGAACCATCCCTATCAGGTGTATTACCTCGTATTTTGTCTGGTTGATTCTCGCGATGTCGGCACGAATGTTAGTAGTCGATTCTTGGAACGGGGCGGGTGAATCGAGATAATAATCCTCAAAAGTGAAGAAGTCGAAGACACGCGAAATCACAATGAGCACGTTCTGCCTGCATACAAAGAGGATTTAGGTGTCAAAGTCAATTTGCGGCTGTTCAGACCTACCTCAGAGTTTCATTAAAAGGGAATGCCTTCTGGCATGCAAGAGCATCGGCGGTGGGCACGAAAGCAAGACCAGCAATCTTGGCACACGGATCAGATGCGTCGGAGGCTGCAGATGAAGGCAGCGCTCGCGTGAGCAGGAAGGCGAGAGTGGCACTGGCAATGGAGGCCTTCATACTGCTAGAGGCACGACGGCAATCTCTCGCAATGCATCGTCCTCGAAGATCCACATGTTAAATATCTTTCGAGGAGGAGGCCCGGGAATGGTCTAAATAAGCACGGTGTACCTCGAACTTCTTGTCCGCATGGAGCATCACTCGTAGCATGCTGGCAGGAAGGCGAATCTCCCAAGGGGATGAAGAACTTGCTTCAAAAGGTGCTCCTTGTCGCGGCCATAGCAGCCGCTGTCTGCGATAAGGGATCATCAAGTAATGACGGCAGCATCAAGGAACGTAGCGACCGTATCTCGAATGTACATGGCCATTCCTAGGGCGCCGGGCGCCGTGGCGTTGCAGCACAAAACGAGAACACATATGAACCCGCAATTGGCTTTCGAGCACCGAGGTAAAGATTCAGAGGTCCACTTGAAGCTTTCTTTTGAAGTTGAATCCCAGATACACTGAGGAAATGTGCGTTATGCATCTACGAAAATCAAATGCGTCAGGTGGTCCAAGTGTGATATCTCGCGTACCCACGCTGTAAATTTGCGACATCCTGGCACACGACGTCCGGACTCGGTATGCAATCTTCCCAACACACGACCAATTATTGGAAAAGGATTCAACAGCTGCGTACAGGGAACAAGGGTACGTCAATAAGGAAATGGCGATATTCGATCCTGTTTTTGGAATCTGTTGCATACGTCACCTGACAGCAACCTGACAGAGTGGAATGAAGAGGTCAACATCGCATGTCAGTCAAGTACCACGTTGTTCAAGGCATCGCGGTTGAGCGCAAGTAAGTGCAAGACGTTCAATGTCGTGGACTCGCGGCCAGGTATGAGTTCGGCAAACCCCGCGAGACAGACTTCTACACATAGCCCAAGCCAGTTCACCAACCACTTGCTAACCACAACACAAATCCGAGGTAGGTTTCGGAACCATGAACTCAAGTAACCTCGATTCGGATGGGCACGAAGGTCCCATGAATAGCACGATGTCTTCATGCACATTGACTTCATCCTTATGGAGCTATGGAGCGACCACCGTCGAGTTCGTGCAATTCTAGCCTGCCAATTGCTCTGGTCTAGTACTGAGATGATCTGGTGAGTTTGTTTCTATGTATTCCAAAACCTACTCTACTGATGAGCCACTCAGCTTGCTTTCGGCCGTCCGATCCCTTATCCCTTTCAAGAACGGCATCAACATCGTCCCGCCGGTGCCCCTAGCCTCCTTCTCAGTCTGCACGGCCCCCAGCACTTCACCTTTCGGTGAAGCGCGCCGCATCTGGTTGATAACATAGAGCGTCGCAATCCGCACATGAAGCGTCCTGAATCGCTGAAGCGCCGCGATCACTGTATTGTATGCTTCGCTCAGCTCCCTGTCGCGTGCCTCCTTGACGTACTCTCTCAGCGCCAACCCTTGAGGAGCCAGTACCTTGAAGAACTCGCGATGCGCGAGCGGTAGATATTCCCGTATGCGTTCCAAGAAGTTTCCCTGTGGCTTTGCTTTAGATCCTCCTTCGTCGCCTTTCCCGTTCGCCGCCGCCGGCCGCTCGTGTGTGATGGCGTCGATCCCAAGGAACACATCCAGAGCCTGAATGATCGTGCTCTGCGCTGCCGTTGTCCCCGAGATATCATCCGCAATCCACAAGCCGCCCTCGTCCCTCTTCAGCCACTCATTTCCCTCGAGCGCCTCCTCCGCATCCACCGAGCCGTCGACCTCAAAGACCCATGGGACCTCCTTCTTAGCGCCTACAAACCACGGACGCACGTCATTGTAGAAAACCTCCGGCGCACACGTGCCGCGCAGGGCGTCAAGCATCGTCCCCATGGTGTTGACGTGACCCGCTAGCACTTGCAGGAGCGGTATGATGTCTTTCGGAACCGGATGCCCGCTATCCTTGGCGAAATGCTGTACAAGATCGCTCATGACCTGCACGCTGCGCACGCCCTCTCGCTCGATCAGCAGCCCGCTGAGGTAAAATTGCATCTCGTCCGCCGTCTGGGAGAACGTATGCTGCACGAGTATTTCCTTCTCATGCTCTGGGCCCTTCGCATCGCCAAGCCTGAAGTTGTAGAAGTTGCAGTCGGCGAATGTCATGACGGGCGGGAGATCTACCGCACGAGACACGGCCAGGAGCGGCACTGCGAGAGAGGCCGGGATGACCACGTGCGGGGACTTCTTTGCATCTGGGAGGGAGTGGATATAGAAGTGCTGAAGGAAGGTAAGGACTCCGCGGGCAAGATTGAGGAGACGTAAGTCACTCTTAAGCAGTGAGATGGACAGCACTGGGATCTGCACGCATAAATCTCAGCATGCATCGACTGCAGCGCACGTCCGGGACTGACCTCGCGAACGCTCTGGCGCCAGGCTTCGGCAGCAGGAGAGGAATTATTCAGCTTGACGGGGAGTGCTTTGGCGCGTGCCAGCGCATCTTCCCAGGCAGTGTAGTTGCTGGGCAGAAGGATGGGCAGTGGAGCATCTCCGACGAAGAGAAATCCATGCTCGAAAATCTGGGAGATGTCAGACGCAGCGTCAATCGCCTTCTGCGAGCTCCTGGAAACAGGAGGATAAGTGTGGACGACGGGGTCAGATTTGGCAACGAGATCGTGCGGCATGTTGTCCGTAATGTAGTTAGATGGATGCAGAATCTGCAACGAAGTGCGTTATGTTTCAGTTCAATCTTGGGACCAATGAATGCTCACCAGAATGAAGGTTTCAAAGCGATCGGATGGATCGCGAATGCCAATGCATTCATTATATACGATGCAATCAGCTCGCTCCTGAGACTAACCTAGATTCAATCTAATGCACGAGTCTTCCGTAACGCATACCGCCAGATATAATTGGCAAGATCCGGACCCGAGTTTGCGTCTGCACGCACCCTACCATCACTCCTCACGACGCAATGCCCCACGCATCTACCGAAGTACCGCGCCTTGGCGGACGACAGGCTTTGAGCCTGAAGCGTTGAAAGCCGAAAGTGCGTCATCTACATCATTCGCAGGTACAGCGGGTAGCGCGCAAACGCACCCTGGCCAATCCAAAAGTCCCTAAAAGTCGTGGTTCCGTGCTCCGGAATCGTAAGACCTAGATCCGGCCGGCGGTTCATTCGTCGATCGCGGCTGCGGGCCGATCCATATCCTTGAGGAACAATGCATTTTCTGGGGAAAAGTAAACGGGGCGAGAGCATTCTATCTTGATGCATGCTAGCCGTAAGGACGAGGCCCGCGTTTATGAGGTCTTCAGGGAGCGTAGACATAGCCTAGGTGGCAAACATTCACTCATTGACATGCTTCACGGTCTCGAACGAATGGACGGTTAGGGGTTCAGGAGGCTTTACGCATCGAGCCGGTACTCTGACGATGTTTAGCATCCTTCAGTGGTTTCCGAAAAAGTTGGCCTGGACAAGCGATGGCCAATTGTCAGTAATGGTGTAGGGTCCGTTTACGACGAAGTCCTCTTCATTATTCTCTAACAAAAAGTACTACCTTCAGACTTTGCGACAAAAGCGATCAAATAAGGACTTGCTACTCACCGCTTCTTAACTTTACGAGCATATACTCTTTCTTTGAAAAGAAGTAGGCCTCATTCTCGGCATTTGGGTTTGGGATCACGATGTCCACTGTCTCGAAACCAGCACTTTTGAGCGACAGCCACTCGTCCAAGATGGCTCTGGAGTCGTATATTATACCGCTACCATCCAAATCTAATCCAAGGGTGTTAGAACACCAAAAATGAGACAGCGAACTACGAACTCGTACCGGGCCTGACTTTGATAAGCGCACATTTTGTGTCGCCGGAGATATACGCCTCGTTGCTGTTCAACGGGTTTGGCAAGATAGCGTCAAGCATATCAAACCCAGCAATCCTAAGGGAAGGCCACTTGTCCGCGATAGGGGTCGGTCCATCGACAACATAGTCCCTGGTGTGCCCTTGAGGTTCTCGGCTGTTAGTCACGATGCAACACGAAATGCGTACACTTGGACACACCTGGCTTGACGTGGATAAGAGCGACCTTGTCATGGCAGACAAAGTACACCTCATCCTTGTCTTCTAGATTGGGTAGCACGGCATCTACGTGTCCAAATCTTGCCTGCAGTGCGGGCCAGTTTTCGAACAAGAGCCCCGGGCCATGCGCGATAGTGTCGTTCTTCGTGCCGGAATTGACATCGATAACAACGTACTTCTTATGACAAAAGAAATATACTCTTCCAGGGGTAGTTCGGTCGAGCAAGCCTGCGCAGCACTGGATGCGATCTGGATCGTTTAAAGTTATGCTCGAGGAATTCTTCGACGACTAGCTCGCCAGGTCCAAACATAAGATCGTCATATGCGGGGGCACCCATAGGGCATTCAAGTGTAGATGTCGCTACCAGATGTTCGGAGGAGGAGGAACACTGGTCCCGCGAGGAACGATGGCCCAAGACTTGCAAATAATTGCAAACAAATTTAAACGCGTCGCGTCCTCCAACGATATGACTCCAACAACAACAAGTCTAGATCCTGACAACACCATCTATGTAACATTGAACCCAGGATATGTCAATAGGCATGTCTCAGTCTATCACCAAGTGTTCATTGTTCGTATATACTCATAAGCTCGGGCGAGTGCCTGGTCGCCGGGCGATTTCGGCGTCTGCTCGCAGCTTGTCGACAATAAACGACCTTCCTAGCGAGGTATGTCGGCTTTCACATACATATGTGCCCTCTTCATGCTGGATTCACGCTCTCGTGCTTGCATATAGCATGGTCAGAATTGTTGCAGGTTACACTATCGAGCACGAAGAGCTCATCAAGTTTCTTAACGCTCAGGCCTCAGGGATGGGGCCCGATCCTGGAGAGCTGGAGCTGAGCGTCCACTATGCATGGATGACTTTCGTGAACCGGCGCTGCTTGCAACGCGACCAGAAGATGTGAAAAAACCATTGCCACGGTCACAGTGTGCGTGCAATCTCCTACTTATTACGTGTCGTATCCGCTAAAACTAGGTGCAGACTGGTATGACAAAGATGGAAATGAAGTCCATGCCATCATGACGCGGTATAGCAGCGTCAGAGACAACTGGCAGATTCTTCGCTTCAGGGAGATGCCCCTAGATATCGAGACCCGGGACAGGCTCATCGCGCAGACGGGCAACGTGCTGGATCCGGACAAGATGCGGTTCTGAAGCATGCCGGAGACGTACCTATGTATTTCCCTGGGTATTCCCGTCCTGGATTGATGCGTGAGTTGTAACTCGGGAATGTCTCACAGCGCGGTTTTCTAACATGGCATCGAACTCCAGGCCCCTACTTGGAGCTGTGAACACGCCACGTCTCCTAGCAATTCCTAAGTTATATCCATGAATACGTTCGTGAGCATGAAATTTTAGGACATGCGTATGAAGTTTGTGGACCGCACAGCATGCTTGACACTAGACACTCCGAAGGTTATGTACGAGGACTTTGAACAGGCCTCAGTGGAATCATTCTGTGCTTACTCGCCGATGGACCAAACATCCGCAAAATCGCTGACACACTGCTTTATAGAGTCCGCCGACTCTTCGCTACCTTCGCAGTCCACTAACTCTACGCTCTCGATTTCTGCACCACGAGATCGGCGGCTCTGCAGCATCGTCACTACGGTTTCTCCCATCGTCCCCAGAGCACCCTCTCTGCGCTTGTCCAGGTCCAGCCCTTCCAGGACAAGCCTGTCTAGCAACGGGAGGGGCAGCGAATCGACCGGATCGTTATCTCCAATTGCTGACCCTGCAAGTACGGAAATGATGTTGATGATACGTTCCGTAAACAAAACAAGGGTTCTGACGGATGGAAAGCTGGAGAGAAATTGGAACAATATATCCGCGCCAAGCGTGCAAGGTTCCCCGCTACCGGCAAATTCCAAGAAGACGACATTGGACAAGTCCAGCTTCCTGCAAACTGCTTGGAGTAACAGTTCCTCAAATTCAAGCTTTGGATGGACCCACTTGACAGAGAACGTGGTTTCATCTGTCAAATGTATCTGTGGGTCGAAACGGAGATCTTGGATCCCATAATCTCGTGTTGTAATGACCAGTCGTCGTGGGGACGGGCGCGCTTGCATCAATGCCACAGATCCTTGATGTGAAGTACGGATGTTCGCATGATTGAAGAAACATGCGAAAACAGTGTCGAAAGCAGGAAGCTCCATGTACCAGTTGTTAATTTTCAAAGTGATTTTGCATGCGGGCGGAAGTAGCAGATAATCGAAGAAGATAAGGGTTCCGCCCGCAGTATTCCTCTGGCTGTCGGTCGGCTCGATGTCAACCTGCCTGAGACACGGCAATTCGACAATCTGACAATTTTCTTTGAGGGACAACACTTCGCCCTCCGTTGATCCACGTATGATCCCTTTCGCTTCGATTGTTTCCAGCTTAGGACAGCGCCTCAGAATTTCGAGCCACTTGGTATTCGACAAGTTGAGTGTTTCGTCAAGCCAAGTCGTGGTGTACTTGAGTGTAAGGGAGGTGAGATTGCATAGGTACGGCACATCCCATGAATCAGGCATCCATCCTCGCAAGGTAAGCTTGCACAGCCGGGGTAATGTCGAAGAAAAGATGTCGGCGGACCTAAAGATTTTGTCCCAGTGGTGAGAGTTTTCGATGACAAGTTCCTCAAGAAGAGGAGCTGGCCATGACAATCGTTGTAAAATCGTTCTGTCTGAACTTTGTTTAGGACGGAGTCGAAGGCTCTTTAGACGCGGCTGCTGCGCTGGCGCTAATGCCTCCTCGATAAACGCAAGGAGAATTATGTCTTCGGCTTCAAAAGAGACCTTGATTGGCATTCCTCGCGATCGGCGAAGCATCTCGGCCACCCATGCCATGGACAGATCGCCCGAGACGTTGGTCCACAAAGTCGTATCGTCAATAGCTGTGATCCTCCAAGGATGGCATACGTGCGAGACACTGATCCAGCCAAGTCGCCGGCGTATATGAAAAGGTAGGCCACTAGAGATATCGGTGGTGCCTTTTGGGGTCCATTGACTAGTCGGAGGATCTATGTCCGTCAAGTTCCTGAAGATGGTGGACAGGAGCTCAGGAGGAACACGAGAGACAGTATGCCCTATCGCCTCGTCCATGTGTTCCGTGTCCGCGAGCGAGGGACCAGTCGAACAAGTTACAAGGAGGATTGGCTTTGGAACGGATAGATTAGGATGAATGTCTTCAGATCTGGAAGAAGCACGTACGCAGATGACTTGTAGAATATTTCGTATACGCCTATTGAAGGTAACGGAGTCTTCAGCAACGAGAAAGCTTTGCTTTCACGTATTTCAACAAGTCAGCGAGCTCTTGCCATACCGAAGAACGATAATCAGTACTTAGACAAGATGCCAGGACACTTCCAGCGGAAGCGAACAAAAACGTAAAAGCTCACCTTACTTGTCTCAGGGATATCGCGATCCTAGAAAGCATTGAACGTTTGAACTGTCAAGCTTCAAGCTTCAAGCTTCGAGAGTGAGCGGTGACTTGTAGAGGGCGCCTACGATACTGTTATCGATGCAAGTCGTCGAAGCTTCCGGCATTACTTCCTTTTGCGGAAGACGTGGATGACGACAAACTTGAATCACCCCTGTGACACCGTTATCCAGCCTAGTTAGCCTAGCGATCTGGGTCAGTTCACTGAGGCTAACTAGGCTCGGGGCCCTCTTATCGAGGGGCCATCAAACAGCCTGCTGGCCCCCGCGACTTGAGGCCTGTCGTCGCCCTCGGATGACGTCGTCGCTGATGGGCGGCCCCTGGGCGCTGCCGGGACCGGCTCCCGAGGTGCCGGGCGCTCGTCCCGTCCCCTTCCCGCCTGTCTGTTGTACGTAATCGCCATCAAACGCTCTCCGCGCCCCCATTAACGGCGCCAAAGTGCCCTTCGTCGCCATCGCCGACGACGACGAGCACTATTCCCTTCCCCCGTAATGTAAAAATGACAATATATACACCATTCAAAAGCATTTTTCATGCTCGTTCTGAATATCAGGATTCTGAAGCGCTTAGGTAAGTGCAGTAAACATTTTCTGCACTTTCTCTGCTTTACGGTTGGAACGCGCGTCCCGCGGCTCATGCACGTGACCGGGACGCGTCCCGCGTCCTATCCCGTGATCCGGCCCAGGCCCGTCGGTTCAAGGGAGTTCCATGAACGACCTCCTTCCCAGCGCCTAATCCCCATCATGCGCGCGTGCGCCCTCAGCGCTGCTGCTGCCGGCGCCAAAGGGTTCGTCGTCGTCGTCGGCGACGATGACGAGCAATATCTGCCCCCTCCTTGGCTTATATATGATTAAATATACACCATTCGAAAGCGCTTTTCACGCTCTTTCTGAATATCAGGTTCTCGTAGCACTCAGGTAAGTGCAATCATGACTTCTCGATGCGAGCATGGGTACATGCATTCCGCAGGACACGCACGTGACCGGGACACTATGCTCCACTGACGTACATTCCGCCTCCCCTGTACCGTAGGTAGGACAATATATACATATTTCTGAAGCATTTTTCGAGCACTTCTCGAATACCCGGGCTCGAAGGCTTCAGATAAATGCAACCATGTGTTCTCTCACTGTGAGCATGAGTACGCGTGTTCAGCGGGACGTGCACATGACCGGGACATGTCGCGTGTCGCGCCCCGCGCCCCACGCCCCGCGCCCCGTGCACTGACTTCGCCTGCCCCTCCCGGCCGCATTTCTCTGCAGGACTCTGAAACTGTAAGCACAACTCATCATAATATTTGATTTATGTTCTATTTATGTAGAAAAATAGAAGTCTTTGTTGAAAAGACATCTGGTATCCCGAGGCGCGTCACCATAGGGTATTCACTCGAACGGTAAGTGATTCAGAGCCATTAACTGTGACTGATTAATGTCAGTGAACTTCGAGGGTAAGTACTTGTGATCCCACTTACTTGTCTTCATCACGCTCGTCAGAGGTGTTGTCCTCATCAGAGTTTACGAACTCTGCGCTCTTTGCAGACTTGCGGGCTTTGCATTTGCCCTTCCGTGCCGTGCTCTGCATCTTAGACCTCCCGCCAGCTGGTTCACTTGCGAGGATAGCCTTCTCTCGCTCAGCGCGACGTGCACCTAGCTCCTCTGCGGTTAGGTTCCGCCATGCACATGTGCGGTTCTTCAAGGCAATGTATATGCGCTCCAAATCGCCGACTCGGTTGTAGTCACCAGGCGACTTCACCCCTCCCACTTCCGGCCATACTGCAAGCTCGACGCCCCACTCGCAGACCAACCGCTCATATTGCACGTATGACATCCTGGGGAGCTTGTCGGAAGAGTGGCCGCGCTCGAGCATGATAGCCTCTACAGGCCATGTGCGTGAGACACATTTTTCCAGCCAAAGTACGCACTCACCTAAGCCCGCAGTGATCATATCTCTGACCTTTCCCCTCAAATCGGACTTCTTACTTATCCCAGAACTTTTGAGCACACCTAGAATGGACATTGGTTATGGTGAGTATTGTGTGCCATTTATGCATGGTAAAATGGTGGCTCACCTCCAATACCACTCGTAGCATAGGCCTGTAGCTTTAGGCCCACCTCCTCTGGTGTCGCCTTGTAGAGGTCTTGTACGCCGCTCTTGACCTTGTCCGACGTTGTAATTTGTGACCTCCAATTGTCGCTGACTTCGCTGTTCCCCACGAACAGGAGGTACTCAGCGCCAGTGCGCTTTGCAAGTGCCTCAACCTATTTCATGCCATATTCAGCAAAACACAAAGCATAGCTGACTGGGTGTCTTTACCTCATTTTCAATCGCATCCACCGTGCGCCCAACGTCGTGTGAAGCATGAACGCCGGTAACACGGCGAATGCTTGTGTTCTCCTGTCGCTCCTTGGCCAAGGCATCGGTAAGCTCTTTCTTCTTCTCTGTGGATAGGTTCCTCCAGGATTCTTCCTCGGCGGCACTATGTGAAAGCTCGGGCAGGGTGTTTCGCCCATTGCCTGCAATGCCTGCATACCACAGCCACCGGTAAGCATGCCCCGATACGACACGTAGTGGATAAAGTACGGAGGGTACTGACCGTTCTCTTTGTTAGCCTTTGACTGTGCGTGGAGGAACGCGTTGTAGGAGTTCACCTTGCGCTTCTGCTTGACAAGCTTTCCGCCGCCAAAGATCTGCATGGACGTCCATTGCTCCTTTCTAAGGGTATTGTCAGCGCAGATAAATACAGACGAATGTGTACATACCTCTCGTAGTCACGGGAAATTGTGAGGATCTCCTTCTGGACATGGTCATGGACACCTTGAATTCTGGCCCACATCTCGTCGCCGCGCAGCTTAGATGCCGCGCGCTGCTCCTTGGTGAGCTTGGCCTTCTTGCGGGCAGTGGATGCAGGCAGTGTCTGTACCATTGGTGGAAATAAATTGACGGGCCCAGGGAGGAGGAAAGGGAGAGCAAGAGGGGTGAAAAATAAGTCGGCCCGACTCCAACTCCTCACGATCATGCTCCCCCGTGCTCCTCCGTGCACAGACCACCCGTGAATTCAAATAACAATGCCCTGAATTCTGGGCTATGGTTGAGCCCAGCTCTCGGTGCCACCTGGGTCACGCCTACAAGGACACTCAACGAAATAAAAAAAATCAATCAGTCGACATAGAAAATACAGGAGTAAATTTTACAGTGCTACTGATGGTTCCGTTCCCACTGTACCAACCACTCTCTATCCCTCTCCAACTCATCGTACTTTGACAGGCGACCGAGCACTGTTGCTCGCCACACCTCCAGGTCTCCATCTAACTTCGCACGCTCGGACGCCGGCAGGGAAGATGCGGGGCGGAGGCCGTGGCGTACCCAGCGCAGCAAGCCGCCCAGGCAATACTGGGTCATTGAGTAGCGACATTCCTCTGGCTGGACAGGAAGGTTACCATGCCTGATGCTCGCTGATGACAGCAAGATCGTGGTTCCAGGAGGGAACCGAATGATAAGCGCGAGGTCCCAAAGATACAGCTCGTCGCCCTTGTCAGGGTCAAAGCTCCCCAGCGCGGTAATTGCACATGGAACGTCGGGGGAGTTGCCACAGTCATTGTGGTCCTTGCATACCATATTGGGCCCAAGGTTGAACGTGCAGGTGGGGTAGATGCTGCTGCCATGAAAGTTGCGGCGCAGCTCGGGTTGATCCTTGGATAACATGCTGAGTGACTCGTATACATGGGCATACACCTTCGGAAAATAGGATGCCATAGCATCTAAATGAAACGTGAGCACAGAAGGCATTATAGAAAGAGAACAACTTTACCGCTCTGAAAATTAGCAATGCGCGAGACGTCCGCATCATCCGTGAGATCATGCAGGAGGTCCTGGTGGCGCTTGGTATGGCAGAGGTTTCCTGGCCTCTGCACGCTATGAGTGAGCTCGGAAGAACCACTAGAAAATCAGTGTTCGGCACACCTTTTGTCCACCACCATACGAAATCCCCGACGCCAGCGCAGTGAAGTCGTCGTGGCGGTGCGTAGTCTGCTTAGCCAAGAACGAACCCTCTGCCGCTTTGCGTTTACTCTCAAATAGCTCTGCGACATGTTCCATGCCTGCGTTCCAGCACTCCTCATCGGTGCGCTCATCACCCTCCACAGGCGGTGGGACAAGGACTGCAATGATGCGGTCCTGGTTATCCAGGATAACGTATGCCACCCTACAGCAACCTCTTGTCGTGAGCAACCAGCCATCCGATCGGGACATAGTACTCACGTTCCACACCACGCGAAGTGCTTGAAGCCCCGGGCATCGAGTTCAAAGCGTTCCCAGGGAACCTTGCTCAAGGAGTCGAGGCGGCGTACAGTGTACGTGCCCTTGGTGACCCTGTAGTCGACGGCAGCATCGACCTCGTTCACGGACATGGTGGCAGGCAGGGGGCGACGGGCGAAAGCTGGGGTATGGACCTTGGGCGGTGCGGACCAGCCCTTCACCTGTGCCGCCTTGGCGCAATGCTCCTTGCGCTTTCCACGGCGTCGACGCTTCCTGCCCTCGATGCGCCCTTTGTTCTGCTTGCGGGGTTTGTTGGATCCCCTTTTTCTCTTGAATGCAGTGCATGCAGTCGAGCTTGAGGCAGGGACAGCACTCGGTGCCGGCGAGTCGCTGAACTCGTCGTCTTCGAGGTCTGGCATGTCGGACAGGTCGCCACCATCGCTAGAGTCACAAGCATCCAGGCTCGGGCTTGATGGCGGCGTGGAGAGAGGCGAAAGCATAAGGGGGGAATCAAATGCGACGAAAGCCCTGGGTGTGCTGGTGTTGCTGTCCGTTGTCCCAACAGCGTCGGGCGGCGCGACCTGTCAGCCAATGCACGTGTCGGGAGTTGCAAACACGTCTGGGCCATGGGAGGACGTGCGGTCAAGAAGCGTCGCGAGCTCCTCGTTGTTGTCGCCGAGTTGCTTGTCGACCTTGATGGCCTTGCCAAGTAGAGCTTCGTAGAGCAGGTTGGTTTTGAACGGTACGGGGGCGGAGGACACGGCAGCATAGCGGCGACCAGAGCGTAGCTAACGGCGGTGTCAGTACAATTAAAGCCAGCAGGGATTGCGATGCTTACTTGCATGCACATCGTGAGTCCTATACACCGGTGTGAATCTAAGTTACAGCAACATTGGATCAGCGCATGCTCACAAGACCATGGCACGAGGAGAGGGTGAGATGATTATAGCATAATAAAAACGAGCGAGCACCACGCGGCAGAGCCTTGGAGAGACTCAACCGCACAGCGCCCGGAGAAAAAAAGGCCCACGAGCAACGCGCAGCAGAGCCTTGGAGAGACTCAACCGCACGCGACACGGAGCCTGAGGAGCAGAAACCCGTGGCCAGATCTTGAAGAGACCTGACCGCAGGATGACACGAGAAAAAAGAAGAGGTAGAACACAGACGGAGGGTTAGAACTCACTGTTGCAGCTCACGGTAGGATGGGGTTTAGGTGTAGGGTACCCGTGAGAGACGACAAAGTGCTTTATGAAGGGACGCGCCTGTGGCCATTGACGTGCAGACATTGAAGACGTTGATTGAAACACGTGACCGTGTTTCAATGCACCGGTGTCACGGCTCTGGCACTGGCAGCAGCAGGGCTAAGAGCCCCATGGTCTGATGGTCAAACCACTTACTGGCATGGCATTGGCATTGCACGACATAAGAGCATTGTATATATTCACATATAATCAAATGCGTGGCTCATAAAAACTACAGGTCACCACCCATACATGCCTGCGAACATGGCGCGGTCAACCCTGCCATCCGACAAGAATCAGGCATGGACACAAGGCACAGCCGTGGAGTAACACATACCGATGTCCCTCCAGCACCAGCAGCCGCTTTGCGAGAGCGCCCTCATAAGCCTCGTCGCCGCGTCCCATGAACTCTAGCTCCTGGTGATAGCCTGCAACGAGCCTGCGTTGTCGATGCAGGAACCTTTCGTCACGGAGAGCAAACGGATTGGTCTTCAAATCCTGAAGGTAATCGTGTGTTGCATCCACCACGGCTAGCAGCTGACGCTCTACCTCGAGCACATAAAGTGACCGTGCCTTGCGTTGCGTGGGCTGCTCCGAGCACAGCAGGGTGAGGCGCGCGCGAAGGGCAACCCGACGGCTCTGCTCCACTAGGCGCATTTCCATGCTGACAGAGGGGTCGTACCCCCGCCAGCTCTTGAGGGAGACGCTGGTGGAGTATGAGCTTTCGCAACGATCAGCGTAGGTATGCAGGGCAAGACAAAAATGCACGTACTCTTGCAAGCCAAACATTTCCAGGCGGCGGCGGGTCTCCAGAGCCACACGTGCCGCCTTGCTGACCTTGCGCCGTCCGCAGCGTTTCACGAAACAATAGTCCCGCTGCTCTTGCTTGAGACGCTCCCGGTTCCTGAAGATGTCGTTGAACATCGTCAAACGGAGTGTTTTGCATCCTCGGGCTGCCAAAGATGACGTACCGCAGGTAATACGATATCTTTGGAGCGCGCGAGCACATTTCTTGAGTGTTCTCAGGTATCTGGGATTCCATGAAGGAGGGGGAGAATGTAGTCAGATGCATGAGTTTTACCGCAGACAAAGAGCTGCTTGCTGCTACGGAAAACTCCGGAATGAAACACAAAACATATTGTACATCGCCTTGTTCGATAAATAAAGCAGTGATTATATCAGAAATACCTGGGATGTGCTCCTGTATGATGCCCCAAGCCTGAGGAGAGTAATTGGAAACATGTGAGTTGTTGATATAGTGTAAGGACATGGATATGACTGAGCGCCCACTCATCTGCGTGGTTTGACGCGACGCCATGCCACGGCGTGAACCGACAATTCTAATGGCCCTCGCTCTTCTCCTGCTGCTTCTCAATATCATACCGAGCAATGGCTTCAGCATAGCCAGACTCAATGTGCTGCTTCCTGACATCCAATCTATCATACATCATAATGCGTACCATACATAAAATTAGTTAGAAACAGGCTGCCGCTGTGGTTCACGCGAAACAGTAGTTTTGAATACTTCGAGACGTGCACATGCATGCGATAGTATACTTGCAGCCACACTTATTGCCAGGCATTATTCTAGCTGTGACATCCTTAAATGTCAAACGTAGCAAAGGTTCCTAGTATTTTTACAAGTAGTGATGTCACAGCGACTTCCTCTCGTACACAAGACACGCATATGGCTGCATTCACGAGCAAACATGCAAAATTGCGCATGCGCTTCTCCCGTGGGACGTCACACACATGCGCATTGCTGGATCCACGAGCAAACTGTCATGCATGCACATTGCAGGTCACAAAATTTCCTGCCATGGCAGGGGATCCACACTTGGAGCATGTGGCCTGTCCGCACGCATGCTCAACGCGCCGCACGCCTGCTCAATGCCACCCACGCGCGCAGAACAACAACTCGCGCACCTGCACGATGCCCCACACGATCTGGGCAGAGCTATGCCCGCAGTGCAAGGCGCGCTCCATAGATGCACTGAAGAAGGCGCAGGATGACCTGCTCGTGATATTGACCTTCGAGCGGCTGTTCTGGGCGAAACACATGATCGAGAAGGCATGTCAGTGGTTCGCACGTGCAGTCACTGCGCACCCTGATCTGCGCTCAATGCTCCGCATTTGCGCGCTATGCCATGCCCGCGCCATGCCATGCCCGCGCCTGCGTGTCCCGGCCCCGCATGTCCCGTGCCTGCGCCCTGCCCGTGCCCGCGCCATGCCTGCGTGTCCCGGCTGCCTGCGTGTCCTGGCTCAATATTCACAGAAGACTGTGTTAGCGTCCGCCAATGCATGGTGAGAGGGTGCATACACACCGTGGTCAGCACTGTACAATGCCGATTTCCAGAACATGAGGAGTGGAGGATCGCCATGGTGGTTGAAGCAAGTGGCTGATGGGTGCATTCATGGCACTTGGGACAGAGAGGGGGCCTGGAATGTCAGCCTTCAATTTAATTGCGACCGGTACATTGCAGGTCACAAATTATCATCACCTGGTGGTGACATTTCTCGAGTACTGCGCGTGCAGGTACACAGGGCACACAGAATGCACAAACTGCGGTGAGCTCGTGTGGATGGTCGATTCGTTCGTTGCAACCCCTTCTATATCCCCTTTGACCATGCATCTTGTGCCTTTTCAGCGAACCAGACTTCTTGAAAGCGGCAGCTGCAGGAACATAGGGGAAGGTCAGCGCTGTTGCTGCAATGTCTAGAAGACCGAACTTACTTGAAGAGAACGAAGGTGCGAGGAAGAGAGCAATGGTTGAACAGCCGAGGCGCCGAGAAGTCGGAACACGTACCGAGTGGACAACTTCATGTGAGGGCATGGTGTCAAACGGAGACCGCGCCGGTTACCACGACGGCACAAATGTGCTAAGGTATGGTTTGTGAATGTAGGAGAGCTGTAGGGCAGCGCTAGTGTGGTGGTTGTTTGACACTAAGCATTCGTCGTTCATCCAGAGTGTGCGAGTAGTAGGCGCCGGTGTTATTTCTGGCGTCAAAGTCTTCATCGATAAGTCGCCTTGAAGCCCATCATTTTCTGATGGCAGTCATCTCGATTGCATACTGGCGCTTGGAAGACACAGTGTCAAGCTCGTAAGCCATCCTTCAGTACTTGAGTGCTTGGAGAATTAACTTCATTTTTTAGTACAGTTTTATATGCTGCTGCTCCACTCACATGCCCAAGATTCTGCAGAAAAACAAGATCAAGTCAAGCCATGCAGGCCCTGATGGAGTGCTGCACAAGTCAATCAAGACCGGCAATAAAATTGCTGCAGAGCGGGCTGAAATGCTCCTCCAGCGCACCCAAGGTCTGCAAGGTGAGTACTTATGATGGCTCCTTATATCCATCTTGATTTATGTGGAGCGCGGTATGATGTGTAGCCCTTCCGAGCGACGTGCGCCGAGCAATCGACAGGGAGGTGCAGAGCAATGGGGCTGTCCCTGACAATTTTGCTACTGTATCAATGGACTTCGACATGTCTGGCCCTGGGGACTGGGTGGACGAGGACGACTCAGATGAGGAGGTCCCAGATATCTCACACGAGGGTGGCGAGTTCCAAGACCGCATGCGCGCAGCATTCGAGCTCACCAATGCTGCCTACGGGTGAGTTTCGATTTGCAATTTTCTTCTAGAAGTTTATGTGGCTCTGCCTATAGTAAACAGCGATTACGTCGGCCTTGGGACCTACGGACACGCCGCGAACGCCTCAGAGCGCTCCATCGCAACTGGGACGCTGAAATGCCGGGCCTGGTGGAGGCGTATCTGAAGTGGAAACATGGTGATAGTGATATTGCGGAATCACCTGACCACCAGCACACCAGTACTACGTGTAATGAGGGCTCAGAAGACGAACAGCATGGTCGCGAACAGACGCCGCACATCAGTAGCACACAGCCTGCTGTCAGTGACACAGCGGGCGAACAAATCGAGGTCGATGAGGGTGGGAGGACCCACGTATTCCACGTATGTGCTGTGGACACATTTGGTGAGTCTATTCACTGACTCTTTGCATGGTTTGAACTCCCTTCTCAATGGTACCGCCACGACAGAGAGGATTTTGGCCAAGGCAGTGGTGCAGTGCAAGAACGAACCCGCAAACATCGCACTACTGTGCGTAGGCCTCCTTGGGTGCGCCCCGCAGCAGCCGTTGGTCGCCTTCAGCCTCCAGACACTCGAGCTTTACCATCGCCTGCGAAGGCATCATTCTGGGCTCGGAATCCTTCCTATGGCCCGCGCGTTATGCGATCTTCACGATGTAGGTGATCCTAAACATTCTCGGCTTCTGTCATTGATCATTGATGCATGCGCAGGTGGATTACCGCTCGTCGTTCCGCGAGCAGCTTTCCAACGCCTTTGATGCCTACCTGGAAATCTTACGGCGGGTCCAGCGTTTGGTGGACTGCGCGATTGGTCGTTCAGATCCCCTTTGGCGGCTCAAGCACTCCTGCCCAGCCTGTAGTTTCAAGGTGAGATAGTTGTGATCTTCTTTCGAGCTTGCATGCTGACCTGGAGGCTGCTCACTCCTCTCACTTACAGCTCAAGGACGAGCCGCAATTAGTGCTGTCACGTCTGGGCTGCATTGATGGGAACAATTCCGCAAAGCACGTGGCTTCAGCGGGCACTCAAGATGAACGCGGCTTCAATAGCTCGTACTTTTTGACGCGTGAGCAGGTCGATCGGTACAAAGACGAAGTCAAGGTGCGGCGGGCAGCTGCAAATATGGGTCCGGTCTGTGTGATGTCAATTCTCTTCCGAGGTAACCCGCTGACATTCAACGAGTCATAGGACGATATCACGGAGGATGCACCCTGGGCGCCCGATCCCGATGCTTCTGGTGATCCAACTGATGGACAGGACACCACAACGTCCTGCACTGAGCGATGGAAGGCAAGTGCTGCTGAGCATACCAAGAAGGCCCTCGATGTCTACGATGCCACAGGCATATTCGGAGGCAGCTGTAGGCATGGGCTAATTACGCTGTTCTGTGAGATGGTGTGGAGCGGAGAACTGTATGTCCTTTGCTTCATCGTTCATGGTGTCCGCTGCTTATATCCCCCTCCACAGAGCGAAATACCCATTAGCTATCACAGACCATGAGCTCGATGCGCATGATGATGACGACGCCGCAAAAGCGTTTGACATTGGTTGTGCCTTCGAGAAGACCGTGGATCACAGTCCGCTCGTCGGTCCGAAGGCTAGACAAAGGCGCCTTCAAATTTTCGTGAATGCTTTCCATGGTTGGGCCCACAACTGACTCTGCCAGCTCTCGCATCATCCACTCTATCGCTTGGGCGTTGGATTGGAGGATCTCGAGGGAATGGAGCGAGTCTTCTCAGCATCAAATGCTGTCGCTCGCATTGTCCGATATTCAAGCCGATTCCATTGGCTCCAAGCACTCGACTTGCACTTCCAGCAATGGGATGATGACAAGTATGCTAACCTCAGTGAGTTACGTTCTTCCTGTCATTTCCTGGCATGTTTCACAGTCTGCTGGTTGAATTTACAGGCCGCTTCCTCCTGAATAATTACCGTCAGGCATTGTATATTATCCATGACTATGCCAACGAGACAAATGGTATGCTCGAACGCCTCAATATTGACGAGTCCACCGTAAAAATGTGGCTCCAAGAGGAAGAGAAGTTCCTTCGAGACCTCAAGGATGAACCTGAGGACCGCATCCTCGAGTGTGCATATGTTGAGGCATTGATCGCACGGGAAAAGGCAGAGTAAGTGCTCGGCTCTCTAAGCTTCTCAAAGATGCAGATGGTAGTAATCCTTTTTTCGCAGTCGGAAATGGGATACGACATCACAAATATTTGTTTCCACGCCCCTGACACAGAGCTCTCAGGGCTCTCGAGCATATAACAATGACATTCGGAAGACGGCGTGCCTCGAGGCTGCACGTCGTGCTGCCCTCATTGACCTTGAGGTCGCAAACCGTGCCATTGCAGACCTCGAGGCAAAACTTGACAACGACGATCTGCCATGGACAGCACAGCATGCCAAGTACAAGGAGGTCCACGATTACCTTCAGAAGTGCGAGTTTCACAAGGCATTAAATAAAGTACAGCAGCTGGTTGTCCAAAGGCTTTTTGAAATGTCAAAGGCCAATATTGCGGGCATGGGTGCGTGATCAGACCCTAACTGCTCACTATTTTCTTCTCATTCCTTTGCATTAGGTTACAAAGTCCGAACGTCAATTTGGAAGCACCTGAAAACACGCAGAAAGGCGATCCGCACAGCACTCACATCGTACAACAATCTTGCAGCGAAGATGAAGCCACCCGCTCCCATATTGGAGTGGAAGAACGTGGTGAACTTCACCTTTGTTTCAGAGTTTGACGTGCTTTGGCATGTACATTCTGACGTCGATTTTGCTGCGAAGCCATGGATGTCGCCTGCCAACCGTGAAATTGCTAACAAACTATTCAAGATCCTGCGTGCACGCGAGGAGATCACACATCTCAACGTCGAGATTCCACGTCTCAGGACCTTCATATTTTCAGAAGACACTGCATATCTCGACGCGATCACGGTACAGCAGCAAGCAGCGTATCCTCTTCTCGCCGCAGAGATTCAGGCCCAATACAAGACCCGCCATCGGATCAACAAGACTCATCATAGTATCCTCAATATCATTGAGCAGATTCCTGGGTTTACTGGCATTCGAGGTGGTGGTATACCTGCTCGTGGCTCTGAAGAAGGATGGGAAGATGTTGATGGTCAGGATGATGAGGAGTTTGAGGGTGATCTTGAGGACGTAGATGTCCAAGATCAGTGCACTAGAATGGCTGAGCTTATGGAGGACTTGTCCCTCGAGTAGTGTGATTTTTTTCTTATATATAACATTTTACATGGCAGAGAGTTTCATAGAGAAATGCGGCCGGGAGGGGCAGGCGAAGTCAGTGCACGGGGCGCGGGGCGTGGGGCGTGGGGCGCGATGCGCAACATGTCCCGGTCATGTGCACGTCCCGCTGAACACGCGTACTCATGCTCACAGTGAGAGAACACATGGTTGCATTTATCTGAAGCCTTCGAGCCCGGGTATTCGAGAAGTGCTCGAAAAATGCTTCAGAAATATGTATATATTGTCCTACCTACGGTACAGGGGAGGTGGGATGTACGTCAGTGGAGCATAGTGTCCCGGTCACGTGCGTGTCCCGCGGAATGCATGTACCCATGCTGGCATCGAGAAGTCATGATTGCACTTACCTGAGTGCTACGAGAACCTGATATTCAGAAAGAGCGTGAAAAGCGCTTTTGAATGGTGTATATTTAATCATATATAAGCCAAGGAGGGGGCAGATATTGCTCGTCATCGTCGCCGACGACGACGACGAACCCTTTGGTGCCGGCAGCAGCAGCGCTGAGGGCGCACGCGCGCATGATGGGGATTAGGCGCTGGGAAGGAGGTCGTTCATGGAACTCCCTTGAACCGACGGGCCTGGGCCGGATCACGGGATAGGACGCGCGACGCGTCCCGGTCACGTGCATGAGCCGCGGGACGCGCGTTCCAACCGTAAAGCAGAGAAAGTGCAGAAAATGTTTACTGCACTTACCTAAGCGCTTCAGAATCCTGATATTCAGAACGAGCATGAAAAATGCTTTTGAATGGTGTATATATTGTCATTTTTACATTACGGGGGAAGGGAATAGTGCTCGTCGTCGTCGGCGATGGCGACGAAGGGCACTTTGGCGCCGTTAATGGGGGCGCGGAGAGCGTTTGATGGCGATTACGTACAACAGACAGGCGGGAAGGGGACGGGACGAGCGCCCGGCACCTCGGGAGCCGGTCCCGGCAGCGCCCAGGGGCCGCCCATCAGCGACGACGTCATCCGAGGGCGACGACAGGCCTCAAGTCGCGGGGGCCAGCAGGCTGTTTGATGGCCCCTCGATAAGAGGGCCCCGAGCCTAGTTAGCCTCAGTGAACTGACCCAGATCGCTAGGCTAACTAGGCTGGATAACGGTGTCACAGGGGTGCTTGAATCTAGGATCTGCATATTTTTCCAAAGATCACCTCCAACATTCTAGTGCGGCCTGCAACGAGGCGCCCGAAACGACACATCTTGCAAGAAATCTATCGAAATCAAAAGGTACGAGAAAAGAGCATGTAGCCACTTGACAGCCACGACATGCAACACCGTCTTTTATAAGACGTCTACACCTTCTCTGCGGACGGCACAGGGCGCCGCGCCTTAAAGCCCCACGCGATCTGCGATGCCTTATGTATCTCAATGCCCAGATCCTCCGCAAAGCTCCATACCGTACCGGGGTTCTTCTGGAACGTACGCCCAACAAAGATGACATCCGCCTGCTCCTTGTCGAGGATCTCCTGCGCAAGCGTCCCGGTCGTGATGCCGCCAACGGCGCCAACCAGGATCTTGTCGCCGGCCGCCTGCTTCACGGCTGCGGAGAACGGGGCCTGATATGCGCCCTCGGGGTCTAGGCGCTGGGCAGGATGCAAGCCTCCAGAGGAGATGTCGAACAAGTCGACACCGTGCGCGGCGAGGATGGGCGCGATGCGCACGGTATCTTCGAGGCGCCAGGAAGGCTCGTCAGGGAGGGATTCTTCGAGCCAGTCGGTGGCTGAGATGCTATTTGAGAATTGAGTTAACTATGATGCATCGCAGGCAAAAGAACGTAGCCTACGCACCGCAGGAAGAGGGGCATCGTGTCTGGTATGACTGCACGGATGGCATCGACGATCTCGAGGGTGAGACGAATGCGATTCTCGAAACGGCCGCCATACTCATCCGTGCGCTTGTTGCTTGCGGGGCTCAGGAATGAGTGAAGCAGGTACCCATGGGCATTATGGATCTCGATCACGTCGAAGCCGATTCTGATGGCGCGCTTGGCGGCTTCCACCCAATGTCTGACAATGCGCTGGATGCCCTCTTTGCTGAGTTCCTTCGGGACCGCGTGATGCTCATCCCACGGGACAGGCGACGGACCGACAACATCGTCAGACCAGCCACCAGCTTCCGGCCGCGCAAGCATGCCCCGATGAAGCCACGGTGCAACGGTGGATGCCTTGCGCCCCGCATGCGCAAGCTGGATTCCGATCTTCTGGCCCTGCGAATGGGCGAATTCTACGATCTTGCGCAGAGGTTCTTCGTGCTTGTCCGCCCACAAGCCAGAGTCTTCTGGTGAGGTGCGTCCTTCAGGGGAGACTGCTGTAGCTTCAACGAAGGAGAGACCGGGGCCGCGAGTAAAGATCCCGCCAACTGTAGTCACCGTAAGGAAATACCTATATGGTCAGCGCGGAATAGTAACTCACGATGTGCGAGATGCCATTGAGTCACGGCGCCATCCTCGGCTGAGTTCTGGCCGAGTGGCGAAAGCTAGACAGATAAATAGGGTCGATCAGTCCACAGTCCAGACTCCGGTGAGCGCAAAGTAACATACAAAGATCCGGTTCTGGAATTCTACACCGCGAATCTTGAGGGGCTGGAAGAGCTTGGGAATAGGCTTGCCATCGGGTTGCGGGTCGACCGCTGATCCTGCTGCATGGGGTTGGGCGGGCGAGAAGTAGGGCAAGCCGGGAACGGCCTTATTGACGATGATGGGTGTGTGACTCTGGACGACCATTGCTGGCTACTATGAATCTATGACAGCTGTGATCTGGGAGCCCAAGGAAGGAAATCGTAAAGGCCACTGCCTGCGCCAAAGCGGCCTTTATAAGAAGACCTACATGATCTCCTAGGTCGTTTAGTCATCCCAAAAGGTTTCAAAATTATGATTACTTACCTATGTAGTCATCAAGTAGGCTTCCGAGTTCTATGGGAACAGGTAGACAGTTCTGGAAGCCGTAGACTCTGGTCATCGAGTGCTCAACGACGTCAGGCAGAAAGCGCGCCTTCCTTGATCCCTGCTGATTCAGCGTGGCGTGCTTTGCAGTTCTAGTTGCGATTCCAATACCACCGATTTCGCAGAAGTTGTAGTCTCCCAAAGGCAGAGTAGATACTTGACTCAACCATCGTGCCTCAGGATCGTCGTATCTGACAGAAGTTGATACTATAGTATTGCTACCATAACTTGCTATGCCAGACAATCGTGTCCTTGTGCAAGCCGGCAGCACGATATTGCAGGATGCCCTATACAAGTGTCGTCACCACATACAATTGGTTGTGCAGCTGCCGGCGAATCGTCGCTAGTGCAATTCGATCCTATCGTTGCTTTTGAAGTTTTGAAGCCTTCGCGAGGATGTCACGTATGGGTTCACAAGTCTGGAGATATTAGAAGGTTGCAAGATCGAGAGCGACAACGTTGAGCGAATGTGACGTCGGTCAGCTACGAAGACAAGCATCTTCCTTCCTTTCATCTCATCAAACGCACCCCGGTATTTGCCGCTACTAGTAGTACAAGCAAATCATCCTGCATCCACTCATCTCTAGTAGTAGGCTCGCCGCAAGCCCGCTCGACCGCGAGAGACCTTCGAATGCATGTCATTGTCTGGCTCTACGCTCCGTTTGCATACATTGACTGGATCTAACAGACTACTGGCCACGTATCCGGGTGCGTCTGACTCGATATGATTCTCATGGTTCATGAAGCTACATTTGAAACTGGACCTCAGCAAATCAGCAAATCGTTAATGTGAATATCATCCACTTCCGCGAATACCGAGTCCTCTACAATTCAAATGGCAGCGCATGAAGCTCGCACCGAACTTTCGCGCCAAGAGACCGATGGATGTGCAGCATCCTCGCGACCTTATCTCCAATCATCTCTTCCCCTTCGCCGTACTGATCCAGGCTCACCGCCTCCAATACAAGGACCTGCAACGAAGGCAAGAGCAGCGTATGGTTTTGCACCTCCGCAGCCACCGCCCCGCGCTCTATGTGATCAGCAGCTCCGACCGATCCAGATTGCGCCTCCGCCAGCACAGAGACGATGCAGTCGACAGGCTCCTCCTTCGACAGCACAAGGGTCGTCACGGCCGGGAAACGAGAGAGAAAGCGCCTTAGTACGTCCTTGTCCTTTGTCAATGACCGTGCATCAGCGGAGATCTTCAGCACGGCGACGTCAGCCAGACGTAGTTCCTCGCAGATGGCTAGAAGCAGATCCCGTCCGCGGGGCATGTACCCGGTCCATTCGATGGTATAATTGGCATTATCAGGCAGAGCCAGGCGCTTCTGGTTGCTGGTGTCACTTGCCATCAGGACGACACCGGTCGGAGATGCATCGAGGGAAAGTTCTCGGAGTGGATTCCAGGTGCTTGTATTTCCAGAGAAGAGTGCTAGAAGGCCATGGAGGGAAGAGGTGCTCCAGGGACAATGGTCTAACTTGATATGAATTTTGCATGTGGGTGGAGTTTGGAGGCGGTCAAAGAGCGAGTTGATTGTTATGGCCTGCCAAATGTTCCATTCCAGGACGACCTGCGCAAGGCACGGGAGGGCAACCACCTGATTGTTGCTGCTGAACGACAACAGCCCCGCGGCGTTCAGCGGTTCTATAACTCTTCTCAACGCTATCGTCTCCAGCTTGGGACAGCGGCTCAGAATCTCAAGCAGTTTCGTAGCAGGAAGGGAGTACGACTCGCTGAAGTAGGGCGCATGGATGCTGAGGGACGTGAGATTGCACAGATACGGCGCATCCCATGAAGACGGTATCCACCCTTGCAAGGTAAGCTTGCGGAGCCGCGGCAAAGTAGAGGCAAAAAGGGCTGCAGGAAGGTGTCTGCAATCACAATCGTGCTGACTCCCGAGAGCGAGCTCTTCGAGAAGAGGGGTCGGCTTGTCCAACAGCCCGATGAAGGCTTCTGACAGGGCTTTGTTCGGGCAGAGTCGAAGTGTCTTCAAACGCGCCAGCTGGTCAGGCGCCAAGAATCCTGCAATGAACGGGATAGAAAGTGTTTCTTCTGCTTCACAGATGACGTTGATGGGCATGGTCTTCGATCGACGGATCATCTCCTTGACCAGCGGCACTGCAAGTTCGGCTGAGATTGTCGTCCATAGCATTGCGTCGCCAATGGCTGCCCTCCTCCACGGCTGGGAGACGTGTGAAACATGGATCCATCCAAGGTGAGTGCCGTTCTCTTTCTTGGTCGGCGGATCGATGTCTACGAGGACCCTGAAAATACGCGACAGGACTTCAGGAAAAAGCCGATGGACGGCGAGCTTGGTGGGCATGGTCTCTTTCATCTTTTCCATGTCTTCGGACGGAAACTTGGGAGATTCTAAGCGAAAGGCGGCTAATGAATTATGGAACAGAAAGGTCAGAACAGGCCGATTTTGCATCGAAAGGGTCAACACGCACGCATATATGCAGACATCGGCTAGACGCAGAGATAATGGGTCCCTATCATAACGAAGTCTGGTCAGTAAGTGATTACTTTGACTCGTACGATACCATAACAACATTTCACAAAAACTGAAGGAAAGGCTCACCTTGGTCGTCTAAACGCAACTGGAGGATGGTAGAAAGTGTCAAGTGGTTACCGACGTACGTTCATCGGAAATGCGCAGGACGATCAATAGAGCCTTCTTCAAACCCGAATCTGGACAGGCTCCTTCCAATTGCGCGCAGCACGGAAACTCCAGATACCTCAACCTGTAGCCTGACATTGGATGTATTATATGTGATACAGTATGTATTTACCGGCCGATTAAATAGAAACTGAACTTATTCATCCGGTGAACAGTCTTTCCTCTATATATTACCTCTTATATGATCAATATCATGGTCATAGCAGGATTGCAGCGCTAACGAGTCGCTCTAGCTTTTGTTAAATCAAACAACGTGCTACATTGCAATTCAATATGTATACTACTGACTACATGAAATCTCGCCCACAGGACACAACAATGTATAACCTTCATACGAAAAAGTCACCGTCCTCACCGTCTTCACCATCGTCCACATCCTCACCGTCATCGACGTCCTCCCCCTCTTCTTCGCCCGGATTCATCAACTCATGACATACACACGCATTGCACCGCAAATGAACCTTGCATGCGCCCAACTGCTCCAGCAACCCGGACGCATACTGGCACCGAACCAGCGTCAGCACATCAACCGGCACCCCAACACTCCGGCGCGCCTGCAACGCCACCAGCAGCGCGCCCCCACACCCGTTACTGAGACACACATCGCCCACCTCCAGATTCGTCAGCGCAGGACACAGTGCGCGGCCGCCACGGCGCATGGGCCGCCCAAGCAGCTCAATGGCCTTGCAAGTCCCTTCCCCGTAGAGCGCAAGCCGCTCGAGCGCGGGCACGCAGCGCAGGACGTCCTGTAGTGCTGTCTTGGCGATTCTGTCGAGCTCGTTGCCGCGGAGCCCGAGCGCACGCACGCCGTCTGTGCGCAGGCCCTTGCAGATCTGTTGCAGTGCGCCGGACGCGCCAGACGCGCCAGCCTCCTTGGGTGCGTCTCCCTCGATGCGCAACTTCGTGGCGCTCGCGTGGTGCGCCGCCCAGGAGAAACGGCGTGGGTACCCACGGCCGCGCTTGGCGTAGGTGATGGCGAGCCGGTCGATGTCGGCTGTGGCGAAGGGCGCGAGGAGCGGGAGGAGGTCGGCGAGGCCGTCGGGCGAGGGAGCAAAGTCGATCTCAACGGCGCTCGTTGCGGGGACTCGCAGGCCGCGTAGGAACATAACGAGCTCGGGAATTGTGCTCTGCAGGCTAAGCATGGAGAGACGGTCCAAAGCCACAGGTGCCCGCGCGCAGTTCGTCGTCTCCGTGGACTTGAATATGCCCTTGAGGATCAGAGACTCGAGCAGCGGCGAGTGGGTCAGCACGTCGAGGCAGTCTGCGACCAAGACGGGGCGCGATGAAGACTTGCGGGCATTAACTATTTCCAGCGAAGTGAGGTTGCGCAGGTACGGCAGGTCCTCAAATGAAGGTGCCCAGCCTTCCAGAGCCAGGCGGCGAAGGCGAGGCATCGACGACGCAAAGATAGTACTGAGATCCCGGGAAGAGCCCATTGGCGACTCGGTGCGCAATTCAAGCTCCTCGAGCAGGGGCGCAGGATTGACGAGCATCTTCAGCAAGCTATTCATCTCTCCTTGACACCAGATTTTGAAGTGGAACCGGCTCAGCCGAGGAGAGAAAGCAGGAGAGAGAACGCGCTCGACAACATTACGGACTTCGATCCATTGGTTGTAATGACACCTATCGATGTCCAAGCTGAATGCGAGTGGCATCTGCCTCGAGCGGAGGATCACTTCGTCCATCCATACCGGCGTATGCTCAGCATCAATGTTCGTCCAGAGCCGGAAGTTGGCGAGCGCTTGCTGTCTCCAGGACGAGCAGACGTGTGTGACGCGGATCCAGCCAAGGCGCCTGTAGTAGACCCTTTCAATCCTCTCCCCGGAAGAAAAGCTGACCCTTTTGGGCGGGTCCACGTCGGTGAGGATGGCAAATATGTATGTCAAGATTTCGGTCGGCAGGCGGTTCATGAGCGTGAGCACATTACTTCGGCGTCTTGCGAGGGCGGTGATCGTGGACAAGACTTGAAACTCTCCAGCGAGCAGGCTGAGCGCAGTAATTCTTTCGCTTTCGGAAGCCTGCGGAGTGAGCGCATCTGTTTCGGCCACTCGTGAACGGTAGACGGACATCCAGGGCTCGCTGTGGAAGGTAATTCGTCTTTATTCATGGTGGCATGAATGGACTACTCACTAAGGGTCGGAATCCCGGGAAATACTAGCTGCCGACGTATCGAATGGGTTATCGTTGCGAAAGGAGTTTTGCTGTTGCGGGACGTTAGGCGGAGAGCGGACAGATAAGTGAGCTTGCTGTTGCGGGACGTTAGGTGGGTCGCGGGCATAAAACTGAGCTTGCTGTTGCAGGACGTTAGGTGGGGGTCGGGCATAGAACTGAGCTTGCTGTTGCGGGACGTTAGGTGGGGAGCGGACATAAAAGCGAGCTTGTTGTTGCGAGAGACCATCGTACGGGATCACTGGCGTTGTTGCTCCATGGTTGTGGTTGGGATGGGAGACCGCCATTAGATGGCCACGGATGGGAGGTGAAATGGTTGTTGTTATATAAGCATAGGTGGGAGGTGAGGTCGACAGCATTACACGGGGGTGAGTGAGACGCGACACTCTGGGTGTTGCAAAGCCATAGGAGGGATCAGGAAAGAACGACATGATAGAGAGAGCGCTGGGGAGATGGGGATGATGGATGTCGAGAACAAGAGCTTTTTATATGCCCGTGGCCACGTTGACTGGGAATAAGCAGCGCGCGGGCGGTGTATCACTTTGTCTCACACCAAAGGCATGGCGGAGTCAAAGCGACATCACAATTGCGGTGAAAGAAAGACTATTGCACTTGCTTCCTTTGCTGCTAAGAGCACGATGTCGTTAGGACAACCAGCTCAAGAGGAGGTGAATATGCCCATAGAGATGGCGACGCTATCAAAATTTGACGGGAGGTCAGCTCGAGCTCAAAGAAAGACATACCTACCGGATGCCAGCCATTGCAACATCAGTTGTATGCAGAACAAGAGCGACTGGAGCCTGATAAAGCGGACATATGACGACAACACGAGGTTAACATGAGGACAATAATCAGGGCTAAAGCCGAGATCGTAACAGGCACTGGTCACGATAGCACCGCACTAGTACCGCACCGGCAGTCGTATGAGTTCCGCTTCTCAAAGCCCTGCAATTCTGTCAGCTACAGCGAGGATGAATCGATGACGGCGAGGATGGTGAGTTCGACATGCTGGATGGACTGATGCATGTGGCGTCGCCGACCTTGCTGCAATTATGGCGCTTTCCGATCGGCAAACTCCGAAGCGCCTTGAGTGGACTTCACAGTGAGAACTTTCACAAGGCCTTTCATTATGGAACAATTTTCTGACTTGTCATGAAAGGCGATGGGAATTAGAGCCGGTACAATATGAATCACAGCGCAAGCCAGGATGCCACTGACGCATCTCGCAAAAGCGATCAGACTCCATCCCGATCCCTGCAAAGCACGCAGCGACAAATGCACTGCCGAACATCGAAATTGGTATACAAGTCTAATCTAGAATGAATGACGAGGTCCATAGCACTTGCTTACTTCTAGGCAGTGAAATTGACGCCTTGCGCGAGCGGCGCCGCATCGGAGTAGTTGATTGTGCATGCGCTCCAGCGGACGTACTGCTTCCAGGCGTCGCCGCCCGACTCGCGGCCCCAGCCCGTGCTCTGTAAACGCAGAATTAAATACCACAGACAGACGCGAAACTTCAAGCCTCATACCTTGTTCCCTCCGAACGCAGCCCCGATCTCCGCACCGCTCGTGCCGACATTGACCTACATCGCCACAAATCGCCGTCGTGAGCATTCGCGCACAACAAAAAGCACACCAGACGACGCACATTAACAATGCCCGCATCCGATCCCGCGGGCCCCACCCACTTACCCACGTCCCGCAGATCCCGCGTCCAAAGACTGCTCGACAAGCCCTGCGGCACCGCATTGTTCCACTCGATCGCCTGCTCGAGCTCATCGAACACCGCGACATTCAGCACCGGCGCGAACCGCTCCGTCGTCCACACGGCGTCGCGTGCGTCGGGCAGGCTGCGCGGCACAGCGATCGTTGGGCGCACGAAGTTGCCGAAACACAGCGGGGCCGCGAGGTCCGTGTACGGCGTGCCGCCGGCGAGGATCTCCGCGCCGGTGTCGTGCAGGTGGGAGACGGCCGCGGCGTAGGTCTCGAGGGCGCCGCGGGAGTGCACGGGCCCAAGGAGGGTCGCGGAATCGAGGGGGTCGCCGGGGGAGAGGGTGCTGTAGAGAGACTGTAGACGAGAGATAAACTCGGGCGCGATGGACCGCTGGATGAAGAGGCGGCGCGTGGACGTGCAGCGTTGCCCTGCTGTGCCGACGGCACCGAAGAATACGGCGGGAACTGCGAGCGACAGATCGGCCGACTCGGTGACAATGGAAGCTGACACAGGTCCGACGTGAGAAACGTGAATACTGCTGAAAGGCTGCCGGTAAACACACCATTGTTGCCGCCGAGTTCAAGAAGGACTTTGCCAAAGCGAGATTGGACGTTCTTGCCCACGATACGTCCAACTGCCTCGCTCCCGGTGAACGACACTGATAAGGATGATCAGTAACAACCCGCTCAGATGAAGGCTTCAGATCATCTACCAAGATCAACGTCCTCGCTTTGAACGACTGCCTCGCCGACATCACGCCCACCAGTGACGAGAGATGCAACAGCACCCGGGACACCGTTCTTCTCAAGCACCTGCGAGATTATTCGCGTCGTCGCGAGCGCACAGAGCGGGGTGCTAGGTGCTGGCTTCCAGAGGGTAGCATTGCCAGCGATCATAGAAATGGAGAGATTCCAGCCATAAACGGCTACGGGGAAGTTGAACGCAGAGAGCACTCCGACTACTCCCAATGGATTCGGAACTGGTGCCAAATGGACATTGAGTTTACATCTCGAGAGCGGGACTGATTATATAATTACCTTCGAGGATGGTATGACCAGGGCGCTCTGAGCCGATAACACGCCCGTTCATCATACGTGAAAGACCGGTAGCGTAGTCGCACTGCAGATATGTAGAGACAATGAACACACAAACATATCTCGCATTAAGGCAATGCGAGCTCACGATGTCCACGAACTCTTGCACCTCACCGACGCCCTCAGTCAGAATCTTGCCCATTTCTAGAGACACAAGTGCACCCAATGCATCGCGCTAGCAAATTCTTCTCTTTCAATACGGTGCCAAAAGAGCTATCGATCGAGTGAATACCTTCGCAGCCAGAGCCTCGCGTATCTGGCGCACAATCTCGCCCCGACGCGGCGCAGGAACGTTCCTGAACTCCGTATAAGCCTCGCGCGTCTTCGAAAGCGCAGTGTGAAGCTCTTGCGGCGATGCCTGCAAAGTACATCAGTACATTCCCGCTCGATGGAGGGCTCGCGCATCAGGACGAGTCACAGAGAACACTCACGGTCTTCACCCGCGCGAGGATCTCCCCGGTCGTCGGACACACGCTCTCAAGCACGCCGCCCGACCCCTTCCACTCGCCGTCGTACACTCCATCGAGCTCAACCGGCTCCGTCGGGATGTCGAGAGCCGAAAGCACGCCCGAGGCACGTCTCGACAGCGCGCGCGTATGCGTTATGCGCCGAAAGAGCAGAGGGCCCGTCCTGCTACGTGAGACCAGCATTATAGACTGTACGTCGTTGGTGCGGTCGGTGGTGAAGGAGTGCTCGTTGTCGTTGTGCCCGGTGGTGAGGGAACACCGACACCAGTAGCGCGCTGCAAGATCCGCGTCGGCCCATAATGGGGGCGACCTCATCACCTGATGGCGACGGCTCATCACGTGTAGAAGCGCGCATGCGGCATTGAAAGTCGATATTGCGCCAAAACGTTCCTGGATCCATGTTATGATTGTAATAATGCTAACAGTAACAGTGTGCAGGGTAGTGTATGTAATGTAGGACAAAGTCCATGCGAAACCATTGTAAGGTATAACAATACGACCAGAACCCCCGAGTCAATAGTCCAAGTCGTCCGCCTCCGGTGGCGTGTCCTCCACTTCCACCTGTCCCGCATACTCCGCCAACATATCCACCCACTTCCGCGCATTCACGCAATCCTTCAGCCCCAGCCGATCCACATCCGCATCAAACGCCTCGCGCGCCTGCACCATCCCCAGCACCGCGTTTCCGAACGACGCGCGCCCGCCATACCCCGGCACGTCGAACCACGCGTTCACAAGCTTCACCTCTGCCAGCGCTGGAAGAAGCAGCGGGCGATCGCGTACAGGGCTCGTCGCGCGACGCCCGCGGCGCGGCTTCGGCGCCGCCTTCGCCAGCACGGCGAGCGCATCGGCGGTGTGCTGCCCCACGAGCACGAGCCGCGAGACGCTGGGCACGCACCGCAGGATCGCCTGCAGCGTGGTTTTGTTCAGCCGGCGCAGCTCCGAGCCGGAGAGCACGAGGCGCGCGACGCCACGCAGGTCAAGCTGCTCGCAGAACTGCTGCACGACGCCCGGCCACGCGTCGTCGGGCGCGTCGTACGCGATGCTGATTTTCTTCATGTTACGCTCATCGAACGCGCCGAGGAGGATGTGCTTTTCTGAGCGGCGTCCCTTGCGCACGCAGTCGATGGAGATCTTGCGGAGCGGGCTGGGGCTTGCGTCTGCGCCGCGCGAGAAGGGGACGAGGAGCGAGATCAGCTCGGAGAAGCGCGCGTGGGAGGTGTGGAAGCCGACTTCGACGGCGCTTGTGCGGGGTATGATGAGGCCGCTGAACAGGACAATGAGCCCGGGTATCGAGCAATGCATCGCGACCTTCGTGAGATGGGGCAATGCGACGGCTTTGTGGTCGGAGGGAAGCACTTCCTTGGAGGTGGAGGACACGACGTGCTTGAGAACGAGCGTTTCCAGCTGAGGTGAATTTTCGAGGATCTCGAAGCATTTTGCGATCGACATGCTGTACACCGGGTCATCTGAAGAGCGGGAGATCTCGAGAGACGTGAGGTTGCGAAGGTAATGCACGTCCCAGGAAGCGGGAATCCAGCCCTCGAAGGTGATATTGCGCAGCTGCGGCAATGTCGACGCAAATATGTCGTCAGGGACAAGGCGCGTCGATGCGTTGTATATCGTGCCGCTCCGGATAGAGAGACTGTCGAGTAAAGGTGCAGCCTGATCAAGTCGTTTGATCGCAGTCCGCATATACCTCGGATTCCACGAGTTGAAATGAAGGCCCTTCAGCCGCGCTAAATGCCTGGGACTCAGAACCTCTTCAACGACAGCCATAAGCTTGCCCTTGTCGGATCCCTCGCTCTCCGTGTTGAAGTTGGCGCTAAATGTGAACAGCGTCTGATTCGACCGCTCTAGCATCTCCGTCATCCACAACGGGGACAGCTGCGCGCATATATCCGTCCAAAGCCTGGCATCGCTGAGCGCGATGTGTCTCCACAATCGGCAGACTTGCGTAATACGAATCCATCCGAGCCCTCGCATGTTGATAAAGTTGCGCTCCACGAATGTCCGTTTGTGAGTCGGCGGATCGATGGCAGTAAGGATGGAGAAAATGTTCGATAGCACCTCCGGTGGTAGACGCGACACGGTCGAGATCGCGTTCCGGCGCATCTTCGCTGCAGAGATCATGCTATGCATGGCAGAAATCTCCGAGTCGATGGTCCCAAGCGCAGTCTCGGCGGCGTCCTTTGTGCTGAATGCCGTCACTCCATCCGTCGAGAGCAGCCGCGATTGGAAGTGGGACATCCAGAATTCACTGGGTCGAGCGTTGTGGGCTACGCATCAGTACGTTTCTACATAGAGACTTTGGAAACGCATACTTTGCCGCCGGTGTACTCTCCATTGGCGCATACAATGGAGGAGACTTTGCGCGCAGTGGCACAGCAGGTCAGCGCGTCGCAAGAGCTAGATTGGTATCAAGGACTTTGAAAGAAACCTTTGTGCTGGTATCTGTAAATGATCTGTTGCCTTTTAAGAAAGACCATGACTTGAGTTCAAAGACAGCGCATGGCTGAGACTGGTGCGGATGGACTGACCTAGATGACGGTGGAGAGCAGGAGAAATTGAAGGAGCTGTGACCAGTGACGCCCACAGCAACCTGCTTGACCCTGAGCCCCCATCCCGGTTTCTTCCATCGGGAACCCTATCTCAACCCAAACGCATGGCTCCCAGACTTCTAAGTTATCTGCCGACTGCATCGCACAGTCCTGAGCAATCCTGTTTTTGTTGTGCAGCAAAGACAATGATATGGTTGGAACAAACTATATTGTTGAGGTATAAAGTACCAAAGTATCATTCCTCCGAATGTTGCACCACCGGACTCTCAGACTCCAACATCTCTACATACTCTTTCAACGCATCAAGCGCACTCTGCGCATAAAAACAACTCTTCAGCCTCAACGACACGATCGGCGCATCGAACGCCCGGCGCATCCGCAGCACCCCACGTAGCACCTTACCGAACGTCGACCTCCCAATCTCGCCTCGCCGATTGAAATTCGCCCCGACTATCCTGACATGCCGCAGCGCCGGGCACACCAGCGGCCACTCGTCCGTTATACCCCTCGCCTTCTTCCCGCTGCCCTTCGCGGCCTTCCCCAGCACTGATACTAGGTCCGATGCATACACCCTGACTAGCGACAGCCCCTGCACGGCCGGGAAACACCACAGCAGGCCTAACAGCGCCGTCTCATTCAGCCGCCGGATCTCCGAGCCAGCGACGAACAGCGTGCCGATATCGTCCGTGTACACGCGCTCGACGAACGCCTGGAGCATGCCCGGCCAGGCGTCGCTTGGGTCTTCGTATTCGATGCTGAGCTTTGGAATGCGCCCTGTGTGGTCCTCTGCGTCCCAGCACTTGATGCGGAGCTCCTTGCTGCAGTCGATGGAGAGTGCGCGGAGGGGCAGGCACGGCTCGTCGTTCGCGCCGCCGGAGAAAGGTACCAGTTCGGTGAGCAGCTCGGAAAACTGCTCATGCGATGACGAGAAGGCGACTGCGACGGTGCAGGTGGCAGGGACGTCGAGCGCGCGGACGAGCGCGAACAGCCCCTTGGCGCTGCATTGCAGCGCGAGTGTCTCGAGACGGGGCAGCGGCACGCGCGCCAGGTCGTCTTCCGTGTCACCTTCTGCGGGCGAGTTGACGACCCGCGTCAGGACGAGCGATTCCAGCAGCGGAGACGTGCGGACGATCTCCAGGCACTTGGCAATATCCATGGTCCGAGCCCGCAACTGTGAATGACATGGCATGGCGAGTTCGAGGGCGGTCAGATTGCGTAGGTACGGCGCGTCCCACAACGGCACCCATCCCTTGAGCGCAAGCCGCCGAAGCCGAGGCAGCGCGGACGCGAACACGCTCTCCGGCAACGGTGTGCGTTCCGAGTCATACCCAACCATGCAGCGTAGCTCCAAACTCTCCAGCGCCGGCGCCGGCATCTTGAGGTGCCCAAGCGCGGCCTTCATATTGTCCACCGACCACGACGTGAGGCGGAACGCCTTGAGCCTGTGCACGTAGCTCTCGCCAGCCACCTCCCCCACAACGATCAACATGGCATCCGTGTACGCCTGCCCCTCCACCATGACCTCCGCTTCGAACGTGAAAAGCACGTTCTGCGAGCGCTTGAGCAGAGCGCGCATCCACTGCGGGCTGAGGCTCCGCGTGATCATGCTCCAAAGTCGCGCGTCCGCGAGCGCCAGGCGCCGCCACTCGCGACAGACGTGCGTGATGCAAATCCAGCCGAGGCGCCTCGTGCGCGCGCCGGGCGGGTCGACGGCGGCGAGCACCGCGAAGACGTGCGACAGCACCTCTGGCGGGAGGCGGGATATGGCGGCGATGGCGTTGCGGCGCGTCTTGGCAAGCACGACCATCTTTTGCATCGCGTCCATTTCTGCGTCGATGGCGCCTTGTGCGCGTGCGGTGGCTTTGCTTGGGCTGGACGCGGTGATGTCCTCGGTCGCGAGCATCCGCGACTGGAACTGCGACATCCAGAACGCACTGTGTCAATGAGATTGATTGGAATCTCACTCAGTATAACATCAGAGAGACTCACTCTGGATCCTGCAAGCCCTCCATGCTTGCAGTGCGCCTCTAGATATGTGAGCAGAATAACAAGAATGCGGTCGTAGTCCGAGTCGAGCAGGCGGCGATTTTACGGGTTTGTGTCCGCAGGAGAGCCCAGCATTCGGTGCCCGCATCGAAAACCTTATCTCGGACCGAGGGCTCGGCGCCCGCCACGACTCGTCTGATTGGCAACCGCTCGGCTCTCATCTCGGGACCCACAATACTCCCACAATTCGCTCGCTTGCACAGCGTGCAACGACGAAAGCAGACACCGAAACCATCGAGGACACCATCAAACTTGTACACAACTGAAAATACAAGCGAGCTCTATTCTACAACCGCGCGCATCCAACGACGCACGCGGCAACACTACTACAGATCACCGTACGAAAGATGTACACGAACATGGTATCAAGATGAGTCCGAGATGGGTGAGATGGCGAGGTCCCTGGGACGTATGTGCAGGGGTATCGTCCGAGAAAACTATGCTTCCGATTTCCGAGATGCAGAAAAGATAATGATGCTATCAAAGCCCAGGACGAGAGAAACAGCGCACAGCAGCTGCTCACGCGAAGAGCGCCGTGTCGAGGTCCTCCCCGAAGTCGAGAACTACGACCTTCTGATCGTGCGACGTGCTGCAGACCACTCAGCTCCCGTCTCCGCAAACGCAAAGCGAACAGCAAACACGCACCTTACGATCCGCCGCGCGTCAAATTTCACGTCGAAGATATGGCTCGTGTGACTCTTCGTGAACTCCATGACCATGCGCCCGCTGCGCAGGTCCCACACCTTCACCGTCTTGTCGTAGCTCGCGCTCACGAGCCGCCCCATCGCAGGGTCGAACGCAAGCGCGCGCACAAGCGCATCATGCCCGACGAGCGTCTTCAGACACTCGCCCGTCGCGGCCGACCACACCTTGATCTTGCAGTCATTCGAGCCCGAGACGATCCAGTCGCCCTGCATTTCCGTCAGCACGAGACCGAGACCATATATGCATAAAACGCACCTTGAACTCGATGCACGCAAGGCCCCGCTCGTGTCCCTCAAACACGCGCAGGCGTTCGCCGCTCTCGATGTCCCACAGCATCATCTTCCCGTCGCCGCTCGCGCTGACGACCTGGCCCCGCTGCAGCCCCACGGCGTTCACGGGCCCCTCGTGGCCGACCAGCGTCCGGTGCAGCGCAAGCGTGTGCCGATCCCACACGCGGATCACCGCGTCCTTCGAGCTGCAGCACATACATCATCAGCGCCGCCCCAACCATCCCACAAAAAAAAACACGCACCAGCTAACGATCCACTCCCCGTCAATCCGCAAATCCAACACGCCCCCCGCATGCCCGCGCAGCACCGCGCGCACCTCCCCCCGCACCTCCCCGCGCTCGACCCACAGATCCCACACACACACCGTGCGATCGCTGCTCCCGCTCACCATAAACCCCCGCCGGCCCTCCTCCGCGCCCACATCCCAGTCCTTGTCGAACTTGAGACACAGCACGCTGCCCTCGTGCCCGCGCAGCGTCGCGACGCAGTGCCCGGCGTACGTCCACACCTTGATGGTGCGGTCGCGCGAGCCCGTGACGATGCGCGCGCTGTCGAGCTCGAGGCAGTACACGCTGTCCGTGTGCGCGCGCAGCTCCGCGGCGCGTACGGGGCCGTCTGCGCGCCAGCGGCGGTCGAGCGCGAGGCGCGCGCGGTAGAGCGCGCGCCAGTGCAGGAGCAGCGGCGCGTCTTTTGCGGGCGGGACGTGGGACGCGGGCAGCTCGGGGCTCCAGGGCGGTGAGAGGGGTGCGGATGAGGCGGAGGGTGCGCGATCGAGGTGGTGCGGCGGGCTCGGTGCCTGCGGGCTCTTGCCTTTCGTGGGGGAGCGGTCGAGCGCGGGCTTCGGCGCGCGGAGGGGCGGCGTCCATCCGCGTGCGGCGGCGCGGGCGAGGTCGATCGTCCAGCCGGCGCGCCGGTAGAAGAGAGCGCGCCAGACGGCGTTGTCGTCTGCCAGATTGCGCCAGGTGCGCGAGACAGTCTGGCAGGCAAGGATAGAGGATAGATCGAGGTGGGTAAACAACTGGACGGAGACTTCGGGTGGGAGGAGGGAGATAATATCTGGGGGCGGGAACAGGGTTAGCAGGGGTGCAAATCGGAATGTGAAGCCAAGCAATATGAAAGAACGAGACGACACTAGGAGTACACGCGACCTCTGAAAACCAGACAGCCCGTTCCAAAATAAAGTCTATACTTAGGCAGGTCGACAAGGGAAGTGTCGCAACGCATGCATCGTGACCGTATTGCAGCTTCATACACCCGCGTGCGCGATGCCCCTGGTATCTTTTTCGGGGCCCGTCGCATCCAAAGTCGACGCTGGAGCCCTCTCCACTTAAAACCCCGTCGGGATAAAGCTGGTCAAAACGATAGACCAGATCGTGTGCACCCAGCTCCGGAGTTGAGGGCCCCCCGATAAGAAGTCCTGCAAGCCAGAGATTGCGGAAATTCGGCTGATATTTGCCTCCTACACCCCAGCATTGCCGGCGGGCATTACGAAGAGTGTGCTGCTTCGACCATGCCGACCTTCCCCAAAGAACCAATTACGGACCAGGCCCCGTAAACGCAGAGCGGGCGTTCTGCTCTATCGATTTGAATCCAGCTGTAACCAGCTTGGCCATCCGTCACATGATGGTGTGGGCCGAGCGCGAAACGGGCACAGAGAATAGTAAACCAATACGCACCTATAGAGGTAGGCTCATCGCCCTCGGCCCCATTGCTGTCAATAAAGCACGCCTCGTCAATGAGCTCGCCCTCCTCTCCGCTCAGCCGGCGGACATAGGTCCACTCGCCCGCGCCGCCAAAACTGATGCTGACCCTGCGGTCGCGCTCTTTCCGGCCCTTCTTCGCAGGCGACGAGAACGCGTCCCAGAGACGTGGGAAGAGGCGCGTCGAGCGTTGCGAGTAGCCGTGGACGGTGTGGCAGCGGCCCCTATGTGTGGGCGGGCTGAAGTCGACGCTGGCGCGGGGCGTGGGCGGGGAGATGATGGAGAAGTCCATGGTGGGGGTCGGGGAGCTCGGGCGGGTGACGGTCATGGTGCGCGGGACGAAGACGAGGGTGCCGTCGACAAGGTCCATGTCGTCGTCCATGTTCTGTTCAGTGGGTTGTCCTGCGTTCGTGTTCTGTTGCTCTGTAGTGATATCAGTGGTGTTTGGAGAAGCCGTCGTGAGATGCGTGGTTGTGGTCGAGTTTAGGTGGGCTGAGGGGTCATGAGAGCGAGATGGGGTGCGCAACACGGAGCCTAGAAACCTGCTGATGCGTACAGGCGCTGGGCGTGATTCTGCCTGCGAGTCGGACAGGGACTGGAAGTGCCGGGTACGACGTCGTGAGAGTCTCGGCGATGAGGAGGACGACGACGAGAAAGGGTTGTTGGGCGCCGAAGGCATTGCGGAGGATGGCAGGCTGTGTTTGCCTTTGCTGGCCAAAGGCGCGCTGGGCGCTTAGCCACTCGGCAAGCGGCGGCTATCCTGCGTGGTTGAACTTGCTGCATGCTCTGGTCATGTCAAGTCCTCGCCATGACTGGCAGCCATAAAGCTGAAAACGGGTTGAGGCAGCGATCGTGCTGTCGCGACTGGCGTGTCCTCGTCCCGCCGCGTTCTCGGTCCGTGTCTTTGAGATCTTGGACTGCAGATCCTGAATCTCTGACTTGCTCATGCAGACAGTGCCCGTCGATCGGGATCTCGTCTCGCACGTGAGAGAGGACACCGAGGGCAACTGTGAGACTTAGTCATTTTTCTACTATCTACTACACTAGGGGGGCCTCTTCGTGCACTCGTTGCCGCACTCGCAGGACTCTGACGCCTTGCTTTATTTCGTTCTCACTGTCCCCGCTCCCAGTCAAGTTCGACATCGCGCCGCAACCGCTCGCGAGAATGCGAAAACCCCCCATTCCGAGGCGGAAATGCGGACGCGCAGAAGGCCAAAATCACACCGATGTCCAACGGCCAACTCGCTCTGGACACGACAGCGAATTCCCCTCGCGATCCGCCACGATCCGCCTGTGCGCACGGTGGAGATATCCCCGAGTTCGCCGGGAAGCCCCGCAGGCCCTTTCGGTAGCGCGGGGAACGTCGTACGAGCGCAGCGCAGAGGCAATGGGGACGCCGGCGAGAATGCAAGCAGAGTTTTAAGTAGAAAATAGTGAGTGTTTGGTCCACTTCTCACTCGATAGCGGCGACCAACGCGTAGACAACAAGGCGGCTTCCGAGGCCACTAATCCGCTTTGTACAGACGCCACGGCGATTGCTGCAAAAACACGAAATTGTGATTTTCTATCCAATCCCGATGATCCCATGACCGCTCACCACCATCCGCAGCCATTTCGGCGCGTCACGTCGTCATGAGCCAGCGCCGCGAAATCAAGGACGGCAAAGAAGACGCCTCGGTCTGTGGGGGCGCGCGTGGACTCAGAAGTGGTTGGAAGGCCGCGCGAGAGCAGACTCGACGGGAGGCGGCATTAACGCCGGAACAGCTGTGGTTCACCAACACGTGAGTTTTCGATCCCCCTTGCATTCCAACACACACTGACCTTCGTCCAGAACGCACGACTCCTGCTGCAAGTCGGAAAGGCCCACTGACCGAGAATGACACGGAATCGGGGACAGCGAGAGACGGCGCGCGGCAAACCCGTGGACAGCGCCGGGCCTAACTTGACGATGACGCCCTTGGTCGTCGTCCAGTGCTATCGTAACGAGACCAGGCGCAATCTCAGAAACTAGAGTCGACAGCGAGGCGGCGATGACGTGAGGACAGCTGTGATTAACAATCCTGTGAGTTTCCGGTCTACATCCCATTTGACTGACACTGACCTCCGGTCAGACCGCACGACCCCAGCTGCAAGATGGAAAGCCCCGATGCTTAAAAATGGCTCGAAATCGGAAACGTCAGGTACAGCGCGACCGATCGCGCGGCAAACCCGTAGACGGTGTTGCGCATAACTTGACGATGACGCCCTTGGTCGTCGTCCAGCGCGATCGCAGCCGGCCCACGTCTGTGCGAAGCAGAAAGGTCAGCGGTACGCACGATCAACGGGCGCTCATGCGAAAGTTCACCGTTTATCGCGTGTCCAGCCTAAATGGACCACGACAGCGGCGTCATCCGCACTGCCCAATCCCCCGTCCCGCCGCAATCCACGCGATTGCATGCAGACGATGGGAAGCCGATCGTAAGCAGGCTCACAGCACCGGCGCGTCGTCTAACTTAACGATGACGCCCTTGGAGCTGATCTCCCGTGCCATCAATAACATCGGCGCGCAGCGCTCACCACTCGGCAGAAAGGCGTCGTCCGGGTCTGGGAAAAGCGTGAGTACCATCATCAAAGCCCTCCGGATGCGTGAACTCACCAGTACAATCCCTCCAGACGGTGTCATATGCATCTTCAACGCGCAGTGGCTCCGCATTCTGCCTTCTCGTGTGGCGGGCTCAACAGGAAGATCTTGTTCCAGGGCGCCGACCGCCGCTCGCCGCGGGGTATCTGAATTTCGAACAAACCGCGACATTCTGGACGCTTCGGTAAGTCTCACCGTCGCTCGGCTAATATCACCGTGAACGACTCACCCACAACACTTCAGAAGAGCGGTATGCATCCCGAACGCATAAATCTCAAAAGCGGAGATGGTCGCGGGCTGCGCCCGCGACGCCGGCATCGACGAATCGTCGACGCCAATTCCGAATGCTTCGCCTATGGATGTGTAGGCCGCTCGCCGCGGGGCACTGGATTTCAGAAAAAAGGCACCCAAAAATGACTTTCTGAAGGCCTGGTGAGTCCCCCTTTTGCTCGGCTAATTTGAGAACGAAAACCTCACCGAAAGGCCTCAATACCCTTACGGTAGACAAAACTCGCGGGCTGGAGCGGTTGGAACGCGAACGGAGTCGCGTCGAATTTGGCGTCCTGTCCGAGCTCGAGTGAGCGGGAATGCGACCCGCGATGACGCCGGTGAATGGTCTTGATGAAACTCGAACGCGACGCAGGATGCGAATCGCCCGACGCAGAATCGACGTGCGTCTGTGTCGGAGACGCCAGAGTACGGCTCCCGTAAGCCGTAAGACCATAATGAACGCATAGGACTAAGGCCAATGCTTGCCGTCCCTGTAGTGTGATTCATCTCCGTGTCGTTCCTACTGCTACTGCTGTGCGTGCTGGGGATTGCTGCGATACCGGCGAGGTTGTTGACACGTAGTGAAGCGATGAGGCCGGTGCCCGATGGACCGAAGACGATGCGGAACGCGCACAGAGGCTCCAGGATACCCCGCGAATGTCCATGGCTATGCCTGGCTTGCGGCGCCATGTCCGCTTCTTGGAGGAGTCGAACTTGGTGATTCTGGGAGACGATGGAGTCGCCGGGCTGCGCCCGGCTCCAGCGTCTGCCACTCTAGCATCGACGATTCGTCGATGCCATCTTCGAAGACCCAGCTTATGGACGTGGAGGCCGCTCGCCGCGGGGCATTGGATTTCAGAAAAACGGCGCCCAAATATAACTTTCTAAGGTCATGGTGAGTCTCGCTTTTGCTCGGCTAAATTCACTGTAAAATACTCACCTAACTGCATCACACAGCGCTCAGGACGTGCCCATGAAGTCGCGAGACACCCCACCCCACCCTGCGATATAAACCCAGGAGTCGGGGCGGCGAAAGGGTCGCCGGGCTGCGCCCGGCTCCAGCGCCCGCCACGCTGGCTTGGATGAATCGTCAATGCCGTCTCCGCAGACCCAGCCTATGGACATGGAGGCCGCTGGCCGCGGGGCACTGGATTCTAAGGAAAAGGTGCCCAAAAATGACTTTCTAGGGTCACGGTGAGTCCCGCTTTTGCTCGGCTACATTCACTGTCAAATACTCACCTAAATACATTGCGCAGCGCTCAGGACACGCCCGTGAAGCTACAAAAGACCGCGCCTCGCTCTGCACGCGACGCCAGTGTGGAATCCGAGTGGAACCACTTGTCGGGGAGCCAAAGCATCGCCGGGCTGCGCCCGGCTCTGGCGCCTGCCACGCTTGCATTGACAAACCATCGACACCGTCTTCGAAGGTCTAGCCTGTGGACGTGGAGGCTGCTGGCCGCGGGGCACTGGAGCTCAGAAAAAAGGTACCGAAAACCACCTTTTTCAATGCCTGGTGAGTTCGTCTCGATTGGGCTCATTTTGAAGCAAAAAAACTCACCAGAATGCATCATACGGACTCAGAATTCCCCTACGGCTCAGAAACAGCAATAGTAGGCTGTGTTCGGGCCTGCCTGCGATGTCAGTGTCGACGGAGGCCCATCGACGCTGACCACGAAGCCTTGCTCTATGGGCACGGGAAGCCGCTCGGCGCGGGCCATTGAACTTCGAGGAAAAGGCGACAAAAAGGATTCCCTTCAAAGCTAGGTGAGCTCCATCTCAACTGGGCTGTTATCGCTGCAAAAACGCTCACCAAAACATGCCACGCCGATCCCCGAACACCCCCGTGAAGCTCTCCGCACACGCGGTCAGCGTCTGTGGAAGTCGATTCACGGTGACCACGAAGGATTGGCGCCCGAGCGCGCATGGCGCTCGACGTGAGATTTTGAACAATGGAACTGCAAAGCCAATAAACGTAGTTTCAAGGCTCCAGGTGAATCTCAAATCACCTCAGCGAAGAAGGCAGACTAACCGTGCGTCGCGCCAGCCACCTCGCATCAGGCTACATGCCGAGAGGTCGCAAGCATCTCGTCGACGTTCACTGCGATTTCTCGCTCACGGGAGCTGTTCTCGGGACACCAGGTGAGCACAACCATCCCTGACTCATCAGCCATGAAACATTCACTAGGAGATATACGGCAGGGAACACCACATCTTCGAGCTCGCGTAGAGCTCAAGTGTGCACTGGCATTACTGAGAACGAGCAGTGGTCCCCAGCTGGTTCGCGCAGTGCCGACATCTCAAGAATCGGTACCGAATACCTGCTGGAAGGGCGAAAACAAGGTGAATTCCAAATCCTGTAAATTTTGAACCCCGGAAACACTCACAGAGAGGCGCAATGTCCATGGCTTCCCGTTCTCGCGCTCGCGCCGTTGATATCAGCAGTTGCTCGCTGACGTTGACTACGAAGCCTCTTTCCTTCGAGTGAGGCTCGCTGGGGCATGCGGGCCATGTGCTCCTAATTTCCAGTGAAATAAGTGCCTGTGAAATCATTACCGCAGTGAGTACTCGAATAGACCGACGAAGGCTACTTGAAAACATACAAGACGACAGAGCACGGTCGCGAGAACTCGAGGTGCTATGCGCTGCTCATGGCGTTCCGTCAGCATCAGCGGTGGACTGCTGGCATTAACCATGCCTCATCCTGCTAGACTCCCAGCTTCTCGCTAAGCACAGGCACCTTTGATGCTGCAATGCTAGCCACAACGACTGGATCGCTGACGTGCAGCAAAGGTGATGCTGTCCACAACATGACGACTGACAATTGTATCAGATACGGTGCGCTCTGAGCTGTGTCTCGACAGGTGGTGGAGCCAATATGGCTCGAAAGTCTGACAAAAATAACCTTGGACACAGTAAAAAGGTCAGTCGAAGACAGCTCGAGGGATGCGCACCGCACACCTACCAAATGCAGATCGTGCTCGAACGCACCATGCAGCCATCATCCGATCTCTACACACTGTCATCATGGATTTAATGGACATATGACGCTATGAGCAACAGGATGGCGGAGTCGAGTGGAAGGCGATGGGGGGAGAAAGGGAGGAAACCAGGGGGTTTACGAAGCGGCGGGTTATATTTCCCAATCACACGGAGGATCACTCTTTCTCTGCGCGCTTTTCCGGGGCTTCGGTAAGTCCTTTTTTGTCTTGTTACGTTTTCATTTCCGTGCCTCCAATGTCCAATCCCATCGCACCGTTTCGGGTGCATCTCAATCTGTCTGGGATGTATAGCGGTAGATTCCTGTCACAGTTTGTTCAAAGTGGATGCTCAGCTCCTCCAGTTCGCACATAATGTCATGTAATAATATTAGTCTATGTCAGGCTTCAAGCGGAGAGGAAGATCACGACATGCTATCCCCACACTCGCCTTCACTACACAGATCAAGTCTGCTGCCCCCTCTAGATGACCGTGAGGACCTATCGTCTTCACCATCATGCTGCAAGTTCTCCTCTCTCCCGGACCTCCTAGATGTTGACATGGGCTGCGAGCCCACCATCAAGCCCAAGCTTGACATACTCTCCTGCACTCTCCATGCTACATGCCTTTGCTTCCCAGTGCAGAGACCGACGACGACCTCATCGTGCCTGACCACTTTGACCGAGAGTCACCGCTGCTGATTGCAGATGGCCACAGCCTCGGGATCTACCTCTAATGGCATCAAATTTCTCGAGCGCTCACATAATTTCTGGTAATTGTGAGTTTCGTAGTAACTTCCGGTGACTGTCGAGATTTCAGTGGGCTTTGAGACAGACATACGGTACGGTAATGCTCAACTTTGGCAGAAAATCTACATTCCACTCAGTTGTGCAGCCTGTTACGTCCTAGCCCTTCCGCTGGCCTGAGAATGTTACGCAATGGCTGTGGCATTACAGCTGCTGTCCGATCAACGGCAGAGATGCAAGACAGCCGAGATGAAGCTCAGACTTCCAGGAGACTGTCACCACAACTGTACGGCAGGATTTGCCTCCATCGGTATTAGAAAATTTGTCTCCAAGGTTCAGCAAAATTCAGATTATCTATTCTCTGAGAGTGCTTTCCGATTCCGAGCCAGACTCAAGTGCAACTGCATGAATTTTGCAGCTCGGACGAACTGTCCATGCAGGGATGGCAACCGGAGATTGTGTCAAGTCATTCGGTTAAATTCTTGGCAGGCCGAACATTCTATTTATGAGTACATACACCGTGTTTCAAGGTGGTACTTACGTTGCATCGGAATATGGTCCTTCCTTCTGTCGGGACCGATAGAAGATATTCTTGCTTTTAGGGCTCCCGTCATGCTGTTACTCGCGCACGTACTTTCCACCCACCTCTCACATAGGCGTCATGATGTGCGAGTCCCCCCCATTTTATCCTGACCAGTGCTCGTTACACTGATAGTTTATTTCCCAGACGGTGGAGAAAGCGGCGACTCCTGCAGGAAGGGAATGGGGCATTCTTCACGTCGTAAGAGTGGGCACCGGGCAACGTGCAGATAGGACCCCTGATAATCCCGGTAAAGGTTCGACACCCTTAACCCCGAAAACCGGCCCCGCTGGGCGCGAGCTATGATCTTACACCCCGAAAACCCGGGCAGTTTGCCCGGGTGGACACAGGCCTATGGGCCCCGAAAACTGGCCAGCTGCCGGAGGGTCTCATCCCAAACCCCGAATTTGACATGTCATTGGGAGCCGTCATGAGGATCATTGACTGGTCATGCACTGTAACACTCAACCATATCTACATCTAGGATAGACCCCAGTAATAAAATATGCATCTCAGAGGTACAGGCTAGTTTATATGGCTGGGTTCCACCTGTCCGACAAGCGACGAGGCCCGAGAAGTCGCCATGTCGCACCCAAGAGTCACGTCAGTCAAACGTAGGATCGAGAGATAAATTACACATCATTAATTGTCACATTTTGCCAACCCTTCTAGACCGGTGACCGTGTCTCTCGAAGTTGAACACAACGATGGTCGGGTCGAGTACTTCAATACAATCCTTTACCTTCGCGTGCGTGACAGTCATTCGGCATCGCACACACTGTTGCCCACAATCCCGCACATATTGGACAACATCGACAATGTGCTCGGGAATATACAGCTGCCGCGGACTTTGACACCTCGTTCATGCTGCTGACCGCTGCAGCACCGCCAGACACGGTGAAGCTTACCTCCAACCTGAACGGCTCGTGGTGTCTGTCTTCAGCCAGGCCGCACCTACAGTATCTTTGATGCCGCTCGCCCACGGTCTCTCGGTTCGCTGGGCCAGGACCAAATCCCATATTTTGATGAGGTCCGATGCCTAGCTGCCCCGAAAATCACCAATTTTGGTCGAGGTCTGAGGCCAAACCCCGATATTGGCCCCCTAGCTGGACCCCGAAAACCGGCATTTTGGGATCGAACCTCTGACCGAATTATCAGGGGTCCTGTGCAGATCTCATGAGGTTCATACTGGTAAGTGTGAAATTAATTTTGTCCTTGTACGGAATCTAGTGTGCTTACGCTGTTCTCAACGTCCACAGCTTCATCGCTTTGCAACAACGAAGGACAGATTTTGCGCCGCTGATGTCGGCCGTCTCTGATGTTCTCGCTGTCTGTGTTGTGTGAGGTCCTCGTGTAGTACTGGTAGGTCAGTTTATTGGTTTTCCGGGGAGAGCTGGAACTCACCTAGTTCGTATTCAGGTTTGAAAGCCATGCGCTTCGATGCATCATCGTCTCCTTGTCACAATCAGCTATTTTATCGACAAGCCCAGTCCCCCACAACAAAAAACAAGTTCACGTGCGGGAGTTCCCAGTGAGGATCACATGCGGAGGACAACAGGATGCTGACGGCCATAGCAGGGTGAGTATCCAATAATCTGGCATAGACTTGAGACTTATTCTGTACCGCAAGGCCCATCTCATTTTCTCCGCCAGTCTGCCTGACCCGCTCTGACACCTTCGCCCGTTATGATACTGGTCTCATTTCCGCATCGCCGCCCGTCACGGTGCCTATCCAGCTCTGACGTCGCCGCCCATCATGATGCCTATTTACCACCTGCATCGCCGGGATACACAGTGCTTAGTCGCATTACATCGCTGCGAGGTTGCCGCCGCCTCGCGATGATGCCATCGTTCGCATTCTACGATGGGTGTGTCCGCTGCTGTCGTTATTGCTCATGTTTACCTTTGCTCTTCCGTTACCCCCTTCCCTGTGTCCCCACGCCGTTCCCTCGAACTCTATCAGCATTCCGCAAATGCTTGCGGACTCGCCTCGTTCGGCGTCTAAGGGCGTCATCGTCAAGTTCATGCAGACGGCGCACCTTGTCGATTCATGACGCCACGGGTGCTTGGGATCGAGATCTGCGGGGAGGTTGTCCTTCGGAGATCCTCTCGCTCGATTTGGAATTCTTCCATGTGCGTGCCCCTCCATCTCCGTCTGTACGCATCCTGACGGTGATTTCGCGCTCGGCGCTCGCAGCTGCCCACGCCGATGGGCGCTGAAGCGCGAGGGCGAATTACATAGTGTCAATAGCACTGTACCTACTGACTGTGCGAGTGCGGCGCGCGGGGGAGGGCGGACTGGGCGTAAGGGACGCGACAGACGCGTGTGGGAGATACTAAGATGATAGCATGGCGGCAGGGAGATCGGGGATATAGGGGCGTGCGGTCATAACCAGTGCATCCGTCGTACTATGGACGGCGCGGGAATGGGGTGCGGGGACTCCACGGCCGACAGCCGCATGATCCCATGATTGTGGCGAACGGGTCGAGCAGGCGAGACTTTGCACGCGGCGGCGACAAACACGGGGATTGGCCGTGAGGATACATCAGCACGCACCTCGTTTTGCGATGCCGGCAGATTGCCGCTCGTCGATACCGCGGGCGAGAGGGCGTGCATTGGCGGATAGTGGATCTCGAGTTAACGGTGGTATTCGCAGCGTGGTACAAGGTACTCCGTACACACGCGGGCGCTCCGTACACTCGATATCGCCGCCATTCGCGCCGACCAGCGTCACTCGGCGGCGCCGTGCGCCCCTCGCCCTTCACCTCTCCGCGCTCAAACACGCACCTTACAATCCGCCGCGCGTCAAACTTCACGTCGAAGATATGGCTCGTATGGCTCTTCGTGAACTCCATGACCATGCGCCCGCTGCGCAGGTCCCACACCTTCACCGTCTTGTCGTAGCTCGCGCTCACAAGCCGCCCCGTCGCGGGGTCGAACGCGAGCGCGCGCACAAGCGCATCATGCCCGACGAGCGTCTTCAGACACTCGCCCGTCGCGGCCGACCACACCTTGATCTTGCAGTCGTTCGAGCCCGAGACGATCCAGTCGCCCTGCAATCCTCGTCCCATCAGCATGCGACCGACACCGCATATGCGTAGAACGCACCTTGAACTCAATGCACGCGAGGCCCCGCTCGTGTCCCTCGAACACGCGCAGGCGCTCCCCGCTCTCGATGTCCCACAACATCATCTTGCCGTCGCCGCTCGCGCTGACGACCTGGCCCCGCTGCAGGCCCACGGCGTTCACGGGCCCCTCGTGGCCGACCAGCGTCCGATGCAGCGCAAGCGTGTGCCGATCCCACACGCGGATCACCGCGTCCTTCGAGCTGCAGCAACGAAACGTCAGCAACGCCCGCGCCTCCCCACGAAAAGAGAACGCACCAGCTGACAATCCACTCCCCATCGATCCGCAAATCCAGCACGCCGCCCGCATGCCCGCGCAGCACCGCGCGCACCTCGCCCCGCACCTCCCCGCGCTCAACCCACAGATCCCACACACACACCGTGCGGTCGCTGCTCCCACTCACCATAAACCCCCGCCGGCCCTCCTCCGCGCCCACATCCCAGTCCTTGTCGAACTTGAGACACAGCACGCTGCCCTCGTGCCCGCGCAGCGTCGCGACGCAGCGCCCGGCGTACGTCCACACCTTGATGGTGCGGTCGCGCGAGCCCGTCACGATGCGCGCGCTGTCAAGCTCGAGGCAGTACACGCTGTCCGTGTGCGCGCGCAGCTCCGCGGCGCGCACGGGGCCGTCCGCGCGCCAGCGGCGGTCGAGCTCGAGGCGCGCGCGGTAGAGCGCGCGCCAGTGCAGGAGCAGCGGCGCGTCCTGCGCTGGCGGGACGTGCGGCGCGGGCAGCTCGGGGCTCCAGGGCGGTGAGACGGGCGCAGATGAGGCGGAGGGCGCGCGCTCGCGGCGGTGCAGCGGGCTGGGTGCCTGTGGGCTCTTGCCTTTCGTGAGGCAGCGGTCCAGCGTGGGCTTGGGCGCGCGAAGCGGAGGCGTCCATCCGCGTGCGGCGGCGCGGGCGAGGTCGATCGTCCAGCCAGCGCGTCGGTAGAAAAGGGCGCGCCAGACGGCGTTGTCGTCTGCGAGGTCGTGCCAGGTGCGCGAGACCGTCTGGCAGGCAAGGATGGAGGCCATGTCGAGGTGGATGAGCAGCTGGACGGAGACTTCGGGTGGGAGGAGGGAGATGATATCTGGGGACGGGAACAGAGTCAGCAGGGCAGCTCAAACTGGGATAGGAGCGAGACAGAATACTCGCCGATAGATGCGGGCTCGCTCTCGAATCCACTGCTGTCAATGAAGCACGCCTCGTCAATGAGCTCGCCCTCCTCTCAGCTCAGCCGGCGAACATAGGTCCACTCGCCCGCGCCGCCAAAGCTGATGCTGACCCTGCGGTCGCGCTCCTTCCGGCCCTTCTTCGCAGGTGACGAGAATGCATCCCAGAGACGTGGGAAGAGGCGCGTCGAGCGTTGCGAGTAGCCGTGGACGGTGTGGCAGCGGCCCCTATGCGTGGGCGGGCTGAAATCGATGCTGGCGCGGGGCGTGGGCGGGGAGATGATGGAGAAGTCCATGGTGGGGGTCGGGGAGCTCGGGCGGGTGACGGTCATGGTGCGCGGGACGAAGACGAGGGTGCCGTCGACAAGGTCCATGTCGTCGTCCATGTTCTGTTCTGTTTGTCGTTCTACGTTCGTGTTCTGCTCTGGGCCCGTATCAGGAGTGTTCGTACTCGGTGTCGTGAGATGCAAGGTCGTGGTCGAGTTTAGGTGGGCGGAGGGGTCATGAGAGCGAGACGGGGTGCGCAAGACGGAGCCTAGAAACCTGCTGATGCGTACAGGCGTGCAACGTGATTCTGCCTGCGAGTCGGACAGCGACTGAAAGTGCCGGGTACAACGTCGTGAGAGTCTCGGCGATGAGGAAGACGACGACGAGAAAGGGTTGTTGGGCGCCGAAGGCATTGCGGAGGATGGCAGGCCGTGGTTGCCTTTGCTGGCCAAAGGCGCGCTGGGCGCTTATTTAACAACTGCTATAGCCGCTCGGCAAGCGCCATCTTCAACTTCCTGCAAAATCAACGAAATCATCAGTCCTTTCCTGTCCTTTCGCCACGTCGAGCTCACCATCCTCGCCGTCATCCTTGTCATGACCAGTAACGTTGGGAATTGTGGCGATCTTGAACACGAAGTATACGCGTATATTATGTATCGCAACGATCGTGCTATCGCGACTAGTGCCTGCTGCGTCCTCGAACTTTGCACTGGTCATCATCATCGTGTGCTGCTGGTACGTTCTCTTTATCAGACTCCAATCTCTCTTGTCCTGCATCTCTGATGTGACGTTCGAGGCGTCTTGGTACGCATGTGTCTTTTTGTTTGATTCATGACTAACCTTCCCCCAATGCGACAGTGGATGCAGTGGCATCAGTCCTGTGGCTGCATTCCTCTCCCCTCGAGGCGGGGGGACTGACGATGTAGCGTTCTCAGCAGCAAAGTAAGCAGGTCCAACTTTCTTCTTCTCACTGGAATTGTGAGGCCGCTATGACGCCGCCATGCCTTGGCGCATGCAACACCCATGTATGCTACTTACTCCCAGCCAAAAGCGATTTGTTCGTCTATCTCTGCGTCGTGCGACAGAGTCAGCAAGGTACGGCAGCACTGAGCGCGCGACGAGTCAGCATTCGAGATTTGAAGGCTTGAAGTCGCAACCTCGCTGAATCAGCTAGCTGATATGTACTTCCAGTTTCAAGGTCAATTGATCCCGTTGATCGCAAGGTTAATCAACAAACAATCAATGGCTAGGTTAGTTTGGGATGTGAGTAAGGATCCAGTTTATTCTTCCTTGCTGCTGGCGGCTAGACGTAAGCTTGGCCAGATGACAAAGGCCATTCTGCATGTCCACTTAATTCCTGATGGATGACGAGCATCTGTATGTCCTTCGTATAAAAGCGCTCCTGTACAGGCATCATATTCTGCATTCTTCTTTCCACTCTCGAAGCCACTCCGAACACACGCCTTACAGCAGCCAGCAATGTCCGTTCAGACTCAAATTCCCCTCATCATCAATAAGGCTGCTCCCGGCGTGCCCTATTTCTCGCCTGCTCAACCTCGTCCAGCAGGAACAGCACTCGACCCCCAGCCTGATGGCAAGCCTATCCCGAAGCTCTTCCAGCCCATCAAAATCCGCGGCGTAGAATTCCAGAACCGCATTTTTGTGAGTTATTCTGCGCCTCTCTCCCACCGCCACGTTCTCATCAACCACAAATACTCGCTTAGCTATCGCCGCTTTCCCAGAGCTCAGCCACAGACGGCGCCGTGAACGACTGGCATCTCGCGCACCGTGCGTTGCAGTTTTGTACGGATCTTCCTCGCCCTTCCTTATATTTACACCACAGTGGGCGGGATTTTCACTCGTGGCCCCGGTCTTTCCTTCGTGGAAGGAGCCGCGGTCTCGCCCGAGGGGCGTACGTCGCCCGAGGACGCTGGCTTGTGGGCCGACAAGCACGAGGAACCCTGGCGCAGGATTGTGCAGTTCGCCCATTCCCAGGGCCAGAAGATCGGCATCCAGCTCGCGCATGGGGGCCGCAAGTCCTCGACCGTCGCGCCCTGGCTGCACCGGGGCGCAGTCGCGCTGCCGGAGGCCGGCGGCTTCCCCGACGACGTCGTCGGACCATCGCCTATTCCGTGGGACGAGCACCATGCGGTCCCGAAGGCGCTCAGCAAAGAGGGCATCCAGCAGATTGTCGGACACTGGGCGGACGCAGCGAAGCGCGCGGTCGAAGTCGGCTTCGACGTGATCGAGATCCATAGTGCCCATGGGTACCTGCTGCACTCGTTCCTCAGTCCCGCGAGCAACAAGCGCACGGACGCGTATGGCGGCAGCTTCGAGAACCGCATTCGGCTCACGCTCGAGATCATCGATGCAGTCCGCGCCGTCATCCCCGACACGATGCCCCTCTTCGTCCGGTGCGCAATCGTTTCCGTCGCCCGCGCCTCGCGCTTTACTCACTGTTCCACAGCATCTCGGCGACGGACTGGCTCGCAGAGTCCCTCCCCAACGAGCCCTCCTGGCGCCTCGACGACAGCGTGCGCCTCGCGCCCATCCTCGCCGCGCACGGCGTCGACCTCATCGACGTCTCCTCCGGCGGCCTGCACCCCGCGCAGCGCCTGAACCCCCTGGGCGTGTACCAGGCCCCGCTCTCCGCAGCCGTGAAGCAGGCCGCCGGCGACAGGATCCGCGTCGGCGCCGTGGGCAGCATCACGTCCGGCACGCTTGCGCAGGAGGTCCTCGACAGGGAGCAGGCGGACGTCGCCTTTGTCGGGCGTACGTTCCTGAAGAATCCCGGCGCGGTGTGGAGCTTTGCGGAGGACCTGGGCATCGAGATCCATAAGGCGTCGCAGATTGGGTGGCCGTTCCTGGGGAGGAAGCCTGTGCCGTCTGCGGAGGCGCAGGCATAGACCCGAGAGGAGATTCGTTGTGGACGACAATGATACGTACCGTCACCTGCTCATACCTCATATTCAGATATCGCTGTGCGTCTTGGATTATAATTCGGTACACAGCGCGACTCAGATGGTGAAGGCAAGGAGGCCGTGTAGATCCTCTTGGACGTAGGTCTTCTTGGTGACTCTGCCGTTGGAGCGTCGGCGCCCTCGCCTCGTTGGCCGCATCCTGCAGAATGCAAGTTCAAGAGTGACACTCTTGCAATTGGAGTCATCCACTGTGTGATAAAAAGACGATTCGATCATGGAACTCACGATCTCATCGAAATTCATATAAGAAGCCCGCCTATGGTGTAACCGTGATTGTGCAAAGCACAAATAATGAATTCAGGACGAAATAAATACAGTTCCTGTTTGTCGATGCTATGTAGGATTCCGAAGTTAGATATCACTGAAGAACGGTGCTCATCAAGCTTCAAGAGCAAGGCTTACGGATCGTCTGCCCTCGTGTTTTCCAAGTTGTACGTAATATTTCTAGTGACGGCAGTTGGTACTCCCGCGATTGGAAAACTCTCTTGATAGCTCTTGACTTCTGTTCTGTCCATCTTACTTCTGTCTTTCAGTTAGAGCTTCTGTCCTCGTGGACTGACAGGTCTATGTGGAGACTCCGCAAATTCTATGGTCAAGCCAGCTGCCTCCGAGTCCTCGTCTGCACAAGGAGAAGACAATCGGCAAGAGCAATGATCACTCTTTTCATCGACATTTGCTATGTTGATCTTTCTGCTGTCTTGCATCAGAAGGTAGCCACACAAAAGCTGTCTGTTGCGTACGTAGACGCCGATCCCAGAGCTGATTCTCTGACTGCGGCCCATCATCCGATTTGCTTAGACTCGCCATGACGGCCGTTCACGCATCTCCTTTGGGAGAGAGCCACTCATGCCGCTCGCAGTGACTTGCGTCCCCTAAACCAAGACAGCATCTACATAGTCAGAAGAATGCGCGAGCGTGTACAGTCTGGCATGGCGATCAACGAACGTCAACACGAGGATTATCTGCCATGGTATGTCACGATATATATCGGTCTGTCGACTTCGATTTCGAAGGAACGTGGCTTCACATCTTGATTCGCCACTGTGCCTCGAGGATGACAACCTTTCCCAGCATCCGAGCAGAAGCTCGGCTGCGCAGCGCGGACTTCGACTCCTCTAAGACGCCCGCGCGCGCTATCGACGCGTGTTGACATGAAGTGAGTACTAATAGGGAGACTGCGGCGAAGCCATGCCTCCTCCGCCCACCACCCACCACCCTCCTCGCAACCCGCAACCCGGACGACTCTACATCTTACCTCTTACCTCACCAGCGCTATGCCCGGTTCGCCTTTCCCCGGCTCTCAGAACCCCCTCCTACCCAACGCCAATGATCCCGAGCTTGAGCTTTTGGGAGATGGCATCGATACCACGGACGCCCACGCGGCCCGTACCGAAAGAGACTTCCGCGGCGTACCTCTCTTTACGGGTGATGCCCGAGATGCCCTCCGCGATGCCCCGATAGATCAGCATGCTCTGTATGGAAGGTTGCTCGAACAGCACACCGCGAATGGAGAAGCGAGCAGACCAGGCGATTCGCCCAAGTTATATATCAATACCGATGAGCCCTTCAGCGCCCTTGTGTGCGGCGTTCAGGTAAGTGAGCCACGTGTGGATTTGACCCTCCGATTAACGGGATATCTGCGACAGGGCTCAGGCAAGAGTCATTCGACGTCAGTGCTCCTCGAGAGCTGTTTGATTAGTGACAGGCGGATAGGCACGCTGCCGGAACCGCTGAGCGCTCTGCTGTGAGCTGTCATTCTCTCCTTATCATCCGTAGCTGCCAGGCTGATGGGCCTGCAGATTTCATTATGATACAGCAGCAGGCAGCGGCTGCGTGCAGCCCTGCGAAGCTGCGCATCTCGCCGCTTTGGATCAGGTCCGCGGCGGCGGAGCGAGTCCGCCACCTGTGACGGTCCTCGTGTTGTGCGTCGCAGGCCCTGGCTGGTCGCGATTGACTCTCCAACTGATTCTTTGATACAGACCGACGAATCTAATCCCGATGAAAGCAGTCTATGCAGGTCTTCCGCATGTACGGGTCGAGCCCCTGCACTTCGCACCGCAGGATATCAGTGGCGAGCGCCTGCTCGCCATGATGAAGGTGGATGATCCCACTCGTACGTGAGCTTCATTATCAATTCTCCATTCTTGCTGAAGCACGCAACAGAGATGCCGTTGTACATGGAGTGCATCATGTCAATCTTGCGCGGGATGACCGGTGCCTTCGACTACAGACGCTTCCGCAGAGAATTAGCTTCACAGAACTTCAGCCCGGGGCAGAAAGCAATGCTTAACTTGCGGCTTGCTTTGCTGGATTCGTGTCTCGAGGGCGGCACGGTGACCAATAGGGTTGCAAACCATTTCAAAAAAGGCGCATTGACGATTATCGAGTGAGCACCTAGTGTGGAAATCAATAATACGGTAGTTCCTGATGTAGACACGCCATTATTAGCCTGTCGTCGCCTTTCATGGATGGGGCATCGGCCTGCGGGCTCTTCGATATGATTTTGGGTCTGTTCATTGAGGCAGAGACCGGGGCATCTGGCAAGCTGATCGGTAAGTCTATTCATTCATATAGTGTCAACCTGAGAGTAACTCTTGGATTTAGTGCTCGACGAAGCGCATAAAGTAAGCATTTGACGAGACCTCATTCCATGATTTAGACTTGCTGATGTCTCCTTAGTACCTATCAGAATCAACCACGTCCTCCAGGCTTACTGAGTCCATTCTCACTATCATTCGACAGCAACGCCACCTCGGCACACGCGTCGTCATCTCGACGCAGGAACCCACGGTGGTGCCTTCAAAGTTCCTCGATCTCTGCTCGTTCATCATCGCGCACCGCTTCTCCTCCCCGGCATGGCTACGCGTCCTCGGCGAGCACGTCTCCGTCGCAGGAGAGGCCCGCGAGGCCCTCTTCCAGAAGGTACGGATAGCACACTGTAGACCTTTCATCGCCACTGAACGCTCATCCGGATTGGCACCAGATTGTCGCACTCCGCACCGGGCAAGCTATCATCTTCGCCCCCACCGGACTCATCCGCCACCCGGACACGGAGAAAGCGGCGCCTCTTGCGCAGGGCTACCTGCTGGCGCGCTCGCGCCTCCGCATCACGCGCGATGGTGGGCAGACGCTGCGTGCCGTGCGGAATCCGGCGGCGAGCACGCGGCTTGAGCGCGTCGTGTTGTCGGGCCCCGGGTGGGATGCGCCGCCCACGCCGCCTGCAGAAAGCGAAGTGCCGAAGGCGAAGGCGGCTGTCAGCGCATCTACCCCGCATCCTGTGGCGGCCAAAGCTGCGACACCGACTGTCGCTCCAAAAACGCCCGCGCCTCAGACGTCGGCTGCTTCGCAGCTCAAGCCGGCGGCAGCTCAGACAAAAGTCGTATCTGCACCTCCATCTGCCAAAGCCTCCGTGACAAAGCCGCCCCTTCCTACGCCGTTACCCTCTTCGTCTAAGCCATCTACATCTGTATCTGCACCTGCTGCTCAGCCGAAGCCTCCTGCATCGACAGCAGCTTCAGCTCCATCTGACAAATACGCACCTCTCTTGGCAGTGCTCACAAGGAAGGACGGGGGCCTGGCTCCGAGTACACTCAAGACCGTGCGGAAACACTTCCGGACGAAGCAGCCGGGGGTATACGGGAAGGACTCTGGGCAACTCAACAAGTGCTTCCACGAGGCTGCACGCTTGGGACTGGTAAAGATCTGTGCCAATAAGTACATGCAGCCTGTCAAATGACGGATCTTTCCATCAGCTAGATAGGGAGGGGTTGTTATGTTGGCTGTTGGTGTTCGCGATATTTTGTTACGTTGCTCTCAGATTCTCTTTGTGCTAGATTTTTGTGTTAGATCATTGCGCGTGTCATATCTATGTCTGTAATCTATTTCTTCAAGTCCCGATTTTGAAGCATTCTTTCTGACATGTCATGGCCCTCACGCGAGTAACAATCAAATTACATCGACAATCAAAGAAGGACGAATACAAGCTGGATGAGCTTCAAATCTTAGTCCTGCAATGGAAAAAAGGAACTCAGAGTGCATTAAGAGGGAATCGAACCCCCGGCGGGTCGATGGCAACGACCCAGGTTACCACTACCCCATTAATGCTCATTATTGTGTTTCTCATCAAAAATTCACACTTAATTCTCCCCGCCGTTGCAATGATTGGACGCCGATTTGTCATTTCAATCCGCAGCTGATAGGTACAGTATAAGGATTGTTTCAGAAGCTCCGCGCGCCGATAAATATAGCAGTACATACATGTATGAGGACCAACATAACACAACGAAAGCAGGAATCATAGCGCACTACGCTTGTCGGACAAAGGGTGTAGGGGCGGCGAACTGGGGGGCCGGGCGCGTCGGTATCATGAACAAAAAGTCCTCGTGGCCGGGGCGCACGAGTCGCAAGTGCGACCCCTCAGGGACACTGTACTTCTCGCACCCCTCCGGGAGGAGTGCGTGGCGGTCGAAGGCGCGCTCCCACGACACAAGAGGGCCTTCGTGCTGGAACATCCCAGGTCGCGCAAAACCACATATCTTGAATCCATCGGGCGTGTTAACGGTTTTGTCCGTTTTGGTATCGTAGAATTCGAGGCAATACTGGCCAAACCGCGTCATGCCGCCTGGCCAGATGCGGATCGAGAGGGGCGAGTTCGGGATGGGGTACACAAAGATGTCCGTCTCGTCCTCGGCAGGAGGAAACTATACAGCAGGAAATGTTAGGGTAAACTCTAGGCGCTCCGGTGAAGAGATATCAATCAAACGCACGCCGATCATATCCAGTGCCCCTCCGGCTCTATCGAGCGCTTCATCCTGGACGCGATTGTAGTCTTCGAAACACCGAGCCGGATCGGTCCAACCTCGTGCACGATATAAGCTGAGGATTTCTTCGTCTGTGGGAGGCGTGTAGCTGGGGTAGGTCTGGGATTTCCAAGTTTCCATGCGATTCCTGTAAACGGGAGGCTGCTCCGTCTCTGTGACGGGAGAGTGGACGCCGATAGGGGTAGACTGCTGCGTTGTTCGTCGGGTGATATTAAATGGGATGAAGAGGCAAAAAGACTCACTTGATGACAATTCGAAGATCTGAGGTGAGCCATGGTACAAAAAAGACAGAGCAACTGAAGGGGTGACCGATTTTACGTTGGACTTCCGGTGACCGTCTCTTGACTGCAATGACGGAGGAAGACTGTCAGGTCTGACTCCGAGACCGCTCCAACATATCAGCGTGCGGAAGACATCAGCCACCACTGTACCACTACAGTCTTCGCTCCAACCTTGAACAGAATATAAGTAGTCGTTCTGTGTCATTCAGCCAAACCCCGATTTCCGATATTGTTCGTTAAATGCCAAGGATTCCTGTTGCTGCTGTCACTGGAAAGACAATGAGTATCCGTGCAAGAGAAAGAAAATGTCATGTCTCAACGCGCTCGACATCAACTCGATGCCAACATATCCACATAGAACACGGCATTCCAATTTCCCCCCAGGGTAAGCGACAAATTAGACCTGCTGTATGCAACTGTATGCGTGCGGTCTTCAAGTTGAAAACAGCCAAACCTGTTCAAGCCGATGACAAATACTAATTATTCGGCGCCTACGATTGGCCCGCTCGGCCGACGCCGGCGCTCAGCATCACGTGCCGCGCCAATGGTCCGCGCTTACATTCGCGTCGGCGTCCGTCGACGACGAGCACCTTGCTCTCTCTCCACGACGTCGACGACCACACCCCCGTCGCCCCTCCATCCTCCATCCCCTTTCTAGATGATATCAACGAAAATGACATCCAGGATGTCGCGCGCGCTCGCGCAGCCATTATATGCCATGACCCGCTGCCGACCACAAGCCGCCGCACCGCGCACGCCGATCCCCCGACCGTGTCGTGCAGAGCTTCTGCGGCGGCATTTTAGCGGCAGTGCAGGTGCGTTCTGTGTCTCTTTTTCAGGTGTGCGCAGGTTGCTGACCGCGCGGTGCAGTAACGCGGCATGGGGACGTTACGAGGCCGGAGCCGGGGACGGGGTGCGTGCGCTGCCTTCGTTTTTAATGCGTACTGGGGCTGACTGTGGTGCAGGATCAAGTTGAATTTTAAGGACGCGAAGGGCCAGCTGATCAAGATGATAGAGGCGAACGAGGGCGACGACATCCTCTCGCTCGCGCACGAACACGATGTCGACCTCGAAGGTGCGTCCATGCCCCCTCCCCCATGCATCTGCTCACCCATCTCTCCTCTTGTTCCTCTCCTCCATCTACTCTCGCATCGCAGGCGCATGCGAAGGTTCCGTCGCCTGCTCGACGTGCCACGTGATCATCTCGCCGGAGCACTACGACCTGCTCCCGGAGCCGGAGGACGACGAGAACGACATGCTCGACATGGCGTTCGGGCTTACGGACACGAGCCGCCTCGGGTGCCAGGTCCGGCTCACGCGCGATCTCGACGGCATGACCGCGACGCTGCCCGCCGCGACGCGCAACATGTTTGTCGACGGTGCGCCTTCGTTTCTGTGTCTGGGCGTGTGCATGTGCTGATGGACTCGCAGGGAAAAAGCCGACGCACCATTGAAGGGGATGATATGATACAGACGACTATTTTAATGCATGGGATCTAGCGCACTTCTCGATGGCTAATGACGCACTCGCACTCGCACTCTCCATCATGTCGAGGGAAGACCTATGCACGGAGCTGGACAGGATCTGCCATCAGCGCGCCTGCTCTCTCTGAACACAAATATGAACGACGACGCTCTCAGCAAAGGATCCGCAGAGCGGCTGACCTGGTTCGTGATATGTTTGCATGTGGATAGACGACGTGCTCCCGCTTATTTCGGGCGTGCTTGTGATGCCATGCTCGAGTATAAGTGCATCGTCTATGACTTTGAATGTACTCACCAATGTTACAGCGCTATGTTTGGCGTCCGTAGGCTGTGGTGCGTGTGACATTTGTATGTGGGCATCTGGCGGCGGGCAAACGTTGTTCTTCTTTGACCATGAGCGTGACAACTTCTGATGCAGGTACGTCCACTGCAAATCCGAAAGTTGAGGCTATCTGACACAGCGCTATGTTTGTCGGGCGCCAGACTGGCATATGTCAGCGTCTGGATACTACTTGACTTGAGTACGTGAGGTGTCTGCGATGTCCGTCTCCGCAGGCACTGCGAAGAAACTTTCCTGCTGCTGGTGATACTATGCTCAAGCATAGGTGCGTCGGTTGTGAATGTGAATGTGGATGTACACATTTTCACCAATGGTGCAGTGATTTATCTATCGCCCGAGAGATGGGCGTCCGGACGCTCGCCGAGTAGAGGAACGGCGAACAAACTTTCCTGCCGCTTAGGTTATGACCGTGACAAATCCTAGTACAGGTGCGTCGTCGGTTCTTACCGCCTTGACAGCGCTATGTTTGCTGCGCGCCTGACTTAGGTGTGGGGTGTTTGCTTGTGGTCAAGTGAACATGGATCTTCAAGCTAAGGCGGACAAACTTTACTGCTGCTTGGGCTGACCATGACACTAATGATGTTGGGGGCGCGTCGATAGATTTGGCCACGCCGCCACTAAGAGGCCGTTATATGTGCCTGTTGTATTCAATGGGCCCTGACACAGATTGACCTGAATATCTTTGCGCCCCCGGCGTCATATCGAGACGGCGTCATCGGCATGCATTTCGAACCTTCTACACACGCAGGTAAGTAAGCGCCGCGTTTGCCTTGTCCGTCCGCGAAGCGTGCGCCGAGGACGCCGCAAGGCATCCAACATGGCAAGGCACCCGCACCAGAATATACAACCACGCTTCCGTGCACCACAATTTTGCTTCTGGCTGCATCTGGCATGGATATGAGAGCACGGCTTGCTCGACATGCATCCTCGACGGGATCTTTCACGGAAGCCGATCCATCTATTCCCAGAAGCAGCGCAGATAAGGCGCGGGGCGGCCAGAGTAGCAGTGGCGCTCCCTTGTTCATCGCGAAGCACGACGGCGGGCCTGATTAATGAACGCACTGACAGCGGTTCCGTGACTCTTCCGGCCAGGGGCAGCCCGCGCTGGGCAATTCCCGGCATCTGCTCGCCGTCAATGGCTGGCGGGCATGATGGCGGCGCCAGTTCAGCCAAAAGCGCTGGTGACAGATGCACGCCGATACGGATAACGGTTCCAGACGAAGTTGCTTGTCCAACTGTTAAAAGGCCGTTTGATTTGGCCTGCCGCGCGCCCTTCTGGCCCTCCCTCCCCCGGTTTCCCTTTCTCCCTATTTCACAGGAACCGCGCCGTCGCGCATCTGTCACAGCGGCATCATACCGATCCCATCGCGCATCGCGGGCTATACCCTCGAGACGCACAAAATATACCCACCCCCGACGCTCCTTCGTAAGTCCAGCCGGCCTGACCAGCACAACGTGCTCACCACCCTCAACCCAGCAATCCGCAGCAACCAGCAACTGCAGCACCAGCCACTCATTTCACCGTTCATATATCCCTCCCACACCCACCATGTCCTTCTCCCTCACCCCCACCCCGCACGTCCCCCAGCGCCGCCACACAACCACGACCGCCCTCCCCGTGCGCCGCCCCTCGCGCCCCTTCGTCTCTTCGCCCCTCGCGGGCCCCGTCGTCTCCTCCGACGGCACCACCTCCGCCCCCGCCCCCACGCGCACCGCCTCCGCGCCCGAACTCGCGCCCGCCGCCGTCGCGCGGCCCGCCTATCCGCGGCGTCCGCGCCCTGCAACGATAAGCGGGCGCTCCGAGCTCGCGCGCCTCGCCGCCGAAGAGGAACGGCGCGCGGGTGCACGCGCCCGCCGCGCCTCTGCATATGGCGAGCCCGTTCCGCCCGTCCCGTCTCTCCCTACGTCCCTCCGCCCGCCTGAGCCCGTCCCATCCCTCCCCATACCCCGCCGCCGCACCTCCAGCGCGCGCCCCGCCACCTCGCCTTCTCTCTCCCGCACGCCCACGTCCCACTCGCGCACGCCCGCATCCCCGGCCGCCGACCCGTCGGAGCACTGGCTCACGAGCACGCCGCCGCCGCGATTCTCGCGGCACAGCCTCGCGCTCGCGGGCGTCGTCATGCCCGTGCGCGCGGACGCCGCGTCGCACAGGTCGCACAGATCGGCGTCCTCCGCGTCGGACAGCGCGAGCGTGTGCTCGACGGGCTCTGTTGGTTCTGTCGGGTCTGTGTCGACCGCGGCTACGAGTCCGTGCGAGTCGCTGAAGGAGGTGGAAAGAAGCACAAGCGAAAAGGCGGGCGCGGGTGCAGAGGCGGCGGAGCGCGGAAAGAGGAGGCATTTTGGCGGCGTCGTGCGGGCATGGCGGCGCGTGGTAAGAGTTGTGCGGCGTGTGGTATAACGCGCCTGTTTCGGTGTCGTGTTTTTTTTTCTATGTTATCGAGCACATACCTGTTTTGTTTTTTCGTTGTCCTAGAAGATACCCGCAGTATTTAAGCCAGCGTGGAGCCACTTACCTAGCAGAATAGAGTTGTATGGCAGACGGGCGTAATCACACAGCGGAAGCCAGGTGCTTACCATTTTCAATAGGTCAGATTGCCCGATGCAGGGCGACGGCCTGGATATCCTCTAATCCAATCCAGATACAATAGGAACACAACACACATCGCACACGTCCGGAGAAATCTACATCGGCACGATCGGGGCGCTGCCCTTCTCCAGTGCCGTCCGCAAGCTGCAGCGATATCAGCCGCGACGCGACGCACGACGAGGCGCGGCGCACGCACCTATAGTCGTCCCCGTTTTGCGTGATGTACCGCACCCACGGGAGCGCCTGGTACCCGCTCTTCTCGACGATCTTGAGGTAGCGCACCTGGATGCCCGACACGGTGAAGTACGGAATCTCGAACTTGACCGTGATCGGCGCGCGCTTCTCGACGTCCGCGTCTGCGCGCAAGGTCAGCACCGAACGAAAAGTGCGAGGGGCGGCACGTGCCTGGTCGGACAGATGGCAGACCGAAGTGCGCGCGCATGAGGAACTCGCGCCCGCCGCCGAGCTGCTTGATCTTCCACACGAACGCGGACTTGTCCGGCGCGTACTGCACCGATCCCGTCGACGCCTGCACCGCACCCGTCAGCGCACCCTCACACACACCACAACACAGCGCGGCGCTCACCCGGAACTTCGGGCTGTCCGCGTCGTCCGGCACGGGCACGTAGATCTCGACGTTGTTCGCGGTCGAGCGGCGCTTGAACTGCGCCTTGACCTTGACCATGTACTCCACGCGCGAGCCGCGGTGGTTCTCGACGGCGGCCTCGACCCACACGAGCGGCTTCACGGCCTGCGAGAGCCGGTACGACATGAGCTCGAACTCGCCGTCGGGCGGGATGAACGAGATCGTGCGGTCGTTCTCGAAGCGCGAGAGCCGCACGCACTGGTGGAACTTGACGTCCTCGAGCTCGATCGACTTGCCGCGCGAGGCTGGGGCGCGTCTGCGTCAGCACGGGAAAGGGAAGGGGAGGGAGGGGAGGAGGGGTACTTCGGCCGGTGGTTTCGAACATCACTTTGTCGTTTAGTCCGAGGCGCAGCTCGGGCATTCCGGAGAGGTAGCATTTCATTTTGACGGCGCCGAGGATTTCGGAGCGCACGACGTTGCCGTTTGCGTTGACCTGTGCGCAAGCCGTGAGGCGAAGGAGGATAAAGGAAGAGCGCGCGACGCACCAGCAGGTTCACGCTCTCGATGACGTCGAGGAAGACCTCGTTCTTCCGATACCGGATGCCTTCTGACCGCCATGACACCGCGTTTGTCACGGCCATCGGCGGGCGCACCTGGATTTCGAGTTTATGTGATTCTTGTGTGATATACCTGGGCACACGCGTATGAGCTTCGGAGCGATGGAGACAAGCCGCGTAACGCACTCCTGCAGGATCTTGCTCTCCGTCGTCTGCGGGTAGCCAAAGTCCATCATCTCGTCGAGCAGCTCATAGATGATCACGAAGTTGTCCCGGATCGACTCCTCCTCGAGCTCCTTGAAGTACTCGATCAGCACCTGCGAGAGCCGGTGCAGGAACAAGATGATCTCCGCCGCGTTCGAGTTGCGCCGCGAGAGCGCGAGGACTGCATGAGGCACTCAGCACCGCACTTCAGACAGACAAAAGTGGACGTACGATAGAGATTTGAATGTCGGATGTGCATGTAGTTGATGCCCTGGTTCGAGAAGCAGGGTGTTACCTGCTGTCCCTCCTCCTCGATCTCGAGCACCAGTGGCAGAAAACGCTCGATGTACGATGCGGGAACATCGTCGCGGTATGACCGTTGTATAAGGGGTTTGCCCTTGAGGTCGAGGATGGCGATGAGGCTCGCCATGGTGTTGTGTTGTTTTGTCGGGAGGGAGGGGGTCGGTCGATGAGGGAGCAGGGTAAGCGGGCGTGGGAATCCTGTATATTGCATTTTCGGGTTCCTTCAATCCGACGCTTCTTTCTACTCAGACGTTGCAAGCACTCATTATTCAAAACATATCGTACAGTCCTTTAGGCCAGTAATCCATGTAGAGTTGGTCAACATATTCCCTCAAACCATCGACCGATCTGTTATCACCCAGACACGTCGACATCACCAACTTCCGAAGCCCGGCACCATGCGACCGACGCGCTCGCAGCATCGCCCGCAGGTCCGTCCCATGCGCACTCATGTATCCCGGCAAATAATTCACAACGGCCAGCTCCTCCAACCGAGGCAACAGCGCCACGTGCCCGCCCCCCTCGCCGTCCTCCGCCGGCTCCGTCCTGGCAAGCAGCGCGACGACCCGCGCCATATCCGCCCCGGAAAGCGTGAGCCGCCGCACGGACCGCGCGCCCCGCAACACGGCCTCGAAATCCGTCGGCTGCGCCGCCGCGCGCCACTCGGCCGCTATCACCTCGAGGGCCTCTACATCGCGCAGGCGCACCACGGCGCAGAACTCGCGCAGCAGCGCAGGCCACGCGTGCGTCGGCCGCCACCACCGCACGCTGATCTGCGCGTCGCACAGGTCGTGTGCGGCGGCGTCGTCCCAGGCGGCCAGGATCGCCTGCCCGCTGCACAGCGTCCATGGCGCGATGGACGCCTTCGCGATGAGGCGGCTGGGGCTGAGGTGGCGCGCGAGCGACGGGAGCGGCGATGACGCGCCTGCGGTCTGGTACTCGGCGTGGGCTTTGCATCCGGCGGGCAGGTCGAGGCGGGCGAGCAGGGCCGTGATCGGCGCGACGGAGTCCGATTTCACGAGGAGGTGCTTGAGGTGCGGCAGGGCGAGGTGCGAGCTCCCGGATGGGAGTACCAGCACGTTGGACAGCACGACGGACTCGAGAAAGGGAGAGCGGCCGAGGAGTGTGATGCAGGTTGTGATGGTCAGGGGCATTTCGAGGGTATACCGGGATTTGTCGAGCTCAAGCGCTGTGAGGTTGTGAAGGTACGAAGCGTCCCAGGACGCGGGGACGTAGCCGCGCAGGGCGAGCTTGCGCAGTCGGGGCAATGTGGCCGCAGACATCGTGTCTGGAAGATAACATGTGGTCGTGACAGACCAATCCTCGGGGGTATAGATAGCAGGCTCATTTGGTGGGACCCGAATGGAAATATCTTCGAGGAGAGGGAGGCTCTGGCCGACTCGCTCGACTGCACGCTCCAAGTTGCGTGGCATTTGGGCTTCCAGGTGGAGAGACGATAGACGGAGCAGCTCAGATGAACCGAGGGCCCTCTCAGCGAGCGCTTCAGACGTATCGTTCAAGAAGAGGGAGAGGGAGATCGGCGCGCCGCGGGATCGAAGGAGAGCTTCTGTGATCCAAGGTCCCGACAGCTCGGAAGAGATATCCGTCCATAAAGCTCTGTCGCCGATGGCCACGTTTCTCCAAAATCGGCAGACATGAGACACATAGATCCACCCAAGTGTATGAGGTCGATTCATGTTGAGAACAGTTCTCTTCGTCTGTCTGAATGGAGGGTGAACGATGGATAGAGTTCTGAAAATGGAAGAGAGAATCTCTGCCGGGAGGCGGGAGCCATGGGCATTGTTGCGGAGCGACACCTTGGCAGTCGACCTTGGACTGAGTGATCAGTAAATGAAAATTAGCGTGGATGACACCAGGCTGAAGAACAGACGGGTATGCTCACAATAATGTCTCGCCGGCTGACGATAGACCCTGTGCGGACTCGAAGCTGACGTGATTTCCCATTGGCGAATAGTATGTGTGATCGTTTCGGTCCAAACCAAACAGCGCGGGATGAGCTTGAGATGGGATAGGCAAGAGGGGCGAGGATTCTAGAGATTATCGTAGAGTGGACGGCGAGACCTACTGTGCTCCATGAAAGTGGGATGTTGGGAAATTCCCCAGGTGTCTCAGCTTAGTGAAGTACTTGGTTTGCTGAGCCACATGGCCCAATGCTAGCTGCCCGTGAAAGCGAGCTATGCAAAGCGTAGACAATCATCAGCGAAGGCAAGAGCAATAATACACTAATAATACACAATGAAACGATCAAACTAAGACCAAACGCACAGTTTTATGGACTCGAAATCCGAAGACGAACAAAAGAGCCTCGAGTCCGATGGATATGAGGTGAGAAAGGAAGGACACATATGTCGTACGTATGTCGTCGATTGATTCGTTGAAACGGTTCTACGGTGGCACGCTGCCATCTTCTACACAACAGCCAACTCGTCCACCCTTGTTTTGGTGAGACGGTCACCAAGCAAACATAAGTAAACCCGATCGTGCGCCTTCAGCGCTCTACTTACTTTGCATTTGTCTTCTCTGTGTCATGGCTCATCGTGCAGCTTCAAGTTCTCGTCAGGCAAGTTTCCTTACCTTTTCATCATAACTTGAATGCCAATCTCTGACCGACAACGGGGTAGCTGCCGACTCAATCTTCCTCTCCTGTTGGAGATAGTGGGGAACACTCGCATCCCAGAAATCGCCTGGAAGCATGGAGTCTCCAGAATCTCCCTGGCTACATACCTCCAACGGACGAGGACATTCTTTGCCTGTATCGCGGGAGACCCGGCTGGACCAATGCCCCACCGGCTCAATGCTTCAGAAGACTACAATCGCAAACAAGATGCAGTGCTCGATAGAAGCGGCGGGGCACTGCACTTGATGGGTGTGCATCAGATACTTTCTTCCCCTCGTCTCACCAGTGCATCGAGCTAACCCCCCACCTTTTCTGCTATGCAGGGTCGTCCCGCCGAGGGCGAGACTGACATCTACATGTACAACATCCCTGACTCGCCCGTCTCGATTCGCATCTGGCCCGGCGGCATGGCGCGGTACGGCCAGTACTGCCTCGAGTTCTTCAACACCGCAACACACAAGACCGTGAACACGCCAGACGGATTCAAGATTCATGGTCTCGCGCGACCTGGGATGTTTCAGTTCCAGCAACCCCTCATGTCGTGGGAGCGCGGCTTCAACGGCAATGCGCCGATTCTGGAGGGCTGCGAGAAGTACAGCGTCCCGGAGGGGTCGCACTTGAGGCTGACGCGCCCCGGCCACGAGGACTTTCTGTTCACGGTGCCGACGCGTGCGGTGCCGCAGTTCAACGCCCCGATACCCTACGTCCGACCGGCGTAATGTGTTATGTCCGCTGTCTCCTGCGTTCATTTTGTCTTGTCGCTCTGCATCCATGTAGGTACTAGTTCCACCGCCGAAACGGGGTCTTCCCTATGCGAGGTTCTGGAACGTGGAATAAACTTCACCTTCCTCTTTATGAGCGTCACGTTTCATAGGTCGGCTGAATATGTTCAGGAATCTAAGAAGCAGCACCATCCGCCTATAAGCAAGGTGACAACGCAGGCGTGCCTTCCAAACACGGTGAGCTTCCTGACGGACAATACCGTGCGCATCACGGACTCCAGGGCCTTAGTTACTCTGTATCCTGCAGGTTCACACCGACCCCCGGGCCCGTAATGACCACCAGGCGCGGCACCTCACAGAACTACGGGACACTGGCTCGGCCCACATGAGACAGATTGTCGCGTCGTGGATGTCGTGCACCGGGATATTAAGTCATAGATCAATATCGACTCACATACACGCAGGGGGCATCCGGCAAAATGTGCCGTCAGAACAAAATACAATTTCTAAGCGTATTCGAGGATCTATGATATCCGGGATGAAAAGAGAGTCAGACATAATTGACATCATTGAATTTCTGGCTCGACCACCAATGTACCGACACACCCTCGCAAGCCGTCCACGAACACGTCTGTCCCGGAGCAATCCTTCAGCAGAAATGTCTCGACCTTCGCACCTAACGATACCCGTTTTTGCAGCATCGCCTTCAGTGCATATCCGAACGTCGTCTTCCCGCTCTGCAGTTCGGCCCCCAGTACCACTGCCTTGATCGTCATGTCCTTCAGCGACGGAAGGACTTGCGGCGCTGCCTTCTCCTCCCGAGTGGTCCCCTTCGGTTTGGGGGTCGCCTTAGCAAGCAGTGAAAAGATGATACTGCTGTCAAGCCCAGTCAAGACGAGCGACATCAAGGCGGGCATGCGAGACAGCAAGTCCTGTAATAACCTCTTGCTTAACTTGCGAAGCTGATTCCCGGCCATGTGCAAGGTATGAACGTCCGCAAGACATACTTTCTTGCAGAAGTCCTGGACGAGCTCGGGCCAGGTGTTATTTGCCTTGGCCCAGTTAACGTGGATTCTAGTCGGAGTATTGTATGCTGCGATATGTTCTTGACTTCCGAGGGCAGTGAACTGGAGACGTGGGCTATATTTGATGGGCACTGAGTAGTTACAGTCGATAAACAAGGTGCCAAATGGACGAGAGTTGGCCGACATCTGAGCTATAGAAGCGATGAGCCGAGTTCTCTGCTGGACTGTTACTGGCCCCGCAAAATGGACCTCAATATCGGCCACAGCAGGAATGTCGAGGCGATCAAGGGCGGTTATGATCACTTCAGCATTAAATATGGACATCAAGACGATGTGTCGAAGGAGTGGCAAGGCAATACATTTGTTGCTAAAAGAACGTGGCATATCGTGGACGTTCAGGGTGATGCGCAACTGCGGCTTCAAAGCCAGTGTCAGAGATGTAAGGCCGCGGAGGTATGGCACATCCCAGGAAGAGGGGACCCAGCCATTTAGGTGAAGTACACGTAGCCCGGGAAGCGTGGCCACAAAGAGATTGTTGGGAAGTTCAACACAATTGTGAGTGTCCCAGGAAGCCATAAAACTTAGTTCCTCGAGAAGGACCGCGGGCTGATTGAGCTTCTTGATCATCCAGTCGATCTGGGGGTCCGACGAGGACATGACTGAAATCCTCAAGCTCTTCAAGCGCGATAGCTGAGTCGGAATCAACGCTCGTACAACAGATCGAAAGTCTTCTCCATTGAAATGGTTATAGGAGAACATGAGTGGCATCCCTCTTGATCGGGAAAGCATCTCTGTGAGCCACGACGACGAAAGCCCGGCAGTGATATTTGCCCACAACCCCGCATCACTTATGACAGTCTCTCTCCAATATCGGCACACAAATGAGACCCGAATCCATCCTAGGTACCTCGTTTTGATAATGTCAAGACTCGGTCGTAGACAGCAGAGAACCACCCAAGTCACCAGCGATGATGAGAGTGAGAGAGCAGAGAGCGACTAGCAGCGCAGTGACCTGTATTGGAGGTACAGTACGGTACAGACGAAATGGACAATCTAGGGAAATAGGCGAGCGACAGGGAGCCTATAAGTACTGGGATGACAATGGGAAAAGAACAATGGACACCATAACAGGTCGAACAATAGAGTGAGAACCATGGTGGCCAAAAGGAGAACAATGGGGGGGAGAACAATAGGATGTCCCAAAGGGGAACAAGGGCATGGGTGAAGGATAGCCCCAGGTCATGTGAGGAAGTGAACATGTGATGGGGCTGCTGGAGCACATGACCGACGCGATGCCTTGATGGCAGAGAAGAAGGCGGAGAGAAATGGAGCGATCCGTGACATCACCCCCTCTCTAAGACGCACTTTCGCCTGGAGTGCGTGATGAGCATGGACGGGGTCGAGGTAGATGAGTCCACGAAGATTGGGAGCCTTGAGTGCATGCGGATGGCGGGTGTAGAAGTCGGTGATTGCACCATGGGCATTGGAAAGGGAGGTACGTGAAAGCCACTGATTTTCCGAATCAGGGTAGCCTGCCCATTTGACGAGATATTCAATGCCGCGTTTGTTCCGAGTGAGACGAGCATCGAGGACAGACTCAACTTCGTACTCTTCCTCGCCCTCCACAAGGTCAGGTGGTGGTGCAGGGAAGTTGGGACCATGAGCATCGGTTTCCTTGTAAGGGGACAACAGGGACGTGTGGAACACCGGGTGGATACGCCAGGTGGGCGGTAGCTTCAGTCGATAAGAGACTGGGCCCAGGACGTCAGTGATTTCGAAAGGTCCTAGGCGTCGATCAGCAAGCTTAGCTTTGGGTCGCGTGGTTTTGATGTTCTTGCCATCGAGCCAGACCTTGTCACCAACCTGGAAGTGGATGGTGTCGTGCATATGGTCCTGGTTGTTGCGCTTCATGAGATCAGCAGCTGTTTGAAGGCTGGCCTGGACCTCAGTGCGAAGTTGTTCGAGGTGACGGAAACGATCCTCGACGGCGGGTGTAGACGATGTGGGGTTGACAGTGGGGATGGCAGTGGGAATATAGCCGAGGAGCATTTCAAATGGAGCTCGGTTAATGGCGCTGTGGATACGGTGGTTGTGCGAGAACTCAGCGTAAGGGAGCCATTGGACCCAATCATCCTGACGGTAGTTGCAGAAGGTACGAAGGAACTGCTCGAGTTCTTGATTGACGCGTTCTGACTCGCCGTCGGTCTGTGGATGATAGGCGGTGCTGAGGGAGGACTTGATACCAAGTTTGTCAAAGACGCCACGCATGACTTTGCCTGCATACTGTGGGCCACGATCAGAGATGAGGCGTTCCCAGAGGCCGTAGTTCCGATAAATCCTGTCAAAAAGGATGTCGACTGTGCCATCACTGGTAATGGTCTCTTTACAAGGAGTGAAGGAGACGTGCTTTGTAAAACGGTCGACAACCACATTGATGGAGTCATAGCCTTGGCATTCTGGGAGTTTGACGATGAAGTCCGAGGTAATGTCTTGGAAGGGACGGGTAGGGATGGCATTGGGAATTGTTTCAACATGAGGGCGGTGATTTTGAACCTTGGTGGCCTGGCAGGTAGCACAGCCATCAACATAATCACGAACGAAGACAGACATACCGGGCCACCAGTAGTTGCGACTGAGGAGCTCATAGGTCTTGTAGCGTCCTGGGTGACCAGCCATGGGGGTGTCATGATGCAGCTTGACGATGTCCCGACGAAGGTCCTTGTCAGCAGGGATGTAGACTTTGCCACGAAAGAGGATGAGGCCATCCTCGTAGTTCCATTCTTGGAGGTTCTTGACGAGGGAGCGAGGACCATTGTTCAGGATCACATCAAGGGCTTGAACAACCTCAATGTCCTTGGTCTTGGCATTGCGAATGCATTGGCAAAGATCAGCATTGCCAATGGACTTGACAGCAGCTGGACGTGTAGCACGGATCTGGAAGTACTTGGGGTCGAGGAGGACACGATCGGAGTTGTCGTCGTCCACCCCCTCTCTATGGTCAGGTCGTCTCGACATGGCATCTGGCCGGTGATGAATACCGGGTTTGTGGATCAGGGTGAAGTCGAAACGAGTGAGGAAGAGAGCCCAGCGAGCTTGACGACGACTCAGCTTTTGGGCAGACTTGAAGTATTCCAGGTTCTTATGGTCGGTCCAGATCTCCACAGTATGGGGAGAACCTTCCAGGTAGTGGCGCCAGGCTTCGAGGGCGCGGATGATGGCCAGGAGTTCCTTGTCATAGATGTCGTAGTTGCGTTCGGGGGCAGTGAAGGCCTTGGAGATGTAAGCAACAGGGTGCCATTGCTCGTCCTCCCCGCGCTGGGATAGGATACCTCCTGTGGCATAGTCTGAGGCATCGACCTCAACCAGGTAGGGTTTGGACGGGTCAGGCATGATAAGGACTGGGGACGAGGTGAACGCAGCTTTGAGAGCCTCAAAGGCATGTTGACATTCAGCAGACCAGGCCCAAGGATGGTCTTTCTTGGTAAGGTCAAACATGGGACGAGCGACTTTGGAGAAGTCCTGGATAAAGCGTCGATAGAAGTTGCCAAAGCCAACAAAGGACTGGACGTCCTTGACGTTACGAGGGGCAGGCCATTCAGCAATGCCTGCAACCTTGACGGGGTCCATGGCGAGCGTGTTATGGGAGACGATAAGACCGAGGAATTCAACTGAGGGCTGCTCGAATGAGCACTTCTCTGGTTTGAGGAAGAGGTCATTGTCCTGGAGGCGTTGGAGGACCTTGCGGACAAGGTCGCGATGTTCTTCGAGGGTTTCGGTGAAAATGAGGATATCGTCCATGTAGATGACGACTTTGCCTGTATCGATGAGATCCTTGAAAAGTTCATTCATCATTCCTTGGAACGTGGCAGGGGAGTTGGTAAGACCAAAAAACATCACCAGGGGTTCAAAGAGACCGCGGTTGGTTTTGAAGGCGGCCTTCCATTCGTCGCCCTCCTTGATGCGAACGTTGTTGTAACCCCAACGAACGTCCATCTTGGAGAAGACTTTGGCACCCTTGAGCTTGTCAACGAGTTCAGAGATGAGGGGCAGGGGATATTCATTCTTGATGGTGCCTTTGTTGAGGGTGCGATAGTCCTGGACGGGGTGTAGTTTTCCATCTTTTTTCTTGATAAAGAAGAAGGGACTCGCCATAGGGGATTTGGAAGGGCGGATGTAGCCTTTCTTGACCTGGTCATCAAGGAATGAATCGAGGTCCTCCTGCTCAGTAGGAGCCATGGGATAGACCTTGCATGAACGGGGTTCAAAACCATCTTTCAGGTCAATGGCGTGATCCCAATGGCGACGTTCGGGGAGGCGATGGGAGGATTCCTCGTCAAAGACAGGTTGGAAATCCTGATACTGAGGGGGAACCATCTCAGCAAAGGACTTCTCTGCAACACGAGTGGCCACACGCTCCGCCAGTTTCTGAGCATTGGTGAAAGAGCGACGGATACGGATGGTGTGTCGATAGTCGGGGTCGTCGTCTGGTGGGGGTGGTGTGTCCCAGTCAGGGAGAACACCAGCTAGACGAAGGCCCTCTTCAACCCAGTCGTCATCGACATTAGGTCGGGGGTCATCGTCCTTGGTGAATAGACGTGCAGGGACTTTGGACAGGTGGATGCGGCGAAGGCGGACACCTTGGACTCGGCGAGCAGGGATCACGTATTTGGGAAGTGGAGCAGCAACAAATGGTGGGGGCAGTGGGAGCAATGGAGGGGGGCAAGGTGGGGGGAGCAGTACTGCAGCAGCACTGAGGACTGGTGGACGAGGGGCTGAGTGGCGGCGTTCAGTGCGAGTGGACAGGTTCTTGACCGGGGGTTTATTCAGAGTGCAAGAGGGAGGGCAGCGAGTCATGTCGACACGACGAGAGACCCAATCAATTTCAGGGTTGTGTTCCTGTAACCAATCGGTCCCAAGGATAATGTCGTAGTCACCAATGTCAACGAGATAGAACTCAGCTGTCTCCTCATGGAAGGACGTCGAGTCCTTGGCGTAAATGCGGATGTTCTGGTTGACTGAATAGCGGACCCAGCCCATGATGTTTTTGGAGTTGTCCACATTGTGAACGGGAAAGGGTTTAGGGAGTTTCTTGAGGGGGAACTGGTGTTTCTTGGCAAACTCGGGGTGCATAATGATGCCTTCTGCACCACTATTGAGAAGTGCCTCAGCGTCGATTTGTTTCTTGATCGGGGTAGTGATAATCTTGGCCTGGAGCGTAATGGATGGTGTCTGACGGTTGGGCGTGATAGCGGACATGCGCAAAGACGATGGATACGATTGCTCACAGGGGTCGGATAGTACAGAGAAGCGATTCGACGGATCAAAGAAATGTTTCTTGCCACCCACGGACGACGTGACCGGGGGGCGCTTTAAAAACCCTCAACCATATCCTTTAAAGCAGCTTTTGCCTCTTCCCTCTCTTCCTCGCTCAAGTCCTTCAACTGCGACGATAAGTCGGCGATGGACCTGTTGATGGCGGGGACAGCGAGGGCGGCGGCTGCATCTTCTGGAGCTACTCCCGGGGCAGAGCCGGTTTCTAGCGCTCGGACACGAGGGATTGGGGCACGGGGGTTGGAGTCGGCATTGAGGGGGCAGTCGCGGAAGCCATGGCCCTTCTGGCGGCAGCGGAAGCAACCACCCTCACACCTGAGACGCTCACGGTCAGGCTCCGAGAGTTTGGGCAGTGGGGCACCTGTAGCAGCAACTGTGCGGGATCGGCCAGTAGACGTGGACTAAGGGGAGCGAGTGCTCACTGGGGTGCGCCCAGTTGTAGGGCGGGGACTCTGGAACCTGGTGCGCATGAGGTAGGCAGCATTCCGGTCACGGGCCCTCGCCTTCCACTCATCCAGGGTGGTGGGTGTGGGGTAGCTGCGCTGGCAATCATCCCGCAAGGCACTGTTGAGGCCATGCAGGAACCAATCGATCAGGGCCACATCGTTGTAGCCGGTGCGAGGAGCGAAGGACTCGAACTCGGTGATGTAGTCGACTACTGGGCGTGTACCCATCTGGAGGGTCTGGATGGCATGGGAGGCGTCCTTGGAGTCGTCAAGGGGGGAGAAGTCCAAATTGAAGCGAGTTCGAAGGGCAGCGAGGTTGGCGTAGCGAGGGACATGGGCTGGAGATGTGGCTGCAGCCACAAGATCGTCATCCTCAAGGATCTCCTCGACACGCTGGGTGGCCCACTGGCCGGCGATAGGGCCCTGGCAGAGGTCGAGGAAGAGGGAGATCTGGGCAGTATCATCTTTATACCGGGTAGAGTTGGTGCGAAGGAATAAGCGAATATGCAACTGGAACTCCTTGGACTTGGAACGATCTCCCTAAAAGGGAGCAGGTTTGAGGCCGATCTCGGGGTTGGACATGTCGTCGGGCGGCTGAACAGGGGGAGCTGGGGCAATGATCGGTTTGACATTGACGGTGGATGTTGATGCAACAGCAGCAATGGGTGGAGCAGGTGAGGGGACTGGTACTGGGGTAGGCGTCGAAACAGGTGGTGGTAGTGGGGCCCGAAGGGTATCGAGGCGGGTAGCTTGTTGCTGAGCGAGATTCTCTATAACTGCCTGAGAGAGTGCAAGTTCTGCAGTGGTTAAGAAGAGGGTACTGGCCTGCCAAAACCACAGGTCACTTTCTTCTACGAGGCTGGGTCTCCAACTGACTACAAGCCGATTGGTGTTGGAGCGGTATGCGTAGTAGTTGTTGGTTACCGGGTTGAAGGTGATACCTGAGGGAACAACAAGTGGTGTGGTGCGAGCAGGGGGAGAATCTGCACTAGGAAGGGCAATGGTGGGAAGCGGTGGGGTAGCGGGGTGTTGGCGGCGGTGTTCTGTGGCTGCGACGTCGAAGTCGTTAAGCTCGAGGTCTGCCTGGTCGTCACGATCAGCGAAGTACCACTGTGTGGGACCGTCGTCGTCCTCAGAGACAAAGTCTATTCGAACGATGCCAGAAAGGGTGTAGATGAAGTATTCGTCGAGCGAGGCAAAGACGCCAAGTGGGTATGGTTCTGTGGTCTGGAAACGGGGGTCGGTGGGATCAATGGTGAGGTCTAGAGGAAGTCAGCCGCAACTGGGCGACGACCAAGAGCACGAGGGTACAGGGGGTCCGAGTACGGGGTTCTGAGGAATCGGTGGCCGAGGCGTTCTCTGGCCCACACAGGCTCAGGCGAGGGTTCCGGGGTGAAGAGACCTAGTGTGCAAAAGGGGAACGAGGTCGATGGTAGGATACTTGCAGGGGATCCTCGGTTGGGTTGGCGACAGTGGTAAGCAATGTCCGAGGCACCAAACGTGAATTCTTGCAAGTCAACGTCAAAGGAAACTCGAATTCGAACGTATAAGGCAATGGAGATAGCACCTGCACGTGGTTTCCACGACCTCAATCGAAACCAAACTCCTTCGGCTTCCCAACGCTTCACAGCACAATAGCGGAGGAGGGGGATGAGTGCACTGCCCTCGATGGTGTTGGCGATGGGAAAGGGAAGATGAGGTTGATGGAATAGATGTCGAGATTCGGTGAAGATGTCGGCGGTGAAGGGTTCAAAGAAGAAAGGTATGATGGGCGATAGTAGGGAGGTGAGGCGGGTGTATGAGAGATTGTCCAGGTGTCAAGACTCGGTCGTAGACAGCAGAGAACCACCCAAGTCACCAGCGATGATGAGAGCGAGAGAGCAGAGAGCGACTAGCAGCGCAGTGACCTGTATTGGAGGTACAGTACGGTACAGACGAAATGGACAATCTAGGGAAATAGGCGAGCGACAGGGAGCCTATAAGTACTGGGACGACAATGGGAAAAGAACAATGGACACCATAACGGGTCGAACAATAGAGTGAGAACCATGGTGGCCAAAAGGAGAACAATGGGGGGGAGAACAATAGGATGTCCCAAAGGGGAACAAGGGCATGGGTGAAGGATAGCCCCAGGTCATGTGAGGAAGTGAACATGTGATGGGGCTGCTGGAGCACATGACCGACGCGATGCCTTGATGGCAGAGAAGAAGGCGGAGAGAAATGGAGCGATCCGTGACAGATAAGACCATCTTGATGTATAGTGTGGATACTTTCTGGCGGATCAATGGTGACGAGAAACCTAAACGCGGACGAGAGGACCTCTGGTGGAAGGCGGGGTGCTATAGGAACCATGAAATGGAGACATGGATCCACCGACGAAGCACGATTCGGTATATCGGACGTCTGTATCGGATGTGTACAATTGTAACCTTCGACTGGCCCGATGTCCTAAATTCAGAGCAGTCGCGTAAAAGTGTAACGGATGCCGGATGCCGAGTGATGTCAGGCGACGCCAGGCGCCGGACGCCATCACGTGCCAACGCGGAACCTCGAGGTAGCCGGGCCCGGAAGCACCGCCTTCCCGATTCGGTAGTCAAGCCACACCAGTCGACCTACTGTACAGTCGAGAGCGGACCTGCAATCTTATTTCCACTCGTATTTAGCAGACGTCTTGTATAGTAAAAATCATCTATCATTACCTATCTTCTGTCGAATCTTATTCTTCCTTTCTTGCTTTTTCCTTCCTCTCGAGCGACGTCTGCGCGCGCGCTTCGAACGAGCGCCCGCGCCTTGCTTCTGAACGAGGAAGTCGAAGCGCGCCCACACACGCAAATCCGGCCAAAGGCCGTCTTTGGTGAGTAAGCCGCTTCGCCTCCCTCCTCTCTCCACGACACGTCGTCCGAGGTAACAGGCGAGTTCGCCTGCCTCGTCCTCCGTCCTTCAGGCTTTTAGAAGTCTTCGTCGAGCCAAACTGAGACTTCTCGTTCGACTTCGACTCGGGCGCCTCGCTCGGACTCGAGGACCGCACACACCTCTGCTCTCCAACGCCCGCTAGCCACGGTGAGGACTCCCGGTATTTGCGACCGTTGCGTCACAAAGGTGGACATATCCGGAAGTCCTTCGCCCCCTAGCCGGCCTTCTTTCCTTCAAGTTTCAAAACTTTCGGCATGGCTCCCAAAACTCGCAGTAGCCGAGCGGATCCGCCTGCGGCTCCGACGCCTGCTCCGTCTCCAGTTGCCCCGGACAGAGAAGGCGACGCTGGCGATCCGCCCCTAGCCTTACCGCTGCCGGATGCCGACGAGGCGAATTCGCCTCGGCGGGATCCTCCTCCCCATCTTGGGCTGCCACTCGCGGACGACTCCCTTTCGACCTCGCGCGGATCTAACGAGGACGCGCCCGCGCTCGCCCTTCACGTCGCGACGGCAGCAGCCATTTATGACGAGTTCCAACAAACTCTCGTCGATCGTACCCTCCTGCCTGAGTATATAGCCGATCGCGATTTCGCGCGCTATAACGAGGCTGTCATCGTCAATCGCGGAATCCAGGCAGACGGATCACCACGCTTTCAGTTATCTTTCACGGAAGCATCGGTATTGCACACTCTCGTCGAGCGCGTTCAAGGTTTCCTCGACCGTCTGTTCCAGCTATTCCCTTCAGAAATGCGGGCCGGCAGGATAGCATACCAAATCGATCCCAACTTCCGTCTGCAAGGCGTGCTAGAAGGCTGCGAATCCGCTATGCAAGTCTTCATGAACTGGCAGGCACTCGGATATCGTCTTCAACGCGGGGCTCGATTCGTCGAGAAGTACCGCCAGGAATTCGTCACAGAACAGAGACCTCCGTCTCCAGCCTCCTCCACTGCTTCTGGCTTACAAGCTCGCCAACAGACGGCGGTTCACTCGGAATATCTACGCCAACTCTACGCTTCGAATTCCATCAAAACGCGGCTCCCTGTTCACCGTCAGGAACTCTTCCAACAGAATCCTCCCGTGTCCCTACGGGCCATTATTCCAGTTCCCAACGAGGTCCGCAACTTGGACTGCCCTCCGTACCCGTCCGAACAGGACAAGTCGTCGGCTCCTTTGGCCACCTCCGCTTTCGCCGCTTCAGGACAGTCTTCGTTGTCACAAGCCGACGTATCGGCCATAGATCATGGACTGACTATGGCCGAAGGAGATTCAACTTACCGCGGTCCCGATTATTCACATCGATACGACGCGAGGCCTGTTAGTGGTGCTACCTTCGACCAAGAATTGCGAACTCGTCCGAGTTCGACGGCGCTACCCCAAGGACCAGCCGTGCGACGCCCTCGTCCATCCAACGTCATCTTCGGGCTCGCGCAACACTCAAGAATTCCGGGAGCCGCTGAGCTTCCCGACATGCCCGTCAGGCAGACCGGAACAGCGGCGATTCCGCCGCCGTTCGGTACTCCCTCTCGGGCTGATCGACCTCCTGGAGCCTGGTCTGCGCAAGACGCCTCGGCCCATTTTGCTCGCCTCCGTCAGGACGCCGAAGACCCCAGCCGAGTCAATCTCAACCCCGAGCCCGTCACCAACGTGCTTTCGAGAATGAAAGGATCTCCTGCGCCTTCGCAGCAATCTTCCGGACCCGGAGGTTCGGGAAGCGGGGGACCTCCTTATGCAGGAGGGCCTCCCCATGCTGGAGGAGGCGGGGATCCCAGTGACCCTGGAAGCCCGGGTGGATCGGGGGGCCATGGCGGGAACGGTGGAGGACCTCCTCCGCAGCGGAATCCCAACCAGCGCGTCCCGCGACCTCCGAACGCAGGGCCTCCCGATGGAACTGGACCGCCTGCTCCGTCGCCTCCGCCGCCTCCGGGGATCGCAGCCCATCCTGCGCCGTCCGCCCTCGACAAAGGCCCTCGTCTTAAGGAAGTTCTTAATCCTAGCGATTTGCCAGGATGGAACGGAAGCTCTTACACTGCCGTTAATTACTTCACGGAAGTGCAGCAATTCGCTTCCATGGGCGGAACCCTGCCGGAAGTCATGGGCAGATGGCTATGGCGTCGCTTGGACGATGGGTCTTCAATTCGTAGCTGGTACATGCTACTCCACGACGAACTTAAGGACTACATGTCGTCGCATTATCTCAACTGGCTCCAGGGCATCAAGAAGTATTGGCTCGGAGACAAATGGATGCTCGATCGCCAGATTGAATTTTCCGAAATGCATTATCGGCAGAAACGCCACGAAAACGAGTCCCCGACCGACTTCATCACTCATCGTCTCATGTACTCACGCATGATTATGGGCACCGGCCTCGACGGAGAAGAAGAAGTCCGCCTGGTCCTGCGCAACGCCAGCCCTGAGTGGCATAACATCCTCTACGCCTCGTCTATCACCAACGTGGCTGAACTTCTGCAGCGAGTCCGCTTGCAAGAAGTACAGCTACGTGCTGCTCACCGCGGTCGAGGTGCGGACATAGTCACGCGCGATGAGCTCAACGCGCTCCTGGATAGTCGCTTCCGCGGTCGTAACGAGGGGGGCTCTGCTCGCCGTCCCTTTTTCGGAAAGCGACGGACCGCCAACGCCATCACAGCTAACGATGTCGAAGAAGAATTCCCGGTCTCCGTCGAAGACGACGAAGCCGCTGCGGAGGCTGACCAGCGATTCCATGACGACGACGACTACGTCGATGGCGTGCGAGCTGAAGCCTTCGCCAATGAAGCGAAGCGTCAGAGGCCGCCTCCCAAAGGAGGCTATCCGTTTCCTAAAGCCGACCAAGTCAAGTCCTCGCGCAAGCCACCTTCCCCGTGCAAAGTCTGCGGCAGCAGCAACCATTGGGATAAAGAGTGCCCTCATTGGTCTTACTACGAGGCTAGGAAAATGGCCAATCGGTTAGAAGGATTTGAGGATACTTCCCGTACCAAATCCGAAGAAGCTGTATATAGCAAAGCCTTTGAGGCTCTTCTCTCTGAATCTATTTCTTCTGCCTATGTGGATATGGTTTCGCTCGAAGCGGACCTGCGCGAAACGTGTGACTACCCGACTACGCCTCCGGCTAAGTCGGCCTTCCTGTCCCGAACTCCTTTTGTTGAAGAAATCGAGGATGAGCACTTCGCGAATTTGCGGATGAAAGCACCCCAAGTGGATGGTCCCCTCTTAGAGGAGGTCGCTCCCGCTAACCGCCCTGTCGTTGACCTTCCGAAAAGGCGATTTGCCTTACCGGGACGAAACGCTGAAGGCGTCTCAGTGCTCTCGATGCCGGGGTGGGTGCTCAATCGTCGGGGCTCACCCCTCGACCTTCGACTCGACTCGGGCGCCGACATCACCCTGCTGTCAGAAACCTTCTACAAGGAACTGCAGGACCCTCCGCCTCTTAAACGAGGTCTCAAGCTTCAGCTCCTACAGCTCACGGCAAAAGACGCGCGTCTGCTGGGATACGTGAATTTACCTGTCTTTGTGGAGGCTGTCAACGGCGAGATCCTACGCCTCGAAGCCGAGGCCTACGTGGTCTCCGGGATGACGGTCCCCATCCTTCTCGGTGAAGACTTCCATCAAACTTACGAGCTGGCGGTCGCACGTCCGAGCACGGGCACTACAGTCACATTCGGCGAAACGGGCTATAGCGTGCTCGCCCAGCCATGCCAACACACTAAGGATCGCCGACTTGTCTCCCATGCTAAGGGCTATCCCCTCGCCTGCTTCGTTAAAGCGAAGTCGCACCGGCGCGCCAAGGCGCGACGCCGCACAGAAAAGCTCAAGTTCGGTGGCGAACTACGTCTAGTCCACGTCAAAAAGGACGTCCGTGTTCCCGCCAGTACTGTCAGCAAAGTCGAAGTCGAAGCGCCTTTCCTAGACGATCGGACTTGGTTGGTTGAGAAAACCATTGTCGCTAATTCAGAGGACCCGATCTTCGCGACGCCCAACACGCTTGTCACGGGCTCCTTTCCCTACGTCCCTATCGCCAATACTTCGTCGCGCCCTAAGTATCTTCGCAAGGGCGATATTGTCGGGCGACTCGTCGACCCTGCCGAGTTCCTCGACACCCCGAAGGACCGCGCTCATCTCTCTTCGTTGCTGGATCACGCGAAGAAAACGGCCGTTCTAGTCGAGGCGTGCATGGCTGCTAGCGATTCGCGCGCCAAGCCCTCTGACGAACCAGCCCCCGAGGAGCAGTGGGGACCCAAGACGGCGGAGGTTCCCGACACTACTGTCTATCCTTCCTCCGAGATGGAAGATTTGTTGGATGTCGGGGAACTCCCGGCTCATTTGCATGCCAAAGCCTGGGACATGCTACGACGTCGCGCCGGCGCATTCGGCTTCGATGGCCGTTTGGGCAAACACCCATCCCGGGTCCACATTCGCACCCAGGATGGTCAGGTGCCTATCGCGGTTCCTATGTATGGGACTTCCCCCGCCAAGCGCGAGGTTATCGACGACCAGCTCGACAAGTGGTTCGAGCAAGGTGTCATCGAACCTTCTCGTAGTCCGTGGAGCGCGCCCGTCGTCATCGTCTACCGCAATAATAAGCCACGTTTCTGCGTCGATTACCGACGCCTTAACACGGTCACAACGCCGGACGAGTTTCCTATCCCGAGACAAACCGAGATCTTGTCCTCCTTGTCCGGCGCCCAAGTCCTCTCCTCTTTGGATGCCCTCTCTGGCTTTACCCAGCTTGAGATGGCGCCCGAGGACGTGGAGAAGACGGCCTTCCGCACACACCGCGGTCTTTTCCAGTTTCTCCGGATGCCGTTCGGCCTGCGCAACGGGCCTTCCATTTTCCAGCGTGTCATGCAGGGCATCCTCGCACCTTACCTGTGGCTCTTCTGTTTGGTATACATCGACGATATCGTCGTTTATTCCAAATCGCACGAAGAACACCTCGACCATTTGGACAAGGTCCTCGAAGCCATCGAGAAAGCCGGGCTCACCCTTAGCCCCTCGAAGTGCCACTTGTTCTACAGTTCTATCATCCTTTTGGGTCACAAAGTGTCCCGGTTGGGCCTCTCCACTCACCGCGCCAAAGTAGAGAAAATCCTGACTATGCCGCGCCCCACTAAAGTCAGCGATTTGCGGACTTTCTTGGGTTTGGCTGTTTACTTTTCCACTTTTCTGCCCCATTACGCCAGCATCGCCACGCCTTTGTTTCAGCTTACGCGCAAAGGTGTTCGTTGGTCGTGGAGCTCCGCCGAGGAACATGCCTTTCAAAGCATTAAGGCGTCCCTCGCCGCTGCGCCCGTCTTGGGACACCCTGAACAGGGCACTCCATACCGCCTGTACACCGACGCATCCGCCGACGGCCTAGGTTGCACGCTCCAACAGGTCCAACGCATTCAAGTCAAGGACCTCCGAGGCACCAAGGCGTACGATCGCTTGCAGCGAGCATATGATAACGGCCTCGCAGTGCCGCGATTCGTGACCTGCGTCTCGTCTTCCGACACTCCGGACGCTTTCGCTTCCGAATGGGCAGCCTCCCTCGACGCCACCTTCGTTTTCGTCGAACGAGTCATTGCTTATTGGAGCCGTACTTTCAAGCCCGCGGAGCGCAATTACTCGGCGACTGAGCGCGAGGCCCTCGCTGCCAAGGAAGCCCTAGTTAAATTTCAGCCCTTCATTGAGGGTGAGCGTATCGTGCTGGTAACCGACCACGCTGCGCTGCAGTGGGCTCGGACCTACGAGAACAGCAATCGCCGTCTGGCCGCGTGGGGTACTGTTTTCTCCGCCTACCAACCTTACCTCGAGATTGTCCATCGACCGGGGCGTGTTCATTCCAACGTCGATCCCCTGTCCCGCCTGCTTCAGCATGTCCCGCCGCACGTCTCCCCTCCGCCCGACGATGCTCCGGCTATCGTGACCAATGGTACCGTCGCTGCTGAGGCTGAGGACTTTGCTCAGCGGGAGCCCGCTCTCAAGGTCGCTCAAGTTGTCATTACTGATATCCGGGATGCTCTCGCCGGCGGCGCTGCCTGCGCCCACGCCGTTCAAACGCGGCGTCGGTATCGCGAAGCCGCCGCTCGCTCTTCTGCCCCTCGCGTCCCAGACGTTGGGGGGGGCACCGTCACCGACCCCTCTGCAGCGGGTCCTCTGAGTTCTTCCCCTCCAGATACTCTATCTGCCCTTCACCAACCGGCGAGTCCGCCAGTGGTGGAGGGCCCTCGTCACCCCTCTGATTCTCTAGACTTGTACGAGAAACGTCTTCGGTGGGAAGCCGATAACCCTCCTCTGACGATTCTCGTCCATCTCAGTGACGCTTATCTTCAACGGTTTATCGAGGGGTATAAGGCGGACCGTTCCTTCCAAGCCAAGTGGACCACGCTAGATGCGAGCTCAGGATCCTGGCAAGCGGGAGAGCGTTTCTTCAAGGACGCGAAGGGCTTGCTCTTCTTTCGCAACGCAGATTTCCAACCACGACTCTGCGTACCCGCTTCGGAAAGGGCTGCGCTCATGGTTCAATGCCATGAATCTCCCTTCGAATCCGCTCATGCGGGACCTGAGAAACTGTGGCAACTCATGAGCGGCAAGTTCTACTGGCCTAGCATGCGTAAGGACGTCGTGGAATTCTGCGCGACTTGCGACGTCTGCCAGAAAGTCAAATCGACGAACTTCTCGAAGTACGGGAAGCTATTGCCTAACCCTATCCCGCGTCGGCCGTACGACTCCGTATCCATGGATCTCATCACGGGCCTACCATGGTCGGAGGATTCCAACTCTATTTTAGTGTTCGTTGATCGTCTCACTAAACATGTGCAATTTGTCCCTACGACGACTGGACTCACCACGGAAGGGTTCGCGCATCTGTTCGTGAAGCACGTCGTTTGCCGATTTGGCATTCCACGATCTATCATATCCGACCGCGACCCTCGCTGGACGTCCCTCTTCTGGAAGAATGTTGCGAAGTACTTGAAAACGCGCATGGCCCTGTCGTCTTCGCACCACCCGCAGCACGATGGTCAGACAGAGATCGTGAATCGCAAGCTCGAAGTCATGCTTCGAGCTTACGTCGCCACTGATAAAAGTTCGTGGGCTTCTTGGCTCCATCTGCTCGAACACGCCTACAATTCCACCCCACACGCGTCAACGGGGGCTTCGCCTCATTTCGTGCTTTACGGATTTGTCCCGACCAGCACTTTAGACTTCTTCTCTCCCATATCCCCCTCGACATCACCGCAAAGCGATTTGCTGAACGGTGATGCGAAGGCGTTTGTGGACAAACTGCACTTTTATCGAGACAGCGCCCGCACGGCCATTGCTCGTGCGCAGGTCAAGCAAGCTGACGGTTTTAATCGCACTCGCCGGCAGCTCAAATTGTCCGTAGGCGACCTCGTCCTCGTTAACCCTCATTCTTTAGAATGGTTAGAGTCGAAAGGCGAGTTCGCGAAGCTCACGCAGCGTGCAATCGGGCCCTTCGCCGTTCAGGAGCGCCTGAACCCCAATGTCTATCGTCTGGATATGCCTGACAAGTACCCTGGATCGACCGTTTTCAACATCCAACATTTACGGCGATATCGCAGTGCGACGGATGAAGTCGCTCGCACGGTTCTCCCCGAAACGTGACCCGACGTCGTAGCATCTGAAGAATACCAAGTCGAAAAGATCGTCGGGCACCGCTATGACAAGCGGCGCCGGCAAATGCTCTACTTGGTCCGCTGGGAGGGCTACTCCCCTCAGTTTGATCTTTGGCTCACGGCTCGCGATCTGCGTAACGCTCCTCGCCACCTTTTTGCTTACAAGCAGTTCCATAAACTTTGATCTCAGCCAGCTGCTATCCCGTCCTGCCTATCGTCTTTGCCTCCCTGTCTATTCTATTCTATTTTTTTTTTTTTAAATTTCATTAAATTTTTCTTCTTCGTTCCTCTTCCGTCCCGGCGCGCCGGCCCGCGCCGCCCGCTCAGTCGCGACTTCGCACTGTCCCGGCACTTCCCGGCGGCGCTTCCATCCGCGCTAGCTACGCCCACACGCGTCTAAAACCCTCTTTCTTTCCTTATCTCTGCTCCCATCTTCCTCTTCAGCGGCTTCTTCGCGTCCCTCTTCCTTCGCCTTCTCTTTTCTCTACTCTTCTTCTCCCTCTCCGTTCGTCTTTCCTGCGCTCGCTCTGACTACCGTGGCCCTGCGATTTCGCGACGCCATGGTTTCAGCTCCCCATGAGAGCCCCTCCGCCGACGGCGACGACCCGGCGCTCGCCGCGGCCTTATCCTTCGCCCTCCAGGATTCTCTGCACACCCTCTCTATTCGCGTCCTGGAGCGTACCACCGGCAGCAGCTATCGGGACGGCGCTTCCTTCCTTCCGCGCAACAGCGCCGGCGAGACTCTCCCTGCCTTCACCTCGCCGCGTTTTACGGGGCTTTGGGTGACCTTCGGCGACCGCTTTCCCGATCCCGCCTGCAACCTCGGGCCTCCTCCCTCTGATCCCTCGGACGAGCTTGGCCTGGCTTCGCCCGCGCCTGTCAACTGGGTCGACGCTCACGGCGTTTACCCCTGTTGGCACGACCCACTGCGGCCTTGGCTGGCTTACCGCCCTCTTCCCAGCGACCCCACGCGTCTCTCCTGGCTCTACGACCCCAGGGCCGCCACCCGCTGGCCGGTGATTTTCCGGGCAGGGGTTGCGCGGATCGATGCTGCCGGCACGCAAGCCATGGACCGCGACCGCGCAGAGGCCCTCACCATCGCGACGCAGCTGTCGGACTTCTTGGGCGTCGTCCCCTTGCCTCCCGCTCCTACGGACTGGCGTACCTACCCCGCCATCCGCGAGCCCGAGGACCACATCGCCATCATCCGGCGCGTGCAAGCCGACGTCCTTGAATGGCGCGGCTACGTCTTTTGGCTATTGTCCCACGTCGGCGACGACTGGCAACACATTATCTTGCCCGATCCCGCCTGGCGCACCGCCGTCGAAAGCTGGGGGTTTCCCTTCGCTGACACCGTCGGTACGCTGCTCGATCTCGCCGTCCCCGCGCGCGACCTCCCGTCCGTGGAAGTCCTGCTCAGCCACGACGTCCCGGTCTGCTACTTCTGGGCGCACCGCTTCGACAACGGCGGTTTCGACCATGTCGCCCTCCTTCACCCCGCTCGGCGTGCCGCCCGGGATTGGCACGACAACCTCGTGGCTCAACTGGCCCGCAACCGCGCCCAGCGACGGCACGACAAATCAGTCCAACGCCGCGAGACTCGCGCGACCGACGTTCGTCCCGCCCCGGGCCCTTCAAGCCCCGGGCCGTACGCGTACAAGTACCGCGCGCGCGCCAACGAGGATGACCCTACCGAAAAAGTGGTCGGCCACCGGCAGCTGGCGTACCACAAACGGACGTTCCGACTTCGGCTCGGCTGGCCTTCCGCCTCCTTCGCCACATTCTTCACGGATGATATCCTGGACAGTGACGAGGACGATTGGGAGGAGGCGCGTGTGCAGGGCCCTCACGTCGATAACCTCGTGAGCCCGACCCGCTCGCCCGCCGCCTCCCCGTCCGCCCCTATGGACGTCGACCCCGCCAGCCCGCCTCGTCGGGCGCCCACCCCCGACCCTTCCCCTCCTCCGACAGCGAAGGGCAAGGGCAAGGCGCCTGCGGCGCCTCCTCGCGCTGCCTCCCCTGACCGCGACGACGAGGTGAGCCTGGGCAGCGACTTGTCCGACGAATGGGACCCGCCTCTCGCTCACGCAATCGCCGCCTCTCGCGTCCGGCCTGCCACGCCTGACAGCGCCGGCCCCAGCACTCTCCCCGCGTCGTCGGCCGCTTTCGCTCCGCCGCCACCCCGGCCCACGTTTTCGCCGCCGCGCCCCGCCGTGTCCCGTCCCCGTAGCGACTCCGCCGCGGACGACGGGCGCGCCGTGCACGCCAAGCGTCCTCAGCGGCGGCCGAGCCCTGTCCACGACCGCTCCTCCGCGCCCCGCTCCCGTAGCTCACGAGGTCGCTTCGTTCCGGGCTCGTCGCTGGCTGACCGTATCACCTCGCCCACCCTCGCGCAGCGTTTGGACCCTGCCCTCGCGCCCCGCGGCGACTCCGCCGCGCCGGTGCTACTGCAGCGCCTGTCGGACGCCTCCGATCCCCCGCCGCGCCTCCTCCTGCGTATGCGTTCCTCCGCCGTTCCCGCCGCGCCGCCTGCTTCTCCCGCCCCCTCCCCTGCGCTCGTCGTCCCGCCACCGGCTCCGCCCGCCCCGGTCGTTCCGCCGCCTGCTCCACCTGTTCCGGTTGTCGCGCCGCTTGTTGTCGCGCCGCCCGCTTCCGTCCCCTCGTCCGCGGCCGCGGCCCCGCCGCCTCTGCCTTCGCGTCTGGAGCCCATTCATCCTGCGGTCCCCGTCGCGCTCGGCGTCGACGCCGCCGCCATGCCGCTTGTCGTGCCTCCGGTCCCCGCTTCCGCTGCGCACGGCACTCTCTATTTTTCCGCGCGCTCCGTCTTGCGCGTTGCGGTGCACCGCTCCACCGCTCCATCTGCCCCGCTCACGGATCTCTTGCGCGACCTTGTGCAGCGCGGCGTCGCGGTCACGTGGCGCGTGCCGCGGCCCCTGCCCGCCCCTGGCGCGCCCGCGGGCGGCCCTCCGCCCGACTTCCTGCTCACGTCGTGGGCTGCCGCCTCGGCTCCGTCGTTGTCGCTCTACCTTGGTATGCTTCACGACCTCCTTCTGCGGCCGCACGCGCGACAGTGGCTCCTTCGCGGTGGCCTGGCCTGGCGTCTGGCCCTTCATTACGGCCCTCCTTTCCTTCTCCCCGACGCGCTTTCGGGGCCGTCCTCCACCGCGCTCGTTTCCGGCCAAGGTAATCCTTGGGATCTGCCCGTGTCCAGCATCGGCGACTTGCCATCGGACGCGGAGACCACGGCCCTCACTGGCCAGACTGCCGATGGAGGTTTCTGGCCCCCCGTCGACGTCTGGGAGCAGTCCGCCGCTTGGACTGGCGAGTGGCATGCCGCGAACGAGCATTGGTTCCAGCAACGCCTCGCGCAGCTCGCTGCGGGTGACCCCTTGCTCCGCACAGAGTCATCATGGCGTCGCCAGGTTCGTCGTGGCCTCCTCACTTCGGCGCGCCACCTTGGGGATGGCCTGGGTTCTTTACTCAGTGCTAACCAGATGGTCAACGCATATCCCGAGGCTGCGGCTTTGCCTTCCCTCTCCTTCCCGGTGCCGGAGCCCGCCCCGCCGCCCGTACCCGCTGCCGCGCCACCGCCCGCACCCCCCGCGCCCCCGCCGGGTTCGAGTCCGCACCTCTAGTGTTCTCCCCGGTGCTGCTTGACTAGGGGGGCTTTGTAACGGATGCCGGATGCCGAGTGATGTCAGGCGACGCCAGGCGCCGGACGCCATCACGTGCCAACGCGGAACCTCGAGGTAGCCGGGCCCGGAAGCGCCGCCTTCCCGATTCGGTAGTCAAGCCACACCAGTCGACCTACTGTACAGTCGAGAGCGGACCTGCAATCTTATTTCCACTCGTATTTAGCAGACGTCTTGTATAGTAAAAATCATCTATCATTACCTATCTTCTGTCGAATCTTATTCTTCCTTTCTTGCTTTTTCCTTCCTCTCGAGCGACGTCTGCGCGCGCGCTTCGAACGAGCGCCCGCGCCTTGCTTCTGAACGAGGAAGTCGAAGCGCGCCCACACACGCAAATCCGGCCAAAGGCCGTCTTTGGTGAGTAAGCCGCTTCGCCTCCCTCCTCTCTCCACGACACGTCGTCCGAGGTAACAGGCGAGTTCGCCTGCCTCGTCCTCCGTCCTTCAGGCTTTTAGAAGTCTTCATCGAGCCGAACTGAGACTTCTCGTTCGACTTCGACTCGGGCGCCTCGCTCGGACTCGAGGACCGCACACACCTCTGCTCTCCAACGCCCGCTAGCCACGGTGAGGACTCCCGGTATTTGCGACCGTTGCGTCACAAAAAGCGATTAGAAGGATCTGCACGATTGCACGAAGAAGCAGAAACCCACGGTCATCTATGCTCTCTCGCAGTGTTTCTCCTAGTTAAATATACTAGTACGAGCTGAAGCGTCAGGATTTAAGGTAGAAAAGACAACGCGATAGGGTGAAACTCGACGATCTTGAAGTTCATGATATCAAAGACATGTTGCCAGTGAAAGAGTAGTGAAAGAGCCACTAGAGCTGACGGGCGCTTGTTGAACGGCCTTTAGCATACTTGCAGGCGCCCGTCATGTTCAACGTCTCTCTCTGGGCGACAAAGATTCCATTGTCTAGCAGTAAGCGCATTCTCCATTTGAAAGCCTTTTATTAACTACATAACGTCAAGGAAAAGTAGAAAGGGTTGATTCAGGTGGTTAGGGACGATGTGATTCGTGCTTGGCGTTCGTGTTTCCTCTTTGTGAACACGATTTACAGCAAAGAAAGTTTCTCGTACTGGTCTGCTAATAATGCCTATGCAAACGACACGAATCGAGGACCCATCTACGTCAAGTTTCCTCAAGGCCGGATGATGCGGGTTGTTGAAGGTCAACACCGGTAGGCTTTGCCTTGTACCCTAGGAATGGGTCGTGTGGAAGCATGATCCTCATTGAAAGACGCCACAGTCTCCGAGGACTGCAAGGCTATTATCGAAGCCCGAGCCATTCGTTTCTTCCCTTGTGAGTCAATCGATTGTCCTCGTCTGTATGGTTCGTCTTGTCAGTGCAATCATTAGGTTCGTTTGTCACAACATGAGGCCCGAGCATTATGCCTTCCGAACTGGGAGTCCGGGTGCTGGGCCAGGCAATGTGACTGGCGGTAAGTCGGCGTCATTTCCCTGTGGTCGTACGAAACACCTCTTTATTGTATCCAGTCCATCTTGGATTTTAACCTACGACGCATCCCAGGGAGCACAAGCCACAGTTTTATGGACTTGGAAGACGAACAAAAGAGCCTCGAGTCCGATGGATCTGAGGTGAGAAGGACATGACACATATGTCGTACGTATCTCGTCGGTTGATTCATTGAAACGGTTCTACGGTGGCACTGCCATCTTCTACACAACAACCAACTCGTTCACCATTGTTGTCGTGAGACGGTCACCAGACAAACATAAGTGAACCCGGTCGTGCGCCTTCAGCTACTCACCTTGCATTTGTTTTTCTCTGTGCCATGGCTCATCGTGCAGCTTCAACTTCTCGCCAGGCAAGCTTCCTTACCTTTTCGTCATAACTTGAATGCCCATCTCTGACCGACAACGGGGTAGCTATCGACTCTATCTTCCTCTGCCGTTGGAAATGGTGAGGAACACCCTCGTCCCAGAAATCGCCTGGAAGCATGGAGTTTCCGGAATCTCCCTGGCTACACACCTCCAACAGACGAGGACATTCTTTGCCTGTATCGCGGGAGAGCCGGCTGGACCAATGCCCCACCGGCTCAATGTTTCGAAGACTACAATCGCAAACAAGACACAATGCTCGATAGAAGCGGCGGGGCACTGCACATAATGGGTGTGCGTCAGATACTCTCTTCCCCTCGTCTCACAAGCGCATCGAGCTAACCCTCGCATTCCTGCTATGCAGGATCCTCCCGCCGAGGACGAGACCGACATCTACATGTACAACATCCCCGACTCGCCCGTCTCGATTCGCATCTGGCCCGGCGGCATGGCGTGGTACGGCCAGTACTGCCTCGAGTTCTTCAACACCGAAACACACAAGACCGTGAACACGCCAGACGGATTCCATATCCATGGCCTCGCGCGACCTGGGATATTCCAGTACCAGCAACCCCTCGTGTCGTGGGAGCGCGCCTTTAACGGCAATGCGCCGATCCACGAGGGCTGCGAGAAGTACGGTGTCCCGGAGGGATCGCACTGGAGGCTGACGCGCCCGGGCCACGAGGACTTCTTATTCACGGTGCCGACGCGTGCGGCGCCGCAGTTCAACGCCCCGATACCCTACGTCCGACCGGCGTAATGTGTTATGTCCGCTGTCTCCTGCTTTCATTTTGTCCTGTCGGTCTTCATTCATGAGTAGGTACTATCCTGCAATGCCGAAAAGTCCCTGTCAAGTGGTTTTCAAAATGGTAAATCAGTGGGATATCTCATAGGAGCTTTCTACGGTACAAACATGAGACGTATCTGTGTATGGATTGCCCAGCATTGGCACGGACGTCAGAGGCGAGAGCAAGAGGCCGGGTGCCTATTTGCCTTAATTTATGATGCTCTAATCTTGAACTGATCGCTAAAACTCCCATTCTCTGCGCTATTTGGAATGACGAAGTTCACATTTCATACAGCCTTCTGGGCATACAAGTCAGAACGAGCTCATCAACCCACTCCTTCAAAGCATCCACCACCGATTCATCGTCACCAGGCAACCTCCGCAACGTCAACACCTTAATCCCCGCACCGAATATTCGACGCGCTCGCAACATTGCCAGTAAGTTCCTCTGCACCGTATCTGCGCTATCTTCATTTGCCGATGCCCTTATCATGGTCAGATCCTCCAGCTGAGGGAACAGCATCGTATGCCCATCATCATCGGCGCCCTCAATCGGCTCGTTCCTCGTGAGCAAGGCGACCATGGAGGTGTCGTCCATCCCGGATACAGTGAGCTTCTTAACGGCCGGCATGGAACGGAGGAAGAACTCCAGCTCCGCAGGCTGCTGCTCGTTAATGACCATCTTCAGGACCGTGACGTCAGCCAGGCGCAGTGTCTCGCTGACCTCCTGCAGCACGCCCGGCCACGGGCGAGCTTCAGGCGACCATGTAGCGCTGATCATTGCATCGCACGTGTCGTCCGACTGTGCGTTGTCCCAAGCGACCAGGAATGCGCGAAACTTGGACGGGGACCACGATGCAATGGATAGCTTCTTGATGGTACGACCAGCGGGATTGGCCCTGCTGGAGATGTGGCGTGTAAGCAGAGGGAACAGCGGCCCTGGCTCTGCCGTTGAACGCATTGTCCAGCCATATTCGACCTGGACTCTTTCTATGGCTGGCAAGTTAAGGTGCGAGAATAGGACAACAAGTTCGTGATCGTGTGCGGCGCGTATAGTGATTGTCTTGAGATGATTCAAGGCAAGACGTCGGTTGTCGTCCTGTCCGATGCTGAGGGACATTTCGTCCCACAGCCTTATTGGATGCAAGACCTCTGACAGCACTATGGACTCCAGCCGAGGAGAACGGCGGAGCAGCTCCACGCACTGCATGACTGTCATACGCATCGCTCGAGAAATGTCGGGTGCATCGAGCTCGAGGATTGTGAGATTACAGAGATATGATGCATCCCACGAAGCGGGCACCCAGCCTCGCAGGACGAGCTCGCGCAATCGCGGCAGCGTGAATGCAGTCATGGTGTCTGGAAGAGCCTTGGTTTCTGTTGCATATTCGACTTGAATGGTAAGATGTTCGAGAAGAGGCGCGTGCTGGCCGAGTTGTTTGACTGCACGCCTCATATTATGTATCATTTTGGCACATAGATGAAGGCGCGTTAGGCGGAGTAGTTCAGCTGGAGCGAATGCCGTCTCAGGGAACGCCGCCAGATTAATTGAATGGTCGGCAGAGATGAGGGAGAGTGTGATGGGTAGACCGTTTGATCGACGGAGAGCCTCTGTGATCCACGGTCCCGACAGCTCGGAGGAGATGTCTGCCCATAGTGCTCGGTCGCCAATGGCTACATCTCTCCAAAATTGGCAGACGTGGGTCACGTAGATCCACCCAAGGTATTTACGTCTAGCGGATTTCATCCACTTGCTGAACGGAGGATGTATGATTGATAGGATCCTGAATATGGGCGAGAGGATCTCTGGAGGAAGGCGAGAGCCTGTAGTAACATTCCCGCCATGATGGTGGTCATCGCGAGACATATCGAGAGTTGTAATCACTGAAGGGCAGGCAGAATATCGTTTAACGCTCCTCCTGTCACGGTGCGCCCACGCGCAACACTACTTTAGGGCCTCGACATGTGTCCTGAACTCGGATAGTACTCACATCATTAGTGTCCGACCAGCCTGGACTGGTGACCGTGTCCCTCGTATACAATGACGGACGCGATGAGTATTGTGTCGACGACTAGTCTATATACCTCTCGCAGCTGATTCCTGCACAAGTCACCTGTTATGTAAGACGTAACTATGCGTATGTGCTCTGCGGATGAAGGAAAAGACGTACCTGTGTGCGGACAACCGCCTCGGCGGCGTTGCCAGTAAAAGAGCTACTAGACCTGACGGGCGCTTGTCGAACGAACGTCAGCACACTTGTAAGCGCCCGTCACGTTCAACGTTTCTCTCAGCGACAAAGACTTCATTGTCTAGTACTAAGTTATTTCTCGTTTTCAAAGATCTTTTTGCGCTAAGGGACGTCAAGGTAAAGCAGATGCCGTTAAGTATTCGAGTAGCAACGGACAACGCTATTCCTGCCTAGCATTCACATCTCCCACTTGACGAAGACAATTTACAGCAAAGCAAGTCTCTCCTATCGGTTTGATAATAAAACCTATGCAAACGACACAACAGTGACACGACTCGATCGAAGAACGGTAATGTCAATTATTCCTGGAGGCCGGATGATTGGACTGTTCAAAGGTCAGCACTGGTAGCCTTTGCCTTCTATCAATGTTTGCTTTGGATAGTAAGTCGTGGTGGAAACATGATCCTCATCAAAAAACGCCACGGTCTCCGAGGACTGCAAGGTCAATATTATCACCGAAGTGGAAGCCATTCGTTTCTTCCTTTGTGAGTCAGTCGATTGTTCTCATCTGGTTCGTCTTGTCAGCGCAATCACTAGGTTCCATTATCACAATGTGAGGTCTGAACATCATGCCCTCCGAACTGCAAGTCCCGGTGCTGGGCCAGGCAATGTGACCAGAGGATCATCCACAGCGCCACCTCGCGTTCTCTTCTACTCGCCTCAGTGAAATGAATGAACCTTCGGCAACGGGATCAACGCACGGGCATCAAGGGCACGATAGCCCGCATCTCCGCTATCGACTCGGCAAACTCGTCACCGAGCTTCCGTCCTTGTTCTGCGTGTGCATGCACGGAATCGATGCTTCTCATCTCCGAAACCTTGTTCCACCAATGTCGCACACCGTCCTGTACCGCGGCCACGCCTCGTGGCGCACACATGTCGCCGGAGCGTGTGCCGCGATGGCTACCACTGCCTGTCGCGTCTGATAAGTACCCAGTACCGTTCATGCTTCCCCTCACATCGCCTTTCTTCCGTCTATGGTCTTTGCAGCGGGTGTTTCACGTTTGTTTCAGCTTCGTATAGCTTCACCTTCGAGCTTCGTGCAGGACACCGCGGAGCAGAACAGAAGCGGCCGATGATCCATTAATGATGGCTGACTCGGAACAAGGACATCATCTCACCATCTCATCGCCACTGTGAGTTTCCATCTTCACGCTGTGAGTAATACATCGACAATCATGCTTTGACTGGAAGTGAGCATAGCCTATGGCTTCCTATCGTCGAAATCTTTTAATTGAAATCATTGGTATATCCTCGGTAATTTACTGGCGATGTTCTCCGCTACTGCACAACTCGAAACCGAGTATACAGGCGATGAACAGTTCGGCTTTGTTTACGGCCCGAAAAGGGTGGGAGCCAAACGGACACGTTGATTCACTACAAACACAGCGTACATGCAAAGACACACATTGGTACAGATGATGGTATGATTGGACGGGACAGCGAAAAAGCGTAAGGGGGGGCCGAGCGCCCAGCAAACGCTTGACATAGATATAAAGTTTCTTTTGTCATCGTAGGCCTTCACAGACGCACAGGCGTCGGCTGCATCTTCGTGCTGAACGCCGAGGCGACCATACGCCCCGTGTCCTTGTCCACGACCTGACCCGCCATCAGACATTTTAGCTCATATGAAATCAAAAGTCAAAGCACGTACTTCACACGAAGCGCTCATAACCCGCTGGCCAAGGGTCACGGTCGTGCTAACGAAGCGAAGGCACATACCTCTGTGGAGCAAGTATGAGCGGGGGTATGCGAAGAAGGAGAGATACTGACGGCGGCGCTGGTGAGTGGTACGTGATCTGCATGCTCTGGGTGACGCCGACGCCGTTGATATTTTGCAAGATGCCTAGCGCCGTCAACGGGACGCCGATGCAGCTAAAGCCCACGCGTCGGCTCGAAGCGCCACGACTCGGGTGGAGCACGCTCACTTGTCAATGATATACGCCATACACCCGCCGTGCATCATGCCGGCACCATTCAACATATCTGCAGACCCAGACCCAGGCCCATGAATGTGTGGCCCATCTCAGCAGACTGTGCATCGCACTCACTCTTCGCCACCACGACCTCAGCGACGGCCGTGACCTCGAGACGGCCCTGCTTCTGCGGGTTGTGCTCCGCGGACAGCTCGACGAGGCGCACGGCCTTGCCGACGGAGTGCGCAAAGGCGTCCGCGGCGCCGACGCCGTACGCGTCGAATGTGTTCAGCGCGAGCTGCTTGACGCGGTCCGGGACGTTCCCGCGCACGCCAGACGCGTCGCCGCAGTCGGGCAGCGAGTGCGGGTCGATCCACGGCGTCGCGCCCGCGGACGATCTGTCCGATCGTCGGGGGGAAGGGGCCATCACAGGCGTCGTCGACGGCGGCATCGGTCGGGGGCGTGAAGTGCAAATACAGTCTATATGGGAGCGTTGGCGGGCACAGCGGCTGACGCTGAAGTTTGAAGCGCAGAGTCGAGAGGGGAGGAAGGCGCGGCGGGCAGAGTGGTGCCGCGCTCGAGTATACATACCCGTACCGCGTCCGGCTGAGAACCGCGGAATCATTTCGATCTTGGACGCATGCCTATTCCGTAGCATGCAGGCACGGTGCCAGCTTGGTGCCAGCGCCGACCGCAAAACCGCAGCGTGATCTCAGGGAATCTGCGCACGCGTCCGAGTCCCGCCCCACCCTCCAATCCAATGCATATGTGACCCGAACCGTCGAGCTGCCGGCGGATGCGGGGCCGCGCTTGCCTTCTTGCGCACAAGGGCGGCAATGCTATCACGCTGATATAGCAGATGTGAGGCCATACGCGCGATCCAGGCTGCGATGTGTCTACGTGGTGGTGGGACATCTCCGTGCTGTGTAATGGCGACGTCGGTGTGAGCCTGAGAACATCGAAGTGTGAGTATCATCAGAAGCATCGCCGAATCTGTTCCTCGGAGTTGCCTTGGACTGAAGTTTATTTGCGTCTGACGTTCGTGGCATGCCGCTGATATCAGATTTCTGCTCAGTACATCGGTCGAGGTTGTTGTCGTAAGTGAAGGTCGGGTCCAGCTACAGTGTCCAGCACAGGGCCCGGATCACGACAAACACTGCAGCGTAGGAGGACCGACTGCATCTTATCTTCCTAAGCTGGCTAGACTAAAACGCCACGGGTGAGCCACAAACGCCACGAAGATTGACCGCCGGAAAACGAAGAAAGCGGTGGGTGAAAGATAATCGCTTCTATGATCCAGTTGTTGCTGACCATTCTGCAGCACGAAAATGCCAGGCATGGGAAATGGAACATCGTACCGAATTCGCGAACACATCGGACATGTTCCTGTAGTGAACTCCGGCTAGGCAGGCTGCCGGCATGATGCTGCAGCAAAGTCCCAGGTTCTAGAGATGTCATATGCCAAAGCATACCTGGTAACCTGCCCAATTCGTACGCATGCAACCTAAAACAACCGTGCAACGACGACAGCGACACAGCGACACAACATAACCAATACAACAGACCACGATCTGCACACGCATCAGCGCAAGGCCAAGATGCCCGAACCCGTGACGCCCCCGCGCCCCTCCTTGCTATCCTTCTTCTTTTTCGTGACCGGCGCGTCCCAGATGCGCCAGAACTTGAGGTTCTCATCGCCCGCGCCGGTGCACACGACGTCGCCCGCGGGACTGACGCAGCTGAAGAGCACGCGCGAGTCGTGCGCGTCGCGAATCTCGGCCACGCGCTCGAGCGATGGGTACGCGTGCACCATGATCGAGTTGTTCGGATACCCGTGTGTCGTGAGCAGCTCCTTCTTGTGCGGCGCCCACTGCGCGGAGGTCACCTGCGCAGGCGTCTTGAGTGAGTGCAGCCGGGCACCGGTCGTACTGTTCCAGATGTGCACTGTCGCGTCGTTCGTCCCGCCTCCGCTCGCCAGGAGCGACGGCTGCCAGGGACACCAGGCAATCGCCTATCTTACTGTGAGCATTTGATTGGGGCAGAGATTGAGAGACATACCTTGACAGCAGCAGTGTGATTTCGCTTCGTCCACTTGGCCACGCCCCGCGCGCCCTCCGTCACGTCGCCCAACCGCCCGTCCCATATGTTGACAACATTATCATTTCCTCCGCTCGCCAGCAGCTCGCCGTCCAGTCTCCACTTCAGCCCGCACACCTCCCCAGTGTGTCCGATCAGCTCCATCACCTTATGTCGCGCGATCCGCACATCGTGATGCCAGATGCTCCCGTCCCCGCACCCAGAAGTCAGCACGTGCCCATGCCAGCTGAGCGTCGCGATCTGGCCCTGGTGCCCGCCCATTGTGCGGAGCTTCTGCCCCGCCTCGTGGTCCCACAGCTCGACGTCGCCGTTCCCGAGCCCGACGCCGAGGAACGCGCCGTCGTTCGAGAAGTCGACCGCGGAGACGTACGAGCCCTCGACGGCCTCGCCGACGTGCACGACGGCGCCGGTGTCGGCCTTCCAGACGTACGTGTTCTCGCCAAGCGCGACGGCGACGACGTTCGAGGGCGACCAGCTGAGGAGGTTGAGGTAGAAGTCGTCGACCATGCCTGGCGCGTCGAGCACGCGCTCCGGCTGCGTCGGGATCTTGCGCGTCTTATTTGTCGTCGCGCCCGTCGAGGACGGCAGTGCGCCCGGGCGGGCATAGAGCGGGCGGGCAAATTCGCGCTGCGCAGCTAGAGTGCTGTCCGCCGCGGCCGGCGGGGCCTCGTGGTACGCGAGGACGCGCTTGTTGAGCGGGACGCCTGCGGCGGCGGCGAGGCGCGCAGTGTGCCCCGGCGAGGCGGACTGCGGGTTGAGCGACATTGCATCGAGCGTCGCAGCGACGGCAGACTCCTCACGGTTCGTGATGAAGCGGTCGCGCGAGTCGCGCTGTGCAGTGATGAGGGCGGCAGGATGAAAGAAAGTAAGAAAGGAGACGCACGTTCACCACCGCGGGCGTCGAGCGCGACCGTTTGGTCTCGGATCGGGGCGGGGGGACATAGTCCCGCGAGACGACGTCCAGCTTCGCCTCGATGCCACCCTTGCGCACGACGCCGCCGCTGGCTTGGCGCGAGAGCGACTCTGAGACATGGATGCTGCCGGTAGTGGCGCGTTTGACGGGCGACGACGGGCGCGAAATGAATGGATTCGTAGTGTCAAAGGCAGCCTGCTTGCCCGACTTTTTCGTGGGCGAGGAGATGAAGACATTGTTCAGCCCCGAGATGACGGACGGCGTGAGGGGAGTCTTGGCCGCATCCGACCGCGAACGATGGCGGCTCGGTGTTTTTGGGTTGTACGCCATGCAGAGCGGGTCGGAAAGGAAGAAAACTGGATGTTCGTTGCGAAAACAGATGGAAAGCTAGTGATTCTGACCGGGAGTCAGAGTCAAGTCAGAGCGCACAATAAATTGTAGCCTGAGCCTCTTACAACGAGGAAACCAGCAGGCGCGTCCACTTCAACACCACGTGGAAAACACGTGGAGAACAAGACAAGCGGTCAGGTGATCGCGTGTCGTGTCCAGGCCTGTCCAGGCTAGCAGGTCTGAGCTGGTCCGAGTCCACCATGCCTTGATGGCAGGCAATAGAGATACTTATATGTATCTATGTACGAGGTACATGGAAAGGACAGAGGGGCATGGTGGAAGGAAGAAAAGAGAAATGAGAGAGCTTGACCGAACGCGACGCGATATACGGTTGTTTGTCTTTATTGACGCGTCTGTCACCTGGTGCTCGGTTAATAATAAATTTCAAAAACATCATGTCCGTCAGACACCGCAGCGTCCAACTTAAGATAGACGACACGCAAATCCACCACCCCCCCTGATCATTACGTAATGTGGCGTGGGAACCGCCAAATTTGGGAGGACTGATACATCCCCCACCGAGAATTTAGCTGAAAACTCCCCAGCATGTGGGGGAACAGTTCATAAAATAGTAGGCACCCCATGCATGCATCAGTCAAGGCTCAGGAACCTGCAGGGATACCAGCAGCAGTCTCCTGACCCATCTCGGGGGCAGGCTCGCACCCCGGTCGGAGCGGGCGCATGAACGTTCCGTTATCTTATCTACTGATCTAACCCAAATAGGCTAAGATAACATCATGTGATGGATTACATAAGTCACGTGACCCGCCAAATGTTGTCGGGCCAAATTTTGGAAAATGCACCAGGAGCATCGGAAAGCACAGAAAAGCACTTTCGGGAAGGGTCGGGTTAGTTCAGGTTGTGGGCCTTATACAGCCCCAAAAATTTCGTATTTCCTCGAAATTCTTCCGGGCATCTACGCTCACGCATCCCAGGTATACATCCCAGGAGGTAGTTTTATGAATGTGTGAGTGGCCATGGAGGAGTTGTCGTCGCCGTCGAGGGTCCGAGTTGCTTACATAAGGGGTGGTGGATTTGCGCGTCGTCTATCTTACGAGGAGAAACGCGAACGTCAGACATCTATAGGTGATTGAAGCGTCAGTTTAGGCTATTTACGCCTTCTGCTTTAGGTGACCAGGTCACTGAACTCACCGGCGCCATCCGCAATCTCGGCTCTCGGCATCCCCGTACTACGTACAGTATGCCAACGAAGGTACATGTCTAATTACCTCGATTGGACAGAATACCGATGTGTTCATGAAGTTCATGTAGCGTAGATTCGCTAGCCTGACACCCCTTGATGGACAGGCTTTGAATACGTGCCCCCAGTGCAGATCGCTTCTTCACCACTCCGAGCAGCATGTCACCGAGACGCAGGCACGGATTCCCATGTTATCTACCCTTAAATATGCTAGTCTTGGAAAAAGAAATGAGCCCTCATCCATTGACACTGGCTTACCAACCTCTGCAGCTTCGGAGTTTAGGGGGGACAACACTGTCCGTGGTCTCCAGAAAGCGGAGAAGTGGCCCGACACCATCCCCCTCAGTGTAACCTCCCTCACTGCGATCATACAGCGAAATGTGTGATGCGGCTCCTGCGCTCACTCGCCGGCGCGAACTGCGCGGACTCGTACACGTTCGACGTCAAGGCGGTCGACGGGCGGCTGTCCTCGTCCTTCTCTGCCACGGCGTTCTGCTGCAGGAGATTCGCGGTCGACGAGAGCGGCGACAGATACAGAAGTACGTGAGCATTCAACTAATGCGTCTTGAATACAAACTCAATATTTCTCAGATCTCCACCGACTCTTCCGCCTGAAAACACTAACTCATTTTCGATTTATTCGGACAGCAAGCATCCCATGCATTCCCTACTTCTGCTCGCTGAACGTAGGGTCGATTTCGTCTCCATTTCTGGCTCTCCGTCATGATGCCCTTCCTATCCTGCGCATGCGCATGTACGTGTCTATGTTCTCAATGGCGCAGCGTCTCAACATGCTCACGAATATTGTCCAACATCTCTTCGCTACCACTCCATTTCTTTATCGACAACGTGTTGATACGTGCCCGCAACGCAGAACGCTTTTGAACCACGTTTCGCAGCAAGTTGCTAAATGGATCCCCGTCTTTGTCTTGTGGCCTCGCCATGTCAAATGGTGCTGCCATGATCCTCAGGTGTGTGAGGTTCGGGAATAAAAGCGTAGCCTTCTTTGTTGAAGCCTTCCCATTAACGATCGAAGTTTGTGAGTCTGGGGAAGCTCGGATGTGCGTAGTCTCCAAAAGACCGAGAAGAGGGCTAATTCCAATTCCCTTCAGCTTGATCTGCGTCACCGCAGGCATGCGAATAAACGACTCCTTGAATGTGTCGTAGACAGTTTCGTCAAATTTTGTTGATTCCAAGATGAGGTACGTGACCCTGCGCAAGTCGAAAGAATCGAGTAACTGCTGCACTAAGGGAACACGTTCTATCGTCGACAAAATGTTCCACTGCAAGGAAAACGGTGGCTTTTCGGATATTCTGCTGCCTTGTTCAAACCATGCATAAAGTAGAACTTCCATACCACCATAGCACTGGTCGCATTCGAGTCGCATTGAGGTTGGGGAAGGAAGAGTGGAAGGATCGTTCGTGCCAACGAAAGCGGTTACGAGAGAGATGATGCGACACATCTCCTCGATGTCACCACCCCAGAAATGGAACTTCACTTGTGCAGTTCGTGGAATAGTCAGGCTGGCCAGAAGTTGAGTGCTCTTCGTATCCACTTGGCCCTTGAACAATAATGTTTTCAGAGCAGGCAAAGAAACTTTGCCGCCATCAGGAAGGTGTTCCTCCGGAGTCTCGCTCTCACCGTTGGTGATCTTCAAACTCTCCAATGCCGGAGAATTCCTGAGGAGGGTCAACAATGTAGCAAGCGCAGGCGAAGCATCGAACTGGAAGTGCAGCTCGAGATCCGTGAGGTTATGAATGAAAGATATGTCCAGCTTCATCTTGCAGAGGCCGCGAGCGATGAAGTGGCGTAAAGAGGGCAAATGACGCATGAAGATATCCGATGCTATCGCATCGGATTTTGTGACATTGTCTAGAGTTAATGATTCTAGCATCGGCGCAGGGTGTTTGAGACTCGCCAGCACTTCGAGCCTGCACTCTTCGAGTCGCCTACGCTCAGGATGATACGTCGAGCCGTCTGAAAGATAGAGGCCCTTCATTCGCCATATAAGGACGGGAGCGAGTGCTTTAAGGACAACATTGCAGACCGCTCGACTTTGGTCGATGCATGCTGAAATAGTAAACGGAGCCTGCTTGCACCTCGTGAGCATCTCGTCCATCCACCGGCCCGTTTGTGGGGCCCCGATATTCGTCCAAAGAGCGGGCGTGGAAATCGCCGCCTGCCTCCAACGTCGGCACACATGGGTCACGGTAATCCATCCGAGGTGTTGTCTCTCGCCCAGCCAATCGCCAGGCTTCGGGGGCGGGTCACAGTCGGAGAGGGCAGCGAAAATGTGCATTAGGATCTCGGAAGGAAGTCGTGCGGTAATGGAGAGATCATTGACATGGGTGATTGTGAGCGTGATGAGATTTTTTATTGCTTTGAGCTCAACGATAAGCGCGTTACGAGCGTGATCCGCCCTCTCCTTGGAGCTAGCAGAAGCAGGAATGCTGTCAACGGTTACAAGTCTAGCCTGTAGACATTTCGTCCAATAATCCCTGCGAATGCAAGAACAAGACGTTCAGAGTAGGAAACGACCGTGATGCTGTGATAACGCACCAAGCTCCTTGCTCCTCTGAAAGAGACGGATCCATACCCGGTATTGAAGTCAAAGTGGTAACTGCGTTTTGGACTATGCTGAGAGGAGCCAGAACAAAAATGCAGAATCTGGACAAGAACCTGCGGCTGCTGTCGCAACGAGGAAACAAGCAGGCACAGCCCCTCCTGGCCCCTCGAACGCGTGCACACGTGCCAGACATGAAGAGCGAATCTCACTCTCTGTGCGATATTCGTTAAACTATAAAAAGCATATATCATCACATACTAGTCTTCATACATTATACACTGCATATAACTATTGCCGAATAATTCCAACATCTCTTCCATCCGCTTGCTGACCTGGGCTGACCGCCGACGCGCGACTTCCGACCTGCCGCCTCATTCCAATGATAAGTCGCATGGAAGCTCGAGATAGCCTTCCTGGTTATTTATGATGCTTATGGCACATGTTGTCGACGAGTTTAGAGAGTCTGCGAGCCACAGGTTCGCTCCCTTCGCACTTTGTGATCACCAGCTTAGGAAGGCGTTCTGCACGGACATCCCTCGTCTTGACTGCTTGAACCAGCGCATCTGACGAAGTCTTGTCAAACGGAAGGCCCGAAATACACAAGCGTTCCAGCCCCAGGAACAAAAGCGAGGGCTCTTGTGTCGAGTCTTCATCGCCAACCTCTGAACTGCCTTGATCCGGGGGAACGATATGCGTGCTCTCCAGACAGCTGAGCAGAGGTGCGATGCCGCGTCCACTGAGCGTGAGAGTCTTGATCGCTGATATGCGACCAAATGCATCCTCGAATACGTCGCAGAGGTCCGTGACAAGTTTTTCTGAATACACCACAAGATTTGCGAGCCCGCGGACGTCGAACGAGCCAAGTACCCGCCGCAGTGCCGCGGCATGCCCCGTGGCTGGATTCCACCGCAGAAAGATTTGTGGGGGTACAAGCTTGTCATCTTCACCGTTGAACCAGGCCCGTAAGGTTATGTCGGTAGCACTACACCGTGGATTGGTGTTACAGATGAGTCGGATGGTAGAAGGCGATAGGCGGGTCGAGAGTTCCTCTGCGTTGATAGGGATGGTAGGGACAGGAATGATCAAAAGACTTTCCTCGGGACATGCGCCCGAGAGCCTGATCTCCTGCCGTGCGGTCGGGGCGATGGCCAGCCCGGAAAGAAGCTCGCCGCAGATAGCATCTGCATTGCTCATAATCAAGAATGTCTTGAGCGCGGGCAAGGAGACTATGTCCCCAACGTAGCGTTCCTGATCGTCGGAGGGCCCGCGCCTGCTTATCTTCAAGTTCTCCAGCATCGGGGACTCTTTGAGCAGTGTAAGCAATTTGGCAGAAGAGAACTTGGACCTGAAGTCTAGATCCAGGTCGGTAAGGTTGCGGAGGTAAGGTGCCTTCCAAGAAAGCTCAAAGCATTGGTCGAGGGAGAAGCGGCGCAAACGAGGTAGCGTGTTCGCAAAAAGGTTCTGCGGAAGCGCTTCATTATACCAGGTCATATTCTTGAAGACCAGCGTTTCTAGCATAGGTGCAGGGTGATTGAGATTTTTGAGCACGTATATGCGCAGCATCTTGTTCTCGCCTTCGGTAAAAAGTCCGTATCCATCGCATTCTGATGCTGAGAGATGGAGGCCCTTCATCCGAGATATGTGGTCAGGACCCAGCGCTTTGACAATGACGTCGCAGATCCTCCTGTCCAGGGCTATGGATGCCGAAAGGGTGAACGGAACTTGCTTCGATCTCGCGAGCATTTCCTCCATCCAAGGCGCTGTCTGCGGGGCGCCGATGTTCGTCCACAGACCCGGCGAAGACAACGCGACTTGCCTCCAACGCCGGCAGACATGGGTCGCAACGATCCACCCTAGATGCTGCTTCTCACCGCGTTCGTCGATCGAGAACGGCTCCGCAGAGGGCGGATCGCACTCCGCGAGCATACTGAAGACGTGAGCTAGCACCTTCGCCGGCAGTCGCACTGTGATGGCCAAGGTGTTGATGCGAGCGAATATGAGTGTCCCGAGATGCTGCACTGCCTTGTACTCGGCCAGAAGTCGATCGCGGGTGCAATCGACCAGGTCCGTTGGACTGAAAGCAGAAACGCTATCTGTAGAGAGGACTCGCCTCTTTAAGGCTTTCTTCCAGTGATGACTGAAAACATCAGGACGCAGTGGTAAGATAGACGACGCGCAAATCCACCACCCCTTATGTAAGCAACTCGGACCCTCGACGGCGACGACAACTCCTCCATGGCCACTCACACATTCATAAAACTACCTCCTGGGATGTATACCTGGGATGCGTGAGCGTAGATGCCCGGAAGAATTTCGAGGAAATACGAAATTTTTGGGGCTGTATAAGGCCCACAACCTGAACTAACCCGACCCTTCCCGAAAGTGCTTTTCTGTGCTTTCCGATGCTCCTGGTGCATTTTCCAAAATTTGGCCCGACAACATTTGGCGGGTCACGTGACTTATGTAATCCATCACATGATGTTATCTTAGCCTATTTGGGTTAGATCAGTAGATAAGATAACGGAACGTTCATGCGCCCGCTCCGACCGGGGTGCGAGCCTGCCCCCGAGATGGGTCAGGAGACTGCTGCTGGTATCCCTGCAGGTTCCTGAGCCTTGACTGATGCATGCATGGGGTGCCTACTATTTTATGAACTGTTCCCCCACATGCTGGGGAGTTTTCAGCTAAATTCTCGGTGGGGGATGTATCAGTCCTCCCAAATTTGGCGGTTCCCACGCCACATTACGTAATGATCAGGGGGGGTGGTGGATTTGCGTGTCGTCTATCTTAAGAACAGCTGAAAACAACGATCGAACGGTAAATACGCACCGAGCGCTTTCTTCGGTGACGACTCCACGCGCCATGATGAATTGAAGGGCGTTGCTTGTTATGGGCAACGTAGCAGTGACTGAGGCTACGATTGTGGTTTGGGTGCTGCGGACCTGAGACGGAGGATCTGAGCGCAGGATTGATAGCTCGTGTGGTGAGAAGGATGGAGGAGAAAGCGACAGTCTTACTTAAAGTATTGTGGCATAATAAGACTTCCGGTCAGTGATTAAACTCCGACAATATGATCGGCAATACAGTCAGTTTCACAATAAAAGTCCACGTTCCAGGTCATCAATGCTACTTGGGGCATCAGCCAATTTTGGCCTGACTGTGATGTCACCAAAATGCGTTTGTCGCAACCGATTTCAGCCAATCCTTTGTCTACAGACAAAGAAATGGCCAAAGTTAGGCGACAAACCCGCTTTGGTGACATCACAGCCAGGCCAAGATTCATTAATGCCCCTAGTGTGCGTTCGACAAAAGCGAATTTCATACCATTGATCAATTGTCGACTTCCTTGCGACGTTCGAGATCCTCATGAACACGACCCAGCGTGGATGCAGCGCGCTGGCGGGACCAGGCGCAACACTACATGATTGCCTCGATCTCTTTCCGGAGCTGTTTGACAAAGGCCATTACCAGGTGCAATAAGTCGAGTCGTCTGTGTCAGCAATTATGTCGAGGATACGGGAGGCCGGGCTAGCAAAGGCTCGGATACTAGAGGACTCACAAAAAGCGTCGACGAGTTCAACGTCAGAGTCGTAGGGGCGGACAGTGGGTGGACAAGTGAATGATCTAACGATTTGTCGATCACGTTTCGCACGCAGTCTTTCTGCGCATCTGTCCAGCGTCTCCGAGACAAGTTCTGCAGTCCTTCATCTTCGCAGTTACTCTCCCGGTGCTACCAGCACACCCGACAACGAGCAGGGATGCCTGATATTCCTGTGGGATCGCAAATATTCGACGTTGTCTTTCATCCGACCTCTTCTATCGTCTACACCGGCCTCCTGACCGGCGAAGTCAAGGCTTTCGGATACGACGAGCAAGGGCAACATGATGCGAAGTTCTCAGTCAAGCCTGGGAAGGGATCATGTAGAGGCTTAGCTCTTAGTGAAGATGGCAGTCAGTTATGGGCAGTAGGCAAGGGGAAAGGTCTCCAGTGAGTCTTCCGTCTTCGCACCGCGTTACTCGCGTTCAGGCGATACGCCCCACAGCACTGTAGACACAGCGACTGGGGAAGTCGTCAATAGCCGCATTGGCGCACATGAGTGAGTAGGTCTAGTCCGATTCTCTGCCTGGGTGTATTGAAGACGATAGGTGATGGATAGCACGGCGATCAATCGAGTGAAGCGCGCCATGTCTCATCTCATTGCGACGGGTGACGATGACGGCGTTATCAAGGTATGTCTTTTCTTGATTCCAAGTATGGGTTTCCCGACAAATGAACCCTGTAGCTGTGGGATCCAAGAAAAAAGGATTCTGTTCGAACATATACCCAGCACTTCGATTTCATCTCCGACTTCCTATGGCTAGAGGACAAGAAGCAGCTTGTTGCGACAAGGTACGGATAGCCTGTATATTCACATCGCGCCTTTAAAGGAACCCATCATTATCAGTGGCGATGGGACACTGTCCGTGATGGACGTTCGCTCGAAGAAGACCGAGCCATTCGCCCACTCTGAGGACCAGGAGGACGAGCTCCTCTCCATCGTCACCATCAAAGGGTGAGCACTTCGCACGTATTCGCTCTATCCCAGCTAATCAAACCACCGCAGAGGCACCAAAGCCGTGGTCGGGACACAGCTCGGCATCCTCTCCATCTTCAACCGCAAGAAAGGCTGGGGCGACTGCGTAGACCGCGTAACCGGGTACCCCCCCCTCCCTCTCCCCCTCACACCCACCCTAACTGACATTCCCATCCAGACACCCGCACTCGATAGACGCGCTGTGCGCGCTCCCGTCGTACTACCCCTCGTCGCAGAGCACGATCCTGACGGGCTCGTCGGACGGCCTGCTGCGCGCCGTGCAGCTCCTCCCGACGAAGCTCCTTGGCGTCGTCGCGGACCACGGCGACTTCCCGATCGAGCGCATCGCGGTGGACCGCGCGGGCGAGGGCCGCTGGGTCGGGAGCGTGGGGCACGACGAGGTGTTGCGGCTTACGGATCTGCGGGAGGTGTTTGAGGACGAGGACGGGGAGGGCGATGCGGTGGCGGAGAGCAAGGTGGATGAGCGGGACTCGAGCGAAGAGGAAGAGGGAGAGGAAGAAGAGGAGGGGGACGCGGACGAGGTGCCACAGCTGCAGCCTAGCAAGGGCGTGCTGAAGCGGGCGAAGGATGAGAACAGCGATGCGCAGGAGGACGAGGATGCTGCGCAGGAGGACGACTCGGATGCGGAAGATTCGGACGAGCCGAAGCCGAAGAAGAAGAGAAAGAAGGAGAAGGATCCGCTCAAGGCAGACAGGAAAAAGAAAGGGAAAAATGAGATGGCCGCTGATGCATCATTTTTCTCTAGTCTGTAGGATAGGATGATCTATATCTAGTTGGTATATTTATATAATATACCTCTCTCTTGCCCCACATCATAAGGACTATATAGAAGACTGAAGACCCGCTCAGCTGTCCTTACGGATATGTCATCGCTCGCAAGCTGATCTCGTCGTTATTGGCCGTTCTATTCTACATACAGGAAAGATATCGTGCGTCGTCTACATCGTTGCAGGATCTAGGAAAGGGAAACTAATCATCTATGATATAACTGCAGATGGTGATTGCTTTTGGGAATGTCGACATCTAGGCCAACTAACTACACCTTGCGATGGAATACCAGGCGAGTTATTCTCCAGAGCGCCTCGCGCGACTCCCAGACAGGCAAGACGACCACGAGGAATGCTGCGAAGAACAACCAGACCTGTGAAAAAACATGTCAGCAACTCTACGCCTCCCAGACCGCATGCATTTAAAGTGATTACTCACGAACATAACGGCCACGACGCCGACGAGGAAATGCTTGGAGAAGATATAAGGCGCAGCTCCGAGTGGGACCGGGATGACCTAGACCACAGTCAGGAAATAATGCGAGATAGAGCGCGCTGCAGAACACTCACGAAGGTGATGATAATAGCAAGGCCCAAAAACAGACTCCCATAAATCTTATGTGCGCTATTCAGCTCCGCATAGTCCAACCCATCATCCGCTGGCACCTCCAAAGATTCCACATCCGCCGACGAGCGCGACTTCTCAACATCGGCCTTCACGTCCGTCACGTCCCCATCCTCGCTCTTCTCCGCCTCCTCCCCTGGCTCGTCCTCGTGCACCACCGCCATATTCCGCGTCTTCTCCCAGTCGAAGTTCGCCGGGCGCCAGAGCGAGAGCCCGATGGATAGGATGCCGCCCGAGCAGATCGCAGCGGCGTTCCCGGCGAAGGAGACCCACTGGTACGAAAGCGTCTCGATGGTGATTTCGCCGCCGAGGCCTTTGGCGGTCGCGAGCCAGACGATGAGCGCGATGGCCATGCCGCCTATGGAACCTGCGACGGCGCCGGCGCGCGTGAGGTCTTTCCAGCTGAAGTGGGACTGTCAGTGTCTGGTCATCGGCGCGGTGCGGGAGACGGTGCTCACAGGAATGTCAGGGCGATTGGGAAGACGCCCGAGGCCGTGGCCACGCCGAGGAAGTAGAAGAGCCATCCCAAGGACTGGCAGGAGCAGGGTTAGGGGAGGGGGATGTAATGACGTGACGGGGCGCTCACAATTCCAACTGCCTTGAAGATTGATGCGAGCCCACCCGAGAAGATCGCCCAGAAGAAGATAGCGTAGCGCGATACCTTGACGATCTCCTGGCTGGTAGCTTGCGGACGGAAGTACTGCCTATACACATCATAGGAAAGCAGCGTCGACACCGCAATCATCTCCGCGCTGAGGGACTAACAAATTCAATCACAGTGAATAGGCATTCGATACACGGAGGAAAGAGCTGGACATACCGATGTGACGCTGAGGAAGACGAGGATGAGCATGAGGACCGAGCCCGCCTTACCTAGCAGGAAGCTGACGGTCGCGACGCCCGCGAGACCGGCGCCGACGTCCTCTGCGGTCAGCGCAGGGAACCCGGGGTAATTCTGCAGCGCGCGGGCCCCGAGACCAAGGACGGTTCCGCAGGCGAAAGGGATGGAGAACCATGCGAAGCCGCCGAGGAAGTACGCCTTGGCTGTCGTAGACGGGTTCGACGCGATCGCTCGCGACCAGTAGCCTGCAAACTAAGTTCTAGTCGGCTGCAGAGTGTGCACAGGTGGAAGCGTACCTTGGTCGCAGTTCACGAGACCGAAACCGGTGATGACGGACTGAACTCCAAAAATGGCGCCGGGTCGCGACCGGAAGGTGAGGTAGGAGCCGTGGTAGTTGCCTTCGACGGGTGCTGTCTTCGCCACCTCGGTGAGTAGTTCCCACATGCGTGCTGGGCTGCCAATGACACTGGAATTCGCATAGGTACTAGATATGACGTCAGAGACTTGAATCGAAGAGAGGCTAGAACTGAAACGTACATGAAGGAGAAACAGAGTAATATCCCGAGCAGGAAAAACGTATGTGTTGCGTCACTGATAAACGTAGCTCGGAGGCCGCTGGGGTCCCGCTCAGCAGTCTGGATTAGAATATGAAAGAAGGTACGCACCCAGTCGCAACATATACAGATACGCCGATGGGGATGAGGAACAGCGCAGCATACGAGTTCATGTTCGTCAAAGCCGTTACGACGGCCCCTCCACCGAGCAAAATACACGCGCTGACAATCGCGTTGCAGACGAGTCCGCACCAAAGGAACGATAAATGGCCGAGGGTGCCGAAACGGATATAGGCGATCTCGGGAAACGTCGTCGCGCGGTTCGCGTTCATCTTGACTTTGCTCGCGATGACGCTGAAAATGGCAACCTGCACCATGCCGCCGACCGCGTACCAGTATCCGCCTGATATGCCCATGGTGTACGACTGCGTCGCACTCTGGAGGAGCGTGAGACTCCAGGTCCCTATGCAAGATCCTCGGTGACCCGGCCAATTGAGAGGGGAAAAGGCGGACTCACATGAACTGAGGATGCCCGCGATGACGATACCAGTCTTGAGAGAGCGACTTGCAGCCGTGAACTCAGACGCCGAATTCGGTGAGTAGCGCGAGTATTTTGTCTGGATCCAGGTGATACCGTTCATCATAACAGCAAAGACGACGCCCAAGCCAAGGACAACGCCATACCCGACGCCCTGCGGCAGAGGTGATGCGACGGCCACCATGATAGTCTGCGATATGGAAGAGCGAAAAGGGAAGGCGCTGTAGGCTTTTTGGGCGGTAAGTCGACGCCTCGAAGAAGCTCGCCGAGCGTCTGGTGGTGTGGATATAAAGACATTCGTCTCCCAAATCCAGTTACGTCTGCTTCTCAATGTTGCAATTGCGTCTCCCAATGGCGCCTGAGGATAAGAAACTCCGTCATAATCACGATAAGATTCTGGCCCGTTGCTGAACTATTGTTGAGGAAATTTCGTTGGAGAACCAGGAACGACATACGGAATGCACGGCGCCGGGCTCCGTGGTCTCATACCAAGAACCACACTCTCGGCCCCAAAAGAGGGTGGACGACCCTACACGATCCTACATGTATTGAAATTCAGTCGATCCAGGGTCCCATGATCATCTGAACTCGCGGTGAGTCCAAGACTGTCCCAACTTGGCTGGGAGGACAGGAAATGGAGTTGAGCGCGCGCACAAACTCCACCAGTCATTAATTATTGAAGCCCACGAATTAGAGTAGACAATTCGTGTTGACTGCATTGATAAATTGAAGCCTGTAAGGGCGATTATGCTTGAAATAATGGGTAGTAGAGAGATGAAGCCTACAGCGTATAAAGGTTCCTTGAATCTGCGCGATTACGCATTGCGTGCTTTCGCGCAACTAACTTCGAATATGGAGCAACGAGTAGCGTCACCTTTTCGGCCGCTCCTGAGTCCGACTGTCGGTGTGCCGAGACAACTCTATCGAATTTCCCAGACATGATAAAGGGGGAACGCACTCACTTCTTCGCCATCCTGCACATCCACCACCATGTCGACGACGACGACGACTACCACTGAAGCGCCCGCGCCGGTTACCCAATTGAACTTGAACACCCTCCCGAAATGGGTCCCGCCGCCAAACACGACCCAAACAGACCTCGACTGGGCGGACATCCTCACCGTCGACCTCTCGCTCTACGACACTGACCGTGATGCGCTCGTCAAAACCGTCTCGACTGCCTTGTCGAGAGATGGGTTTTTCTACGTTGTTGGGCACGGTGTCGACCCCGAGAAGGTGAGTTGCGCTTTGCTCATTACATGGATAGCATGCTAAATACGTCATTAGCTGAACCGCCAGTTCTCCCTCGGGCAACTCACCTTCGACGGTGTCTCGCGCGAGGAGAAGGAGGAGCACAGAGCGCCAATCGCAGAAGAGGGCTCCTTCATTGGCTACAAGCTCCAGAATTACTGGGAGATCAAGGACGGCGTCCGAGATCGCATCGAGCACTATAATTATTACCTTCAGCAGCTCGACCCAATCACGCGGCACCCGAAAGCGATTCGGCCGTACTTGAACGAGACGAAGGACTTCATTCAAGTGCGCTTTCTCACGTTCAGCTCGAGTGTCTTCTAACAGAGGTACAGGAATTGCGCCAAAATGTCCTTCGCCGAGTCCTCACCCTGATCGACGCCGTCTTGGGCTTGGAAGAGGGCTACCTCTTTTCCCTTCATGAGGATGCGAAGGGGAACAAAGGAAATGACGTGAGGAAATTCTGTCGCCTGACCTGGTTTATTTCTCACCGTACGCCCCACAGCTCTTCCGATACATGCTCTACGATCCCCTCCCCGCCTCCGAGGCCGCCAAGACGAACAACGTCATGCTGAACGGCCACACCGACTTCAACTCCATCAGCACGCTTATCTCGCAGCCTATCACTGCGCTGCAGATTCTCATGCCCGACGGCAAATGGCGCTACGTTAGGGTCAGTCCCTTCACTCTCCTTCGTATCTTCATACTCATGGGCCTGCGCACTGTAGCACCAAGAGAACACATTCGTCATCAACATCGGCGACCAGCTCTCGTTCATGTCCGGCGGCATCCTCAAGGGCACGATCCACCGCGTCGTGCTCCCGCCGGAGGACCAGCGCGCGTACCGCCGCCTCGGCGTCTTCCACTTCGCGCACTTCATCGACGACGTCCCGCTAGACCTGCTGCCGTCGAAGCGCGTGCAGGAGGAGGGCAGGCAGGTATTCGACGGAAAAGTTCCGACGTGCCACGAATGGGAGTCCGCGCGGATAAAGAGCTATGGAACGGCGGAGTTGATCAAGGGTGAGGAGTATGATGTCGAGTACATCGCTGGGTTGCAGGTCCGGCACTGGCATTGAGGTGGGGACGTTCTTGACGTCACGTTGGCTGTATCAGAAAAAAGAGAATAGTGTAGGCTTGATATCTGTATGTATATTTATATATTAGCCCAGCTCAATACCAATTTATACGCCCATTTTGTCTCGCCAGAGACATTCGCAAAGGCGAGCTGGATTGATACGCGAAAATAAGCCGATCTTCAGATCCGACATAGATGTTGCTTCCCTCTTGGATGAGCTTGGATTACGCCACGATGTCCAGCCCAAATGTCCTATACGACTTTCATGTGGAATTGGTGGCGAGGAGTCAGGACTCGAAAATCGGAAATGTGCTCCCGATATACTAAGTACACGTTGGCGCCTATATTTTGGCCTGAACCGGGTTCGATCCGCGGACTCCGAGCGCAACCGAAGTGGTCACGCGCTCACGTGTACGACGCGTCTTTATTTGGCACGTGTTTGTTGGCCGACGCGACCTGCGGCGGGCAGGGCTTTCTGTGCTCAACGTGCCCTTGTTCAGCGCGCCCACGTCGCTTTGCAGTGAAACCCTTGCAGAATCCGACAAGCACATCCCGGCTGTCGCGCAATCTGCTGGTTTCGCGTTCTCAGCCCAGATCCTCACATCTTATCCACGCCCACACGGCACAACTTAGCCACCAGCCCTTCTTTTGACTTTACGACTTTATGATGTATCCCTCTCTTCACTTCGTCACTCTCGGTATTCTCATCGTTCCATCTTTCGGCCTTCCTGCTCCGTATACAGTCGCACCAGGCGAGAGACCCTATGTTGGCATCATCCCCTTTCGACGGGATCACGATGCAAGGCCCAAGGCAAGCGTCTGGCATCACCTTGGAAGACGTACCGGAATCAAGCGTCAAGAGAAACCCGTGCCTATGACGGTCAACATGATCCCCATGCACGTTCTGGACGCAGCCACCCCAACGCTCGCCGCTGCTACGAATGTCGAGGCTGCCCAGGCGATCGTCCCTGCTCCGACCTCTGTTGCTGTGAAAACTGTGGACGAATTGCCTCCTGCGCCCGAATCCGCCCATGTCGTCTTCAACGCCGGACAAGAACCAACGCCAATCGCGCCTCCGCAGGCGAGCCCAACGGCACATAGCACACATGCCGCCGCACCGCCCACCGCACCGCCCGCCGCCAGCCCCAAACACGAACAGATGGAGCCCAACGCCGAGTCTGGCGAACCCGGTCTGCACAAGAAGAAGGTCGCCCTCATCGCCGGCATCTTCGGTGTCATCTTTGGCCTCCTCGTCTTCGTCGCCCTGGCCAAGCTCTGCAAGGACGCTGTCACCCGCCGCCGTTTCTCCTACGCCGCCGGCGCCGGCAGCAGCCAGGACGGTCTCATCCGCTGCCGCGGCCCCTCGAAGGACGAGATGCGCCAGGCCGCGAAGCAGAACATCGTGCTCACGCGCCCCGACGGATCCGAGGTCTCGCACTCGTTCTCAGACTCCACCGCCGAGACCGTCGACGCTGGACCTGCTACCCCCTGGGCGTCGCCCAAGGGCCCGCCGCCAAGCGCCGCGCCCGCGTACCCGCCGCCGAGCCCGCCGCCCCCCGCGCCGTACATGTCGCTGCTCTCGCCGACCGCGAACCTCCTGCAGCAGAACCTCGCCGCGGCGGAGAAGGACAAGGACAGCCGCGCGTCGACGGTCTCGGAGGACTTCACGTCCACCGCGTCGACATCGAACGTGTCCGAGTCCGCGCAGTCCGCGCCGGCGAGCGAGCGCGGGAGCCGCCTGGGCACGCACCGCCGCATGCACAGCGCGCCCGTGTCTGTCGTCTCTACGTTTGGCGAGCGCATCTCCGTGGGCGACCGCGTCAGTGCGGGCGGGGATGGGTATTGGGACACGCTGGACACGTACATGCGGCCGCATAGTACGGGCGTTGGGGGCCGGATGTCGCGGACGCGGAGCATGGACGGGGCTGGCGTCAGCGTCAGGTTCAGCGAGCGCATGTAGGTTCTGTTTGGATTGCGATTCTTTTGCGATGTGCGTACGCTCCGGTATTTCGCGATTTGTATGGAGACCAGTACTGTATGCGATTATGATGCGAGAATAATCACGAGTGCTTGACCTTGGGGAGCATAGCCATATGGCTGCTGTAGATGCAGGCAGCTAGGTAGAGAGATAAGTTCGTATCGCGCTAGATGGATAACCGTTCTTTGAGTCCATTAAACTAGTAGTATTGACACGCAGCATTCGAATTTTCCGCGACCGGGTCGATATGAATGAGAGGTTCGGCTTGAAATTACAGCAGATGGATCCAGATGGACAAATAGAGTTATTTTGAGTCAGACGGACATGTCTACTATACCTGTAGAGCTGAGTGATGGTTGAGTGATGGTGTGAAGATGAGGGCTGCAGAATCAAGCAGAAATTGACCGACAGGAAGATATGGTAGTCGAAAACCGTGCGAAACGTGATTGGTGATTCGTTTGGTCGTTCTTTCACTGTTGAGTTCGTGGCGGCCGCTCGATCTTCTCGCCAGTGGCCCCGTCTCCTGATTCCTTGATATGACCGGTGACCGATGACCAGTGGCACAAACGATTCAACCTATCGCGTCTGGTTATGGCCTTTGTTGAAGAAAGCTCCGGAGGAGCTTTGGAAGTCCTGTGAGTCGTTACATATCCTGGTATTCGAAGTCATAATGCTTGCCATGCGGTCACAGCGACTCACGCTGACATTCAGAAACATCTGCATGCAATCTATGAAGTTTTATATGTGACGCTATGTTTTTTTCCCAAATTGCCAAATGTCGGGTGAGCTTCACTTTACTTTACACGTGTAGCGCACGTGAGATTCGGCTGGAGGTACCGGGTGCCTGTTGGTTTCCTCGTTGCGAGCTCTGAGTGAGCTATAGATACTATAGTCTGTAAATTCCGTTCCGACTCCACTCGACCAAGTCAGACACGACACACAGACATCGCTTTTACTCGCTATGGAGATGGCCCCTTCCGCAGAGCAAGGAGCTCGGTGCGTTGTCACTTCTTCATAGTCAACGTAGGCTCTGAACAGCGTCATTCCGTGTTTGCGCTTGCAGGGACTACTGGACAAAATGCCTACAGGCAAGACTTGTCCTCGTCAACAGCATATCTACTTCTGCCAGCTCCAAGGAGACCTTGGATCACGCTCGCAACGTGCTTTTCGTTGAGCTCAAAGCAATCAAGGATCTCATCACGCTCACAATGATACATGTCAATGATCTCTCTGTCACCGTGCGACTTCCTGCTGAGGTCCTATCGCACGTGTTCGCTCTCCTCTCGGACTGCAACCCGCCTTCGAAGCCCGGCGACGGACAGGGCAGGTGTAACGGATGGTTTATCAGTTACTACTATAGTCTTCTACTTTCTTACTCTTTTCTACCTGGCTTACTTTTCGAGTTTTGCAGAGTTTCCTTATTAGGATAGCTGAGTTTGAATCATGTACTTAGAGTGGATTTCCTTATTGGGAATAAGCATCTATCTTGCCAACTCACCACTATCTGTCTGCTTTTGTCTCAGTCTCTGCTTGTTCTCCTCATATCTGAAAGGTTCTCTTGGGATCCAACCCTCAAAGGAAGGTGTGTGGCCCCCAAAACCCTCATCAGGAGGTCTATATCTGCTGCTGGCCCTCAGAGGAGGTGCCAGCTCATCACTCATCTGCTTGGCTGCAGGACTGAGGCATCCTCGGTTCTGTTAGCTCTAGCTCGTGGACTCTCTCTAGGAGGTCTACGACACCTTTATACCCTCCTCACTCGCTCGCCTACCTTGGACTTCCTGGGCAGTAGCGGCTCGACCTCTATCGTCCGTTACAGCAGGAGACAGCGCCTTGGGTGGATTACCGTGACCCACGTGTGTCGACATTGGCGGCAGGTGGCGCTTTCCATGCCCGTTCTTTGGACCAATATCGGAGCCCCACAAACGGGCCCATGGATGGACGAGATGCTCATGAGGTCCAAGCAGGCTCTGTTCACGCTTTCGGCATACATTGCGCACAATATAGGAGTCTGCAATGCCGTCCTGAAGGCGCTCAGTGCCGATCATGTATGGAGAATGAAGGGCCTCTGTCTTTCAGACAAAGTCCATGGTTATAAGCGTGGACATTTTAAGCAATGTAGGACTGAAGTGCTGGCGGGTCTCAAATACCCTGCGCCGATGCTAGAATCATTGGTTCTAGAGAGTGTCACCGAATCGGACACACTGCCGCCGGACATTTTCGCGGGGAATCTGCCTTCTCTGCGCCACTTTACCGCTCAGAATCTTTATGGGAAAGGGTGGGACGCATCTCGCATCTGTAACCTTACGGATCTCGAGCTGGATTTCCAGGTCGACGCTTCGCTTGCAACATTGTTGATTCTACTCAAGAATTCCCCTGCATTGGAGAATGTGAAGATCGTCATCAGTAAAGATGGAACTCCATGCGAGTCGGAGGAGCACCTTCCTGAAGGGAAAATATCCTTGTTTTCTCTCAAAATGTTATACTTTAGCAGTCAAGCGGATACAAGATGCATCCGATTCCTGGCTAATCTGATCATTCCGTCGACTGCGCGAATGGAGTTCAAATTTTTGGGCAGTGACGTGGAGAAAATGCTCCGCATCATCTCTCTTATACCCGCTTTCATTGGCATGGAGGATTCCTCTGCCCTTGCATCCCCGTCCTGGATGCGACTCGCCTGCAGCCAATATTATGGTGGTACACAAGTTCTAGTCGACACGTGGCTCGAAGAAGTTAGCAAAATATCCGGAAAGCCACCGTTTTCCATGCAGTGGAACATCCTATCGCCTGCAGAACGCATTCCCGTAATGCAGCGGCTACTCGCGTCTTTCGACGTGCGCAGGATCACGTATCTCATCTTGGATTCGACAGAATTTGACGAAACTATCCATGATACACTCAAGGAGTTATTCAGCCGCATGCCTGCGGTGAGGGAGGTCATGTTGAGGGGGCTTGGAATCGGCCCTCTTCTTGCTTTGTTGGAGACTATGCGCATCCGAATTCCTCCGTACCCACAGACTTCAAGCATCGGCGAACAGGAAACGAACGAGGTTTTTCCATTATTCCCAAATCTCACGCGCCTAAAGATTGCGACAGCACCATTTGGCAAGTCGACTCAAGACGACCGAGGTGGGGACCAATTTGGTAACTTGCTGCTCAGCGTGGTTCAGAAGCGTTCTGCGCTGGGGGCACGCATCCATACGCTGGAGCTGTTGATAAAGAAACGGCCCCGCGGTAGCAAGGCCATGTTGGACGGTCTTCGTAAGCACGTCGAAGTTCTGTGCTATTCGTCGCAGTGAAGACGCAGACTGGTACTGATACGCGTACATACGGACACGTAGACGGAAGCGCGCCACGGGCGAGAGTCAGGTCTACTAGAGATGGGTCGACTCCAGGTTCAGCCAGCAGATATATGGAATGAATAAAAGATACTTTCTGTCAATAGATCGAAGACGAGTTAGTCTTTGCATGCAGATCGGCGGAGATCTAAGAAACATTGAGCTCGAGGTTGTATTCAAGACGCGTGAGTTGGAACTGCATCTACCTTCCTCGTACTGCCGATCTTCTTCCTCTCCGTATAGCTAGAGCGACATATTCATAAGTGAAAAGCGCTGGGGAACTCACAACAAATGAGGCGAGAAAACTTCCACTGCTGTCCAGATCGCAGTCGTGATTCGCGAGCTTCACGCCGAGCGTCAATGTCGTGAGAAAGTCTACAACTGGGTGGATGGATAAATCATTAAGGTACGAAATTCGCTTATGAACGCGCTGACGTCCTAAGACCTACATGATGTGGACTTTCCATTGTCTAACTCTCAATCTCATTGTCGGAGTCTATTCTTCAAGTCCTATTGTTCCATAGCACTTAAAGCTATCGTTTTCCCCTCATTCCGTATTCCTCGCTGCCACTCACGACGAGCGACCACCCAACGCTCGAACTACTGCTGGCGGCTCGCAATATTCGAGTTGCAATTGCGTTTCCAGTCACAGCCTATAGTGTTGAATTACCTATCTTCTCATAACTTTCAGCATTCGCTCCGCAATGCCGCGTGGAGTCGTCACCGACGAAAGTGCTCGGTGCGTACGATCCATCGTTCGATTGTCTTCCCAACTAAACTTCATGTTGGTGTTTTAGCGACCACTGGACGAAGGCCTTAAAGAAGCGACTTGTCTCCACAGATGGCGTTACCGCGTTCAGCTCAATGGACCTGGTCGATCGGACCCGCAATCGACTCCAGGCCGAGCTTCAGGCACTACAACACCTCGTAACACTCACATTCGCTCGCGTCAACAGCCTCTCCATCACAGCGCGACTGCCCGCGGAGGTGCTCATGCACGTCTTCAGCATGCTCTCGGAATGCGATCCGCCGGGCTCGAAGCCCTTCTCATGTGTCAGGTCCGGCGAGAAACAGCCCCTCGGGTGGATCACCGCGACCCACGTCTGCCGCCGCTGGCGAGAGGTGGCACTTTCTGCGCCGGGTCTGTGGACGAACGTCGGTGCCCCGCAGACCGTGCGTTGGATGGAAGAAATGCTCGTCAGGTCCAAGCAGGTTCCCTTCACCCTTTCGACATGCCTTACCCTCGACGCCAGAATCTGCAATTTCATCGTCAAGGCATTAGGTCCCGCCTACATCGGCCGGATGAAGGGCTTTCATCTTTCCGAGAAAGACGCCAGGAGCGAGCGTGGAAACGATCTCGAGCTCGAAATGGACGGACTACGGATACGCGTGTTCGAACACCTCAACCTCCCTGCACCGATGCTAGAATCTTTGGCCTTCAAGGATGTGAAGGAATGCTACAAGTGGCAACCCCATACCCTTTTTGCGAGCACACTGCCTCGTTTGCGCCGATTTGCCGATGATGAAGGTGACAGAAACTTCTGGGACGCGCCCTACCTGCGCAATCTCACGGGCTTGGATCTAAAGTCCGGATACGAGTTCTCGTCTAGCAAATTGCTAGCACTGCTCAAGGAGTCTCCGATGTTGGAGGATTTGAGAGTCACCAGGAGGTTCTCTCGCGAAAAACCCCGTTATGACGGGAATACCCTCTCTTTGCCCGCGCTCAAGACATTCTACTTTGATAGCAAGGCAGACGCTACCTGCAACGCATTTCTGTCCAGAATAATTATCCCACCATCTGCACTGCAGGAGTACAAACTCTGGGGTGTGTTTCCCGAGCAACAATATCTCGTCCTTCCTATTTCTACCAGTCCAGTGGACACCAGCAACGTTCCGACCCGCCCATGCGCTTCCATCATACGACCCAATTGCAGCAGCAGAGACGCAAGGTGTTGCAATGAAATAAGCCTGCGGGGATGGGCCCCCGGCGAGAACGAGAACGCCCCGCCGCACTTCTCCGTGCGATACTTCCTTCACAATTCCGACCCTGCCGCAAAACATGCAGTAGCAGTACAACAGCTGCTCGACGCCTTTGACATCAGCAAGGTCGGGTATCTCTTGCTCCGTTCAAAACACCTCGATGGCGGCTTCCGCGACGTGCTCGGCGACGCGTTCAGCCGCATGTCGGTACTATCATGGCTCACGCTGAAGGGATGTGGCATCGGATCTCTGCTTGGCTATCTGGAGAAGACGCATATTGTCCCACCAGACCCCGAGAACGAAGAGCAGGACGAGGAACATTCACAGGAGTCGCTTTTCTTCCCAAGGCTGGAACGCTTCTGCGTTGCGTCGATGCCATTTGATCAGGCCCTGTCAGATGTGCTGGTCGAGGCGATCAGAAAGCGAAGCAAGTGTAAGCGGCGGCTTCCTAGGCTGGTGTTGTCGGGCTGCGAAGGGAGCAAACCTCTGGTTCGCAGACTCTCCCGACTTGTCGGTAGCCTGAGCCACGACGGTACTAAATAATCACGAAACTCACCTCTTCCGCGATGCAGTAGAGCCTATGTATTAGTGCCAGAAATTCTGAGGGCATCGATACTAGCGACGAAAAAAATCGCAACCCCTTCGGACCCTCCTCATGGAACGATTTGTGGGACCTTCTGAGATGGCCTTTGTGACAAGTACCACGCTTGTCCAAGCGGGTGGCGCTTGTGCTTGTGCACCTACAAAGTGCCTGTGATATCTATGACCACCTGAGTACAGGTGTACTCGAATAGTATGTCGGAGGTCCTGCTTGGCAAGCTGATCAAGGGGTATAACAGGGTACGACAGGATGTACTGCGACATGCGGCCATTTACAAGGCCCACACGGACATCACATGCGGTCAATGACAGTGACATGCGGCACGGGTCCAAGACTGAGTTTCGCGGAAGAGGTAATGAGAAGGACTCCGAAAGCCAGGGGACCTTTGCTGCTCTACTGGTCTTCTGGAACTTCTAGGCTTTTTCTAACTAGTGAGATTTCGAGAACTGCCAATAGGACATGGAGCAGTGGAATTATTTACAAAACGATAGCGAAGGCCATAATGCATCGTGCAATCTGATTGGACAAGGGGCTATTTTGGACGTTAGCGAAGCGTTGCAAATGAGGTTTACTGGCCGCGGAAAGTCATTTAACTTTGTACTGACAGAAATTTGGCTTTCTTCTAGGCTCATCAGAGTCTTGCACTCATAGGCTCTACTTATAATCACCTGCAACTCATGTCCGAATTCAATGACGATAATTTACACATTGCAATTGCAAGAACCAGCACTCTACCAGTTTACAGTAATGGTACACCACCAGGGAAATGTCCACCGCGAAGATGCAATAGACAGATATAAATTACAGCTTTTGATATTCTGATGCATCCAAGATCGCGACACGCATTACTGTTCGTTCAGATTGTTAAGGAGTGTGGTGAGGCATCGCTTCGTGACCATGTCGCCCTGTTTCATTGATAATTAGTGAGGTATGGATTAAAACCGCATTGTCAGACTGACCTTGAGAAGAGCGGCGAAGGTGTTGTCGCGAAGGGGTTCAGGGAGACAGGCACGCAAGGCTTCGCGGGCCCTGAAACACTACTGATGAGACATTGCATATGCGATAAAGGACGCGCGGCTCACCTTGGGTTATCACTGAGGCGCAGGTAACACCGAACGACGTGCTTCAACAGCCGCACAGCCTGAGTATCCACAAGCTGATTGACCATGTTGCTGAGGACAGTGCCGACGGCGAAGAACCGCTCGTACGTATGGCAGATGTACGTGAGGCCCGTCTCGTCGAGCAGGATCTTCTGGACGATGAAAATGGCGACTGTCTTGGACAGCTCCGACCCAGTCTCCATGATGCGAAGGCACAAGGGTATAATTTCGGTGGAAAGAAGGAAGTGGATTACGGTGTTGTTATCGTTTTGCTGGAGCATTGCTCAGCGAGGATACCGATGTAACTGAGGTATGTAATCTTACTTTGACCAGAGCGCCGATCACACCTAGCGAGGTGAGACGCAAGTATTCAAATGGTCGCGTTTTAGATGTCGTGTTCAGAAAAGGGTAAAGGAAGAGAGGGATATGGGCTGTAAATTGAATGTCAGCCATCAAGTTGTAGTGCTTATGGGCAAAGTTACCATTGAGGAAGAGTTGTCTTGTCTCGGGATGCGAAGCAACGCACTGCAGCAGCGCGAGGGCATTGCAGACTCGGTTGGAGACATGCGCAGTAAGGTTTGGCGGTGACAGAAGGGGGTAAACGGCGATGATCTCTTGAAGCAGTGCAGGCATGATGCCTGCAGAGTTTACGGAATTGAGCAGGCGTCGTAGCGGGGTAAGGTTGTACAGAACGCACCGAACGAGTGCCAAAGCACCAAAGCGAGATCATCATACTGCTCCCGCTTCTTGCTCAGCTCCAGCAAAGCCGCCTCTCTCGTCTCGGGATCCATCAAATCAATGACAAGTTGGAATATTTTGTTTTCCTCTGCGGCGCTGAGAGTAGCTGCGAGCTGGTTGTTTACGAACTGGGGTGGTCCGGGCTGATGAGGAGTGGGTTGTGCGAGCGAGGCAGCATTAACGGAAATTTCGGCATATCCCAGGCTCCGTTGATATACATTATAGGGTAAATTGTGGTCCATGATGCAAACTGCTACGATCGCAGAGCATGTCAGAGTCGATGCCGAGGAGTTGCACGGAGAGGCGTTACTCACGGGACAGAAGCTCGATCAGTGCACTGTCTTCAGGCTCGACAGTGCACCGTTGGAGCCGTGTGAGATATAAGGGAGTGGAGGTAGGAGGAGACGATGCAGACACACGCAAGTCGGATGTTTAGGTGATGGTGGTTTGTGGACAAGTCGCGCGGCGCGACTGACGGCGCTTGACGAGCAGCGCAAGCCCTTCGCCACCTCAATATATGCCTGACCACCGGCGTCCATTCAGCGCCCTAACGCGCTCCTTACATTCACCGTTCTGTTGCTCTGAATCGTCTTGTTAGCGTTGAGGATCTATTTCTTGCAGAGGAAACTGTCGCAGAAGTCAAGGAGTGGCAGGCAAGACGGAGCCTTTTACGACACGCAGCCTACTCAGCCCGCAATGGTTGACGCTCGAGCAAGTTTGGTATGTACGCTGCACCGTCAGATGTCATCTTCACTTAATACGTCTGTCTCCTTGATATGATAGTGGGAGAGCGGTCATGATGAAACGGTGGAAGTGAATCAAAGAGCTCTCATTGATAAGGTTCTGGCTCGATACTCGGGAGAGTTCACAGGTGAGGAGTCCTGCCTGATGTCTGAAGTTCAAACTTCATATAGTCCACAGTGTTTCGTGAACTTTTGCAGAACTCGGACGATGCGGGTGCTCGTTCTGTGGAGATTCGTTTTGAGACGAATGCGTACTTAGAACGCCAGAAGGGCGAAGGTCACACTCAGGCGGAGGTCGGCTTCGACAAGGAGAAGCTTCCAGATTTGAAGACAGCTCTGGTACGTGTCTGTGACTCCTTTCTTTTTGTCGAGATTAATGCTCCTGATGTTGTTTAGGTGCACCAATGGTCGTTTAGGAACAACGGTATACCCTTTAGAGATGAGGACTGGAGCCGTCTTAAGAAGATAGGTCAGTTGCAGATCGTTTCCTATTGGTTCCTTTACTAACCTTGTTTGCAGCCGAGGGTAACCCTGACGAAGAGAAGATTGGGGCATTCGGAGTTGGTGCGCATACGTCTCTGTGCGACAAAGCGTGGGGCTAATGCTCTCGGTCAGGCTTTTACAGTCTTTTCTCTGTAACTGAAGAACCATGGGTTACATCCGGAGGTAGGCAACTTCTCCTTCAACTTTCCTTCATAAGCTAACCCTTTCTCTAGACCAATGGATGAATTTCTACTGGAAAGATAAGAAAGATCAGGTAAGGGTTTCGCTCTCGCCAACTTAACCATTGCCCACCCCGTTTGCAGCTATTCGCCCGTCGCGGAAAGATGCCATCCACCGAAGGCTCCTCCCCTGATCCGTGGACAACGTTCCAAATGACGCTCCGCGAACCAGCACCCATCCCGCCAGCCTTCGACTTCGCGCGCTTCCTAGCGTCCTCGATAACTTTTATGGTCCACCTTTCGGATATCAGCGTATACTTCGACGACAAGCGGCTGGTGCGCTTGTCGAAGGACGCTAGTGCTCCTCAAGACGTGCCAATGTTGCGAGGACTGAAGAGCAAGAGTCCGAGCGGGATCATGACGGTGAAGAGCATACAGTCCACACGTGAGACAAGACAGTTGAAAAGCTGCACTCATTTGCTAATCCGATGTCTACGTAGCGCTACATATCCAAGCAGAGGTCGTACGGTGGGTGTACTCTGTCGGGACGGAGAAGCCGGCGCTTGCGCCGAAGGCAACGAAGCCGGCGACGAGCGGATTTTTCTCGTCACTCTTCGGCTTGGGAGGCTTGCAGGCACCGCAGAGGGCACCTACCCCCGTACCCGTTGCGCCCAAGGAAGAAACGAACTTGCTCGAGGTCCACGAGACAAGCGTTGTCTTGTCGATCTTCACCGCAAATGTCGATGTGCAGCTCGACAAGAAGATGACAGCAGAGCTCCAGCGATCGACGAAGAAGAATCCTCCGAGCAAGGTCCAGTACGGGCTGATTTACGTGAGTACTGTCGTTCGCGCTGTGGGACGGTGTTGATTATGTTATGGTATCATCAGACAGGCAAGGATGAATACGATGCTAGTGTCAAGGCAGAAGAGAAAATGCCGTTTGCCACTGGAAGCGTTTTCCAGGGCCTCCGAGCCGATCTCGAAGGGTCTGTTCTCATTCCATGCTAGTACGCGTGATTCTCTACTGACTGTGATACAGCGCCGGATCCGCGCGGATATTCATCGTGAGTGCTACATCCTTTGCATAAGTGTCCCTTTTCCGCTCATAATTGTTAACGGGTAGGGTCATGCCACGGGTCAAACGACGGGCATTGGCGGCCACATGGCAGCTCGTTTCATTCCCACAGTAGAACGCGAATCGGTGGATTTGGTGTATGTTTTCGTTTTTACCTGATTTGAGCAATGCTCAAAATGCTTTTTTAGTGATCGCAATGTGGCAGGTAAGTGACTAGTCCGTTGCCGTGTGCCGGTATTGAACTTCGGCTGCATCAGTCTGGAACAAGGAGCTCCTCTACGTCGGTGGGTTCCTGGCGAGATCGGCCTACGAAACTGAGCTTGGGAAGATCAAGGACATGTGGACCGGCGTGGTTGCTTCGAGCAAACCCGACACACCCCTCGATCCCGAATTCAGCTCCTGGCTCACGAAGCGCGCTCTTCATGCGCTCAAGTTCTTCACCTTCCATCAATCCACGCCGTCCTCGGTCGTATCCAGCCTGATGGAGACCGCTTTCTTCACTTGCGCGACTTACCAGCCTTTCTCCATAATATCGTCCGAAGGAATTCTCAGCGCCGCAGACGTTCGCATGCCAGATGCGACTTTCACCGCATTCCTACGTCATCTTCCGGTCGTCCCGCAAGAGGTCTCTGACAGTGCAAAGACCATGATATCGGCGCTGCGCGGGAGGGGCATGATCAAGGATATCACTTTCGCCGATGTTATCCAGGAGCTGGACAGAAGGCCGCTTTCGGAGGCCGAATGCGTAGCCTGCTTGAAATGGTGGGTCGAGATCAACAAGCAGAAGAACGACCCCGCTACCGTGCAAGCACGCAGGAAATTGCTGGACAATACTATGCTCAGTGTTGCGGGAGCTGACGGAGCTCAAGGAAAGATCATCCCTCTTTCAACAATCCAATCGTTCTTGAATCCAAGAAAAATGGGCTCGATGATACCGACAGATGGCCCACTACCCGACCATCTCCTCCCCCTCACGATAAGCAGAGCGTTCGATCCCGATGTTCTGTCGGCCGTCTTTCCGTGGCATCAGTTCACCATCCCCGACTGGATTCGTCACGTCGTCGATCCTTCTGTGGCCTCGGCAAATAAGGACTTCGACCTCACCGCGTCTGCAAGCTGGGCGGAGCGCATCATCGTTGTGGTCTCTCGGGCGTGGCCGTCTCTGCCAAAGCGGCCGCAAGAGGAGATAATGGCTCTTCTGAAGGACAAGGCGTTCATCCCGACGTCTGTTGGCATGAAGGCGCCGGGCGATGCGTACTTCGCGAACGTGAATCTGTTCAAGGATCTCCCCGTTGTGACTTTGCCTTCTGGGACGGCTGTGAAGGGGCCGATGGAGAAGGTCTTGCAGTCGTTGGGTGTGCGCAAGCACGTCGAGCTGCAACTCGTTTTTGATAGGTACTTCTTTTTTTCAAGCTGTCCATTCAACGACGCTGACGATGGCGGTAGGATGATTAAGACTGGGGACTGGACTATCATTGACCTGGTCAAGTACCTTGTCTCAGCGCAGTCGACCTTGACGGAATTGGAGATAGAGCGCTTGACTTATACAGCCGCGTTCCCGAGACAAGCTACGCCCTCGGACCAGTCCCCTGGTCAGGAACCAGTCAAGGTTGCGCGGTACAAAGCTAGCGATCTGTATGAACCATTGGACGTTTTCCGCGAACTCGGTCTTCCGGTGATCGACTGGGGAACAGAGAACAAATGGAAGCCATCGTCAGAAGAAGGTCCGTATTTGCTTTCCGTTACAAATTGCCCAATTCTTGATCGATATTTCAGCCAAGTTCTTATATTCACTTGGTTTGAAGCGCTCGCCTCCCCTCTGGACCATTATCCAGTTGGCCGCGGGCACAGATCCAGTGTTGCGTTCCAAGGCTTTGAAGTACTTCTTGGACAACTTCACCACCAAGTACTCCGACTATGATCCCTACCCCTTCCGAGATCTAGCTTTCATTCCTGCTATCAAGGGACCGGAAAAACTTATGGCAAAACCTTTGGAGGTATGGGTATATTGTACCACCCGAACGCGTCCTCTAAAAACAGGTTGTCTTCAGGTTTTCGCGAATCACGAATGGGCTATCCTTGAATTCACCGTCATCGATCCCCAATTACATGCCGACGTGACCAAATTGAAGATTAACGAGCATCCTCCGACGTCTCGACTGGTGACCCTCCTCGAGAAATCACCGCCGCTGACTGAAAAGGATGCCCGTCTATGGTTTGAGGTCCTCGCAACCCGCATCACAGGTGTGTGCTGTGCTCGATTATCGACTGATCGAATCCCTGATAGTTTGTCAGACTTTACTCCGAGTCAATTACAGTCGCTATCAGTCATTCCATTCGTGCCTACGAAACCAATAGCGCCGGTGCGAGGCTCTTCGGTCCCGCCCTCTGCAGTCCAGAGACTGCCTCCGAGCCGGTGCTACTTTGCAGGCGCGTCTGGAGACGAATTCCACTCCAAACTCTTCGTGTTTGTCGATTTCGGCTCCCGGGCCAATGCTTTCCTCAGCGCCTGCGGTACAAAGCACGAGCCGTCTGTCGAAGAGATCGTGCAAATTTTGCTGGCGAATCCACGGCAGTTCTATGAGCTGGCAGATGGTCGCGAAAAGTACGGCATCTTGTCTTTGGTGCTGCTCGACGTTTGCTAACGCCTGATTTTAGTTACCTGTCAGAACTTCGGAATATAGCTGTTAATCGGAAGGTGCTTTCGTCAAGCACTATTGCGCGTATGAAACGGACAAATATCCTTCTGGGATCACGCCGGATCAGGAAGAAGCAGACAGCAAAATCCGTGACGGACGTTGATGAGGATGAGTGGGACTCACAGGACGATCTGCTCAAGCCTGAGAGTGTTGTTGTTGCTGACGACACGAATGCCTATCAGCTTTTCGGAGATTCCATTTTCTGTGCTCCTCAGGAAGATCTTCTTGAAGGTGAGAAACGTTCCTTCATGGTCGTAGATCAATACTGAAATAGATGAAAGAGTTCTACATTTATCTCGGTTCACCTCGTCTCAGCGTATTGATGCGAGAAGAATATAAAGTCAGCAGTGAAGTGTCTGGGACCAGACTTGGGCAAGAAATGAAGGCCCTAATCCTTCAACGCCTGCCTTTGTTCTTGCATGAGCATTCACATGCTCGTACTCGCATATCCTATAACTGGCTCAACACCGACAAGAACTTTGTGGTCAGGGTGTTTGGAAAATTAAAAGTGAACAAGTCGCTGCACCACGGCACCATCCGGCTGTCTCAAGAGCAGGATGCGTCTGCTGCTGCGAAGCGGGATGGTAAGGGGCCCATCGAACTCTGGCTTGCCAATAATACGCAACCCGACATGTATGAGTACGTCGCTTTCCATCTGCCCTGCGTCTGTCAATCAATCTCACGCCATTATCAAGGGTCTCAATCTCCCTCTGTCGTTTACTCTTTGATTCTCCGAAGGTCAATGACGCGCTCTTGTTCATGACCATCCTATCTACGGATCTACGTGCTTTGCAACGACGGGGATACAACGGTGAGTTCAAGGACAATCTTTCAGCATTTAGGTGCCAATTACTCCTATCTTCAGTTGCCCGGATTTTACGACAGCAGAATGCGGACCGTGAAGCCGCCCAGAAGGCTGCTCGTGAGTTGGTCGAGGGGCAGAAACGGCCACTCGCTTCTGATGTGACCCTAAATGAGAAACAACCGCTCGTGTCTGCTGCGGCCCAGGGCCAGCAGCAGCTACCCATACCTAATGCAGCCGAGAACCAGAAACGACCGCTCGCATCCGATGCGACACCGTTCGAGGGAAGCAGTGCTTTGCAGAAGCGGCCTTTATCCATGGTCCAGAATCTTCGAAAACTTGTCGGCAGGGGCGACGGTGGACGCGACGGTGGGCCTGTCGGTAACGGCAGCGCGGAAGCAGGACCGTCTACACTGCCAGAAAGTAAGCCGATCCTTCCTGGGGGAAGGCCAGGAGGGTTCGGAAGTCCGGGTCCGGCAAATGGTGTCACGCCACTAAGCAATATTGGTGAGCCATTTAGACGAGATTGTACTTTGTCCCTACGTTCTAACGGCGGATGCAGAGTCGAACATCAACATGGCCATCAAGGCGTGTGCCCCTGAGATGGGTAGCCTGATTCGGAATCGAAAGCAGATGGAAGTCGTGAAGGAGTCGTTGAATGAGGGTTACTGCGACATTTCAGGCCACCAAGATATGGATCTTGTCGGTACAATTCCGACCTCTATGGGTCCAGTCAAATTCTTTGCTGCGCATGGTAGGCACTCTCTTTCGTTCTTCTCATTCGTGTTCTGATGTTTTGCAGATGTGCCCAATCGGGACTCCGTTGTGCACAGCGAACGAGAGTGCATCGATCGATTCATCCGCATCCTCGAGGTGTTGGCCGGAGTATATAAGCTTCCGATGACGAGTCTGCATATATTCATGGACACATCCGGACCGACAATTGCCTTTAACCGCAACGGGAGTTTATTTATGAATCTGCGGTATTACCAGGCATGGCGTACGTCGACTGTTTTCATTTCGCCTACACGTGTCTAACATGAGGCTGCGAACTCAGACGACCGCGATGTTCAAGAAGGGGAGTTTTCCAAAGCTCTCATTTCTTGGTGAGTTCAGTCTATGCATAACCTGTGGTCATCCTGATCCTTGGCTGTAGGTACTTTACTCTTGCCCATGAGATTGCGCATAATCTCGTCCAACAACACAACTCAGAGCACGAGTTCTACTTCTCTTCCGTCTGCGAACAATATTTGTCGTCTTTGACAGGATTCATTGCTCGTTGACCTGGTTTCCTTTCTCGAACATTGCTGTAACGACTACTGTACCATTTCGATCGTAGGCTCATGTCACAGGTCACAGGGACCGTTGAGCTACGCCTAATCACCAGTTTGTCACTGGTCACAAGGCCCGATGAGCCTTGTCGATATCTGTGACCAAATTTTGATTATAATTAAATTAAAATCAAGTTTTTCTCGGTGCAATACAAGACCTTTGTGGAGGTCTAAAATCATCTAATTACATGTTTGAGTTATCTGAGCACTTTTAGCAAGGAAACATGGGATATCTCCAAGCATATGAGCCTGCAAACCCCCAAAAACGTAAGGGACAAGTGAGCCTATTTCATTTTGGTCACGGGTCACAGCCCGTCATGAGCCTAAGAGGTCAAATGAGCCTACTAAGTTCTCGGTCACAGCTCAACCCCCATGAGCCTACGATCGAAATGGTACAGTATATTATCATTGGATATCACGCGCACGCTCCACGACGCTTTGTAACCTATCACAGGATACAGACATCTTGACGAATCTTCATGATTTCAGGAATACCTTGCTCTCGGTCGCTAAGCGCTAAACGCCGGTGACCGCATTTGTGTCTTGGTCTAACCTTCTGCTTTTTTAACATTACAATCTCGATCTCACATCGTTGCCGTCCTCCTTTGATAAGATTGCCCGTAGGAAGTGAGTGGTTCCCGCGATTCCACTACAGTCGTCTCAAGCTTGGAGATTGCAGGACCTTGTGATTACAACAGTATTGCCTCCTGTCATATCCAGAACATCTCGAACTCCGAAATTCCAGACAGCCAGATGAGTCATTTATCGTTCCCTAACCTATTGTAGGGCAACGAGCGGAGCGATTAGCGACTGCGAGGGAATAATCAATCTATTCTCAGTATCTCGGATAGAGTACTTCGAGACTGTAAGTAAATACCTGCGAGGGAATAATCAATCTATTCTACAGGTAAAATCAGCCTCGGAACGAAGGGGGAATAAAGTAGGTACTGACCTCAGTATCTCGGATAGAGTACTGAGGGAAGGGGAAAGAGAAAAGTTTTCGTAAGGTAACTATGCAGTCCGAGTTCATCACATGATCACGGCGCGTCGCGCGCGTTGACTCTTTACTACAACATAACCCATTTTCGAGAATGGACCAGGACCCATGGCGGTGGGCTTTTCATGAGTACACTGACCTGTTGGTCCTGCATTCGCCCCATTTTAGTCTTTAGGCTCCGCCTACTCAAAGACTCTCGAGGTGAATCCAAGCGGAGTGCGGAATTCAAAAGGGCGGGCAACCAGTATTTCATCGCCGCTTGCAAATGCATGAGAGTTCGTGCTACGTTAAGTACGCCGCCAAAGTCCGCTTGTATGCATAAGTCGAAAGCTCCCGGAGTCCGACCCTCCGGACAACGATAATGGGCCGTATAGTGGTCCAATTGGTCCAACATGCCCAATAGATCGACGACGGCAAGTCTGTGTCGCGTTTCATTGGTCCTCGGCACAGAGGACGCCTTGCTAAGCCTTTCCCTACAACGGACACAACCCTCAAAGTCCAATCTTGGGGGTTTACATAAAAGCAGATGGAGTCGCTTTTTTTCTAACAACAGAATCACCTAGTACCTAGCAATATGGGTCTTACTTACGAAGAAATCAAAGAAACCAACGAGCGGCCTCTGCCTCAGCTCGAAGACCACGACATCGCAGGTTGGACGGTCGTCGTCACCGGGGCTAACGCAGGTCTGGTTACCATCATCTCGCCTCAAGTCGTGTTGACTTATCTTTCTCGATAGGCATTGGCTATGAGATTACGAAGTACATGGCGAAGTATGGCGCCTCGAAGATAATTCTGGCCTGTCGCAATGAAGCGAAGGGCCAGGACGCCATCGCCAGGATCGCTAATGACACTGGTAGAGACGTCGGCGCCTTCGAGTGTTGGCCGCTCGATCTCGCATCAATGGCCTCCGTGCGAAGCTTCGCTCAGCGCTACAACGACAGCGGCCTGTCCTTGCACATCTTCATCCACAATGCTGCGATGGTTCTGATGGGGCAGGGGAAGCTCATGAGCGAGGACGGGTTTGACTTGACGTGCGTCCTCGCCTTCTTTTAGAATTCTTTCATTCCAGTTAACACTGGCGCAGCCTGCAGGTCGACTACATCGCTCCGGCACTGCTGTCGATGCTGCTCTATCCAGTTCTTGAGCGAACAGGTGCCCTGGACAAGGCCAAACCTGCCCGATTTGTCTGGGTCATTAGCGGGCTGCCTTCCTTGCCCTACAACGAGTCGGCCGACGCCCATCCAATCGAGGCTATGAACAAGCAGGCCTACGATCTGCCTGGCACCGAGCCGCACTGGCCGTACCTTACGGCGAAGCTCACCTGCCTTTTGGCATGCCACGAGTATGCGCGCCGCATCCCCTCGTCCGCTAATATCGCAGTCGCGGCCGCGACTCCGGGCGTGGTAGCGAGCGAGCTTGGGCAGAAGGACGCCAATGGTAACACCTTCCAGGCGATGGACATCGAGAAATTCACGCATGTGCGGCCGAGGACATGCGAAGAGGGGGCGAGGACGATCGTTCTGCCGGCAACATACCCCGTCGAGGCGGTGTGGAAGGCGGGGACGCACAATGTCCCGCTGTTTTTTAGTATGCAGGAGATGGCCACAAGCTATTTCCACGAGAAGGCAGGGGACGAAGAGCTGCAGGGGAAGGTTTGGGCGGACACCGTTCGTCTTCTGAAGTTGACCGATGCTGAAGTCGACAGCTGCTTCCTCTGAATATAGGATGACATTATCCCGTATGTCCTACTTATTACTGGATGCAGACATATCATGGCGAATTATCGTGATTTTAGGGATACTTTCCTGCCGGTGACCGCACCTATGCATCTATTCGAGTTATCCTTTCTCAGCACTATGATCCGACGTATTTACAACATTGCCCTCTTTTTTTCCGGCTGTAGAGAGCGGTGCGTGCGATCCTAATACACAACTGCGCACCTCACCCGGTCTGCTCAAGCTTCCACCTCCTGTCACATCGAAACCCTCTCGACCTCCGTGATCAGGCAGCTAGTCGAGTCATTCATGATCCATTTTTGGACCACAATACATGGCGCCAGAAGCCTCATGAACCTGCTGACCAGTACTCAGTATTCGCCCATTTTAGTTCCTAGACTCCGCCTCTATAGAGACTCGCGGGGTGAGTCCAAACGGAGTGTGTAATTCGGAGCTGTCTTTGCCCCTGCTCACGACCCCGACTTGACTCCGACGAAAAGCGGCTGGGCATTTCGAGCTCAGCTGAACCGACGGCCTGGATTCGACTCTTCGAGGCTACAATTCACAAGTCGAAAGGCCAACTCCCTCGTCAGAGACGCTCCTACAACGACGATGGGCCCAATAGTGCTCAAACATTGTCGGCACCGCAGAGCGCCTTGCCAGGATGGTGAAAAACCCCTGAGCTTCAATATCGTATAAAAGCAGATGCAGTCGCATCGTCAAACCACAGAATCACCTAGCATGTGTCTCACTTGGGAAGAACTCAAAGCGGCCAGCGAGCGGCCTCTGCCTCAGCTCGAAAATCATGACATCGCAGGTCGGACGGTCATCGTCACCGGGGCCAGCGCAGGTTTGTTACTACCGTTTCGTTCTTTCAAGTGAACTGACTCTTTCTGGACAGGCATCGGCTATGAGGTTACGAAATATATGGCAAAATACGGCGCCTCGAAGATAATTCTGGCGTGTCGCAATGAAGCCAAGGGCCAGGATTCCATCGCCAGAATTGGGAAAGAGACCGGCAGAGACGTTGGCGACTTCGAGTGCTGGCCGCTCGATTTCGCGTCAATGGCATCAGTACAACGCTTCGCCGAGCGCTACAACGAGAGCGGCCTTCCTCTACACATTCTTATTCACAATCCAAGATTCGTTATGACCGGGCAGTGGCAGCCCATAAGCGACGACGGGTTTGACTTGATGTGCGTCCTAGTCTCCTCTTATAATTTACTCGTTCCAATAATCACTGATGCAGCCTGCAGGTGAATTACCTGGCCCCAGCACTGCTGTCGGTCCTGCTGTATCCCGTTCTCGCCCGGACAGGCGCCCAGGACAAGGCCCCACCGGCCCGCTTCATCTGGGTCATAAGTGAAGGGTCCCCGTTCGTGCCCTTCAACCAGTCCGCCGACTTCATCTCCCTTTTGGCTTGCCACGAGTACGCGCGCCGCATCCCGCCGCGCGCCAACATCGCGGTTGCGACCGCGGGTCCGGGTGTAGTAGCGACCGAGCTCGGGCAGGACATCGACGGCGACGATTTTGAAGCGATGGACATTGAGAAATGCACACATGTACGGCCGAGGACGGCCGAGGAGGGGGCGCGGACGATCGTTCTGGCGGCAACATACCCTGTCGAGGTGGTGTGGAAAGCGGGGGCGCACAGTGTTCCGCTTTTTACGAGCATGCAGGAGATGGACTTGAAGTATTTCTGCGAGGCGACAGGGGACGAGGTGCTGCAAGGAAAGGTTTGGGCAGATACCATTAGTGTTCTGAAGTTGACTGATACTGAAATGGATAGCTGCTTCTTTTAAACGTATACATATATCATCCCGTGTTTCCGTCGCTGGCGTGCCATGATTGTCGCAATCCGTGATTGTGACGACATGAAGAGGTGCTCTCAGCGCCGCCTGCGTCCGAACAACAGCAAATCACCGAGCGGTATATCCGTGCATTTTATCGTCTGCAACGACCCTTGTCAGATTCTCTTGCAAAATCCTGAGTGCTGTTAAATGCGGAAAGAAACCCTCCTGCATATTTAATCCACTCTCATTCTCTAGCTTCCCGGAACCTGGAGTTGTGACGCCTGCCTGCAGAAGGCGAAGCAGCGGCCGAATCGAAGTCCCCCACAGGGCGATCTCCCTCACCGCAGGCATGCGCCTAAACGGTTTTAACTTTACTTAACGCGTCTCCCAGCGCACCGCACGCGCTCTTGTCGAACTCGGTCGAGCTGAACGCAAGACGAGTGATCGTATGCAACTCGACAGACCGCGGCGAATCATTGTCGACCCGCGCCTTGAACGAAAAGAACGGGTGGTCGTACGCATTGCCGGAGACATCGCAATGAAACTCGATTGCAGAAGGCGACAGGCGGGCGGCAGGATCGCCCATATCGCCAAAGACAGTAGCAGGAGGGACGACCTCACGGAGGGTCGCGGACATGGACACAATTCTGAAATCTCTCACCTGCATTTCGTACAGCTCGAATTTTCTGCATGCCTTTGGCGGCATATGTAATTGATCCAGAAAAACGATGATCTCGTTGCTGTGCAGCATATTGCCTTTTTGAGAAAAAGCGACTTTAGGCAAGGCAGGGGAACCGAGTCGAACGTACGTTCGTCTGGAACACGGCCCCACCAAGTTGTGTCTTTGACGACTAAATTCTCGAGCTGCGGCATTCTCTTCAAAAGTAGCGGAAGTTCTTCCAGATACATGGAAGAACGGGCTGTGATAGTGACCTTGAAATTCACAACGTTCCGAAGGCCGGGCAGATCCACGGCCGAAATTCCGCTGCAATAATGGAGGCCAAAGCGCCGAACTCGAGGTAGGTTGGTCCAAAGATGTTGCGCAGATCGTATGAGCGTAGGTCCAAATGGCTGAATACCAGGGATTCCAGAATAGAGCGGGAGGGTGAGGGCCGCCAGCACTTGAGACGTATGCGACTCGACATTCTGTAGACAATTCAAGTTCATATGCGCTTCAAATGCAAGATGCAGGCCTTTCATCCGCCGCACAGTCAGGACTGAGTGCCTCCAGAACCACGTCGCATAATTTAGCATCTCTGGCTTCAACGCGCGCAAAAAGAGCGAGCGGATGCTGCTCGGACCGGATAAGCATCTCGTTCATCGAAGGCACCGTAAAGGGGGCTCCGACTTTGCTCCAGAGCCGCGGCGTCGAAAGGGCCAAGTATCTCCACCGCCGACAAACGTGCGCAGCGACGATCCAGCCGAGATGGGTGTGATCCATCTCGCTTAAAGTCGTCGCTTCCTTCCAATGCTCTCGATGGGGCTGAATCGCACTCGGAGAGTCAGGTAAACGCATGCAGAAGTCAGGGAGTGAACGCGAGCATGCGCCGTAGCGAGGACGTGCTGTGTGGCCGCGAGCTCTTCTGACGGGCTACGACAACAGCTTCATAGGGATCAGAGCCCGACGATACGTCGTCGGTTTCTAGGAGCCTTGACCGCAGACATGACACCCAGAAATTTCTGCACGGTGGCACATCCCGTAAATCTGTGACAATGCCATGAACAGCGGTAGAACTTACTGCACCTCTGCCACCTCCAGTGGCAGCTGTTAGGAGCCACGATTTGGGTGTAGGATCTGTCCAAGTCTGAAGTGCTCGAGTTCAAAGCCTCAGTAGCAACAGGTCGGTGGATTGGTTCGTTTACCAGTGGGGGCTTATGAGCTGCGTTGTCCTCAACGCACACCTTCTCCCGTTCCGGTTGTCGTTTCTCCTGTTCTGGACGGACTCCTGACGTCGACGACGCTGCTTTGTTATGATGTCATGTTGTATCGTCCCGCCAGCTCTGTTTGCTTAAAAACTGGACATTCGGATTCTCCTCCCTCAATCGTTCTTCTCCCTCTACGACTGAGGTGAGCTTTTCCATGGCGTTATCGTTTGACTCACGCACCTTTCCCGTAGTATCTACCAAGTTTCCAATACAGCATGGGGACACTTGTACTCACCTTATCTACTGCTAGAGGAACTGAGGCATCAGAAGGCATAACTCATCGCGGATGCGTAGGTACCAATTCCGCTACTTTTTCTGCATCAGCTTTTCCTGGCAATGCCTTCTCGATGCCTTCGGTGGATATAGCCTGGTCGCGTGCGCAGATCCACGAGCTGTCACGTAGCAGCCGAGCGATAACCTGACCTTCTATCGATTCTAGAGCTATTGCGTCCACGACAAGCTACTTTTCGTACAATGACGCGGCTGCGAATCAGAAAGTGTCATGTCTGAAGATTTGACGAGGAGCTCTGAGGATAAGCCGGGCGCTGGTTGGAAGGTCCGGCGGGTTGAGTACAAAGACCGCCTTACTCCAGATTCGGCGCCACCGCAATTCAGGAGGTTGCTGTGCTCGCTCTTCCCGATCCCCGTCTACCTCCCCCTCCCCCTCCCTCTCTCTGTATCCTTCCGTGAATAGTGCGTCCAGCCTCGTGTACTAAGACGTGCAGTTGCTGCTGTGTCTCAGCTTTTCCAAGAACTCCCATGTTGCGTCACTATGGTCGCCAGTCACGGCCACAGCCCGCAGCGCAGCTGGTCGCATGCATCGCAACTGTCCACCTTCTTGCCATGTCATCTGCATTATTCGTTCGTGCAGCCCCACACCCTTCCCTGGGGCGCAGGCAGACGCTTGTGGCCAGAGATGGAGGCGGCGCGAAGACCGTAGAGATCGTGGTATGACTCCCTCTCCGCATCACGCCTTATCCCCGCTCAATGTCAGATGCTGTTAGGTCCCTATCGTGGTTGTGGTGGTGCTTATCGCGGGTGTTGGCGCGACAATCATGTTTAGAAAGGGAATATTTAGCAAATTCGGAGGCCTCATATCCTCCGTCTCGAACACGCTCGCTCCACCCCGCCGGCAGCCCGTCGCGACAGGCGACGTGCGAGAACTGACTGCGGAGACTCTTGCTGGGCCTGCGGCCACGGCTGCTGCTCGTCCTGGACGTACCCGGCGCAACCGACGTACTCCAAGCCAGATATCCACCAGATCTTTGCCTGTATACATGAAGGAGCCGGGTGAGCATGAGCTCGTCATCATTCAGTAAGCATCGGCTCTCCTACGCTAGTGGAGTAATGGTCTGACCAAAAGTATTTCCTCGTGTTCAGAGGATCCCAAGACTTGGAAGATGCGCCTCTGGAATCGCAAACGATTGTAATGCCTTCCGTGCCTGAAAGCGACACCGAAAGCACGACCCACTCCCGCAATATCTCTCAAACATCCTCTTCCGTGTACGTTGTTGTACACAATAACGCCCACGTTGACACGCCCCTCCTCGGACATCACGAAAGTCATGATAACGATACCTCTTCCTCCGAAATACCCACGCCCGATCTTTCTAACGACAACAGCCCCGAGCTTCAACAATCAGGCGCGCGCCCAAGTCAAGACGCAGGCGACAGCCGAGCAGCCCTTCTCCAGGATGCGTCGCCCGGGCCCGACGCGCGGGGCGAAGCACCGCCGTACTTCGAAGTCATCCCCAGCGACACCCTCATGCACAGCTCAAATGATCTGAGCCGCATACAGACGGGTCGCAGCGAAATGGAATCTCCCATCTCGCTTTCCACGATGCCCAGCCGGAACATCGAGAGCCCCGGGCCCGAAGATCCCGCAGCGGCCGGTCCCGACACGCACCACCGCTCAGTCTTCCGCGGACTGTTCCACGCCGCGCAGCACGTCCTCACGCCCCATGGCCAGCGCAGCGCGCAATCCCCGCCGCCCGGTGCTGGCTACGCCATCCGCCCGTCTATGGACTCCGTCACCTCCCTCAACAGCGAAGGCCCCGCGCGCGCCACCTCGCCGCTCGGCCCCGGCCACCGCCCGTCGACATCCGGCTCCGCGTCCGGCTTCAGTCTCACGTCGACGCCCTTCCGCACGCGCACGCGCTCCACCTCGAACTTCCACGCTGGGCACCTCACCTCGCCGTCGCTCCTCTCCGTGAACTCGATTTCCGCGCCGCTCACGCACACACTCGTGCGCACGGATTTTGTATACCCGAAGAGCGGGCCCACCGCCGAGCAGCTCAAGTTCATCTCGTCGCGCGAGGCCGTCGGCAAGTTCGGCGTGCCGTACGGCCGCGATGCGCGCGCGTATGCTGCGTCGTCGTCGCGTGTTGATCTCAGCTCGCCGCTGCCGGATTATGCGGAGCATGTCGAGCACCGGTCGTCGATCGACGGACTGCCGGTCGCGGGGCCGTCGGGGCTTGGCGGGCATAGTCGGACGCCGTCGTCCCTGGATCAGGCGACCCGGAATGGGGAGGAAGGAGCTGCGGACGGGGAGCGGGCTCTTGAGCCCGTCGTGGCTGCGAGTGCCCAATTGCCTCCGCCGTACGGCGAGCCGTCCCACGACGCAGATGCGCAGGAGTCGCATTCAGAGCCGGCCGATGACGACAAGAAGGCCGCCGAGGACACCAAACCTGACGCGCTTGTCGAGGAAGCATCAAATTCCTCTTCTCCCGCCGCCCCTACAAACGACGCAGGACCAAAACCTGTTACGACTTCCGACAGCTCATCCAGCGACATACCCCCGCCCGGCCTCCCCACCGGCGCGGACGTGCCAAAACCCACCGTCTCCCATGCGCCGACGGCGTTTCGCATGCCCCCGGGCGCGCCGCGCTCCGAGTCGCGCGCGAGCTCGCTCTCGTACGCGACCGCCGAGTCTTCTTTCTCTGACCCGCCCGCGAGCCCGGCGCTGCATATTCCCTTGCCGGAGGGCACGTCGCCCTCGACGAGCGGCCCGCCGACACCGCGCGCAGAGCACCCTGCGGAGGAGCTCGCGGCGTGAGGTGCGTTGCGTTCCCCCTGTCCCTTCACGTGCACCGGATAGTCCCCATTTCTGTTTTACCCATCTCTGTCCTGCTCATGGCGATCTGATACACCCGGGACTCTGCTTGATTGACTGACTGTCGCGCTGACATGATACACCTGACTTTGTGCTTGGTTCCACTAAATATCTGACGATTTGGTTATGGGTACATATTTCCCTGGCTACCCTGCTTACCCATCTACTTACCATAGAGCTGTACGACATCAGACATGCTATACTACTAAAGAAGAAAGGATTCGACCTGCATGGCCTGCGCGTTCTTTTCGTTCCAGGACGCCTTGTTCGTGTACGTTTCAATGCTTAGTCATGGCCTACTGGACACGCCGAGTCTGGCAGTCAAGTTGAAGTTACAGGATGTCCGCATGTTTTTTAAGGGCACTGAAGTACTCACGGTCAAGTTTCACTTTCAACCGTCAACGTTCAATCGCGGGTTCTTATAGTTTGCACACGGTCTCCATCTCTCAATGGCTGACACTACCGAGATTGAGGCCCAGTAAGTTCTATTATCATTCACGGACATGATTCGTGGATTCATGATCATGTTTTGCAGAAATTTCTGGGTGTCATGTCTGCGTGCAAGGCTCCTAGAGATAGACGGCATATCCGGCTCTGATCCCTACGAAACTGTTGTCAAGCTCCTCCCAGAGCTCAAGGGAATACAGCATGCACTCGCTCTGGCGCAGAACTCACTCGTTCTGGCGCATGCCCGCGTCCACAGCCTCACCATAACCGGGCGCTTGCCTTCGGAGGTGCTCCTGCATGTGTTCACCTGCCTCTCCGAGTGCGATCCGGCCTCGTCTAGGATACATGAAGGCACCAGCATCTTCTACTGCAAGGCTAATGATCCCCATCTCGGCTGGATCGTCGCCACGCACGTCTGCCGACGGTGGAGATACCTAGCCCTTTCGACGCCACGGCTTTGGAGCAACGTCGGGGCCCCATTCGCGGTCCCCTGGGTGAACGAGATGCTCGTCCGATCCGAGCAGCATCCGTTCACTCTGTCTGCATACGTTGGGGCAGAAGACAATGAATTATATGATCTGGTTCTGAAGGCACTCAGCCCGGACCACGTATGGCGGATGAAAGGCCTGCATCTTGCATTTGAAGGGCAGTCTAGCTACATGGACAAGTTCTGGTTACGGAATGTCGAGCCGCGCACGTCGCAAGTGGTGGAGGCCCTCATGCACCCCGCTCCTGCTCTAGAGTCCTTGGCGTTCAGCCATTTGGCCCTACGCACATACGATCTGCGCAACATCTTTGGATCTAACTTACCCCGACTCCGACGCCTCTGCCTCCACTATTGCAGCGGATCCTTGGATGTGGATCTGCCCGGCCTGGAGAACATCGTGGATTTCGAGATCACCGTGAACAGCAGCGCCGTTTCCCTCATGGGACTGGAAGAACTCCCGTTACTTCTAAAGAAAATGCCGCGGCTCGAGAAGCTGGTCATCAATGATGTAAATCATTCCCCCCATACGACCAACGGAGCGACCTTCGACCCGGTTCCCCTGCCCTGCCTGAAGTCGTTTTACATGAAAAGAGCCGCCAATGTGTGGTTCCACCACGATCTTGTTGCTCTGCTGGGCAGATTACGTCTGCCGCCAAAGGCACGGAGAGAATTTGAGCTGTACGATAGGAAGGATTTAGAGTTAAACTCTATAGTCTGGACAATGCAGCAGGTTGTCCCTCCTGCTACTGCCTTTGGCGATGCAGGCGATCCTGCGGCCCGCCTGTCGCCTTCTGCAATCGAGCTTGTTTGCAATGTCTCCCATCACGCGTACGACGACCCACTCTTTTCGTTCAAGGCTAGGGTCGACGACGATCCGCCATGGTCGAAACCCCGCTTTATCATGAATTGGGCCTCCTGGCATGCCTTAAACGCTCTCTCGGTTTTGTTCGGCGCTTTCGAACTGCATGCGGTCACTCGCCTCATATTCAGCTTGTGCAACTTTGACGAATTCACATGCATTGAGCTGAGGGACGCGTTTGGGCGCATGCCTGCGGTCAGGGAGATTGTTATGCGGGGGGCTTCAATTCGGCCGCTGCTTCGCCTTCTTGCAAACCCGGGTCCTACGAGTCCAGAAGCAGAGGATGGACAGGACATACAGCAGGTTTTCTTTCCAGATCTGACAGCACTCTCGATCGCGGAGGGAGATTTTTCGGAGGCCGCGGCGGACGACGAGGGCACGGATATGGTGCTCAGTGATCTGCTGTTGAAATTTCTTCAGAAGCGGGCGGCGATGGATGTGCCCCTCCATTTCCTCAAAATCGCAGGTTGCGAGGGTGCTGAGCCTCTTTTGGCAGAGCTACGCTGTCATGTAAAGGATGTTCGTTCCGTGGATTATTGACAGCATCGACTCGTTAATGTCGGACATGGGGCCAACGACACGTAGCACGTCAACAATGTGGGTTGAAATAGTAACAACTTTTGCTGCCAGTTGTAGCATGCCATCTCTGTTGTGCAAACTGGTCTGCTCAGGGCCCAGCCGTCTTGCATGCTCATTATAACGAAGCATCAATTATTTCAACAATAGGAATACACGAGACTATGCATGCATTTAAAGGAAGCAGCCGTTCACTTCTGCGTCGGTCAACTTCAGAAGACTAACGGTGTCAGCCCACACTTTCCTCTGCAGTGCCTCGTCCGCTGCCGTCTCGCAGAAATACTTCAGGTCCATCTCCTTCATGCCGCTCAAAAGCGGGACACTCCGCGTCCCCGCCTTCCACACAGCCTCCACGGGGTATGTCGCTGCGAGAACGACCGTCCTCGCCCCCTCCTCCGCTGTCCTCGGCCGCACATGCGTGAACTTCTCAACGTCCATCGCCTCGAAGTTGTCGCCGTTGACGTCCTTCTGCCCGAGCTCCGTCTGAACAACCCCCGGACCTGCGGTCGCGACTGCGATATTGGCCGACGAAGGGATGCGGCGCGCGTACTCGTGACAGGCCAGCAGGCAGAGGAGCTTCGCCATAAGGTACGGCCAGTGCGGCTGGGTACCGGGCAGACCGTAGGCCTGCGTATTCAGAGTCTGGACCGGATTGGCGTCGGCGGCTTCGTTGAAGGGCACGAAAGGAGACCCTTCGCTGATGACCCAGATGAAGCGGGCAGGCTGGGCCTTGTCGAGAGTGCCCGTACGTTCGAGAACAGGATAGAGCAGCACGGACAGAAGTGCCGGGGCGAGGTAATTGACCTGCAGGCTGCGCCAATGTTAATAGCAACGAATGAATCATTAAAGTGAGCGAAGACGCACGTCAAGTCAAACCCGTCCTCGCTCATGAGCTTCCCCTGCCCCATCACAGCCATCGCAGCATTGTGGATGAAGATGTGCAGGGACAGGCCGCTCTCAGTGTAGCGCTTGGCGAAGCTTCGCACGGAGGCCATCGATGCGAGATCCAGCGGCCAACACTCGAAGGCGCCGACGTCTCTGCCAGTGTCATTGGCGATCCTGGCGATGGCGTCCTGGCCCTTCACTTCGTTGCGACACGCCAGAATTATCTTCGAGGCGCCGTACTTCGCCATGTACTTCGTAATCTCATAGCCGATGCCTGTCGAGAAAGATAAGTCACCTGGACTTTGCCTGGACTTGTAGATGCGAGATGATAAATGCGAACCTGCGTTGGCCCCGGTGACGACGACCGTCCGACCTGCGATGTTATGGTCTTCGAGCTGAGGCAGAGGCCGCTCGTTGGTTTCTTTAAGTTCTTCCCGAGTAACACCCATATTACTAGATGTTAGGGAATTCTGTGTTCAGACAGTGAGACCACATCTGCCTTTATAGTACCCGAGGTTGACGTTTGGAAGGTTTGTCCCGTTGCAGGGTGAGGCTTAGCAAGGCGCTCTGCGATGCCATCATCGACTCATCGGCCAGGTTTGAGCACTATTCAGTCCATCGTCGTGTTTGCAGAGAGAGTCAGAGCTTTCAACCTGGCGAAGTGATGCAGATGTGCAAAGCGCCCACAGACGGACTTGGGCGGGGTATGTAAATCGATCAGCCGCCGCGTTCCGCAGCGCCAGTTCGGAAGCGTTTGCAAGCGGCGACGGAATGTTTGGTTGGCCTATCCCTTTGAACTCCACACTCCGCTTGGATTCACCCCGCGAGTTTTAGAGTAGGCGGGGCCTAAAGACTAAAATGGGGAGAATGCTGGACCAACGATTTCGAGAGCTGACGACGCCCTTACCGTCATGCGCTGGTCCATTCTCAAAATGAGTGATGAATGACTCAACTCGCTGCCTAATTTCGGGGGCCGAGAGGTTCTCGACATGACACTGGAGGCAATGCGGCTGTAATCACACGACATTGTAATCTCGACGAAGATTCTTTATTTAAATGCTGCTTCTCTATTCGGGTGAGGTGAGCAGTCATACATTCGCGTATTCGCGTATTAGAATCACGGACTTACCACAAGTAGTTTCATCAAGGAAAGACGGAAATGGTATAGAGATGTCGAGGTGGTAGTGCTGAGAAGGGAATAAACACGTCGCGTACGCAAGTACGATCACCGGCGCTTAGTCCTTAGGCATATTTCGACGAGTTTTCTGATTACAGGGATTCCTTCCTTCTCGCTCGCTAAGTCTAGTGATAAATCACAAAGCGGCATAAAGCATTGAAATCAACAATAGTATAGTCTTTAAGATAATGTTTGGGAACGGAAACCGGGTCAACGAGCAATAAATCTCATCAATAACGACAGGTATTGTTCGTAGAGGGAGGAAAAGAGCTTAGAAAAACCTCCTTCTTGAAAATCACGCCATTTGTGCTCACAGATTTTTAGAAAAAGCCTACTAGATACAGATAAATTGACTAATGCATGCTCGTTCTCTATGGACGAAGGCGTTCCCAACTGGGCACCATCTACGAGACGTTAGAACATGAATGGGAGAAACGGACGAGAAAGTCTACCATGCAGCAGGGGTAGCGTTGGACGAAGGGACGAATCGGGTCACATTGTATGGTCCTCGGTGTTCGGATTACTCAGAGACAGCCCGCGGTGCATGCTCTCATCCATGTCCTGACCCGGCCATTTAAAACGCTCATTATATGCCAAGGACCAGTCGTTTGAACGAAGGGACATACAAGACTATATGATGTCGTACGTTCAGAAGAAGCAGCTGTCAACTTCACCGTCGGCCAACTCCAAGAGACGGACAGTATCTGCCCAAATCTTCTTCTGCAACTCCTCATCCCCTGCCTTTTCCCAAAAATACTCCAAGGCCATTTCCTGCATGCTAGTCAAAAACGGAACGCGGCGTGTTCCCGCCTTCCACACCGCCTCGACGGGATATGTCGCAGCAAGAACGATCGTCCTCGCCCCCTCCTCGCGCTTCCTGGGCCGCACAGATATGCGCGCTTCCAGGTCAAATGGCTGAAAATTATTTCCGTCAATGTCCTTCTGTCCGAGTTCTGTCGCTACTAGCCCCGGAGCCACGGCTGCGACGGCGATATTGGCGGAAGACGGGACGCGGCGCGCATACTCGTGGCAAGCCATAAGGCAGATGAGCTTCGCCGTAAAATACTGCTGCCGGGAGTTTGCCAACTCGTAAGCCTTCTTGTTCAAAGCCTCGACCGGGTGAGTGTCAGCGGACTCGTCGAAGGGCACAAACGCGGAGCCCTCGCTCATGACCCAGAGAAAGCGTGCAGGGCACGCTTTATCGACTGCGCCTGTCCGCTCGAGAGCGGGATACAGCAGCATCGACAGAAGTGCCGGAGCGATATAATTGACTTGCAGACTGTGCCCATGTTAGAACGAACAGATGAACGAAGGTAGCCAGGGCTTACATCAAATCAAAGCCATCCCCGCTGACGACTTTCCCAATCCCGTTCATACCAGCATTATGTATGAAGATATGCAAGGCTAAGCCACTCTCGTTGTACCGCTTGGCGAAGCGTCGCACCGACGCCAGCGACGCGAAATCAAGCGGCCAACACTCGAAGTCGCCAACGTCTCTCCCGGTCTCCTGAGCAAGTCTGGCGATGGCGTTCTGACCCTTGGCTTCATTGCGACACGCGGCGATTATCTTCGAGGCGCCATACTTTGCCATGTAGTTCGCAACCTCATAGCCGATGCCTGTCAGAAAAGTCAACTCAACTCGACTGGAAGAGATGAGATAGTATAGACGAACCTGTGTTGGCTCCAGTGACGATCACTGTCCGACCTAAGATGTTGTGATCTTCGAGCAGAGGCAAGGGCCGCTCGTTGGCCTCTTTGAAGTCTGCCCAAGTGACACCCATGTCGCTAGGTGAGTTTGTCCTCAGACGAAGCGACCGCAAGCCTGCTTTTATACACGAGCCCGAAGGTCAGGTGCGGTACCGCCGTTCAGTCGTCGACCATGTTTGAAGAGGACCCGCGTAGCATCGGCAACGCGGCACAGCCTGACCCACCTTCTCTGCGCGTCAAATGCGCCCATTGTCGTCACTCACCGCCATGAGTAGGAAGTGTCCGGATAGCACTCAATGCAGCATACTTATAGCCAGTCCGGACTTCTAGTTCGCGAAGTGATGCAGACGTGAGGATCCTGGAGATGCCAGATAGTAATAGTAAGCATATCCGGAAGTGAATGGGCCAGTATACCAGACCAATGGGTCAATGCATCAGCAAAACAGTCGGGGTCCTTGAGGCCTTGGCGGCTCTTGGCGCACTTTGCAAGAGGTGTCAAGAGACCTCAAGGCCTCAAGACGCGTCAAGCACCCCGACTGCTTTGCTGATGTGGGTCGATGGGCTCGTGAGGCGCTTCGGTCCGTGAGGCTCTGAATACCACCGAAGACGATGGCAGCTTGATCACGAGCATCATTGACTTCCTACAAGTGGCTCTGTCACTGCAAAGAACGACGGCAACGGTGTAAAGACGTAGACAAGTAAGACGTTAGGGGTGTTGAGAAAGAACAAACACAAAGCGCCTTAGAATTAGACGCGGTGGCCACCGGCGCTTAACGATCCTCCCTTAGCTTCATCATCATGTCACCAACAGTTCTTGTTCTATTTTTTTTTGTCGAATTTGCATGGCATACGGGAAGGGGAGGTGGGAAAGCCCCTGGAGAATTGGACATGTGGACGCGATAAAACCACTCTGTAAAAGTTTCACAATTTTATGAATGAGATGAGTGTAGTGAATCCTGTTGAGCTGTGGTACATGCGTCACGAAACACGTTCGATGATGAAACGATCCTACGTCTTCACCGGCCTCACGATCATAGGCAAAGAAAGCCCGCTTCCCTTCTGGCTCGTCACGGTCGGCCGTGCTACCAAGTACATCTTCAATCCAATGTCCTCCCTCGGTACGGCAAGTTCGAACTTAAACGAACGGATAAGAGCAAACAGCAATGTTTTCAGTCTAGAATTCCATGTCATTAATCCACACAGCAAAAAGTAAGAGGGTCGTGGCATGTACTCAATGATGGCAAAGCGATAGCCAATGCATGCATGAGCGCCAGCAAAGAAGGTCAACGTATTGCCGAAGATGCTGGGTATTCGGTGGGTCGCCCCAGGCAAATCTGCTAGCCAGCGTTCCGGCCTTGAGATATACGCAATGAGGTTTGGGCGTTCGAGGATGACAGACTGGTAAGAACGTACTTGAACTCCATGCCATCATCACCCCATAGCTCCTTCGATGTATTGAGTCGGCGAATGGGTATGATAATCCAGTTACCTTTGCTGATCCTACGGACAGTGAGAATGAGATACCATTCTAAGCCTGCACGACGCGCAACCCGTACCTGATCTCCTGCCTCTTGATCCCGTCCTGTCCAATGACCGCCTTCTCGAGCGGGATTACACTCTCCTGCGCTGCGACGCGCACGTTCGAGGGCACAGGCGGATAGCACCGCAGGGTCTCACGCACGACGGCGTCGAGGTATGGAAGCGAATTGAGTTCATCCATTGTTGGGTTTTCAGTGGGATGCTCCAGTAGCTCCGCACGCAGCTTGGCCTGGACGATGAGGTGCGTCGCGAGGCCGTACAATGCCCAGCTCGCAGCCGTGATATGCAAAAGCTCAGCAAGGGGAACGCGACGGGAGTGGCAGACCTCACCTGGTCGATTCATGTCCAGCGACGAGGAACGTCGGCACCTCTAATCAAGCAAATCAGCACCTACCAGCAGACCCCGACTCACAGAACCTGGAAGGCTTACGCGACAGGACATCCTGGTCAGCCATCCTAGCGCTCTCCGGGAGGTCCTTCGCCATGTTCGCTTTGATGAGCAGGCTGAGTAGGTCGCGGCCAGAACCCGCGGGCTGCATGTCGGCGGCCACGGCGGCCTTCTTCTGCGCAATGAGCTCGTTCCCGATGCGGTTCATGGTGGCCATGGCGCGATTGGTGGCGCGTTGACTCGCGGTGGGCTGTCGCACGGCGCTAGCATGAGTGGTCTTCCTGGTAACCGTGACGAGCACAGGTAGGAAGGGACGTACGAGGTGCCGGAATATAGGCGCAATAAATCTGAGGTTGTCTATGAGGCTGGCATCCGGATCAAGGGCAAGGGCGGTACTGATGGCTGCGTGTAGTTCATTCGGGTTGTCATCCGTGGCATGTAGCGCATCGAACGAGTAGCCAAACCCTGATATGTGCATCCACATACAAGTTTCATGGCATATATATGGTAAGGCGCACCTGCAAGGCCTATCATATCGAGCGCGGCTTTATTCAGCCACGGAAAGATGTCCGTCTCCAGCTGTGTTTTACCCTTGTCTCCGGACTCGGATTCCTCGGATTGAGGAAACTGAGCACGCAAGACGTCGCAGAGCTGACAAAGGTAACCGTCAGCCTCTTCCGCATGAAACGATATACATTGTTCCATACCTCGTTGGACTTCTCCACCATGATTGAGGTGAGCTCACGAATTTGGGCAGGACCAAAGGCTGGGTTCTATAAACCAGTGAAATTCCAGATCGCCGTTTCATGCAAGATGCCTGATTCACCATCACTTTCCGCTGCAGTTCCCAAACTGAGTACGATTCCGTCTCAGGAAATGGTAAACCTTACCTGTTGCCTGTGCTTCGGGCCTGAAAACGGTATGTTACAGACTGTCAAGTTGTGATTAGAAATAGCGTACCTTCTACAACAAGAAGCCCTGCGGAAGCATGCCTGCTCGTCAGTGCCAGGAAAGAATAATAATACATCAGACATACCGTCGCCGACAAGGCTACGCAATATCCACTGCAGCTCGCTCGGTCTGGGAAACTCGTTGGGATGAGACATCACATGCGACAAGGCTTTCGTATCTTCCGTGTATAGGTGATACTGTTCAATCAGGTATGCCAGGTACGGCACATCAGTCATGGGGCGCAAAACGGCATTATATAGATTTCGAGTCAACGCTCCTCCCGCAGAAGTGGAGAAGAACTCACGCTAAACAATGACTGGAACGCATACGTCGGACCGTGCACCTCGGACCATTTCTCGAATAGTTCGAGAGGCTCCGGGTTCTCCTTTATGTCAACGCTTCCAGACAGCCAACCGACGGCCTTAGGCCCCGGTAGCACATGCAGAGCGGATCTGTGACTGTGGATGTAGTCCTGAATGACTTCTCTACAGGATCTGTATAGTGCGCGCGTGAGGATGACAACTGCGGCCGAGGTCAGCACAGTTCCAACGAGGAGTCGAGGTGTTGGGCTGAAGGAGACGTGGATCGGCATGTCGTGCACGCGGGTTTGAGCTACATGAGACCGTTTACTTCGTGTATATATGAGATTGCGTGAAGCGCTGGTACTGCGGAAAGATACATTGACTCAGATCGAAGCGCCCTGAGCTTGTCCCAAGACTTCCTGTCCCTGTTATGGTAGATGGCGGCCGTTAGCGGGGCAGCCAAAGGAATAGAAAACCTTGTGGCAGAATGTGAAATCGGCAATGTTGGGGGCCTTGGGGACAATGCAGCCTGCTCTGGTAATATCTGCAAAATCGCTCCTTGTGACATGTGCGCGCCAACTCGCTGGTACCGCATGTCGTCCACGGGCCCGACATACAGTAGCACAGGGTAAGATCCCATAACCAGACAGATCGAACCCGAGAGCGGCGTTATTGACCGCGCCGACCGCGTGAGAAGCAAAACATCAGAGAATAAGTTGACCACAAACAATTAGGAAAAAATTAGAGGTACTGCGGTGATAGGACCGTGGCAAGAGCCACAATCGTGACAACAACACCTACTTCTCGATGTCCTCTATTGACAAGTGCTTTCTTGGAGCCGCAGGACATCTCATATTCTCGATCGCCTTCGACCAATCGAGCAGTAATGCGGGTGGAACACATTGAGCACAAAGAATGCTAGCGTGATCGCGCCCCCATCCAGGATATCTGTAATCATTCCACCGATCATCCAGTGGCTTGCCTTTTCTCATATGGAGAACCACTTACTGAAGTATACCTACGTCGAGGTAGTACATCCGTCTCAACCATTCGACAGTTCAATCGTGCGGTAGACCGACCTGCGAAGCTCAGTGTCACTGAGTACATGAAGCGATGCAGTAGACCCGCTCACCAGACGAAAACGCATAAACGATTGAAGCATGGCGCACCAAACATCCTCCATGCGTGGCGCCATCCGCCCTCGATCCTGCGGCGTGGAGTTCTGCACTTCCGGCAGCGGGCCTGTCTAGCCAGTCATGGACTATCGACTCCATCGCGTGCGCGAGGTACCCCACAATCTGCTATGTTCAGTGCGAATTGTAAGGGCAGGATATCCAGACGCACCTAGCCGGAAGACGATACCACTGAGTATAATGTTCCCACCTTTCAGTGCGTCAGAATGCGATGGAAGGCATAAGTTAGTCCAGGGCTCGCGCCTGCGCAAGAGGATATTGACAGGCGCGAAGGCTTTCCGACGGACGTTCGCTCGGGCCGCCTTGCTGGAACCATGAGATACATCTTCTGGAAGACGAAATGCTCTAGGGAGTCGATGGCGCATTTGGAAGCGTACTGTACAGCTCCCGAAGCGGGAGTACTCGGTACACCATGCCACCAATCCTAAAAAAATCTACCAGTATCAAAAATCTGCAAACTTACGGTGGCAGAGGTGAGTGAGTATCCCATTGCCTTGGCAGCGTATGGTTTCCGTGACCAATGTTTGTGACCCAGGAGATGTGCTTTGCTGCTAAAGATACTGCTATTGCCATTTTCTTCCCACATAGATTCTCCAACGATCCACGAGATGATATCAAACTTGGGTATCCTCCTCCAGCTGCGTCCACAGCCGCCGGCCGATCTCAGGATCATTGGTCTCCCGGCGACATTCGCCCACTCGTGTCCATGGGATAATGAACTGCAGGCCATTAATACGAGTGACACAGGCAAGATTGAGCTTCACACACCTTGCCATTGAAGTCTGCAGTCTCGGGTGACGTGCCCGCCCACAATTGGTTGAGAGCGCCGTACGGCGTCGGGTATATGAATTTGTGCTGTGAAGAGAAAGATCGTTAGCTCGCGCGGGCGGATGGACAATTCAGCGGCCGCGATGCTACGGTACGTACTGCGATCCAGCGCAGCACAGGGTTCATGTGCCGCTGCAGCTCCGAAACGATGTTCCCTGGATTGACGGACGTCGATACAATGCCCTTATCTCCATACCGGCGTCCCAGCTCGCGCGCAAAGACGACATTCGCCTGATGCACGGCCATGAACACAAATAGCGAGCGAAACGCACGGAAAGACGCACGTGCTTGCTCTGCTCGTACAGCGCATATTTGGTGAGCTGGTCGCGTCCCGGACCCGCGCGGAAGGTGTCCCAGTGGATTGTATTCAGGTATGCGGCCATCGAGGAGGTCGTCACGACGCGCGCTTTGCCCTCCGGTGAGGACTGCGCGGCGGCGAGAAGCGCAGGGAGGAGGCGCTTCGTGAGCGCGTAGTGGCCGACGACATTCGTGCCCCACTGCAGATCGAAGCCGTCTTTTGTGAGCTGGTTGGGTGGAGGAAACATCACGCCGCTGCCAAGCGTCGAAATATCAGTACAGACAATCCCGAGATGTGGAACTGCACACGCACGCATTATTGAACAGAACATGCAACTCCTTTTCCTTCGCCAGAAACTCCTCCGCCGCTCGCTTCACGCTCGCCAGATCTGCCAAGTCCAGCTCCAAGAAGACCGCCTCCCGCCCCGTGCGCTCCTTCAACTCACGAATGGCCGCATGCGCTTTCGCTGGGGATCGCGCTGCAAGATACACTGTCGCGTTGTGCGCGAGCAGCGCCGCAACGGTCTCCTTCCCAATGCCTGCGGACCCGCCTGTCACCAAGACAACCCGGCCTGTGAGATCGGGGATGTCATTCACGGTGAAGTGAGAAGCGTGGAGAGGGTATAATTGGCTGAAGAGGGACAGGGAGAGGGCTTGACCCATGGCAGCTTGGACGAGTTTGAAGGCACAAGATTGCTTGTAGGAGGATCGTGGTCGTTACTGGACAGAGTGAGAAAGAGCATGTCGGTGTCTGTCGGTCCAGAGAAGTCAGAACCGCATCAAGGTACGAGCGACGAGGATAAAATCTCACGTATTTCTACCCACAACTGCACCCTCCGACATCCTTCGTTCTATACTAGAGGGCCGAGATGCACCAATGTATCTATGTACTTGTGTTGAAGCGGTTGAAGGAATTCGGAACCAAGACCGCGTCGACTGAAGGGGATCGTAAAGGAAGTGCTTAGCGGACGAGGGATGTGTCGGGCCGCCATCATGCATCAAAGCCCGACTCGGACATCATGGTCTTGTGAACTGGACGAACCGAAGGTGATTCATTGAGAAAAGTGTGCATAACAACAGGGTTCAATCTAGTCTGTAACTATATATTCATCTGTCTAAACCAAACGCCAGCCTAAGGTTCTTCGTAGTGAAGTTCTTTGACGTGAGGACGCAAACGCGCCAACATAGGCTCGGCACCTTCGCAATGTGAGATTGATAGCGTATGAAGAGGTGTGTTCAGCATGGCCTGCTTCTGAATAATCACGAGCAGCAAATCGCCGAGCGCCGTCTCTTTGCCATCGTGGTCCAACGTGATATCTCCGAATTTCGCCTCTGAGACCGTCAACGATGTTAGGTTCGGAAAGAAAAGCGGGACGGGCTGTGTATCCTGTTCATGGTCGGTCTCTGAAACTGTCGACTCGGGGGTCACAATGTCTGCCTGCAGAAGGCAAAGTAGAGGTCCTATGCAATGTCCCCGCAGCGTGATTACCCTCACCGCAGGCATTTGAGTCAATGCGTGCTTGAGCGCACCACATACATCTTCATCAAAGCTTTCCAAACTGAATATAACATGTGTGACTACTTGCAAGTCGAAGGAGTTGAATAGGAGTTGGATTACAGGGCCGCGAGGCGACTCCAGATGAGTGGTCCATTGCATGGCGAAACGGTGTCTAGACGGGGGATCATCTGTAGCCCATGCCTTGACCGAAGAGAGTCTGGAATTGGGACCATCGTAGATGTGATAGGAAAACTCAATTGCACAAGGTGAGAGGCGGATGGCTGAGCTATTTGCATCGTCAAACGTGGTAGCAAAAGGAATAAGTTGGGACAGGTGTCTGTCCACGGCGTCGGATAGCTTGAATTCTCTACGTGCAGTGGGAGCAATGTCCAGGTGGCTCAGGAACATGACAACATCGTTACTGTAATGGTGTGACTTGCAGCATGTATCAAGGTCGAATGACTTTAGCGAAAGCAAAGAAACTCGTCCAATGGTAGACCGGGGCACAGAAACCCGGCGGCGTTCATCCTTGATCACCAAAGTCTCCAACATCGGCAATCTGCTGAGGAGTAGTGGCAACTCAGCCAGACATGTCCTGGGAGAGAGGGTTTCTAGACACATCTCGAGGTCCACGATGTTCTGAAGGTAGGGTGTAGCAATGGAAGGAAGTTCAGGAGACTGACGGCAGGCGATGTGTCGAATAAGACGCCAGTCGGGTCCAAAGACGGTCTTCAGAACATAGTTAGGTATGTGCTCACCACTGAATGCCAAGGAATCCAGGGAAAGGTTTTGAAATGCGAGCGCCGCCCGCACATCCTGCGCGCGGTCATAAAATTCTGGTCGATCATTCGCATCGTGAGGGGATTCGTACGCAATGTGTAGACCCTTCAGCCGCTGTACGTAGGGGCGATTGATAGCCTTGAGAATGATACCGTGCACTCCATTGTCTTTGTGTTCAATGCATGCAGAAAGGGTAAACGGGACTTGCTTAGATCGAATGAGCATCTTGTACATCCAAAATGCTGTATGCGGGGCTCCGACTTTGGTCCAGAGATGAGGCGTGGAAAGGGCTACATATCTCCATCGTCGGCAAACATACGTGGCGACGATCCAGCCGAGATGTGGTTTATCGGTCTTCTTGAAGCGCTTGTCACCTAAAAGTGGTCTTGAAGAGGGCGGATCGCATTCAGAGAGGCAGGCGAACACATGTGATAGCACCTCCGGGGACAATCGCGCTGTTATCGATATGTCGTTGTTACGTGCAATCGCCAGAGTGAGGACGCATTGGATGGCCTTGATTTCCAGGGCAAGCTGATGATGAGCGGTGGTGGTCGTTTCCTGAGGGCTAAAGGCAGACACGCTGTCTGTCCCTACGAGCCTTGTCCGCAAAGAGGACAACCAAAAGTCTCTGCATAAGGAGTAAATCGATGACAATGATGACTCGACAATAGGACTTACTCTGCTTCTGTCTCCATAGCGGCAGGGATTGAGACAGAGGTCAGGAGCAGAACGTGCTCACACTGAGCTGCTCGAAGTCGGGACTGTCATATGTCGAACGATGTCTGAGATCAGAAGATCAGAGGATGTAATCGATGGCACTCACACTCACTCACTCCCCCCTGCCTCCGTGACTATATAGCTTTCAGTTATAGTGATGTTGCAAAAGCGGCCTGTGGATGTTTGTCCGTAGCTTGAAGGTAACTCAAGAGATCGCAGGTATCTCCCTGATAGTCGATTTCATTCGAGACGTTCCGCGCCCGGAGTCAGTCCGTGCGGATGACTTGAAGTCACAAGGCGGGTTGGAGAAAATATAGCGAAGAGAATCCGACGCTATGCCACATGCGTCGCGATCGACAAACGATGGAAGAAAGCGAGAAAGAAAGAATTGGACGCGACGCTAGTCCGACCGGCCTCCCAAAGCACGAGATCTGGTGATATTAGTAAGTTACGTACAACAACACACTAGTGTAACACAATATTGCAAGTCCGGCTCGGCTTTCGTCAGTGCTTCGTCCTCTTGTGACCCAAAATTGTGAACTGGACAAACCAGAGGACATGCATTGAAAAAGGTGTGCATAACAGCAGGATTCTATTTAGTACCGTAACTATTTATTCAACTGCCCAGACCAAACGCCAGTCTACACTACTCTTCGTAGTAAAGCTCTTTGACGTAAGGACGCAAATACACCAACGGAGGCGGGGAACCTTCGCAATGTGAGATTGATAGTGTATGAAGGGGTTTATTCAGCGCGGCCTGCTGCTGGACAACCTCGAGCAGAAGGTCACCGTGCGCCATCTCCATGCCGTTGATTGATGTTGCCACGGTATCGTCAAAATCCACCTCCGAGATACATAACGACGTTAAGTTCGGAAATGAGCTACAGGCCTGTTCGGTTTCCGATTCACGGTCGCTGTCTAGACCTTGGGTTTGCATCCCTTCGTACAGAAAGTAAAGCAAGGCTCCGGCTGAATATCCCCGCAGGGTAATCTCCCTAACGGCAGGGATGCAAGTGAATGTGTGCTCGAGTGCCTCGCATACGCCCATATCCAGGCCCGTAAAATTGAAGACAAGATGTGTGACGGCGCGCAAGTCAAATGAGCGGAAGAAAAGGCGGGTCGCAGGGCCGTGACTCGGATCCTCAGTGGTCAAATGCATGCTGAAACGGGGCTTAGATGATGGAGGATCACCATCAGCCCAAGTCTGAAATGAAAGGAGTGCATGTTCGTCATCGCCAAGCGTGTCACTTTCCAACTGAATTGTGGTGGGTGATGGACGGATGGTAGCATGAGTTCCAAAGGCGGCCCTTATCATAGCGGGAATGCGTCTGCATAATTGCCATTCAGAGACGCGCTGTAGCTTGAGCTCTCTGCATGCAGTCAGCGCGATGACCACGTTTTGGAGGAAGGGAAGGATGTGTTCATTCGCTTCGCTTTCCAAGCAGAAAGATTTCAGATAATCTAAAGGAACTCGTTCGATGGGAGCCTCTTCAACACGGTGCTCAAGGATACCAGTGTCTTCATGCTTGATGACCAAATTCTCTAGCTGGGGCAATTTTTTGAGAAGTAACGGGACCTTTCTCAACGGCATGTGATATTGCTCCACGAAAAGTTCGAGATCGACGATATTTTGGAGATAAGGGGCATTGACAAGGGGGAGATTTCTGCAATTACGATACACGAGGCATCGGAGGCGAGGCAAGATGGGTCCGGAGATGTTCTGCGGCGGCTGGTTGGCGAAGTCCAGACGGCCGAAGGTCAACGACTCCAGAATGGGTGCGGGGGATGCAAGCAGAGTCTGTACTTGAGACAAACGCTGATCAAAATTCTGTAAAAGTGCTTCTTGCTGGACTGGACGGTATTCAGCCGCAATATGCAGACCAATCATCCGCGACACATGATCGGGACCGACCGCCTTCAGAATCGCATTGAACACGCCCTGGTCTTCTGCCTCGACGCACGCAGAAAGTGTGAATGGGACTTGCTTGGATCGAACAAGCATCTCGTTCATCCAAATCGCTGTATGTGGGGCTCCGACTCTGCTCCAGAGGTGAGGTGTGGAAAGGGCTACGTGTCTCCAGCGTTGGCAAACGTGGGTCGCGATGATCCAGCCAAGATATGGTTTATGGTATTTCTCGACGCGCTTGTCACCCAGCAAAGGTCTTGAAGACGGTGGGTCACATTCAGAGAGGGAAGTGAACACATGGACTAGCACCTCCGGGGGCAGACGCGCTGTGATGGACATGTCATTGACGCGAGCAGCTACCAGCGCGACGACGTGCTGTGTGGCCGCGAGCTCGACGAGAAGCTGTTGACGGGCGGTGATGGTCGCCTCATGAGGACTTAATGCGGATATGCCATCTGTGTCGACGAGTCTTGTCCGCAAACACGACTGCCAAAAGTTCCTGCACAGCGCATCGTATAAACCTGTGATATTGATCCTCTGAAAAGTGATAGGACTCACTGCGCTTCTGATACTGTAGGGACAGCCATCGAGACACGGCGATCAGGTGCAGAACTTGCTTACACTGGACTCCTCGAAGCTGAATGACGTCAAGACGATCTTTCTGATGTCTGAAGGAGGAGAAAGCAGTAAGTAGGTCCCGAGCCTGATGGCGAGCAGTCGAGAAGAAGCTGTTATGAAGTAGAATATCTGACTGGAGCTGGATTGTCGTCGTAGTGCGGGCTAGACTCTGAAGTCAATTACCTTCACAGCGACTGGATGTAGTTGACAGGAAATGCTTGCGAGAAGACGAAAGGCAAGAGCGTCCAATAGTCAAAATAGAGCAAAATGGGCGTATCAGTATCATCGGTTTCGGCAGATTCCGAGTACAGGACGAGTAGGTAAATCTTTCCGAATAATGCCTCACGACCTTTCACTCAAACATATCAATGAATCCTTGTATTGAATGAGGCTATATCATAGTTATTCGTGACAAGAATAAAAAAACAAACAAATAGAGAACAAGACAAGAAAGTCGTCACGTCGCTACTTGCGCCAACAGCTGCTCGTGCTCATGCGCAACTTTCGACTCCAGGTCCTCGTCCGGAGGCTCCATCACAGTATCGATCCATGCCAACGCCCACGCGCCATTACCTGCCTTCGTCCCTCCTAGCACTTGCCTCCTCTCGCCATCATCACGCAGACCTTCCCATCGACTCCGTGTTGGCTGCGTATCTTCACGATCTGCATTGAAGCCAGCAATTAGGCAATCTTAGCCGTAAAGAAACAGAGAAAAGGGACTCACAAAGTACCACACCCGAATGTGGCTCGTACACGCCAAGGGGCATGCCCCCATCGTCCATCCGCACTTTGCGCCTCTTCCTCCTTCCCTCTCCCTCCGGCCCTTCAGTCCCCTCTCTCTTCTCCCCCGCCTCCACCTCTTGAGTCGCCTCCCTCGCACCCGGCGGGTTATCTCCGAAAATCCCTCCACACGGCTTCAAAATCTCGCCTCTCTGCTTCGTCAACTCCGCGTTCAGCTCCGCAGTCCTCTGCGCCGCGGCCCACATCCAGTTCGCTTCGTCCAAACCCTCGTGGTATAGATAACTCTTCTTCACGGCATTCAGCGGGCCATCGCTATACGGACCCAAGCCGGACCCGCCGAATAACGTTGTTGGCCCGCCGGCGCGGTACATCCCTAGCCCCGCGCCGCGCTCTGCTTTCTGGGCAGGCTCCTGCAAAGCGGCGGCGGCAGCAGCAGCGGCAGCGGCGGTCAGCGGCTCTTGCAACTCGCCAACCGGATCGCCTGGCTTGAGGCCTTTGGCGGTGATCTCTTCCAGCGCTTTGTCCTCATAGTAGTCATCAGTGACCCATTTGCCATCTGGGGCATGTCAGCGCGGCGTTCAAAATAGATGAACAATAGAGCTCACCAATGATCGTTTTTGCGCCATGGAGCTTGTACGCGCTTCGTGCGGTGACGAGAGTGACACTGCGTGTGCGGAGATGCGAGCCAAGTTTGCCAATTTCGATGAGGTACTCCTTCTCGGGCTGTGTCGCGCTGAGCTTGAGCGCAAGTGGGTTGCGACGGAAGTAATACAGCGAGTCACGAAAGCCTGACGTCCGTGCAGCGTCAATGGCGAGCATATAGCGTCGTTCTGGGTGACGCCTTGGGAGTACGAATGTTCCGGCTTTGAATTGTCGACCTATACCACCCATCAGCATGGCACAAGGCTCATAACGACAATAAGAGACCCACCGCCTTGCAGAACCCCGTTCGCGTCGATCTTCGTATCGCCCTTCGGGTCATTCTCCGTCACAAACTCATCACCTTCGATAATATACGCCTTTCCCTGGATCATCCTGAACGGCTTCCCGCCGCCCAGCACCTCACCCTCCGCGCCCTCCGCACCGGGCGTGCCAGCCTCCTCTCCCTCCGCCCCCTCCTCCCCAGCCCGCCCCGGCAACCGAATCGTTATGCCGCCCCGCGAGCCCCTCCCGCGCCCACGGCCGCGCCCCCTCCCACGTCCTCTTGCCCGCGTGCTCCCCACCAGCGCACCGCGCCCACGCCCGCGCGGCCGTCCTCGCGGGCGCGGCATGGGCACAGGCTCTACACTCGCCTCAGATCCCTCCTCCGCAACCTCCTCCGCAACGCCCTCTTCGTCAACATCCACTTCGCCCGCCTCGGGCTCTGGCTCAGCTTCTTCAATCTCCATCGGCGTCTCAGGGCCCGCAGAGCTGCCGGGTGTAGGCTGACTCTCGACATCGACGTCGACGTCCATTGAGCCTCGGGAGGGGCCTGCTGCCGCTCCCCGCCCACGTCCCCGCCCGCGACGCGGTTTGATGATGATTTTGCCGCTCATGAGATGTCACTGGCGAGCGTTTAGAGTCAGCGTTTCACAGGCCTTTGCAGATGCGACTCACCTGGTATGCAAATGCTTGCACTAGCGTTCAGAGGGAAACTTGGACTGGCTGCAGTAAATGGAAAACGACAAGTCGCGTTGTGCACGTGATCTTCGAGTATCCGGCTGATTCAGTGATCCATCGATATATCCATTCTCCGCCTTCGGTGGAACGAGGCATTGGGCAATCCGCCGATATCGTTGACACTTACTCTCATCTGGTCTGTCAAGCGCTCTTGTTCTTCATCATCTCGCAAGTGCTTCAACCACATCCAGTCGCTATCAAGGTGCTAGACTTCAAAGGCATCGTATTACGCAGCTCGTTCTCGATCTCTCGCGAGTCTCCGTCCTATAGCAGAAAGTGCTTCGTCCACCTGGCAAGCTGACTCCGTTCTTTCCATAACAGCTACAAAACAATTCCTATCCGGCAATGAATCTGTCCAGCCAGACCGCACCTATCATGTCACTACCTCCAGAAATCACTATATATGCATTCCGGATGCTTGACCTGCGATCTTTGTTGCGTTGCCAGAGTGTGCGTGTTCTGATACTGCCGGGGTCGGGTTGTATTCATCTGTCTTGGCTTTGCAGATATGCCGAGGTTGGTACAAACTCGTCAGGAACACCGTGCAGCTGCAGTATGATATCGAGCTCGAGCTGCATGGTCTGGAAGATTCTGTCCCAAGCGACGCGAGCATTAACGATCGACTGGATTTTCTCAGGAGTTCGCAGGCGGCATGGCGAAAGTCTGCCTTCGGGCAACCGGTCGCTGTCATTTCGCCGAGATCGAGCCTAGCGCACATGTCTTTTGACAAAGGGGCAATATTACTTGGGGAATATGACCAAACCGAAATAAGGATTAATCGAGTTCATTTGGAGGCACCATACGTTCAAGATATCATCTGCTCAGTTCCTCTGGACCCGAATCGCAGTCTGAGGGCATTAACACTAGACCCGAGCCAGGACGCCGTAGCCATTCTGACAGTTGGCCGAGCGTAAGCATTAAATCCTGGGAATGATGTTAACTATTGACAGCTTCAACTTCTGCAGAAATGTTGAACTTTCGACACAAGTCTGTTTACAGATACGATCACTGAAAACCGGTCAAGTACATCCACTGGCAGGCCCGGAGACACTTCATGCTGGCCCCAGCAGTGTCAATGTATTCTTAAATGACCCAGACGAAATCCAATTTGCAGGCAATCTCATGCGGGTGTCCTTCTTGGAGCCTTCGAACGATAGCCCCTTCATTATCCTCTCGAGCATCTTTTGGGATTGGAAGACAGGGATCCAGTATACGGTAATGTCCATCCATCAAATCCTGACATGAGCTCTACATTCACGATGCCGTTCAGACTATCAAACACGGGCTCGAGGCCAGAATTACGCTCATAGACAAAGAATATGCCATACTCGGAAACCCCAATACGCGGACGGCACAAGGCCGTCTTGGGGCACTACTCGTCTTCAATCCGACCAAGCAGACATCAGACGCACGCTCACAGTGGAACGTGGTCTTCGAATGCGCATTTCTACTCCCACCATGTCCGAGCGTGAATGGAAGTACTGGAAACGTCGAAATTCATTTGCGAGCGCCTAGCCCCGATAGTCGGACCATGCCTACTTTTCGTGCGCGCGATGATGCAGACCGCCTCATTACAGCCGACATAGCCTCAGAATTTTTGTCCGGTAGCCCTGTAAGACTGCTGATTTCGTACGCTCGGATCGTAACGATGGTGCGTAAGAAGGCCACACGATCCATGGTTCCCTGGAGCGAATGGAGGGACTGCGTTGTCTGGATCGGGACTAGGCCATCGCCGTACGTACGAAATCTCCAAGGGTTCATGCCACCCCAACATACAGCGGGAATGCGCATCGTCACGGCTGAGGATTCCGACCACGTTTGGGTTGACCGTCGCATGCCGTGGTCGCTCTGCGCTATGGATTTCAACTCCTGGCGCGTTGCTCGAGCTTTGAATGAAGGCCTTAATGCAGGCGAATCTGTAGCGCACTCCTCATCCATCTACGCGGGCACAGGATTGTTCGAGGACGGTATTGTCATCAAGTATCCGTATCTGAAGAAGACGGCAGAGATCACACCGCCGACACATGCGGGGCGGTATTACAGAATGGTCGCAATGATCGCTGAAGACGGGGTGTTCATCGTCGATGAGGCAAGTCACACAACCACCCACTGCTGCATCTACTGATCTAGCTCCTTGAAGGATGGTGCTGCTGTTCCGAGAACAACCATCAGCAGGGTACCTTTTGGCGAGGAAAGCACGGGAGCGACACCAATGTAAAGTGGCTCGGGACGGTGTTCTTATCCAGAAGTTCGGAGATTTTGGTGGGTTGGAGGCTACAATATAGTATGGCAGCTTTGAACGAAATTCGAAATGCGCAAATCAAAATCATGCCTATGTTCTGATGATATTCCATACAATAACTCGTAGGGCCGTCTTTGCCGCAATGCCCGCTACCGTGTCGCTGATATCTTTACGAAAATACCTCGCCTGCATCAGCTAGTAATAGCAGTCCTTTCACACATATATGGATACCATGAGATACATAGACAAAAGTTTTTTTGCACTGGTCAATGCGATGCAGAGACTCGAGTCTGAGAACAAGGCATTGCCGGCCTCGGGACACAGCCACTGAACCTAGATTTTGAAGGGAAAACGAAATGACACGTTCGACATTAAGACCACTACCCTGCAGGGGTAGCGGGAATTTGCCTTTGTACGATCGCGACTGGTCTATGGGATGCATATCATCATGTAAGACAGAGACCCCTGCACAAAATGGTACCAAGTGCCCACAAACACGGATCCAGCACTGGCTCGTCGATCTTACTGATTGAGACACGCATGCACCGACATGATCGACGGCACACACCAGCAGCAGCCAGCGGAATCAAAACAACCAACAATCAAGTTCGCGCGCGATACAAAACGAAACCACAAGTACACGACAACAACCATACGTTACGAGCCAAGACAGCAGTGCAGCAAGGTATGCACAGATAGCACGAATAGATACGCCCACGGGCGGATAGAAAGTCAGCACAAAAGAAAAGGACAACACTCTACGAGTCCGCCGCCTCCGCCGCCTCGCGCGCCACGCGCTCGTTCACCTTCGAGCGGTGCTGCCGATTGCGCAGGTGCACGTCAAAATTATTAAACGTCTCCCCCGGCCCCGGCATATACAGCTGTCGCCTTCCGTCAGCCCAGCCCACGCACACAACGGAAAACCAGCAGACGCACCTTCCCCGGGCAGTCCAGACACCGAATGCGCCAGTTCGGCGGGTTCCCCGTCGTCGTGTACCGGAACTCGACCTTGTCGTCCGGATACTTCGTCAGGCAGTCCTCCCACGCAGCCGTCAGCCACGGCGGCGGCGTCCGCTGCTGCACACACACGCATCATCAGCACGATCCCGTCCGACACGCGCACGACATGTACCTACCTGGGCGGCCTGGACCGGCGACATGGACCCCTCAGGCCCAGGCGGCGCACTCGCACTCGCGCTCGCGTTCTGGTTAGGCGACGACGGCGCAGGCAGCGGCGACCCCTGCGCAGCGGGCGGCGCCGAGTCCGCCTTGCCCGCGCCGTTCGCCTTCATCGACATGCGCTGCGCAAGCGGCGGCTCGGACGCGCTCGAGCTCCCGCCATCCGAGCCCGGCGAGCGGCGCGGCGCATCCGCCCACGCGCGCACGGGCGTCTCGGGCTCCGGCGGCGGCGGGTCCTCCGCCTCCGCCTCCGCAGCGGGCGTCTGCCCCGCGCGCGCGGCCGCGGCGCCGCCCTTCTTCTTCGACGCCGACTTGGCCTTCTCCGCCTCGTTGCGCTGGTTCAGGTGGAAATCGTGGTCCGAGTTGTACACCACCGGCCGCGGGCGGCGGTGCCGGTGCCAGAACTTGCCTGCAGACACGCCGTCAGCACTCCGCACGCTCACTCAGAAATAGAGACCACGCACCGCACGTCCCGCACTGCGACTTATCGCCCAGCGGGCCCTTGCGCCTCCCAATCGCAATATCCTCCGGACACCCGCAATTCGAGCAGTGCCACACGCCATCGATCATATTCGCATGCTGCCCGTCCGCAAACCCCTTCTCCTTCGCCTCGCGCTCGAGCTCCTTCGCGCGCTTCGCCGAGATCACGCGCGTCGCGCGGCTGTCCGGCGGCGCGACCGTCGGCATCGGCGCAGGCGGGTCGTTCTCGAGCGGCGGCGGCAGCAGCGCCGCGTCGACCGCCGTCGACGGCGTCGGCGCCTGCACGCCCGCGCGCGGGCGCAGCACCGCGGGCGGCACCGGCGGCGCCCGGAACAGGCCCTTGGGCTTCTTCTCCTTCGCGGCCTGCGGCGCGGGCGTCGCCGTCGCCATCGGCTGCGGCGTCACCACGGCCGTCCCGTTCTCCGACGCGACCATGTTCGCGATCGTCAGCGAGGCCGCCGCCGCCGCGGCGCGGCGCGAGGTGGGCGCGGCGGCGGCCTGCTGCAGCGCGAGCACGGCGGGGTCGACGTCGGGGAAGCCGATCGCGGGCGTGCGGTACGTCTTGGCGGGCTCGCGGTCGGGCAGCGCGACGCCGCGGCGCCCGCGCGTGTTGCGCTTGCGGCGGCGCGTGAGCTCCTTCTCGCGCTCCTTCTCGTTGCGCTCGATCTCGCTGTCGGAGAGGTAGCCGAGCTGCGGCGTGAACGCGAGGACCTGGTCGAGCGCCCGCGCGCCCGTGTGCACGGGCGAGAGGAACGCCATGCGCAGGTCGTCGTCCTGCACGGCGGTCCCGTCGGACGGGTGCCCCACGAGGAAGAGCGACTTTTGGTACGTCTGCACCTGCTCGCGGATTGCGTGTGCGATCGCGGTCTTGAACTCGCCGCCGAGGCCCAAGTCGCGTGTGTACACCTCCGCGAACTGCTCCGGCGACGCGTCCACATTTTCGATGTCCCATTCGAACTGGTCCTCGAGCTTGAGCGACCCGACGATGATGTCCAACTGCGATCCGAATCAGCAACCAGCCCACATGGACCGCGTCTCACGCACCTTAATCACAATGCGCATCTCCTCCGGGAACTCCTTGTCATCCCAGTCCATGCTCGCATCCAGCGCCTCCGGCACGACCGCCGTCCCGGGCCCAAACACATCCTCCTCCTTTACCTCCACCTTCCGCCTCTTTCGGCCGCCGCCCACGCCCCGCCGGCGCTTCCTCCCATCCTCCACGCGCCGACGCCACCCCTCCCACCACGCCGCCTCCTCCGCGCCCTCCTCGAGCCGCCCGGTCCCCGCGCCCACGCCCCCGCGCTCATCGTCCGCCTCCGCGCCGTCCGCGTCCGCAAGCATGTGCGCGCGGAAGTCCGACAGCTGCTCCTGGATCGCCTTGACGATCGTCCCGTGGTATCCCGGCGCGAGCTGGTAGTCGTCCACCACGCTCTGCGCGAACACCTCCGGCGTGATCACCGGGTCTGCCCCCCTCATCATCAACACGCATTCCACCTCGAACAAAGCGCAATACCCACCATTCAAGTTCCACACGAACGTATCCCGCATCTTCTGGTGCTCGACATCGAGCTCAAGCCGAATCGGCACGAGCGTCTCCGCCCTCGCCGCCTCCTCCGGATCCACACTCCTCGGCCTGCCCACCCCCAATAATCAGCCCCACCCTTCACACACACACGAACCAAAACCAAAACACTCACAGCCGAAACCCCTCCCGCCGCCCGCGCCGCCGCCCCATCTCGCGCAGCCGCTGCCCAGGATACGTAACCCCGAACTTCGCGCGCCCGTGCCCCTGCACGCGCCGCGCCTCCCCGGGCACCTCCCACCACGCGCCCGCGCCCATGCCCACGCGCCGCGCCTCCTCGCCCACCCGCGCGCGCATCGCCTTGTACAGCCCCTCGTACGCGCGGTCGCGCCCCGCCCACGCCGCCACGCGCGCCGCGTCCTCCGCGCCCAGCGGCGGCAGCGGCTTCTCCTCCGGCCCCATCTCCACCCCCACCTCCTTCCCCCCGTCCCTCTCCTTCCCCACTTCTTTATCCTTGCTCCCCTCTCTGTCCTTGTTCTTGTCCTTCGGCTCCTTCTCGTCCCGCGCGGGCACGACGTGCGGCGGACCCATGAGCCCGCCGCCAGCACCGCCGAGCAGCCCGGGCGCGGGCGTGCGCTTGCGCGCCTCGGGCGTCGGCGTGCGCACCGAGCGGTGCGAGTGGCCCGTGCCCGGGCGCGCGGACGGCGGGCGCGGCGGCGGCGGCGGGCGCATCTGCGCGTGCGCGGGCGTCGCGCTCGGCGGGCGCTCGCGGTCGAAGAGCGGCGGCTGCGGGAAGGCGGGCGGCTGCGGGGTGTGCTGTTGTTGTTGTTGGTGGTGCAGTTGCGGGGTGTGGTGTAGTGGTTGTTGGTGGTTCAGGAAGGGGGTTTGCGGGTGCGAGGGCGTTTGGGGGGAGGTGTGTTGGGGTGGGCCTTGGGAGACGGGGGAGTGCTCCGGGTGGAATTGGGCGCGGGACTGGTTTTGGTTGCGCTGAGAGGATGGTCGTCAGTATATGCGCTTCAGAGTGGGAAATGCACGAAAAGAACTACTCACCGCTGCCATAGCTTGTGCGACGAGGCGCGCCTGCATCGCCTGCACCTGCTGCGGCGTCGCGCCCTGCGCCTGCAACTGTGCGATCTGCGCTGGCGTCAGCGAGAGCCCGCCCCCACCTCCGCCCATCCCGCTCATATTTCCGCCCATCCCCGTGCTGCCCATATTTCCTCCACCACCCATATTCCCGCCCATCCCGCCTCCGCCCATATTGCCCATACCCATATTCATCCCCCCGCCACCACCGAGCCCCATCCCGCCCATACCGAGACCCTGCCCCATATTCATGCTGCCAAAATCGAAATTCATCCCCCCTCCTCCTCCACCGCCGCCCATCCCCATCCCGCCCCCACCGATCCCCAACCCCATACCCCCCATCCCACCCATATTCATCCCGCCGCCGCCGCCGCCGCCGCCCATCCCCATCCCCATGTTCATCCCCATCCCGCCGAGCCCGCCCATATCGAACTGGGCCGGCCCGCGCGACCCCGGCCTCTGCTGCTGCTGTTGTTGTTGCTGTTGTTGTTGTAGAAACTTCTGCTGCTGTTGCTGCTGGAGGAGCGCGGGGTTCATGTGCGCGGGGAATTGTTGTTGTTGTGGCTGTTGTTGCTGGTGGTGCTGGAAGCCGTCCATTGTCGCGCGTTTGGTGTGTTGAGCGCGGTGCGCTCGAATTTTGATAAGTGTAGAGGTGTTATGGCGGATTCGTCTGTAGAGACGAGCAGGTTAGGTATTAGATACTGTGAGATGCGGCCGGTACTGCAGAAGAAACACCAGCGCAGTGGGTACGCTGTTCAGAGCAGTCGCGCGCGAGCGAATCGCTCTGCAGGCGTTGCGCGTTCGCTGCGATTGACAACATACGCGCTTGTGCGCTCTGAGCCCGAGAGACTACAGGCAAGGACGCGCGCTGCCTCGCATGTCCGCTTGGCAAAGCAGCTAGTGCAAAGTACGAGTCGTCGCCCGCGCGATACAGCCAGGCTGCTACACATGGAGGGCACAGCAGACGAAAGAACACTGCACGCACCTGGACGTCAAATGTCCAATTTCGTAGGAAGTTTCGTATCTATAGTGTTCAAGGTATGCGTCTGGGCGATACAAGAAGGGGACCCTTGCATGAGTGGACGCAAAGTAAAGCACAGGCGTCCGAACATACCTCAAAGTTCGCAGATCCCGCTTTCGTCGGATTCCTGGACGCGAGGGCCTATGTCGATACGTGACCCAAAGAGAAAGTTGAGGGGACGCACGTGGACAAAGCGTAAGCCGGCGACCTCGGGAACCGCTGGTCGTGCTTGCGCGTATCAGGCGCTCTAGAGGGAGGGAGGGAACACGGGTTAGCGCCGGACGGGACAGAGGGGACGGGAAGGACGCACGGGTGGACGGGCCGGTGTTCTGTCGGGAGGGGAGGGAGGGCGGGATTGATGGCGGGCTGGAGGGGCCAAGTCAGCACGGGAACGACAGCCTGCGTCATCGGGACATGCGGGAAGGGATCGGGGAAACGAAGACCAGACTCACCTCCGCTGTCTCCTCGCTGTCTGCGGCGGGGTAAGCCTGCGCTCCAAAACGTGACAAGACGCGAAATAAAGGGGCGATACGGAAATCGTGATCTGCAGAGGCTGCACTCACGCTGCGGCTGCTGGGTAGAGGGCGTCCTTCACAGCAGATCGATTCACCTCAACACACAAGTCACACAGTGACTCAGCACGTCACGTCACCCCTCGCCCGCGCACGGACGCGTCGTCGCTCATGCACAAGGAGGGACGGTGCACACCTGCATTTCCTGCGAACGGCTCGCTCGCGGGACGGACGCAGAGGAGGGCGTCGGGAAGGGGATGTGACGGAATAAGGAGGGCCTCCCGGCGGCCAGATCTCTCCCCAGATCTCAGATCGGTGACTTCACGGCTGCTGTCGCCGCACCATCTCTTCATCTCCCGCCGTCTTCCCCCCATATTGCCCCCTCCCACGTCTCCCACCAGGTGTGCCGTCTCCCGTTCTGAGATGCTGACGTGCCTGCAAACTTAGATGTCCCCCCTTCGGAGACTTCCGCGCCCCCGAGATGCCCGAGGCTGCGCGAAGTAACCGCACGACGGTGGATATATATTGCGACCACGGACATCGCCCTTTGCCGTCCCTCCCTGTCTTCTTTGGTTACTGCCCTGCACAACCGGAACCGCGGACGTGTCCATAGTCGAACACAGGAGCTTCACGCGGGCGCTCCGCGTCATTTCTGCCGCGCATCCCGGCCATCCGGGACATCGACCGAGAAATATTCTGCAGCGCTCATTTACGCACTCTTCAGCAGCAGCATCGCGGCTTTCTGAGAGGAGCTGCGTTAGATATGTCGATGCAATTGAGTCCATGCCTCTAGGCTTCGACGTCTTCTCGACGCTATCCGGCGGATCCATGGATCGCCCGCCGCGCGTCCTCGCCCTGTGCAACGACCCTGCCAGGAGCGCCGACGCTCACCACCACCGTCCCATCGGGTAGGTCCACGAGCCATCCGCGTCCCCAAGATGGCCGGCTGCGCGAAATACCATTCGACGGTAGATAAAGTGCGATTGCCGTCCCTCCCTGTCTCCTTTGTCAAATTGTTGTTACCATACACAATAGGAACCGTGTCCGTGTCCACAATCAACACAGGAGTTTCATGCGGGGGCTCGCGTCACCCCCGCCATGCACCGATCCTCGGGACATCAATCCAGAAATTTTCTGCAGCGCACATCCGCTCATAGTATCACATACGCTGCCAGGACTCGTATCAGACCGCGGATCTAATTACAGCCAGTCTATGCTTTTAGCTTCGGCATCTCGTCGAGGCCATCCGGTGGAGGTGCCTCCGTGTCCTCTCTTGTGCAACAAATGACCAGGAGCGCTCCCCCCCCCGGTCTCGTCGGCTGAGTGCACGCGTCGCAGCGTCACGCCTGCTCCCCATCCTTCCCGCACCTCTAAACGCAAAACACCACGCAATCCGGCGCACTATCTGCAGTCATGGTCCCCGCGGAGACCAGACCGACACCAGCTGCTCCTATGCACCATCCGTCTCGTCACACGATGGCTTACCCCGCGTTGATAGGCCGTTCTTGTGGGTATTGATTGCTGAGAAGGGCGTACAGGCGCGAAGACGCGAGGGCGTTGGGAATAATGCGCAGGTGCGAAGTCTGTACATTTATCACTTATTGACGTCAAACGTGGATCGTGATCATGCTGCAGAACGTGATTCGCGATATACGCGAATGTCATGGCTCCCTGGTTCCCTCGAAATGCCTGATTCCGAATTTGCAGTCGTCTATGGGAGACACATATGGGCCGATACCGACCGCACTGTACCGCAGCGAGAAGTCTTTATTCTGAAGCGGAGCCCTCCGGAAATTGAGTAGCTCTCTCTTGGGCTCTGATCAAATGCAAGGCACAGCGCATCCAGATGGCTTCCCATATGCATACCCGCAAGAAGGCGAACTTTGCAGCCTCAAAGCCGCGCGAGAGGACGCTGCAGCCTGCATAGAAATTGATCTCATGTAAACATACATATGCGCATTCGATGGATCGATGGAACGGCTCATTCGGTCTACAGGCAACTGGTGGATCATCTCACGGCACAGGGCCACGAATGCCTAGGCCACAATCGATACAAAGCTAGGATGTCCGTCCGAGGACAAGCACCTACACCAACTCCAGCCTGATTCGCTTCGACGGCCGTCCTTCGGCAACATCGGATACCGTCTCAGCATGGCCGCCCTCATCCTCCGGATACACTCTCTTTTCACCAGAGCTGCCCTCCCCCAGCCCGGGCTCGCGCTCCTCCGCCTTAATCCCTTCTTCCTTGACCTCCGTCTTCTCCATCTCCGGGACCCCGAGCGCCAGGTGCGGATACTGCTCCAGCAGCACGTCGCGCACGCACAGCGCCACGGCGCGCACGAGCAGCGGCGGGACGCTGCTCGCTATCTGCCTGTATTGCTCGGCCTGCGACCCCGCAAACCGGTGCAGGTCCTATCAACGCTGTCAGCAACCCCCAACCCGAAACGATCCACAGACAAGACGCACGGGGAACGACGCGATGCGCGCGAGCTCGCGTGGTGTCAGCAGCTCGTTCGGATACTCTGCACGACAGACGTCAATTATCCGAACCATGGCGTGCCTGCGGAATACGTACTAGGATGGCGCGATGGCCAGCGGCCGGTCGGTCCTGCCAGTAAAGCTGCGGGACAGGATTAGCTACACAACCCCAAAAACGAATTCATTTGCCCAGTCGAACACACCTCGACACGGCTTATCATAGTCCAATACTGGTGCCTCTTCCATGAAATCCGTGGACCAGCCGGTGGTATGATGCGCCATATTCGGCCCATCCTCCGCCCCGAGCTCGACAGCATACTCGCTCGGCGGCGGCAGCGCCAGCCCAGGCGCGGGTGCCGGAACGGTGCAGAAGACACTGTGGCCCGCGCCCGACACGCGTGGGTTGCGCCACTCCAGATCCTGGATCGCGTCGCGCACGGTGACGAACGGCTGCAGCCCGGGGCCGGCATACTCGAGCGCGAGATCGCCGTGCGTCTGCGCGGGCCAGGCGGGAAGGCGCAGCCCGCTGCGCGCGGCGAGCAGCATGAAGCGGCCGCAGTCCGTCGCGATGCCGTATTCGGCAGGGTTGAGGTACTTGTATGTGAACGAGTATTGGCGCGACAGGATGGCTAATTCCATGCTTTGAAAGTCTTTTCGGTATTGGTTGCTGAGAAGAGCCTAAGATCGAGGTGAGCAAGCCGGGGGATAGACATGCGTTGGGGAATTGCTCACGGGCGAGAAGCTCATAAGCTTGTCCGCCACCTACGTCAGGTCTGAACCGTGACAATGGTGAAGAATGCGACTCACAACATACGCGGGCTGCACGACGTCAATTGCCTGCCCGATTATCTTGAAATGCCCTACGCTCTTGACTTTCTGAACTTGCACGTCGTCTGTTGAAGATACATATGGCGCCGACACCGACAGCACAGCGACGCGCCCCGGCGACGCAATCTTGCCAGTGGCCAGGTCGTCCAACAACAGGTGGACGTCTTCAGCATGAAGCGGAGCCTCCGGGAAATTGAGCTAGCCCAGTTCTCACTCAGTATTCATCCCAATAAAGGCACAGCGTTATCACTTACCTGCCAGCTCGTCGCTGCGTCCGAATGGCTCTCCACGCCTGCGAGGACGCTGAACCCCGCCGCCTCAAAGCCCCGCGCGACCGCGCCGCACCCCGCATAGAAATCGACGAACGTGCCGTACGGCTCGAGCTCTGGCTTTGGCGCGTCGAGGACTTCGGGCGCCGCGGACTGTGGGTCGAACTCCGGATGACCAGCGAAGTTCACAAATTTGACCGTCTTCCGAGCGGAGTCGCCCATCATCGCGAAGCGACAGGCGTGCACCTTGAGAGCACCTGGCGCAGAATGTAAGTCGTCTGTGGGCAGCGCGCCAAGGCGGATCTGGACCTCGGCGTTGGGGCCGTCGGGATGCATGGCGCTGCAGAAGATTCGGGCACAATCGACGCCCCGTACGGCGACGCGACCAGATGGCGGCTCGATGAGCGCGATGAGCTCATCGTTGTCGTTCGGCTCTCGTGCTTGCGCGAATCGTGCAGAGGCCCAGATGTGCCGTGCAGCATGGATGTACGTGAGTTCCCCAGCCTGCGAGGTCAGGATCTGATGGATCTTCAGCACTTGCTGCGTATTGTCCAAAGTGACTCTGTATGCGTGGCCGACGACAATTTTGACTCCATCAAGAATACACTCCCCGCTGTCATCGACATCGTTGTATTCAGCTTCCATGAGCTCTTCGCTCACTTCCACATAAGGGCCGAATAGCGCTGAGAGTTCATCCTTTTGCAGTGTTAGTAGATGCAGTGGACGAGCCGAAAGCAGAGTACACACATGCAAGCGAACCATTCCGCTCTGGGCGGTAGCTTCCTCTACGTCAATATCGCAGTTTGGAGGATCCGGGGCAGCTTGATCATAACTGTCGTCATCATCCGACTGGACATCTGGCCAATTCGTTGCAAGCGGATCTGCACGAGATTCCTCTTCAGCAGGAGCATGGGGCTTTGCAGGAGGACCATGGGGCTTTGCAGGAGGACCTGCTGGTTGGGGTTCCGGGAGCTGCTCTGCTGGTTTGCTCTTGGTACTACGGCCTGCTGTTGGTTTACTCTTGGCACTACCTGCTGCTTTTTTAGGCTTGGGAAGAAGTGATGCTTTTTGGCGCTTGGGGGAAGCACGTAATGTAGTCGACGTGGTATCTGTCGCTGGCAGCGGGGGAGTGACTTCAGCAACTGGTGCTTGAGGGGCCTGCTGGGAGCTCGGGCTGGGATTCTGATTCTGAAATGGGCCTTGTGGATTTGGGATCGCCGCCGGACCATCGTTCTCTATGGCAGGTTCAATCACCGGAGATGCATCGCGTATAGGCTCTGGGCGGTCAACTGGGACGTCCGTTGTACCGGGGCATTTGACACCATCTCTGGTGAAGGAATCGAGACGAACAGTCCAGAGGATCTTGTCCCCGAGGACGCCTTGCCATTGACATTCTTTGAGACCGTCGTGGCGTTCGATTGTAAGGCCAGCCTCGTCTATAAGATGAAGGTTGTAGGATTCGGCACCAGCTGCCTTATCCCATCGCAAGTGGACGACACCAAGGGCCGGCTTCTCGACGCGGATGTTCGATGGTGCTGCAGGAGATGCGGTAAAAGACTGCGGTATACTCCATATTGCGAGCTTGGATGATGTCCGGACTTGCAACGTATACCTGCTGCCGGGACTCAGTTGCAGATCGCGCAATGGCAAGAATGGTTCCTTCGTCCTCATCGATAGCTGCCCATCTGTCTCGAAGGTTTCAATATAAGTCATATCAGATGAATATCAACCAGCTGGCGGCTGGCGCACCTTGCAAAACGTTATACTGCGCTTCAGCAGCTTCAACGGCACCTTGCGCGGATCGGTGGATAAGAATAGTCGGAGCTGTAGCGTCGTGCTCATGCTTGGCCAACGCGACGACAAAACCCATAGCCGTAGGGATGCGCTGACGCGTGCTCCAGACGACGATTCTGCAATCCTGGGGAGGCCCGTCACCGGCATGATTGTCTTTGGACTCAACCTCTAGATTGCATGGCATTTGCTCGAGAAGATTCCTGTGCTGAGCCCTCAGCTGGTCCTTGGAATTTTGCGTGATTTTGAGCTCGTTGGTGATGTAATCTGCTATATGCAGGGTACAGCAGTCGCAGCCGTCCTCGGATCCCGCCTGCGCGACGAGACATGTGATGTATCCCGGTTTCTTGTGGACATAGTCGGGCTTGAGCAGATTCTCACTGAGATGGACTTGATCGTTCTTGACGGAGATCTCGATACTGGCGTCGAAATGCCCAGACTTGAATGATATCCCGTTGGAAAAACGCTGCAGCTGTGGATCAAGTTGAAGCAGCGCTCGTAAAGGATGCACAACACGTCCGTCCGGTATGAAGGGACCCAAGGCACGGAAGGCGAGTTCTCGGGCCTCCTCCGGAGTATGAATCGTCCTATGGCGTCGCAGAGCATCGTAGAAAACCTTTGTCAGCAGAACAGGTGTCTTGAGCAGATGGTCCTCGATGATGCGTCTTTGTTCGGTTGTTTCCCTTGCATAGAAGAAAAAGGCCGTGGGTACGTGTTGCTCCCGAAGCTCTTTGAAAAGCGCCGTGGCACATCTCCGACTGATGGAATCTTCAATGCCTTCAACGTCAAGCGATCGCTCCTGATGCAGAAGAAGATCAATGTAGCGTTTTCGAGCATCTGCAGAGGCTAAAATGAGGGGCTCCCAGATATTATATATGGCTTCTGCCGCATCTTCTCTGTCATTCAATGCAGATCGGTCACGGCTCATGACAACGTCATCAGCAATGTTGATTCCATGTACAAGCCCGGTAGTCTTGTCATCTTCTTTTCGGACAAAAATGCCTTTCACCTGAGATCACAAAATATTGACCAATCAGCTACCAAAAATGACAAAGGAATATAAGCATACATAGATTTTCGACTTATGCTTCTCTTCTAATAAAACACAGCCATTTGACCATGTGTTATTCTGTGCAAAAACTTGCACTGGTGGCCGGAGGAAAAGAAAATGATCTAAATTTAGAGATTGCCATGGTATATTGCGGACCTGAATGAGAACACCATCTACATGTCTTGTTGATTTTTTGATGTGAAAGACAAGTTCATTATCCAGATATCCAAAGACCCAGGCCTCTTTTCCTATATGATATTGGACACCAGCATCTTCTCTCAAAAGAGCATTGATGCCTGAATACATATTCTTCATAAGCAAAGGAGCAAGCAACAATGGTTTGATAAAGATACACCTATTTTTAAGCCATCACCATACTGTCCAATTAGATGAGGATCATCTTGTTTTGTTGAGCTGCCTAAGAGCCAGGCAGATCTGTCCATATGACCAATGTTGAATAGCTCAACATCACCATAGCCAGGTTTATCTTCTAAGGGCCTCCATGCAATGTATCCCACTGGCAGTGAAGCTTCTGCTGAGGTTGAGGCTATAGCATTGTCCTTCTTATTGTAGAGAAAGATGTGAAGAGACTTTGTAGGAGGATCAAAAGAAATGGTTGCTCGAGTTCCAACTAGCTTGTTATTGTGAAGTTCTTTAGCTTGAATTTCCTGTGGTTGAAGGTCCTTGCCCTGCATAATTGCATCAAACATGTTTTGAACAAGCTCCTGAATACCTGCTGCAGAACTCCAGCTATTTCCAGAGGAGCGAGATGCTCCATAGCTCTGTGCAATATTCAGAGTCTCTACATATCTCCATGATACACTTAGCTTTCCATCAAGATTAAATTTGGGAAATTTGGCAGAGTTGAAGTTTCCTCCAACTTTCCATGGTCTGAGACCATGAGACTTCTTGAATAAGTTCTTGACATGAGTCACAGGCTTCTGTGAGAGATGATGACCACTAGCTAATTATTAAAGATGACAAGAGATAAATTTTTATGTGTAGAGAAAAAAGAAAACAAGGCACACACGCTTATAGTCCTCATCTGCTGAAGAATCCTCAACATCCTGATCCTCCACATCACTATCTGAAAAGATGGATATTGGGCTGGGAGTCATTGAAAGCTGTGATGCTAATCTGCACTGAGTAACCTCATATCAAATGAAATATTCTTAAGTAACTGTAAAATGAGTGTACCAATCAAGACAGCTATAGGATGTATGAGAGAAAAGTAAATGAACAATGGGGCAATGGAACTCACCTGAAACTTGCAAGTGAAAACACCGGAGTAGTGGAGGCTGCAGAGGTGCAATTCGTCACACATCAACGCAGCGTGCACGCGTCGCGTCGCGTCGCCCAAAACTGTACAATAACAAGCCACATCAGTGCCGAAAGAGGAAGGTAACACATTTTTGTAATGGCAAGCAAATGAGAAGCACAAAACCTCTTCAAATTACTGATCTCGTATTTTAGACTCCTGATGCTAGTCGAGGATGGCGGTGTGCGAATTATGCTGGTGCAGTCGTATTAAAACAAGCTGCGACGTGTCTCTCTGATGTCCCGACTCTCGATGTCACACTGTCGGACTCTTATACACAAAAACAGTTGACATTCAAAGTGCTCAAAGAAAGCCACCGATATATTACATTGGGGTAGGACCTGAATACGAAATGTTTCCCCGTTCTACCAATAATGTTATGATGACTGCAAGACTTGTTAGTTGAAGACCTGGCTAGCCCTGTATCGAAGATTGAGGCGTGTTCTCGGGCGAAATACGTGCAGACTCACACGAACTCCCAAACATTCTGCGGGTTGTTGTACGTGTCGGGCGTATAGGGGAAGCGAACTATAAAACAGATGTTAATAGAAAGCGGCGAAAGCCATGTCGAGAACGTACGTCGTGGAGGCTCCGACCGGTATTCTAAGATGTCGAGTCACAGATCAATATAGCTCGACGTATCGCAACCATGAACGTACCAATAGGCTGGCTTTCGTCTTCGAAACTATACGCTGCAGACGACAGACGGCTTCAGCATTATAGCGAAAGACAACTGATAACGCTTGGTCTTACCCGTTCTCCAGTTGTGTCTGCAAATAATGATATTAGCCAGAGGTTAGTTTAGCGTGCGGAGGCACATACCGCATATTAGCTGAAACCAGTCTGTTCGAACCATGTTCTCGTCAGATAAAGGTCGCATTTCGCCATGCAAAGGAATTACTTACAGATCTGGAGGTGCAGCAGGATCCTATAGAAGAAGGATATTCGGGCGCCAGATCAGCCGGAGAAGCGCCAACAAGGACCCTACTTACATCCTTCAGACCAGCCGTCTTGATCTCCGAGTCAAGATCGGTCCATTCGAGTACCTGTTGGCCCGCCATGCCTGATATGCACGCCATTAGAGCCGCTAGGCGAAAGTCAGAGACATCGCTAACCCTTGAACTCGATAGGCTGATCTGCCCTTCCTCCGAAGACGACCGTCGTCACGTTATGGCGCTCATTCATAAGAGTGCTGAAATGGGCGCAGGTAGAGGCACAATTCCCGTTGCTGACTATTGAGTATGACCACTTTGAGGACGTGAATAGAATATGGGCGAACAGGATTACTCACCGATGACTATATTGCTGCAGAAGAAATGCATGAGCATTGAAAATTAGCTGGCAGAAAGATGCCACATACTTGAAATCGAACGGAGGAGAGTTAGGAAAAGGCACGGAGAAGGTACAAGAATCCTAGAAGAGCCCCAGATTATTCAATATAATGCGATCGAGCGTGAAATCTTGAGGTCCTCACATGAAGCCGTTGAGACGTAGGATCGCTCACACCGTTGATGGTGAGAGGGACCGATGGATTTATGAAGTTGAAATTGGTCGATAACGGCGTATCGTTCAAAAAGCCGTCTATATACTCATTATATAACGTCGGCGCGGATGATGACTCCAAGAAAGGACTTACAGTTGTCGGGCGCATAAAATGTTTGCTCGAATGTCAAACTTTGCTGGATATTGGCTTGGACGATTCGCTGCGCAAACGGAGTGGCGCGGATGTCGCTTTGAAAGCCTCTGCAGACTTTGGATCAGAAAACGACAGGTCAGGCGGAGCACATCTGGACGAACGGGTAGCCGAAGCTCGATCCTGCGAGGTAACCGTGGAGAAATATACCAAGGCATACAATACCACCTTCGGAGAGGTAAGTATCAGCGGGAGGAGATCGCGTCGAGGACTGGCCTTACCAATATTATCAGTGAGATCGATGATTAGTCGATTGACATTGGCAGCCTGGAAAGCTCTGACGGCAGCCCGCACGTCGTTCTGAAAATGTGTGAGGTCGTTATCATCGAAAGATCCCACGAACATCTGTGCGCATGGTCAGCCGATGCAGATCAACATGTTGATGGTAGGTTGGTTGCAACTCACGACGCCTGTCTGACTATCGTTCAGTATATATGATGTGATCACGTCCGCATTGCTGCTGATGGGCGGCAGGCTGGGCTGGAATGGCAGTGGCAGGCCGATGGCACCCGCGGGCGGCCTTGCAGCTGCGCGGGCAGGGCCGCGTTTATGCGTATTCAAGAGCGCAGAGACTAGTCGACGGTCCACGCCATTGGTGCCCGAGTTGGCGGCGCAGTTGTTCTCCCAGCTGCAAGAATTGAGTAGAGGTCGCGATCAGATAGATGGCATCGTCACGGTAGAGATGGAAACGTACTATGAAGCCTGATCAGTGAATGAGTTGCCCATAAACGTCGCGACGTAAGGGACGGTGACGGTCTCTTGTTCCGTGGAGTTCGTCGGGAGGAGTGTAAAGGTGACGCTCTCCCGCGATGAAAACAACTTCACCAGTGTCAGTATACGCTTGGGAGGTGAGTGAACGTGCATTTCACCTGGCCAGCAATGTCTCCAAATTTCTGTGAGAAACTTAACCCAGATAATCTAGAAAAGGGTCAGAAGACACGCCGTAAAACGAAAGCCACCGAATCGAACCTATATCCCGTCCATACGCTATTGATCCTCACGTTGTGATCAAGATAGTTTCCGGTCACCGTATCTGCAATGTGGTCGGCGTAATCGTATGGATCCATCCCTGTCGAAAGCATCAAAATCACTCCGCCGAGACACTTGCGGTGATCTCACCTTCAATCTGAAGTACCCGTGCTCCAGCAAGTCGCTGCCAATCAACATTGACCGACTGCAGAAATTCGCTGAAGCCTTCCGGAATGAGCTCAACGAACGCCACCATATCCGGAGCGATGTAGACACTCTCGATGCCGTTGACGCTCAAAGAGACGGGCGCGGTCGGCAGTATATTCTCCCAAGAGACATAACAGTCAGGTTGCCAAACTACAATATGTCGATATCAGTTCGGGCATATGCATGAAAGCCGGGGGCTACGTACGCGTGTGACCGTCGTTAAGCTGGTTTACGAAATTGTACAGATCTTGATTGAAGTCGTAATCAGTCTGCAATCCAAGTAAGCACCAGTGGACACGCGTGATGTCGTATAGCATCGCAGCTCACAGCATACTGTGTTCTATTAATCCTGGCCAGTTCCTGGCGAATATTGGCCGTGGAGGCTTGAAATGGTGCCGGGGAATCTAGATAATAGCTTTCGAAGGTGTAGAAGTTGAAAACTCCCGAAACGACGCTCAAGACGTTTTGCCTGGACTTCGTCAGTGGAATGCTGGGAGTGGACTGGGGATGTGGACCTGCCTCAAAGTCTCGTTAAATGGGAATGACTTCTGACATGCTACTGCTTCCGCGACGGAGACGAACATATTCCCAGCGATGGCGGCGCAAGGATCGGAAGACATAGGCGCTGCTTTCGAAGTCCACGCACTCGTCAAAGCAACGAGGGCGCTATACACGAAATGCGGTGTCATCCACATGGCGGAAGAAGGTTCGAGGTGTAAAGAGTGCTGGAGACCCTGGGGATATGCCTCCACTAGAGCATTGCGTTTTTATACACGACGGAGGCGCGATGATATGCAAACCCAAATATGAGTATTCCCAAATGAATAACCCGTCGAGTCGGCACATCGACCCAAAATAAGTCTGTGCGGAAGGAAGTGGTATCTGGTCAAAATTCTCGTCGGAGTGCGAGCATGTGTATTACCATATGCATCGTCCACCGATGCACGGACAGGACCCTGTTACAAGGGATCGGTGGCGTTCTGCCCGCCGGTGCCGCTATCGTGGAAGCTTGGAATCTATGGCTGTCAAATGCACGGCTCACGTCTAGTGAAGATAGAGTGAGTCGGCGAAGACAGTGGGAAATAATGCGACCCCCGAGCGCGTCGAAATCAAGATTGTGGAGCCGCGAAGCGCTCAAGGGCTGAGAACGGACCGTGTCGCCTGACTCTGAGTCCATCCACGTACCCAGGGGAATCAGAAATAGGCACTTGCATTGACGGAAGGGAAGCCCTTTTACTGAACCATTGCGTCGTGTTCGGAGAAGCTCGGGTGCACGTGGCTCACAGCTCCCTGAATTAGACAGAGGACTTACCGGTACTGGCAGTAAAGCGCTCCGAACATGAAAAAACCTGCTATTCTGAAATTTTACCTCTACATTGACACTCGCGTGCCGTCATTCCTAATGCAGAACAAAGCAGATTGGAAGTCTAAAAAGATCTGCTTGCGCCATTCAGATTGACAAAACGAGAGCACCCATATAGGCCGGATACTCACCGATAATACGAAATACCAGACAGTCCTTCAACAGACGAGGTCGAGATGTGCGTCAAAGACGAAATCAGACGAATTCGAGATATCACATCTGCTATGAATTGGTATCCAATAGAACGGCGAGAAACAATACAGACAGGTGTATGACGCACACAGCGGGGATCATGAGAAGTCTGGAATTTCGCAGAACTCGTAGGAATTCAATCTTCCTCTTCAGATACCTTGCTGGCGACGAACTGGCATCGCGCATGCTCCTTTGTAGGTTCCGCTTCAAGATAGCTTCCGCTCACTGTCGTAGAATTCCCTGGTCCTTGTTGTAGAACAATGCGAACCTTGCTACTCGAGATGTATGGGCTCCAGATCGGCGAACGGGGCAGCTTGTGAGCGTTTGGGTTTCCTGAACGCACGAAAGACAACCAATAAGCAATGAGTTCTTCTGCGAAAGCCGTCTCCGTCGGGGTCATAGGCGAGAACGTCACTGTTCCGTTGAAGCTGATATTGTGTGACATGCTTAGTCTGGCATAAATTACAGGGACAGGCATTCCTTACCCCGTATTACTGCCCAGGAACATCATCCAGTTCTCCGCCGCATGCGAAACGACACTTGGAGTTGAGCTAGTTGGATTCGGCTGATTATACCGATATGTGAACGTTTGACTCTGTCTCGTTGAGGCCGCACCCATCAATGCGCGCTGCCATGATACCGGTGAACACTAATGCACAGGAACGACAACAGTAGATCTCTTACTGCGCATATAAGCTCCGACTCCCCAGTCGCAACTTGGAACCTCTGATCATCACTATTGAAGTCGCTGGCGGGATATACCTCCAGGTACTGAGAAAGAGAGGCGTTGCTCAAAGACGGGAAAAACTCCTTTAGCGCCGTCTCGATGTCACTTCCGCCGGACAATGATTCATTCGATGTCGACCTGACACGGATTTATTGATTGCAAATTCAATAGAGATTTCGGACTGCGCACCCGACAATCAAGGGGATGTGCTGGAATTGTCCATTTAGCAAGGCTTTTGTCGGATGCTGCGTGATCAATTTGCGATCTAGGACGGGGTGGAAGGATCTGTACAGCCCATCACTTTACCGCAGGGTCAGGCAACAGATCGGCGAATCGCGTAGAAAGCGGGAAAGGTCTTACAATGAGCCATAACTAGCATTATCTTGGGCGCGAGCAAGAGCGCTAACAGTTGCATTGCGCAAGCAGGACAGCTGCACGGTAGTTGGTCCTGTGCCACATTCAGCTGCGGTGGCGAAGAAGTCGAAAAGGGGCTATGCGGATAATCGTGGAGATCAATCATTGTCACCAAATCATGAAGCCTTCAAGCCCGATGAGGGACCAACCTTCTGCTCTTGAACGGTCGGAACCGGAGTTCTGTAGACACTCTGGGCGATAGCACGGGAGAAGAGTGTCCTGTCTTGATTCGCAGTCATGTGTAATTCGACGGAAGACCCGCCTGCGCTCTGGCCGTTGATAGTAACCTCTTCTGGATTACCTCCAAAAGCATATATGTATTTTTGTACCCACTTCAGGGCCTGGATTTGATCTTGAAAGCCTACGTTGAAGTCGCCGTTTTCCGAATCAGAGAAATCTTCGACAGCGAGGAAACCGAAGGCATCCAGACGATAGTAGACAGAGACGATTATGACGTCCGGACTTTGGTGGACCCAATGATCGAATGGCCAATTCCGTGGATTCCCATAGACGTAACCTAGAATCAGTACAATTCAATTAGCATGCGGTGGTCCCAAAGCAGAACAAGGACAGATGCTTACCACCGCCATGGAAGTAAACGAGAACCGGAACTACAAACAAAGAATCGGTGTCTTAGTGTTCCCGGGTACTGATGGAACCAGATACGTGTGCTCACAATTAGCACCCTTTTTCGCGCCAGTAGGAGCATAGATATTGACTTTCAGGCAGTCTTCGCTTCCCGCACCTCCAGCATCGCCGTCTACCATACGATATGAGCCTCTTAGTCTTACTAAAAACAAGGATTTCCAATTAAGGTGCGTACCTCCAGTGCTTCCTTGAATACAGAATTCAGGATACTCGGTGGCATTGATAACTCCACCATGCGCAGAGGCCGTGATCCGCGTGGTGTTTAGCGGCAAAGGCGCACGCCATCGAAGAGTGCTAAGGGGAGGCTCAGCGTAAGGAACCCCGAGGTACGCAACGGCGTTCGGATAGGTCTGATTGCCCAAGTAGCTGGCATAACCAACGTCCACGACATTCGGAGGAGCTCCTCGGACAAGACCGGTAAGTAGGAAGACAGCCAAGAGGCCACGTCGCAACATATTACGAGAATGTCCTTCACTGGGGGTAAAGATGTCGCCTACAAGCCCTACCACTTCCTTTATAGCTTCAGATATGTCAAGAACGCGTAACCATCTGTCCCCAGATAAAATTAGCCTCAGTTCGACATGATGCAGGATGCGGTTGGCACGTGTCCCACAAAGCCGCCCACTTGACCAAGCCTCGGCCCTGCGTCCGTAAATGGCGCTGCCTGCAGTCCAGGGATAAAGAAGCGTGCGAGACCTAAAGTAGAACAACACAGCGGGCCGCTCTCAGAGTTCGAGTTCCATGTTTACGTTCAGCACACTATGAGAACTCCTCCAGAGACGTTCGAATCCTCTGGCCAGTATACAGCGGAGACCCATGCTCTCCGACGGGTTCCAGCTGGATGCACCTGACGTGGCAGAGCAGCAGTCACGAGACGGAAAAGAATCCAATGAGATTCGAGAAGCTTCAGATGGTGTGGAGAACTTCGCATGCGTGACGAAACAATGACCTGAGGGACAAATGTCGGGGCTTGGACGAACCACTCACGAGCTGTTGACGACGATGCAAATCACTGAAAGCAGACCGCACATGACTATGGTCGCATCATAGCTTAAAGGACCTCTCCGTCTCACTACGGTTATCTAGGGTTACATTTTTTTTTATGAACTTGACGTGCTGGGATGCAAGATAGAGGAAATGCGCACCGAGCGATGTGATCTACCACGAAATTGCACCATACCATCCCAAGCCCTCAGCATACGACTCTCCAATCAGATCTTGGTATCAGAGCGTCAGTCCCCAGATAGCACTCAGGATATATCGAACGAGATAACAGTGTACAATTCGGCTGGCCAGGAAAACATGCAGGAACGAGTTCAAGTTCGAGTTCCTCCGAAGACACAACATCGTCCACAACTGATTACGTAAACCATAGGACCGACGGGACCAAAATTGTAGAGTCAAATGTAGACTCTTACGAACGAAGTCACATCTATGTTGTAGTAAGTACAGTAGTCTCCCTACGAGTCAGATACGTCTATGCTGAGACAGAAAATCAAAGCGAAGTGTCGACTTTGCGTCAAGGTTAAGTATTTCAGTTATGGGCAAGTTATGGGCTTGCAGCCTTGCAGACAACGGCGCGGTCCATCTACGCCAGTGATGATCTCCACCCTCTGGCCGCGCGTCAACTACTGAAGACAGTAAGCATTCTCAAAAAACAGAGATAATCATTTGTTCTAATTTTTGAGTCCTCCTTCAACCTTCTCGGTCTTCTGAAGGTCTAGGAATAACTTCGAAAAAATATGGATCAAGACCTTGTTCGGCCGAACAAGGTTCAATACGATCACGTGAGGGGCTTCGTTCAACTCCCCTCAAAGTCAAGCTCAAAATAACTTGATCAAAGAGTCAAGAAATCAATGAAGTGTATCAGAATGCCTGTGGATTTTGCAGATTTATTCGCTTTGCTCTCGAGAAACAAGTACTACCAGTCCAGCTTGAAGCTCCAGCGACCGGCAGCGATGAGGATGTCCCCTCTAGTCATCGGTGAGCAAGCTAAGTAGCCTTCAGGTAAAAGGTGTTGAGCAAACGCGAATCTCGCTCAAAACCCCTAGAGCTAAAAAGATAAGCATCAACCACGAATGAGAGGGAAGGTACTTCTGAGTTATTGCTGGGTTCAAAATGCGCTCGGTCCCTGGGCCATGGCTGCTTCTCGTGCAATTCTACGACTTGGCAGAGCGTGTAACTCCGCCCCCACCGGAAGAGTGACAGGTAAGGCGGAAGTCAACGAAACAACTGGTGGTGGAAATCCCGATGCCATGTCCAATGGCAGTGACAATCGAGGCAAACTGATTGACAGACTTACGATATGTAGAGAATGCATCCGTCATATCTTTCTGCGGTCTATAATCTCTGGATTGGGAACTGGGACAGACGGTGTGAATTAGACTCTGTAGGACCGCAAGGAAATAGCTTCACATCCAGAAAACAGAAACTTGCGCTTCCGAGGCCCGATTTCCGAGTCAGGGCAAGATTGTTCACCAGTCTACTTCCGTGCCTCCGCACTAGAATCAAACAGCACAGGAATAGCCTTCTTGCACCTCACAAAATCAGCCATAGTCCGCCTCCCGTCCGGCGGCAAGAGGCGCTTCCAAGCATACGGACTCGGGTGCCACGGCTTGTACAAGATCCGCCAGCGCAGCCTCCACCAACACAACGAACCCACGATGTCCCGAAAGTGAGTGGCCGCCTCGTCTATCGTAGGCCGTTTGGAGGGCTCAGGGTGGCACATCCTCTTCACTAGCGGCATCAAAAAGCGCAGCCCATGATATTGCTATATCATTTCGGTCAGCGAGATAGCGACGAACGCGAAATGGATCTTCGCACCAGGATAAGATGACGAAAGATGAACACCCCCAACAGATAGACATCGCGCGGAAACTGAATGTGCGCATCAGCGTTCACTGACTTACCCCATCCGACCGCGGGTTTTTCAGGAACTTTGTCGGGCGCGACGCTATTAAAGGCTGCGCCACAAGGAGCTTGCCTGCCGCAGTAGACAGCCTCGCGGAAATTGACGAAATAGTATCGCGGCGTGTGTCGGGTGCGCGGGAGGTACGTGACGGAGCCAGTCCAATCCCTGCGCTTTGTGTCCACGACAGGATGCCATGCCTCCGCGCATAGCGCCGTCGCGTCCATCAATATGGGCGTACTGCTCGTAATTCTGTCAAAACCAGTTAGCAATTGATTATTGATGTTTTGAATGAACTTACGGATATGAAAAGTCGTTGCGATGCATATACTGCAACGCCTATCCATGGACCAAATCAGATTTCTCGCCAACAACAACCCAAAATCCACAGACCTCGAACATCTGATCCAGAAACGCGACCACCTCGGCGCACGCTTTGAACTTGAACCTGTCGTAGTCCATCAGAAGCGGCATTACCATCACCACCGTCTTCGCCTCGCCCGGGACGTCCAGAAAGGCAGACATCTCGGCAATGTGGCTCTCGAGCTTGGATCTATGGGGCTCGGCGGAGAACGTGACGGCATTGGTGTGTTCGCGAGCCTGCTCGGGCACGTCCAGGCACAGTTTCTTCAGCATCACGAAGGCGCCGTCCGAGGTGCGCGTCGCATCCATCAGCCTTCCAGACCTCGAATGCTGCAAGGAGAAAGTCGCGCATCTTCATGTCAGTGACGATCAGTTTCATCAGGACCGCTCTGCGCTCACAGCCAGGGGTATCCCGTCTTCCGTGTCAAACGGCCAGTAGTCTGCGTCTGGGTTGGCCTCCCAGGACGGCACCCAGCCTAGCTGGTAGCGCGGCCGGAGCTGGTATCCTTGCGCCTGGAGCCAGGCGTGCTGGTCGCGCCACCATTTCTCCGTCTCGCTCAGCTCGGCGGCGCGCGCTCGTACCTGCTGGTCCAGTTCATTCCAGCCCGTCGGTGTGTCAGTGGGCGCGGCCATAGTCAAGACTCGTTTGAGGTTGAGATAGGGAAAAGGGGAGTAGTTTTAAGTGTGGACTTCATGCTGCGTTATCAGTGTTTTAAATGTTCCAAGATCAGATGAAAACAATAACAGCATATGCAGAACAAGACATCGTCCATAGGAACGCAGAATGCGGCGACACAATACCTCGTCCATTACGGCAAAAGCTCGCAACGTAGGCAGACAACAGCATTCAGATCTACAACGGACCATAGCGACATGCATCTCCAAATCCGTCAAATGGGGAACGTACCACTTCGAACAACGGCTTCACGATGAAACACACCTAGAATGACGACAACGCGTCAATCAGCGCCGCGCCGCGCCGCCCTCGGCGTCTCAGATCCGCTGTCTCCGTGCGGAGAGTCAGGTCCACCAGCGTCAGAGGGTGAGAGCAAGGGAGGATTGTATTGTGATGGTCCCTGGGACTGGATGTTGAATTAGAAGACTGCTACATGCCCGTCGATCCTACTATAACCTGATCCTGATGTCATTATGCCTGTACAGATGCCGGTGGATGTCCGTCTACGTCCATTCGTGACCTGCCTAGCACGAATATCATTCAGGGCCTGCGTTGTAGAACAAGAATTTATCACGTACCTCGTCTTCTGTCCTCTCTGAATTACCCTTGTGAGCATGGCCAAACGAAGGAGTCACTGAACTCCCAATCGCCTGCTTGAAGGCGCCCGAACGCAGAAGCCTTCACGCCGCGGCCTTCGCCTCAGCGCGCGCCCTCTCTTCCAGCACTTCCTTGAGCTTCTTCGCCAGCCCATCCGTAAGCTGCGTCACGCCATCCGCGGTACAGAGCCTGTACGATGGCATGGGGGAATACGTCTGAGGGAGCATCTGCAAGCGACGTCAGATGACTACAGGGCACGGCTGAAAGTCTAGCAACTGACCTCGCCATCTTCGACAAGGACGGTCCCGAGGATGTCGTCCGGATCGCCAATTCGGCCCAGTGCAGGGATATTTCGATCGTCTTGTTATTGAAAGCATTCGAAAGAGGCAAGGACAAGCAAAAATTTGACAGACTATTTAATAATGAAGGACTCAGGAATTAGGAAGAGACGAACCGTGGATGTGCATCCAACCCTGGCCTATCTGCTTTGCTCCGTTGATCTGGATGTCATCGACACCCTCAGCGAGGCCTTTCGCAATGGCTTCTTGGAGCAGCTCGCGGAACTTCGCTATACAATAAAGTAAAGTCAGAGGTCCGCACTCCGTATTCAAGGTCGATCGGGAATTCTCAAACAGGCGTAACGTCATAATTGACAGAAATAATAGCAGCAGAGATTCCACAGAGGCAGAGACACTCACGGTTTTCCCGGAAGTCGTTGAGACCCGCGTCTTCGCCCGCCTCGGCGGGAAGCCAGCCCATAATTGTGTCCGAGTCGGGCGTTGGGGGAGGGGTTGGGAGTATGGAGACGGCAAAGACGGGACCCGCTAGCGCTGTCAAGGATTGGGGAACAGGTACAAGATGATAGAAGAGATCAGGTCGGGTGGGGTCCGCGAAGGAAATCGTTTCCTGTTCGCCATGGCCTTGGTCCTCTGCTCGAGGCCGTGTCGACGTGAAGTGACGCGATTGCACAGTAGTCAAAGTGGGTTGACGAGCAAAGGATATCCTGATAGATGATAAAGTGCTATTGGCAAGTTGTCTTTTGGGTAGAGTCGAAATTCCCCGAGCTTTCGTGACAGCGGAAGACTGCGGTCGGAGGAGACTTGTGACGAGGCTAGGTTTGGTCCTTGACACCGCAGGTTTTGCGATACGGAGACTGGATAGCATCGTGATCTGGTTCCTAAACAAATAGAAGAAAAATATTCTGCGTTCAATTGGGATGCGATGGCGAAGACACGGTTCGAACTGTGGAAGTATTGGCGATGGAGGAGGTGGTGACGTCGGAACGGAAGCTAACGCCTCGGACTTCCGACGTCCGCTGTTCTCACGCTTCTCAGACGTGGCGTTCCTCGACTCAGCGGCTGCTAACGAGCTGCTCTATACACTACAACTGAGTATACAGCACCTGTCATCCAATATCCTGGTCAGTATCAGAGATTAGCTGACCTACTGTATAGCACGACTTAATTCCTGACTTTATTATCGCAGCGCAAACCTGTGACCCTCGCTCCTTACCCCACTGCGCACCATGACCCACGACACGCTCTACTCGCTCGCCAACTCTCTCGGTGTTCTTGCTATGATCACCGTCGTTGCCTACCACTTCGTGGCAGTAAATGCAAAATACTTGACAAAGAGCGAGGTGCACTAGAAGACCACTAGACGCTTTCGGTTCGGGAGTAGGTGCGTATTCACGTATTCGAATGTTGGAGGTGTCTCTTATTCTCAATCTATAGGATGACTCCAGTGTTCATTCTGTAATACATATCGACTTCTTGCGGACAGTGGAAATGGCATTTGGACAACTTTATGCCCATCAAGGAGGGCTGTACCATCCGCCAAACTACATCGGCGTCATCGGTAAGAACCTCTACATGAGATATCCTGAGCAAGGGATCGTTTCTACAATATCCATGTCGCAGAGATAACTTAGATATTGCCTTTGCAAACTCCGGATAACCGTCGTTCGTCTTCAAAGATCGAGTCGAGTGGGTCATCGCGCTGTATCGCCCAGGGTTTGCACCTGTAGTCATTGCACATCTGTTTTCAGCCTGGTCACGACATGTGCGGGTCCTCTACGTCTACTCATTCCGACGATGCCAACAGGGTGAAGTGTCAAAGTACACGTCCCGCAAGGCCAACGTCACCAGCTAAGCTCTTGAATAGCAATTCTTTACATCAAACGAACTGCTCGCGACTGCTCCGGCGGACCTACGGCGGCAGTGAGACGAGAAAGCCTGTTCTACTTCCCACTTTGATCCTTCATCCAACATAACGAGATACGAACGTGTGCAACCGCACGCTTTGACCCTCTGCTTACTCCGGCGTACCTCCCGGTGCTTTCATTTGCGGGCCTCACCGCCAGTGGAAAAGGCGAGCATCTTCCCCTCAACGGTCAGAAGTAAGTAACTGACTTGGACGGTCTGCGAATCTGGACTCTGCACGTTTTATTTCGTCCACCTTCCAATCACTCTCTTTGTGTTCTTGCCAACCATCCTCCTTGAAATACTTGGCGCGTAAAATCATACATAGTGCAAGGCCAATACTGCCCCGCACATGTCCTATATAGTTCACGGGTCTCATGGCGGAAAGGATGTCAGCATGAGTTGCACGTTCTTCATTCTGGTGTCGTGAGTGTTCTAGATGTGTTCGCCGTGTTTCACCTCGAACATGGCAGATCTAACTATTTCACAGTGAGTGTCGGCTTGCTGATCTGCCCTTTCGACTTGCTTCTTGTGGACTTTGCTGCCACTGCGCACCTTTTAATGGTATGCTCATGCCCCCTTTGTCCAGGCTATGAGCCAGCCGTCCTCCCTTTGGATGCAAGACGGTGTTTGTATGGCTCATGAGTGACTTGTGGAGATCATAGCACCGGGACCACCGGAGGCTGCTTCCGAATACACGTCTTCCACACAGGATTCATTGAGGTATAAAGGCAGGGTATGGATGCTGAGTACTGACAGCTCTGAAGCCTCCAGCGCAACCATGAAGTTCTTCATCGCTCTCACCGCCGCCCTCATCTCCCTGAGCCAGACTATCGCTTCGCCCATCGAGGGCAGCGACACCCTCGAGGTCCGTCTCCCCGCCCAGCAGAACCTCGGAAGACGCTAACCGCCCACTTCATTCGCAGGTCCGCGCCGACGAGACGTGCGGCGACCCCAGCGCCGCCGTCGGCTTCCTGAGGGCCTACAACGAGCTCGAGTTCGACCACTTCTACACGACCAAGGTCTCCGAGATGGAAGACGAGGTCTCCAACGACGGCTACACCTCCCAGGGCATCGCCGGCCTCGTCTTCGACACGCACGCGCTGTCCACCGTCCCGCTCTACCGCCTGTACAGCGTCAGCGCGATCGACCACTTCTACACGACGTCCGCGGCGGAGCGCAACGGCGCCGCCGAGCGGGACGGGTACATCTACGAGGGCATCGCCGCGTACGTGTACCCGTCCCACACGTGCGGCAGCGTCCCGCTCTACAGGGCGTGGAACGCGGTCGCTGGGGACCATTTCTACACGACGTCGCAGGGCGAGTGGCAGGATGCTATCAACCACAACGGATATGTCTCTGAGGGCATTGCGGCGTATGTGCTTCCGGCCTGAGTGCGAGGTGAGGATATCTCCGAAGTTATCATGAAGTCCCGATATTTACGCTTTATCGACCTGGTGCGCAACATGCAGGTGATCAAGAGAATCGCGCTTTGTTGAAGGGCTTTAAGTGATGCTCTAGCTATGATTTTACTTGGTGATATGTTTGTTCTTCCTAGGATCATTAGGTTTGTTCTTCCTAGGATCATTAGAAGTTGGAACGAATCAGATATCGTGCTGCACCTACAAGTTGGGCTGAGACTCGAATGTTAGACTCGAATGTTTCTTCAAGCTTATTTCGAACTGCCCTGCACGTGAAACAGCAGCAAAACTGAATCGAATAAAAAAGTTGCCGGCTTACAAACTGCATTAAGGGGGAATCGAACCCCCGGCGGGTCGATGGCAACGACCCAGGTTACCACTACCCCATTAATGCTACATGCAGTGTACACTTGAAATATGAATAGCTCTTGGCCGGAACATTGCAACAATTCACCATTAAATTATGATTGAACAATGAAAATAAGACTCTCGTGCAACTTGCGATGTAGACCACCGCCAGCTGTCTCCTTTTCATTTTGTGAACATGTTTATTGCATGTCTAGGTTGGATTCAGATATCAGAAAATGGAAGCATCCACACTTTAATCTGCTTATCTTCCTCGTTCGGAGCCTGCCAGGCAATTAGAATTGTTCCATCCACATCGAGTTGCTTCAAGTATTCACCTCCTCTGCAAGAAATAGACCTTCCTCTGTGATCAAAACCGGCACCGAGAACCCCCTTCGTGTCGTCCCAGCTGGCACGGTCACTGTCCTCACCAAGCACGGATGTGCTACCACAATCAGTCCCCCGCGAGCTGATGAGCTCCGCTCAACATGCTCGCCAGGCTCCAGCCCGCGTGCCTCCGCCCGCGCGATCCGCCTTTCGTTGAAGTCGCGCACACAGAACGCCAAGCGCCCGTCGTCGTCCACGCGCGCCCGCGGCCCGACGAAGCGCATGCCCGCGACGCACTGATCGCGGCACGGGTCAAAGTCAGCCACGTCTGCCGCCCAGCGTACGCAGTCGCGCCACTCGTCCCACTGCACGACCCGCGCTGCACTGCGCGAGCGCCCGCGAAAGGCGCGCAGGAGCGCCGCCGTCGAGACGAGCATCCGGAGGCCCTTCCAGCCGTCCCACGTCACCTCCGAGATGAGGTCGAGCATCAGAAGGCGGTCGGCGTCGGCCTCCGGCGGGAAGAGGGATGCCCGTGTGCGTTCTGAGGCTGGCGAGGCGCGCGAGATCGTCTGTGGGTGCGTGTTCGAGGCGTCGCACGTTGTAGCGGCCGCGCAGAATGCAGGCAGCATGAAGGTGCAGCTGCCCTGGGCGTCTTCTGCGGAATCCGGGAGCACCGTCTGTGCCGTGAAGTCGAAGATCATGAGTCCGTTCGGCCGCGGGCGTGCGTAGCGCAGGGCATCGCGCTGTGTGCCCGACACCAAGAGTACGTGTGCGCCGTCGACGAGGTCGAACATGTTCGAGAGCGGCATGCGCTGAAACAGGCGTCAGCACTGGCCTTGGACTTGAATGCAGTGAAAGTGGGGTCACCATGTGCAAACGCCCAGTTTTCCAATCATACACGACGCCGACGAAACGAGGAAGGCGGTCGTCGAGGAGGGTGTTCATACAGAGAACGGCGACCGCGTCGCCCCGCACCGTGAGTTGTGCGATCTCAACTGCTGTCAGCGGATGCACGTCTATCACGATTTCCGGTACCGCCGTGAGTGGGTGTGGCCCGTCCGCCGCCAACGACCATACGCGTATGCGGGGTGGCCCTTCCACTCTAAGCGCGTTGCAATGAATCCCCCCAACACATATACAAGAGGAAGACATACTCGACGCCCGGCACCGTAACCAACAAGTCCTGCAGCGGATCTACAAATGACATAATCGAATTGCTGCCCCCCGGACTCGCGAGCGTCGTGTCCATGTCGCGTGCATACGCCAGTCCTGGGCCCAACTGCTTGAAGCACACCGCGTCATCCGACGGGCGGCGGTATGAGACGACTTCGCCCGTGAAGTGCACCTGGCGCTCGAGCGTCGTGAGTAGCGGCACCGGCGCACCGATAACGAGCGTCCGCCACGCTGTCTGTGCACGCCGCAGGGCCTGCAGGCGCTCATCGAGGCTCATCGCCGCAGGGCAACAGTCTTGCACTTGGTGCACGGCACGTTCGATGTGATACTGCAGCTCAGCCGTGTCCCGGATGAGATCGCCCCAGGAGCGGCAGACCTGCGGTGACGGTATGGGTTGGGTAGGAGTTCGAGAAGGGGAGGGGACCGACCTTTTGGCATCGTAACAGAGATCGGAAGTCGAGCCATTGCAGCACTCGCACGATGACCTCGGGTGGTAGCATTTCGGATATCGGAGACGGGTTAGACATAGATATCTGAGAAGTTGTCGAGCTCCCAAAGAACGTAGACGCTCTAAAGTGTAACTCTGTCACAAAATTCACCTCGAGCCTCAAATCTGAAATAAATATCACTAATGACGATGGTCCGTTTTTCCTGGATATAAAGGTCTCGACCTAGATTATAAACATATGTCGAAGGAGTGCACTCAACACAGTGTAAATTTTGAAAGCAGGGGAATAAAGTCAGCTAGCACTTCCGGCATACACGATCAAGAATTCGGAACTGGCGTCGATGACCGTTGGACCATTAATTCTGATGAATTTTCGTCTCGTCAAAACTCAACAAGCATTAATGGGGTAGTGGTAACCTGGGTCGTTGCCATCGACCCGCCGGGGGTTCGATTCCCCCTTAATGCATGATAATGTAGGGTATCCGACCGTTTTCTAAATTTTTATTTTTGTTACAGCTCCCAGGTACCTGATTGTTGATGTTGCTGCGGGTAACATGACTAGTAGACTCCGTAATTTCAATGCGGACTGAATGGGATTGAGTCGAGTTCATGTGGGTAATTGTGCTGTTGGCGCGATCTCACAAGGGGTAATTAGTCTTTTGGGCAGGGGTAAATTCAAACGGACAGTTGCGAGGGCCCTTCACCTTTGCGAGTGTGATCAGTAACATTGTCAAGGTCTACAGAATCGACACAGAAGAGAGTCTCCCATTCGAGCTGCCCCATTTCGATCATACACTAATCAATAATGATACGTTCTACCGATTTTCAACTGTCTTCAACGACATTTAGCTGAGACTGTAGCTGAGACTGTACTCTACTATAAGGTGTACCAAATAACTTCAATTGATTTAAATGAGGCTTCTAGATAGTCGTCCAGCTCTAAATTATGGCCCTTCTATCTCTACCTTTACTCTCTTCCTCGGACGCATTGCCGCGTCATCGAGCTGGTCTTCCCCTTCCTCTGATTTAGGTCTCTTCTCTCCAACGGCGGGATCCGCTGGCAGACAGGCTTTCTCTTCCTTGCCTGCCACAGACGCGAAAGTGAGTACAGGATAGTTTTCTGGGAGCACCTTGCGCAGCTGCAGCGCAATAGCTTTGACAAGAAGCGGCGGAATTGCTCCAGCTATTTGTTTGTATTGATCAACAATTGGTCCAGCGAACAGGTGCGCATCCTGTATATCATGTCAGAATGCGAACAGTGTAAGCACCATGACGAGGCCTCACGAAAAACGACACAATGCGAGCAAGCTCTCGAGGCGTCAAGAGCTCGTTAGTGTGACCTGGAGATGATGTGTTCAAACAAAGCGATCGAAGGTCTACGACTGAGTGCTCATGTACGCACGAGGATGGCAACATGGTTGGCCTTCGCTTCGTCGAGCTAATAAGGCTAGTAGATAATTTCAAGATGAAGTAAATTGAAGACATGCATTCGGACGCACTTTGGCATGGTTTATCATAATCTGGTATGTTCTTCTCTCCGGTCCCAGCTAGCCCTGTCGTGTGATGAGTCACCATATCCTGTATACCTGCCCCAAGAGACACGGCATAGGGGGTCGGGGGTATTTGATTGTTGTCATTGATATTAGAGCAGTACACGCTACGCCCCTCGTACGACGCGTTGGCCGGTTGTCGCGGGTTTCGCCATTCTAGATCTTGTATGGCATCGCGAATGCTGAGGAACGGCTTCAAGCCGTCATTGACATTACCATGCGTCGAGGAAGGCCAGTCAGGTAAGCGTAGACCAGAGACGGCCGCGGTAAGAATCCAGCGACCGCAGTCGGTGGCGACACCATAATCGGCAGGGGTGAGGTATCTATATGTGAGTGAATACTTTCTTGAGAGGAGATCCAGCTCCATAGTCTGACATTGTCTTCGATATCTAGAGTTCAGAATGGACTAGGTTCGGTCAAGTAAACATCAAAACGTCAAATCAGGTATGTAGCACTCACTGACGAGATATCCATGATCTTGAAACGTAAATATCAGCATTCAATGGGATCTTCACAAAAAAGATTGACTTACGATATATGCGGGGTGCAACGTATCAATAACTCGCCCAATAATCTTGAGATGCTGAAGATCCTTAAGCTGTTGAACTCGAATCCCGCCATTGGCGACGGACTGAGGTGTGGATAATGACAGCACGGCGACCCGCCCAGGAGAAGGAATCTTCTTCGTCTCGACATCGCTTAAAAATGCTTGTACGCTTTCCGCATGTATGGTACGATCTGGGAAATTAAGCTGAATAAGATGTGAATATCTGCTCCGAGATTCAATCCTTGGAAGCCGAGCGCACCTGCCAGCTGGTCGCCGCATGCGGCTGCTCTTCCACAGCGGCAAGAATGCGGAATCCAGCAGCGTTGAAACCTTGCGCAACACTGCCGCAGCCAGCAAAGAGGTCCACGAATGTCGCATCTACCGCAAGCGCAGGCTTCGGTCCATCGAAGGCCTCTGGAGACGCAAGCCGAGGATCGAACTCAGGATGACCGGAGAATTCCATGAGCTTGACTGTATTCGTCTTCGTGCTGCTCGTCAGCGCCCAACGACATCCATATGTTTTTGGCATTCCCGGTGCGGACGTGAGGTCATCCGTCGGGAGTGCACCGTGCCGCACATTGATCTCTCCCCCCTCCAAGCTCTCGGCTTTGATCTCAGTGAGAAGTATCCTGCAGCAGTCGACTTCACCCACGCGCACTCGCGATGTAGGGTTTTCGATGAGTAGAATAAGTTCCTCCTTGCGAATGGTTTGGTGTAGCCCGTAGATGTCTTTGAAATAATCGGACGCCCATAGATAGCGAACCGCGTGGATATATGTACCTGCTTCAGGGCTCGATATGATTTCGTGGATTTTCAGCACCTGCCTTGACCCATGGACGACGAGCCGGTACGTCTTGCCTACCGTGAGATCGAAGCTGTCACCGACGATCTTATTGACCGGGTTGATTGTGTGTCCCTCCAAGTCTCTATTTAAGTCAAAGTTGAATAAATTGAATGCTGGGACCTATGATGCAATGAGCACATTCTTCCAGTAGGGCAGGTAATCAGAGTGCTGCGTACGTTGAAGTTGTCAGCCTCGTCCAAAGGCTCGTCGTCGTCACCATCACCGTCACCGTCACCGTCATCATCATCGTAGGCGAACATATCGTCCGGAGAATAGGGAGCATAGATGTCAGAATCATCATCTTGCCAACCATCCATATCAGGCCCTAGGTCCATGAATGGCTCTGCATCCATAAATGGTTCAGGAATCGGTGGAGCGCCGGGACTAGATGATCGCTCGGTCCCAGGAACCGCTTTCCCCGCGTCTGGGGTTTGATCGTCGCCAACTTCAGCACCTAGAGTAGGCGACTTTGGAGCAGACGACGGAGGCGATGCCTCTGCCAACAAAGCACGATTGGCTGATGGGGACTCCGGGCTGGGGCTCCGGCTGGGACCCGTGCTTTGTGCATCCATGGGAACATCTGCTGCAGGCTCCGGCTCAGCTGCTGGAGTGGGACCGCGAGATGGAAATGGGTCGTGGACAGAAGCCTCAGCGGAGACGAGGCATTTTACACCGTCTTGCGCGAAGGAGTCCAGTCGAACAGTGGAAAGAGCAGTATCTCCGATGGCACCTTCCCATTGACAGTCTTGAAGGTCGTCTAGTAGTCGAATAGAACCGCCATCTGTGTCTATCAATTGAAGACTGTACGAAGCAGCTCCGGCCGCCTTGTTCCATCGCACGCGGACGTGCCCAGATGCCAATGTCTCTATGCGGACACCCGACGGTGTCGCGGGAGGGACAGTAAATGAAAACGGGACGCTCCAGACTGCGAGTTTCAAGCCCGTGCAGACTTGAAGCGTGTGTCGACCACCAGCGTTCAATTTCAAGTCGCACAGGGAGAACGAAGGATCCTTCTTCTTGACCATTCGGGGCTCGCCTGTCTCAGCGTGTTTAAGAACTGACGGCCGTCCGAATGAAGGAGAACGCACCATTACGCAACTTAACTTGGTCAGTATGTCCGTCTCCTATGATGTCCTGGTCCAACTTACGGACTAGATCTGCCTTCGGCACGGCATCAAATTCGTGCTGCACGATAGCAAGGGCAAAGCCGATCTTTTCAGGGATGCGTTCACGAGTAGACCATTGTATGACTCTGCAATCTTGAGATGGATCCTGACCACCAATGTCTTGTTCTTTAATCAGGAAGTTTCGCGGCATTTGCTCAACAAGTTGCCTTTGCTGAGACCTGAGGTTATCTTTGACAGTCTGTGTCACCCTTAGCTCATTTGTCAAGTGATTCGCGATGAGCAGAGCGCAACAATCGCAGGGCTCTTCGGAAGACTCCTGCGCAACGAGGCACGAGCTGTACCCCGATTTATTGTGCGCATAATCGGGCTTCAGCAAGTTCTCGCTGAGATGTACCTGGTCACCTTCTACCGAAATCTCAAGGACTTCGAAATACCCTGACTTGAATGATATCGAGTTTGCGAAGTGCTGTGTGAGAGGATCCAGGTGTAGGAGCGCGCGGAGAGCATGCATGGTGTGCTGGACAACAGGCGAGGGATTCTTGTCTGGGTCAAAGGAATCGGAGGCATGGAAAATTTTCGCGCGGGCCTCCGCAGGAGTGAGAATCGTCTTGTGCCGCCTAAGAGCGCCATAAAAGATCTTCGTGAGCAGGACCGGCTTCTTCTTCAGATGCTCTTCTATGGTCCGTCTCTCCTCGGTTGTTTCTTGGGCATAAAAGAAAAATGAATCTTCGGTGTACTGCTCCTTGAGCTCCGCGAAAAGCGCATTAGCACAAGCCGGGCTAATGAAGTCCTCGATGCCTTCGATATCTAGCGACCTCTCGTAATGGAGTAGAAGATCTACGTAGCGGCTCCGAGCGTTCGCGGAGCTGAGGATCAGAGGTTCCCAGATTTTGTAGATCGCCTCTGCTGCGTCCTGCCTGTCGTCCAGTGCCGATCGGTCGCGGCTCATCGCGATATCTTCGACGATGTTTACACCATAGACGAGCCCTGTCGTGTCGTCGTCCTCTTCACGAATAAATATCCCTTTCACCTGGGCCATAGTAAGAACGGGCTTTTACATCGGAATTAGGCTAGAATCAATCAACGCACATAGATTTTAGAATGGTGCCTTTGATCCAGTAAAATACATCCGCGTGACCATTCTTTACCGTCCTTAGGTAGATGCTCTGCAGGCGGGCGCAGGAAAAGGAAACGGTCCAGATCTAAGCTTTTCCAGGGTATATTGCAGACCTGGACAAGAACTCCATCTACCTTCTTCCTCGACTTCTTGATGTGGAACGTCAACAGTCCATAACGATATCCGAATACCCAGACTTGCTCTCCGGTATGGTACAAGACGCTTGCGCCCTCCCTTATGAGCGCATTGATCCCTGCATGTATGTCAATCACCGATAGATCATCTGTACACGATTCAGCCCAAACAGACCTATTTTCAAGCCGTCGCCGTACTGCCCGACTAGATCGGGATTGTATCTCTTCGTAGTGCCTCCCATCGACCATGCTGAGTAGCCAATACGGCCAACGTTATAAAGTTCGAGGTCGCCATACCCAGCTTTAGTCGTCGAAGGTTTCCAAGCAACATATCCGACGGGAAGAGGGTTGTTACCTCCTGGCGTCGGCGCAGCGGCTTTCGTATCGTACAAAAAGATTTCGAGCGGCTTTGTAGGAGGCGCAGAGGACATGGCTTTTATCGCTTCAGCTGTGGCAAGCTTTCCATCGAGCAGCTCTTCCAGTCGTATGTCGCGTGTCTGCAGGCGTCGAACCTGCATGATGGCGTCAAACAAGTTTTGGATCAGCTCTCGAACACCGCACGCAGAATCCCAGTTGCTCTGCGGGTTACGCGATGTCCCATAATCTGGAGAGACATTGAGGCAGTAAAGCTGTCTCGCAGAAATGCGTGCATCAGGATCTGGAAATTTCTGAAGTCGAGCCCCTCCACCGACGTGCCCTGGTCGGAGGCGCTGTGTTTTGTCAGCGGGCTTTTTGTCCTTAGCGTTAGGTTTGCGTCGAGCTTTTCGCACTACAGTAAGAGACCGCAGATATTTGATGCGCAACAAAATCAGCACGGGACATAAATATAAATCAGAAAACTATATGCGCACCTATAACTTCCTCTGGCTCGGAATACTCATCGGAATCCTCGTCCGAATCCTCGTAAGGAATGTCGTCGTCGTCGTCCCGGGTGTCGTAGCTCGTCAAAGCCATTTCTTCCGTCTAGTGTCTATAGGACAACCACAGCCTTCCCCGAGGACAGAAGCCAACTGCGACGAAGCGTAGCCTTGACAACCTGTGGGTCTCGTAAGACCTCTGTGGGCTACGTAGCAGACGAGAAGAAAGAGCGCCGTCACCACGATCGGACCAATTTCCGCGTACTTATCAGTTGCCGAAATCGACGGCTGAGACTTCGTCCCAAGCGGGCAATGTCCAGCTGAGTGCTCATGGGTATACGCAAAATAACAACTTCACGTTGATATGTGTTCACGAGTAACAATGTACCATGTTCGCAAACATTGTGGCAGGTCGCCGTCGAGCCTAGATGCAAGAGAGGTTATGGGCCCGGAATAGCCAAATTCAGCAGCGCGCCAGAGCACTGCCCAGTGCCAGAGCGTAGCCTAAGCGAGAGCAGAGCGCGCTCCTTCCTAAGACGCGTCCTTCAACATCCTCTTGCTTGCCCCACGTTCAGCCTGCGCACTGTTTCTGTGAAATACGACATACATCTCAACGCTAGTCTCAGGAACAGGGATATTACTCTGCACAATTTCAATTTTGGACAGGCCTTGCGCCGTGGGCTTTGAAGGGTCGTGAAGCATGGGGAACACGCAGTCTGGCTATCCTTTGACGCGCAATGCTGGTGCTCTCGATTCATTTGTAGCCGAGCTGGGGCCGGATATCGTATACGAGAAAAGGTACGCGTCTGTCTACAGTAAATTACCTTCCGTGTTTGAAGGTATTGCAGCCTAGGATCCTCGCGCTTCCTCAAGACAGTCCGATGTCGCCACCGGAATGGCTTCCTTTTGGCCAAGATCTTCATCAAACCTGATCCAGGAGTGAGTCTGAGGAAGTACCAGAGAAAGCTCAAGAGTACGTCTCCCTTGCTTTGGATTATCTGAACTGCTAATACGATGTGTCTCTGCAATCCAGTCGAACGAGAAGCCTTGTTAGATATTCCAAACGTCTACAACTATCAGCTCTTCGTGGAGACGGAGAAAGCAGGCTATTTGATACGACAATGGGTCGCAAGCAATCTCTATGATCGAATCAGGTGCGTTCGATCGTCTGTGCTCTGTTATTCACTTGCTGACCAGTGTTATCCAGCACGCGACCCTTCCTGAGCTCAGTCGAAAAGAAGTGGATTGCTTTCCAACTCCTGACAGCCCTTCGCGACGCTCGTGCCCGCAAGGTCGCCCACGGAGACATCAAATCCGAGAATATCCTCGTCACATCTTGGAATTGGATCTACCTCTCCGACTTTGCATCACACAAGCCGACCTTTCTGCCACTCGACGACCCGTCGGACTTCGCATTCTACTTCGACACGTCCGGACGGCGCACCTGTTACGTTGCGCCAGAGCGGTTCTATGCGGCAGGCGCGAAACCGGAGAGCACGCCCGCTCCCATCGAGGGAAGTGGGCGCAAGGAATCCACGGTGACGGAGGCGATGGATGTGTTCAGTGCGGGATGTGTCATTGCCGAACTGTTCAGAGAGGGTGCGCCGCTGTTCACGCTAAGCCAGCTGTTCAAGTACCGGGAGGGCGAGCTCAACGTCGACGGCCTCCTATCAACCATTGACGACGTAGGCGTGAAGGTACGTCTGCTTTTCTTCTGATCATCTATGGGCCCTCTCACTTCGTTTGTGTGAACAGGATCTTATCAAGGAGATGATCGCTCTGGATCCAGCTGCACGCCCTACCTTCAACACGCTCCTCAACAACGCACGGGGCACGGTCATCCCGGAATCCTTCTACTCCTTCCTCCATACCTACGTCGCCTCGGTCAACGAGCCTCCCACTAACTCCATCATCTCTGCAGCTCCGCAGCCCGTTGTGCCGGGGACTTCTACACCATCTACGTCCACCCCGACAGGCACTGTCAAAGGCGGGACCGGGACGCCCACTCCCGCGCTGACTGCGGATCTGCATGCGACTGTATTGCCGAGCGATGCAGACCACAGGATGGAGCGGATATGGGCGGATTATGAGAGCGTGGAGCCGTACCTGGTTGAAGAGGAGGAGAGTGGCGAGCAGACAGTCACGGACGTGAAAGTCGAGTACGCGGAGGCCGAGGAGACGTCACATCCCTTCCAGGTGAGATTATCCACTTGTCGAGATCTAGATGGTTCTGAACAGAGTGAAGGATATATTCCCCGTTGAATTGTATGTGCCCAATCGCGATTCGAAGCTATTGCGTACAAAGCGACGCGCTGCTTTGGAAGGTGAGTTTGAGGATGTTCCTGTATCATCGTTATTCGACGTTTATGTGAGTATCAGACGGACCTGCTCTCATCGTCCTCGCGCTGGTATGCGCAAACGTGCGCAACTGCACCCAGCCATCCAGCAAACTGCGGGCACTAGATGTTTTCTTGGCATTGGCAACACATCTTACGGACGAAGCGAAACTCGACCGGATGGTGCCTTACATCGTTGACCTGCTGCATGATGACGCTGCCATTGTGCGTGCAGCGGCTCTGCGGACGCTCCTACAAGTGGTACGTCACGTTCAGAAAAAATTATACACTAACAGCAGTGATTCACTATGGTCTGGTGTAGCTGATGCTCGTGACGGTCATTACGCCGTCGAACGCCTCCGTTTTCCCGGAGTATATCATCCCCAACATCCAGACACTTATCCAGGATCCCGAGCTGTCCGTCCGCTGCATGTATGCGCAGTGCATCGTGCCGCTGGCCGACACGGCCGTGCGCTACCTGGAGATGGGGCAGGCGCTGAAGGCACATGGGACGTTCAAGTTGCCCGCAGACCTAGTAGAGTATGATGAAGCTCACTTTGAGGTACCAGATCCCCCGACATCGTCTCCCATCGCACGGCACTGATTATCCCTTAGGTATCATACGACGCGGCCCTGCAAGATCTGCAAACCTCCATACAGGACCACCTCTCTGCTTTGCTTGTTGACCCCTCAAGCGTTGTCAAGCGCGCTGTTCTGCATGACATCTCCAGATTATGCATCTTCCTAGGCCGCCAACGGACGAACGATGTACTCCTCAGCCACATGATCACGTACCTCAACGACCGTGACTGGCTTTTGCGATACGCGTTCTTCGACGCGATTGTCGACGTCGCTGCGTGCGCTGGTGGGCGGAGCCTGGAAGAGTACATCCTGCCACTAATGATACAGGCACTGTCTGGTGAGACTTTCTTTGAAGGGTTAGCGACGCAATCTAATCATTTAAGTAGATGTCGAAGAGAGCGTCGTGGCCCGCGTCTTGGGCGCGTTGACTAGCCTCTGTGAACTAGGTCTGTTTCAGAAAATGCGGATATGGGAGCTGATGAGTGCGACGCTCGGGTTTCTGTACCATCCTAATGTGTGGATACGACAAGGTACGCATTTAGGTTCCTTGCGTGGTGCCCGGAGTCTGAGATAGAATACAGGAGCCGTCGCGTTCATCGCCTCTGCTGCGAAGCACCTGCCGACAAGCGATGTCTGGTGCATATTGTACCCGTCTCTCAGACATTTCCTGAGATCGGACGTGCGGGACATCGACCAGATGAGCCTGCTTATGACCATGAAACCTTCAGTGAGCGTCATCAATTTGGATTGGTAGTCACATGATAAATATCCCGTCACAGCTGTCCAGACAAGTGTTCGATGCTGCCGTGCAGTGGGCTATGAAGGGCGATCGAACAGCCTTCTGGAGAGGCCATCGGCGCACGGCGTCGAAGCTGGACTCGCCGCAGAATAGCGTTGCATCCTTACGCCGCACGGGAAGCGGGGCTGGTGTGCCACGGAACCATAAGTCGGAGGAGGACGAAGCGCAACTTACCAAGTTGCGACAGCTTGGTATGACCTCGACGGAGGAAGCGAAGCTCATGGCTATGCGTGATTATATCCTGAAGCTAGCGAACAATATCTCCAGGTACGTTTCACGCGATTTCTAGATCCAAACGTCTTTGACCTTGATTTTAGTTTTGCGACGCGTCTCAAGCCTGAAGACGAAGCCGAGAATCTAAAGACAACAAGCGACATCGAGCTCCAGAAGCTCGGGGTTGTCCCTCAGACTGTGTTCCTCAAGTCGCGCCTTACAGACATTACACCTCGCTCTTCGCGCGTAGTCTCCGCAGCTCGCCAACCTACATTCGACTTGACGCGTTCCCCGACGGGAACACCGCGCATGTCGCGCCCGCCCAGCATCGACTACGCCTCCCCCGGGGCGCCGTTTGAAGACCTTCGCCGTCGGCTCACCGCGATCAACGGCTCCGTCAACTCCCTTCCATCCGCCGCTCGTGAGTCGCGCAGGCCCTCCTCGACGTCGACAACACAAAGCCCACTTCTTGCGGCGGGTCCAACCATGGCCGACCTTCCGCTAGTCTTCGACAGACCGGGCAGCCCGACCGACTCGGTGCTGTCGAATACCAATTCCGCAGCTATCCGCGCGGGCATGCATCGGCTGTCTCTCGGTGCAGGTGCAGACGGTCAGAAGGCGGCGCCGGCAGTTGGGTCTTCTAGGGCAAGTGCGACGGGTCTTTTGGAGCCGACCTCGCATATGCGCTCGGAGGGCTCGCCGGAGAGGTCTGGGCGCTCATCGCCTGTGTCTGCTGCTGGGACAGTCAGGGGCCAGCGTCGTCGGCGAACACCATCGGTACCACCTATATCGACATATGGTGAGTCACATCCCCTGCAGAAGTTGCTTTGTTTTTGTGGTTTACAGTGTCTGCAGACGGCCAAGAACCTGGAGTCAACAATCTGCTCGAGCATCTGTACCTCGATGGAAACCGCGAGTACCAGCTCGACTTCGGCCCCAAGGTCCACGAAGGGCCCGTCCGCCGGCGCAACGCCGTCCGCCATAGCTTCGCGCCCCGCGACGGCACCTCGCGGCGCCCGGAAGCGAGCCTCATCGCGCACCTGGCATCGCACACGGACGCGGTGACGGGCCTCGCGGTATCGCCGGACCACCTGTTCTTCGTGTCCGCGTCGGACGACAAGACGGCGAAGGTGTGGGACACGGCGCGGCTCGAGCGCAACGTGACGAGCAAGCCGCGGCACACGTACGCGCAGCACCACGCGCGCGTCAAGTGCGTGTGCATGCTCGAACGCGTGCACTGCTTTGCGAGCGCGGCGGAGGACGGGAGCTTGCATGTCGTGCGCGTGCATGTGGCGCAGAGCGGCGCGCTGCCGAAGTATGGGAAGCTGCAGGCGGTGCGGGAGCATCGCGTCGACCGGCCGGGGGAGTATATCACTTGCATGGCGCATTATGAGACGGGTGAGTCGTATTGAATGTAGTATCAGGCGGCATGGGGGCTTACAGGTTTGTAGATTCCACGTCGAATCTGGTTTACGCGACGACGCATTCGTCGATATCGACCTTGGATCTTCGGACGATGAGGGTGCTTCAGACTATGGAACATCCTAGTCACTACGGTTCCATCACAGCGATGTGTCTGGATCGAAAGCGCGCCTGGGTCGTCACCGGCACGGCCTCAGGCATCCTAACGCTGTGGGACATCCGATTCGGGCTCTTGCTAAAGAGCTGGAAGGTCGGCGCTGCGACTTCTATGGGTGCAGCACGGATATACCAATGCGTCGTGCACCCCACGCGCGGCAAGGGACGCTGGGTCATGGTCGCTGTCGAAGCCGCGCAATCGACGTCCGAGACGACGCCTACGACGTTAGTCGAGGTCTGGGACATCGAGAACTCCGTTATGGTGGAAAGCTACGGAACGCGCACTGTGTCAAAGACGTCCGTCGCCGTCGATGCGCCGCATCCCGTGGCGGGAGGGGAAGCAGAGCCGAGTGCGGCATCTGCTATTGCTGCGCTTGTGCGTTCGCGGCAGCAGGGTCCCGGTGCGGGCTCGTCGCGCCGGTCGTCAGAGGCGGCGCCACTGCTCAGTTCGCCTTCGCCTGATATCCGCGCGATCGTGGTGGGGACTGAGTTCGGCAGCCATTCGTCTAGGGCGGCGGTCTCACAGTCTGGCGGGGATGGCCAGACGGCTGGCGCGCGGGGGTTCATGGTGAGCGGATCTGAGGATCGTATGCTTCGGTTATGGGATCTTGGGAGGATAGAGCGCACGACAGTATTGAGCGGCCTAGAGACTGACAGCGAAAAGCCAACGTACAGGTGCGTATATGTCTCATTCGTGACATCTGGCTTTCTCATAATGTCATTCAGTGCTGTACGCTCGGATACACCATCGGCCACTGCGTATGTCGAGACATGGCTGCATCCTTCTCAGACGACCTCCCAGAGAAATCGACCGCCGCAGCGCATGTCATTGATCAACAGCAGCCAACAGAATCTGTTGAAACCGCATCAAGACACTATCACAGCCCTAGCCTGTATTGATTCTCCGTTTCGGGGCGGTATCGTGAGTGGCGATCGAGCAGGGGTGATCAAAGTTTGGAGGGTCGACGGCGCGGATTCATGATGTACACGGAGGATATTTATCGGACAATTCTTGGATTATTGGTGTAGACCTACTTGTCAATGCAATCGTGTATAGTACAATCTAATTGACCAACATTTGTACATTCGTGCACATCTCGCTTCGCTGGCACTGACAAGTTGACAGCAACAAGCGAGGCGAGAAATGATCAAATTGACTCGACGGCGCGTCGAGGAGCTAAGCGGCATCTGCCGATGTACACCTGGACGACGGAGTCAAGTCCCATATGCTCAGGCTCTCCCATCGATTTCTTCGTCAAAACCCCCGCTGTATATATCAGTCTGTTCGCTGGCATCAACCACCTACAAAATACCACTCGTATCGTCCAATGTCGTCCACTGCGGCCCACCCTGTCGCGTCTACTTCGCACCCGGCGCACCTAGAGGCGCTACATGAGAGTGTGCACGCTGATCTGAACGGAGTTGCCCCGAAGAAACCTAAGGAGAAGAAGGGAAAGCCAGAGGCAGTCTCACAGTTCCCTCTGGAGGTGTGTACGATGTGCTGGCCGTGCAGAATTGGGCTTATGTGTACCGAAGGTGCAACCTAGACCGGACTACATTGAGCATAGAATCAAAATCTTCGACAAGCTCAAGGCTGAGTACGACGAGTTCGTGAAAGGTGTGTCTCGATGCTTTGGACTGTGTATCATGCTTTATGGACTTCTTTGCAGCACAACCTCGTGAGGAGATCACCATCACCCTGCCTGATGGTGCAGAGAGGAAGGGCACAAGCTGGGAGACGAGTCCAATGGATGTCGCGAAGGAGATCTCAAAAAGCCTTCCGGATCGGCTCGTTATCGCCAAGGTACGTTACCTATCCCATTCTCACTTGTAGTTCTGAATGGGTTGTGCTGCAGGTCGATGGTGCGCTGTGGGACCTGGAACGGCCGCTGGAAAAGTCCGTCAAATTGGAGCTGCTCGACTTTGAGCACCCTGAAGGCAAGAAGGTGTTCTGGCATTCGTCTGCACACGTTCTCGGTGAGGCTACCGAGCGGCACTATGGTTGCCATCTCTGTCTCGGGCCCCCGACGGATGAAGGCTTCTTCTACGAGATGGGCATGACCGACGACAGGTGCGTCCATCCTTCGATCGACTGATATCAAGCGTCTTATGCTCGCAGGCTCGTGACCACTGCAGATTATGCGTCGCTGGAAAAGGTGATGGAGAGCGCCATCAAGGAAAAGCAGAAGTTCGAGCGTTTGGTCGTGTCGAAGGAGACTCTGCTGGAGATGTTCGGGGTAAGTAAGGGAGATGTCTCCATCTTTCAAGTCCTGACATGTCTTCTCATAGTACAATAAGTACAAGAAGTATCTCATCGAGTCCAAGATTCCCGATGGGACGTCCACCACCGTTTATCGCTGCGGCCCCATGGTGGACTTATGCGTGGGCCCACACATTCCCCATACAGGGAAGATCAAGTCGTGGATGATCACCAAGGCATGCTTACACCTAAATCCCCTCGCATGTCATGCTGACAGTATGCTTAGAACTCGGCCTCGTATTTCCTCGGCAACGCTGAGAACGACTCGCTGCAGCGCATATACGGTATCTCGTTCCCCGATAAGAAGGCCATGTCCGAGTACAAGGCCTTCCTCGTTGAAGCCGCAAAGCGGGATCATCGCAAGATCGGGAAGGTACGCTCTTGTGCCACCAGACGAAAGGAGATACATTGACGGCTCTGACAGGAACAAGAACTGTTCTTTTTCAATGACCTCAGCCCGGGCAGCGCATTTTTCCTGCCGCACGGTACAAGGATCTACAATACCCTCGTGGAAATGATGCGGGTGAGTCTATACGTGAATCCTCAGCGAATTTTTACAAACCCATCGCCCTGGTAGGGCGAGTATTACAAGCGCGGATACCAAGAAGGTAAGTTCTGTCTATCCACGCGCCTCTTCTGCCCGAGCCAACCCCGCTCGGCCAGTCATCTCGCCGAACATGTACAGCTCGAAGCTCTGGGAGACGTCCGGGCACTGGCAGAACTATAAGGACGACATGTTCACGCTCGACATCGAGAAGGAGAAGTGGGGGCTCAAGCCGATGAACTGCCCCGGGCACTGCCTCATCTTCGACTCGCGCGACCGCAGCTACAAGGAGCTGCCGATCCGCATGGCCGAGTTCGGGATCATCCACCGCAACGAGGCGAGCGGCGCGCTCACGGGCCTCACGCGCGTGCGGCGCTTCGTCCAGGACGACACGCATGTGTTCTGCATGCCCACGCAGGTGCGTACCGGGCTCGGTGGCGGGCGGTGGGCGCTGACGGCGAGTCTGGGTTAGCTTGAGGACGAGCTCAGCGCGCTCTTCGACTTTATGCAGCACACATATGGCCTCTTCGGCTTCGACTTTAGCCTCGAGCTCTCGACGCGGCCGGACAACTACCTCGGCACCATCGAGACCTGGGACGCCGCCGAAGACGTACGTCGCATCCCTGCCCGTGAAACGCCATGCTTACGCCACTGACCCACCTGCAGCAACTGCGCACGGCGCTCGACAAGCAGTACCCGGGCAAGTGGGAGCTGAACCCCGGCGACGGCGCGTTCTACGGGCCCAAGATCGACATCACGATCCGCGACGCGCTGCGGCGCTCCTTCCAGTGCGCGACGATCCAGCTCGACTTCCAGCTGCCCGAGCGCTTCGACCTCAGGTACCGCGCGCCGGACGAGGCCGCGAACCCCGACCGCCCCGCGAGCAGGCCCGTCATCATCCACCGCGCGATCCTGGGCTCGCTCGAGCGCTTCATCGCCATCATCACCGAGCACTTTGCCGGCAAGTGGTACGTGCATGCGCCTGCCCTGACGGGGCATGCGAATGCTGACAATGTCGTTGCGTGTGCAGGCCGTTCTGGATCTCGCCGCGTCAGGTGCTTGTCATCCCCGTGGCGGTGCCCTACGTCAGTGGCGTCCCTCTGCGTCCCACGCATCTCCGTGCTGACAGCCTGCAAATCCTTACAGAAAGAGTACGCGTCCGACGTCGCGGCGCAGCTCGCCGCGCGCGGGCTGTTCGCCGACGTCGACAACGGCGAAAACACCCTCCCGAAGAAGATCCGCAACGGCGAGATCGCGCAGTACAACTTCATCCTCGGTGCGTCCGCCTTCTCCCAGCGCGATCTGCAGTGTTGACTGCTGACATATGTGTGTGTGCGGCAGTGGTCGGGCAGGAGGAGCTCGATGGGCGCTCGGTCAACGTGCGTAATCGGGACGACGTCGGGTCGAAGGCCAAGACGGAGATGGTCCCGCTCGACACGATCGTCGAGAAGCTCGTCGCGCTCAAGGCGTCGCGCAGCCTTGAGAACAAGCTGCCCGCGTAGACGGCGCAGGCCCCAAATGCGTGCGGGCGATCTACGTAGACTGAAATAACTGGGAAATTGTGCGGTACATAGCAGCAAACAATCGAATGAATTGAACTATATGCACGGGTGATGAGTCGGGCTAAGCTATTATATTACACTGTTCAGAGAATACGACAAAACCAAATCACAGAATCGCGCACAGCGAAAGGCTCCCATCGGCGGCACGTCGCGCGCGTAATCGCATTCCGAGCGCGACACCATACGAACGCGGACTCCACTTCCTCGTTCTTTTTATCACATCCTCGCTTCCCCTCGCATTACGCCCCACCCAACTGCGACCGCTAAGCAAAACCGCATCAGCCACACCGCGCACCGCAACAGACAAAGAAAGCACGCACCAGATTCAAAATCGTCTCCCGCTCGTGCGGCTGCAGCCGCGCAATCTGGTCCGGCGTGAGGCTCAGCACCTGCATCAGCATCGCGCGCTGCGCCGGGTCGATGTTCAGGTTCTCGATCCGCGCGGGCGTCGGCGGCGCGGCGGGCGGCGGCGCGGCGGGCGGCGGCGCGCCGTACCCGCCGTACTGCTGCGGGGGCGGCGCCTGGAAGGGCGGGGCTTGCGGTTGCGGCTGCGGGGGCTGGTACGCGGCTTGCGGGGGCTGGTAGGCGGCCTGCGGGGGCGGCTGGAAGAACGGCGGGGGGACGGCGGCGGCGGGCGGGGGTGCGTGGAAGGGCGGGGTCGGGGCGTGCGGTGCTTGCGGCGGCGGCGGGCGCGCGGGCGCTTGGCCTGGGACGGAGGCGGTCGTGGCGGAGAGCATGCGCTGCGTGGATGGATGTAAGTAGGAAAGCGGAGAGAGAAGGGGCGCACGCACCTCGAGGATGGCGGGGTCGACGATTTTGTTGAGCAGCAGCGCCTGGAAGAGCGCGTATGCGATCTGCGGGTGTGCGACGAGCAGCGCGCGCGCGTCGTCTGGGTGCGTGATCACGAAGGCCTGCGAGTGCGAGCATCAGCGTCAGCATTGATGTAGCAGACACGTGTCAGTAGCAGAAACGCGTCGGGTGCAGCAGAAACGCGTCTGCGTGCAAGAACGCATCGGCACGCAAGAACGCATCCGGCGCAGACGCCGCGGAGCCAGCGAAGCCGCGTCTCCGGCGCGCGAAGACCTCGCAAACGAGTCGAGTCACCGCTCCGACCCGCAAGGGGCACAGAAGCGGCCGCTCGCGTGCGCGAGGCGGGGTGAGTCACTGGCATGCCGCTCCGCTCGCGGCAGGCACAAGCCGACCGAAGCGTCGGACTGGGAACGCGCCTGAGTGACATGGCAACTACACCTGCGGCGGCGGGGTGAGTCACTGGCGCTGGTCCGCGCCGCGAGGCTCGCACGTCCGACCAACTGCCGCGCGCCTCATATGCCAGACAGGAGAAAAGATTAAAGCCGTGTGGGCTACGCATGCATACGGCATGCACGCGAGTCATGGTCTGCGTTCCCAGATATCCCAAAGTCAGACGGCACACCTGCGCATTCGTCCCACGACGCGTTCGTACACCGCACGCACCGCACCGCACCGAAAGGCACCCAAAACAAAAGAAACCCGCACGCACCTTCATCTGCGCCAGCACCTCAATAAGGTCCGCCGGCGGCATCGTCGCCAGCGTCTGGCTAATCACATCCAGCGCCGTCGCGCCCGCCGGCACCGGCACGCCCCCCGGCAGCCTCTTCAACCACGCCTCCTTCGCCCCTCCCCCTCCCCCTCCTCCCCCGCCCACGCCGACACCGCCCTGCCGCTCGCGCCACTGCGCGCGCGTCTCGCCCGAGTCGACGAGCTCGCCGCGCACGGTCGTCTTGCCCTCGAGAAAGGGGTCGCTGTCCGCGAGGTCGATGCGCAGCGGGCGCCCGCCGACGTCGACGGCGTTGAGGTTGCGCACGGCGGAGGCGGCGGTCGCGTGGTCTGCGAATTCGCAGAAGCCGTAGCCGCGCGGTTTGCCGGTGTCGCGGTCGAAGACGAGGCTGTGGGGAGTGTTAGTGCGTGCGCGACGGGGCAACATGGGCAGCGCGGTGGGTGGGCGGGTGGTAGATACGCGTAGGGTGGGCGGGGCGGTGGCATGCCCGCGCGCCTTTTGGGCTTTGGATGAGAGGACAAAGGAGCGCGGCTGGTGGCGGGTAGAGCCCGCATTACTGCAGCTTGTAAAGGCCATCCAGCACCGAAAATGAAGCACAAAGGCGTGCAGAGGGCGGATTGTACCGGGACACGCGCCGAATATCGAATAGTAACAGACTCGATGCGCATTCCACATCCACGACTCGAAATCTGAACGGCATACGGCAGCGCCGCGCCGATGCACTCAAGACTGGACCAAAAACATAATCGCGATGCGAAACCCGCATCGGCTACAGCACCCTGAACGACCAAAAACCTCCCAACCAACACCCGCACCTCACACAGACACCAAAAAGCACTCACCGAAATCCAACAACCTGCCCTACGCTCTTAAACACATCAATCAACTGCTCCTCGCCCATATTATACGGCACATTGCCCACTGCACGCCGCCCACACACAAACAAGTCAGCAAACAGCGCGTCACGTGACGACGGCGACGGGACAATTGAACGTGCGAAGTCAGCGGCGTTGGGGAGGGAGAAGGGGGAGGGGCGCACCGAATACGACTTTGCTCATGGCTGTGTGTGAGAGGGGGGGGGGGGAGTGCGAGGTGTCGGTCTGGCGTGCGTGTGATTTCGATGACGATGGGGTGGGGCGGGGTAGGAAGGTCGGAGCGTGTGTGTGCCTGCAGTCTGTGTCGGTATCTGTGTCGGTATCTGTCGTACGTGCACCGCAGAACCGAAGCGTCTCGGTGCTTCGGGGATACCTCGTAGATCTTCAAAGTTGCGTCGGAACCACTACCTTAATCTAACTCTCAGCTTCACACCAAAACAGAACCTGCACCCCATTCGCTTCAGCCGCGCCAACACAAATAAATGACGAAATCGTACCGGGGTGAACGTGTTGCGGTCGACTGAGATGAGCGCGGTGTGCGTCGAACAGTACAGACGAGGCGGAGGAGCGGCTCACCGTCGCGCCGCGGGCGATGCCGGACCCTAACCCTAGTGCTGATGTTGGCGCTGCAGTTGCAGCGTCCGGAGGCGGCGACTCCGAGGGGGTTGGCTTCGTGCGTCGGTGCATCCTGTGCAGGGGCCTTTGCTCGCTGTTCCCAATTGTGGATGGGGCCTTGTGGTGTCGTGGGGTTTCGGGCTTTCAGGAACCCGTGGATGTCACGGCGAGAAGATGGTATATGATTTTTTCATTCCGTTTGCCCGAATCCAGAGTTCTGAAGTTCGGTTTTGCAGCTCATGTCCCCTTGTGTCTCCATTCTCCTTCACCGTGCCGTGGGTTTTCGGGCTTGAAAGATCCCGTGGATGTCATGGCGAGAAGATGGTACGTGATTTTTTCATCCCGTCTGCCCGAATCCAGAGTTCTGCTTCGGTGACAGGTGTTGCAGCTCATGTCCCCGTGTGTCTCCGTTTATCTTCACCACATGCCGTACGTATGAGATTCATGACGGGCCTTTGTGAATTTGTGTGATCGGATTTTCAGCAGCCCGCACACGAAGTCGTTCAGATTTTTTTTTTGATCTGTCTGTCTCGTCCGCATCGAGCTTTGCTTCTGTTCTGCAGATTCCCGTGTGTCTCCGTTTGCGTGGACATTGTGCTCGCGAAGTCGTAGATGAGCCCTTGCGGTTTCGTGCTTTGTTTGTTGTATCGAGCCCGTCTACGAAGCTGCTAGATTTTTTTTTTTTCGTTCCGTCTCGAATTGAGGATCTTGCTTCTGTTCTGCGAGTCTACCCTTTCCTCCGATTGCAGTGTTGAGACCCGTACGCATGAGGCTGATGGTGGCTCTTGTGCTTTCGTGTGCTTTGTGATTTTTCTCAGCCTGTCTACGTTATCATTATCAGACATGGAGTTGAAACCTTTAAAAGCATCATACAAGATTTTTTTTTGATTCCCGAATCGAGAGCTCAGAGCCCTGCCCATCCCCGTGTGTCTCCATTCGCTTTCACGAAACTGTCGCCGGACCCAGGTCGTGTTGTTTACTTTCGGATTTTTTTTTCGACGGCCCATCACCGTTATCTTGAAACACAAAGTCGAGAAGCATGGTATCTTCAAGTTATGGTACAAATTTTCTGGCTCCGTCTATCCGACAACCTGAGCCCCGCTCCGCAGAATTCTGGACATCCCCCTGCGCATCCATCTGCGCCGGCACCGCGCGAACTCCTCCTCCTCGGATCCCTCGCGTGCGGTATCGTACGTTCTGGCACTCTCTTCCGGCATCTCGTCGTTCCATCGACTCTATTCTCATACACCCGAGATACGATACGTACCGACCTCCAGAATCCCGAATTCACAATTCTATTGAATTTATTATAATACACCGATCTGCAGGATCCGCATCGAGCGATGCTTCTGTCGACCTTATCTAAACGACTCCCGAGCGCGCCGGCTCCACGTCCCCCGTCATCACGGCTCCTTCCCTCTCCCACCCCACCTCGCCGCACAGGCCCCGTGCTGCATCTAGCTCGCGATGCCCGGCGCGAGACGCGTCTTGCACCGCTCTGCCATTGCCAAATGAATACGACTTGCAAGGTATGCTCCGGACACGCCATCGTGGCGATGCAGCCTAGCCAGTGCCAGCAGCGAGGTAGGGAGCGGATGCCGGGAGCGGCCGCGGATCTGGGCGCGGAGGTAAACTGCAGTGATACTAGTAAGGCGCACCCATCCTCGAGCGACCGCCGCGATCTGGCGCCGCGGATCTGGGCGCGGAGGTAAACTGTAGATTAAATGGCACAAGGCACTCGAAGCGCGATCGCGCGCCTCGAGTACGTGTGGAAGGAGGCGCGGCGAGGATGGGAGAACGAGTTTCCGTTTGGGTGGGGTTAGTGTCGGGTTACAGTCATCTGAGTCTGTGGTATGTACGATGCCGCGCTCGGCTGAGGTGGGTTAGAAACATTTAGGAATGAGTTTCTTTTGGGGAAGTCATGCAGTTAAGTGTGCTGTCGGCGTGGTGTGCCATTGATCCTGCATCCGGGTACAACGGCTACATGGTACGCAGCGCAACCTATACGTACAGCAGCACTAGCTGCGAACGACCTCCATCCTTCGCGCGGTGGATCGCCGACGACTGACTACAAGGGCCGCACCAGGCCCGCAGCATTCGTGGCGCGACCTGACAGAGCAGTGCCCTGCGCGCGGCAGTCGGGGAGCTGCTGGAGCAGCAACACCACAGCAGCCTGACCGAGCAAGGCGACTACCACAAGCGCACAGGGGAGTGGTGTGGATGATCCTCAGCTTGCACGCGCTCCGAGGGTTGTGCAGTGCAAAGCTGACGGAGCAGACGTGAGGGCTGACAGGATGAGCACGGCGGGGCAAGGCGCACCCGGATCTGGATCTGAGATCTTCTGAATGAGCCCCGGCAGAATGACTCGACGCGCCCCGACTCCCAGATCCGCGGCCCGATCCACCCTGACCTGCTCCTCCATCCTGCCTCTTATAAATAATCGCCTCAGCTCACGAAAGAGCACCCACCCGCTGATGACGCTTCACCAGCAGAAGGCCCCGCGCAAGGTCACCTCCGCCCGCTTCCTCCAGAAGATCATGAACCGCGACGATTATCGCGACCACCCCCTCCCCCGCCCGCCCCCGTCCCGCACGCCCACCACCACCACCACCGCGTCCACCACCGCCACCACTCCGCACCCCGACACGCCCGAAGAACAGACCGACGGCGAAAAATTCCACCAGTTGGACCGCGCCATTGCGAGACGCTACCTCGAGCTCGTCATCGCCCACCGCCACGCCGCGCACCTCCGCGCCATCCAGCATCCCGACGCGCCCGTCCTCCGCCCCCGGTGCGCCCTTACCCCTCTCTCTCCTTTCATCGCACTGACTTTTGACTGTGGCATGCAGCATGGAGCTGCGCGATACACCCGCCGCGCCGCACGTCACCGCGCTCTTCGAGCTGCCCGGCCTGCGCAAGGACCAGATCAGCGTGCACCTCACGCCCGCGGGCAAGCTCACCGTCTCGGGCGACCGCCGCGCGCCCGCATTCTTCTATCCCTCCTCTTCCCTGTCGTCGTCGTCCACCGCGTCCACGTCCGCGGTTGCGTCGTCCACGACGACGTACCCCGTCCGCGAGCTGCGCTATGGGCGCTACGAGCGCAGCGTCGACGTCCCGCGCGGACTCGAGGTGCGCTTCCTCCTTTCTCGATCTGCGTGTAATTGCTAATGGATGAGCGCAGGTAAAAGACATATCGGCGAGCCTCACAGACGGCATGCTCGCCATCTCATGGCCGCGCATCCCGCCCGCGCCCGGTCCGCCCGCCGTGCAGGACACTGGACAACAGGAGTGCTTCGCGCCCGCGAGCCCGCCGTGGAGCCACGCGCCCCGCCAGGCGTACGACGACCCCCACCAGGCGTACGAGGAGCCCCACCCCGTGTACGAGGACCCCCGCCAGGCGTACGAGCAGCCGCATCCCGCGCAGCAGCAGCAGCCGCAGGGCCCCGCGTGGAGCGCGCTCCCGCCGTTCCGGTACTCGTGGCCGGGCCCGCCGGGACAGTGACGCTCCCTTTCGTTCGTGCTTCTGATTTTGTTTTGGACTTTTCTCGTATGTTGTGTGCATTGACTTTGGGTTGGAGGTTGCTGACGTAATGTACTGTACTCGATATCCTTACTGTATTGTCACAGTCTACTAATGTTCTTCATAATCCCTTTGGACATATACCTTTATCCTTTCGCGTCCTGGGGCTTTGGTCGTTTTTCTTTCCTTTTCTATTCCTTTTTCTTTCCTTTTCTTCTCCTTTCTTCTCTTTTTTCCCTGGTTCTTCGGCTGTAATGTGCAACCGTGTCGAGAGGTACGTGGCTGGTCCACAACTTCCACGTCTCCATCCGCTGACCGGACTCTCCCAGCCTCCCGCGATACCCCTCTGACCCGTCGTGCGCTTGCTCCGTCCGGGCATAGCCTGGCTCCTCTTGCTGTGTCACGATCCCACCTTCCCGCCGCGTGCGCAGTTTGGTCGCACCGAGTCATGGTGCTGCTCTCCAATGTCGTGGATGACGCGCCCGAGATTATGGCCCTCAGGCTCCTGGCTGTCTGTCTTTCTGTGCGGGACCGGTTGAGGTGAGCTGCTGCCTCGTATGTTTCAGATCATGGTCTGAGCTATGGTGATTCACGCGCAGCGCCGTGTTCAGCATCGTATTCCCGCAGCTGCTCACCTCAGGTCATGCATGCTCTATTTGGCCATGATTCACACGCAGCACCGTGTCCTGCTTCATTCCCGCATGACGCGTCGCGGGTCAGGCGCTGCGAAATAGACTGGAGTGGTGTTCTCGGGTTCTTCGCCATGCACAGTGTCGATCGGGTCGGGCGGTGCAGAAACACGCGTGCGCAGTCGTCCGGACGGTTCGCGAAGTCTCGCGCGCCTACTAAGGAACAATGTTGCGTCGCCGCCGCGGATCACGCAGCCAGGCCCTTCTCGTCGACGCTGGAAGTTTCGCATCGCTATTTCTGGTACCGCGTACTCAGCCCGGACGGTTCGCGAATCCTCGCGCGCTTACATACCACCGCGCAGTTTTGTGTTTTGCGTCGCCACCGCGGATCCACGCAGCCAGGCCATTCTCGACGCTGGACGTCTCGAGGTTTCGCGCGTCTGCTAGACAGAAAATTTGCGTCCGCGCAGCCAGGCCATTCGAGTCGATGCTGGACGTCGCTATTCCTGGCCGTGCGACATGTAGGACCTTGCTCCGTCCGGCCGCGAAACGTGTTCATAGTGTACAGCCACGATGGTCTGTATGCGCTGGCGCTGTGTTCTGGATCGTGCGCGCCGTGCCGCGAGATGAGGTCTACCTGTTTGAGGTGAGTTCCCGCCGCATGCACGTTGTTTCACGTCTGGTTGACGATGGTCTATGCGCAGATGCCGTTCTTCCTCCACTCTAGGCTGTACCTCCCGCGCACATCGGTGCTCGCCCGCTCTATCTCCTCTGACTCGACAGGTTTCATGTCGATGAGTCCCGACGTTTCACCGCTCTAAGCACGCGGCGCCCGTTCCTCACGCGTGCCTTCGCCGTCTCGTCGCGCGGATGCGCACGAATATACAAATCTACGAAATTACGAATACATGCACTTACCCTAATGCACGCATCGATGTCCGTCTTGACTGCGCTTGTCTCTCGTTGTAGCACCACGCACCCATTCACGTCGCACTATGTTATGTTTTCGCTATAGATACGTACTATACCGCCATGTATACCTCATACCTCGCTGCTGTATAATTGCTCCTTTCTCTTGTGCCGGGGTGTATTTTAAAATACAAAAAAGATTATCCCTAGACATACTGCATTAAGGGGGAATCGAACCCCCGGCGGGTCGATGGCAACGACCCAGGTTACCACTACCCCATTAATGCCTTGGAGATAGAACTGGGAATAATCTTGATTGAGAAAATGGGGCAGCTTGGCTGGAACACTGCTCGACATCAACGCGCACGATGCGCTTTGCGTTCACTTTTTCAGCTCGATAGACGATCTTAACGATGCTTTTGCGGGTCTGCATTTGGTTGGTGGTCCGCGTTATGCATTTGCCAGCTGGAAAGCGATTCGCGACCCGCTCGGACGCTTCTGCTGAGTCCTGCATCCTGTTGCACGACATTGCACTTACACCATGTTGCGTACTCGAAGGACGCTGTTGGTCTACCAGCTTCCAGTCTTCCAGTGCGTAGTAGTTGTCATACAACCCCGCTGACACTTCCAGTTCAGCTAGTGCGTTGTGTTCGCACCTTCTGACACTCACGTCTGACGGTTTGGAAGGAACACAGTCGGACGAGTTGGAAGCTATGGATGGAATGGTGTAAGGTTTGGGTCACTGTAGGTTCGTTCACTTCAACCGCCAGCCATCTTCGGTTTCTAAACAATGCTAACCTTCTCGTAGAGCTGTTCCTTGCAACTGTCCGTTTACGCTTGGTTAATGATTCTTGCGCGGAAGCTCGACGTGCTGGGAGGGTTTTCACTACTGGTGATGAGGAGCTATCGTGCTAGGTGTTTCTTAGAATCGCGACGTGTTTCTGCGTATGTGCATCGTTCCAAGCCATTTGGCTTCTGCAACATGTTTGGCAGTGGCGGGCTTCTGTGCAGCCTACGCGGATGACTTCCGATGCTTCACATGGAGTGCAGACTTCGTTTTATTCCGAGCTGCAGCGTTCTAGCTTCAGTACGTGCCGAGCTTCTGTGCAGTCTGCGTATCTGACGTTCATAAGCTTCAAGGTAGCGCAGACGTCGCTGACCGTCCATTTGTTGCAGGTTTCTCCATTGCATTCGTCACGACGGACAACGACAAGGCTCTCGCTTCCTATCACGTTCACCGCACGACGGTCCTTCTATAAATACGCGGCGATAGACGTGAAAGGAACTCCACCAGTCCAACCATGAAGTCGACAATCGGTCTCGTGGCAGCGTTCCTGCTCTTCTATGTCTACGTCTACGTAAATGCCCAAGCTGCAGGCAACAACGAAGTATTCAAGGTCCGCATTCCACCACACTCCACACACGCGTCTTTACCTCAAAGACTCGCCATAGGCACCGGACGCCGCCAAATGCGCGGACCGCAAGAAAGCCGTGCCTTTGCTGAGGGCGCTCAACCCCAGCGCGGGCGACCACTTCTACACGACCAACGCCACCGAGATGGGCATCGCCACCCGAACGCTTGGCTACGTCGTCGAAGGGAACGCAGGCTTCATTTTCAAAGAGCGAGTTGAGCGCAGCGTCCCGCTCTATCGCCTGCACAACCCGACGACGATCGACCACTTCTACACCGCGTCGGCGAAGGAGCGCGATTCCGTGGGTGGCTACGTGTACGAGGGCGTCGCGGGGCATGTGTACCCGGCGCAGGTGTGCGGGAGCGTGGCGCTGTTGAGGGGGTGGAGTGCGCAGGGGACGGACCATTTCTATACGACGTCGGACGTCGAGATGGAGAATGCGATTTTGCATGTTGGGTATGTTTCTGAGGGGACGACTGGGTATGTCCTTCCGGGTTGAGGGTAGAGGTGAGTATGAGATTTGATTCATTCTATCAGACGAGACTGACGCGGTCACGGTGCAGGCTTCAATCGGTTACTGTACGTCGAACTATGTGGAAGCGCAAATACGTCGCTTTACTTCACCTGGGCTTATTCAGATTCTCAAACCTCATTATGCGATAGCACGTCTGGATTCACGGCCCTGGGCCGTTGTGGCAGCTCTGGTCGTTTTGGGTCTGTCTACACCTGATTCCGGCTTGGGCGCTTTGCGCGTTTGGTCATGCTCAAATACGCCACCTTGGAAAACTGCCATTGCATTCCGCAAGGTCAACAAGTCTGCCTTCGAATAGCCAGTCCGATTCTACGTGAAGCATCTTGGGTGGAATTATAGCGGCACGAAGGCTAGGGGAGCCTGAGTGGCTTACCAATGTGTCCATTCGTCTTGCATAAAGAGGTGCGAGCTTGTGCAACTGCATGGTTTGACGTCTGTCCATCAGCGTGACACAGACGCCTAGCCCTTTCACCTGTGGTTTTCTGCTGCCGTTTCCGTAAGTGGCTAGCCTTTTCAACCAGATTTGAGCGCCACTGACTTGGACGGCCTATCGATCATGATTCGTAGGTTTTTTTTCCATTGAGCATTTTGCTTGTTCTCCGTGGACCTTTGCCTCCCCTCTCCTTCGTTACAAATATCGGGCGAATTCATCCACGGAACGAGATGAACGATCCCAGCGCATATTCTATACTATTTGTCCATATCTCATAGCGGGCGAGGCATCGAGATGAGCTGGAAATCGGCGATCCGATTGTCGTGAGCAAGTATGAGTCTTCTTTGTGTCACATTTTGACCATTCTAACAGCGTACTTTCATATTGCTAGTCCCCTGAGTAGCTCTTTTCGACCTCCGCCAGCGCCCTTTCGGATCGTACTGCAGCTGTCAACCTTTCAATGGCATGCTCATACCTCGTTTATCCAGGCTACGAGTGAGCCATTCTCCCTCTGGATGCAGTATGGTATTTGGCCGGCTCTCATGAGGTATCTGCGCAGGTCATGACAAGGTACACACCCGATGAAATCGGACACTAACTACGAAGAAATGTCTCCCACACCGGGTTCGTTGAGGTATAAAGCTGCGATATGGAGGCTCATCACCGGCAGTGCTCAAGACTCTAGCAGAAACATGAAGTTCCTCATCGCTCTTACTGCTGTGCTCTTCTCCCTCAGCCAGAGCGCGGCTTCGCCCGTTCCTGCTCATGATATTCTCGAGGTCTGTCTTAATTCCTAGAAATTATTTCTGTTCTAAGAAAACTGATCATGACTTGATTCACAGATGCGAGCGGCTGATACGTGCCACCTAGACGAAGCCATCGCCTTCTTGAGAGCCTATTCCGACTCCGGACGCAACCATTTCTACACCGCCAGTGCTGCGGAAATGGAGAATGCCATCGCCAACGACGGCTATCATTCCGAGGGAATCACCGGCCTGGTGTTCTCCGGCCAAGTCGAACTCACCACACCACTCTATCGCCTCTACAACGTTCGTGCGATCGACCACTTCTACACCACCTCGTTGTCCGAGCGCGACAACGCTGCCGCGCAGGATGGCTACGTCTACGAAGGGGTTGCGGCGTATATCTACTCATCACAGGTCTGCGGCAGCGTCCCGCTGCTGAGGGGCTATAGTGCATCTGGCGTGGATCATTTCTACACCACCTCGGTAGCAGAAATGGAGAACGCCATCGCCAAGTATGGCTATGCCTCTGAGGGCATCACTGGATATGTGCTCCCTGCATGAATGTGATCGAGGTGGCACTGTATTTGACTTCATTACCCGTGCAATGATATTGACGACCTGTGTGCAGTTTTATCATGATGATGATGCAAGAGAATCCGGGGATTATGCCGGATTGAAGTGGTCCAAAGTCAGACTCTAGCCGAGAATTTTCTTGTACTTGTTCGTATAGCCTCCTCATGATCCTTGGGAATTTTTCGAAATGTTCTTCTGTGTCAAGCAATTTCTAGATCCTGGTCAATCATCCGCTTCAAACGGGTCATCTGGAACTACAACGGAGACCGAGAGAACCCAAGTCATTTCCCATGGTGTTCATCTGTCTCCCGTCATGAGGTACGAATGTGTACAATCGTGTGCTTTCACTGTCTGCCCATTATGGCGTAGTTTCAGGGGCTTTTCATCTGCGGGTTCCTCTTCGTTTCCGTAGGTGGGCCAGCTTGTCCTTACGATAAAACGGCACTGACTCGCACGGTTCACAGAACCACCGGTGATGTCCTTCCTGGGTCCGTTCTATCAGAGAAGCCTGACGCGGTTGAAGTCTAGGCTTCAATTGGTTACGTCGAACGATGTGGGCGCTCGAAACACATGCGGATATGTGTTGCTTCTTGTGGTCTAATTCAGCCTTTCCAATTCTTAACGTGCGGTATTCGCTCATACGGGTTTGATTCCGATCAGGTGAGACTGGCATGGTCAGAATTTCAGGCTTCAATGGTTCACGTCGAACGATACGGAAACATGATGCATGTATGGATACGTTGCTTCTTTTTATGGCTTATTTCAGCCCTCCAGTCCATTGACGAGCGATGACGCAGCTGGATGCACGGACTTGAACCGTTGGTAGCAGCTCTGGTCATTTTAGATCCGTCTGCACCTGGCTCCGGCTTGGACGGCTTGCGCGTTTGGCCAAGCTCAAAGGTGTCACTCCCTCAACGAACTGTGAATGTACCCCGCAAGGTCAATAAGAATAAGATTGCCTCGGAAAGTCAATCCGAGTTAACCTCAAGCGCCTTGCGCGGAATCACGACGGCAAGAAGACTAAGAGAGCCTGATTCGCTTACCTTGTATAACGAGGTGTGAACATGTGCGATTACATGCTTGGACGTCTGTCCATCATGACATATGTAGATGCATGGGCTTTCCGTCTGGGCTTCTCATCAGTAGTTTTCCGCTGCCGTTTCCGTCGGTGACTAGCCTTTTCTCAATCATGATTCTGTAGAGTTTATTCTATCGAGCGTTTCATTTGTTCTCTCTGTACTTCTCTCTTCTTCGTGACAAACATCGGGCGAATCCAATCCTGGAATGAGGTGAACTATGCCACCGCATTTCTATTCTAGATGCAATACAGTATCTGGCTGACTCTCGTGAGATATCTGCGCAGATCACGGCAATTTACACACCCAGTGGAAACGGAAGACAATCCCGAAGAAGTTCCCCGACATGAGGTTCATTGAGGTATAAAACTGTGGTACGAAGGCTGAACACAGACAGCGCTCAAGTCTCCAGCACAACCATGAAGTTCTTCGTCGCTCTCACTGCCACGCTCTTCTCTCTCAGCCAGACAGCAGCTTCACCCATCAGTGCTCCCAACGCTCTCGAGGTCCGTCTTATTTTCTGGGATTTGATTCAAAAAATTTGACCATTACCTGGTAGATGCGAGCGAACGATACATGCGACCCCGGCGCAGCCGTCCCCTTCTTCAGAGCCTATTCCGAACCTTTACTTAACCATTTCTACACCACCAGTGCCGTGGAAATGGAGAATGCCCTCGCCAACGCCAACGCCGGCTATATCTCCGAGGGAAACACCGGCCTGGTGTTCCCTAGCCAAGTCGAACTCACCACACCACTCTATCGCCTCTACAGCTATCCGGGCGTTGACCACTTCTACACCACCTCCGTGTCGGAGCTTGACGAGGCCGAGCAGGTTGGCTACGTCTACGAAGAGATCGCGGCCTACGTGTACCAATCACAGGTTTGCGGCAGCGTCCCGCTGCTGAGGGGATACAGTGCTTCCAGCATGGACCATTTCTACACGACATCGGCGGCAGAACTGGAGAATGCCATCGCCAACGGTGGTTATGTCTCCGACGGCATCACCGGATATGTGCTTCCTGGTTGAATGTGATCGAGGTGAGACTGAGTCTGAATTTCTTATCCGCGCTCTGATATTGACGACCTGCATGCAGTTTTATGATAATTCCAGAGAAGCCGGGGATCGAAGTTAGCCCTAGTGGAGATTTTTTTTGTATTTGTTCACATATCCTCCCCATGATCCTTGGGAAGACTTTGAAACGTTCTTCTATGTCAAAGCGTTTCTGGATGCTGGTCGCTCTTCCGCTTCAAATGGGTCATGCACAGAACTGCAACGAAGACCGAGAGAATCTAAGCCACTTCCCATGGTGTCCATCTATCTTTCGTTACGAGGTACAACCGTGCGTTTTGACTGACCATCAATTATGGCGTAATTTCCAGGGCTTTTCATCTGCGGATTCCTCTTCGTTTCCGTAAGCGGGCCAGCTTGTCCTTACGATAAAATGTCACTGATTCGCACGGTTTACAGAACCACCGGTTATGTCCTCTCTGGGTTCGTTCTATCAGAGGAGCCTGACGCGGTTGACGTCTAGGCTTCAATTGGTTACGTCGAACGATGTGGGCGCTCGAAGCACATGCGGATATGTGTTGCTTTTTGTGGTCTAATCCAGCCTTTCAAATTCTGAACGTGCGGTGTTCGCTCATACGGGTTTGTTTCCGATCAGGTGAGACTGGCACGGTCAGAATTTCAGGCTCAAATGGTTCACATTGAACGATATGGAAACACGATGCATATGTGGATACGTTGCTTCTTTTTATGGTCTTATTTCAGCCCTCCAGTTCATCAACGTGCGATTACACAGCTGGATGCACGGACTTGAACCGTTACGGTGGCAGCTCTGGTCATTTTAGGTCTGTCTGCGCCTGACTCCGGCTTTGACGCTGTCAAAGCCGGAGGCAAGTCCTTGAAGCATCTTGCAAGAGGTTCAAGAGCCCAAGCGCATTCAAGGACTCTTATGTTCTGGATAGTTGCAATCAAGCTTGAACGCTCTTTTCGAGCGCTTGCAAGAGCTCTCAAGACACGTCTTTCCAAATCCGGAAGAGCACCTAACGCGGCAGTTGCAGGCTCTTGAGGGCTCTTGAGGGCTCTTGAAGGCACTTGAGATGATACATAGTTTGAAAAACAGTATTATATTCTCAATAATACATGGACTACACTATACAAAAATGAAGATCATCCCTTTGTGCCCAGGTCCCCACCAGCCCCGCATCGGCATCGAACCACACGCGCATGCGCTCGGCCTCGTGCATACCACAGAGTGCGCCGAAAAATGCGAGCTTGTAGAACTTCTGCGAGCGGCGCATGACGGGCGACGGGAGGCTGTATAGCGTCGCGGGGTGTGCTGTGGGAGGTACAGTGAGCATGCGCGTGTCTCGCAGCCTCGTCGCGCTGCATTGCATGTTGCATCCTGCCCTTGCCGTCGCCCGGCACGATGTCGCCCATGCCAACCTCAAGACGTACGCCGCACTGCATGCACAGTCGCTGCGGAGAAGACCGCGGCGGGCGAGGAGCAACGGATGCACGCTGTGCTCGAGATCCGTGCGAACTGCCACGCATTGTCGAACTGCCAGTTTTGTGACGGCGCGCGGTGCGGGCACTTCGGGCTCGGCACACCCGCACACAGCTACTCACCTTCGAAACAGATACTTGACATGATGAGCACGCCCGCCGGCACTGCCCTCTTGTGCTCACCTGCGCCAGCCCGCGCGGTGTGAGCTGCAACAGCTGAGCACTGAGCGGCGAGCTGGCACCACTCAGTGCACCCACACATGCATGTGGACGCTGCGACGTGCGTGCGAGAATCTTGCTCTTCGCTGTGACGGTGTGCGAAAACGGAGAGAGCAGAGCGCACAGAGAGCAGGCGAACGGCGCTGCGCGTTGTCGTTGTCGTGATGCTGAAGACCGAGCACTCATCAGAGCAAGCATAAACAATGACATTTGCTCACCAATTAGTTGCCGCCCTTCCTCCACTTCACAGCAAGTCATGCCCACAACGCGATGAAGTAGCAAGGTCACTCGTTGAAGTTGCTGTACGCAGTCTTTGTGAGGATGCCGTTTCGCGGTAGTGTGGTTGTGGATACGGGTTGAGCATGGGCATATGCATGGTGTGGATGGTCCTACATGATGGAGCAGTCAGTAGTGGTGTGAGGAGAAAGACAAACAGAAATAATACAAGTCGTTAAGCTTCGGAGTCGCCCGAGGTCAGTCGACAACTACCTAGTTTGGTCAATATCTTGAGGGCCTCTTGCGAGCTCTTGAAAAGAGAGACTGCCATATCCGCACTAGCATGAAATCAAAACCAAACGACATCGGATACTCTAGGAAAGAGCCAGATCCCACAATAGCTTGCAAGAGACTTCAACGAGCTTCAAGCGGCCCCAAGCACTTGAGCTCTCTTGGAGCTCTTGAGCCCTCCCGACCGTTTTACTGATGCGGCTTGCGTGTTTGGCCAAGCTCAAAGGTGCTGCCCCAACAAACTGTCAATGTATCCCACAAGACCAACAAGATTGTCCTCGGAAAGCCAATCCGAGTCTACCTCAAGCGCCTTGCACGGAATCACGACGGCAAGAAGGCTAAGAGAGCCTGACACGCTTACGTTGTATAATGAGGTGTGAACATGTGCGATTACATGCTTGGACGTCTGTCCATTATGACATAGATGCATGGGCTTTCCGTCTGGGCTTCTCTTAAGTGGTTTTCTGCTGCCGTTTCCGTAGGTGACTAGCCTTTTCAGTCAGACCTGAGCGTTACTGACTTGAACGGTCTATCGATCATGATTCTATAGATTTTATTCTACCGAACATCTCATTTGTTCTCCCTATACTTCCCTTTCCTTCGTTACAAACATCGGGCGAATCCAGGCCCGGTGGAGTGAGGCAAACTACTGTACTATTACGGTCGTAGGCTCATCAATTTTGGGTGTGACCAGATTTTTAAATCCGAAAATTCTGAAAGAATATTCTGAGCACATAAAAAATAGGCTCACAGGTCCTTGTGACCTGTGACCTGAGCCTACGACCGTAATAGTACAGTATCCCCGCATTTCTACTCTGGATGCAATACGGGATTTGGCTGACTCTCGCGAAATGTCTGTGCAGATCACCGCAATTTACACACCTGATGGAATCGGAAGACAATCCTGAAGAAGTCTCCCCGACATGGGGCTCATCGAGGTATAGAACCGTGGTACGGAGGCTGAACACCGACAGTGCTCAAGCCTCCAGCACAACCATGAAGTTCTTTGTCGCTCTCACTGTCACGCTCTTCTCTCTCAGCCAGACAGCAGCTTCACCCATCAGTGCTGACAACGCTCTAGAGGTCCGTCTTATTTTCTGGGAATTGATTCAACAATCTTGATTCTTACCTGGTAGATGCGAGCGAGCGATACATGCGACCCCGGCGCAGCGGTCTCCTTCTTGAGAGGCTACAGCTACTCGGGCATCGACCATTTCTACACCACCAGCAGTGGAGAGTTGGAGAACGCAATTGCCAACGGCGGCTACACCGCTGAGGGCATCGCTGCCCGCGTATTCAGTGGTCAAGTTGACTCTAGTATCCCCCTCTATCGCCTCTACAACTATCCGGGCGTTGACCACTTCTACACCACCTCCGTGTCAGAGCTTGATGCAGCCAAGCAGGGTGGCTACGTCTACGAAGAGATCGCGGCCTACGTGTACTCATCACAGATTTGTGGCAGCATCCCGCTGCTGAGGGGATACAGTGCTTCCGGCATGGATCATTTCTACACGACATCAGCGGCAGAACTGGAGAATGCCATTGCCAACGGTGATTATGTCTCTGAGGACATCGCGGCATATGTTCTCCCTGCATGAATGCGAAGTGAGCCCATCTTCAGCATCGTTATATTTGCTCGGATATTGATAAACTGTGAACCTGGTATGCAGCCTGCCCTTAAAACAGGAGAATCAGCATGTAGCATGCGCATATGACAATCTCAATGGTGCACGAGAGGGATTCAAATTTTACGGGTGGACGTGCGACGTGCTGCTTCCCGTGTGGTCACTGGTGACAGGGTTGGTGCTTGGGAGTGTTGAGGCAGTATAGTAGTAATCTTTGTTGGAGTTGAGTCCCTGCGTGAATGTGTATACAATAGGCAAACCTTGGAAAAGAGGGAATGTGAGTTGATCCTACGCAGGCACTACAATGTTCCTGTATTCTTCGGTTCTAATTAAAAGAGAAAAGAAGAAAAACAAAAATTTTCATTTTAATATTAACATTGCATTAAGAGGGAATCGAACCCCCGGCGGGTCGATGGCAACGACCCAGGTTACCACTACCCCATTAATGCCTTTTCAAGTAAAGCAGTGAAAATCAATAAAGCATTCAGCCGAGCGGAGTCGATTCAGACAGTTTCAGACTCGCGTCGACGCTCTGTTGCATTCTTCTCCGTTCTCTCGTTCTATGCGTGGCCCACTTACAAGGAGGGTTGACATTTAAACATGGCATTCTGTCCTCATATCTATGGCCCACAGGCCATTTCTAGCTAAACTTCTGGGAAGCCTCGAGGTGAGTTCTGTTAAAACCTCAGATAGTCGAGTCGTCGAGATCGAGGATCCACTAGGACGCGCGCCCTTCATAAGTTGCATCTTCGCAGTATGTGTCCTTCACGCCAGTACGCCAGTCCTCGAGTAGTTAGCACCAGGATTCAAGCACCATAAATGTGTCGCCTCGGAATCACAATGGAAAGGAGGTCGGATAACCTCAGGTCTTTCCTGATGAGTCCGTTTGCCTTATAACACCAGATATGCAAACATGCTTAACCGCATCGTCTCATGCCTAAGTGTTCTCAGGCATGATCGAACCTTTCGTCTGCTGTTCTCCGCTGCAGGCTTCGTAGGTATTGCGTAGGTAAGTAGTTTTTGTGGTAGGATCAAAGCGTCGCAGGCTTGGACAGCATGATTCTACAAGCTTTGAGGTCTATTGGGGACCCCCACTCGGGCCTTACGATTCAGGCCAGGCCAGCTGACCACAGTATTGCTTCGGAGTTACGACGGAAGAGACGTCGGGAGAGCTTTATATCAGCTTCAGATCCTTCGTGATGGGCCGACTTACCTTACAACACGACTCGGACGTGCGAACGTGTGCGGCTACACGGTTTCTGGACGTGATTTCGAGCATCCCGTTTGTCATTCCTTTGACATTCGCCACTACTACGAGTATATACTTTGGTAAGCAGCCTTCCTAGTAGGATCAAAACGTCACTAACTTGCACAATCTACAGATCACAGCTGCTCATGTTTTGCCGAGCCGGACTTTTTTCTCACTGTGCCGCTATGATCTGTCGCTTTTTGACATGTCGAACAAGTCGAACTCTAGCGAGGCCAACGATTCACACACTGATGTTCTCGTATATCCCCATGTCTCTCGTGGATGCGAGCATCAGCGCAACCACAGGGTGGCAGTATTAGTGTCATGCGTCTTTTTCTGCAAGGTTTAACATGTCGCATTGAATTCGCAGTCACCATCCACTGACTTCAGCCTTTCAATTTCCGCCAGCGCGCCTGTGGCTCTTTCGCCACGTGCGCTTCTTTCTATCATGCTCGCATTCTGGTCATCCAGAGCTGTGAGGAAATCCTCCGCCACGCATATGTGGAACGGCGTTTCAACGGCTCTCTGAACTAATTGCGAAGTCATAGCAAGGTAGTAACCACCCGAAGCTATCGGAGACTATCTCATGCAATACCTTTCCGCATGTATTCAGCCAGGCTTCATAGGTATAAATGCGTGGTACAGAGGCTGAACACCGGCAGCTCTCAAGCCTTCAACTCAGTCATGAAGTTCTTCATTGCTTTTACTGCCGTACTCTTCTCTCTCGGCCAAGCGGCGACTTCGCCCATTGAGGCCCATGATGCTCTCGGGGTCTGTCTCTTTGACAGGAATAAATCTCGGAAGATACTGACCGTCGATTGTATGCGTAGATACGAGCTGCCGCCTGCGGCGATCCCAACGCAGCTGTTCCTCTGTTGAGAGCTTACACCGCGCGAGGCATGGACCACTTTTACACCACCAGCGCCGCGGAGATGGAGGGCGCCATTGCCCAAAGCGACAATGGCCCCTATGTCTTCGAGGGCAACGCCACCCTCGTGTTCACCACGCAAGTCGATTCCACCGTCCCCCTATACCGACTCGACAACCCCAATACCATCGACCACTTCTACACAACCTCCGCGTCCGAGCGCGACATGGCCGTAGAGAACGATGGGTACAACTACGAGGAGATTGCGGCCTACGTCTACCCGTCGCAGATCTGCGGGAGCGTTCCGTTCCTGAGAGCGTGGAGTGTTCCGATGACGGATCACTTCTACACGACGTCGGCGACGGAAATGGCGGCCGCTGTCGCGGATGATTCGTATGTCCAGGAGAACATTGATTTGGGCTATGTGTTGCCATCTTAAATTCAAGGTGAGAGTATCTGCCATATCGTTCTCTGCAGCCTGATATTTATGGACTGTAAACCCGGCCAATGTAATCGAGGATTGCAGAACCAGCGCTTACCTGGTTGAAGCATCTCAAGCCCGTCAGCTGTAGTTGTGATCTTATTTCGTAACTTCTTATGATTTCCTCCCAAGATTCTTGAAGCGATTTCGGCAGAGTTGAACGTTGAGACGCTGAGAGCATTTAGACTGGAACAATATTCAACTTCAAGTTTAAAGTAGATGAAGCCGGCTAGTCCCGGGCTCAAATAAGCGCCTTCAAGTTTGCGTCGGAGTCTTACTCGCTTTCTACCATGCCTTCCTTTCCGACCCGTCGACAATGACTTTATGGAGAAATGCGTCCTTCTGCAGCACACCCAGTCGACGAATGTGAGTGCCACATATCGGGTCATTCAGACGAACTCGCATGTCTACCGTTTACATCAAACCAAGACTCAGCTCTTGGGCCTTAGACGGAGTAAGTAGACTTCGGTCTCTATCAATATTCCAAAATTCACGCGAACAGCTTGAGGCGGAACTGCATGACAGGATTTAGTTGGTAGTTAGATTGGCTATGAAACAGTCCCTCGCCGGTTCCCAGATGCCAGTCTTACCTGACATGAAGTTATTGCCGCATTACTTCAACGACCTTCGCTCAGGTGCAGCTGTGTACCTTTGTATCTGTGGTGTTTGCACGCCTCAGTGATGCACCCAGTCCATCACGTTCAGCCGCTGGCAGACACCAGGTGAGAATCGATGCTGGCATAGTGGCGATCTTCTGCCGAAGGTCCTGGATATTGAGTGGAGTTTCACACGTCGATGGAGATTCCGCACTCGCCGGAATCATGAGTTCTGTATCTAGGAACAAGTTGAATATCGTAAGGCATTAAAACGCAGACGTATGCATGGCCCAATCTTGAATGAGTCGCACAAGATGAAGCTCTATTTCGCGCTCTTCGCCCTGGTATCGGTATCATCTTTATTCCAGCTCTCCTTCGCATCCAACCTCACCAGCGACGCAAGCAACTTCCAGGTACGATCCATCTCCATCGGTTCACACACCATCCCGGCAGCTGACAGATTAATCCGCAGCTGCGACGACAGCAGGCGACCAGCGGTACCTGCTCGACCTGCGGCGACCCCTGCTCCGCCGTCGCGTTCCTGCGAGGAAGCAGCGCGGCCGCAGGGGACCACTTCTATACGACCTCGCCCACAGAGATGGAGAACGCCATCACGCAGCAGGGCTACGTATCCGAGGGCACCGCCTGCCAGCTCTTCGCCTTCCAGGCGACGGGAACAGTCCCGTTCTACCGGCTGAACAACCCGAGCATCGGGGACCACTTCTACACGACCGACGCGGGCGAGCGGGATAACGCCGCGGCGGCGCTGGGATATGTGGAGGAGGGCGTCGCGGCGTATGTGTACCCGCAGCAGATATGCGCGAGCGTACCGCTGTATCGGATGGTTAGTGCAGAAGTCACGGATCATTTCTATACGACGTCTGAAACGGAGAGGGACGCGGCGATTGCGAGCGGAGGATATAGTTCGGAGGGAATAGCCGCGTTCGTATTGCCTGCTTGAAGATAGGATCGATGGGACGGACATTGGCACTCAAGGGGCTGCGTATAAACAGGTTTAGTCCTTCATATGGTTTTAATGATATTATCAATCCGTAATCGCTTCGGGTTGTTCCATGCATGTGTAATCCTGGCAGAAATCTTTGCAAAGCCACTGTTATACAAGGTAGACGAGGAGGCCACGAGCGAATGCCACGAGTATCGGGAGAAGTAGCTGGAAGGCCACACGAATAATCCAGCCACGACGTACGTTGCAGTATACGGATAACGTAGAGAGCGCATATATCCAAGACCTAGTCAAGCTTTTAGAAGTAGAATGTCGTTGACCAATGAAACCAAAGTCAGTCAAACAACCAAGCAAGCAGACATTTTTAGAGCCAAGCTTGTCCTCAAGCTTCCTCGTCGCTATCCTCGTCCTCCCTCTCCACCTTCGCCCCAATCTCCGGAATCGGCACGCTCCCCTTCCCGAACAAACTCCCATCCCACACCAACTTATCCACCTCCACGCCCAGATCCTCCATATCCACGCGCCCCGCGTCCGAATAACACACCACCAGCCGCTCAATCGCAATCCCCGCCGCCTTGCGTGCCCTCAAACACTCCATCAGCGCCTTGAAATCCGCGTCGCGCGTGCCGCTCCCCATGCGGTACTCCGGAAACACGCGGAACGCCGCCTCGTACACCGTCAGCGTGCGCAGCTTCGGCAGCGCCGGTGGATGCTCGCCCGCGGCCAGCGCGGCGCACAGCGCGCGTAGCGCCGCCGAACCGTGCACGCAGAGCTCCACGACCTCGGGGACCGCGTCAAGCAGGTCGAGCCACGTCCCCGGCGGGACGTTCCCCACGCGCGCGACGGTAAGCGCCTGCACGTGCTGCCCGCCGCCTGCGAGCGCGCGCCAGATGCGGCCAAGCGCGTCGCGCAGGATGTGGCCCTCCGCGTCCTCCCAGCACGCGAAGTGCACGTCGTCCTTTGCGTCGTCGGGCTCGCTGAAGAAGTACTCGGGCGCGGCGGCGTCTGTGAAGCCAAGGAGCCGCAGGCCACGCTCGTGCGGCTCGCAGAGGCGCTGGGGCGCGTGGTGCAGGAGCAGGCTGCGCACGGGCGTGCCGGCGGCGGCGTGCGTCGCGAGCGGGTTGTATTGGAAGGTGGGCGTTAATGCGGAGAGTCCGATCTCGACCCGCAGGCGGGCGGTCGGTGACAGAACCAGATGCCGCAGGACGCCGAAGGCTACTTCTGCACGGTCGCGGAAGTAGAATGAGCGCAGACGGGGGAGAGTAATCGTAGGAAGATGGCCGGAGCTAAGGAAAGATGAGGAGAAGGGGGAGATGAGGTCGATGTGAACGGTCTCAATAGTTCCTGCGGCTGCGGCGAGCATGTTGATGATAAACTGGCGACTCAGAGGTGCCACGTAATGTAGTTCCAAGTGGGTGAGAGCGCTGCAGTGGGAGGGTATTATCTCTTGAAGCGAACGAGGGATGGAACAGCACTCGAACTCGAGATGGTGGAGAGGAAGGGGCTCGTGACTGAAAGGCTCAGACGGCACTTCGAATACGACACTGTTTTCGTGCGTAATAGCTCTCAATGCAAATCGCTCCAGGTGCGGAACCTCCGCAGGAAACTCCTTGATAAGTCTAGAAAAGTATTTGCATTGCCTGCTTCTGAGGTTGATCTCCTTGACGCGAGAGGCGTGGCTCAAAGCACGGCGCACGCCCTTGAACACCTGCATGATATTGCGAGAGCCATTCACGCCGAACCCTTGGAGATAATCTGGCGTGAGGTTGGCGTGAATGTTGATGAAGACGTCTTTGGAGCGATCCAGCATAGTACGCGTCATGTGCGGTGACAGAAAGGCTATGTTCGCCCACAAGGCGGGGTAGTCGATAGCAATCTCGCGCCAGGACCGACAGACATGAGTGATGCTCTTGATCCAGTTACCTGAGAATCCTATGCCATCTGGATCGACCTGCTCGTCGATACATTCAGCGAAGATTTGAAGGAGGATTTCCGTGGGGACGCGAGCAGCAATGGACGTTTGCGTTGGGCGCTCCTCGTCCTCATCCTGTTCATCCTAGGCGCGATAGGAGACAATAAGATGCTACTACCTCTGCGATCGCGTCAGAAAGTCATACCTGGCTCCCTTGTAAAGATGGAGGTGGCTCAAAGACGGATGTTCCGTCAGACTCTGAGTCAGTGGCAAACCCAATTTGCATGAAAGCACTGTGCAGTACCTCAGCATATCAACGCATACCGAACAAAGAGACATACGGATCATCCATCTCGTCGACTCTTAAAGAAACAAAAGACACGGGAAGACGGTGGAAGGTGGAAGAGAGTTCAAAGGAAGGACAAGTCGCGACTGGCTGCGGCTGCAGTCGGCTAATGATGACGTAACGTCATCAGAAACATTTCTGGGGTCGATGCATTTGACTAGAATCTACCTCTATCAGCCTTTCTTAAATCGTATCTGTGAAGGAAAGCTTGTCAAGGTGCGTGTAGATGGGGGAATGAGGGCTGTTCGTCTAAACGAATCTATCCAGGTCTGTTTAAGTACAGCCGGATCCTACCAGACGCGTCGCAGCACCGCAACGGAACTTCTGCTCACCACGCTTCATGATCATCACTGACAGCTACAATCCACCCAATACAGCTTTTATTTTAACTGTGTCCCCTTTCAAGGCCCACGTATTGCTCTCAATCAAAATGTTGATATACTTATTAGCCATACAGGGATAGGCTGATGTCATAAAGGCAAGGTAAGTGGCACGACTCTTAGACATGGGCAGGTGTGCCGCTGAGCCTGTCTGGTAGTCTCCCTCAGGCAAAGTAGACGAATACTTAACCATCGTGCCTCAGGATTGTTTCATCTCTGTCAGGTAGAGCGGGAGTGGTCAGCGAACTGCTCAGATAAAAATGCCCATCGCGCAAAAAAGAAGTATAAAGCAAATTGTAGGACGCAGCGAGGCACACAGAGCAACGGATATATCAAGAGACCTATCCCATCGGCCAAAAAAATAGCCCAGAAAATTACTAGGCAATCTGCATTAACCCAAAATCAAAGTAAACATCGCAGTGCCATGCACAACAATGCACGGACTCTAGTAATACCCCAGATAAGACCACAGGAAAAATAACTCGGTAGGTATCACCATTTAGTTCCATACTGGCAGTCTATGTCCGGACCTTCTCCGCAGACGGCGCAGGGCGCCGCACCATGAAGGCCCACTTAATCCGCGGAACCTTATGAATCGCCATGCCCAGCTGATCCGCAAATCTCCACACGGCCCCCGGATCCTTCTGGAACGTGCGCCTGACGAGCACGACACCCGCCTGCTCAATGCCTGCTCCCGCTCGATGACGTCCTGCGCGACTTGCCGTTGACGATACCGCCGGCGGCACACACCAGGATCTTGTCGCCGTGCGCATGCTTGACGTCCGCGGAGAGCAGGACCTGATACGCGTCCCGCGGGTTCAGATTCTGTGCGGGATGCGCGCCGCCGGAGGAGATGTCGAGCAAGTCGATGCCGTGTGCGGCGAGGAGGGGAGCGAGGCGTACGGTGTCCCCGAGGGCTCAGGAGGGCTCTTTGGGAAGGGACTTTTGGAGCCAGTCGGTGGCTGAGATACTGTGAAAGGTGTCAGCGATCTTCATGCAGGGCAGGGGAGTAGAAGTGACGCACCGAAGGAAGAGAGGCATGGTATCGGGTATGACCGGCGGATGGCGTCGACAATCTCGAAGGTAAACCAAATGCGGTTCTCGAAGCTGTCGCCGAACTTTTCCGTGCGCTTGTTACTGATAGGGCTAAGGAACGACTGATGCAAGAAGCCACAGGCATTACGAATCTCAGTCATGTCGAAGCCGACCTGAAAGCGCGCCTGACCGCCTCCGCCCAACGCTAGACGATCTGCTGAATTCTTTCCTTCCTGAACTCCTTCAGCGTCGCAAAGTTCTCGTTCCACACGATGGCGACGGGCCTACGACCTCATCGGCCTGCCCGACAACGTCCGCCCGTGCGAGAGTGCCGCGATGGAGTCATGGTGGCGGCCTTGTGCCCGGCATGGGCGAGCTGGATGCCGATCTTCTGGCCTTGCAAGTGGGCGAATTCTACGATCTGGCGCAGGGGCGCTTCATGCTTGTCAGCCCGCAGACCGGATTTCTCTGGCGTAATATGTCCCTCGGGAGACACGGTTATCGCCTCGACAAACGAGAGACCAGGACCGCGAGTAAAGATCCCGCCAGCTCTGATCGCAAATACAAGGGTGGGTACAGGCCAGGTGAACAACTGTGACTCAAAATGGGCGAGATGCCATGCGTTCGGGAAGCCATTCATAGCTGAGTGCTGGCAAAGGGGCGTCAGCTAGAAAAATAGCCGTAGTTGGTTAGAGTACAGCAAAATACCGAGCCGGTGAAGATTTTTGCATAGATATGTGATTCAGGAATTCAACATCGAGGATTCCAATTTTTGATGGGCTGGAAGAGCTTAGGAATCGCTTGCCGTCGGGCTGCTGGTCGACCGCTGATCCTGCTACGTGCGGCTGAGCACGCAAAAAAATACGGCAGACCAGGGACGGCCTTGTTGACAATGAAGGGAATCTGATTCTGAGCAGGCATTAATGCTGGGTACGTGGATGTTATGTTGAGACTGTAGTGGAACATAATGCCTGCATGTGAGGGTTCTTTTAGGCCAACACACCATACAATGCTGTTTACCCTGGTGTCGTCGACTTGCGTCGAGCCTCAAATTCTCCGGCATAGTGCGGATTGTTAGTACGTTCAGTAATCGCTAAGTCACCATACTCATCGCGTTTAGGGGAGGAGAGACCAGGCTGCTAATTTAGTGTGTTTTAAAATTATGATTGCGATTCCAAGGTTTCGCAGTGCTGACTTCGCATCTGCTTGCCCGTTACTTGCATATGGCGGATGCTACGGCGCATCCAATGTACCCGCTGTATTTGAAGGAGGGCAACGATGTCGAGTCAGAGCGAAGTTCCAAGTACTGATCAAGAGCCACGATCTAAAGAGTCTTACTACAGCTGCTCGAAAGGAACCTCCGCATTCTTCCGCAGACGGTTCGGAAGGCCCCCGGAAGCTCCACCAAGGGTTCCCCCGCTGAGATTCGAGAATGAGGGTCTCAAATATGCTATGATTTGGCAGTAGAAAATGCTATCGCGGGCAGAGATAGTCACAAAAGTCACATTTTGTCACATTTTGTCACACCCATTCTCTCTGTTTCTCCTAGTCGAATTCTGGCGGTATTTCGAAGTAGTATACGTATATGGAGGACAGTTTATAGATACTGAGCCTACGATGATCTCTTCGATGCCGAAGCCCCACCAGGTATCTTCAGTTTGAGTGAAGATTTCAGGATAGTATTCACCTTCGGCCGGGCTAATGCTTTCCATCGTGATCCGGCCAGATTTGCGAGTCTCCATGTTGCACCATCCTGATCTTGCGTCAAAGCATTAGAACCTAGATTGTAAAGTACTTCGACTGATTTTCCATGTGTATGCAGCTCAGCACGGCGGTCTCGGCAGGAGAAGGCAGGCACCACATCGTGGATGTCCTCGTCGTCATCATCATCATCATCGAAACAGCCTTGTTCCTAGAACCGATGTCAGGATACGAATCAATATATATAACTTAGAAGCCTACCGGGGTCATCAGAAGGTATACACGGAGAGACAAGTATGACACGCCCAAAAGCGTGTCAACTAGGTCCATGGATCCGTGGCGGTTGCTCATACCTTTCTTATAGATATCAAGAACCTCCCCGATATAGAACCGTCCGCCGTTATCGAATCTGGTCCTCATGATGATAGCGCATCCTCGTGTAAGTTTGTTTTCGGAGGTGACATTTTTGGTGCTTAGATTAGGAACAATGTCTAGAGCCCAACATTAGAACACGTTAGCGAAAGCTGCACCTCGGATTCACAGCCCGAAAAGACAACGCACAGGTTGATAGCACAAGGAGTACCCGTTTTGTCATTACCTCCTTCCAACGCCGCTCACGATCGGTCTTGGGTTTGCGCAGGGCAGGATCAACGTCTTGCGTGATTCGGACACGGTGTGATGCCTCTCGGAGAGACATGCTATCTGAAAATGCACCTGAGATCTGGTCTTCGGCGGTCTCAATAGCAGTAGCGAACTTCGGATCAAGCATCACTATTCGCTGGGATCGCACTGCGGTGATGGCTTGATGGCTTCGACGTACATCCGTGACCTGCTGAATAGAGATTTTGGAGCCTCCGATGAGTAGGGAGGAGATGGCGTGTGGCTCAGAACCGTCGCCAGAGTTAGCGATCGATGCTGGCGGGAGTTCGAGGGTGGGAAGGGAAGAGACATCTGAGATATTTCCGGCCTCCTGCAGTATTGTGTCATATGCATCATTCAATGCCGAGTCGCGAGCTGCATCTGCCGACGCAAGCTTGATGCTGTCAGGCAGCTCAATATCATCACCATTGAGGTCCATACCACGCAATGCGTCTGTCAACTCGTCCTCAGTGCCCTCGCCAACATCTGAATCCGACGCCGTATTGTCTTCCGATTCGGATAGCGGCTCATCGTGCTTTGGCCGCTGTTTTGCACGCAGAGGACCGCTAAGAGGAGCAAGCTGAAAAGGAAGGGAGTAGGGATGGACACGAGTCAGAGTCACCTGCAGGTCACCACAGGTATACCCGCAAGATTTACCTGCAGGTATCTGACCCACAGATCCGGATCACCCAGTGGCTGAGACCTGTCCGGATCCAGGTCAAGCTTTCACTAAAGTCGACCGACCTGCGAGTCACCCATGAGTAACCCGCAGTGACACAGCCTACACTTTATTTGGCACATAGATGCTACAGTGCCTAAAATCTACATGTACAACATGATTGAATAACTAGCTAAATATCCTATTGTAACACATCCTCCGCATGCAGGCTGACAGCACCCACAGGACACGGACGATGTGCGTGGACTGCCAGCAATGCATACACACTGCCCATGAGATGCCCATGTCCTCAGCTATGTGCGAAGAACTTCTGACAGGACGCCAGCTGCCTGCAGCGAACGCGGGGTGCGGTGACTCACGCAGGGCACAGACGACACGCGAGCACAAATGGTGGCTGCACGAGAGGCCACAGACAGCGGGCGCGTGGCATCAACCATACGCACTGACCATCGGACGTGCGTGCGGGGTGCAAATGATGGGCACAGGGCGTCGACGATGCATGAGCACGAGGGGCCTAGCAATACGTGCAGGAGTCCCTCAACACGCATAGGCCGAACACGTACCACAGAGTAGGTGCCGCAAGCACATGCTGTCCCAGGCGCACGAAGGACATTCGAAGAACACCTGCATGCTGTCAAGGGGTGATGTGGGGAGCAGAAGCGACGTGGATGCGGACACAGTATTGAAGTCGGTGTGCGTGCTCGCATGTGGGTGATCAATGAAAAGAAATTGAGCCTCGTTGCTGACAACGAGGTTCATTCGTTTGATCCTGTGGGAATTCCACGAGCTTCGCCAGCATTGCGCGTATGTGCTATGTGCTTGGGGGCGCGGATAAGATATCAATGTGGGTGCGGATGTTGTGGGTGGTCAACGGATCGTGGCCGAGCCTCGTTGCTATAGCAACGGGGCTCGACAGTTCATTACCGTTGACTACTCATGCGGGTGTGTAAGCGCGGGTTGTGGGAGATAGATGGAGCCCGCGCCGCAAATCTGACGTGTCGATGAGCGAGCTAAGGGCACTGCGGGGGGTATCAGGACGTGGCTGACGACGGAAACTGCAGAAAGCGCGCGACAGGCGAGATAGCTGTGGAAGAACAGTGGGGATCGGAGATAGTCGAGAAACAACAATAGTCGAGGAACAACAAAAGACGAGTCTCGCTCGTTATAGAGCAAGACTCGCGAGATTAGTACATAGCAATGAAAGTAAAGTCAATTCCGACTCACCTTGTGCCCCTCTAGCCCCTGAAAGCCCTTCCTACTGTTGAATTGACGAAGAAATATGGAAGACAGACGAAGAGAAGAGGATGGGAGGGTGTGGTAGGTGATAAAAGAGAACAAGACTGACTGACCTGCGAGTGACCCGTAATGTCACAGGTACCTGACCCGCGGCTCCGGATCACCTGGTGGCTGAAACCCGCATGGATCCAGGTCGGCCCTTGCGCCACGTTGAATACCCGCGGGTTCGGATCCGGGTCATCCGCGAGTGCACTCGTGTCGAACCCTAGTACGGTAAGTCCATCATCACTTGCATTGCATATATCCTCATGGTCTGAAGCCGGTTGTGCGTACAGCTTTCATAGGGTTTTTTATCCACAAAGGCTTGTAATGCCATCATCACAAAAATCCCGCAAGACCATGAATCACTCTGCCCTTGTTGCTCAAGCGGTGCATGAAGTACGTCAAGCCATGTATCCCAGTCTGTTGGAGGTTTGTCTAGCAGCTGAAGAACAGCATCTACAATGCTAATAGCCATCTGACAGTCATTAATTTAGGCGTGACATGTAATTCGGAAGGCAGTAGGCTCACCGGTTTCGCCCAATGTGCTGATCTTAGCTCCGGTAAGCTATCAAAGAACTCAATCTGCTTATTTCTGAAATTGATGATGCATAGCACCCAATGTAGTGGCCGTCCTCCGCAAAGTGGTATGCACCAAAAGTCATGCGTCAACAGTTCTGAAGTAGAATTGCCAGGACACTGAAGTAGGTGAAAATTAGCTCTTCGGTATGTATCGTATATCACTCACTGCCGCAGCAAGATTTGTCTCGAGGGTGCCAATGGAATCTGTGTTCTTGACTACCCCTTGTGCAAGTGGGCCAAGCCATGATGAGAGTATGAAGAAATCTGCAAGAGGTTCTTGATTTTGCTGGAGTACCGCACCAAAAGCATCAATGGGAGTGTTCGTAAGCTTTAGCTGATTTTGTGGATGGGTGACTAGTGCAGCAAGATCCTGGTGGTCGAATTGAATATTTCGTACTTGTCGCATATGTCGATCCGAGACTAGAGTAGCGAGCTTGGGGCGATCAAGCGACATGTCTTCTCGACGCCCACAAAGATGTCGAAAAAGGCAAAGACGCTTCAGTATCTTGGCCCAATCACACTGGTTCTTGGTCGGGCCGTTGCTGCCCGGCCAGTTCACTCATCTGTTGGCTTGACTACCCTGTGACTGAAGCCAGATCTGGTGCAAAATATGCTATCGGCCGACGGACATAGGGCAAATTTAGGCAAAAAAATGCTATTCATGGGGCGACATTTGGGCCAATTGTACCATCAAATATGCTATTTTTCGGGGGAACCCTTGGTGGAGCTTCCGGGGGCCTGGTTCGGAGCACTCTGCTAATAGAGTACTGCGGCTCGATAGATCGACCTCCGACGTATAGGCGACTATAGGTTCAACTTTATTGTAGAGGGTAAGAGGCGGTCCCTCGAGGTGCAGGGACAGTGTAGGGACACACAACAATTGTCTTTTGTGGGAGGTGTTGATCCGCTACGCGGCATGGAGACTAATCTATCACTGAGCTAGTCTCCGAGCAGACCTTACACAGAAGAAAGTCGTTCTGTGTTTAATCACTGAGCAACAAAATAGGGCGAAAGTCGACTGTATTTATGGATGAGAGGACGTCGGCGGATGGTTGTTCTCTCAGCTTCAGTCTGCTCCTACGTTCCGAAAACCTGCGCTGCGTACACATGTACACTAAAACACATTTGCAAACGGTCAGAAAACAAAAATCATGCGCATGACTTGAGCGATAGATCAACCGTAGATACACAAAGCATAGAGAAAGCATAGGTAATGAGAACAAACATGCGGCACTCGTACAAAGATGACCAGCATCACAAACCGAGTAAACATCGAATGATGAAGTCGTGAGACATCGTAAAATTCGTAGCGAGATAAACTGAAATCGTAAGACGTTGAAAGCGATTGTGATGTGCCAATAGATTACGGTAGATATGACACTAAATATATCAATCGGGCTTGACCGCGCTGATATGGCTGAATCAACCATTACGGACGGAGTCGCGCGGAGAGCGCGGTCCGAACAGGCCAGGTGCGGGCTGAGGAGGAGCCAAACGCTGCGTGACAACTACGTCTGACGGTGGCGGCGTATACTCAAAATTGGGGTCCGCTAGTTGGGAGATCATCAGCATCTATTGGAAAAGGAAAGTCGGGCGCAATGCTCACGTTGCCATGTTGCCCAAGAGCCAGCACGTTGTTGAGGGTCCGCTTGCGTCATGGCCGGCTGCTGAACAGGTGGCGGATGCGTGGGGGGAACAGGTAGACCCTCAGACTTCTTGCGGCCTCGCCGGGAGGTACGCGGATGCACGCTTCGCCAGCCGGGCCTAGCCATTTCCGGAGGTGGAGGGAAATCTGCAGGAGGCGGCGGCGGCGGCGGAGCATCACCGGGTCCGCCTCCGGGGCGACCAGCCCCAAACGTACCAGGGTCACCAGGGGGTCTCCTATGAGATGTGATTCTTTTAGTTCAAGGTAAGAAGCAAGTGACAGGAAATTCTACCAGTCAGGCTCGAATTCTCCTCCGGGACCATACTTGCTGCGCAGACACATGAGGGTTCCCAATTCACTTTACCGACAAGAAATTTAAAAGAATACAGAAATCACAGTAATCAGAGGACGTACAACTGGAGTGCGCGGCGTTCCTCGCGCAGCTTGCCGACTTCGGTGAGTAGCGTTCGTACTTCACTTGCCAAAGACTTGCTGAACTCGTCCAAATACTATATGCGTACAATGATGTCAGGACCCCCGATTGAAAGATTAAAAGGTAGTCGACTCACGCCCTGTACATTGAATGGGACCATTTCTTGGGCAGTTGCTCTGACAGTATTCAAGAGCTCATCATGCCGGTCCTTGCAGTCGGCCATGATATCTAAGCGGGTTCAATGTCAGTGTAGCGCTGGCCCGCCTCTTTCGAGCACTTACTATCGCTGAACTGAGTGAAAAGCTCGCGGAGCTTCCGATTTTCTTCCCTTAGTTCGTTAAGAACCTCCTCAATGCCTACCGACACGAATTTAGAGAGTTGGGATCCGAAAAGAATTTATAAAACTCACCAGGTTTCGAAGCGGCCTCGGCTCGGTCTTCCTCGCACTTCGCCTTGCAAGCCAGTTGTTCGTTGTGAATGCTGGCCACCAGGTCGTACATATCCTGGAACTTCCTATCTTTGTCCTCCTGTCTCTCCTGCTTCTCCTGCCACCGCTCTTCCATCAGCTCCTTCTTCCGAGCAAACTCGTCTCTTTGCTGCTGCACCAAGTTGGTGATATCACCAAGCTGGTTTCGGACAGCTTCGTCACGCTCCAAATCCTCCGCTCGCTCCTGTTCGCGCCTCTCGGCTTCCTCTGCCTCCCGTTGCTGCCTCTCGCCGTCGAGCTCGCCGCGCACCCTGGCCAGCTCCTCTTCCAGGTCCTTGATACGCGCGACACGCTCTTCGTCCAGAAGCCGCCGCGCCTCCTCAGCCTCAGCTTGGACACGCATGCGTTCCGCTTCAGCGGCCTCGCGCTCCCTGGCGAGCTCCTCCCGTTCGGCCGACACGATACTCTTGATCTCATCTGCATGGCGAACAGCAGCATCACGAATCGGCTCGATTACAGATTCCGGCCTCTCGCTAGGTGGTCCATGTGGTCCTTCAGGAGGCGGTATCGGAAGAGGCGCAGGAATATTGCTCTCGATCTGTTGTAATATGGCTTCGCGGCGCTCCATCGCTTCACGCTCGCGTCTTTGCTCGTTCTCCGCGAAGATACGCTCGCGATCCTCTTCGTTCATGCGGAATTCATGCTCGCGCTTATCTTCCGCCTCTTCAGCTGCACGGGCAGTTTGAACAAGCTGTTGTTCAACCTCTCCGAATCGTTCTTGCCTCGCTCGCTCTGCGTCTTCGTACGACAGATCGCCTGGTCCGGATGGATGCTGTGCCCGGGGACTCTGAGGACCTGGAACTTGCCTTGCACTTGGAGAGCGCGACTCGTACGACTCCTCGGTTGGGCTCTCGGGAGGAACATGGAAAGCGATGGGAGGCTCTGCTCGATCTTCGTCCCGAGGCTCTGCTCGAGCTTCGTCCCGAGGCTCTGCTCGAGCTTCGTCTCGAGGCTCTGCTCGAGCTTCATCCCGAGGCTCTTCCTCATATTCAGTGGGTACAGCTGTCCGGGCGCCTTCAGACGGCCTCGTGCGAGAAACACCCGACGGAGCAGTAGGAATAAAAGGTCGCTCCGGGTGGGCGGCTGCTTCGCGTAGGTGCCTCTCGTATTCTGACGGTGTAGGCTCTTCATGTTCATACGTTTCCGACGGGGGTCCACGATACGCTATATAGAGATGATGATCAGATAACTGTCCCGATCTGACTATCATTGACACTCACGAGATCCTGTCCTGTGCGTGTCAGGCCGAGTGTGAACAACCTGAGGAATGTCTGGTGTATGAGCGGGACGGTACGATACGGCTAAGCGAAGTCAGTACTGTTCTTCAGTATCAATAGGATTAGAACTCACGTGAGCCGGTGCGATGTGTCCTGGTCCGTGCACGGACTGGTTCAGGGCTATGAACGCGAATGTCTTCGCGTGGCCCTAGAGAGACCACAGTGGGTGGAGCACTCGGTCTCTGAACCACGCTCGCCTCTCTGTGTACAGACGGGGTGTGTGGAGTTATCTGCACGGGTAAAGCAGGGCTGCGAGCTGCATCACTCTCTTCGTAAGGAGGCCGGTAGGACACATGACTGACAGTAGGCAGTCGAGAAATAGGAGGAGGAGTATGCGAGGCATATGAAAGGTGACTGGGTGATGTTCGATGATGGACAGGCATCGGACTCGGGGTTCGGCGACGGGGACTAGCGCTGCGGTGGCTGCGGCGGGTAGGACTACGTGAGCCTCTCCGTGAATCTCGTCGAGGACTTCGTGAGCGTCGTCGAGGACTTCGTGACCCATCGCGACGACTTCGATCCCGTGGAGAACGAGAGGCGCGATGACGGCCACGATATCCTTCTTCAGGAGATCTACTAGAACGACGATAATAATGCCCACCAGGAGATCGAATATACCGACGCCGCCTGGTATAATCAGATGAGTAGGATCTCGATCTTTCAGGGTCTCCGTAACGGTCCCTTCTACCACGACGCGAGCGAGAGCGAGGCGAGCGCGATTCTGGGGTCGCAGACCTTCGTGACGGGCGGCGCGACACTCCATCGTCGGGATACGCTACCGATGGAGGTATATGCACTACATGTGATGGCGGTGAATATCCGGCATCTCTCGGCGACCGGGGTGATGAGCGACTCGATGGTCTTCTGCTATACTCCGCACTTGGCATCATAACTGTGACAGGCGCAGGTGCTACAGGAGGAGGAGTCCTAGAATCTGCTCTCACTAGGATTGGTGACCGAGATCTTGACCTGGAAGACCTGGAAGACCGACGGGAGCCGGGAACTTCGACTACCGCAGGAGGTCCATATCCTGGACCATAACCAGGCATACCAGGCATAGGCATCCCCATCTGAGTGGGAGGAGGATGAATGATTATCGGCTGTTGTGAACCCACAGGCGGAGGTGGAGCAGGAACTTGCTCCACCCGAATTGGCGACGAAGTGCGTGAGGAGGGATGTCGCATATAGCCATCGCGAGGCTCTGTAGGGATCGGCGCTGGAGTAGCGGGAGGTACGTTGACAATCGTAGGACCTGCAGGTACAGGCACCGGTGCGGGAGAATGGGGTGAGCTGCGACCCGAATAACTACTCTCCGGGCGCGCTGAATGAACAACCAGAGGCCCAGAAGGAGCAGGCATACCGGGCTGCTGGGGGTGGATAACGATGGGAGTACCTGCTGGAGGCGGTACGACGATAGGACGTTGTGAGGCCGGTGAGCGACTGCGTGATGACGACGACGACGAGCGCGTGATAGATGGAGGAATGAAAACCTCTGGTTCGCCTTGAGGGACTGGGGGTTGGTATATGCCAGGAGCTTGTTGTGGTGGAGGTCCATCGCCATAGCGCCCGACATCCGGGATATGGGGCCGATCGGCAAACGATTGGGGGGATGGCGGGGACGGGATCACTGGCGAGGTAGACGTAGATGGTGTTTGAGGGATCACGCCAGGGTAGACGGGTCCCATTCCCATCTGTGGTCCCATTCCCATCTGTGGTCCCATTGGAGGGGGATGCACGATTGTGGGACCGCCGGGATATTGTCCGGTACCAGGCGGCATTGTAGCAGTCGGCATCGTGCCAGGTGGTGCGGTTGTAGGGCGAAAAACACCTGGCGGTGCCATGAAACCACCGGGCTGACCAGGGGCTCCTTGAGGACCTGGGACAGCAGGCCAAATTCACATCAGTGAAATGAGATCTCTTCGAAGGATATGCATGACTTACCTTGTTGTTGCTGCATCCCCGGGGCGAGGCGGTACAATTCATTTCGAAGTGCATCGACATGCGCCAACACGCCGCGGAGTTCCGCTTGACGGTCGTCCACATCTCGACCAAGCCAATCATTTAAGGAAGTCATGTATCTCATCAGCTCCCTCTGCTGTTCGAGAGATGCAACTTGCATGTGGCGATTGTCCTGTGTGGCACTGTGAGCAAAGCGTGCAAAGTAAATGGTCGACTATACCCACCCTTAGCATCGTCATCATATCGTTGAAAATTGGGGGCAGTTGGAGAAGAGTCTGCAAAGCATAGCGTCAATTGATATCCGAAAGATATCACGTCAGACATACCGGTCCTGGTCCTCCTTGCACCGGAATGAAAGGCGGGGGAGCAGGAGGGAAACCCTGCATTCCGGTGGGACCTGGCATTGGAAAGCTGGGTCCCGGAGCAGGAGCTCCTGGTCCCGCTGGAGCTCCAGTATCTGCAGCAATCTGAAATTGGAATAAGCATAAGCACTCCATGCGAAAGAAAACGCTGTGTTTACATGTTCTGCTGGCGGTGGTCTGTACCAGGTTGTTCCCGGTTCAGGAACTTGGACAGCCGGAGGGGCTGATTCCGTCCTTATTGGGCCCTGAAGTAAAGGACCGTTCATGTTAACAAAACTGTTGAGTGTCAAGCCATGGTAACCTACCTGTGACGGACGACGCGATGCATCGAAGACGCCATCTGCGGGACCTCCGTGCCGCTGTCTACGGCGACCTCGGACCTCACGTTCGAAACTAGGACCACGTCCCAGACCAGTCGATGGAGGTATGGCTGCAGATGGTGGCCTAGGCGTATACAACATTGTAGGAGTCTCAGTCCGCCTATCTGGAGCACCGGTGGGCACAGCTTGCCGACGAGGCTGGCGCTGTGCTCGTGGCCTCCGTCGACCATCATCAAAGGTGACGGGCTCGTGGCGGGGGAAGGTATGAGGCCGCGGGGGCAGTTCCGTGAGCAATGTTGGACTGACACTGCGAGGGCGAGCTCCCCGAAGATCAGGTCGAAACACCAGAGGAACAAGAGGCGGCGGCGGCTGAACGGGGGCGGCCGAGGGCGGCGGGCCAGGACGCAACAAATCCGCGAGCAAATCGTCAAGAGACGTGCGTGGTCTGATGGGAGTGGGGGCCATCAACGCCGGAGGCTCAGGTCGGACTCTGTCATAGCGTCGCCTCAATCTCTCGAATGCCGACGACGTATCAGATCCGGAGTCGAAAATCGATTCGACTTCTGGAGGAGGAGCGGGGCGTTGTCGAATCTGAGCGTCGAATGGCAGGTCCTTCAAGAGTTCCTCAATGCGCTGCAATCTCTCAATCAACTCCGCGTTGTCAGGAGCCCGTGGCCATCTCTGGCGCATCTCGTCCAAGATATGGTTTGTAGACAGTTGACCGTCCCAAAGGGCTGACGTGTCTCCTTTCACAGCGTCGAGCATGTTGCGAATGCCATCCAACAGCTCCCTATTCGAAACGTCCAAGACTGGCTGCTGTATACGAGGACGCGCAGTACCGCTTGAACTGGAAGACGGTGTCGGCGAGGACGGGGGAGGTGTTTCGGACGAGGACGTCTTGGAGAGATATTCCCCAGAGGTAAGAGGGGAAGCTGGCGAGGACACAGAAGTCCTGATTCTAGGCGTCCGATCGCCCATATCCAACTCCACAGAAGACGACGAAGGCGAACTGAAAACTGATGACGAGGACGGCGAAGATGGCGAAGACGCCCGGATGGGATACTCCTCGGACTCCATCAGACTAAAGTCATCTGAGTGATGGGAGGAGAGGAATGACATGCTGGACGACAAAGAGCTCGGAGAGGGAATGCGGAAAGGCGGCGGCGACAGAGACCTGACGCGAGGGGCCAGAGCTACTCGCGGTCTGCCAACGTCCGCTGCAACCTCCGAGGGTGGCCGTGGACCCGCTGGAACACTGGCGGCACGAGAAATGATGCTGGAGCCGCCCACAGAGCGACTCGTGCGGAGAGGGGCAGTCTCCTCGCTCATCACAGAGGGCGGAGCACTGGACCTCCCGACTGATTGATCCTTGCGCGTTATCACAAGCGGAGGAACCGCCACGGGAGCAGGTGGTGGTGGTGCTACAATTACTGGCGCTGGAGCCGCAGCCGCAGCCGGAGCCTCAAGGGCTCTGTCTCGAAGGTAATCACCAAGCCCACGCAGCTCATCTTGTATCTCTCTCATATGGTCGTGAAGACCATCGTTGTCTTGCACCCTCATCCCCTCCACCCTATTGAGGAACTCGAGGAGCCGATTGACGTCGTGAGTAACAATCTCACGAGGCCCTTGCGATGCGGCGGACGTGAGGCTATGGATGGATGGCCGATCACTGTAAGGGCTGCTCATGCTCACGCTCATAGACACCGAAGGTGTGGAAAGCGGAATAGAAGGCGAGCTTGGCAAAGGAATACCCGCCGGCGACAACTATTATAAAGGTATCAGCAGGCAAAAAGATCGTGTATAATACGGTACATACCGATCTCGGTGTCGGAGTATGACGGCTGGACAACAGCGACGGCTCCGTCGATGGCTCCTCCAACAATGGGTCTTCAAACAAAGATCTGTTATCAAAGGCCGACGATCTCATGGAGACCGACGAAGCTGTCGACACCGTCGACGGCGTCCTTGTCAGAGAGACGGACGAAGGCTCCTCGGATACAGACGGCGTTGGAATGGAACTGGTCGTTGGAACGGACAGTGACTGCTGAGAGATTGCAGGCGTCGGCGGAGCTGGAGGGATCGGAGAGGATGGCGTCGGGGATACTGTCATAATCGGAAGCGAGGACGACGACACCGAAGTGGACGACAGCGTAACAGACGACGATTGAGCCGACGGTGTCTCGTCGATCGTACTCAATCTGACGAACTCCTGGGAAGAAGCTGGAGACGCCGAGGGCCTCAGGAACGACGTGTCGAAAGATGTGTCCGGCCCCTCAGGCAGCGCGACAGACTGCACAGACGGAGAAGCGCGCAGCATAGACGACTCAAAGGAATCGTCCGTCTCCTGAGCCCAAAGCGACTCGCGAATCGAAGGGCTAGATGGCACCCTGATCTCTGGAGGCTCTGGGACACCTAAGCTGCGCGAGCGCGCACTCGGAGTCATAGTGCTTGGAGTCGACTCCGTCAGCGACGAGAGGAGAGACGTCGTGGGCAGCGACTCCGGCGGTGCCAGCGGAGAAGGCACGGGAAGCGACTCCGGCAGCTCGACGCTGATGAACTTAATCGTCGACGGCGTGGGCAGCGAAGCGCTCCGCTCCCCTCCGCGGTCGGAGAGCTCGCTCGATAGCAGTGAAGGACTGTACACCGATGCCGGGAGAGGAATCTCCTCGGGACGCGGACTCTCCTCCTCTTCGCGCTCTTCCCTCGCCTCAACCCCCTCTTCCCTATATGACGGCATGGAGGGCACTTCAGACGGCGCATGAATGCTCTCAACTTCGGCCTCCACCTCTTCATCAACCATCATCGGACCCTCCGGTTGCGGCGGTACTGCAGTTTGGATTCCCTCCTCACGCTCCTCCCTAGGCTCCCCTTCAGCCTGCACCTCTTCTTCCAAGAGTTCTTTCTCACTGATGGCCTTCTCGGACGGTGGCGGACACTTGCATTCCTCCTTCGGCTTGCACCGGCACTCGGCAGTGTTGTACTCCGTCGACGGCTCTGTCGGGCAGACCTCTGCGGTCGTGTACGTCGTCGAGCGATCGCTCGCGCACACCTCCGCCGTGACGTACTCCGACGGTGCCTCCGATTTGCAGACGTCCACGGTCTCGTACTCCAGAGACAGCGACGACAGCTCGGATTCGCACTTCGGGGCCGTTTTATAGTTTGACTCTACGTCCGAGGGAATGTTCGGAAGCGACGCGAACGAGCCCTCGGAGGGAGACCGAGCCGTCGCATACTCGCTAGTGGGCGTCGTATCCTCTTGCGGCACCTCCTCGGAAGACGACGTCCGCCACGGCGTGCTGGTCCGCGACCGCGTATACGTATCCTCCAAAGTGCTCAACTCTCCGCGAGCGGAATAGTCGTCCGAGTAACGGTAGCTAGGATTGTCCTCGTCCGGGTACGACGACGAGAAGCTGCGCGACGTCGCGCGGCTTCGGCGGGTGAGCGCTCTGGATCTGGACAAGCCCGACCGAGAAGGCGACGTCGGCGTGTAAGACGAGCCGCTGTGCGAGTCGCCGAGGTACGAGTTGGACGACGGCCCGCGCAGCGACATGGAAGATGCGACGATCTCTGTCTCGCTTCCGGATGTGAGTCCGAGTAACACGCCCGTACTGGTTTCCGCCGTCGGAGTGATAGACGAAGAGAAGGCCGATCCGCGAGACTGCTGGCCACTAGATGCGAAAAACGCATCGTCCGAGACCGATCCTGAACGCGGTCGGGACCTCGACCTTCCGGTGCTTGGGGGTGGTGTGACAACTACGTCTCTACCGAGCCTTGGACCGCTAGACACCGTGACTGGAGAACCTTCACCCATGGGAGCCCGTCCGACCAACTCGAGACCAAATCCAAGACCAGGGCGGCTTTCCCTAGCACGCCGGAGAGCCGACTCGAACTCCTCGTCCAGATCCGTCATGGACGTGGTCCGACGAAGCGAGCTGCTACGACTAGGCGCAATAACGCGAGGATCACCAGGGTACAAATAAGCCTGGTTGGACACCGTCGCATCGTCCACGGCACGAGAGTGCGTCGCGTGCGAGGTGCGACGCGACAACGAGCCACTGCTGGAGCCGGAAAGCGAGTAGAAATCGGAGAGATCGGGAAGCGAGTCCATAGGCGGGACGAAAGTCGTGGATGCGGAGCCAGAATTGGCACCGGAATGCGCACTGCTTGTCATGGATTGAATTGTGCGCATAGATCCAGTCGGCGAGTGCGTCTCAGAGCGATCAGGTATCGTCACCGAACGATCAAGAGCCTCCCTTGAGACAGAACCATACATCAGCATCGCGATGCAAACAATTTGACGAAATGGCCCACCAGATAGCGCTCACCCAGCGCACTCGCTCGCGCGCAGATTCGGCTCCTAGTCGCTCGACACCATCACCGTATAAGAGCTGAAATGGACACAGCGTCTCCAACAAGCCCATCTCGCCCAGCTGTCCACCGCCTTCAGCCTCCGCCGCGGCGCTCTGCTGCTTCGCGGCGATCGTTCCGACGTCGTCTTGAGCGGTAGGATGGGTCGGCGACGGCACCGACCTCACTTCCGTGCAGTTCAATAAGTCCAACGTGACGACACCTCTGCCGCCACCTGGGGCGATCCACGAGAGCAAGAGCATATGCGGGTACAGGAGCGCCTGGCAGCGCTGCCATCTGTACGGCGCCGGTGCGTGGACATTCAGGTACCACAACAGACCGATGCGCAGCGGCTAAAGCAGAAAGACATTAGCATACGTTCATCGAATGATAGACATCCCACACCAGAACGGTGAGCAGGAAACAGAATAACATGAGGTCGCGAAAGATAAGATTAGATCGAACGGAAGTAAAAGTATCCCGCCCGATAAGGCAACCAAGAACGTGAACTCACTTCGCGGGTCGCGTTCGCATACGGGCCAAGTTCCGCAAGGTCGAAGGGAGGCGGGATGCTGCTGCTCAGCGACGTGACAGCAGTGGGCGGAGTGCTCGGGATAGCACCTCCGATACTCTGCCTCGCCGCATCGTAGGGAGGGGGATCGCTCCTCCGTTTCCCTGCATCGCCGCTGCCTTCCGCTTCGGTCAACGCCTGCTCCCTCATTCTCTGGAAGCCTCGCTCTGCCCGTCGCCTCAGGCTAAAGAACCCCTCGGTAGATTCGGACGTCTGCTCCGTCATTGATGCGGCCATGACAGCAGGCGAACCGCGGTCGCTGGAGTTCCCTAGGGATGGCGTGCGGTCCTTCCAGGCATTCACAATGTTGCGTACGGAGGTTAGAGGGGAGCGAGGAGATATCTGTGGCCTGCGCAGAGTGGACGGTGCCGGAGTAGCGGTGACGGTATCGCTGCTGGTGTAATAGCTAGGCGTGAATGTTCCGGTTCCTGTCGCGGTATAGGTGTTCGTTCCGGTATAGGTATTAGTCCCGGTATAGGTGCTGCTCTCGCCGACATTTGAGGCAGAACCAGTCCGGGGTTCCGATCCTGTCGTGCTTCCAGCGCGGAGAGCGGGCGAGCGAATCGAGGAGTACGTGTAGCTGGAAGATGTCGCGGACGTGGTGATGAACCTGTTTTTTGTCGGGGACGACGGCCGAGAGCTGTAGGACGTGTATCCCGTGCTGCCTTGGCCGTAGCTGGTCGTTCCGAATGTGGGCATCGACAGGCTGTTGGTCGTGGTATAAGGACTAGGCGAGCGAGGGCCAGAGGGCGCAGAAAGTGTTCGGGTATGTCCAGACGTGAGAAGCGAGCCACTCCCAGTCTCGGACGTCGTAGTGGTCTTATCTTCGAAGAACGCGATCAGGTCGCCCGCGCGCCTTCCCGGGGGTGGCAGAGGACGATCGGATGGTCCTGGTTCTGTTACTCCTCGCATGTGAGGAGATGGCAAGCCAGCTGCCGGTCCCCTGAACGCGCCTGAGTTGGGTCTGGAGCCAGTGAGATTATAGGACGTCGGACGCGAAGACGGATTTTCAGTTCGTTCGGTGATGGTGCTAAGGATCCTACCGTCGCGAAGGGTATTTGTGAAGGGTATATAACTTGAATTGGTAGTGGTAAAGCTGGGAGAGGTGCCCGATCCAGTCAGATGAGAGGATGGTGTGCCGGATGAGCCTTGACCGGACGAGCCATGAGACCATTCCGTGAGCGCATCTTCAACGTGTGATAGTTCGTCGTCGATGTTCGTCAGAGCGGCTTCCACCTCTGCGGCGTCGCCAATAGAGTTTTCATCGGAATAGGCGTAAGAGTCAGAGTTTGAGTTACGATAGCTTGACGGAGATGGTGATACAACGATACGTCGCATTTGGCGTCCGGACGACACATCATCGCTATCCGAAGAGTGCGTAGGTGTCCCTGTAAATCTAAGTCAGTACCAGCGCAAGGCTAACAAATGCATGAGGTAAATTGATCTCCGAGACGAAAGCAATGGCTAAGACCCTGTCACTCATGACGGACTATTCCACATCAACGATTGCATTGAGCCTTTCTCCGACCATGCAGAACCCCCACATTCTTGCCAATCCACCTCGGATCCAATGTCTACAATTCTACCAGCAGGAATAGATCCAATGAGACTCACCTGAGCGCGTAGAGTAGCTGTATCTTGATGGTGAGAGCGGTGGGTTGGATGGCGTTATGCTTGAGAAAGTCGCAGTCCCGAACAGAGGCGACCGAGGTCCTCCAGGTCGGGACGACTGGTCTGAAGACGAGAGATTCGACGAGTAATTTGACATGTTTCTGTGAAAGTTAGTACATCTGAGACGTCAAGAACGAAGAGCAGAGCGCCAAAGCTAAGAGGCGGTCAATGCCACGGGTTAGCTGTAAAGATGAACTACACCAGCAGCGAAACGTCAACATTTAGGGCCGGTCAACTCGCGTACGCGTTTGGTCACCTGATCCTGTCGCGTGAATCTTGCGACTTTTCGCTCTCTGTCTGTCGATCCGCTTTCTTCGTCATGTATAAGTATTTTGGCCTTTCCAGACCATTGGCACAAACATAAAGAACCATATCCTGCACATTTAATGGAGGGAGACGAGGTCTGTGCGTCCCAACTTAAGGAACCTCGTTGTATTGCGAGGGTCTTCAAATTACGTAATTCAGACCGAGGAGTCGACTGGTCTTCGAGCGCCCGTCCTTGTATCGGTCATCGTCGTCGGTGACCCCTCCTTGTTCTCTTATCACTGAACACTCTTCTGAACGACCATCATGGCTGATATGGATGTCGACCCTCCTGCTGCTGGAACTGTCGCAAAGACAAAGAAAGGCGACGCAGATGCCAAGAAGCGATTTGAGGTCAAGAAGGTGAGCACTCGTTCAACGTCGGCTTTGTGAGCCGCAGTCGTCTACGATGCTGCCAAAGCAAGTTCCCGGTTAGATGCTAATGATCTTGTATCCATAGTGGAATGCTGTTGCCCTCTGGGCGTGGGGTAAGTCGACCGTTATCTGCTTACATGGATGCGCCACACGGACGATTGCTGACCCTGTGTTTCCTATCGTCAGACATCGTGGTAGACAACTGCGCCATCTGCAGGAACCACATCATGGACCTGTGTACGCATGCTTCGTTATATGGATCTGAGAACGGAAGGGCTGATTTGCGTTTTCCGCAGGCATCGACTGCCAGGCCAATCAAGTGTCCGCAACGAGCGAAGAATGTAACGCTGCTTGGGGAATCTGCAACGTATGTCTCAAATGTTGGCTTGTAAAATTGGTCCTAATTTCCGGCCCAGCATGCCTTCCACTTCCACTGCATCTCCAGGTGGCTCAAGACCCGAAACGTGTGCCCCTTGGACAACCGCGAGTGGGAGTTGCAGAAGTACGTCCGTCCTCAGACTTCTTCATTGATCGTGAATATTGATCCGATACTCTCAGATATGGTCGGTGAACGACTCGTTCGATGCTGCTTGTTGGCATAGACACGTCTGTACTGTATAATATCGCCCGAAATTGTTCACGTTTCTCCGCCACAATGCATCATGTACCTTGTATTCTGTCTATCATTAGCCCAATGAGATCTCCAGAGATCTCCAGGGATCTTGCATCGAGACATCTGAGATCTAGATACGTGCACGAATCATCGACGCGGCTTCTTGCTTTCGTGGTGTCGATGAGAACGTCTGCGAACGTGCACGCGAGTCGCGTCCGATCGCGTAGCGCGCAGGAAGAGCGGCCGCTGTTTCCAAGTTCCTCACTCAGAACCCCTCGCATCCATTCGAATTTATTCTGGTATTGACCAGTCAACAAGATAACTCTTGAAACCCTATCACCTACCTAAGATCATCCGCGATCACCAAGATGAGCCAACGAGAGCTATATGAGCAATTTTACGTTCAATTTCAGGCTTCACGTACTGGTCTGCCGTTATTCACTTCATAGCGTAGCAATGTCTCAATTTCCTCTCATCTGCTAGCGCTAACCACCCGGTTGGAAGCTGCAAAGACCGATTCGAAACCCGATGTTGTCCAAGAATTGTCCGTCGAGGTGGCGAAACTCAGGAAAAGCCTCGTGGACGGGACATATTTGTTGCCTGCCTATGATCAACGACAATGCGAAGACGTATGCTCCTCCTGTTTTCTTTCATTTTATGCTCTTTAACTAGGAATTGAAACAGCAAATGACTGCTTTGGAGAAGTTGCTAGAAGAAATTCGAGCATCTGCCGCTCCGAAGCCGAGATTCGCGTTCAAGCGCAAGGCCATCACAGCCTCTTCTTCTACATCGCAGCCCAGTCTACCCAGCCAACCGGCCTCAAACCCTGCTAGCGGACCTACCCCCTCTTCTCCTCAACCAATACCTCCTCAATCGACAAACTTGACGCTGTCCGGTCTTACCCATAAATACCTATCTTTTGGGTCTCTTCCTCCAGCCTCGTCGAACGCATCTAGTTCCGATCTGGCCATCGCAGACCTAGATCACTGCATCGTGAACCTCTGCACTTCCCCCTCCCATGATGATGCGAAAGACTCCACGAACAAAGTTTCATTGACGGCGCTTCAAATTCGTGACATCCGTGATTCCATCTTGATTCTGCCCCTCGTGAAGGGCAGTGTCATGCTGCACAACCTGACCAGATGCATCATAGCTGTCGGCTGCCATCAGGTGCGAACCATTGCTCCAGAGCACCGCCTCCGACTGACATTCATCCTTTCATCTAGTTCCGCATGCATAATTCGACGGACATTGACGTCTACTTGTCCATCCAATCCAATCCAGTCATCGAGCACTGCTCGGCGCTCCGCTTCGCACCCTACCCGCCTTCCCTCCTGCAGCCACCAACAGCTGCCCCAACTGTGAGTATTCATCCCGCGAGATCAAATCTCCTGTGTTATTGATGTGCATCGGTCCGTGTAGGCAACGAACCTTGCAGTGCAAGATTTCTCCCATATCCGCCAGACGCCGTCACCCAACTGGTCGCTTATGACCGGTGGGTCATCCATCGAGGACTGGCGTAGCTTGATCTCTGCATCAGAGGCGTCTGTCGACGTCGCTTTGCGATTCCATCTGCCAAATCCAGCTGTGTAGGAACGAGGGCAGCGCGCGTCAGACTGCAGTGCTTAATTATATCAGGGGTTTGACAGATCATGACGGTGTGTAATCGAGAACTGTACCCTGCAGTTGCAAGGATCTGTCTGGCCGGCATAGGCAGCCAGGAACTGTCTTGTATTGTAAGTAGATTATGAACGTCGAGAGTTTGTGCAGAAAAATCGAGAAACATCCAACGAGCATCAACAGGATAGACGCAAGGTTTTGGCCTCCTATGGCTCTGCGTAGTCGCATGTCTTCGTCAGGTGGGGCTGCGCCAGATGCTATGATAGGCATGTCGGACGTGCATCTTTGCTGATCACTAACTTTCTGTTTGTCACCAAGTACCTTGCCCATTTTGTTCATCCCTCTACCTTCTATTGCAGGGATTTTAGGCGCACAGTCAGCCAACAACATTCAATGGAGATGCACCGCCAGCGACCCTGATGCGGATGGCCCATCGCCTGCAATAACGATGCACCAACGGCGAGTCAGCATATGAATGTTACAGCGGCGCCGGGATCATGAGCCTCGCGTGATGACGAGGTAAGTTGTTTTAACTCCTGTAGTGTCGAAAGGACTAAGCTAATGCTCACAATCGTTTCAAGGTTTTTGTTTGGACCGTGGACCCTGATGGTTTAGTCAAGTTCTCCGAGGTGAATCCATGATGGATCACGAGCCTTGCGCTCGGCTTTAGGGACCTCGAGACCTTCGGACGGAGGATTGCGTCGCGGGCAATTGAAAGTCAAAATTCCGCGTGCCAGCTAATCTAATGTAAGGCTGCGAGCTCTCTCACCCGACAAAATCGCCTCCAATTCCAGCCGGACGTCCCACTTTGCGTGGGATATAACATTCATCCTCTCGTGCAGCTTCGCATGCATAATTCGACGGAAATGATGTCTACTTGTCTGTCTCCTTCGATGCAGTGGTCGAACAGTGTTCCGCGACTCACCATCTTTGTCGTCTCCCCTCTTCCGCAATAGCCACACCACCTGTGAGCATTTCATGTCAAAATCACATTGTGATAAGGCGTTGATCCTTGCATGGAGCGAACCCTGCCGTCCAGCTTCTTGCAACTGGTCGCCCATGGATATCGGCATCTTACCAATAGACCCCTTTGATGTGAATATCAAGACGGAAAATCCTCGATAAGACTGTGCGAAGACATATACCAACGCGAGATATGTTGATCGAGAGCAGGATAGGTCCATACTTTGACCACGATGATCTGCCGGTGGCCAGGTCGATATATTGCAATGATGATGGAAGTCACCATGACCGTATGACCACGGCCCTGAGAGCAGCCGTGTGTGGTCTGCAAGAGAATTTGCCTCGATTTACACTGTATTCTAAGGCCGTCCGGGATGTGTACATCCATTCGGAAAAAATATGTACTGCGACGCGATGCGAGATGCGAGATGCGAGATGCTCACCGTTGATTTTGTTGTCAACACTCTGCCTATTCTAAGTACATATCCATCGTTTCATCTAGACAGCATCTGATGGTTTGCTGACCGACTCGGGAGAAAACGCCTGCATATAGTATGTAGAGGTAATTTACGTATTCGCACACAGCCTCGGCAGACGCGTCGAACGATCTCCGATTCTTCGTGTGTCAATGTCAATGCAGTGCATCCCCCTTGTGAAGTACAAAGGATTTAAGCAATGTCTGTCTTTATCTGTGAACTGACATCCGCAGGACCTCTCCACGACATTCATTCCACCCTCCGACTTGACGTTGGACTCGAAGCGTGCTAGACACGTCTCAAACTTCTGTGCAGATCTCGATTTCTGCCCATAACGCGTACCCTATAGTCCCTTCTTCCTTGAATCACCAGCTCAACAGTCTCAGCAAGTATGGCAGATGGCATAGAGTGCATTGCTGGTATCTTTGGATGCTGTTGTAAGTCCTCTATTGTCACCAGGTCGGGCAGAAGCGCTGACACGTCCATCAGGCATCGCCGTGGCCTCCACCTTCTCTGCATTCTGCAATACAGGTGCGCAGAATACGGCATGTGCCTCCTTGATCCTGCTCTAATATTTGTGTGTACGGTAGGCCCCGCGCCGTGCTCGAAATGCTGTGGATCCGGGCGTGACGAGGACAGTCTCTACCCTGACAACCGAAGTCTCTCAGAGGGTCCCATCAACTGGCAGCCAACAAGCTCAGACGAGATGCATCGGACCAATGGCCCCGAAACGGAAGACCCGTCGCCTGTAGTGGCTCGGCCTGCACCTACAGTCAATCACCCTACGAACGGAGCACCGTGATCATGATCTTTGTGTGACGACGGTTGTAGAGGTGAGCCTTTTTACTTTTGCAGTTCTTATGGTATCCAACGAATGCTAACGATCATGTCAGATTTTGTTTGGGTCATGGACTTTGATAGTCTAGCTTGAATTGACTTTTCTTGGGCATGAATTTAGATGGATCACGAGTCTCGCGTGCAGCCTGAGGCGCGCGGCGGTACTCAGGGTTCTGATACATTACAAGCAAAGGCTTGCAAGGTCATTACTACAGTATGTCATCTTCTCAAAACGAAACAAGCACGGATATTATGTGGGATTCCATTTCGCTTCTCCTTTCTGATCAGTACTGCCATGCATAGCCTTCAATTGGTCACCTCGTTCAAGGATTTCCGATCTCCCAGGTTGATGCAGTGCATCTACGTACTTCTAGCACAGAATTTTAAATCAACAGTATCTGCAATTCCTTATGTATCGCGGATATCTATTGGATGGCCTCCTACGGCATTTCGCTCCTGCCCAACCTTCCGACTTGACGCTGGAAGAAACGCGCTAGACACGTACCAAGCTCGCCTATCTCGATTCCCGCCCATACCGCATTTCACCGACCACATACCCGTCTATTCTTGGATCGCCAGCGCGATTCTCAGCAGATATGGGAGACTTCGTTGATCTTATGGCTGCTATGTGCGGGTGCTGCTGTGAGCCTTCCATCGTCATCGAGTTCTGCAGGCGCGCTAATGTTCACGCCAGGCTTTGCCATCTCCAAAGCATCCCCAGCGTTGTGCAACGCAGGTACGTAGACCACCTGCCCGTCCCTCGTTCTGCTCTGAGTACTGTCTGCGCGGTAGGCCCCATGCCCTGCTCGGGCATATGTTGTTCATGTTATAATTCTAGGCGTGAGGAGCACAGCATATACGATGACGATCGGAGTCTGGCAGAGGGTCCCGTCACCCGGCAGCCGGCTACTTCGCAGGAGATGAATCAGCCCAGTGGTACTGACGCTGGCCGTCCTTCGTCTGCGATGACACGCCCTGCGCCGACAGCAAGTCTGGCTACGAATGGGGCACCGACTTCGTAATATTTCTGTAACGACGGTCGTAGAGGTACAGTAAGTCGTTTTACTTTTGTAAGTTCGATGCGACTAAATTAATACCGACACTTGTTTCAGATCTTTTGCCGGTCATGAACCTCGATAGTATAATTTCAATTTCAACTTTCGAAGCATGCGCCTTTGATGCTCCACAAATCTTTATTCGTCTCGGGACGCTCGGAGGCCTGGATCAGAAAGCTTGCGTACCCGATAGTTGAAAGTAGGAATCGGCATGCCCTGCGGTCTCACGCAAGTTGGCTGGCTCCATCGTCTTAACGAAATGATCTCCAATGGGAAGTTCGACTTTGCGCATGCCTTCTCATCTGTCGGACTGTGTATTCTTGGGATGAACAGCTGACCGCACTACTGACAATTGTATATACTTTTGGCTCGTAGGTTGTGGCAGGCGTCAGCATGCTCTCAATGCTCTCATGTTCTATCAATATCCTGTCAGTCGGCCCTGACTACGGGCAATATGCTATTTATGCCGTTCTTAGCACGTCACATCAGTCCCAGCATCCTTCAGGATCGCCTTCGCTTCTATCTTCTTTCCCTCAACAATGGCTGCTCATAACTCCAGACCGCCTCCCGAACAACTCATCACGCTGCTTGACGAGAAAGAATACAACCTCAACGAGAAGGAAATTGCTTTCTTCAAGCAACAGACAGGAATACAAGGTGATGAAGAACTGAAGCAGCATTTGCTGAGAATACGGGCCGAAGCGTTCGCGGTATGGTCTGAGCCGGTCGAAGCGTTCCTCCAGCTCGACTGATGTTGTCATACACGCAGATATATCCGTATCCGTGTATTCGCCTCTTTGGGTTCACGAAGTCAGTCAGCTTTCCGCTCCTCACGTTACTACTTCTGAGTGACCGTGCGCAGACTGTGGATATCCACGTTGCCTGCTTATCAGAGCATCCTGGAGCTGGGCAGACGAAGAGAGGGCGCCATACTCCTTGATCTCGGCTGTTGCTGTGAGTGAATTGATGCCCAAATGGTCCCAATTGACTTGTTCATCACCTAGTCGGGACTGATATCCGCAAAGCCATCGCGGACGGCTACCCACGCGAGAACGTGGTCACCTCGGACTTGCGGCAAGGTTCGGAGACTTTTGTTCTTCCACCGCGGTCATCCTAATCTGCGTCCGTCCGCAGGCTTCTGGGATCTCGGACACAAGCTCTTCAACGACACGTCCGAGAGCTTCCCGGTTCCCTTTGTCGCCGGCGACGCCTTCGATTCCACTCATCTCGAGAGCGTACCGCCCTTCACCGCAGACTCTCCACCTACCACCCCCGCCCCACGTCTGACAAGCATCACCTCCCTCAATCCCCTCCGAGGCCACGTCTCTGTCATTTATGTCTCTGCCCTTTTCCATCTCTTCGACGAGGGCCACCAGCTGCAGCTCGCGCGTGCCTTGGCCGGGCTTCTCTCGCCCGCGCCGGGCTCCGTAATCTTTGGATGGCACGGCGGGCTTCCGCAGAAGGGCCTGCGGTTGGAACCCTCCGACGGACGCGATATGTTCTGCCATTCTCCGGAGAGTTGGGCGGAGATGTGGGACGGGGTCGTGTTTGCGAAGGGATCGGTGAAGATGGAGATGAGGCTGACGGAGCTCGTGCACGACGACTTTACTGAGGCAGGGGCCAAGTTTTACGTGATGTCATGGGATGTCACGAGGTTGTAGGTGTAGTCGTTATCTGGTGGGATGCTATGAAGTATTAGATGCGTGTACGAACATTGTGGAAGGTGGACTCAGCCACGACGCCGAGCTCGAGAAATGAAAAGAAGACCTTGTTTCATAATGCTGAACACGAACAGCTCGGTCAACAAACTACATGTAGTATAATTGCAGTTTTACGAGTGAATGAAGTAGAAATCACCGAGACCAACGTCGGGCAAGAACTACTGCTACATATCGTGCAACAGTCTGGAGCTTCCAGGACCTTACTTCGACGGACAGTGAACTGTGGCGACAGTATCCTGTGTAAATACTATGAGTAAATAGACATTTGAGAAGCTCTGAGCGGCATACACGTTTCTTTCAGAAGGATTGAGTTGGTTATAGAGGAGGTTGTGCTCAGTTATTTACGAGAGGGACTGCGCTAAGTGTCATGGGATTCCTTGCCATAGGCGCGGCATCCTACGTACGATTTAAATCACCAGAAGCTATGAGCATAGAGTATAACAGAACAAGAAGAAGAGTTCGCTTGCCGCTGCGACAACAAACAAGCCGTCATCCGCGATTAAGTTCGCCAGTATACAGCGCCCGTAATGGTGCTTCACATGCACACATTTCTTCAGATATGGATGTCGCAAGACTAGCTCGTCACCGAAACAGTTGTCAGCAAAAATGAGGGATTCGCCAGGATGCAGCAGGTTATTTTCGGGTCTCTCCGTTTGGCATCTGAAGCAGGAAGGAGGAAGACGCGCGCTGAGATTGCCTCTGCATATGTTCTGTGTGTCGCATCTTGTATTAAACCATCGATTATGAAAATACGGGGAGCGGGGGGGCTCAGCGCATGAAACCTCTCAGTTTCCGGCCAGCATTCGGCACTGGTATCAAGATATGTGCCTCGTCAAGCAATGAGACACTCTTGGCCTGTCCCCATACAAATGCTGGAAGACCGTCAGAACACTAGTTTCGCGATCGATATGTACGTTACCAGCATGCCGACGAAAGCCCCGACAACCTGTATGATGTGAATCTTTGCATCTTCGCCGCTCGCGGGTGACACTAAAGACAGGTACGTCAAGAAAGCGAGGTGAGAAAATCTTCAGATGAACGACTGAGTGGGGTAGACCTACGAGCCTTCAAGATAGGCAAGCATGATCAAATTCTGAGACGAGTCGAGTGCAACCGCGGGCTTCACCTTACAAACATTATAGTCAACTTTGAAAAACAAATCTTTCACGGTCAAAAAGCCGGCGTTTAACCGTCGAAGGCATAGTTTAGGACGAGACACGTGTTTGTATGCAAAGATATTGCCAGATCTGTTTGGGCAGTCGTCGCCAGACGGACTTTGTCTCCCTAGCGTGAATGTTGCCATGCGCTTTGGGTATCCTTGAAATTTTTTGAACCGTTCTTTCATGCTTCAGCTACCGGAAAAGTCCACCTAGGCCATGCAAAGAAAGCTCGATGTTGTATTGTAGTTCGTCGCTGTCCCAGATCAAAGTATACCATGCGTGGCAGACCTATCAAAACAAAGATGTCGGGTCGTCATTCTAAGATCGGCGTGGAGTCTTACTGGTTGACAAGAGACAAGGTCTTGGAAGCCCAGTCGCTTCAAGATTCCAAGTTGGGTCTCAAAAGGTAAGGACAAGACATGCCTTGCGGTCAATATAGCCAGCGTTGCTTAGCATGAAACGACTTTGAGAGGTCTGCACAGGAGCGTAGAGCTTGTAAAGCTATGGATGAAGAATTCTCGACTCTGATCCATCAAAAAACAGTAGGGTAGAGGGTCTTGTCCTGGTCGCGAGGTCGGAGAGAAACTGGCGAGCGACACTATTAATTCTTTGTTATCTCGGGCCTTGAGCACGTTCTACGCACAGAAAGTGTGTCGGTCGCCGGCCGGTTGACCTCGGTCCAGAAGCTAAATGTCGAATACAAGTCCCAGGCCAAGGCGACGTTCACACCGGGATGTTTCTGTTGAACTTGAAGGGAGGGAGATTCACGCGCTTGTGGTTGTCGGATCGATGAGGAGGCGCACCTCCCTTTTCCCACGGGCTAGATAGCCAATCCTGACGTCAGGTTTCCCTCGGTCCTCGGAGCGGCGCGACACTTTAAAGCCTCGTCTACTCTCCGTCCACTCCGCATCTTTCTATTGACCTTCACCACTCCCTCGTATCTCAAATTAAACAATGGGTATCCTTGACATCGTCCCGGTACGATTTTCGCTTTGATCAATGCGAAATCTGCTTGCTGAAGGTGCATGGATTGTATTAGGCTGGTGTTCTCACCGGCGACAACGTTCGCAAACTTTTCGACTATGCAAAGCAGCACAATGTAAGTCGAGAAGAGGCGTATGATGCCTACACTGAGCTAGACTGACGTGCGCGGTGGGCTGTCAGTTTGCAATCCCAGTATGTGCTCTTGAGCTTTTGTTGCTTTATCGATCTGAGCGGAGCTTTATGATTTCTAGGCAATCGTGAGTCTTTGGGCACTTTGTGTTTCGCAGTCCAGATATCTGAATGAAATGGTACTAGAACGTAACTTCGTCGTCGACGGCCAATGCTGTCCTCGAGGCGGCTCGGTTCGTGCCCTTTTTGCCTCCGTGATCCATGTCAGTGTTAAGCATGAAATGGTGCATACAGTGACATCAAGGCCCCGATCATCATCCAGGTCTCGCAGGGTGGCGCCGCGTACTTTGCCGGCAAAGGTCTCGCGAACGACAAGCAGCAGGCATCGATCACCGGCGCCATCGCTGCTGCCCACCATGTCAGGACCGTCGCGAAGGCCTACGGCGTGTAAGCCCCCTTTGCGCGCTGCCTCTTCGAAGGCTGACCCGCTCTTAGTCCGGTCGTGCTCCATTCCGATCATTGCGCCAAGAAGCTGCTCCAGTGGTTCGACGGCATGCTCGAGGCCGACGAGGCATACTTCAAGCAACATGGCGAGGCCCTGTTCTCCTCACACATGCTCGACCTGTCCGAGGAGTCGAAGGAGGAGAACATCGCGATCTGCGAGAAGTACTTCGCGCGCATGGCGCCCATCGGACTCTGGCTCGAGATGGAGATCGGCATCACCGGCGGCGAGGAGGACGGCGTCGACAACACGGGCGTCGACAACAACAGCCTGTACACGCAGCCGGAGGACGTCTTCGACGTGCACGCGGCGCTCTCGAAGATCAGCCCCAACTTCAGCATCGCCGCTGCGTTCGGAAACGTGCACGGCGTATACAAGCCCGGCAATGTGCGCCTGCATCCTGAGCTGCTCGCGAAGCACCAGGTCTACACGCGCGGGAAGGTCGGGGGCAAGGTCGAGCAGCCTCTGTATGCGCGTCCATTACGCGTCTTTTCCGTGTACTGACGCCCGCGCAGGTTCCTCGTGTTCCACGGCGGTTCCGGCTCGAGCAAGGAGGAGATTAAGACCGCCGTCGTGAACGGAGTTGTCAAGATGAATGTCGACACCGGTATGCTCGCTGCTGCTTCCCTCCGCATCATGACCTAATTCCCCTCCAGACACGCAGTTCGCCTACCTCGCCGGTATCCGAGTAAGCCTGCTTATCGCATTTCCCATCCATCCGATTTCTAATGTGTATATAGGACTTCATCCTGAAGAAGAAGGACTACCTGCTGTCGCAGGTCGGCAACCCCGAGGGCGCGGACAAGCCTAACAAGAAGGTGCGGCGTTACGCGCGCTGACGCCACGCCGAATCCCGACTGACATATGATTTCCGTTATCGCAGTTCTACGACCCGCGTGTCTGGGTCCGCGAGGGCGAGAAGACGCTCGCCGAGCGCGTAAAGGTTGCGTGCGCCGACCTCGGCAACGTTGGTCCGTACTCTTGTTCCTTCACATGCCTGATATCGTATTGACATTTCGCTTCGCTAGACCGTCTGTAAATTATTCACTGGACCGGGGCAATAAGGATAGAGAAGAAGCACAAAGCAAGTGGACCAATTCTTTGTAGTGCATTCGAGCAGCGAAGTTGTACTAGTTTGTACCACTTATCTATGTGGCTGGTAATGAGCTACCTTATATCATCAGCATACAAAGTCTCCAAAAATCCTGAACGCGATTCTGCTACAGATTAGAATATTAGTGCCCGTAAATTTTAAGACGTCCGCAAACGGACTGCAAGGAAACACGAAGGGACTCGAGTGACCGGCAACGGGTCGTTCCTTCATGGCTGGGCCATCCTCTTCTCTTCCATCAAGAACGGAATTGACCATTCCTTATCTAGCTTACTCTGGCTCGGCCCCTTCGCAAGATCTGGGAAGAGCGCGCCGGGTACCATATTAAGCTGCCAAAATTACTATGGACCGAAATACGAAGCCAGCAGCGGGTCATCGCGCAGAGCCGAATTGGCGACGGTGTCGTAGACGTGCAACACGAGACGCGGAAACAGGCGCGGGAAGTCGAACGGGTGGACGGGCGGCAGCGACACCGGCTGGTGTCTCGCGTTCTCGAGAAGGTAGGGGTAGCGCTCGATCTGTTCATGTGGAGGTCACCAGTTAGCCCGGGCGCGGAGCAGCCTGCGTGGGGATGCATACCTCTTTTCGCAAGACTCGCAGCAAGTGGCGCACGGATCGCGCGTTGTACGGCTCTCCCCTCTTTTGCATGACCTCCACTAACGCTGGCTGTAGCCGGGAGAGCCAGTCGTCGCCCGCGACGGCATCGGCATTTTCTTCGAGGATAGCTAGCTCGACGAGGCCCATGTCCTCAAACCGCCCAGAGGCATCCTGCAAGAACGCCATCCGTTTGCTCGGTTCCCAGAAATACGGATGCAGGAGTATTTTTTCAATGGTGGGCCTGTGCATTCCACACTGAGCGGTCTATAGTATCATACGACGAAAGCGCAGACACGCACCGCTTCGAAGCGTCGAATTCGATCATAGCACCAATAACATTTCGGGCCTCCCAAGGGTCTTCGGGCAGCTCATCCAAGCCATCGAGTGTGTGATTTCCCCGCAGCACATTGCCATCACGTTCGTACAGCGGTCCGAACGGATGGTCGCCCTTGGTCAGGACATAGAACATCAGACACCCGAACGCGAAGATATCCACCGATCTCCGCAATCGCAGCGGCGTAGCCGTGGCTGTGGACGCCGGACAGTCCGCTCCAGCACCGGCAACCGCAACCGCACCGCCGCCACCGCCGCCTGTCTCACGCGCGAGCTCGTCGAGCCGGGTCTGCCCTTTGAGCACCTCGGGCGCGCGCCACCCAATATCGCCGATCGCGCCGCTCGTCGCGGGGATGAAGCTCGTCTGCTCCGCCGCGAGCTGCTTGCAGATCCCAAAGTCCGAGAGGAGCATGCGCCCCGCGCCATCGTCGGCCCCGGGCTTCGCGCCCGCGACGAGGATGTTCTGCGGCTTGACGTCGCGGTGGATGATGTGCAGCGCGTGCAGGTGCCGCAGGCCCGCGAGGATCTCGCGCAGCGCGCGCTTCGCGTCGAACGCCGCGACGAGCGCCGCGTGCGCGGCGGGGCGGTCGATGAGGTCCGCGAGCGTCGCAGGGCAGAGGTCGAGGACGACGTAGAGGAAGTCGGAGGTGACTTCGAGGTAGTAGTACCGGATGACGTTTGGATGGTGGTCGGCTTCGCGGAGGAGCTGGACTTCTTTGTGCGCGAGGGTCGTGAGGCGCTTCATGATGCGCTTTACGGCGACCGGGCGCCCTTGGAGGGAGCCTTCGAATACGATCGTGCCGTTGGACCCGCGTCCTTGAATATAGACCTGTCAACATGAGGACCGCATTCCGACTGAAGTCCATACCGATCTCCTTATCCGAAACCATCAGCGAAGGGTCCGAAGGCTTCGTGGAGGAAGAAACGACGACGAGCGGAGGTGTGTAGAGCGGCGGCGGCTTTTCTTTCACCAAGGATGTGATTTTATAACTGAAGGTGATCGTTTGAGAGACGACGTAAAGAAATAATGTGGTGCACTGACCTATGGGACGATAATGAAAGGAGGACGTTCATGACCCCAATCTGGTCCTTCAGCCTCCGGCGTAGATCGAGCCACTCCCCCTTATGAAATAGCTCCCAGTCGATCCGCTTCCATGTATAGAAGAGCATAGCTGAGCTTCGTGATGTGTCCCCTTTCGACTTGGGAAGAAAGGTGGAGATTTTGATCTTCATCCTCTCCATGAGCTTGAGAGAGGACTTCACGGCAAAGTCCAATCCATTCTTGACGGATGGTGCAATAGTATCGGCCTCTGTGGATAGCAGGTACTCGACACCGAGCACTGCATTGACGGTGGACTGCAGCTCGTCATGAAATTCCTGATATCCAGCAGATGCGTCCTTGACGTTATGGAGCACCTTGATTATATCATGGCCGATCTGGATAAGTGAGATGATGTCCCCGAACGACCCAAAACTGAAGGAGACGTTCATGCCATGCGCAAACCGGCGACAACGACGAGGGACGTATTGATCTTGTAGATGGAATGCGAGAGGTCTCACGCATGCTATGCCTCATGTACTAGACAGGTGAAGCGTGTACACGCCTTTGACAGGCGCTACTTACGGTGATGCGCTTGTGTTGTTCCGAAAGAAGGGTAATTGCCTATGGGAGTAACGTAGCCATTTTACTTACTGACCCTGGGATGTAGTAAAAGACGATTGTTCATATAAGAGTTTGTGCAAATGCTGAGTGGTGAACGGCCATGGCAGCAAATAAAGCATGGAAGTGCAGCAACAAAAGAGAGAAGATCTTTGAAAGAAATATTGAAACCCCGCCTTTGGCTCCGTGGCGCTCACCACCTTTCGTCACCGCTGTTTTCGCCACCACGTTCAATCGCAAAGGTTTGCAACCTCCAGCGGCTAAAGCTGGTGAGTCTCTCCACGTTTGTAAATTTCTCCATGCGACGGACGAGCGCCGCAATGCGTCAGATGAATCTGATAACTCGGATGTCGATAACCCTGAGATTGTGGTCATGAAACGGCCTCGAGGCCAGAGAAGTTCATGTCGGCAGCAGCCGATCAGCATTCAATATTCAGCGTTCAGCGTTCAACGCTCAAGCTCAAGCTTCAAGCTCGCTTTACACAACCATTCAGAAATGCGGACCTGCAGGATGAGCACAGGATGGCGTCGGATAGATGAGCAGGCGACACTCCGATATAAGCAATCCGATGACTGGCTTACTCGTGTAAAAGATTCCCTGCTCGATCCCACAGCAACCTGCGAAGATGATCGGCAGCCATATCTTGCTCTTACTTGTGGAGACCCAAAAGCGGCCGGGCTTGCACGACCTTGCCGGCTGATTTGATTCCGTACGAGGTGGCGGTTGGGCTCGTCGACTGACTCCGTGACTCGTGACCTTTGTTTGATTGGTCTGTCGTGAGTGGGGTTTCCTGATCATCCAGGCGGCGACGAGTTGCAATAGCAGATCGAGATCTCTTTGCATGGCCTGGAAGATGACTTCTCCAGGAGCCGAAGCACAAGAGAGTATCTCAAGGAACTGAAGGATTTCAAAAAATCGTGGCGCCGTCTATGCTGGGGAGACAAAATCCATCTGGCCATCATCGATAACATCCCAAGCATGTATATGGCGGCAACGTCGTTCTCGGCGCTTTCTATGGAGCTCACCCTGCCGGTGTTTAGACACCTCACGCTACTGTATCCTTGTTGCGATATTCTCCATTGCGCAATGTCCCCATTTGCCTGTGTCTTCCATTCTGCGTATCGGACATTTACGTTTCGTGTGCCGAGAGGGCCCCTCAACCGATCTCCTCATTGGCTCTTCCATTGCCGCATCCGGAGAAGACATGATCTCAATCGCGCAGTACCCGCACACGTTCCAATGGCTCAATGGCTTCTTGAGGTTTCAACTCAACATAAAACGAATCTTTTCACCTGATTGTGGGTTTCACTCTTTCAGAGATGTTTTCGAATGTTGCCTGATTACTCGAATTATGGACAATTACTGATAGGCGCTTTCGAGCAGACTTCCATGTAGACCTCATGGCTGACTACCATGAAACGTCAATGGGATCGTCTCGTCCGCCGTCTGTATTCAATCTGGCACTTGCTCTCACTTTTATGGCGACGGGTAATGGTGTATTTAACGGCGATACAGGGCGAGAAGTAGTCACCATTTGTTGACTTTCACCCCCGACGTATCCTGGTCCCGAAGTCAACAACCACCAATGGAGGCTACAACCGGAGGTGCACCCATTTTGTCGCTGCCTACAGAGCTCACTATATCCATTTTTCGTAAAGCCAAACTGAAAATGCTGCTCCAATGTGCCCAAGTGCGTATGGTTGCTTATGGTTAAACGCGACTTTGTCATTTACTTTCATCCCGAAGGTCTGTCGTTACTGGTACACGTTGGTTCGCGACAACCTTGAACTGCAATATCAGATAGAACTCGAGGCGCATGGGGTCCAAGATAACTGTCCCGTCGCGATGAGCCTTGTGGAGCGACTGCAGCTGCTGAGGCGCAAGCAAACCGCATGGAGGACGGGCATGGCGGGAGACATGCTGTCCATCATGAAGCTGCCGCGCTCTGCCCCCACCATGTGGGCATTCAACGGCCACAGCATAGCCTACGTGGACAAAGCGGCAAGGACGGTACACTACAAACAGCTTGGAGCAGACTTGCCTTCCGCCGAAGATTGCATGTGGCCACTGCCAGACGTGGGGACTAGTCTGGCCTTGTCCTTGGATCCTGACCAGGACTTGCTTGCGATCGCATCGCTGGACACCACCATGTTGAGTATGCTTATGTATAACGCTTTGAAGTGTAGGGCTAACTGTAAGACTCCTGCAGGGACTTTCATGTATCTATCCTGCTGCGCTCCCTAAGGACGGGCGAAGTTCATCCTCTTACATCAACTTCCGGAGACTTGCGTCGAGGAGTCTCCGTCACCCACCGTTCGGCGATAATAACCCAGCAGGGCTTCTGTATCTTTGAAGACTTCGTAAGCGTCAGCGTGGTGGACCTGTCAGATGGTATATCCGATACGGCCGTATGGAACTGGAAAACTGGTGTCCTTCAAAAGGTAAGCCCTCTCCTTGTTTGTGAGGAGACGTGACGTGAATTAGACGTCAATAGCGAGTCGCCGGTCCAAGAACCAACATGATACTCGTAACGGACGCTCTGGGTATGATATGGAATCCCAAGATATTGACCGAAGACGGCTTCATGGGCGGGCTCGCAATTCACCTCGTGCAGAAGGACATATCTGCCCTATGGTCTCTGTCTGGACAAGACTATGACTACGCCTTGCTGATGCCTTCCTTCTTATTCGAGTTCCCAGACTTCGGACGTCATGAGGTGCGGCTTCACAGTTCCCGTCAGACGCATCGCCAGACGTCCATCTTTCCGCCGGCACCCGATGCGGACCACCTCATCACGCTCGACATGTTCGAATTCAACGAGCTCGTCGGCATGCGGACCCGAAGGCTGCTTATCTCGTGCTCGAAGCTCGTCACGAAACTGCAAGAACAGCAGGACAACAGGCAAAGACACGTCCTTCCTTGGGACGAATGGAAAGCCTGCATCGTCTGGGCGTCCGAACAAACGAGGCGGGACGCGCTCGAGCCGCAGATGACGGTTGGCATGCGGTACGTGGAGCAGGCTCCCCCCTCCACGGATGACTCTAGCTCGTCGTATGACATCCTGGATTTCGAGCCTCGCCGAGTGGCGAGGGCTATGTCGACGGGCGTGTATCCTGGCGAATCCCTGGTCCAAGCCTCATGTTTCGTCAACGACGAGCTGGTAGTGCGGCACCCATATCTCGTCAGGCAAGTAAAGGTCAAGCACGACCCAAGATTGTGGTTGTCGGCCCACTTGATCACGGACGAGGGATTGTTCGTTGTCTCGCCGGTAAGCAAACCATCCTGGCTGTCTGTTCATACACTTAGCTCATGAGTTTTGTTTGGTCTGCAGAGCATCGCTCGCACTGGAATTGAAAACGGAGCTTTGACCATCAGCGTGGTCCCTTTCGCCGAGAATATCGAGACCCCACCACCTAAATGAAGCTCGTTCATGAGGTCTGTTCATGTAGAATTTCCTAACAACGCATTTACTCACGCTTTATTCAAGGCAACACTTTCATCACGAGCTATTCAAGAGGCCGAGGGTGCAACATGTAAATTTTTTGAAAGGCTCCTCTTTGTAAGACGAAATGCGCCAAATGGACATATCTGAGCCATTCCATCATTTGTCTGTAAGTAGCGGCAAATGTGTGTGACAATAAAACGTCTGTCCCTGCTCTCCTGAATGGTGTCCTGCGCATGATCGTCCTTATAGCTAGATTCAAACCGATAGCCCCGTTCTGCCCTCACGGGGTCTGCTACGAGGATGGCCTTTTGAGGCAGGTCGGCGAGGTCAAAGCCAGCCGGCTCCGCTAGGTGACCCTCCTTCACAACACCAGCTGCTTGTAGGCCTGCAATGCTGTAGTCGGTGTGTGAGGGGTTAAACCTTATCAGAAATTTGATGGGAGAAAAAAGCGACGGGCGAACAGCCTCAATGCGCACATCGCTATGTGGTTCAAGCAGGAAGATTTCCCTGCAGGAACGGAGTTTCTCGCCGATGAGCCACCCATGTCTGCTGTCCCGCCCTGCGTTTGTTCGCTGCCTCCACGCAGTCTCCCGAGGCTGCCCCTCCTGAGCGTGAAAGAGGTCCCTACCGTCGAGGCTAATGGTTCCCGAAGGCGACCAGCCAGTCCTCCGAAGCGTCTTGACTCGTGTATTTATGGGAATAGATCCAGTAGATGGTCCCCATCATTGAGCAATGGTTCCACGCGAAAATCATCGTGACCAACTGCAAGTGTATCATCTGTCGACGTCACATCGAGCGCCGTCGATTGACGGAGATTGATCAACATATTAGCTGCCTAAATGTCGATATTCACTGTGGTCTCAGTATCAAGACGGCGTCGGGTACAAAGAAAGGCCAAATTCTATTGTAGGATGAGCTACGAACAACAGGTGCGGAAAGCTATCCAGACGTTTAGTGGTGGCCGCCGAGAGCAACGTGTCCGGCCTTGCTCATCTGCCAGGCGTATTGGTTGTTAGCCCAGGTATACGTGCCGTAGCCTGAAGCGCATCGCTCAATCAGAACAAAATGGTGTGGAGCAGAGACGCAACGCACCAATGGCGACGGGGACGATCCAGTACGGAACCTGCTTCGACAGACGGCGGTAGCCGTTGAACATCCAGTGACGGACCATGTGGTGGACGGGACGCTGGCGGAACGGCGAGAGGGCTGCGTTTCGCGATGAAATGTTAGATCTATGACGACGCGGAGACGGGACGAACGTACTGTACTGAACGATGCCGCGCTGGTTTATGCCCGACTTGTCACCCCACCAAAGGCTCTACAGATGCATACTAATATCAGCATTGTTTCTTTCTTACATGCAAATTGAATTTTGCGTCATTCTGGCGAAAGAGAATAGACAATTGTGAAGAAGAAGGGTTGGACTCACGTAGACCTTCGCTGCACGAAATGACACACGAAATCAGTACAAAAACTACAGCCCATGTAAAGATGAACGTACGTCCAGGCATTTCGCTCATACGTGGAGTGGTGGCCCTCATTTTATCGAGGAAAACAGCAACGACGACGGGGGAAGAGTGGTGTAGACGGTGAGTGTAGTTGGCAGAAAGCGCGACGGACAACCTCGGAGGCACGGGGTGGCTGCGGTTCGCTTGTGTAATCGGTTCGTTGGGATTGGTTCGGTTATCTGCAGCGTCTTCAATCCACCGTTGACTCAAGAAACTTACCTCCATGTCTACACTTGCTTGCAATTGAAGTTTGTTCTCTATTGTTGATTTTATAGCCTATAATGACAGTCCGTTCACAGTTTCTTCTTCGTCGTGTCTCAAGATGGACGTTGCAGCGACTCAGCCTGCTCATCCAGAACTCCAGCGGCAACTCCTCCAGATGCAGCAGGTTGCTAATTCGATATCGTCATATGTACCCTATATCCCGAAGTCCCCTGTTCTTGATTCGTCGGCCGACATTCAAGGAACCAGTGATGAGGGGGCTGCAGACTCGGGAGAACTACTTCCAGGGTTGCGCCCTCTTCTCGACGCGGTACGCAAGGACATCGATGTAACGCAAAAGGTAATTCAGACGTCTTTGCTTTCAACTGTGTCTTACCAAAGTCTCTTCTCTTAGTAGTTCTTGGAAAAGTCCAATGCTGCATCACTGCCAGCCCCTTCGACGAATGCCACTTATCTGGTCGCGGTCTGGGAGGAAGTTCTTCGAGCCCCTCAGCCGATCGTCGCGATTGGTAGGACATTCTTCACGAAGCATGAAAAAGGCAAAGCAAGTGTCAAGAAGAGTGGCGCACGACAGACTCCTGGTGTCAAAGTGGACGTTGTCGCTGACAATGGCAAGACGTGGATCAGAGTCAATACGTTCGTAGGACCGATTCTGCAGAAGCCATGATACCATCCTGACGATGTTTTCTCAGGACGAGGAACTCGCGGCTACTCTCAGAGTTTCGTGAGATAGATTCGTACAACACGGATTCCGAGGACGGTCTGGACCATGGTGGTCGGCCGAGCTATGCGCAGACCGAATTCGACAATTCAATCCTGCGCATGGGGCGTGCTCTGATATCTGCGGCCAAGGACAACCCGGTCGCTGGCACCACTCTTCCGCCAAAAATCGTCTTCCGTCTCACGCGACTGGACCCTTTCGCCGATCCAGAGGTCGAAGGAAACGATCCCCGGATAGCGTTGACCATCGATATGCTATGCGACATGGGGATTGATGTCCAACTTGGCGAGCGCGCCGCCGACGATGTCGTTCGCTCGTCGTCGGAACGGTTTCTTTCCAGAGGCATGCATCTCGAACCAACGCGTCACGTCAATCTGGACCTATCGGTTTTGATCGCTCTTGTCTCTGACCTCACACACAGCACCCTCCCTCGATCTGCTGCCGAAGCCCAGGAACGGTTTGTTCCCTCCGCGTCTTACCTAGAGTGGAAGAAATCACGGTTAAGAGCGAAGATCTATGGAGAAAGGACCGATGTCGACGCAGTCATCGATGGCGATCAAGACTTAATCACGACAGAGAATGCAGAGGATATGGGCAAGCATTCCAGGGCTCTAGCGGATCAACTACAACAGGAAATGTCAAAAGGTTTACTGCAAGACATGTTCGAACGACTTTCCACGCTGGCCGACCGTGGCCCCGTCGAGTTCTGGACTACTGCAGAAGCCAGAGACCGTTGCATACGCATCATCTCCAAGATCGGCGGACCGAACGAAAAGCGACGCGCACATGCTCTATTTTCGCCTCTAGATGACTTGTTTGAAGCAGAGCAAGTCTACTGGAAAGACTCTCGATATCCGCTTCGCTTCCTACCGCTGCTCCCACTTCACATATTTCCATCCGCCGAGCCTCCCGTACCCATACCGACGACAGACGGCCCTACCGACCAGCTCCCCGCGCGCTCTGACCTATCGCCGTTTTTCGGTGGCCTCGAACGCACTTCCCGCGCTCTCCTAGGCCAAGAAACCGCCCCGCACCCGCGCGCACTCCCCGACGACCTGAGCGCCTCCGAGATCCAGCGCGCGTCCGTGATGAAAGCGAACTCAAAGCTGACCGCGCACACCGTGCGGAGCATACTCTGGGGCGCGGCGAACGGCTGGACGACGCTGACGGCCAACCGAGCGAGCGTGAAGGCGATCATACGCGAGGTGCGGAAGGCCGGGGAGGACGTTGGGCATGCGAGGGAGGGCGGGGAGGGAAGGAGTATGGTTGAGAAGGCGGCGATTTGGGTTGTGGATCCCCGGAGTCTGGCGGAGGGGATGAGGTCAGATTTCGAGGGACGATTTAGTCCTGGTCTATCATTTTGAAATCGGCTGTAATCGACAAGGGTGCATTTTGCACGGATATCTAAGAGATCGCGTAGGATATGAGGAAAGCCGGACCATGTAGATTTGCGCATCGTATAGTTATTTTTCTGATTTTCCGGTTCCGTTATCTAAGTGTGTTCCTCCGCCTCGCGAAACCGCACTGCGCTGATGGTCCATGCCTGAGATTTAGGATCCTATGTGCCAAGGTTTGTAAGACATTCAACAAGAATGATGGTAGCGAACTCACACCGTCATCATCAGTATCGATCAGGAAGAGACCATCTTCGGTGAAAAAAGCAGCCGCGTAAGGACCGCGTATCGAGTCCCTCGGAATCTGAACTTCCTTTATGAGATACGGATAACGTGTGATCAGCTCCTCGTCGGATTTTGTCTGCATCGAGGAGGAATATTGGATGGATTCGCCTGGACACAAGCCCTCTGAAAGTGCCCTTGCGACGCGTCGAGGGTTGAAGTTGTTGGAATAATGCGTGAGAGTACGCGTTGTCCGCCGGGAGACGCGAATCTCTCATCGTCCCGTTTCGGTTCTCTTCTGTCTGCTTTCGGACTCTCTACCTACTGCGTCTGCTCATGATGTCATGCCCGTCAGACTCATGCATTGTCCCGCCCACGTCTGTCTCGTTTGTATTTATACCGTACGATTCCCCGTCTCTCCCTCAGTCGTTCTTTCCCCATCTGCGACTGAGGTGAGCCATCTTTTCTTTGCCTTACGCTTTCGATATCATTACTTACGTACCTTACCCGACAGTCTTACTGGGTTGTTCAGGTACACAATACAGTCGTTCTTTCCCCATCTGCGACTGAGTCTTACTGGGTTGTTCAGTTTTCTACAGAAGTCCAAGATGCGGACTGTCCATATGCGATCCGTAGGTGATGGCTCTGGCGTACACGATTCCACATATCACAGGCCTGCGATGGGCTGCAGAAGCACGAACATGGACCTCGACTGGTGTGCGGACGATATCCAGATCATGCAGTCTTTCCATTCGTCCCAAGGAATTATGCGTCTCGGGTTCCCTACCTCAGCCTTTCGCTCTTGCACTTTCGCTATGAGCTTCGAAGCTAACACTAGCATCCTTCAACGAGGTTCGAGCCAGTCGCTGATGGAAATGAGAATGAGGGAATCTGTGTCTTGACAGGGTGGAAAGAGGGACGAGCATCGATGAAGCAAGTCAGATGTGTAGATGCCGACGGTTGAAGGGGCAATTGAATTTGGCTGTACAAGCAAAGCTTGCGGAAATAGTAGGGCGCACTCCCAAAATGCATCGTTGAGACTCAACTGGCAAGACGGCTGTCGTGTGATGTCTAGCAAACAGAGTCCTTGGACTTGTCCCTCCTCGATTGATATCGATGTGCTGAGTAGGCCTTATCTCTGTCCGACAACTCTGAAGGTCCCAAGAGGACTGTCAATATTCTGTAAAGCAGCAAACATGAGTTATAAGTCACCAAATAGGTAATCATAAATCACCAATTGTAGCTGACCAGTCCTCCAGTTCCATGCGATCAAATTTGAGCAGGCTACAGGACTGACTTTGGTTACATTTAGAATGATGAAATCATGCCTTATCTGAAAATGGCCGGCTTGAAGATAAAATCATCCGTCGAGTACCAGCTCAAGTTGGCCCGGCAAAGTAGTGCCAGGATGGACATTGCATGTCTCTGTTTCTCGTAAAAGTATACGAATTCCTCCTTCCTGGCCACTATCAATTTTATGGACGTCAGTGTCGTTGATGTGTATGGGGAAGCAAAGTACTTACTCTACACTGGTGACAAACGCGGCTGCGAGTAGTCCTTGATCGACATCCATAGCCATCAACGAGAATGTTATGGAAGTATCCTCGGGAATCGTCGCAGCCCATAATACTTCTTCTGCATATGCCTCATCGGCATACAACTTCTTGAGGACATACTTCCTTTCGATGAAGTCTACGTGGGCGACTGTGTCACCGGTGAACACCGCATTGTAGACAGAGATCGGAGTTAGTCTTATGATCGGCATGAGCTTTTCCATGTCGAGCGTGCGCCAGGCCATCTGGCCAGCCTTCAGCAGCTGCAATCGTTCATCGGTAGTCATGTCCCTCGGGCAGCTGTCTCGTACGTTATGGGATCCGAGCTCGATCCGATACTGCAATTCGATTGTGTTCTTAATAATTGAGTTCCAGCTGCGGCAGACCCATCAGGGCGAGAGCAATCAGCCGATCGGAATGCTAATCAGAAAGGGAACGAAAGTACGCACTTGCTCGCATAGCAACAGAGAACGCGAATCGAGCTTTCTAAAAAGCGACACCGCAAGTTCCGTAGGAAGTAACAATATAGGTGATCTGACAAGATCAGTTGCCATTGCACAGAACTCCACGTAAGTCCACCTGTGGTCGGGAGTGCAAAACAGGGTGATTGCTGGCACTGCTTGCTCAGGATGAGCGCGTTTCGAACGGAAGCCTATGAGCTCGAGTGGGGCACGCGACAAATTAGTATCTTTCCAGAGTAGACCAGTGTCGATATCTTAAGTCGCAGCGTATTCTGGGAAGGATCTGGAGTACGCGGAGCTAGTGGTAGTGATAATAGTGAACGTCGAGCGTTGAGACGTTGAAGCTTGGAAGCTTGAAACCTGAAGGCGTCGGATTGGCCGCCCTGCTGGAGGACTAACAAAAATAGATATCGATGGATCATTTGGCTAGTTCAGTCTCCCCATCGTAGTTCTTCAGTGGACTCTTGATTACACGAGCCGGTTCGTTACATACGTGTCCCGACTCATACTCGTCTCTTCCATACCGTCCATCTGTACCGTTTGTACTTACTCGCCACTGGCCTCCGCGCCGGCGTTGTATATAAACACTTGATTTAAAAAAAAAATAAAAAAATAAAAAAAAAGATGGATCATTTGGCGACCACACACCAGCGTTAACGACGTGGTCGAATTTGGGTCTAAGGTATATGAATCCTGCATTTTGGCAGGTCGATGTCAGTTTCATATGCTCAGTGCACACGGCCTAGAAGTAGTATAAAAGTCCAGGTCATCGCTGACATCGTCTGAAAATACAGAAGTGGATAACGAGACAGGATACTGCTAGTAGTCACGGTACAAGGTACACATAACGATGGTATCCGTAGAAACAAAAGACATACAACATATCCGGAGCACGGGTGGACGTATCGGGAGATAAAAGATACATACCGTCAACGAGTTCAAATGAAACATAGGTCACAAAACTGAAAGCACCACCCTTCGCGTGACCTCTCGACCGCCAGACTGCATCCCCGACTGGTCCATTCCCCTAGCAAATCTGCGACGTGGAAGACATCGGCGTTGCTGCGAAAAACGCGTAGTCCTCTGTGGACCCTTCACACAGATCCACTTCACTGGGCATTCCCAACGAACCCGGAATGTCGGAGCTCGCCTCGAGCACGAACTCTGAAGGCTCATCACTAGAATGGGATGTCGGAAATACCACGGGGGCGGTGAAGGCGGTCCACCATGCAGGCCAGTCAAAGGCAGCGTCTCCGTTGTCAGGAAGAGGCTCGCTATCCAGCCCAGCCGCCGCGCTGAAGTCGAACATCTGGTTAGCTCCAACCTCAGCACGGCTCCCTTCCTTGAAGTCTATAGCTATATCCTGCCACCGAGTCTCAGGCTTCGTAGCGGGCATGACACTGCTGGCCGTCGGCGAGGACTGCTGAGAGGAAGAGGGTGGGGATACGGAGGGAATGCGCGCCAAAAGGTCCTGAGGGTTAATGGAAGGGTTTACATGAGCCGGAAGGTCCCACCCAGGTGTCGGGCGGAGGATAGGCTGTGACGACATGGAGAGACTTGCAGACGAGGCGGGCGCCTGCAGCAGAGATTGGTCAAGCGATCTGGATAGGCCCGCAAAAATTAGTCTCAGGTTGTACGGATCGCTCAGAAACCACTTCTGCTCACGTCTGTATGGGGATCATCTGCGACTCATATACGTCTGGATTCCCAGTAGAGCCGTGAATTGCTCCTGTCACAGCTACGCTCTCGTTTGCGGGAGTTCCAGGTAGATCGCCCGGAAGATCGCCGCCGGAGGGCACGGCGTCCTGCGTGCTGCAAAGCAGCAGGACCGCAAACAGCAGCAAGTCATCTGCGGATGCAGGGATGAAGGGTGGAGAAATCGGATCAATCTCCAGTGTGTTCCACGCCTGTATCAACTATATTAGCTACGACGTGCCACGTTTAGATGGCGGAGAGGGTACTCACAGACCCCGCTTTCGTCTTCTTCCTCCATCGTGGGACGAGGTCGCCCCGCTCGACCTCCTGAGCCTTTCTCTTCCGGTTTTCTCGCGTGCTTGCTTGCTGCGGTGAAGGACCGCCCGCATTGAGTGGCAGGGAATCCGTGGCCTGATCGATGACCGTGGCCGCAACGACATCGGCTTTGGCTTTGGCTTTGGCGCGAGCGCGGTCCCGGTCCATGATGAGGTAATGGTCGATAACCCCCCGAAGGAGAGAATGCTGTAGATTATGTGGGGGAGGAAAGGGGATAAAGCGTTGCGTATGGGAGGCCTGAGCAACGTCGCGACCAGCCCATGGTTGAATGTTGCCGTGAACGAGGATCTGAGACTGGACAGCATCCTGGGCAGTCACGGGTTTCTGGCCAAGAGGGCTACGAATAGCAGGAACAGCCATCTTTGAGAAGGTGGGAGCCATAATGAGGTCCTAACAGGAGAGGTGGCTGAGTTGGAAGAGAGATGGTATTGAGCGAGGTGCAAGTTGAACGCAGTGACGTCGTTTGCAAAATGTCAGAATGTTCAGGAAACGGTTAAACGCCGTGCCGGTCTCAACCCCGACGTAATGACAATGGGAGCGCACGTTGCGCTTAGCGGGGTTTGGACGATGCCTAAGCATAACCCGCACAATCCCGATGATTCGCTCGAGGACAATGGGAGTGCGTATGTCACGCATATGTTGAATTTCGAGACAATGGCTGGCTGCAATCTCGACATTGCTCTTGACAAATGTTGCCCTGGATAGACGGTCCCGGCCACGCCTGCTTGCGCCGTTGTTCTCTAGCATCGTCCTGCGCTCACATGCGCCTCCCTTACTTTCGAGGTAAGTGAGAATGATAATTACCTTCTCAGTCGCAGATACCGGTAGACTGTAGGCTCGACCCTTCGATAGAATCTCAAGGACAATCTGAAATCGATCCTTTGGACGAGACCAGGAAGTTCGTATCGCGCCGACCAGCGCCCTTCGTCCCAAGGTGAACAGTCTACTGCCGCCCACATGATGGCGAACGGATTCGACTGCCCACCACATGCATGGGACCGTAGCGCCAGGAGGGTGGTACCCACCCTGCGGCAGCTTCGACGTGCTGCACGCCTTAGCATGGTAATAGTCTTGGCTCAAGACCATGCCGATGCTGCAAAATCACCGAAAGTCAGTAAGTGCACGACAGGATAGACCAACTGAGATGAACCCTTTATATATTCCCCAGGCCACTGCGCTTTGACAGTACCCTATTGTCTCGTCAATGTCAATGCGGCCGGTCAATGCTACCTACACGATGTGGCGCGCGGGCCCCGACCGGGGTACGTCCGAGACACATTACCTCAAGTTTCCGAGGACCTGAGTAGAAGATTGCCGTCCAGCTTGCAGCAGCTTCGATGTGCTGCACGCCGGGGTATGGCAATGGTATTCGCTCAAGACCATGCCGATGCTGCAAAATCATCGAAGTCAGTATGTGCTTGATTAGATTAAAGACAGAAAATACTACTCTCGAATTATCATTTAGATATTGTCTAGGCCCTCTTGCTTTGACCATGCCCTTTTATCTCGTCATTGTCAATGCGGCGGGTCAATGCTACCTACATGACGTAGCCACTCGCCCACTGGCACTGACCGGGATACATCCAATACACGTTACCTTAGGCATTTGGGGACTCAAGCATAGCGATCTGAGCTGATCGAGGGATATGATGCCTCGTAGATCGGCCAGCAGGGCTTGTGGACTCGGGAGAACGACAAAGTAGCAGTCGATGTGGACACGTCGTGGACTGGACTGATCACGTTCCGACTCCGAGTCGAGCTTCTTCTTCTCCGCCTCAATTTAGGAAGGAACGAGTACAAGGCTCACGACATCTCTCGGTTAGCGACATCGTTCTTCAGGAAGATCATAGACATAGCCAACGTGAGCTGGTCATAACAGGTCCAAGCGAGGAGACGGTAAGTGCATTCGTGGGATGAAGCACCCACACGTCTTGCCCCGCGAGGGTCCGCGTCTCTTTTCGCCACACGGATCTGACTTCATGTGCTCTCAAAGGGAAAACTCAACCACTGTACAGCGATACGGTAGCAGAATGTCAACTGAGTTCCATCTTCGTGAAACAGCGAACGAGCCAAGTCCAAGGGTGAAGCCCACTCCTAAGTCGTCGTCCATCCCTGTGCCGTTCTCGTACACTCCAAGTGACGACGGTACGGACGAGAACCTCCTCATTCTGCTTCATGGGCTCGGTAAGTACAGCCGTTCCACGATCTGATACAATTCCTGTACGTCTCCAGCAGGAGATACCCACGTGCCCTTCAGCAAACTCGGCAGATCGCTCAAACTGCCTCAGACGGCTACGCTGACTCTGCGAGCTCCAGAACAGTATGTGCAAATTCGTGTCCAAGTGCATTAGGCTGCTGATCGACCATGACCTGGCACAGAATCCCGTACATCTACGAAGAAGCCTATCAATGGTACGAATCCTTCGATCCTCTCGGCGAGTTCCTCCAACATCCGAACCCAACGCCAGCACTCGACCTCCTTGCAAAGGTCCTCGACCACCTCGTCAACGACTGCGCGTGGCCCGGACACCGCATCCACCTCTTTGGCTTCGCGCAGGGCGGAACTGTTGCCGCGGAGACAGCCCTTCGATGGTGGCGTGTACGCTCCACCGCACTGGGCTCCGTTGTTACCGTCACAGGCCCGCTACTCTCCTATCCAACGCCACCGAAGCTCTGTCCATCGCCGATTCTGGTGTTCCATCGTCCGCCGCCTGCTGAGTCTGCGCTACCGCGGGACGCAATGACTGCATTCGGGAAGGGGTTCACGACGGTCTTGGAGGTGCAGAAGGCTGGGGAGGGGATGCCGCGCTCGAAGGAGGAATGGGAGCCAATTATGAAGTTTTGGAGTGATCATCTGGGAAGAAGGCAAGTGGAAGGTTTGTACGAGGTGATGAGCGGCGCGAGCGCTGCATAATACGATCGAACGGCCATCAATAGCTAGCGAAGATAGATGGGTTTGAACTCACCGGCATCTATACAGCTAGGCTGGACGTGCCAGGGCACCTCCAAATATACACATGTAAATTCAGCGCCTTCTCGGACGAACCAAGTTGTTGAGGTGTATTGAAACACTATACGGCATAATGAGTTGGTTGGACAAACTAAAGAATTAAAGCCAATCGCTCACGCTCATATCAATATATAAGAGACTGGCGGCTTGCAGCGGCAACCAAGAAGTGACATCAAGAAAGGGGAACAAGCTTAAGTACTCCCTGACGCAGCCGCAGTGATGTTGGGTTGCTTGGCCAATGGCTCATCCGGGCTCGATTCATCCTCGGACTCGATAGCTCGCTCGTCGAGCTCAAATCGTCTGCCAGATCTACGCTTCCTGTATGGACCTCTCTTGCCTATCAGGAAGGGATAAGATTAAACCTGGGATAAGCGCAAAGCAGCTCATGACATACGCACGTTTAGGAGGGGCATTGCCAGGTCGCCCTGTTGGAAAGCTGAGAAAGCTAGTGCGGTGGAGCTCGACAGCATCAGCCAGACGTCGCTTGGACGAAGAAATCGCCGTAGCTCGATCTGAATCTGAAGGAAAGCTCAGGGAACGATATCCGAATTCGAGGTCATGGGTACGAACAGGGAAGACTCGCAGGGCCATATATTGCTTCCAGGCGTTGTTGTGCATTTTTCATGACTCTGAAATCGACGCGAACGGGGTGAACAAAAAATAAATAGGATACAGGACATGTACTAACTTGTCGTTCATAAGACCCGAAGCACTGATCACGTCGAGTATATTTTCCCATCCAATCGGCTTCAACCTATTGCGCATGCTATCCTCCACGAGAGGCGTATGGAGTGCGATGGCAGATAATAAATTCTCAAGACGAAGAGACGACGCATCGGTGATCGCCTTCGACGCGACCGGTGGTAAGGAGTCCTCTGGTTCGACGTCGCGATCTAACGGTCGAGAAACGCTCCGCGATGATAGTTCGTCAGACGCAGACAAAACCGGAGCTTCTGGAGATGAAGATACAGGAGAGTCGGCATGCAGGCTCCGTGCCTGCTCAACAAGTAGCCTGATCTCGTCCTCAAAGCTCCATTCTGGCACATGCACATCACCGGCCAGAAGCGGCCATCTCGTCCATGTATCGCGTTCAGGCTTCGCAGGTCCCTTCTCCTCGCCACGTTCATGGCTTGCTATACTCGGAGAGGGTTCCGAAGAGCGCGTCGCGGCGTCAGTTGCTGGTATCTCAGACACCGCCCGTTCATTCTCGACTAGCTCGTCGGCGACGTTGGATGCAGAGGCGCGAAAGCTGGCAGTTGTGAGATGGGGCACCACATCGAGAGTCTTGGTAGTCCGCAGGGCGCGAAGGAGAGAGGCATAGTCGGAGAGCTCGGAATGCAGCGCAGTGGGAACACGCTTTCGTTTCTTGCTCATCGTGGGCGGCGACGTCCAAAATGCTGACGAAATGCGGCGAATTTCGCGTCGTGTGCCAGGCGCGTCTGTGGCGTGGGAGAACTGCTTACGCAAGCTACTGTACAGTTGCAGCGCGTCTCATTACGCCACGCCAAAGCCACCGACGGACCGCAGCACTCTCCGTATCACACCATGTATGTAGCCCCGTTCTCCCGTTGCGTTGCGCTGCTGATTTGAGTATTCTTCAGCATGAGAGAGAAGTGGAAGAAAAAGAGGTCCCGCAGGCTCAGGCGCAAACGCCGAAAAATGAGGGCTCGTTCCAGTATGTTGTCGTCCTGTGTCCGCCACAGTCCAGTTTTAACGTTCCTTTCCAGAATAAATGCTGCCGAGTTTGCGTCATAGCTCGTCTTCACAATATGCGAGCTCGCTCGTGCTTGCTTGACGGCTAATGTCGCATGGCGCCTCGCTCGTGGAGGTCGCGCTCTCTCCAACTATCAAGCCGCGTTGGGGTGGTCTTCCAGGTCATTAAGCTACAATGCAATGTTGTATGAGATGAACCAAATGTTACATTGTATCCATGTTCTTTGCCGTGGTGGCAAAAGTCAGGTATTGGCGCCGCAGCGAACAGCCTATCGTCGGTGCGTCCCATGACGTTGCACTGCACAGTATCGTCAGCTCTTCGCAAGGGTGAATGATGCACGTGGGGAGAGGCAGGTGTAGGTCATATCGATCACTGTCGGATCCGAGATTCACGTGGGTCTTCTCGTCGCTCATTAGACGGCAGCGCTATGTACGTCTTTATTCAGATGTGTACCATGCTTTCGCCGCGTGGTGCAAGCATTCCTTTAAAACAGTCGTCGAATGTCACAGAGATGCTGCACCTTCGCGAAAGCAACCATGGCGTGTTCGCGCGTCCTGTCCCTGCCGTCTGAGCTCATGCTCCGGATTTTCAAATACGCTGACTGCATATCAATGCTGCGTTGCCAACAAGTGCGTATGTCTGCGGCTGCCCAATATTCGAGAATTGACTGATAGCGTCAAACTAGGTTTGCCGAGCCTGGTATCTGCTAATGCAGGACGACGAGCTTCAATACGAGATGGAACTCAAGCTACAGGATGTTTACGACAATTGTCCTGGAACGCTCAGCACCGCGGAACGATTCCGGCTGCTTCGACATCTATCAACGACGTGGGACCTGGACCCAGACCGTCTAAAGGCTGTGATTTCGCTGCCCATGCCCGAACTAGGCTACAGCATGCAACGCTTCAATTTGAGGACCAGGGGGAATACATTGACCTATCGCAGTGAACCACCCTCTAAAATCTCTATAATCCACCTTCGAACTTCTTCAGATCAAGAGCCGCAGACGCTTCTCGAGTATGAAGATGGATATAACCTACCACAGTATGACGTGGATCAATCGCAGGACATAATGGTGTGGGGCGAAGCCAAAGACTTGTCAGTGCATTACATGTGTTGTTCACACAAACGGAGGTTTACTGACAGTTGTCGGACAGCTGCTACCGCATCTCTATCAGGTCTGACGATGGAGGTCGCGCATCCTCTAGCCACAGATGCCGAACTTTGTCTGTCTATTCCTGATGCTAACTCGGACATCACGGTGGCCAATATACAGCTCAATGGCGATCTCGTGGCTGTAACCATGGTGAACCCGGAAGTGGCATATGTTGTTTGGAACTGGAAGAGTGGTGTTCAGCTGGTAAGTGGTCGCCATTCGCACTATCTGCTGCCTTTGTGGTTCTGACATACGTACGATCCAGTGCTATTATCGACCGGGAGACCGTTTCAACTCGGCCACTTTGCTGGATCACTGCCGATATGGTTTGCTCATCTGTGGTGACGGGGACGCAAGAACCGAAGGTCGACTGACGCTCCTGGATTTCGGAAGAAACCCTCTGCACTCCTTATCCCCGACTGACCAGTCGCAGTCAAACACTGTTTTCTTGCTTGCAACGCCATGCACTTACATATACATTGAATCATTCTTTATCGCCGCCCAGCAGTGGTCCGCCGTGGAATGCTCGCCTGAATTGTTACCCTTTCATCCATCTCCAAATCAGCTACTCTCCATCCTACTCTCCGGCGTCTCCAGGCGAGGTCGATATTCTGTGGATGTTGACCTCAGGCTCATCGTTCGCGTCTCCGGTCTAATCGCGAAATCCAAGCAGGCCACGGTGAATCGTGAGGTTCCTTGGAGCGATTGGCAGGACTGTGTTGTATACATCAAGATCTTCGAGTACAGACGCACGTACGACGTAACTCGTCCACTGGTCGGCCAGCGTTTCGTGTTGCCCCACGCATACCCGAAGGACGAAGGTGATCCGCTGACGATTACCATGATGGACTTCAACCTGCTACGCGTCGCTCGGGCTGCATCAAAGGGTCTTCGTCCTGGCGAAACCATAGAATATTCTTCCTCTGTACCTGCTGGCGAGTGGTGCGACGAAGAACTCGTTATCAAGCATCCATATCTCCAGAGGGAAGTGGAAATTCCTCGTGGAATAGCACTCCCTGAGAGCGAAGAGTATGACGTCAATATCGTCGCTACCGAGGGTGGCCTGGTAATATTGGATGAGGTATGGGTCCAATGTGCAGCATGAAATCGCTTTTGAACACTTTTTTTTATTTATACAGGATGATGAAACTTGTGAGGTGCATTTCTGGCCTTTCGGTCGAGGCGGGACAGCTTGAGTCCAAGAACATCGTATCGGGCCTGAATATCGTCATCATTACAGTGTTACGTTTTTCAGGGAACGACAGGAATGCTTCACTAGTATGAACGCGTTGGTTTTCTTGAATGTCTTCTTCTTGATTATAAGTTCGAGCCGATGTACTCTTTGATGTACTTTCGATCGTGTCATGTAGCGCTCGCACCGCTCATCACTTCCTACAAACTATCCACCTGTCCCCAGATGCTCACTCCAAAACTTCAAGCTTCATAACTGGCTCCCATTAGTCCTTCGAGCGCGGCATCCCCTCCCCCAGCCTTCTGCACCTCCAAGACCGTCGTGAACCCCTTCCTGAATGCCATCATCGCGCCCCGCGGCAGCGCAGACTCAGCAGGCGGCGGACAATGGAACACCAGGATTGGCGTTGGACAGAGCTTCGACGGGCTCGGATAGGAGAGCAGCGGGCCTATGACGGTGACGACGGGGCCCAGTGTGGTGCAGCATTCATGCCACCATCGAAGGGCTGTCTCCGTGGCGACAGTCCCGCCCTGCGCAAAGCCGAAGAGGTGGATGCGGTGTGCGCGCCACGCGCAGTCGTTGACGACGTGGTCGAGGACTTTTGAGAGGAGGTCGAGCGCTGGCGTTGGGTTCGGATGTTGGATGAACTGGCCGAGAGGATCGAAGGATTCGTACCATTGATAGGCTTCTTCGTAAAGATAAGGGATTCCACGTCAGATCATAGTCGATCAACAGGGTGCACTTGGGTACGAGCTTGAACATACTGCTCTGGAGCTCGTAGGGCCAGCGTAGCAGTCTGGGGCAGTTTGAACGATCTGCCGAGTTTGCTGAAGGGCACGTGAGTGTCTCCTGCTGGAGACGTACAGGGATTGTATCAGATCGTGGAGCAGCTGATACTTATCGAGCCCATGAAGCAGAACGAGGAGGTTCTCATCCGTGCCGTCGTCACTTGAAGTGTACGAGAACGGCACAGGGATGGAAGATGATTCAGGAGGGGGGTTCACCTTTGGACTTGGCTCATCCGCTGCTTCACGGAAATAAAACTCGGTTGTCATTTTTTTTTGCTATCATATCGCTGTACGATGGTTGTTTCGCTCTGAGAGCACAGGAAGTCAGAGCCATGGGGCAAAAAGACACGCGGAAATAGAGCGCAGCGGCAGACGTGTCAGTGCTTCATCCGACGAACGTACTTACAGTTTCGCTTCTGCTATGAAACTGGCTCACGGTCTGTGATCTTCCCGAAGAATATTGTCGCTATCCGAGAGACGTCGTGAGCCCTGTACTCGTTCCCTCCTTAAATTGAAGCGGAGAAGAAGAAGCTCGACTCGGAGTCGGAACGTGATCCGCGCTTGTAGCCCAGTCGGCGACGTGTCCACATCGACTGCTACTTTGTCGTTTTCCCGAGTCCACAAGCCCTTCTGGCTGATCTACGAGGCATCATATCCCTCGATCAGCTCAGATCGCTATGCTTGGATCCCTGAATGCGTAAGGTAACGTGTATCGAATGTATCCCAGTCAGCGCCGGCGGGCCAGTGGCCACATCATGTAGGTAGCATTGACCTGCCGCATTGACTATAACGAGATAAAAGGGCATGGTCAAAGCAAGAGGGCCTAATCATATCTCAATGATAATTTGAGAGAAGTATTTTCTGTCTTTTAACCAATCAAGCACGCACTGACTTCGATGATTTTGCAGCGTCGGCATGGTCTTGGGCCCATACCAGTTCCATGCCCTGTCGTGCAGCACATCGAAGCTGCTGCAGGATGGACGGCAGACTTCTGCTCAGGTCCTCAAATATTTGAGACAATGTGTCTTGGATGTATCCCGGTCGGCGCCCGCGCGCCGCATCATGTAGGTAGCATTGACCTGCCGCATTGACAATGTCGAGACAATGGGCACTGTCAAAGCGCAGTGGCCTGGAGAGTATATAAAGAGTTGATCTCAGGTGGTCTATTCTGTCGTCAGACGGGTCAAGCACTTACTGACTTTCGGTGGTTTTGCAGCGTCGGCATGGTCTTGAGCGAAGACTATTGCCATGCCACGGCGTGCAGCACGTTGAAGCTGCCTCAGGGTGGGTACCACCCTCCTGGCGCTACGGTCCCATGCATGTGGTGGGTAGTCGAATCCGTTCGCCATCATGTGGGCGGCAGTAGACTGTTTACCTTGGGACGAAGCGCTCAGGTCGGCGCGATACGAATTTCCTGCATCCGTCCAAGGGATCGGTCGCAGATCGTCTTTAGACTCTATCCAAAGGTCAAGCCTATGGTCTATCGGCATCTGCAGCTGAGAAGGTGATTATCGTTCTCACTCATCGAAAGTAAGAGCGGCGCATGCGACTGCAGGAAGGTGTTGGAGAACAGCAACGCAAGCAGGCGTGGCCGAGACCCGCCTGTCCAGAGCAACATTAGTCAAAAGCAATGTCGAGATTGCAGCCAGCCATTGTCTCCCAACTCAACATACGGATGACGTACGCGCTCCCATTGTCCTCGAGCGAAATGTCGGGATTGTGCGTGTTATTCTTTGGCATCGTCCGAACTCCGCCAAGCGTACGTCGAGTTTGAGACCGGCACGGCATTTTACCGTTTCTTGAACATTCTGACATTTTGCACACGACGTCACTGCGTTCAACTTGCATCTCGCTCAATTCATTTCTCTTCCAACTCATCCACTCCTCCTGCTTGGACCTTCTTATGGCTCCGACCTTCTCAAAGATGGCTGCTCCTGCTAGGTCCAGTCCTCTTCGCTCCGAACTGCTGACCGTAGAGCATGCCGCTCTGTCCTACACCTCCATCCACGAAAATGTCGAACCTTGGGCCGGCCTCGATGTTGTTCTGGCCGCCTTCTGTACCCAGTGCATTGTCCCCACATACCGCTCTCATAAACTAGAGCCTTCTCTTCTTCGGAAGGTTCTCAATCCTGACCACATCGAGGATCGGCAGCGCGTTCGTGACAGAGCCAATGTCGTCGCGGTCACGGGCATCAATCAGGCCACGGGCTCCCTGCCACTCAATGCGGGCGGCCTCTCACTCCAGCAAGCTAGCACGGAAGGAAATCGGAAGAGAAAGGCTCCGGAGGTCGAGCGGGGCGACCTTGTCCCACGATGGAGGAAGAAGACGAAAGCGGGGTCTGTGAGTACCCTCTCCGCCATCTCAACGTGACACGTTGTAGCTAATATGGTTTGACACAGGCTTGGAGCACACTGGAGATTGAGCCGATTCCTCGACCCTCCACGCCTGCACCTGTAGATGCCTGGCTGCATCCTACAGCCGCGCTACCTAGCGATGCGCAGGATGGCGTGCCCTCCGGCGGCGTTCTTGCGGGCGATCTCCCTGGAATTCCCGCACATGAACACGAAGCCATGACTGCGTCGGGAGCAAGCCGCGGTACTCCCGGGGATATGGACGAATATGGGTTCCAGATAATCTCTGTTAGAACGTGAGCAGCAGTGTTTCTGAGAGATGTACAGAGCGTGACACTAATCTTTGCCGACCTATCTAGATCTCCTGATGAAGCTCTGTTCCTGCCGCCCCACTCATCCGCACGTCCCTCCATGTCTTCACAGCCCACCTTCGGCCCAACCCTTAGATGGAATCTTCCAGCCCATATAAACCCTACCCTCAGCCCGCAGGACCTTGTTGCAAGTTTGCCCTCCATATCCCCATCTTCTTATCAGCCCTCGTCGACAACCAGCACCGTCGTCCCTGCCATGATGCCCGAGACTCGGTGGCAGGATATCGCTGCAGAACTCATGGAAGAGAGCAGTGTTGAGGTTGGACTCAACGAGGGGTTCGACTTCGGCGCGGCAGATTTGTTCGTTGACGCGTCTTTCCCTGAATTGGAGGCTTGGTTGGACGCCTTTATCACCCCCGTGGTATTTCCGGCATCCCATTCCAGTGATGGAAATTCGGAATGGATGCTTGAGGCGAGTTCTGACCCATTCTACGACTCCCCGGATTCGTTGAGGATGCCCAGTGATGTGGATCCCTGGGGCGAGGATGCAGAGGACTACGCGTCTGTCGGAGCAATGCAGACGTCTTCCATGTGGGAGATTTCCTAGGGGAAGTGGATCGGTCGTGGGCGCAATCTGGCGGTCGAGGGTGGGAGGTCTCTGGTGTTGCCATCGCAGGTGCTGCTTGTAGTTTGTGACTTGTGTTCTATTTGAACTCGTTGACAGTATGTATCTTGTATCTCCCTATATGTGACCTATGCTCTCGATATGTTTTACGTCTCTTCTTCCCAGAATATCATCGTTATGTGCATCTATATATAACATTGTGTACCCTATATGTCTCCTTATTACCACCTGCCATTCTACAGAAAATTGGACGTCGTCGTGAACAGATAAATCAATAATAGTAAGTTAGGGCTTGCGCACTACTACATCAGCAAAAGCGTGCTGAAGCGGTATTTCCTGGTGAGGAATGTCACGCGTGACCGAGCTTGTGCGACTTCAGAAGGGCTTAGAAAGTATTAGCAGGGAGGAGCGTAGCTCACGGAAACCCGGTCGACCCTTGCCATACTCATGCCAACCTTGCACGACCTTGTATTGACCTTGGATCTCCATCGCAAGGATTTATCACGCATTGGTGGTGGTTGGTAAGTCATAGAGTCTTTATCTCGTGCTGCCAAGTTGTCTAATTATCTGCATTGACGGCTTAGCAGATTCACATGTTACTCCACGTGTCCATGGTGCGCACCGAGTTTAGGGAAAATAGCACGCGAATATACCATTTGAGATGCGACAATGAAGCTGAATTAAATTTCGCAAAGTATGTACATCATTGCAATGCTCATCCTCCTCTACATCGAATACACATTACCCTCGCCCTTGCCCTCACCCTCACCCTCGCCCTCACCCTCCTCAGATCCCAAGCCACTCCCTATGTGACTTCTTGGGTTCGCTTTCGCTACCGTCATCGCTGTCGCTATAACTTTCATCTCCCTCGCTTCGTCTGCTCCTACGTCGTCCCTAGCAGCTGTATCCATCACTGCATCACCGTTGTTCGCTTCGCTTCGGGGCCGAGACTGACTTATAAATGCTTCATCCCAGGAAGTGCAACACTGTCATAATTGTGACCCACGCCGCCGATACCCGCCGCATATGCACCTAGGCATGAAATGGAGAAATGACGAGCGCCCGGCCGGAGCTCAATCACTCATACCCACTGGGATTAAATGCCATGAGTCCGCGACCGTGGTCGATGGGGAACAGCATGTGAGTATCCATCTTGGCCGAGAACCCTGACAAATATAAGAAATTTTCGTAGGCCAAACAATATAAGAATGGAGCCGTCTGTCATCCCAACTCTATCTCTCCTCCTCTCCGCACTATCTCGGATGTTCTCTCGCTCCCGGTGTCCGTGGCAGCCACTGCTGCCCGACACGTTCACCTGGTCGGATTGAGACCCCCCTCGATGCACAAGATGTGGAATAGTTCCTCAAGGATGCTGCTAGTCTGGGCAGGCCGTGTCCGAAGTTCTGGATTCCTTTCGAGCATGATCTGCTGTGTCAACAAGGCTGGCTCTGACAATGGCGAGCTCGAGGTGTCTGGCCTGACCTCCTGGGTTCACTGTATCTAACCCTGGACCCGGTCCCCTTGGATTTTGCTCCGTAAAGATGCTTCAGTGGCTAGTTCGATCGCAACAGTTTCCAGGAGCTGCGCGCTACGAAGCGCGCTCGCCAGGATGGGCCGACGACGTTTTCGGCCTGACCAGAGTATCTTGTATTATAGCTATAGTATACATTTATGTTGCATAAGTACGAAATACAGTCCTTGCATTGCGATAGAGCCTCACAGAATGATGGTAAATGTTTTCGTTATTGGGCCCGAAATAAACTGGTTTAATAGCTATCAATAGAGGAGCACTATCTAATGCAATATAATACAATGCCGAGTATGGCCAGTGCGATGGAGACTTGGGCTACGGATCAAGAGCGGTGAAGGCTGCCAAACGACGTAGGTTCGTTCTAAGGGACTATCGTGATTGGCAAGATCAGCCGTACTTGCAAAGATTGAGAAAGGTGACCTACCTGATCGTGAATTGTGAGCATTGGCAGGTGAAACTGTTGTGCTCTAAGGCTAGGCGCCAGATTCTGGAATGCTCACCGCGCGTCGACGACTGGTGACTCTCTAAAGCCTTCTAAGGCCTTCGCATCTCGAACCCATTTTGCTGATGTAAGGCATCACTGCGGCCACAACAGGCGTGGGCCGGGTACCCGGCCGGTGGCTGATGATAACATAAGCGTCCATGAAGTTGTCGTCTCGGCCTTCCAGTCCTTCTGCTTCGTCTTGCTGGGAGGCGGGCTGCTGCATCATTTCGTGCTTGCGAAGGCGCCGTTGCGGGTTGTGTTGACGCTGCGCCTGCATGAGCACGTATGATCTTACACGTATGGCTGGACGCGTGTTCAGAAGCATATCTCTCCGCACCGTAGTCCAGTTCCCGAACGGTGTATACCTCACATAAATCTCATCATAACACAGCTAAGTATCCTGATAGAACAAGTCCATAGTCTCGCGCACCCAAACACATATCTAACCAGTACCACCCCTCCTCCGCCTCACGCCGACCCATCCGCCTTCTTCCCCGTCCGCGCATGCTCATAGTTCGCAACGAACCACTGCACAGTCTCGCGCAGCGCCGCCTCGAACGGCGTGAACTCGAACTCGCCGATGAGCGAGAGCAGCTTCGCGTTCGACGCGGGCTTGCGGAACTGCCCGTCCGCGCGCGTCGTGTCGAACTGCCCCGCTCCCATCAGCAACGAACCAATGTGGAGGGGAAGGGAGGGAAGGGGAGACGTACGGAGTATTGGCCCTGGAAGCCGACGGCTTTGACGATGGCGTCGGCGACGTCTTTGATGCTCACTTCTTCGTTCTCGCCCACTGCGTGCATAAGTGATGTTAGTTGAGAGAGTGAGAGAAGGGAGTGGGGGGAATTACCGGAGAGGATGACGGGCTCGACGTCGTCGTATTCGCGCAGCTGCCAGATGAAGAGCTTCGCGAGGTCGTAGGAGTAGATGAACTGCCGGAGGGGCTTGCCGGTGCCGGAGACGATGAAGGGCGTGCCGTTCTCTGGGGCGTGCTGCTGAGTGTTGGGGCCAATAGGGAGAATGTGTGGGCTTACTCTTCGCGAGGTAGCATTTGTGGATGAGGCCGGGGATGACATGCGAATCTTCGAGGTCGCTTGATAGCCAACATTAGCGTCAAGCCATTGGGTATGCATATTTCTGAGTGAAGTACGCACAAGTTATCGTTCGGCCCGAACACGTTTGTGGGGATTGCGGAAGTGAAGTTGCAGCCAAACTCTTCCTTGTACGCACTAGATGATAAAATCAGGCCGATGCACGCGATGCGACCAAAAAGATGTTTACTGATTCGCCACATCTACCATCCGCTTCGCGTGTGCATATCCGAAATTACTCTCGTGCGGGAGACCGAGATGAATCTTCGTCTCGTCGAGCGGGTACGTGACCTTATCTGGGAACACACACGTCGAAAGACAAGAGATGACCTTCTTGACCTGGTACTCGTAGGCGGTATGCAGGACATTGTCATTGATGAGCGTGTTCTCGCGCAGGAAGGTCAGCTGGGAAAATTGGAGCCGCGTTATTGCAGATCAGATGCGAAGACGATGTGAGAATACCTTGTACTTCATGTTCTTGAAGAGGCCGCCGACTGGCCGCGAAGGATCACTTCAATACCGTTACCACGCGAAAGCGGGTAAATGCAAACGTACCCAAGGCACCGAGATGGATGACATGCGTGGGCTTGTACTTTTCGAACATCTTCTTCGTCTGCTCGCGATCCCTGTGCACCACACGACATGAATCAGCACATCTTCAGATACGCAGGTATCACACATCGAAATGGAACGCGCCACGACCACCTCTCCGTGATCAGAGATGCAGATAGCTCTGTACACACCTGAGATCCGCATCCTTCGAGCTCGCAAAAATCCACGTCTCGCCCGGCCGTTTGCCGAACCTCGATCCCTCTGGCTCCGTCTCGATAATGTGCTGGATCGCGCTGCCAACCAGACCGGTTCCGCCTGTTACCAGAATGACATCGTTCGTGCTCTGGCTGGACATCGTGCTGCTGATGAATAAAGACGGTTCTTCTGATGCGTGGTCGTCAGAGATTGGAGAACTCTGACCACAGGGGATGTATAGTGGTATAGGAGATGGTGAGAGTGATATCTGGATGGCCGCTGTGTAATGCTCGATGCTTTGTGCATCCCGATATAACCTTACGTCAGCATTTATGTACGCGGTCCGGACGGCCCGCTGCTAGCAAAGCATTGGAGGTTACGGCGTCGTAACTTGACTTTTGTCCTTGAACAACGCGGTCATGAATCAGAACATCGTTCGTATATATCAAGAGTGTGCGCACAGATGTCCAAAAAAGCTTTCATTCATCTTGCCGAAGCGAATTCAATGCCATCCTGTATGGGACACGGTAAGCATCCCCCATCATGATGATCTGTCAACTCGTGGACGGCCACAGGCAACACTTCTTTACTCTATCCGCAGAATGCCATCCCGTTGAAGAAGTTCTACATATCCTGTGCGTTAGACAAAGGGTTTGATACATGAAACCTCCTCGGATTTTCTAGTCGGATGAGACGTGGCGGAATTACTCAAGCGCCCTTTCTGAATCCTCTTTCTATGGACGTGTCCGAGAAGTATGTAAGGTCCTTACCACGGTCTTGTCTCTTTGCTTGCACCGGAGTGCCCGGAGAAGCCAAAGCAATCTGGACATCCCCACGTTCTGCATCATCAGATCCCCTCAAGGAACGACCCGTCTGCCGTACCAGAATAACTGTCAATGAGAGCGAACTTCTCTTTGACGTTCTTATGGCGGCGATGGCAATCAAAGACGCTGCCGATGGATGCATCCGCAAAGTATAAGATCTCAAAGCATTCTGCACTCTGACGCTGGATTACCTCTTACCCAAGCCCTATCATCATCATGGATGTGCGGCTTGACCTAGCTGTTCTCCTTGCTCTCTTTATGGAGACGCTCTTCTATGGTACGGCTCTTTCTTTTGCTCTGCAGCAGACTACAGCTCACATCGTCCGCTATAGGTCTCTTTCTTACACTGTACATGACTCTGATTTTGATCCTGCTTCGGCAGGGCCAGGCAGGACGAGCTCGGCGACGAACGCTGCTCCCAATCTCCACCGTTATGTTCGTACTGGCGACTGCAGTAAGTCCTAGCTATGCTCATTTGTTCGTCCCAGAATGACCATAGACATAACGTCTTTAGCACTTAATCATCGATGCCGTTCGAGTGTTCAAGGGTTTTCTCTACGAACGCGAAGGTCCAATCGCATACTTCGGCAACATATCGCTCCCGCTTTTCACCGCCAAATCTACGTTGTATGTCACCCAGACACTGGTTGGCGACGCTGTCATGGTACCACTCTCCACTCACTCCCCCAGTCCCAAACTAACTTCCCTGCAGATCTGGCGATGCTACGTGGTCTTCAACAATGACTTTCGTGTAATAGTGCTCCCCGCATTCGCCGAGCTTGGCAACATATGTATGTCCATCACCTACCACTCGAAATTCCCGTGTCCTCTCACGCAAGACTTATTAGGTGCATCATACGTTCTCTGCTGGGAACAGACCCGCGCCTCGCGCGGCGCGACCGTATTCGTCACCGCGTCGTCCTGGCTCCTCGCCTTCCTCGCGCTGACCCTCACGATCAACGCCTTCTGCACCGGTACGCCGGCGCCCGTCGTGCCTACCATCTCTATTCATGCCAGCGTCGGACAGCCGCCATCGCATGGCGCATCTACACGAGCAGCCACATCGCGCACGGTGGGAGCAACCTGCTGCCCGTCTTCGTCGCGACGATCGAAAGCGGCGCGCTCTACACCGCCAACGTGCTCGTCCTCCTCATCACCTACCTCGAAAAATCCAACGGCCAATGGCCCGCGCTCGACGCCATGCAGCCGCTCATCGTGCGCCCCTCCCTCCCTCCCTTCCGCTAACACAATGCTCACTCACTGTGGTGTGGCAGGGCGTGACGTTCTGCCTGATCTTCCTGCAGCCGCACTTCCAGACGGAGCGCCGGCCGATGAGTCAGGCGCCTGTGAGCGCGTCGCAGGCGGGGCCGCGGTACCAGTGGACGGCGCAGGGCCCGCGGAACTTGTCGCGCGGCGAGTCGCCGTATCCGATGCAGTCGCTTGCCGTGCAGGTCACGGAGGAGACGGCGGTGGGGTATCCGGCTGGTAAGAAGGAGATGGAGGACGACGGGTCGTCTGTGTAGGTGCGTGTGTTTGTGCGCGTTGGATGAGGCTGAAGGTCTGATGCTAGTGTAGATGTGTAATTTTAGACCGCAGTCTTTCTTCCCGCTTTGTTGTATATTATGGCATGAACCGAAATGTAAGAGTATATCGCTGACGACAAGGGTAACATCAGCTGCCATCTTCTCATAAGCAAAGCATAGCAGTATGTACAGCTTTCCATGCCTCCGTTGACTGTCTCCAAAGCAAGCTCGCCATGCACCCTCACCGGCCTCACCTGGCACACTGTACCTGCTCTACTGACCCTAAAATGCAACAGGCTGCAGCGGCGCGGGCTTGTCATGCGGCCCACCAGGCCTACATGCACTCCAATAAGAGATCTCATCCCGAGCGCGTACAATTCGAATACACACCAAATACAGCCCCGATATGAATCCGGATCGAACGGCGATACAGCGACTCTGCGCTCAGGCCTCGCCGTGAATGCGTCGGACGTGGCCATGGCGTCGGACGTGGTCACGGCGTCGGACGTGATCATGGCGTCGGACGTGGTCACGACATTCGACGTGGTCATGGCGTCGGACGTGGTCGTGGTCGCGGCTTTTGGCGTCGTCATGTTGACTGGGAGGTGGCTTGGTTTCGATGGCCGTTAGGAAGTAATAGGGAAGGGTCAAAAGAGGGTTTACCAGAAGTGGATGGTGTGGTTGAATGGGGGGAAGGGGAGAGATGTTGGGAATGGCTTGTTGGTAGGGAGGGGCGGTGATGGGAATGGGTCACTGGTAGGGAGGAGTGGTGTCGGGGATGGGTTGTTGGTTAGAGAAGGCGGCGTTGGGAATGGGTCGTTGGTTAGGAGGGGCGGTGTTGGGAATGGGTCGTTGGTGAGGAGAAGCGGTGTCGGGATTGCCTGGTCGTTGCTTGGGTGATGCAGGTGAGCATACGCAAATATTCACTGGGGTATAAAGCAGCGAAGGTAGATGCATACCTCATGGGCAGCGCGATGACCCCAGCTAGGAACAGGACGCTAAATGCAAGTATGGCCGAACGCGCAAATATGGCAAGAGGTGGATAGGTGCGTGTGCGTATGTGAAGGTGTGTCGTGTTGAATGTTGAATCTAGTGACCAGCACCAGTGCGTTTAAGTTGTGAACAAGGCCAGCTCGATGAGGAGTATATGCAGGTCATACCACCGGATTATATACTGTACTCGACAGTAGGAACATTGGGCCTTTAGGTTGTTCAAGTGCACAGGGAAACGGGCTGGTAAGTTTCGTTGGTATTGACGTCGAGACCATTGTGTTTCATCGATCAAAAGTGAAAAAGACGCTGTCGTGCGCTGCGATGGCATAGCCTTCAGCAACCCAACCTGAAGAGCGAAGACATCAGTTGATGAATACATCGCGCACTTACAACGCGGTAGCGAAGAGCAATACCTTGTCGGCTCTGTTCATTAGCAATCACCTAGTAATTGCCCGTTTCTCGCAGAGAAAACAAGATACGTGCCACCGCCACTAAGCACAACTGAAAGGCTCGCCTTGAAAGCATGTACAGTTACCTTGGCACAGGACCTTGAGGCATAGTCTCCGTTGCGACCTACACAGAAGATAGTCGTTCTGTGTTCTTGAGGCAGTTCCCAGGTAGATGGAGAAGGAATTTGCTGGCATAGAGATTAGCGGAATACGCACCTTAATTTTCGACAACGCTTTCGCTGCTGGCTAGATATCGTCGGACATGTGGAGGAATAAACATCGCACCCATCATCGTGAGTAGAAACAAGAGGACTACATAACCGCTTGTAAGGTAGTTTAGGGCAGGCCGCATTCATGTGCAACGCCGGTGTGTCGACTTAGTGTCTTGCTACCACTGTACTTGCTCTTTATTCTTGACCCCCGTTCGCCTCTTTTCGGCGAAGAAACTTCTGCAGTGAGCCGTCTTCGCATGTGTTAATAAGATCATTATGTAGGTGCGGAGCTGGTGAACTTCGGTTGCACAGTCGTGTGACATAAAGCCGAACGGGACCCTTACCATTGGCAGCCCTTCCAGTGCGTATCGCTCTGCGCCTTTCTGAAAGCTTTACGACAGTAGACTTACGCTTTCCTGCTTCTTGGAGAGGACAGGGTCATCGGGATGGTCGTGGGTAGAAGAACCCACGAATGGGCCGGTAATGAACGCCTGGACGAACTCGTGTCTGCTTCGCAGACGCGCTCCGCCCGTCATAAGAGTCGATTCCTTCACATAATCCTGGGTGATCAGTGCCTCCACGAACCGAAAGTCATCGGTGTCATTTAAAGGCAAGTGTGTGGTATACGGGCGGTGGAGCTTCTCCATCCCAGTCATCATGGCGGTCACTCTGCTCGACGTTCTACATGGCATCCTGAGCCCTGCCGCTTTGCTACCCTTCCTGATAACATATGTTGCGTATGCATTCATTGATTATGCTGCGCGTCGGAGACGGATGCCGCCTGGTCCTCTGGGTTTGCCATGGGTTGGGAATCGCCACCAGGTTCCATCTATCAAGCCATGGAGGCAATTCGCCAAGTGGAATCGACAGTACGGTGAGCTAGACGTGATCCGCACACATACGCCAGATGCCATTGCGAAGGGTACCGGCGCCTTCTGATTGTCTCATGTTCCAGGTTCCGTAGTGTCACTTTTCCTCGGTCGAACACCTGTGCTTGGTATGTCTGCATCTATTTGAGGCTGCTGTCCCATTGACCCAATGACATGCAGTCCTGGGTACGGCGCAAGCGGCATGGGACCTTCTGGAAAAGCGCTCAGACATCTATTCGAGCCGCCCGCGCTTCATCATGGCGTAAGCATTCACCAGATTCTTTGTTCCAGCTTCTGCTCGTTCATGCTTCGCCTGATCAACTTGCCTCATGTGTGAAGAGGTGAAATATTGTCAGACAATAAGCGCGGACTCATGATGCCTGCTGGAGAGAACTGGCGGAAGTTTCGAAGGGTATGTGACGTCGGAGACATATCAGTCCTCAACAGTCTGATTATACTCGATCGCAGGTCTATCACAGCGGGTTCCACTCCCGGAGAGCAGATACCTATCGCGATGTTCAGTCTCTCGAGTCCAAGCTGCTCATGCATCAGCTCTTGCACGAGCCGAAAGATTTTGAGAAACATATTCAGCGGTTAGTGTTCCGAACTTTGTGAAATGTCATGACGACTAGACGTGCGCCACAGATATGCGGCAAGTGTCATCGTCTCAGTTGTCTACGGGAAGCGCGTGGATAGTGTCGATGAGTGGATTGTAAAAGAAAACATGGCGGCGATGGGATGTACGTTTTTGGGCTATGCATATTCCTGTCATCCTCTCACCAGCACTGAACTTGTCGGACTTAGATATGACGAGGTTCGTCTAAGTATCTTCCCAAATACTGCGTCACCTTGACAGGCTCACTTCGATTTGTCTCTCAGTCTGAAGTGCGTTGCGTCGAATGGCGTCTGGCGCGGTCCATCTACTTACTATAATGGATAGCATTCCAGGAAAATATATCGTCGAATCCTGGCCATGGCTTCTCAAGCTGCCCGTACGTTCCCTTTCAAAATATGCTGAAGCTGTCTCTTCAAATCCATGTCAACAGAGATCCTTGCAATGGTTCCGTCACATGCCCGAACTTCGCAGGCAGCGCGACATCAAGCTCCTGACCCATCTCCTGCAGGACGTCCAGACCCGTATCGAAGCCGGCACATGCCCGCCATGTCTGGCTGCGGACGCGCTAGAGAACCAGGAGAAGATGGGAATCGACGGGCTGCAGGTGGCGTATACCGTCAGCTCGCCATTTGGCGCTGGAATTGAGACGGTACGTCGTTCACCGCTGCTGGTTGAGAATATAAGCTGACTACGCTTGAAGACCTCCGGAAGCCTCTTGGTCTTCATTTGTCAGTTCCACCCATGCTCGCTCTATTCCAGGCTATGGTATCGACTTACAGAGTTTCTTCTAGTGGCGATGCTGCACTACCCGGACACCATGCGGAGGGCCCAAGCAGAACTAGACGCCGTCATCGGCCAGGATCGAATGCCTGACTGGACGGACGACGAGAGCCTACCTTACGTCCGCGCGGTTATCAATGAAGTGATGCGGTGGCGACCGGTCGCTGCGCTAGGCGGAGCACCCCATGCTAGTACAGCAGACGATGAGTACAATGGCATGTACGTGCTAAGCCAACCCCTCAGAGACCTGCGAAATAATGCTGTCCGATTTACAGGTTCATACCCAAGGGCATGACTGTCTTCGCGAACCTCGAGTAAGCTCTTCTGGCCTTCCCGCCCTCACCTCAATCCTGACACGACTTGCTAGCGGCATCATGCGTGACCCAGAGATGTTCCCCAATCCCGAGGCCTTCCTCCCCGAGCGCTGGCTGCCCGGCTCGGCGCTATGCAGCACGCACCCGCGTCTGCAGCTCTACACGTTCGACCTGCCCTTCGGCTTCGGGCGGCGCATCTGCCCCGGGCAGCACCTCGCGTCGAACTCCGTCTTCATCAACATCGCGCGCATGCTCTGGGCGTTTGAGTTCGAGCCCGTCAGCAAGGGAGTGCTTCCGGATCCGTGGGAGTTCACGAATGGGTCCAACTCGTGGCCGAAGAGCTTTGAGTGTCGGATGCGGGTAAGAAGCGAGAGGATTAGGGAGTGTATTGAGCGGGAGTGGGAGGGCGCGAAAGAGGGTTTGGGGAGGTGGCAGTGAGGTCTTTGCCTGGTTAGCTGTAGTGCGTGACTTGACTTTCTCTTCACGTCTTTCATTTCAGTATTCCCATATGTCTTGTACTCTGGCCGTGTACATCCATACTCTCATTTTCCTGGATGAAGACATGCTATTACTGATCTCCTCGATGCTCGAGGCGTCTCGTCAACCATCAAAGGAGCTTCGTTAGACATATCAAGTCAAGGATAACCGAATGCATGTAGACTTCCGCTATGCTCATATCTTCGGTCGGGAAATATGCCCATCACTGCCATTTCTCCAATGCCTCCTTTGCAGTCTCCCACTCCCTCTCAATACAATCTCTAATCCTCGCACTCCGCACCTCCATCCTACATTCAAAACTCTCCGGCCACGAATTGAACCCATCCGTGAATGCCCATGGATCCGGGAGTGGCGCATCCTTCTTGGGCAGGATATCGAACGCCCACAGCATGCGCGCGATGTTGATGAAGATCGAATTCGACGCGAGGTGCTGCCCGGGGCAGATGCGCCGCCCGAAGCCGAAGGGCAGGTCGAAAGTGTCGAGCTGCAGGCGTGGGTGCGTGCTACAAAACGCTGAGCCAGGCAGCCAGCGCTCTGGGATGAAGGCGTCGGGGTTAGGAAATGTATCTGGGTCACGCATGATTCCACTAGGCAGTTGACCTGATAAGTTTCTCATCTCGGTGCTAAAGTAAGTAGTACTCACTCGAGGTTTGCAAAAACTGTGGAGCCTTTGGGTATAAACCTGACGAAATGGGAGAGTTAAACGTCTATAGTCTGACAGCGTATCAGTTGCAACTCACATGCCGTTATACTCGTCATCAGCGGTACTCGCATGAGGTGTTCCACCAAGAACAGCGACCGGCCTCCAGCGCAGGACCTCGTTGATGAGAGCACGGACGTAAGGCAGGTTCTCTGCGTCCTGAAAATCAGGCATGCGGTCCTGCCCCACCACCATGTCGAGTTCGGCTTGAGCCTTACGCATTGCTTCAGGGAAATGAACCATCGCCACTGGTACGGACTCAGTCAGCCAGAAACTTGCAGGCCCCGAGTGAAGTTCCTCACGAATAAATACAAGGAGCGTTGCTGAGGTCTGTCCAATTTTGTGATCAATCTCATGATCAAAGTTTATTAAAACATGGTCTACTGACTGTCTCGATACCTGCACCGAATGGCGAACTGAGCGTGTAAGCCAGTCCAGTATCGTCCAACCCCAGCTTATCGTTCTCAGCGAGGACAGTAGCTGACCAGCATGCTGGGCAAGTGCCTGGATCCCATACATCAGTGAGTAGATCACACACCGAATCATAATCGGGGAAGCTCGCCCTCGTTCATCCGTCCTCGCACATCATTCAGCAGACCAGTCAAGAACTTAATCTCGCGTTGGCGGCGCATCTCGGGAACACGGCGGAACCATTGCAGACGGCGCTACATAGTTGGCTTCAAATTATGACCAGATCCGAATTTAGCAGTTTTATGCTGGTCCTACCGGAAGCTTGAGAAGCCATGGCCAGGACTCAACTATATACTTGCCGGGAATACTGTCGTCGAAATGCAATAAGCAAATGTTTGAACAAGAAGAAACTAACAACGTACTTCACGCTGTGTTGAATACGGTTGCAACAGTTCATCAATAAGCATCAAAAGGCATTCGAGCATACCTTGTCAAGTCTGCGACGCAAGGACGAATACCCTGAGGTTAGCGCGAGATATGCAAGGCTGGATAGACTTACAGGCCATGGAGTCCATATTCTCCTTCACGATGAACTCATCCACGGAGTCTATTCGCTTGCCATATGACACTGACACAACCACGCTCGCAGCATATCTACGGACCATACGCTCTCAAACGAAGGCCAGCGGAGCCGGGTTGGCGCGTACCGTTTAATGTGCCCTTCATATTCCTTGGGCTCATGCAAGAGCTGATGAATCAGCAGTTTCGATTCCAGGGACTGGATGTCGCGGTATGTGTTCGCTTTGCGTGAATGGAAGCCTGCGTGGTATACCTATTTCGGACATTCGCCATCAGCGCAGGATGTAAAGCAGAATACAATCACACATACTCGACGAAATTTGCGCCAGCCCTCTCCAGCAGGCATCATTAGACCACGCTGGTTATCAGACAGGATCTCTCCACTTAGTTGTAGTAAGTCTTAATCGACCACGCGATCAAAGAGGAATGCAGTACGCACGCAACGATGAACCGTGGCCTGCTCGAGTACACATCCGACCGTTTCTCAAGCAAGTCCCAAGCGGCCTGCGCACTGCCTAGGACTATCTCACGTGCACTATAAATCTCCCTATCAAATTCTCGTGTCTTCGCATGCTTACCGATCACGGGTGTACGACCCAAGAAAAGCGACATGACGGGCCCTAAAATGTTGCAAATGCCAATCAGCCTTCCTCGACCACCTGTCTGCCGACAACGGACACACCGTATCGCTTGTTCCATTTTGCGAATTGACGCCATGGCTTGATGCTAGGCATTTGATGGCTATTGCCAATCCATGGAAGTCCGCGCGGGCCGGGAGGCATCCGTCGTCTGCGCTTGGTGTGCCCGACGAGGGCATACAGCAAGGCCAAAAGGACGAGCGCAAGCGCCAGAGGGTCCAGGTAGGTTGTTAATATTGAGGCCATCGCGATGCCTATCGTGATGGGTACCGCGGTGGGTACCGCGGTAAGAGGATGGGCCTATATATGTCGTTGAATTCGATACAAGTCATGGGGGCGCGAGGGCGCAAATGCATGGTCCCAATGGGCGGGAAGACAAGTCCGAAGGAAGAGAGAGAAAATTCCTGCGCTATTGGAGGCAGCAAGGTCTCATGAGCGAATAACACCGAATGACAATGACATACACGAGTGAGCGTCTGTGGGACATTCGAACGCAGTCACGAGACGAGCGCAAGAGAATGCTCAATATGATATGGCAGCGAAGAATGTAGATATCTCTATATCACAGAACAGTCTTGTATGTTCCATGAACGCCTGCTGTGCCAACGACCCCGAGGGGGAGAAATGGGAGGTTGCAAGACGCCTCGGCAGCCTTTTGCAAGACTTCCGTGCATCAGGCTGCGGCCTAGTCGAGTGAGCAAAAAATCTTCAAGGAAGGTTGCGCGATCATTACTTACCTTTCAATTTACTTCGATCGATCTGGGGTATTTGAAACATAGAGGATAGATGCTGTTATATAGGTGAACGGCAGAGGTAAGTCCAGTTCGCGCCTGTGAGACTCTTCAAGGCTGCACGTTTAAACGGTGAACATTCCCTGTGCTAACTCAATCTTGTAATAGTGCTGTTACCGAGCCTGCGCAGGGAGCAGGGTAGAGTAGGAAAATGCGCGAGGTCAGTGCCAAATTGCTGTACGCTGCACAAATCGAAAGACGAAAATATTGTTGATCAAACAAGGACAAATAACGCGTCCACGTCTGTTTATTCTTCACGTGCGGCCTTCCTCTTGCTTCCTTCATTCACTCATCCCTTTGTTTCTTTCCGCGCTGGCGCAGATGCCTCTATTTCGTTCATTATAAGGTATATGTCTTTAGATACAAGGAAGTTAGAGTACCCTGGTGGTGCCGGCGCCTTTTTTACGGATCTGCATGTCTCGTTTGCGCGCTGGTTGCGTTTCGTTTCTTTGGTACCGCTCGTCCATTCATCTTCAAAAGGACTAACCACTCAGGAAATCTGCTCATATGTGGTGGATGCGGCGAGGCAAGGCTCCAATGCTAGTGTCCTGGGTGTTTGCCAGGACCGCGTGAAAACCGCGGTCATTGAGATGCTTAAGGACGAACCATACTTCATCGTGAGTTCTTTTGCTAAGCTTCGGTAACTGATCAATAAAGCCGTCTTACTCCCAGCGCATCCAGATCTCGGATATAGTGAAGTCTAAGTCTTCTCCGCGGATGATCAAGCATTGGACGTACGAGCCTTCTGTGGATCAAGATGTCGCACGCATATCTTTCGCCTTCCGCATCTCTCAGCGTTGCAAGGCAGTACCTTCAATCTCTCTAGCGAGCCTGTTTGTCGAATTATTTTCTGCTGAACCTTCTCAATCTGTGCCTTTGGGATCATCTCTTCACACTGAGGCTCCGAACGTATTACCCGCATTCGAGTTCTCCGCGCTTGGTCCTCCCATCGGTCTATCTCATGCAAAGATAAATAGGCCTATTATATCTGTACCTGTGGACTCCTTGCCTACCGTCACGCGGACTGTTGAGGACGACGTATTCGCTTGCCCAGGTTCACCCCCATCGCCTAAGTTCTCGTCGCCTGTCCTTGGGCAATCTCATGATCGTTTTCCTTCCAATAAGTCGGCTCTTCGCCCGTCGAAGGTTCGCACCCCGACTATCTCAAAGCGCAACAGAACTAGAGCTGCGCTTTTGGCCTCTGCTGCTCTTACTCCTACCCCATCTGGTTCAAAGAAAGCCTCCAGCGCTGTGTACTCTCCTAGTCGGTCAACTATGCTTGTTGCCAAATCTGTGAATCTTCCGAGCCCCTCACAGACTACTGAGCCTTGTGATTTTATGCCTGTCTCTAGTCCTGCACGCGGAATTTTCAAGAACTTCACACCTTCACCTCAACGCAGTCTCTCGACTCAAGCCATGACTCGAGAGTCTACCCCTGTGGTCATTGGCGCCTCTCAATCTATCCCCGAACAAGATCCGGTTCAACTCTCCGTTTCCCGTGTCTCGACTGAAGCTCCTCTTCCCCTTTTCTTGTCTTCGTCGTCTAGCCGCGGTTCGTCTCCTCCGTCATCCGTGGGGGCATCTTCTCCATGCGATCCTCGTCATTCCTTGAAGACGAAATGGGCGTCGCTGCAAGATGGTCAAAAGAAGCGTATCATCCCTTCTGATTCCTCTGCAGAGCGCAGCCATGTGATGCTTATGCATGCTTCATCGTCGCGCGGCCCTCCACCTTGTTCGGATATGGTAGGGAACGCGTCACCTCCTTCAAGAATGAAAGACGAAGGCAGATTGTTGCCAGCGGCTCGCCTTCCGGACCGAGCAGGATTTGGATCTGGAAACCTTTTGTCGAGGCCCACGATCGCCGAGGATGGAATGCTGACTTCAGCGGAATTAGCCCCGTCAATATTGGCCCCTCTTTCCAGTCCAGAGGCCTCCCCTGATAGGCGCAGACAAAAAGGCAGGCGCAGAAGCAAAGGCAAGGAGAATCAGAGCATCGAGGCGGCATCATCCGATGAGCCCATCGTTGATCCTGTCTTGAAGCCTCAAGTCCGCGCACATGGTCCGTCACCCTCTCCATCCCGCCAGAATATTACTATTCGGTCGCGAAGCACAAGCAAAACGAAGAAGGCGGAGTCGACGGCGCTTTTGCAGCCGCAGTCAAGGAAACGCAGGGTCGTCCTCTCTTCTTCAAGCTCAAGCTCCAGCTGCAATTCCTCATGGGGTAGCACATCAGATGATGGCGACATTGATAAGAACGCCATCCGACATACAACAAGGCCTGCAAAAGGCAGAAAGCCGGTAAGCGCCCACTTCTTTTGTGTTTCCCTTTGTATTTCTTTGGCTACAGCGTGCGTCGACGCTTTGACTTCGTTGCCGTTGCGCTTTGACTTCTTGTCCTTTCTGGAGATTTCCTGTTGTGATGCGTGAGTCCGTGCTCGATAAAAGGCGACTGACCTGCATGCTCTTCCAGCCTGTTAAGAAAGCGCGTCAATCCCTATCGCCCCGCCCTGCATCAACCAGACCCAGCTCCAACACACGGCCTTCGGCTTTGATACCAGTTCCTGCCACTAAACCCACTTCTACGTCCTCGAAGTTGTCCACTCCCAACCATCCTCCCATGACGGTGCTACCTTCAAGCGAAGCCAAGCGAAAGCTCGCCGCAGCCGCCAGGGTAAATAGGCCCAAGGCTGAAGGATCGCCTCCGTCTGCAGGGCCCGCTCAGGCTACATGTGTCCAGAGGCAACCCACTCTACCTAACGTTGCCCAAACCAACTCCACCCCGGCGAAGAGCACGTCAACCGTACCGGCGCGCGTGCCCAGCGTCCGTATCTATCAGGTGACTCGGAGCGTGAACCCCAGCTCAAAGGCGGAGAAGCTGAGCAAGGAAATCGTGCACGAGTCGTATGGACAGGACATTCCGAAGAAAGCGAAGTCCAAACCCACGCAGGCTGCCTCTCGGGACATCGCCACCGCGCCATCGCTGAAGAAGACCGCCTCCACGTTTGCGCATGCAAAGATGAAGAGGATGCCCATCGCGGAGACGGCGAAGCTCGCGCAGAAGCAGGCGCAGGTCCAGGAGAAGAAGGCCGCCGCGGCGCGGGCAAAGAGCAAGAAGGCGAAAGCGGCGGACGAGGCGCGCGATGAACCGATGGAGGCGGACGAGCCTGTCGTGCTGCCGCCCCGCGAAGAGCCTAAAGAGCTGGAAAGTGGCCACTGGGCGTTTGGTGCTAAAGGTGAGGCGCTCAAGCCGAAGCTTGCGACCCCCGAGGCGCGCAAGAGCATGCTCACGGGCGTGGTGGTGACGAAATGATCGTGGCATGCATGAGCCTCGCGTCAGTCTTTCTCGTCTTGCAACTTCCAGGACGGTGGGCGCGCTGGGATGTGGAATTGTAGCTTCTTTCCTTGATCGATTTGTATTAGTGCCTAGCAGTGTCTGTATTTGAAACACGATATTCCCTCTATCAATGATCACCGACTGAATGGTATACAGTACTGCAGTACTTTGAGTTGAGAGTGTCGACTGCAGAAACGAGACTGTACCGTGAGATACGTGTCGACAGCTCTGATGCACGCGCTGTCGGCGCTGCTGCCTGCCAGCTCAGGCACGGGTCCAACATTAATGCAGTACACAGCGTTTACAGACACACGCAGTCACCTAAACAGTACTGTTCAGCGTGGTAGGTGGTATCGAGTAGGATATATTCTAGGGTCTAGAGAGTGGGAGTCATAATGCAAAGAAACAGTACGTGCTTCCAAAAAAGTCTATTAGCTATTGATCGCTCTGTTCATATTACTGACTGTCAGTGAGGGACGGCTTGGAGGGCTTCGCTTCAACATTTGCAAGCTTCTCGTCAAGATCCGAGGGCTTCTCTTCGAGGTCGGAGGGCGCCGGGCTGGAATCGAGCAGGAGGCCGGGGTGGAAGACGTTGAGCGTGAACATGGCCAGTACGATCGCCGCGCCGTCGAGCACGTCTACAAACGCATCAATCAGTCATTATGGCCATGCGTCGGGCATCGCTAGCCGATAGTCACTTACTGAAGTAGACCTGCGTGGAGATAACGCGACCGCTCCAGCCGTCGGACAGCTCGATCGTGCGGTACACCGATCTGCACGCGGGTCAGATGAGCATGCGGCGAGGACGGGAGACACGCACCGGATGAAGAGGAGGATGGTCATGAAGACCATGCCGAAGATCATGAGCTTCATGCGCGGCTGCATATGTGGCTTCTCGTGCGTCTCGCTGAGGGTGTCTTCATGGTGCTTGAAGGGCCGGTTCGTCCAGTAGCGGGTGAGAAACTCGGACGCGAGCGCGACGTAGGCGATGATGGCGGCTACGATGGTGGGGACGGTCAGCGAATGCTATATGGTTATAGAAAACGTAGGGACATACCGAGCTGGAAGACGATACCGCCGAGCATGATGTGGCCGCCCTGTACAGACATCGTTCAGTGCATTTCGAGGAACGATAGGTACGCATCCCTGTACCTCCGTAGGGTCTCCGCCGACGGTCTGCACTGCAGTGGCAGCCAATGCACCTCCAACGGCTTGAATCACAAGCGCGATGATATCCTGGAATAACAATGAGTAAATAGACGTGTCAGCAGAACACAATGTAACGCACGCAAGAGCAGAACAGAATGGTATCTTCAGAAATAGTCGTTGATATTAGCATTCAGCAAGACATGCAGCGTGCGATGACGTACACCAGCCGGCGCTGAGGCGGCTGAACCGCACGCCCAACTGCGTGATAATGCGACCCAAAATCACGAAGTTCGCCGCGACCAAGGGCGTCGGGGCTATGATAGTGCAGATGATCCTTCACAGATATGAGCCATTTTCCATCTCGCATTCGACTTTTCCAGCGGTACTCACTGCATCAGGTATGGGTCCAGCGACGGGGGATTGCGGCTTGACCAGAGACGTCCAACCCAACCTAGGATTTCAAGGAGGCCGGCGAGAACGGCGGTCGGGAACAGCCACCACATGCGTTTCCAGCTGGCCTCTGCGACATGGAGTACTGCAGAATGTTTAAAGACAAAGACAATATTGGGTTATATGCAAGCAGCCTTACTGGTGGTGACTG